>JAJJWX010001167.1:1281915-2563830 GCA_023529315.1 Papaver bracteatum
GGATTCGAATTCTAACAAGTATGAAACTTGTAATCTATATTTCAAGATATGGATTCAACAAGAACATGTCTTGTTTTTTTACCTTAAATAATAAGGACTTAAATTATCTAGATTGTTTACGTGCTACTTGTGTTATTACTATTATAAAAATAAATAATATAATATAGAAAAGGAAAAGGAAAACATAAGACACTTGAAATTTTGTTAACAGAGAAAACTGCACCTAAAAAAACAGACCTCGTCCAACTTTGAACGCTGCATTATATTATCCAAATCTTTCTTCGACATAGTGAACGCGGACACATGATGTTGAAGATCTTGGCTTATGGTATGGATAATAACATTCAGTCCATCAGAGTTATGCATAACATTACTGATTTCGTCATTGATATATGCAGCTATGTCTTTGGCAACAATTGTTTCGACTTGTGCAACCGTTGGAGGATTATACCCCTTTGCAACAAGAACGCATGTTTTGAATTCACGAGCTTGTAATAAGGAGCGCATAACTATTTTCGATCATAAGTAATTTTTGTCATCGAAGGCTATAGAGATTGAATTGTTGGCCATAGATTCATATCGTTATAAATACAGACTTGTTAGGTCTAAAGATGTTTTCCTGCTCTGGTACCAATTAAAAAGGAGAGGGTACCAAGTACACTAAAAACTTTTTCGCTTGGCAACCTGTATAGAAAAAACCTAATATAATTACAAGTAGATCTAATTAAAGATCCTTAAATAATATGTATATAGATTTTTCTTTTATCTCTTCCACAATCAATATGCCTATGAAACAAAGTATGTGAACCTGATTGTGTATAAGCGTTCTTGGACGATCTCACAAATCAATATCCAAGTTCAATCTAGTCATATCCAAATCAAGAGGATCTTAATTCTTCCAAGTATGAAACTAGTTATCTATATATCTTTAGAGATACCAATTTCTACAAAAACAAGTCTCCTAATTGATCACAATTAATAAGGACTTCAACTACCTAGATTGAATAAGTACAACTTGTTTTATTCCTATTATAAATATAAAACAATATAATGTGGAAATGAAAAACACAAGATGCCAGAAGTTTTGTTAACGAGGAAAACTGCACTTGTAGAAAAATTATGGGACCTAGTCCAGGTTTGAACACCAAACTGTATTAATCCGATCAGACACTAGCATACTGTCAGACTTTGGACTTGAATGTAGTTGAGACCGAATTAACCCTTTAATAAATTCTACTGCAGTCGTGATCCTTACGTCTTTTAAACCTCTCAAGACTCTGCCCAATTGATTCCCTAAGACGACGTCCTTTACATCCTGATAGTTGCTTCAGCCTAAGTGAAGACTTTTGATACCAATATGCCTCTAAATGATTAGCCTATTTGATTATCTTTTAAATCATTTAGATGAAGGTTTATAAATCTCTTTGCAATGGAAAAGGCTACCAAACCTCACAAATCTATAACACTTACGCTTAGTTAGTTGAGAAGCTTGGATTACTAACCACCTCCTAAGAACAATGTTAAACAGATACACAAATTATAGTTTTAGATATCTATCTTAAGGAATCACAAGATCAGAGACGAAGAGAACTTTGTGATTTATATCTATCTCAAACCTAAAATGAGATTAACGAAAACCTCGACAATCAATAATAACAAGATCAGGATACACAAACTATCAAGGTAAAGATAGTTAGACATGTCTTCACGAATCCCTAAGTGAAGGCTTTAAGTCGTAAACCTAATTATGTTTCCTAGAGGAAACCTAGGTTAATATAGGATGACTCTATTATACAACCATGATACAGAAGTGTCAGGGATTAAAGTTCCAAGCTGTTTGAGTCTTTTAATTTATAGACTTTCAATACTATATGTTACTTTGAATTCAAGCTAAGATAACTTGAGAATCAAGCAAACACTTTCTCAGTTTAGATAAAACTCTTGTTAGGAGTTGATGTAAGCATATGAGAAGTCTTTCTTGAAATTACATAAAAGAATATACACTATGGTCCAAGGTTCTGGAACCGTGTATAATGATAGTTCATGGAAAGTATGTCATATGAACGTGTAAGCGTAATCGTGTTCATTTAACACTTAGGGCTTAAATAATTTATAAACACAAAATATTTTAGTGATCAAAGATGTATCATAGGTGTTCGTGAGAGTTGTATTGATGGCGAACATATTTGTGGAAATAGTTTATGAGCATCTGCTTAATTCGTACTAGGTAGGTATGCATAGGGGTACATGTACCTATGAACTAGTTCATGAATTCAAGGTGCTAGGGTACGCGTACATGGCTACATACCCTTAAGATGTTCACGAACTCAGACTCTTGGGTTACGCATATTGTATATGCGTACCTTCCCCCTTTATGAATTTCAAAATAGTAGTATGCATACCTACATATGTTTCAGAATTCAGATGTCTATGGTAGGCGTACTAGGTATGCGCACCTACCCTAAGTAGGTCTGAAAGCTCTCTTTTCATGTTTTGAGACATTCTTGATCTCCTTAGATATGAATACCATTTCTTGGGAAATTTCCAAATGATCAACTTTGAATAAAAATAGTTTTTGAACAATAAATTGTTCTTAACTAAGATTGCTAAGGATCTATGAACATCCATAGCTTGAATCATATTTCGTGATGTTTAACAAGACAATATTGACTTGAAACTTCTTCTTTGCAATATTAATTCTGCTAGAACTCATACGACATAGTCTCATATAGATAAAATTGTTAGAGCATTGCTCGGTAGAACTCACAAGTGTTGTTATATCAAGCTTGTTGTCAAATTTAGTTTTCAAAACTATATCTTGATTTCCAGTCTGCAATTAATTAAGTCTCGGTCTAGGATAGAGGTAGTTGATAAATGATCCAGTCATCATTTCCGTTCTACCATTTAAAGGCGAAGATCAACCGAAGCTTTTGGAAAACTTCATCAATAAAAGGTAAGTGAAGACTGAACCACATATTTCTCAAGTTATATTCTATCCTTGAGACTATTGTCGCATAACTAATTAGACTAGTTTGCATAGAAAAGAATTTCCAGTCGAGAACTATTTATTTAGTTTACAAATTTCTCTAAATATAATGACTAAGCTTAATGAACATTTGTTCATACTTGATCAAGTTTCGGTGGAGAAAAATTTATTGTTCTGAACCAAATCATGATTCAAGTTTATCATTTGAAAATAGCCTGGAACAGTGATATGTGTCATTCATTTAGATAAATATAGAACTACTATATTCGGAATACAAGACAGTGTTACAAACTAAGAAAATTGTTATATGTCTGAAAACGTACTTGTATTCGTACACGTAGCTGAGTAGATATATATCGACTTTTAGATTTGTGTGATTTACATGTTCGTATGTATGTCACGAGAAAATTTATTTGTTCCGTGATCCGGATAGGTATGCATATTCGTATGCAAACCATTTTGGAATTGTGGTAAGAGAACCGGGTTAAAATAATTAAACTAGTATGCGAGCCAAAATAGTTCTATGTTTTAGAACCAGTTTAGCACCCAAATAGGTACGTGAACTAAAAAAGTTATGTGAACTCCGGAACCGGTAGAAAAAGTTTTACAAACTGATATGTGAACTTGAAAAGTTCCGTCGAATCCGAAAATTTGAGTTGATTCAAAGTTGGAAAACCGGTACGTGATCTGCAAAAGTTTTGTCAACTCCGGAACTCGGTCATTGCATATAAGTTTGCAAGCCGGTTCGCATACTGTGACTCTGCCGATTCACCAACGATCCAAGTAATTGTACTTTGTACATTTAAAAACTATGTCGATTATGATTCAAGTGTAATTAAATTATCTCTATGAAGTGATTTGCATTTGATCAATTCTCTAATTATCACTAGACTCATTTGATCACATGATTGTGACTCAATATTAATGTCTTAGTGAACATGAAAATGAGTGTTAAGCTTTTAAAGTTCAAATCGGCTAGTTTCAGCTAACCATGTTGGACATAGTCTTTATACACTTTTCGGTTACGGTTTACCTAACCATATTGTATATCTTGTATATGTGATTAAGATTAAAAGCTTTCATCTAGAGGTGAATATTGATTGCTTGGTTCAAAAGCTATCTTAGATGAAACCTAAAGCAACCTAGGCTTTGAAGGCTATGTAAGGGGAACTCTTGGCAACTGGGAGAATCCTGACACTACTTTTTGGTGTGTCCTAGTTGTATCTAGAGTCTTCCTCTCCAGAAACCCTTTTAGGGTTTAGCGACTACAAAGATTTCATTGGGATTCGTGAAGCCAAGTGCAGGTCCAATTATCTTTTACCTTGATAACTCTATTATCATAATCTTGATTGTTTATAGAGCCTTGCTCCATCAACCAAGATAGATAGTAATCTACAAAGTCTCTTCGTCTCATACTTTGTTGATTACACAGGTTTTATACTTGTGAGGTGAATAATAATCTAGGTTGCACTTCGGGTTGCATAATTCCGGATTTTGAGGATAACCAGACTTCTGTCAAGTTTCTATCGATTTCCATCACATGGATATTTTTTTTGATCAATTCATCCATTTAAATTGTAAATCAGGAAATCAATTATAGGTTTAATCTTTGGGAGGAATATTGGTTTAAAGTCTTCAATTGAGTTGAATCAACTCTTATTTGGTGTGAGACCATCTAAGGGAATCAATTGCACAGAGTCCTACTGGGATTCAAGAGGCATAAGGAGCGTGATTGTACCTGACTTAGTGGGAGAATGAGTTCGGGCTCAACAAACCGAAGTTAATTGGTAATAGGCTAGTGTCTGTGGTGGCTTAATACAGTTTGGCGTTCAATCTGGATTAGGTCCCAGGGTTTTTCTGCATTTGCGGTTTCCTCGTTAACAAAATTTCTGGTGTCTGTGTTATTTTTTTTTTCCGCATTATATTGTTTATCTTTATAATTGAAATATCACAAGTTGTGTGTTGATCAATCACAATAGATACGTCCGACCTTGTTAGTTGAATAAGACTTGATTGATCCTTGGATATTGGTTTTTGGTACCGTCCAAGAACTCTCTTTGTAGTTAGGTTCATGGATTCAGTTCTGTAAATGTTCTAACAATAAGAGAGGGAGATATAACTCTATAAACTTTTCTTGATTGAGTTTCTACTCGCGAAGTTGTATTGAGTTTGTCCTTACAAATTTCATACGAAAAAGTTGTTGGTGTATTTTGGTATCCCCAGTGTTGTCAAGAGTGGTATTCCGTGAGTAAATAGGATGTTTCAGTCTTCACATACCTCTTTGTCGATGAATTTGTCCATATGTCTTTGTTTGATATTTAGTCTCCAATCTTCGATGGTTATTCAGAGATGTCTAACACTCAACTACCATATTCTAATCCTAGTCTGAGACTTGACTTTAGTATACTAGAAATCAAGATATAGTTTTGTGCTACTAACATTGACAACAAGCTTGAGATAACAAAATTCGCAAGTTCGACCGAGCAATGATCTAACAATGTCATATTTAATATACCAAAGTTGTATCAAACAAATAGTATGTATTTCCTTGTCACTTTGATCATAATAGAATGATCAAGTCACCAATACTAGAGAGATATACATATAACTTCGTAAGTTATATTTTTCAATCTGAACGAATTGAAAGAAACGTATATAGAAATATAAATAGGTCGAGTCTGTATTACTAACCTCGAACAGAAGGATAATGTGTACGTTGATGCCGATACGTTTTCAGGTTCTTCAGAGTAACACGATTTTGTCTCAACATTTCTAATGTTCCTAGTCAAACTTAAAAAATTTGACTATAGTAATCTAATCAAGCAGCTTCGAGTTTTGGAACTAAAATATAACAACCAAACTTGATATGCCAACGCTTGGTGTGTTCAACCGAGCAATGATCTAACATTTATCTTTGGTAGTAATTTTTTTCATATAACTTATGAGAGCTGAAAAAAATTTACAACTTTAAAACACTTGCAACAACAACTAGCCAATGCGAACACAAGATGATGCAGTTTTTTCGCACTGTAATACAGACCGATGATGCAAAATTTGGATGCAACGGCTTAGCAACAACAACTTTAAGTGGTTGCAAAAAAAAAATGAACAGTGGGTAACCGTTGTGAAATTTTTCTATTACGAAAAAACATAAGGCTTCATTCCTAGACGTGTGTGTTTGCTCAAGTCTTTTTTTTGTGCTATTTCAGCTTTCAGCTATAAATAAATAAATTCCTATTTATAAGTTCCACTAAATTATTACACAGAAGTAGTAGGTAAGCGTGCAACAAGCTGCGCCACAAGCCCTTTTGAATTGCAAATCCTATTCTTTTAAAAACAAACTCTCTCGAACCGGGAGTCATAACATTATTATGCATGATTTTTTGGACTCTATTTAAGAGTCCAACCGCTTCTGGAGCTAAAAAACCAAATGTATCATGACATGTCCATTATCATGACATGCTTTTTCATGTTTCGCTATCTTATCTGAGGCATCCCTCAGTGCAGCTTGTTCAACTATAACGTGCCATGTCCAATGCCTACTAACGAAGAACCCAAGTGAGGTGAACACAAGCATGTTTCCCATTTGCCCACCTAAAAATAAGAGCATCATCTGGCCTAAGTGTGAATCTCCCCTCAAGTGGATCCGTCAAAAAATTGACAGCCGCTTCTTTCTTTGAGGAAATGAATTGCATGTTTTCCGTAGGCATCCAAACACCCTATGAAACAAGCAGGACAACGGGTATCCTAAGGGTATAAAGGGATCATCAATATATATTTAAGGATGACATAATATTCCAAGGGTGACATCTTATGTCCAAGACCCTCAATCGGAATAGCAAGGATAAAATCCTGGGCATGCATTGCTTGCAGGCAACCAAAAACTGCTTTTTGTCTGTCTGACAACTCGTAAACCATGTCTATGTCTTTAACTACTTTACCAAAAAGAGCAGTCGCCAAAGTACTTTAGGATTTTGTGGGGGAAGTGTCTTTATTGGTAAACCTGCTAAAGTCAAAATTAGGGAGAGTTAATTGTAACATCTTCAAAGCCTTGTGGAAATTTTCATCCATGCCTTCTACCTCCCCACCCCTTAATATATGATCCTGTAAGCCCCAGGTTTGGACACGTGATGCTAGAAAGGCATATTGGGATGCCTCACTAGCAGTATATAAACCAAGTCCTACATATCTAATTGGAAGGGTGGATAACCTCCATTGTAGCTCTCTAAAGAACAGACCCCCACAAACCACCATGCCCTCTATCACCTCCCTCAAGCCTTTATAAAAAATGTCTACTGCCTCCATAATATATTTTGGTTGGCAAATATGGAGTCCAAAAGTACTTAATATATGTATCTTAAGAAACAACTTTGATTTAACAATTGAGAATTAAATTGGGTTGCGAGAAATTCATTGCTTAATGATGTGATTTTAATGTTGTTGTAGAAAGTGGTAGTAAAAGTTCGTTCAAAGACTTGTAGAGATTCGATTTTAGATTTAAAATAGAAAATATATATACAAAAGGTTGTCACAATATCGAGATAAACTGGGACTTCGGATTCCACCAAACTCATAACACAAGGTTCAAATATTAATTCTTTTAACAATTATAGCTCAATAAAGACATGGACTCTTATTTTTGCCAAGGTTGATTCTCAAAATATTAGTTGTAAGTCCTAAGCATGGGACATCAAAACATCTAAGCAAGTATGACCCATCAAACGAGATAACAACTAATTAATCAAAACCATAATTCAATTTTAATCAGTGCAAAAGTCATATAAGAATTAAATATAATCACCATATGCATAAAGAATGGCTTCCTCCATTGTCCCAGCAAAGGGGTTTAGCTCCTCATGTTATTCACGTGCTCAAAATAGGTGTTCATAGCTCAAAAGGGTGAAAAACAAGAGAAAGATAATAAAGAAGGCAGTTTGCAACGCTGTAATGGCGTTACAAACCGCTGTTAAAACAGGTGTTGAATGTTACAGAGCAAAGACGACAATCTTAATATAAATGTGATATATGGTTATTGAACTGAGATACTTCTTTTGCACTGTTTGAATACGACTTCTTCTGCGACTGTCCAACAGGGTCTTATGTTCTTCATCTCTTCTTCTTCTTCACCAGCAGAGAAGATTCTCTGCAAATCCACCTGCAGCTACCCTGCAACTCTGTTTAGTCCCCCAAAGTCTCGACACCCTTGGCGAACTCGAACACACCCTTTTTATACATCACAGGGGCCTTAAATCCGAGAATATCTTTACTTTTCTTCTTTTGCACTGTTTGAATAGCAGCCTTAGAGGGTGTAAAGTGGGATCTTCAGAAAGGAATCAAAGATTTTCACTTGGAAGGAGACAATCTGAATGTTATTGAGTCAATAAATGGTGTTTTAGGGAGAATTAACTGGACAACAAATAGTGTTATTCAGGAGTGTCGTAGTTTACTTAGTAGTTTTGTCAAATGGAAATGCACTCATGTTAAGCGAGATGCTAATGGTGTGGCTGATAAAATTGCAAAAAATGCAAGAACTCAGCCAATGAATGTATGGGTCTCTACTCCTCCAGATTTCATTCTAGAGAATCTGGAAAGTGACTTTGTTTCATGATCTTAATTCAATTAAAACTTTTCTTATCAAAAAAAAAAAAAAAGTTGCGGAATATTTTCTCCTCCTTTTTCTTCTTACGCGGCTCTGGTTTTGTAACAAGTCCTTTCCCTAACTAGATATACCCAAATCTAACAAAGTATATTTTCTTTCACTCCACGTAATGCAACTTCCACGTATAACTTCCATATTAGACCGAGATTTCTTCCATGTTTTCATAAATATAACCCGTGATATTTTCCACCTCTGTTTTTCTTGAGAACCAATGTTAACCTTCTCCTGGTTAGATTCAAACTCTACTACCACCCCTGTTTTATCAAACCAGGCCCATCCAAACCATATCCAGCAAGAAAATCCAACAACAGCTCCACCAACTCTCACCTGAAATACCCGTGAAAACTTCATGCCCCTGTTTTGCTACAACACGATGATACAGCCCAATTCACTCAATCCAAACATCCATTCTAAGCCTGTTTATCCTTAACATGCCTTTCCAAGTTAAATCCAACCATTAAATCTATCCCATACACGTCAAAAATCCGATCAAAGCATATGCAGCTAACTGCCTCCTTTTCCCGCCAATTTTCTCTTTTAAAATGAAGAGGAAGGGACAGCCCCTATCCAGAGTAGGGGTGCCATTATCAACTTGGTGTAAATAGTAATTTGGGTGCCCTTTGTAATTAGGTTACCCCTTATCAACAGGGTGCCCCTTATCCATTTGAGAGATTCCTTTAGCAACTGTCCTGGGTTGTCTGTATAAATTTTCTGGGGCGTCTCCAACACACTTCTGGGGTGCCTGTAGTGCGTCTTCTAGGTGCCTTTAGTAATTTTCTCCCATGACCACTTTTCGAGCCAATTTCTCCGCAAGAGCTTATTTCTCCAAAAACACCTGCAAATATATAAAATAGCAAAATAAGCACAAAATCGACCACTAACAATATACATAATTGAGATAATATTAGACACATAAATGCGTCTATCACTTAAATCCTAAGCAACCAAGATTTGGTTGTTCACTATAAATTGGATTAACAACATTTTTTTTTTAAGACCTACACTCATGTGTATCTTGTTGCAAAGTTTTCCTCCAAATACCTATGGATCTTCGAGATCTACGGTTCGAATTTGAAAGACTTTATTTGGGATAAGTTCACATATCTTGAAGAAAGATAGTTTCTTAACATGTATCTGTATTTTTATGTTGAGAATTCTTGTTCATCCTAAGGTTCTTCTCTTCTAATATAAGGACATTCAAGAGTTGCATGCAGATCAAATCCATATTTGATAGAAAACTACAAACACGATTGTGTATAACTCTTATTTATGGCAATCATATTTGTGAGTTTTCCACAAATATACATATTAGATTAATTTTAGTTATTGTGTAGACAGAAGATTAGGTATCTCTATAAGTTTTGAAGTATATAACACTAATCTTGGATTTAGATTCACCTAAATTAAAGAAAATGATTTCCATCCTCAATCTAGAATCAAAAAGGAAAAGGGGGGGCACCAACAACAGTTGATCAGGAATTACCAGATATCCTATTGGAGGAAGGGTAACACTAGCCTTCACGACGGACTGTGAGAAACTTCTTAGGGTAATAAAGTACGCGGGTTCTTGCGAGAATCAAGAGATGTAGGGTCACAACTACAACAGAGTAGCTTGGCGGGTTTATTCTGTCTCAACTACATTCCATATTGAAGTCTTATACATATTAGGCTAGTATTTGTAACGACTAAATGTAGTATATATTCATATTGGACGAGGTCCCGAAGTTTTTTTGCTAGATTGCAGGTTTCCTCGTTAACAAGATTCCTTTGTGTGTGTGTGTGCGCTTTTACTTTTCCGCATTAAAGTTTATCTTTACTTGTTAAAGGCACAACCTTGGTTCATATTCCTATACAAATAAAATTTGGTTGTGTATTATTCCTTTTTCAAATCGTAACGTGACAAAAATATTTTTTAGCCATGATTCTTTTACTAGGTTTTGAAAGCAACCGCTGTGTAAGTCATTGCTTACCGTTCAATCATCAGGTTTCGAAACTAAAGAGGCCGGTTTCAGAACTAACACTTTGGAAAATGCAAATTTGTGCTATTAGAGCGGTTCTAGATTGAACGAAGAATTCACTTTGGAGGTTCCCGAAGTACTAATAGATGGTGGGTCCGAGGTCGCACGTGAACATCTCCTCTCTCTCACTCCTTCTTTTTCTCCAACAAAACCATCAAAAACAACTGGACTAGATCTGAGCAGATTTCTTCATTTTTCCTTGCTTTCTAGGTTAGTTGGTAGATTAGTCTGGTTTTTATTATGTTTTCTACTTATCTACACCATTTTGGTGGTTCTATCTACTCTTTCGAGGTTTATCTTCGCTTTAATGGCGATTTTTGGTTATTGGGTTGGGTTTTTAGATCGATAGTGATGCTCTCCAAGCTCTCCAACGACGAAATCTTCATCTTGGTTATCTTCGGCGATGGAATCTTCATCATCAAGGCGACAGAATCTTATCGGCGACGGAATCTCCATAGATGGTATTTTTGACGACGGAAGCTTCATCACTAGCTATAAGAGATTTGAGCAAATCACTTATATTTTGGGAGAATTTCTTTCTATAGAAGAAAAACAAACTAAATGGTTGGAATTTAATCCCGAGAAAAACCATCCTTCTTCCGATTTAATCGGATCTTATTCATAATTGTATTTGACTTACTCCGGTAATCCTTTTTTTCTCTCTTGTCGGATTTCTCGGTATTGTACTCTTACGGTATGTTCTTGTTACTTTGTATTCTCTTATCTTAAACTCATTGTAACCTTGAAATTCTTTATATAAAAATAGAGTTTTTTCGAGCTTTGTGGTTAATCGGAGCTTCTGGTAGATTCTGACCCCACCATACTAAATTTCAGCCAATAGAATTGCAGTAGAATCTTTTGGACCCACAAAATATTATCTGGCCAATCACATTTTAGAAAATAATTTCCTAAATTTATTAAATCTTATTTAATCTTAGAAACATATCAAAACAAATATACAGAACCTCAACATTACCAAAATAAAACGATTTCATCATAAAAAAATAAAATAAAATATGCAATGTTCATCATGATTTCATCGTAAAATCAAATCAATCATACGAATAAAAAAATAAAATCCAATGTCCATTTACAGTTTTTACAATAAAATCCGCTAATTACAACTCCAAACTACGGGTAAAAGAAAATACTTGCAATTACACTTTTAGTTAGAATGAAATACCTAAAAAAAATTCATATGCATATACCTGATTAAATGAAAATATTCAAATCACAAATTAAAAAATAAAAACTTGATTTGTGGTTGGCCCGTATGAATCGAGTAAAAGGTTTGTTAGTCCTGTACAAATAAAAATAATACAAAATAATTAGGAGTATGATTTCCAGAGGGAAAAAGATGTTATCAACAAAAAATAAATAAAAAATAAACGATTTCCTTTACATATAAAATCATTAGGAATATGATTTCCAGAGGGGAAAAAAATTGTATTCAATACCAAAGAAAAAAAACAAAAAGGAATGGGAATATGATTTTGAAAGATATTAAAATAACAGGGAAGAAAATATTGGAATAATACAAAATCATTAGGAATATTATTTTCAAAGGAAAAAAAAATCGTAATCAACAACAAAAAAAAAGGAATGAGAATATGAAATAACAAGAAAGAAAATATTGGAGTATGTTATCGAAATAAATGTGAATATCAAAATACAATGATATTATTTCCTAAGAAAATTTATTTTATTTTTTTGGAGATTTTTTGGGTTTAGAAAAGGATGCTCAATATTTTTATACTATACTAATATATTATAACGAGAAAACATGGTAATATTGGCGCATATTATTTCCTTAATACAATTTTCCATTTATTATTTCCTTTAAGACAATTTTCATTTTTTATAGAATCTCTAAATTCTAAATAAACAAATTTCTATTAAAACGTGTAAAATTTGCTTAATAATTTTTATGCAAATATATTGCAACGGGTAAATGTGTCATCCTAATATCTAAGTTGGTGGATAATGTTTCCTAAGATAATTTTTTATTCTTATGGAATTTTCTGGATTTAACGAAATCTATATAAAGGCTTGAATAGAAGCAAAATCGCAGGTTGGTTTTGTCATTCGTTTTTTCTTCTTCTTTTCTTTTGTTGTGTTCTTGCAATTTTGTTGTTTGATCTATTTTTGTATTCTCAAAGGTTGGCGCTAGGCTGCGCAATGGGAGCGCATGAATGGCTGCCGCCATAGGAGCTTATGATTTTTTATGCCGGTTATTTTGGAGCTTCATGATAAGATACAAAACTCATACAAGGTATATATAATAGCAAAATTTATTGGTATTTTTAAGTTTTTTTCATTGTTCTGTTTTGTAGATGTTTTTGGTGCTTCTTGGCAATATTGCATGGGATGATAAAGCATTTTCTATGGGTTTCCTTGATTTTAACAGTTCTTACTTCCGTTTTATTCCTCCCTTTTATTTGTCGATCTATGAAATCAATCAATATAGGAGCTTAATACCTTAATGAGGTGATCAAATCGTTTTTCACTTTTCCTCTGGCCTTCTCTTTGATTTTGACTAATCTTCCAATTTATTTTATACCTATATTTTTATTTCTTCTTTGTTCATCGTATATGTCGTGATCTACTTATTGTTCTTTCTCCTACTATTGTTCTGTTGATTTTATTGCAGGTACGCTTTTGGCTAGAAACAATTCTCATATTGTAATATAAATATCCTTTTTCTTTTCGGTTATTCCATTATCTGTTTTTGTATCCTTTTTCACTCTAAATTGATGAGCCTTAACTCTTTTATTGTTATAATATAATATAGTTATGGCGACTTGTGGATTTTCTATGGATTGTTTCTGCTCTCCACAATTTCTCATGTTATCTGCAAAACAAAAAGAAAAAAATATAAGATGTGACCTTGAAGAAAAAATAAAAAACTAGGAGAGCTACCTGTAGTTGCTTGTGCTCGACTGTAGAGCATTTTTAAAATAATATTTTTGTTTTGATGAAAGGAAATATTTTATAGCCCTAAGGGAAAGACATTGTTTTGATTATATATATATATATATATATAACCAAACATCTTTTCTAAATTTTCCCCAACCTCTAGAATCGATATTCACATCAGTATATCTATCTAGGAACTTAGTCATATTATTTGTTAAACTATTACAGGGTGTCCAAATGTAAATAAAAGAAGAACTAAACGAAAGATTCTTTATTAAATAATACTGTTGAATCAAGTCCACTACTTATAAATAATTCGGTGGATATTGTTTCCTAAGATAATTTTTTATTCTTATGGAATTTTCAGGATTTAACAAAATCTATATAAAGGCTTGAATAGAAGAAAAATTGCAGGTTGGTTTTGTCATTCACTTTTTTTCTTCTTCTTTTAGGGTTGTGTAATTTAGGATTTTGTTGTTTGATCTGTTTTTATATTATATCCTCGAAGGTTGGCTCTAGGTTGCGCATCCATGGTCGTTGGTGTTGGAGCTTATGATTTTTTGATATAAGATACAAAACTCATACAAGGTATATAATAGCAAAATCGTCCTTATTAGTATTTTAAAGTTTTTTTTTTCATTGTTCTGTGTCTATCCTAATATCTACGTTGGTGGATGGTGGATATTGTTTAGTAAGATAATGTTTTATTTTTATATTGTTATGTCTTACATTACCATGGAAGAGGAAGAAGCACCACGCAAAATTTTGAGTTGCCCAACATTGCTGCAACATACGTACAACATGCCATTATGATTGATCTGCACCATAAAACTGTTGATTTGGCATATGTTTGGGCCTCAGATACTGGGGAACCTGAATGTACCATACTACCAATGTTCAAAATTATAATATTCTTTAAAAAAATGTCTTGGCTGTTAGATTGTTCTGAGCTATTTAGGTTGAAGTTAAAGCTGACTAAGACCGGCAATTAAGTCTTTTTCTTGCTTAATAAACCACATAGACCTTGCACTTTTTTTATCCAACTCATTGTTCAATTTGTTACATAACAGATTCCTAAGATTTGAGTTTATGAACTGAGTACAAGATAGGAACTCACCCCCTTTCAAAATAATTGTTGGAATCATTGCAAATACTTGCATGTTATAAATGGAATACAAGATGGCAGCGCACCGAGTTCGACATTTATCCTTAAGTTTGTTTGCAGGATGCACCGATGTTCACCGTGTGCATTGTAAAAAAAATGTTCAACACGGGGCGGTGAACCAATAAGATTAAGTGAATGAGAGAGGAAAAAAATATAGAATACCATATCGATAGATATAAAATAATAAAAAGAAAATAATAATCTTCACCTAAAAAAATATCAAAATATTATTTGATTCCATAATTAAAAAATTACAAAAAATAATATATTTTATTTCATTCCATAATTATTTTTTATCTTAAAAATAAAAAATATAGTAATTTTGGAAAAAGTTTTTTACAAGCAACGGTAGCTATCCAAAAAAAAAAACATTTTCATTCCACAAAAAGGAACAAAAAAATAGGATATTCAATATTTTTTGACAAAAATACTAAAACGAGTTAATGTGATTATCCAAACTTTTAGTTTTTGCGTGGTTACTCTCTCTCTGTCTTCTGATGGTTTTCTTTTCAGTTTTTTTAGGGTATTGCTGTTGGATACGGAAAGTAACTGCTTCCCATTGCGATTCATAATGATTGTCGTGCCATGGAGATAAAAAAAAGTGCAAGGTCTATGTGGTTTATTAAGCAAGAAAAAGTCTTAATTGTCGTTCTTAGTCAGCTTCAACTTCAACCTAAATAGCTCAGAGCAATCTAACAGCCAAGACATTTTTTTTAAAGAATATTATAATTTTGAACATTGGTAGTATGGCACATTCAGGTTCCCCAGTATCTGAGGCCCAAACATATGCCAAATCAACAGTTTTATGGTGCAGATCAATCATAATGGCATGTTGTACGTATGTTGCAGCAATGTTGGGCAACTCAAAATTGGTAAAGCTCTTTGTATCTTTTCAAATCTTAGTGTATTCATATTTATGATGGTGAAAGTGTTGTTGTCAAGAAGTTTGTATTGAACATATAGCTCTTTCACTCTGGAATATATACCGAAATCACAGTTGCTACGGCTCTAGAATATGGTTTTCCATACATATTCTCTTTTGTACCAACTTCGTATATATGTCAAAATAGTGTGGTATGTTTTTCCATACATAGTGCATATTCCACTATGGAATATGGTTTTCCATACATATAATCTCTTTTCGTATATACGTGGTTACTCCTGTTCCAATAGTAAAAAGAAAAAAAAATATCTTTAATACGATATCCTGGAGTGTTTGAACATAAGCAAGAAAATATTAGAAAAATATGAATGAATTTCATATTATTTTTCTTCATATTGCTGATTCCATAAAAAAAAAGTGACCATAAATAAATAAAATTATAGATATTTTCACAAAAAATCCCAAAAATAGAAACACTATTTTTTTAATATATAATAATGGAGGTTTATATTTTTGAAAACTCTAAATGAGGAGATTTTTTCCGGTAAACAATTCTATTTAGTAATAGAGAATTCTGTAAAAGAAAATGAAATAATTTTATTCCTAAATGATTGGGAATGTGCATAATGTATATATTTGGATGAAAAAACCAACAAAAATGTGCGACTATCCAAATAAACATAGACTATCAAAAATTATGAATATTACATAAAATTTTAGTTTTTTCATTGGTACTATTTACGTTTATACGGAACTCTCCGGTTTGATGACTTTTTATATAATTCTACGAGCAAAAGTTTTCTCTTAAGGGTTTGTTGGTTTTTTTTCTTTTTTTTTTCTTCTGTTTCTTGCGATTTAATTTTTTTTTCTAGGTTAATATTTATTGTCAGATCTATTTTGGTTTTTAATACGCATGTATGTATAATCAATTGGCTCTAGCTCTAATTGTTGCGGCAACGGAAGCTTTAGTACTAAGCTGAGGTGAAATATGAGGATAACATTAGTTGTTTTTTTCTAGGGTATTAATTCTAAATCCACGCATATACTTATATACCTCATTTATTCGTTTCTCCTTGACCGTGAAATCAATGGCATGCTTTTTGAGTATTCTTAGAATTTTTCGTTGAATTTGTTTTGTAGGTTGCTTGTGACCTTCGGGTAGGGTAACGTAACCATGATTTTCTATTTTCTTATTTTTTATCTCATGATCACTTTGTTTCTAAGACTCTTTTAACATTGCAAGCAACCAATCAACTATCATGACTAGATCTCAATGAAAAAATCTATTGGATCTTTAATAACATGTTTTGGTCATAACAAGCATTCAAGATTCAACAACCGTCGATCTCCGCGTATTAGTTTAGAAAAAATTAAGACTGCCGCGGGAGATGAATTATGTTGTAAATTTTGGTTTTATATTTTATTTATTGCATGTAGGAGGATTATAGCCAGAAGAAGTTCCCAAAAAACCAAGAGGGGATCCAAAAAAAACAAAGGTAAATCGTGGTCTGTGCAGAGATACATTCGTGAGAAGGAGATACAAAAGCCTTGGTTCAAGTATAAGTTGAGTTTATAGCATTGCTGAATTGTATACACAGTCTATAAGTTGATAATTGTATATACAATTGCTGAATTGTATATATTTGTTATTTGTTTCTGATGGATTTGTTGAACAATTAAGTTAATTATAGAACAAAGAGGAGATTCTGAAAGAGATCGTACATTGATTTGGACTGCAAGGGTAGCTCGGATTTTGATGGGATGTGGAACCAAAAATAATCGAGCATTTTACAATAAGGTAGGAGGTTTTTTTTTTTCCTTCCTTTATGTTTCAATTGCATTTAATCTTGGTATATATCTATTTTTTGTTTTTTTGAGCATAGATAATTAGGAGTTTGTGATTTACCTTTTTGTGTTTTTATATATGCAATTGTATTTAAGTATGTTATTTATCTTACATATCTTTTTGTTGTGCTTGAGCAGAGTTGAATATTAAGAAATGTGATCTTAAATTTCCGTGTAACACATTCCCTAATTATGGAGTATCAATTTGTCGAGTCTAAATATTATATTTGTTTTTCAACTTCTTTAATTTGCTAAAAGACCTCATTTCTGAAAACATGGGTATAATTAAGTAATCGTCTCATCAATATCTAATGTCTTCTGTAAAAATTGAGAATGACCTCTACATGCTAGGAAAAAATTGTTTGCATGTACAAAGTGAAATTATACTGATGAAAATTTAAATGGAGAGTAATGGTGTTCCTCATGTGATTGAAAGGTAAAAACACTTGTGTTGCAAGGCAACGATATTACTGTACATATCGTATCGTGAAGCCAATTTGAATGGATAGGGTAAAACTAATTAATTGATGAGGTACTTATATAGGTACCTACGATTGCGTAATGAGTCTGGACTGGAGCGTGAGCACTTACTACTGTAGGATTGGTTGTCTTAGAGCATCTCCAATGGTGTATGGGTATATATCCTACGTGGAAACCCAAAATTTAGGCATTTAATTGACATTATGTGTATTCAAAATCCTGTTTTGATAAGCATCTCCAGTGGTAGTTGTATCTATATCTATTTTAATACAATTGTCATTTAGTTATAGATTACTTAATTTAAAATGTAGGCCAAAATATTTTTCAATAGAAAAAATATATGACGTGGGTATGGATGGGAGTATCTAAATTTAGATATTCTAATCCAAACTCAAACTGTCAACTCATATTAATTTTTAACCATCCAACAACCATTCGAGAGGATTTTTAATATTAGAGTATCTAAAATCTTATGTGGTACCAACTTTTTAGAGATCCAAACTCTATTGGAGATGCTCTTACGAGAGAGTTATAATATGCTTTTTTAGTTTTGTTAAATGTTTTTCTGATGAACTCAATTAATAGGCATATATTAAGTGACACAGTGTTTTTGGATTGTCTTGGTTGCTGGTAAAATTCAACTAAATAAGTGTTGAAGAAACTGTTCAATTTTAGTTTGGACACTACGCCTCATTGGATGTACTTAAACGTAAGAATAACAAGCTATTTTTAAAGAATTTCGGGTATATGTCTTACTTATTTTTAAGAATACCAAGCAATTATAAATTGTTTCCAACTTGATACAACCAATAACAAAAGCATTAGCTTATTTTGTTTTTAACAAAAATATTATAATTAATGATTTACTGAGCACTTAATATTCCTAAACGAAAAACAGGCCCGTGCATCGCACGTGTGAGAAACTAGTCTCATTAATGAAAAGGTTCTTGTTTATCAAGAATAATTGTACTCTATTTTCGATTTTGCTTCGTGATTTTACGAAATGAATTCTTCCGTCAATCTATGACCAAGTCAATGTTCAAGGTCATCTCACTAAAGACTAGACTCAAATTCTCCTTGTGTGTCTATACAAGCACTATTTTAGCGTCATGGATATTGGCAGCACTTGTTCGATAAATAGAAAGATAGATAGGCAGAATGGGAGGTATCACCGTAACAAGAATAATCAAATAAACTTTCATGTCACTCACATCATTGATGCCGAAACTCTCGATAAATGACTTTGTACGCTCCCCAGTCTTCAATCGTAAACAGTAACTGAAAGTCAATGTAAAGAATCCATGATCAGAAACTAACCATTACCTTCTGTCTTCTTTTGCATTTTAATGAATCAGTTTGTACATGAAAGCACAGATTTCAGTTCGTACGCAGGTTGGTTTGATTCCGACAAGTTTTGTTTAGATAAGGATTTTAGTTTCATTATACTAATTTTATTGTTCGTTTTTCATTAGTTAACTTGATGCACTGTTCTACAAGTATTATAAAGGATTGCACCTATCGGAATATCAAATGGAGCTCCAAAAGTATAGTTGAATCGGATACACTGTCCTTCTTACAAAATTTGGTATACTGCAGGTAGGACGATGCCTCTTCATTCACTCTTTATTTTCCAAGCTTTGATTTCAATCCGATCTTTTTTTTGAAACCTACGGAGATATATCTCCCCAAATTCTGATTTCAAGTTAAGCTCTCCAAGCATTGTGTTCCATTGTTGGGTATTTCCAAAGAGCAAACAAACGGATTTTAGTGTTTGTTAAAATGCCAAGCAGAATTTCATCATAAATACTGGTTTTTTTTTTTTTTTTCAAGATAGTAGCTTTGTTGCTGTGGTGTTGTGAACAGCTAAGACATAAAGTTAATTTTTCAGAAGTAATTAAAGTTTACTTAGAAATCATAGGATAGTGACCAGTGTAGTCAATCTCGGCCGAGATCTCGGCGATTTTTCCGTTTCCGGACAATGAGAAGCCGAAATCAACATTCTCGATGCGCCGATTTATCACCGGGAAACTCTCCGGGATCGTTCTATCTCGGCTGACATTTCGGCCGAAATCTTGGGTTTTTTTTTTTTTCACGGATTCTCTCTGAATCAAGATTCTAAGGAAAAAAAAGACAATTGGTAAATCAATTTAATTACAGAACATGAACAATCCCATCAAAAGATTCAAAACAGAATCAAAACCCTAAATTTTTATAAACTCATTTACACAGAGCAGAGATTTAAAATACTCAAATCAGCTAATACGTTGTCGTACGGTCCTTATATTATCCAACACCATCAAGATGCTTTCGTTAAATCTGCGTCCTAACTCCTAATTGTGAAAGATCTGCTTACAAATTCTATGGTGATAATAATGACATGAATGAACTGATTCATAAAGCTATGTCTAGTCATAAAGCTATGTCTAGGTGTATCTGTACATCACCGTTCATGAAAGAACGGGTTTGAAGAGATCAAGCGTTTAGTTGATTTTGGTGGTAGTATCAAGCTTAGTACATCCACATAATTTAATGAAGAAACAATTCAAAGAAATTCAACACTGTGTAGGAGAGTTTGAATATGAGATAGGGAAACTCGATTCTTGAAAGAAAGGAGTTAAATATATCCTCCCCAAATGTTATACAGGTGGTGCTCGTGCATGAGAGTTAAGTGCCCAAGCTTGGCACGTGGTACTACAAATCTTTACTATAAAATATTAGAGTATTTTTAGTATAAATATAAATATTACGAATATCTACGAGGATGTTTACGATATTGAGGTGCAAGCCTCTAAACGAGCCCTTGGACTCTATAACCCGCAATGCCTTGGCCACCTCCAAAGTGAATTCAAGATCCACTTCACTAGAGGGATCATCTCGGATCCAAATGCCCTTCCAACTCGAAATTGTTTTGTCTCGGTGTCTGGGTCTGGGCAACACACGTGACTGCATTAGGTCTGTCGACACCATGGTAACCACATTTGTAGCTGCTGACAAATCTTCCCAAGCATTGAAAACCATGGCATCATCCGCAAGAGGGATCTGCAATGACGAAAAGCACAATTGAACTGGATGTAGAAGAAAATGATGAAGTGGGTTTAAGAGAAGTATTTTAGACGCATCCATGGGCAAAGCGGCCATTGAGACCGAAAAAAGAAAAACGAATGGTAAAACGAAATAGAAAAAGCGGAGCGAAAATTAGGAAACGAACCAAAACAAAGAAGAAATCAAACAAATTAACCACATTGGTGACTTACCAAGAGAGTATTAGCAGTCTTACTATTACATGAATCAAATTTGACATATCTCATCTTTGTCTTTATTATTGTCTTGCAACCAATCAAGGAGGATGCTCTTGATGACATTTCCATGATTGCATTCTGTGATAGTGACTCACCAATTCCGCATGTGGATATTGGTATTCCTGCTAACAACATGGCAAAAAGTAGCATTGGGTGTCTTCATGAAGATTTTTGAATTTCTGAATCTAAAAGAAGACGGTGTTGGGTTTCGTTAATTTTTTAGAGTTCATCCGCCATTCCTTAGATAATGCAAGTAAATCTCAACTTAGCTCATTCAAATTGGGTTTTTCTGATTTTTGAATTAATCTAATTAAAGTATTGCTAATGCAATGTAGGGTAACAACAAGAAGACTGTATTGGCTTTAGTTTCCTACGCTTCGACAAAAGTTTGAACTACAAATTTTTGTACATCTTCTGCCGAATTCAACAACTTATTTCAATTCCATGTAAGTTTTTGGATTCCATCTAAGATAACTCTAAAATGTTGAGTTAGAACAAATAATTGGGTAGAAAATTCTAAAATTTCTAACCAACTGATTTCGTTGAACTTCCTTATTTCGAATAAAATAAAAATTGGTACTTGATTACAGTATAGAATGTATCACTCTGAACTACATATATATCCATCTTTTGTTTCTATATTTCTGTCGAATTATCACTCACTTTTTAGGTTTCATTCGAAAGGTCTTTTGGCAAATCTAGGTAGGCTTCAGTTTAATAGGTTGCTGTTTGATTTTGATTTCAAGGGTTTTAGGGGTTTCTTTCACTAAGGATGAAGGACACTCTCATGTTTAGTAATTTTCGTTAATATGTTTAGCTATCGAAAGCTTATGAATATGTTTAAAGAAATTTTTTAACCAATGAACGAAATAGTATATTTTGTGGGCACAAATGGATCAAATGATCCATAGGAAGAATACTCTATTCTGTTTACCTTAAGAGGAAAAAGTAGAGGAATTAGTTACCACTGAAGGTAATAGAAAGAAACTGAAACGTCGTAAGTTCTCAGTTCACATCCACTTTAAACTGAACGTGGTTTTAAAAGTTTATGTTCAATGATTGGTTCATTTTCGTTGCACTATAAGTTTTTATACATTGTCGATAATTGATGAAATTAGGTCTTTGTTACTGTCCGATAATTGATGGCTGATTTTCTTTTAATGTCCACGTTATCAGTTAAACTAGAAATGTGAATGGGTAGTGTTAGAAAAAACGGGGTTTTGAAAAACTTGGACCATGTTTTGATTCCTAGACCTATTGCCCTCTAGTTGTTTTTTCATTTGAATAGATAAAACAATAGTCCAACATAGACTAAAATTTTAAGAATTTTAGACATAAATACCATATGTTTTGTCTAAAGGGCATGTCCCTTTGGGTCTCTACACTTTTGTGTGTGGGGGAAGACCTAGACTATGGTAAAGTTGCTTTTCCCGTACGCGCGGTGCTATGCACAGAAGCACGCACACTGCCCGTACGGTCGGGCTCGGGAGTGGGAGTGGGTCTACCACCTTCATACCTTTTGAAAATGAAAATGAGAACTGTTTAAATGAAAATGAGAACAAGTGTTTAACGTGCTCTTTGGGTCTACCACCCTCAGATGATTGTTTAATGAAAATGTGGACTATCCTACTGTCACGCATGTTTTGTTATCTCCCATGAAGAATATTGCTGTTAGGCATGCTTCTCTTTATAACACGGTCATGCATGCTTTGAATTGATTCTTCTCTGCTACACGACAATTTTGAATTAATTCTATTGTGAAGAATCTTTTCTTTTTCACGCATGCATTTTGCAAAAGAAAAGAAAACCTATGTCTTTGTCTGTTTTCTAAAGATAAAGCAAAAGAATCTTATATTAATTTATGTTTTAAATTATATTTGCTTTCATAATCACTACCACTACTACTACTTATTTATCTTTGTTTTCATGATCAGTGGGAGTTCTAGTTATATAGATAAAAGAATCTGTAGAACTTTGGTTTTAGAATTTTTGTTTTGTTAAGAAGAGAATCCAAGAGAGTTGTTGATAAAAAATAAACACTACCGTTTTTTTTTATAGAGTAGAGAGAGGAGAATTAGTGGAATAAAGAAATAAGAAAAGTTTTCATTTCTTTTCTTTTTTCCTTTTAGCTAATGGTATCCTAAGTTGTAATAAAAAGTCTAATGTGTTCTGGAGTTTAGAGGAGTAGTAGAAGGAGAGAGTATTGAAGAAAAACTAAGAAACTCTTCTTGTTGTTTCCAGACGGAGAAAAATAATGCTCTGAATTTTTGAGTAGCAGAGAGCAGTAGAGAAAGTGAAGAAAACAAAAATGAACTTCTTCATGTTTTAGTTTTCATGTTTTAAGAGAAAAAAACGACTTAACATTAACTCCTCTGTTTTTGGTGGAAAAAGAGTATGAGAGAAAAATGTAAAAAACTAGTTTTATTTTTGTCCATTTTTCTATATGAGTTTTTTGTGTGAAACAAGGTGGTTTCACTGAGTTTTTTTTTTTTCACTGCCAAGTTCTAAGGGCGTTCTCTTGTATGCTACAAGAAGGAATGCTAACGATAGTTGTATTCCGGAGGAAATTCGCTAATGAAGCTATAGCATCTCTCTATTCAGAGGAGTAGCAGGCGATATTGTCTTTAGTTCAGCGTATCTTATACGTGCCTCTATCAATTTATGCTCTGCATGCTACTCGACGTGATGCATCCACCAAGTTGCTGCAAATCAAGCTAAGTATTACTTGTGCTTATTCAATTTATTTTCTTTATTGTTGTTACTAATCCAACAATCTAAAGACAATATCTGCTAGTTTAATTTTTTGTAACAATAAGAAAGGAAAATATTGTTGACAAATTAAACTACTAAGTTTAATGGAAAGTGTCATAAGGCATTTACATAATCAAAAATTGAATGAATGGTGTTGATGTTAATTTTGGAAAAATAAAGATGTTCATATTTTTTTTAGTGAAAAAACGAAATTATAGTTTTGTTGAGAAGTAGAGTTTTTGAGTTATCTCTTAACTCGTGAGGAGTTTTGTCAAATACTTCTAACATAAAGTAGTGGACATCTTGTTTAATACTTATACCAAATTTCGTAATTTTTGGATTTGTAAAGATATTTTTTAAATATTTTACAAGAACTGTGTAAGAACAAAATTAAAAGTTTTGTATGAGCTGTATAATTTTGGGTTTATATCTTAACTCAGGACGAAATTTGATGAATAGTTTTAACAAAATGATATATACATGTTTGTTGTGAGCTCCACCAAATTTCATGATTTTTGGAGTTGTAAAAGTATTTATTAGATATTTTACAAAACTGTTATACGTTTCTGAAAATTTCTGACGGGCAGGAAAAACTCTGCTGAAAAAAATAATAATTATTTTTCTGGCAGAACTATGAGTTTTTGGAAATGTTGATCTAAATAAGATATTTAGTTCTGGATCTTATCTTTAAACCCCCTTTTGATTCATCTAATTTGGATATGTGGTTTGAGAGATAAGGTATTTGGAAAATTGTTGTGCATGTCTGTCCAGAAAAACGTGAAATGTGTGTAATATGTTGATTATGTATAGCAACATTTAATTAGTGATGTGCTATCACTTTGGGAATATCATGAGAACATGTAGCAGTGATTACTTGGAGGATATTTAGTTGAGATTTAATTCTCATGATAACTTAAGCATGTAGCTAGCAATCGATTCCTATGACAAGAACAATAATCTTTTGTAGAGATAAATTTGTATTACTTTGTCAAGGAATAATATGATTTTGATAAGTTGTATATCAACTTCTTTTATGTTCAAAATCACTTGGATCATATATGTTTTGTGTAAAATCAATTTGCATAAATCACATGTTTGGTTAACTATTGTGGTGCAACAAAAAGTTTGTGCTTAAATTGATTTGTGAATACACAAAGCATTTGGTTTTAATTACCAATATTTTGTAACCTACTAATGATTGATTGAATCTAATGTTGAGGTACAATAATTTGATCCAACAAGAAAGTTGGTTAATGTTCGGGATGCTAGAATGTGTGCTCCAGAAGAAGTGTGTAAGTCTTCTACCAAAATAACCAAGGTATGAAAGCATTTCTTTGAGAAACTCAACTATCAAAACAGTTGAAGGAAAATAGGTAAAATGGTTTTCAGGGTATGGAAACTTTTGTTCTCCACATGTGCATTATGTTTTAAATATAATTTCCAATGGTTATCTACTTTACTATGAGATATGATATTTGGAAATCAGTTCATGTAATGTTTTGAACTCTTAACATAAGAGAACATGAGGAATTAATAGATAAAGTGAAACTTGTATGCTATTAATTGATTATGAATACATGAACATGTTAAATCATAATTTGAGTATGCAGCGTGTGTTAAATGACACAAAATCGCAGCATGTTGAGAAATCATGATAATTGTGGGGGTGTAAAATAAAAATCATTTATTTTAATCTCTCAAGAAGATTGTGCAAGGTGCATAACCTATTTTTGTGTTCTGGACATGTATACCTAAAATGTGGGGGGTGTATTGGCTATTTCGCCTCCCAAGCAAATCAAAATTTTAACCTAAGATTATGGAGTTTGTATTCCTAACCTATCCTAAGCATGCTAGTGCATATAGGTTGATGGTCATAATATTTGAAAATGATAACATTGGTATGAACACTCTAGTGCAATCTAAAGATGCTTTGGTTTTTTATCATATAATTCTTTTGAGGATTGGACCTCGAAAAAGGATCCATGACAATTTCGCATATGTTCCTTCGACTAGTCAACCTCGTCTCAAGATGTTGAGACTGGACATAGTAGAAGTAAGAGAGTTAGAACTTAGATAAGTTTTAGCCTTTTCTATGTGACCTTTATGGTAAAGTTTGGACACTGAACCCACAAGGAAGTTATATGTTCTTCCGAATAGTCTTCAAAAGGAAACCTTGGTACAGATGAAACTGTAGAGAAATACCTAGTATGGTTATGGGTTATAACCAAAAATTAGGGAATAAATTTCTTTGACATATTTTCACCTGTCACTAGAATCACTTCTGTTAAGATGATGATTATTATTGCTTTTATTCATGATTTGAATATATACATCAGATGGATGTTAAGACTGCAATTTTAATATGGTGAATTAAATGTAGAAATTTATATGTACCAACTAAAAGGTTTTTTGTTGTGAGAACAAAGTATGCGAATTGATTAAATTTCTGTATGGTTTGAAACAAGCACCTAACGGAGGCATGATAATTTGATCATGTGATGATGGCTAGTGGTTTAAGATTAATAAATCATATTAATGTGTTTACATTAAATTTGAGTATGATGCTTATGTTATTGTGTGCCTGTATGTTGATGATATGCTCATATTAGGCAGTAACATTGATTTTATTAATACCACTAAAAGCATACTAAATGAGAATATTGACATGAAAGACTTAAGCCCTACCGATGTATTCTTAGGGATGAAAATCAGAGAGACGTTTGATGAATATAGTCTTAGTCAATTTCATTTTGCTGAAAGCATATTAAAGAAATTTAATCACGATCTGGCTAAACTTGCTTCTACTCCTTGAAACGATGTTTCTCAAATTGTGAGAACAAGGGTGATGATGTTACTCCACTCTTGAGTATTTTTTGCGTAATCAGCAGTCTTATGTAATTGATTAATTGTATAAGACTTGGTATTGCTTACGTTGTGAGTAGTTTGAGCAGGTACACTTGCAACCCTGAGCATGATAACATGAATTCTCTCAACAGAGTTTTGCACTACTTGAGAGGCTCTTCAGACTTTTGCTTAAGTTTTGGGAAGATTCCTGCTGCGCAGAAGGGTGATGTGATGCCAACTGGATATAGGACTCAGATGAGTCAAAATCCACAAGTGGGTACATCTTCATGCTTGAAGATGCGTCTGTGTCATGGAAGATGTACAAACAGACAAGTATAGATCTATCCACTATGGAGTCAGAGTCTATAGCTTCAGAGAAAGCACGAGATAGTGAAGCAACTACTTTCTACTGGTATTATCTCTCTTGACTTTGTAAGGTCAAGGATAATATTGCAGTTCCTTTGACGAAAGGTTTATAAAGAAAGGTGGTTATCTCTACATCGAGGGGGATGGGACTTAAGATCATAGAATAAATCACCATGAAGGATACTCAACCTTGTGACTAGATTTCCAAGATCAAGGTTCAATGAGACAACTAATTTATGGTGATATCGTGAAAGCACTATCTTTGTCCCTCCCTATGGTGTAACCGTGCGATAGTGCTTCCTGAAGAATGTCAGGATGATCTTTTGAGATCTTAATGGGTTCCATAGCTTTGATTAAAGCGGGGTGTGGCAGGACACTCTTTATGGACTCACCTTTGTGGATGTTGGAAGTGGGGCTGCTTCCTATGAGAATTTGAGCTGATTCTCTATAGACATTCATTAAGTCCAGAATTTTTTCCCATGGCCAAAACGGGCACAACCGCAAGAGCTTGGCAGCTTTCAGTGGAGACATCAAGTGTGGTTGTTATTTATGAATTTCATTCATTGTTGGCGGTTCAAGACATTGTGTTCACCGTTACAACAAGCATTTCCGGTAACCTCTCACTAAGTTAAGGTTCAATCTTTGGGACACCTTAGCCTATTTTGATGCCTTCTGTTTTCTCGCGTTTTATCAGACATGTTTTATCATTCATGTGAGGGATTGTTAGAAAAAATGGGGTTTGAAAAACTTGACCATGTTTTGATCCCTAGACCTATTGCCCTCTAGTTGTTTTTTCATTTGAATAGATAAAACAATAGTCCAACATAGACTAAAATTTTAAGAATTTTAGACATAAATACCATATGTTTTGTCTAAAGGGCATGTCCCTTTGGGTCTCTACACTTTTATGTGTGGGGGAAGACCTAGACTATGGTAAGGTTGCTTTTCCCGTACGCGCGGTGCTATGCACAGAAGCACGCACACTGCCCGTACGGTCGGGCTCGGGAGTGGGAGTGGGTCTACCACCTTCATACCTTTTGAAAATGAAAATGAGAACTGTTTAAATGAAAATGAGAACAAGTGTTTAACGTGCTCTTTGGGTCTACCACCCTCAGATGATTGTATAATGAAAATGTGGACTATCCTACTGTCACGCATGTTTTGTTATCTCCCATGAAGAATATTGCTGTTAGGCATGCTTCTCTTTATAACACGGTCATGCATGCTTTGAATTGATTCTTCTCTGCTACACGACAATTTTGAATTAATTCTATTGTGAAGAATCTTTTCTTTTTCACGCATGCATTTTGCAAAAGAAAAGAAAACCTATGTCTTTGTCTGTTTTCTAAAGATAAAGCAAAAGAATCTTATATTAATTTATGTTTTAAATTATATTTGCTTTCATAATCACTACCACTACTACTTATTTATCTTTGTTTTCATGATCAGTGGGAGTTCTAGTTATATAGATAAAAGAATCTGTAGAACTTTGGTTTTAGAATTTTTGTTTTGTTAAGAAGAGAATCCAAGAGAGTTGTTGATAAAAAATAAACACTACCTTTTTTTTTATAGAGTAGAGAGAGGAGAATTAGTGGAATAAAGAAATAAGAAAAGTTTTCATTTCTTTTCTTTTTTCCTTTTAGCTAATGGTATCCTAAGTTGTAATAAAAAGTCTAATGTGTTATGGAGTTTAGAGGAGTAGTAGAAGGAGAGAGTATTGAAGAAAAACTAAGAAACTCTTCTTGTTGTTTCCAGACGGAGAAAAATAATGCTCTGAATTTTTGAGTAGCAGAGAGCAGTAGAGAAAGTGAAGAAAACAAAAATGAACTTCTTCATGTTTTAGTTTTCATGTTTTAAGAGAAAAAAACGACTTAACATTAACTCCTCTGTTTTTGGTGGAAAAAGAGTATGAGAGAAAAATGTAAAAAACTAGTTTTATTTTTGTCCATTTTTCTATATGAGTTTTTTGTGTGAAACAAGGTGGTTTCACTGAGTTTTTTTTTTTCACTACCAAGTTCTAAGGGCGTTCTCTTGTATGCTACAAGAAGGAATGCTAACGATAGTTGTATAAAACTAAAAACTAAAAAAATTTGGGGAGGAAATTCGCTAATGAAGCTATAGCATCTCTCTATTCAGAGGAGTAGCAGGCGATATTGTCTTTAGTTCAAATATAGCGTATCTTATACGTGCCTCTATCAATTTATGCTCTGCATGCTACTCGACGTGATGCATCCACCAAGTTGCTGCAAATCAAGCTAAGTATTACTTGTGCTTATTCAATTTATTTTCTTTATTGTTGTTACTAATCCAACAGGTAGTTTAGCTGAACAACAGCCTTTGGTAAGAGAACTGTTCCTCCGAAATATCTGTATTCTTGGTTGATAGTGGTAACACTCGGTGTGGGTGCCAGATTCTTAAGTATTACTGTTTGCAACATGAGACTGTTTTTAATATTCTATACTTCAATCCCAAATGTTTTTTACTGTTTTTGGTTTCTAATGCAGGGATACAAATGTTGTATGGTATCTGTGAGTGTTTCGCTTATGGTAGAGAATTGTTGTTAAAGATGTACAATCGGACAACAGAGACTTTAAGATTGAATTTGATGGATAGGTTAAAAATGTATAGGTTGAAGGTGTAATGAAGCAGCTTCACCAATCTCCGTTTTTACAGGTTAGTTTGTATCTCTCTAGCAACACCGATTCTCACTTTGAATCTTGCATGGGTTCTTCTTTGTTATCAGTTCCAGTAACATTTTTCTTGAATAGAGAACACCAAAAAAATTGCCGGGAACTTAATGAAAAGTGAAAAGTTGATTCATTTCAGTTAAAGTATGAACACAATTGATATAGTAGTAGTCTTTGACGTGAACTTACTTTAACACATACTGCAAATGAAGTTATATGTGATAGCCTGATAGTATAATATATACTTTGTGATGAGCTTAACACTTGAGTAGGATATATGATAAGCAAATAGGATGACAATGGCAGGGTTCTCTGCTATAAGACTACTATAATTTTAACACTTGCTTAGTATTTTTTTTAGTATTGTATACAGCTCTCTAAAACGGTATACATTCACTGACACTGCTTAGTTGAAGGTGGATTATGTCTATGGCATTGGCAATGGCAGGGTTTGCTAAGTCTTCCCTAAACCATTTTCCATCTCTAGAAGTTTGGCCTGGAAAGGATTCTGATCCTCGGTACTTTATCTCAGCCTTTCTCAAGTAATATTGAGATTGTATTATCGGGAAAAGCTTAGAGGGGACGCTAGACAAACGCTGAATGATAATATTCCTTTTCTCTCGACACTTTCTTGAACGGTGTACATAGATATAGCTTTTGTATAATTTACTTCCTGGTGAAACTATTGTACGTACTATAATCGCTTAGTGATTAAATGTAGAAGAAGTCATATGTGGTCACATGGTTGACTACATTAGTAACTAATTATTGTGAAGTATATCCATGGAGGTGTTGATCTTGCTCAGAACAGAAATTGCGCAAGCATTAATGACCTTAAGGATGCAGAGATTGATAAGAGAAGCACTGGTGAGCCATGGGTGCAAGAAGGGGAATATGCTAACCTTACTTTTGAGGAGTGACTTAATGCTTTGATTGCCTTCTTTGGTGTGGTGTTGGTGATTGAAGTAAACTCAGCCTGTGTCATTTTAGAGGTAATATTTAATACAATTTTCATGTTCGTTGATGATTATCTGTTCTGATCTGATGATACAAGTTTAACAGGAATGGTACTCAGGAAGCTGCAGACGTTCTCAAGAAGCAAATGTGCGCGAAGGCGCAACTGGGTAAGAGGCGGTTGAAAGAAGAGTGCATAATAAAGTTAATAAAGTTCCTAAATTTGTCTTTTACAGGAACCAGGACTGAGCATGTAATGACTAATGAGTTCTGTAACGGATGGCAACCATTGTCCATTTGTTAAGTGCAATGTAATCCCAATAAATTATCAGCAGCAACGTTCATCTGCTGCTGCGGAAAATTAGCTGTCATAACTCAAAATTTACAGTGATCAAGTATCAGATGTATGTACACATATCTTTGCCCTTCCTAAAGAATATCTTTAATGGTGCTCAGCAAATTTATACGTCATATTTTGGAGAAGTTTATGAATTGTAAAATGGCTTTTAAGTAGTACAGTCTACAGTGGTTCATGGATTTTATGAATTCTTAGAACTTATTTTGGGGTTTTCAGGAATTTGTTCATCAGGACATCATGGTAATTACCTGATGCGTAGCACGGGTTACTTCCTAGTTTGTTTTGTGTCTATCATTAGTATAAAATAGGGTTTGGATAAGTTTGCCTTTATTAGTGGTGGTCAGGATTTTTCAGGACAAAGATAAATCAAGGGATGTGGTTCTCCTGACCACCCCCTACATCTCGCACGTGTATGAATGAAGAATGAATACTCAAGTCAGGATATGGAAATTCAAAAATTATAACAAGGAGGTTCGAACTCATGACCTATTGTGTCATAAGAGTTGCCTCTAACCAGTGTTCCACCTTGGTTGGAATTGATAGAAAATATAAATCAACAATGGTGGTTTGTTCAACTCAAATACTATAATTGCTTTATTAATTAGTGTTTCACTAATTGCACATACTAAATAATCTATTCATTATAAAGTGTTTCACTAATTGCTCATAATAAATGACTAATCATTTTTTAATTATAAATGTTTTCTTAATTAATTATAATATTTATTTCTATTAATAAGTAATTTTGATAAATAATATCAATAGACATTTTCTGCGACAATGAGTAGTAGAAGAGGTGGAGGCCGAAAGATTAGTGGTGGTTAAGGGCAGAGCCAAGCACAATTATATTTATTTTTGTTCTTTTATCGTAAAATGGGATACAAAGTCCATTTTTTACATGTATCCAACTTGCCAATAATTTTTTCTCCCTCTCTCCTCAAAATCCTGGCTCCGCCCCTGGTTTGTGGTGGAATAAGTAGTGATGGTGAATGCTAGTGAGTAGTGATGGACAATATTAATTTAATGTTGTCGTTACCACATCGATAACATCATAGTGTGGAATATGTGGTTGGTTGTTCTTAACACTTATTTCAGGGATGATATCATATAAGACAATATTTTCATAATCATAGTTGGATCACCCAAATGGTGCCCCTATTATCTTTGGTACTATATCGTATAAATCATGATTTTTTAATGTTAATATAAAATTGATTGAAATACAAAAAATAATATATACACGAAAAAAAAATGAAACTAATCAATTGACGAAATTTTGTTCAATATAAACCTCATACATGACATTTGTGATTGAAAATTAGAATTGCCTCCAACAACCTACATGGGATGGGCGGCAGTGATGGTACCAGTGGTGGAGTCAAAAATTGACATTGAGGAGGCCTATTTTAATAAAAAAAAGAAACATGTAAACTTTGGTGGACTAAGCCATAAATATATATGGACAAATTACTATTTATAAAATAAACTAAAAAATTTAAGGGGTTATAGCCAGGTTAGTCAACCCTTGGCTCCGCCACTAGGTGATGGTGGATAAAAAAAGTGGATTCATATGGTTTTATGGTGGTGGCGGGTATTGGTGAAAAAAACATATTATGCTAATTTCGTAGCATACAAAATGTGTAACGTTATATTATAAAGTATAAAACGTGGTTGATCATTTTAATGTTAAAATAAACTCGATAAAACACATGTCCATTTAAAAAAATTGGTGCAATCAATTGCCATGTTATGTAATAACTAAACGAACGACACGAATCAAGATCAGAACATATGCAATTATTTATTATCGATTTGTTTATGTAAAGAGTGGTCAGGATTTGACCTTGGCAAAGATAAATTTACCAAATTATTTATTATCGATTTGTTTATGTAAAGAGTGGTCAGAATTTGACCTTGACAAAGATAAATTTACCGCTAGGGTTTGTTCAACTTAACCATTTTTAAATATTTTATTAATTAGTGTCTCATTGATTGTTCATAATGATTAATTAAATTTCTATTATAAATATCCCTTTAATAATCTAACATAAATACATAATTTTATTAATAAATAATTTTACTAAAAACTATATTAATTCTAATGGTGAGTATAAGCGGTGGCGGGTGTTTGTGAATAGTGGAGGCGGTAACATTACTATTGGTGGAAGAAATAGTGGTGGTGGATGGTTACTATGGTGGTGGGTGTTGGTAACAGTAGTGTATAATAATAGTTTTTGCTTTTTAGTGAGTTTTATTGACTAAGTAAAAAAATAATCTTCACAAAACATGAAACATTGTATTGTGAAAGTAATGGGTTGTTTTTAGCACGATTGATAAGGACAAAAATCAAATATTTCGAGGATGATACAAAAATGTATAAGATAATATGATCATGACTGTTCAATCATCCGTATTATATAAAGGCAATTGGTGTACCCGCGTAAGAGAACATTATCGCTCTCTCAAGTACTATTACATTCTTTTTCCAGAAAGACCATCAATGTCGAGTTGTTTCGCGATAACTACCTACAAAGACAACAACTTTCACTGAATTCCCGATATAAAACCTTATAGAAAGGAAAATGTATTTGCATTCTAAAATATTTGTTTGAAAATTATGTTTGTTCATCAAAATCATCATAAAAAACTCTAAATCATAAATCTAAATTTTGCCTCCGATGTTTATAAAATATTTTTTATATTTTACATTCTCAAATCATGCGACCTCTTGATAGTAAATAAAAAATATCAAATTACGGATCAATATGTATAGGTTTCATTCACTGGGTTAGAAGGTAGAGTAGACACAGATGAGTAAATCACACAAAGCAGAACATGACTAAGAATACTTCAATAATTTGGTCAAGAGATAAGGTCAAAAATTTAAGATTAACTTTCTATAGGACTAATTAGATCGACTTGAATAGGAACTGACTAAAATACATATTAATAATAATTTTCACGTAAGAAAATTGCAAAACATAGTTTGGCTAACTCTGCCTATGTAAAGAGTGGTCAAGATTTGTCCTTCCTCAATTGCTATGTTATGTGAGAAGAAGGTGATATCTAAGATTGAGGCATAATTAAAATTTATTAGATTCATGTCATTTACAACTGGATGCCTTGAAAAAAATTGACGTGTTGTTATTATTATTACAGGCAAGGGATACATTGACCACACTTGTGCAAATAGCTCACTTCGCAAATGATTGGTGTTGCATGCATTGTCTAGAATGCAATGAGGAATTTGAGGAAACAAGGCACCAAAAGCAGTGTACAGAGTATTTTGGATATAGTAACTTAGACCTGATGTAATACTTATGTTTTTTTTTTTTTTTTTAGTTTTTCCACAATCTATTTATTTAATAAAAATGAACATTGCAAATACATAACATCAACAAAAATTAGACAGATTGCGTTTGACAATATTGGCTACTGATGGTCCGGAAACGACAAAAGAAAGGAATTGTTGTAGAAGAATTGTTGGGATATACAATGGATTACTTGATACGAATGAAAGAGGTATAACTATTTCGATTCTGAAATCATATAAAGTTCACAGTAGAAGGTGACATCAAGTTTAAAGTTAGTAACAAACATAATATGGCTAACTAAAATGTTAAAAACAAACAAGATATATAAACTTAGAAATCCGTGGGAGTTGAATAGGCCAATTTGGAAAACAACAATCTTAGAAAGCAACGATCCACAATACCATTTTTTTTTAATAAATATTCAACGTGGAATATGTCAACTTTATGGTAAAGGATCTATTGACAACCTATTAATTTGAAATAGGATCAGGGAGTACAATATGTGTTCAAGGTTCTTTATGAGGTAATGTGTCGCTAGATTGTATTCCAAGTGAAGGTAGGAACATACGGAAGTGACAAAATGTCCAAGACTTTTGAAGTTACCAAATCCTTCGTTAAAGGCGAATTGCTGGGCACAATACTTTGTTGAAGATTTAATGGCAGAGGTTCGCATATATACAATCCCTTCGAAAAGGTAATGGGTACACATTTTAAACATTATCATCTAATGGGTGTTGAAAAATTACAGGAAAATCATGTCACATTGATAGTTTGTATCATTCGTTCGATGAAAAAAAAACACTATTCTCTGCCTATTTGGAGGATCGACAACATGACCATGATAGATAAGTTAGCTGGAGCGAAATAGGAGCATGTGAAGACTTTTATGGACGATATTGATTAGTTGATTTCACTAAGATGAGCGCTGTTGATGACATATTTCCAAAAAATATTTAAACTTCCATGTTCATGTAGAGCATTATCTCATTATAAGCAATGAACCTAAATAAAAAAGTGTCTGGAAGTTAAGATTATATTTCTTTCGTTTGAGCAAATCTCTGGCGGTAAAATATTAAAGGAAAAACAAAGAAAAAATGAGAGGAAAATCCCAACTATTTTTATGACAAACACATATTAAATCATAAGGAGTTGATAAGTATTTGGGACACAAATTATACGATATATTAAAAATGAACCAACATCATGGCCCGCCTCTATTATCTTTGGTACTATATCGTATAAATCATGATTTTTTAATGTTAACATAAAATTGATATATACACGGAAAAATAAATAATGAAACTAATCAATTGACTAAATTTTGTTCAATCTAAACCTCATACATGGCATTTGTGATTGAAAATTAGAATTGCGTCCAACAACCTACATGGGATGGGCGGAAGTGATGGTGCGAGTGGTGGAGTCAAAAATTGACATTGAGGCCTATTTAAAAAAAATGTAAACTTTGGTGGACTAAGCCCTAAATATATATGGACAAAGTACTATTTATAAAATAAACTAAAAAATTTATATAGTTATTAAAAATTTAAGGGGTTAAAGCCAGGTTAGTCAACCCTTGGCTCCGCCACTAGGTGGTGGTGGATAAAAAAAGTGGATTCATATGGTTTTACGGTGGTGGCGGGTATTGGTGAAAAAAACATATTATGCTAATTTCGTAACGCCACAAAATGTGTAACGTTATATTATAAAATATAAAACGTGATTGATCATTTTAATGTTAAAATAAACTCGATAAAACACATGTCCATTTTAAAAAATTGGTGCAATCAATTGCCATGTTATGTAATAACTAAACGAACGACACGAATCAAGATCAGAACATATGAAATTATTTATTATCGATTTGTTTATGTAAAGAGTGGTCAGGATTTGACCTTGGCAAAGATAAATTTACCGCTAGGGTTTGTTCAACTTAACCATTTTTAAATGTTTTATTAATTAGTGTCTCATTGATTGTTCATAATGATTAATTAAATTTCTATTATAAACGTCCCTTTAATAATCTAACATAAATACATAATTTTATTAATAAATAATTTTACTAAAAACTATATTAATTCTAATGGTGAGTATAAGCGGTGGCGGGTGTTTGTGAATAGTGGAGGTGGTAACATTACTATTGGTGGAAGAAATAGTGGCGTTGGATGGTTTTTATGGTGGTGAGTGTTGGTAATAGTAGTGTAAAATAATAGTTTTTGCTTTTTAGCGAGTTTTATTGACTAAGTAAAAAAATAATCTTCACAAAACATGATTGTATTGTGAAAGATGTAATTGGTTGTTTTTAGCACGATTGATAAGGAAAAAAATCAAATATTTCGAGGATGATACCGGAATGTATAAGACAATATGATCATGACTGTTCGATCGCCCGTATTATATAAAGGCAATTGGTGTACCCGCGTAAGAGAACATTATCGCTCTCTCAAGTACTATTACATTCTTTTTCCTGAAAGACCATCAATGTCGAGTTGTTTCGCGACAACTACGTACAAAGACAACAACTTTCACTCAATTCCCGATATAAAACCTTATAGACCGTGAAAATGTATTTGCATCTAAAATATTTGTTTGAAAATTATGTATGTTCATCAAAATCATCATAAAAAACTCTAAATCATAAATCTAAATTTCGCCTCCGATGTTTATGGAATATTTTTTATATTTTACATTCTCAAATCATGCCACCTCTTGATAGTAAATCAACAATATCAAATTACGGATCAATGTGTATAGGTTTCATTCACTGGATCAGAAGGTAGAGTAGACACAGATGGGTAGATCACACAAAGCAGAACATGACTGAGAATACTTCAATAATTTGGTCAATAGATAAGGTCAAAAATTTAAGATTAACTTTCTGTAGGACTAATTAGATCGGCTTCGATAGGAGCTGACTAAAATATGGATTAATAATAATTTTCACGTAAGAAAATTGTAAAACATAGTTTGGATAACTCTGCCTATGTAAATAGTGGTCAAGATTTGTCCTTCCTCAATTGCTATGTTATGTGAGAAGAAGGTGATATCTAAGATTGAGGTATAATTCAAATCTATTAGATTCATGCCATTTACAACTGGATGCCTTGAAAAAAATTGACATGTTGTTATTATTATTACAGGCAAGGGATACATTGACCATACTTGCGCAAATAGCTCACTTCGCAAATGATTGGTGTTGCATGTGCTGTCTAGAATGCAACGAGGAATTTGAGGAAACAAGGCACCAGAAGCAGTGTCTGGAGTATTTTGGATATAGTAACTTAGACCCGATGTAATACTTATGTTTTTTGTTTTTCCACAATCTATTTATTTAATAAAAATGAACATTGCAAATACATAACATCAATAAAAATTAGACAGATTGTGTTTGACAATAATGGATACTGATGGTCCGGAAACGGAAAAAGAAAGGAATTGTTGTAGAAGAATTGTTGGGATATACAATGGATTACTTGATACGAATGAAAGAGATATAACTATTTCGATTCTGAAATCACATAAAGTTCACAGTAGAAGATGACATAAAGTTTAAAGTTAGTAACAAACATAATATGGCTAACTAAAATGTTAAAAACAAACAAGATATATAAACTTAGAAAGCCGTGGGAGTTGAAGAGGCCAATTTTGAAACTACAATCTTAGAAAGCAACGATCCACAATACCATTTTTTTTAAATAAATATTCAACGTAGAATATGTCAACTTTTGGTAAAGGATCTATTGAAAACATATTAATTTGAAATAGGATCAGGGAGTACAATATGTGTTCAAGGTTCTTTATGAGGTAATGTGTCACCAGATTGTATTCCAAGTGAAGGTAGGAACATACGGAAGTGACAAAATGTCCAAGACTTTTGAAGTTACCAAAGCCTTCGTTAAGACGAATTGTTGGGAACAATACTTTGTTGAAGATTTAATGGCAGAGGTTTGCATATATACAATCCCTTCGAAAAGGTAATGGATACACATTTTAAACATTGTCATCTAATGGGTGTTGAAAAATTACAGGAAAATCATGTCACATTGGATAGTTTGTATCATTCGTTCGATGCAAAAAAATATTATTCTCTGCCTATTTGGAGGATCGACAACATGACCATGATAGATAAGTCAGCTGGAGAGAAATAAGAGAATGTGGAGACTTTTATGGACGATATTGATTAGTTGATTTCACTGAGATGAGCGTTTCTGATGACATATTTCCAAAAAATATTTAAACTTCCATGTTCATGTAGAGCATTATCTCATTATAAGCAATGAACCTAAATAAAAAAGTGTCTGGAAGTTAAGATTATATTTCTTTCGTTTGAGCAAATCTCCGACGGTAAAATATTAAATGAAAAAACAAAGAAAAAAGAGAGGAAAATCCTAACTATTTTTATGACAAACACATATTAAATCATAAGAAGTTGATAAGTATTCGTGACACAAATTATACGATATATTAAAAATGAACCAACATCATGGCATGTGTCGTTACGGCACGGGTTAAGGGCTAGTACTCTATATGCTGCAGGTCTGTCACTGATGGTGCTCCTGAAGACATTTCGAAATGTTGCTTCAGGTAGTATTTTTCATCATTTGCTACCTTTGTGACTGTACACTTATATACATATAACTGAAGTCTGATTAGTCAAAATTGTTCATCACCAAATTCACATGTACTAAATTTATTATGACATTTCAGGAATCGAAAGAGCAAATATTGTGAAGAAATATAAAATGACCCTAGCTACTGCTGTTAATCTTTACTACTTGGGTATCTTCCGACATTAGAAGCCACCCTTTGGTCGGACAAACTTTATGATGGAAAAAATACAAAAAGTCTTCGTATAAGCCTCCCTTTGGTCCAAATAATTATCTATGTTATAAAAAGACATGCACTTTGACTTTGAGATTTTAGAGTCATTAAACGGACATGATTCACAAGGGAGGATCATCATGTGGTCGGAATCATCCGGGTGGATTTTTCTCAAGCGACGGCCAGGAAATTTTGGTTTATTACGGGGTGCGGTGTGGGTGAACATGAATATATTGGGGTGATACTTGGGTGGACTGTGTTCGTCGATTGGATATATAAAATATGATTTTCTCCGCCGATTCTTTTTCTGATATCATTATCTCTTATCCAAACCTCTGATCCCTTTCCTTCGCTCACGCAAAACACTAAACTTTTGCTTCTCACCTTAATCCATTATCTTTTCTAAACTTTAAGATGCACCACCATCCAGACCACCTCACCTTTTTTTTTTTTTTTGCAATGTGTTTGTTTTAGGGGATATAATGGTGGGTAGTTTTGATTTCTGGAATAAACTGACAATTAATTTAATGAACGATCGCCTCCAGATTTCTTCAGTATTCATGTGATTCTGAGTGAATAGAAAAACTGTTAAACAAGGTACATCTATGTAACACATGTATTTTTGGCGCTGAATGGTTAAATTAGGAATTCGATTTTGTTAACGGGTTTGTTTCTCTTGTGGATGTGTTTCGATTATTTATTTGGTGTTTCTTATATCTAAAAAATTGTTTTGTCGAAAAATCAATGAAGAGGGAGTTCACTGCCATTGATTTGAGAGATGGATAGAGGGAATTGAAGAGATGTTTTGGAGTCCGATAAGTATAGGAAACATGGGTTTGTGAAAGAGATAAATGTGCTTAGCTTATATATAACATAATGCATTCCCCTGCACTTTTAGAAACATGCCCATCCATCAAGTGCTCGACAGAGGACTCTAGCCAGTTCGGCCCCAGCATTGTGCAGCTTCGAGCCCTAATGAAGAGCAAAGGAAACAAAGCATACGTCGATGTGTACAATAAAGAAATACAAGAGGTAATTTTCCCCCTTATACACTTTTTCTTTTGTTGGATTGTCTCTTTTGTTGTTTCATTGTCTTTCCAAGGATACATTACATCATTTTGGATCCTATTAGGGTTTTTACCCATAGTTGTAGGTTAGTATCTTGAACATATTTGTGAGACTTGTTAGTACTCCAAGTCCTAAAGAGGTTTGTTACCATAGAAACATAGATCTCACAAATTGAAGTATCAAATCAGACCAATGAGTCTTCAAGCACAAATTAAGGTAATTATTGGGATCGCTGCGAATTCTCCCTTTTTTTCTTCTTATCCTTTTTTATATTTCTTTACTTATTTGAAGTTAAAAGATCCTTCATGTCTCAATTCTATCCACTTCTGTATTTGTGGTACGCACATGGGAATTTGCTTATATATGGGAATTTTCTTATATATATTGTAATTGGTAGATCCAAATTACTATTCCAATCATATATAACATGGGGTTAATTGATAATTGTTCTTCTTGGATTCAACAGGGACTGGACCGGTGGTTGACGTCAAATTCCCTTATATATAAGGTATGAATTATCTTTCAAACCTGTGCATATGATATGCTTATTAGATGAAAATGCTGAAATTCATGTTTTCTTTGTGGTGGTTGGTTATTATTAGCCAAAAGCAGTATCTAGCGAGCCCGCTGATGAATTTGCAGAAGGACAAAACTCTTAAGTAAACGACTTCACTTCAAAGAACCTATTGTATTGTAGGGGAGTCTGGAGAAGACACAACAATATTAATTACAATTTTCTTATCTAATTCAGGGATTAGTCTAGGTTATTACTTTTGATGGTCTCTGCTTGGATTTCTATGTCAACATAATTATTTAAATTGAAATTTTGATCCATGCTTTTTCTATTTTACCCTGGCATAAATTATTCAAATGATATGATAGGGTTCCCTATATGGGTATATCTTAAACCTTGAGGTAGAAGATCATAATGGACCGACTGTTTTGTTTCTTTTGGTGAAACTTCCGAATAGATCATCCGAAAGAGAGTTAGAGAGATTATGGAGAAATCTGATAGAAGCAAATGCAGTCTCTCCATGTAAGAAAATGTTTCGGCTTCATGTTTCCCAATCTCTCCGTCACTCATCTTTTCATGTACAAGATGTAATACTAACTGTTGTATAGATTGTTACCATTCAATGGAATTTTCGATTAGATTAGGATGATGTTTGTACAACATGGACTCCAGTTTTGTAAATTTAGTACTTCTGTCCACAATGGACTTAGACTATCAGGTACACATGTGCACTGTGCGCAACTTAGAGTGAATCCAGGATAGCAATTGTTTATTAGGACAGAGCATGAAGGAACCTACTGGATATATTATTTCACAAGGTTACTCTACTATGTTGTCAAATTAAGATATAACTCTAAATTGTTTGTCCATTTTCATTTATTTATTTATTTTGGTTCTTACCACTAGGCAAGCTGTGTTCATATCTCATACACCACTCATTTAGAGTGGTCTGAATTAAAATTTAGGATTACCATTATTTCATAGAATGTCAAGTCATTCAGTCCCATTTGAATTATTCAAGTGTTCTACGGCTGCCATGCACAAGCTAAATGTGTTCACATTATATCCTGCTAATCCCGTCTATCGCTCTTTGACACTTAAAGTTAATTCCTCTTGGAAAGATGGTTGATGTGTTAGTCTTCGTTGGAAGTGGATGAAAATTAAAATTTTACTAATTAACGGGACTTTATCTCTTTCAATTCAGTAAAAAAAAATATTGTTTTTCTATTTTTCTTTATTATACCAGTTTCATTTTTCCTTTTTTTTTTGTCGAGTTAGCTGGATTAGTTGCTAAGAGAGCCAGAATTTGTAATTTTAACTTCTGTAATTAGTGATGACCTTGATGTCCTTTTCTAAGCCTTGATTTAGCCAGTCATTTTGATGTTCTTCTCTGATGACATCCTTGAGTCATCCCTACTTAAAACAAGCTCAAGAGGCATCTTACTGATATTTTAGCAGAGCTCAGTATCACTCTAGGGTTTTGACGATATAGTTTGTTAAATTGTGTTGTTAAAATACCAGTGACGGGACATTTAATCTGGTAATTGTTCTACTTTACTTGGTTTTTACCACTCTGACGTTGTCTGATACGGGGGTTTGAATCAGAGTTGTGCAAGTGCAACCCACAGGAGGAGTACCGTTGAAATTAACGAATGATTTATATTTTGATGATGAAGGATAATTTAATTTACACATAATGCATTATCTACCAGAGAAGCTAACTTTTGGTTGCAAGATGGATGACATGGCTCTAAAAGGTAAGGGTACGAAATGCTTTTCAATACATGGAAACTCCGTCACAGGACTGGAGCGTTAGTACCCGACGAGAAGAATACCCAAATTATTCACAGTTATATGTATATGTATATGATTTGAATAAGGATCTGTATTTTCGTGCGAAGTGAAATCCCCAGCTGAAGAGATGCTCTTCCCTACGCTCCTTTGTCTAAGAAAGTGTTAAGCTATGGGCAGATCATTGGAGCGGTAAGTACAATGAATGGTATCCACTCTAATTTCGAATTAATCATCAGGTAAACCACTTTGATTTTTTTATATTTGATTTTAGACTTTTTTGGTGGAGTTGCTTCGAAGAAGTCTTCGCTTGAATTGGCTTTAACTATGAACCCAGAGAGTAGCATAACATTATACATAATCAAAAGCAAATCAATTATTATAACACCACTTGGCAATAGTTACAGGTGTGGTTGAATTCAATCTTTAGGTTTTCTAAAGTCTTAGATGGCAATGGGTTCAGAAGAAGATGGGATACAATCTCACATCGGTAATGCTCTACACAGTTCGTAGATGAAGGAAATGTTGTTAACCGCACGGGGTTAGTGTATGTACATCTAATCTTCCCTGTTTTGGGAAGTGTTAATATTAGATGTATAAATACTAACCCAATATTAGTTAAAAACAATAATCAATTATTTATTTGTCCTGGGTTGTGTAGGTGCTGCGTTCCAAGAAAATTTGGGTTGTCTCTTATACTGCTAAGTTTCATGTGGCTTTGACATGGTGTTTGAATGGATAAGTCTGGATCTCATATTCTAAAATGTCATCAAACGGTCATCATCATTTGCATGTTCAATATGGTTAGCATGGACATCTGCATTCATACTTAAATTTTATATGTGCAAATTATTTGGGATACCATGCCTTTACAGAGTTTCTCCAACAGCTCCAATGATTGTGATAACCCGATGAGTGACGCATGTGTTCAATTGATGGCATTTTTGTGTTTCACAACAACAACAACAACAACAAAAAAATGGTCAGAAAGAGGCTTATAAGTTCATCACTGTTGTTCAGTAGAGGGATAAAATTCTCCCAAAACACCAGTATGCTTGAGGACTACGGCCGGGGCCTATCTTTTGAATTTTACTTTCTGGATTATATACTGTATTTAACGGCTACGTTTATTGTGAATCACATAAAGCCCAGATGCATGTAAAGGTACCAAAGGGACTAATAGAGGAATTTGAATCAAAGAAAGCCCAGATGCATGTAAAGGTACCAAAGGGACTAATAGAGGAATTTGAAACCCATCCGGTGGAAGAAAAATTGTATTCCATCGAAAGGTTTAATCTCTTTGTCACAAAAGTAATCTTCCGAATTGTTGACTATAAACACGTTATGTGGTTTAACAAGTTCACCAAAGTGAAGCAACTAGACATGGAACTGGGATTTCCTGAACCCAAATTCAAAAGTGCATAGATTTCAAAAGTTCATCTAAAAAATTGAACGACACCACATTCTATCTAAGTAAGAGACAAACTATCATTGTGTTTTACATGCAGAATATATAAGATACATATAATTGACAACATTGTTAATTGCAGATGCTACTGGAAGATTGAAATCTGTTTCAGGCACTATTATGGTTGCATTCAATAGTCAAAAGTCAAAAATGGTCCGAAGAGGTTCAAAAGAGAGATATAGTCATAGAAGATGCAAACAAAGTAAACACGATTTGAAAGGTCACCCAGAAACTATAACAAATGAAATAAAAGTTTTTTTGGATATCTGCTTAAAAATACATGCAAGTTGAAAGATACATGCAAGTTGAAAGATTGTCCATAAAACATATGTTTCCCACCAAGATAGTCTAGATTATCTTTGCCGATCAAAAAAAAAAATAGTCTAGATTATCACGCAGCTAAAATAGAGGATGCAATTTTAATACATAAACCTTCTTTATTCTTCATAATATTGTCCGACCCGGAATCTCTCAATCATCTTATGCATTCTCTGTATATAAAATCATTGAAGCCTAAAGAGTAATTTGGGGCAACCTAATGAGCTGTTAATATGCCACGAAAAATTTCTTCATCATAGATTGTCTTTGCAGAAAAGACAAGTATCTATGTAATTTCTATAAAAGGATCAAAATTTATATTGTTGTTGAAACATGGGGTTGATATGAAGGTCACTCCATGGAGTGAGTGGTGCAAATCTGTAGAAGAGGTTATCGCAGAGGAACACGCAAATACTCCAATAATTGTTGTCATTACTGGAACGCTTATAAGCGAGTTTCGAGGTTAGTGGTTCGTTTCTAATAAACCAATTTATGTGCCAACAATATAATTTTTTATTTTTTTCTGCTACCTAACAGACCATTATACCTTGCAACAGGTGCACTTGCATCGACTACTACCACGACCTATAGAGTGTTGATCAATTTGGAGGTACCAGAAGTCAATGAATTCAAGACAAAGTAAGTGCACATAATAAAAATTAGTATTATATATCCTTTTTTTACTACTAAAACCACGACATAAATTTGCACAGGCTTAAATCTAGGGACAACGGAGTCACGATGACCGACACATCACAGCCGGATGATCCTAATAAAACTAGGAAGACCGTTCAGGAAGCAACTAACATGATATAGTACAATGAAAATATAAAAAGGGTAAGACATTATGATAAAACATAACTAAAAGTGCACTACTTTGAGTAAATGTCATGGTAAGACATTTACCTGCGAAGCGATAGTTTTGGGCTTGGTCGAGAACAGAGAATGGTACTACATGGCATGCAGCAGATGCAATAAAAAGTTAGAGTACGATGAAGACGAATAACCTTGATGCAACAAGTTCAAAAGAAAATTTGAAGAGGACATACCACGGTAAGAAATATCGGAGAGATTCACATTGAACTTGGTAAAATTGTTGATTTGTGCAAACACCAAGAATATCATCATGATTTTTCTTTAGTAAAGTTATTGTGTATGTGTACATGATTAAAAGCCAAAAGTTTTAATTATCTCATATGCATTTTTTGTGATTCTTGCTTAGTCCAAAAATAGAAAAGAATGGTGGAATAGGTAGACAAGTTTGTTTATGTTAATTTTTAAATGAAAAGATTGTCCTAATTCTTTTTCTAACACTAAGAATATGATGGTACATGATACATATGGATTTGGGGATTATGAATCTCCCATTATGAGAAAAGAAGAATGTACTACAGGTTATCTAAAGATGCGAACTGATAATAAATTCTTGGATAAAGGTTGATATTCAACTTACCATCAACGTAACGATGAGAAAAAAATCATAATGAATGTAAAGGAAGATATAAGAGGATTGACATCATCTTTAGGGGTTATTAGGACATATGATGTGGTCAAGATGGTTGGCACATCAAAAAACATGATTGAAAAAGGTTTTATATCTCACGACTGAGACGATGACATATAATGTTTATGTTCGGGGAAACTTCTTAAACTTGGAAAGAAAAAAAAAACAAATCAAAGTGGTTCTTTTCGAGTAATTTCTCTATTTTTCGTTTTAGTTCCTAAGTCTTCATTATTTCATTTTTATCTGTTTTCAAAAATGCTTATTTGATTTTATGTATTTTTGTGTTCCTTCTTATTTGGCAAAACTAAAAATATTCTAATGAATTGTAAGTATTCATAAGTAATAGCTTACTTACACGTAAATTGTACAAAATACTTAGAGTCATAGTTTTACTTGATGTATCGGTGTAAGATTTCGATTTTTTTTTCAGATAAACGTCCTCAACTTATTGCAAGGTCGTAGAACATGGAACTAAAAAGCGATAAAAAAAAATCTAATATGTGACTTATACTTTGAATAGAAGAGATGGTTGATGCAGATTTGGTTAGATATGATAAGGCTTTCTTAAAAAGTTTTATATTTATGTTGGAAAGGTGAATGATATTTGTCACACTAATATTGATTGATGCAATTCCTTTGAATGTATTCACATGTATCCTTTTCTAAATACCTTTTGGGATGCAGAAATATGACCATAAATGGCTTTACTATCGTAGTTCATAACACCATAGCAAAATTGAATAGATTTTTTTAATACTCAAAATGCAATTATTCGTCATTGGTGTTTGCAGACGAATACTGAGTATTCACAGAAAAACATATGACTATATATCGCTGATTATTCAAAGAAAAATTGGTTGACCATTGATTGAAAAATTGAATGGATTTTTGTTAATACTCAATATATAATTACGCGTCATCATTCTTTGCAGACGATAATGAATATATTTAAAGGAAGATATTACCTGATGCAATTCCTTTGACTATAATCAGGTATATTCTTTTTTGAATATCTCTTGGGATGCTGAAATATGATCAGTGATTGATATACCATTGTATTTCCTAACATCACAACAGAAAAATTGAATGAATGGCACAAATTGAATGAATTTTGTTAATACTCAAAACATATTTATGCGTTGTTGGAAAGGTGAGTGACATTTCATATTCCAACACTAATAGTACCTGATGCAATTCCTTTAAATATGTTCACATATATTATTTTTTGAATATCTCTTGGCACGCAGAAATATGACCATATATGGCTTTATCATCATAGTTCCTAAAACCACGATAACAAAATTGAACTGATTTTTGTTAATACTCGAAATATGATAATGCGTCATTGTTGTTTACAAACGATACTGAGTGTTTAAAGTGGAGATTTAATTAAGTAGAAAATATAGTAGCCCCGTGTAAATTGTTACTAGAGACATGTTAATTATAAGTAAACATCTGAGAAGTAAAAACCAGAGATGCTAGAATGAATGTTGCATTTAGTTACAACATACAAGAGCTTTTACTAAACCAAGCCGGGGAATGATAATTTTTCAAATCAGAAATATAAAATACGTACAATGCGGATTTGAAAAGTAGGGTTTGAAGTGATGAATGAAGCATATCATGTTATATGCAAGTGATATGAAACTTAATGAAAAGCTGACATTTTTCGAAGATAAAACAGAATTTCCAGATATGTCCTTGCATCAAATGATGATTCAAAAGTTATAACAACAAAAGAAATGTGAAGAAATTTTTTATCACTAACATGAACTATATTATTTGTAGGGTTAGTATCTAGGCAAAAAACAAAGCTAGGATCAACTGTTAAGATTTGGGGGATGAATTCCATCTGAGTACTTAATGATCACTTCCACAAATATATATACATACATACTGAATAGACAACAAATAAATTCCATAAATCAATAAAATAAATAAAAATTAACATTAACTAGATACACCCAGAATATGGTAGAGGCAATTCCTACTATTTGAGTATTTCGAATTTATACAATGATTGTTTAGAGAATACATAAATATTTTTGTCAAAATTAAAATTTATTTTCCAACCATCGTCAGTATATATGGATAATCCCAATAAAATCTCAAAATTGGACCTAGATAGCTTATGAGGATACGTACATCTAAGCTAATGACATATTATACCATGTTATCTGAAACTAATATGAAACTTAACGAAGAGTGGATATTTTTTGGGGATAAAATAGAACATCTAGATATGTCCCTGCATCAACATAATGATGCAAAATAAGTAACAATACAAACTATTAGTATGAGGAAACTTACTACTGACCTGAAATTGGGTTAGTATCTAGGTCAAAATGACGCAAAAAAAAAAAAAAATAGGTGACATGAGGATCAACTGTTAAATTTTAGGACGGGTATGTGTTGCTTTCGAGAATTTACTATTCACATCCAGAAATAAATAAACACTGACATTAACACGATTAAGCCAAGAGTTATTATGAAGATGAAAAAGTCATTTGGAGAGCGAATTTATATATATTTGTTTTCAAATTAAAATTGATCTTCTAGTAATCGTGGTTACAATGCACCCTAAATAAATTACCCATTTAGATTTACATGTATATATATATATATATATATATTAATTTATTTTTTGCGATGAATACTTTAAAGTTCTATTGATAAAAAAAAAATACATGAAAGATAGAAAAATAATTTCAAATATTCCATACCTAAGTACAATGACTTAGACACCATCAAAAACAAATTTTCAATAAATAACGACAAGTCTACTAAACAACATCTAACTGGATAGATTTTGAGATTCACCTTATAAAAATTGTGCGCTCTTCACCTCATTGATAATGTCCTCCTCCTTTATATATCTCTTTCACAAACATCTGAGCAAAAATTGTGTGGATTAACCCTTGCGGATTATGGTATAACCATTTCTTTTTCTTTGAGTTCCATGATAATTTACTGCAATACATAAGTTTTACAAGTGTAACCATTGAGATTGAATCTCGTGAAGATATTCGAATGCATAAATCATGCGGAGTACAACACCACTCATAAGCCATTAAGGATTATACAAAACTCACAAAATATATGGGAAAATACAGAAACCAAAGTTAAATAATTGGCATGTTTTTCATAAAATACTTTTTACTCCTTTAGTGTATATGTATTTTAATTTTTAATGACACAATATTACATTATTTTTTCCATGTCGTCATGTATATCATAAAATACACATCATTATTAATGGTCTTATAATATATGTTTTCATGATTAGGGAGCACCATAAATTGAAAGAGTGGTATCTTCAGTTAATTAATAATTACATGTAAAGGTCATTTAAGATCTAAGTATTTCTATTAAAGAACCAACTATTTAATTTTTCATGGAGTTGACCCACTATGAACACTTCTGTTCAAGTAAAATATGTATATTTAAGACTAAAAATGAGAGGTTGAGAGTTTTAATGGATACCCACCAACGGATCTAAGAATTTGTTGTTTTATTGTAGATCAATTTACTGATGAATCTCCCCATAACGCTAGCATGGATCCTGCAGATTTAACTTTGGGTTCATCCTACACTAGATTGTAACTTCACATTTAAAAACTATTTTATGGCTTTGTACTTTCTTATATTGGTCCATGTATGTTTGGCATTAACTGTATGTATGCCACCGAAGATTTTGCATCAAATGATTCAGATTAATCGTGCGACATTTTGGATGATGATGACGAATTCTTGGCTGCAAACTGGATGACAGAGCTCTAAAGGTTAAGGGTCCAAAATTATTTTCAATACACGGGAAACATCATCATAGGACCGGAGTGTTCGATAAGAAACTCTTCAAATATATTTTAGAAATTAATACATGATTGGATAATTGATTATGGTAATTTTTAATTCTTAGATAAACTTCTACACACTTTTGCAATATTAATGAGTTTTTTCTTATCCAAACGTAAAAGTAAATATGGAAAGGTGAGAGGTTAAGCTTGGTTTCATATAATCAAATCTGTTATTCGGATAAATTTTTCATTATTTTTGAATTGAATGTTTATTTGAATGTAATATTTACTTGATAATCACTAGATTCAATTCTAGAAATTAATAAATGACTGAAAATTTTAAATAAACAAAAGGCAACATGTAAAGATAAAAAGTTGAGTTGGGTTCTATATAAGCATTTTAAGGATACCTTAATTTTTCACTATTCGTGAGTTGGATTTTTATTTGAATCTAAATAGTGTACTTGCTTTCACTAGATTCAAGTTTATCTTTTTGATTTAAGGAATGATTCAAAGAAGAGATAACCAGATGATATTGTTGATCATGTTTCTCATGATGTCGTTGTTCGATGGGGGTGGATGAAAGTGGTGACATAGATTATGTTTTTGGTGATTCTATGAATGTGTGTAGTTACCGGTTTAGTAGGAATATGACAACTGAACTTGGGGATGAACATCTCATATTTATGTGTTAGTTAATGAATGCTTTTATGGATTCTTATGATCATGTAATCCAAATATGTACATTTTTTACATTGTTATCACTATTAGTAGATACACGAATGAATTCTAGAAGTTTCATTAAACATTAAAAAGTTAATACAGTTGTTCAAGAGAACTTATCAACGTTCAACTGCTCGGAAAATTTGTAAGCAATCAAATTAGTTACATATACTATGATTAGAAAAACAAGTAACAACGTATTAGAATCTTATCTGCTAAAAATACTGTTTACCAAACTGAGTAGGCTTATACCATTTTTTTAAAACCAGATTGATGCTTTAGTATAAGGTTGTTGTACATGTATTTTGTTAAGTAAAAGACTAACATACTGTACTTTCAAGGTAAATTACTAGCAATTTAATCTTTCATGGAGTTGACCCAATTTGAGCACTTCTGTTATGTATTATTATATTTAGAAATATGCATGATAGAGAAAAAAAAATCATCTCATTTGTTGCTCTCTCATCGTTATCATCATTACATTCTAAAAGTAAACTAAGTTGCTTCCTGAATAGTCTTCCTATTTTCACTGGGATCATCAGGTTGTGGCGTGTCGGTCACTGTGACTCTGTTGTCCCCTGATATTAACCCGTGTAAATTTATGTCGTGGTTTTAGCAGTCAAAAAAGGATATGGTACTACTTTTTTTCTTCTGGGCACTTGCTTCTTCTTGAATTCATTGACTCATACCTCCAGATTGATCAATGCTCTAGAGGCATTGGTAGTTGCCAATGCAAGTGCACCTGTTGCAAGGTATAATGGTTTGTTAGGTAACAAAATAATATAATTTTCGACACCTTGGTTAATTAGAAACGGACCCCTAACCTCAAAACTCGCTTACAAACGTTCCAGTAATGATAATAGTTATTGGAGTATTGATAAAATTAAATCAACTGATTGATTTTTTTTTTGTTGGAAATGAGTGCATATATGCAGATTGATTTGATTTGTAATAATATTATTAGGTGTTTAATAATGCTATAAAATTATGAGTACCCTACAATGAGAAAGAAATAAATTATGTAAAATGACGCTAACATGGGAGGTTGAGCCGGGGCCGTAAGGCCCCGGTGATACCTAGTTGATTTTACAAAAATTCTAAATGAACCACGGAAAAAACCGTGAAAGAAAACCACCAAACACATGATTACACCATAGGCGGGGCCCCTGCTAACCTCCGCGCCCATCGGGACCCACATAAAAAAATGTGAGAGAAAAAGTGAGTTCGGTTTTTGCATGGTTCAGGATCTCGGTGTGTCATGAAGCACCCTTGATTTTATCACTTGGTCCGCTTATCAAAGAAAAGGTTATAATGGTAATTTGAAAACACTTTTTGGTTACAGAAAGAGAAAGGTAAGAAGGATTTGTAAAGCATTGGGAGGATCAATCCTTTGCTTGCCTTCTTCTTCTTCTTCTTCTTCTTCTTCTTCACCTCTCCTTGTAAACCCAAGGAAACACAGACCAGAGAGATTTTGTTCCGGCGAAAATGGCGAATTCTTCATCATCTGTAGACTTGGAGAATGTGGACTCTATTAGTCTCATGACTGAGCTTCTTCGTCGTATGAAGTGTTCTACCAAACCTGACAAACGTCTTATTCTCATCGGTATCCCCTCTCTTCACCTTTATTTCTTCTGTAACCTTGTTTTTCTTTTTAGTTTTTTTAATTGATTTGGTCAAATCTAGGGTTTGATTTGTAGTTTTGATTGATGCATGCTTTTGGAGGATTATAGAACTTCGTAATGTGGGTTAGTTTGTTTCTGTGGATTATGTCTGAACCAATTTTAAAAATTGTAGCTTTTTCAGTTTTATGTCTGAACCAATTTTAAAAATTGTAGCTAGGGTTTTTGATGGATCATTCGATCCAGTTGCATCTTGTTCACTATTGCTGGATTTTGGATTTTGGGTTGGTAGTTTTTGTGAATTCAAGTACAAGGGATCTTAAACTAATGTGTTTTTTTACCTTGAGAGCCTGTTTTTCCCCCCCCCTAATGGGGATCTAGTTTTGGAGATATTTGCCTACCTTATGTCGATTATTGGAATTTGTAATGGTGTTTGTTTTAAGAATTGAAGCTCAGGCAATCTTAAAACTGGCATCTTTTTTAGGCCGAGCAAAATTGCTTAGATTTTAGCGTTTTAGGTTAGTATTTGGTCTTCCAGAACTAGAGAATCCTTTTGAGAAGTGCTTATAATGGAAGTTTGAGTTAGGGTTTTTGCTGGGATTGGATTTTCAGCATGAAAATTTTCTGTCAATATATAAAAAGTTACATCTTTTTAGCCTGAGTTATGGATTCAGTTGGATACGTGGGTTCCCTTTTGAATTTACTTAGTCGTTAAAAAAAAAATAACTTCCTTAGTTTAAGGTAGTTTCTCTGCTGGATCTGTGGATATGGTACTTGTAAATTAAAAAATTGCTAACTATTTTATCCAAAATTGTTAACATGTGCCTGTGTGTGGTTTCACTGGTAATTTAGTGCTTGGGGTCTAGACTCTAATTACCATGTATTGTGCGCCTTTCTTGATGTCTTATTTAAGATTATTGGTTTTGTTATACAAACGGTAAACTCAAGGGAGATTGCAACTCTGAATTGCAGTTCTTGACTTTAAATTGTTTAGTCTAAAACCAAAGCCAATTTCTTTGTTTGTTTGTTCGTTTTAAGAACCGTTACTGTTTTTACTAAGATTTAGAGCGTGTTGCATAAATCTCAGATTATAGAATTTGATTCTCAGTTTTGCGTGGTTATCTTTGTGAAGAGTTCATTATGAGGGTAACAGAAAGTAACATCACGATTAAGCTAGAAATATAGGGCTGTTCACCCGGACTATGTGGAAAGATGTAGCTCTATCCCTCTATTACATAGATGCTCTCAGCTCTTTACAGATCTATAATTGGACTTTTGATGTAAAAAATCATAATTTAGACCATTTATCTTATTTCCCAACAGTCTGAATGAGCACATGGTAAGCACCATTTATACCGTATTGATTTTTCTTATGGAACAACCTTTGAATTCCATTTTTATTTGTTATAAAAAAAGGCTGTAGTTGGAAAAACTGAAGGAAGCAGGAGCGGAGCCATGCTTGTACTAAGGAGGACAGTTGTCCTCCCTAGTTTTTGGTAAACAGAAAAATGCTAGAGATATTTTGACAAAATCAAATGTTTGTCCCCCCTAAGTTTCTGGTCAATAAGAGAAAATTTAGGATTTACTAGTGAAGTTTATAGTAAACCGGCCGAAACAAATCAGGAAAATACTTCTCAAGTTCTAAGTCCTTCCCCATCTACAAATCTATCTTCTTCTCCACAAATCTCTTCAGTCTAATCATTTGTTCCATATGTATTCCTAGTTTCCGGCAGGAAAAACAATACACAAACACAGTCAATATGAATACCCAACCACATTATGTAACCTGCTGGAAGATTGGTATAGGGCAATTGCCATAACGAGCTGAACGTCAACAGTTCCTCTTCCTTTTAGTGAAAAAGGTCTAAAAAAATTTTGCGGCCTTCGGCCGCCATTCACATCTTGCTCTTTACGAATACTCGGCCCCCCAACAAAAACTTCCTAGCTCCGCCACTGGAAGGAAGGATGTGTATAAACTATAAATATTTCTTTGAAACTGTTGAATGAATGGTATCCAATTGCTGATAGTGAATTTCTTTCACCACCTTTTTACACATGGCTTCTGTTTTATCTATGGCTGCAACTTTTCGGCATATCTTTAGATTGATGTATACATTTTATCTTAATGTTTTGTGTCTGGCAGGTCCACCTGGGTCAGGGAAAGGTACTCAGTCACCTATTATTAAGGATGAGTATTGTTTGTGTCACTTAGCGACTGGGGATATGCTAAGAGCTGCTGTTGCTGCTAAGACACCTCTTGGGGTTAAGGCTAAAGAGGCTATGGACAGAGTGAGCTTCTTTTCGAACTGTCTCACCTTGGCACAGTATACACATCATATTCCAGTTTATCTTCTATATTTTGTGAGTATTAATCTAGTGCATCACTCCATTTCAAATTTTCAGGGAGATCTTGTTTCTGATGACTTGGTTGTTGGCATCATTGACGAAGCAATGAAGAAACCATCATGTCAAAAAGGTTTCATTCTTGATGGGTTCCCAAGAACAGTAGTTCAAGCAGAAAAGGTCTTATCTCTATCTTATTCTTGTCCCTTCTTTTCTCTATTTTGTAATGACTTCTTTCCATTTACTTGTCCATAATAGTTTTTCATCGGCAGCTAGTCACTCCATTTTTATTTTTTGGTGCAGCTTGATGAGATGCTTGGGAATCAGGGAGCTAAAATTGACAAAGTGCTGAACTTCGCGATTGATGATTCCATCTTGGAGGAGAGAATTACTGGTCGGTGGATCCATCCTTCAAGTGGTAGGAGCTACCACACGAAATTTGCACCCCCTAAAGTTCCCGGTGTTGATGATGTAAGTATATCTGACTCTCATCTTTTTTTACTTCCCAACTTTTTTTTTGTTTTATTGTCATTGGAATATGGTGATACCTTTTTCTGTTGGCCACGGCCACACACGTTTGAGATTATCTTACATTTGATGCACATCTAAACTTTTCCACTTGTGTTTTTTATTCAAGGATAATAGTGAATAGAAATTAAATCCCATCTTCTTAGAAGGCATGCTAACTACAAGTGGAGTTAATTAGTTCATCTGCTTCTTTTGGAAGCGACCAATCCAGCTTTTTTCACTTATAGACTGGTCACTGATTGGTGTTGTTTAGTTAATTTGGCTTGTATTCTTACGGAAACACCTATTTACCTGAAGGTCACTGGAGAGCCTTTGATTCAGAGGAAAGATGATACTGCTGAGGTTCTCAAATCGAGGCTGGAGTCATTCCACAGGCAAACCAAGCCGGTAAGCATGCTTTTCTTTTTATATATGTTCATACAAGTTTGAGCTTGTTCTTAGAAGAATCTAAGGAATTTTTATCCACATTGAAAGATTTGTCTTCATTCAATAAAATCTCCTCCTAGTTGTTTTATTACTTGTACAATACAATGTTGTTACAAAAAATTTATTGTCTCTTCTCTTCTTTGCAAAATTGTTAACGATCATCCGTGCATTTGAACTTGTCAGGTCATTGATTACTATGGGAAGAAGGGCGTTGTTGCTGCACTTCATGCCGAGAAATCTCCAAAAGATGTGACTTCAGAGGTTCAGAAGGTGCTCTCTTGACAAGTGAGCTCCTGCTGTTTATAACTTGATGTTCATCTTATGTGAGTCCAATTTATTTTTGACTATTTGTCGGTTATATGTGAAATTAACAATCAAACATTTTCGACACTCCAAGAGAGTTTTAGAGAGGGAGGGAGGGATGATGACAGGAGAATTGTGGGGGGTCATAAATTCTGCCTAGTTGAGCAGTTACAAATCAATCTATCATTTTGGTTGATGTGATCTTTTCTGGATCCAATTTTTCTTTTCTTTGTTTTTAAAATAGTTTGCAGTCGTATATTTTGTGAGTTTAGATTATTTCAGTTGCATGTGATTTGAGAAAAGACATACAATGCTTCAAGTGTTGGCAGAAGAGCCAATGTTCACAGCGTAAGGAAAACACGATCTTATAATTTTAGGACCCGTTAAAGGATTCATCTGTTTGGTTGACATCTTTGCTGTACAGATATACAATGTCAGCACCCGAGAAGCAACACCATGGATCAAGTCAACAGTACTTATGAATGTGGAGAAACAGAATGACATTATAAAATCTTATGAGCATCTGGAATGTTACTGGAAAGCATAAAGTTATTTTTCTGTGTTATGAAGGTAAATTCAGAAACCTTTCAGTTTGTGAGGTCTTGACTGTAGGGGACAATATATCAGTGCTTATGCCAATGGTTCCATATATTGGCTTATGTACAATAGAATGCACCTTGGAGTGGTGGCCATGATTATGGAGAGGCATTTGATATTGGATCTGAGAAGTTCAGGGAGATCCTAATTCCCCAATTCACCCTTTTAGAGTATTCTGAGACTAACTGCTAGGGATTCTTAGAAATGGATTGGTGTCTAACTGTGATATGTCGACACACGGTGAAGATGTGGAAATTTCATGATTATTATTATAAAGAGAATGAAACATCTACTATTGCTAGTGAAAGAAATTGGACTGAAGTATCAGGCTACATTCTTATATATCTTTTTGTATGCCTGTTTACTTTCATTCAATTGCTGGAAAAGACCAGATGATCTTAGAAACATATAATCCACCACTTAGGATGTGTGAATATGGTGGTTTTCAGAAGGATGTAAAGTTTTCCAGCTTTTATTCTTACAATCGGATAAAGAAGACTTTCAGGAAGTTTAAAATCGAAGGAATATTTCATTCTGAAATATTAGCCTAATGCGTTCTTGAATGCTTGTATGACACCGGAATTGAAGAATTGTATTTAAGACGGATATGTTATATTGAGAGATGAGAGGATGGATTTCCTCTCGTTAGCCTTCTTGATCTTGCTTTGTTTTCTTAAATAGGCACCTAACTTTGTACTTGTCAGCAGTGGAACAATGTAATCTTGCAAACAAATTTTTTGTTCGTTTCCAGATATATTCTCTGAAGTCTGATCACAATTGCTGCAGCCATCCCTTACAGTGATTTTCCTCTTTGATTTTGTAGCACTTCCACCTAGAACCCTTATCTTTACTCATTCCCAACTATAGAAACCTCATCTATTTCGGTTTCTGTAGAGGTCTGGATCTTCCAAGTGAGTTCAGAAGACGTAGTAGTAACCTCTTCTTCTGCTGTCAGTTGGCTTTGCCATCAAAGTAACAGGGAAAACAGTCATTACCATCATCATAACAACGAAAGCTATCCTTGCCATTGCTCCAAGAATTTTAAGTTAATTAACAAAGAAAACACTCCCAAACTGCTGGTATTTGACGAAGCGGAGAACAAAACCAATAATAAACTTGTGGGGAAGCTCACTAACCAAATTGCTAGTATTTATAGACCCATGCTGCAGAAAGTCTAAGAGTGAGTTTCCTAATTATTGGTGAGTTTTCCTAACATGAATTATAATCACTTTCCATATTAACCCCGAAATAAAAGTCCAAATCTTCTTCAATTTTGATCACCAAATTCAATTTTAAGAACAGAGATTTGATGTTCCAAATTCGGCTAAGGATCCCAATCAATTTCGTTGGACCTGACATTACATGCTAATACTGCAACATAAGCAAAGGTTCTTTAGCTAAAAACAAGAAACAAGATAGATTCTTTATTAGCTCTAGATAGTTCTTGGTGTCAAGATAGGGCTTCTATGGAGAATGTTTTAATCACTCACTTCAAAAAAAATAAGCACTACATCCCATCCAGCTGACCCTTATCATTTCCTCCATCATATTCCTTCATGCATCTCTTCTCAAGATAATGAGAAGCTTATCAAGATTCCAGATGAAGCTGAAATATTTGAAGCTCTTAAGACTATGCAACCATGGACCAGCCCAGGACCTGATGGATTCCCACCAGGCTTTTATCAAACTCAGTGGGATATTGTGAAAGATGATGTTTGCAAGACAGTGAAGGCCTTCTTCAGCTCAGGTTACATGCTTAAAAAGCTTAACAAAACTAGAATCACACTCATTCCCAAAAGTTCTGGAGCTCATAAACCTGAGGATTTCAGACCTATTGCACTCTGCAATACAATATATAAGGTAATATAAAAAATTATTGCTCTTAGACTCAAGCGACACATGGTAGATATCATATCCCCAATGCAATCTGAATATGTCACAGGGAGACTAATTTCTGAGAATATCTGTCTTGTCCAAGAGTTAGTCAAAGCCATGAAGAAAAAAGGTGGTAGAACTGGTCATTTAGCCCTCAAAATGGATATGTCTAAAGCTTTTGATAGGCTGGAGTGGGTTTTTCTTGATGCAGTTCTAAAGCAATTTGGCTTCTGTGATAAACTATGTCATCTTATTCAACAGTGCATCAGTACTACAACTATTGAACTTATGATCAATGGCTCACCTTCTTCTTCTTACAGTCCTACAAGGGGTATCAGGCAGGGAGACCCCCTCTCTCCCTATCTTTTTATTCTAGCTATGGAAGATTTTTCAAGACAGCTACACCATCTTGAACAAACCAGGCAATTAACAGGAATGAAGATTTCAAGATCAGCTCCTAAAATAAATCATCTCTTGTTTGCAGATGATTGTTTGTTGTTCTGCAAAGCCAACCTAGTTCAAACAAAGAACTTACTTCAAGTGATAGAGAATTTCAGTGCTTGCTCTGGTCAGCTCATTAATTTCCACAAATCTGCTGTCTTTTTCAGTAGAAACACAAGTCCTTCTAGTGCTCAAATTATTTTTGTGAATCTTCAAGTGAGACAGTTAAGTATCAATGAAGAAAAGTACTTAGGATTACCATTCTTTGTTGGTAGAAATAAGAGAATCCCTTTCTCTAATCTGTAAGAAAAAATGGATTCTAGGCTTTCTAAATGGGCTTCTGTGAATGTATCTGAAGCAGGCAGGTTAGTCATGATTAAGAATGTAACAAATGCTATCCCAGTTCACCACATGATTAGTTTCAAACTCCCAGATGCCACTATCAACTCCTTAAATTCTTCTCAACAGAAATTTTGGAGAAACAAGAAAACAAACAAAGGAAAGCCAGCAATCTCTTGGAAAAGGGTAAGTAAGCCAAAGGAAGAGGGTGGTTTGGGTTTTAGAGATCTCAAACTCTTTAATAGAGCACTTCTTGCCAAATCTGCTTGGAGAATATGAACAGATGAAACTTCTGTGTGTGCTTTGTCACTAAAAGCCAAATATTTTCCTGATGGTAAGATTTTCAACATCAAAGATAACTCTAATTCAACCTGGTCTTGGAGGAGTATAAGCTCTGAGCTTATGTTTATCAAAAAATATAGCTGTTGGAGTATAGGGAATGGCCACAGAATCAAGATATGGAGTTATAGATGGATTTCAGATTTACCTGACCCACCTGCCCCTAAGAATGGTATTCAACAGTATCAGCATTACACTTATCTTCATGAACTGTTCACTGATTCTGGTGGGTGGAATCATTCTCTAATTTTCTCTCTATTTGAAGCAACAACAAAAAGATTAATTCTTAACTTATCAATTCACCCCCAGCATGAAGATAGACTTGTTTGGACTCTAGAAAGTAATGGGAAGTTCTCTGTTAAATCTGCTTATAGGAAAATGTTTGATGACCAGAATACTGAACAATCTGTTGGCCAAAGGATGAAGACAATCTATAAAAGAATGTGGAATCTTCCACTGCTTCCAAGAATAGCTCAGTTTCTATGGAAATGTCTGCAATATATCCTTCAAACCAGAGATAAGTTATCGTATGCTATTCAGGATTGTAATTATGACTATCCTATGTGTACACAAACTCTTGAGTCTTCTTCTCACATCATTCTACACTGTCACCTTTCTAGAGCAGTGTGGTTTGCAGTTCTTGGTCTTCATATTCAAGGAGGTGTTAATATGATAGACTGGTTCACCAGCTGGTTTGACAAACTCTCAGCTAACCAGATTCAGCAAGAAGACATCTGTAAAATTGCTATTGTAGTCTGGTGTTTATGGAACACAAGATGTGATATTGTGTTCAAAGGCTCAAAGATTTCTATGGAGTCACTAATCTATAGATGCAAGCTGGAAATTGAACTTTTCCTTAAGAAACCCACAAGACTCTCTGCTCAGATACCTAAACAGTGTTGAGTTAATTCACACTGGAATCCTCCTCCTTTAGATACTATTAAAATTAATGTTGATGGATCTTTTGAATATGATATTAAAAATGGTGGCATTGGACTTATATTGCGTAATTCTGCAGGTGAGCATAAGGGATCCAGATGCATCTACTTAGAAGCTGCGTGGAATCCAGAGCATGTTGAATGTAAAGCTCTATGGGAAGCTGTCAAGTGGGCTGAGGAGATGCAGCTAGTGAAAGTGTACTTTGAGATGGATTCAAAAATTATAGCAGATGCAGTTAATAAAGATGGTGCACAAGTAGAAGGATTCAAAACTTTCTCTTGGATATCAAAACAGTTTTCAGTAGGAATAATTTCTGGCAATGCAATTGTGTACCAAAAGAAAAAAATAAGGTAGCAGACATATTAGCTAAGTTTGCGAGAGTATCTTTGATTAGTGGTGTTTGGTTAATAACTATTCCTGAAAGTATTCTCCACCAAGTTCATGAGGATGCTAAATCTGTAACCACTTAATCACAATAAATACTCTTGGATTTGATGATAATGTCCTTGGAGAGAAATGTTCTCCAGGATTTCACTTTATATCAAAATAATATCTTTTAGAATTACAAGAGTTAAGGTGGAGATTATTCCCCTTATTCTAAATACGGTAAGATAATAATATTTATTCTATTACACCCCCTTAGTCTGAGCGGGAGAGGAGCAAATGCTAAGACTAGACCGAAAACGATCAAATAGCTGACGAGGAAGTCCTTTGGTGAAGATGTCAGCATACTGGTTTTCATAGGGGACGTGAAGAACATGAATGTCACCAATACGAACGCTTTCACGTACAAAGTGTATATCCATTTCCACATGCTTGGTGCGCTGATGTTGAACAGGGTCTCCAGACATATAAATCGCACTCACATTATCACAGTATACAATAGTAGCACGTTGTAGAGGAAGATGAAGCTCTAGAAGGAGGTTGCGAAGCCATGTAGTTTCAGCAACATCATTTGCTACCCCCGGTATTCAGCTTCAGCACTGGATCGAGAAACTGTCGCCTGACGTTTGGATGACCATGAGATGAGGTTGTCACCAAGAAAGACGCAGTAACCCAAAGTCGATCGACGAGAATCAGGACACCCCGCCCAGTCAGCATCAGAGTATGTCGTTAATCCAGAAGTAGCAGAGACCGAGATAAATAAACCATGATGAATTGTTCCCTGAAGATAGCGAATGATTCGCTTAAGGGCCTGCATGTGAGGCTCTCGTGGGTCGTGCATGAATAAGTATACCTGTTGAACTGCATATGAAATATCTAGCCGGGTGAAGGTGAGGTACTGTAATGCTCCATCCAGGCTTCTGTATAGAGTGGGATCCTTAATTGCAGGACCAGAAGTAACACTGAGCTTGGAGTTGGTGTCGACCGGAGTAGCCACTGGGTTACATTGTATCATGGAGGCACGAGCAATGATGTCATGATCATATAATGACTGAGATAAATATAATCCTGAAGATGACCGAGTGACAGTAATACCCAGAAAATGATGTAGTGGTCCAAGGTCAGACATGGAAAATTCTCGTTTCATTAAATCAATGAAGCGGTGTAGGAGAGTATTGTTAGATGCAGTCAAAACAATATCATCTACATATAGCAGTAAGTATGTCGTATCTGAGCCAGATTGATAAACAAATAGTGATGGATCACACACACTACCACGAAAACCATAACTAGTAATAAACTTGGCAAACCTCTGAAACCACGCCCGAGGAGCCTGCTTGAGACCATATAGGGATCTGCGTAGTCGACATACATAATCAGGGTGATCAGGGTCAACAAATCCCGGGGGCTGATGCATATAAACTGTCTCGGTCAGATCACCATGGAGAAAAGCATTCTTGACATATAGCTGATAAATTGGCCAAGAACGCGAAGTAGCAATAGTAAGAACAGTACTAATAGCAGCAGGTTTGACAACCGGACTAAACGTTTCAAAATAATCAACCCCAACCTGTTGAGATTTACCATTAGCAACAAGACAGGCCTTGTGTCGCTGCAAAGAACCATCGGCATTAAATTTGTGGTGAAATATCCACATTGAACGAATAACATGAGAATCACGTGGTCTTGGTACAAGTTCCCATGTATTAGTTTTCAACATAGCATTGTACTCATCTTTCATGGCGGCATTCCAATTAATATCCATAAGAGCATACAAGTGAGAGCGAGGAATTGGGGAGATATGGCGTAAAGTTTGGACATGAAGATTGAGTCGGTGGATTGGTTTGTAAATGCCATGGGAAGCTCTAGTCACGGGACGAGAAGTAGTAGGAGGTGGAGGTGTGGAAACAATATTGGGTGGAGGAACAATATTGGGTGGATTTGCAGTAACGGTGGAAGGAGCAGGTTATGGTGTCATTGGGACAGTAGGTGCCGGAATGCTGTCTGCAGCTGTTGAGACAGTGCAGTGAGGAACTGACTCAGAAGTGGACCGCAGTGGGGACAAAGATGGAAGTTGAACAGACGCTGTAGGAGTAGGTGTTTGGATGGACGTAGAAATGGACAGATGGGGAGTAGTGGTTTTGTCTGACAAAGAGGGAAGTTTAACAGACATTGGAAATGACGCAGAAGGGGACAAAAGTGGGGACTGACGTGAATGAGTAGTGGAAGTGGACATACGTGAATAAGTGGACATACGTGAATGAGGAGTGGAAGTGGACATACGTGAATTAGTGGAGATGTTTGACTGTCGCAGAGAAGGGAAGGTGAAAGGACATGTAGTAGGTGATTGGACTGGAGTGTTTTGGGGGTTCTGAGTTGTTGTGTGAGAAGAGGAGCTGGTCCGACGGTGAGGAGGAGTGTACGGTCCAGGGAAGGTGGTAGTTGGTTGGAGTGTGGAAGTTTCAGTAGATGGGTAAGATAGATCATAGGAATGATGAATGAGATTGGAAGGGGGAGACTCGTCATTAGAAGAAGCATTTGGATGGAGATTTGTGAAGGGAAAGACATTTTCATCAAAAGTTACATGACGAGAAATAATTATTTTATTTGTGGTAAGATCAAGGCAGCGGTACCCACGGTGGTTGGGAGGAAAACCAAGAAAGACACATCTAGTGGAACGAGGGGCAAGTTTGTGAGGAGTTGTGGATGAGAGATTAGGATAGCAAAGGCAACCAAAGGTACGTAGATGTTCATACGTTGGTTGTCGTTGATAAAGAGTAGACACTGGTGATTGAAAATTAAGGACTTTGGTGGGTAGAAGATTATGTAGATAGACTGCCATATGAAGAGAGTAGACCCAATATTTGGGGGGAACGGAAGCGTGAGACATAAGAGTTCGGGTAATATCATTGACACGGCGTATCATGCGTTCGGCCTTGCCATTTTGGGATGAAGTTTGGGGGCAAGAGAAACGAAAAACAAGACCATTGTCTCGAGCAAAGAAATGAAAGGAAGAGTTGTCAAATTCACGGCCCATGTCACATTGAAAACATTTTATTTTACGTTCAAATTGAGTTTGAACGAAAGAACGAAACTCCAAAAATTTGCTATAAACTTGGGACTTGAATTTCAAAGGGTATACCCATAGATAGTTGGTAAAATCATCAAGCAATATAAGATAATATCGAAAACCGGTATCGATATGTAATGGAGAGGTCCATAAATCGCTATGTATGATATCAAAAGGTGCAAAAGTAATGAAATTAGATTCATAAAATGGCAATCGAACATGTTTACTAACTTGACATGAATGACAAAGTTGAGAAGAATTATTCTTATTACAATGAATAGAATTATTTTTGCGTAAGACATCTAAAATTGTCTTGCCAGGGTAGCCAAGGCGGCTATGCCAAATATCTGGCGAAAAAACAGCAAGGGAAATGGGAGAAGGCTGGGACGATTTTGTAGGTGGTACGGCAGAGTTGGTGATAGGGTAGAGCTCCAGGATTTCACTTACAGGATCTCTTTGTTTCAAAAAAAAAAAAAAAAAAAAAAAAAGCAAAGGTTCTTTAGCTAATGAAATCGAAAAAACAAAATTGTGCGAATCTCAGCTTACAAGCAAATACACTTACCAATGAACACTGCAAAATGAACACATTAGACATTCAGATAATGACCCTAGGAAATTAATTGAGTTGGATGGCAGTGGCACCTCAATACCAAAACACATAACCAGAACAGGTGCCGGTCAAAATATACAGTCAGTCATAAAATACATTCCAATCAGTAGACGTGCTCTTGGTACTACAATGCAAACAACTGATACAGTTATTCAGCTTGCTTCTTCTATTTGAGAATTCGCCTCCCCTACAACTTGTCCGTGAACTCATTGGAATGTCGATTGATGGGGTGTGCCTCATTTTTACCAAGGCTGCTAATGGGGTACCAATTTTCTTGGGGGTGTACCAACCCCAAGGCAAATGATCAAAAAAAAAAAAACATTTGGTACATCCCCAAGCAAAACCAGTCCCCCTATTAGCAATCTTGATTTGTACTAACTTTTATAGGACATCATCAAACCTTCAAACCTTTAAGGTGTACAAAGCACAAATGATATCCGTGTATTAACACAAATGTAGGTCAGCATTCAACAAGTACGGTCAGTCAAATACCCACCAGCCATCAGAAGGGCAGATCTTCAACCCTTATAAGAGGCATAGTTTTCTGATACGGCAAATCCAAGTTGTGCCTCCCTCCCTCTCTATATGCATCCTAAGCAACACTAGATACAAACAACCCCAACATCTATCTGCGGCAACAAAATCATGACAGAAGCAAGCGGGGTTCAACGGCAACAACTATTTACACTATGATTTTTCCTCTCATAATGTTAATTTCTTCTTCCTGATATTCATTATTTCTTTTAAGTTTAGCGGGAATGATTTTGCCAGGAAGCTGCTCACTGGTCTTTCTGGGTCATTCATAGCTTCACCTAAGCTTGTTATAGCTGGATCCGGCTCTTTCATTGAAGCTCAAGAACTGATCTGTTAGATTAATCGTTATATGTATGTGAAGCAATTACCAAAAACAAAATAAATCAGATTTTGAATATGGGAAAAAGCTCTTGTCAAACAATTTATTTTTATTATTTTTATTTTCGTTCATATGAAAGTACCATCTACAATATGGGATGTATAGAGATTCAAACAAGCAAAAGAGCATACAGAAAAATGTTGCCACAACTTATTTCAATTTTTTGCCAAGAGAAAATGAAGCATTATTAAGTTTGATTTTCAGCAAGAAATGATTTTCAATTACTCATAGTGCCTAAACACAAGCTCTAACATCTGGCTATATGGATTTCATTTTCCCAACTGTACCACAGAATGAAGAATAAATTTGCTAGATTGGAAATTCCATTAGTTACATACAATCAAAGTTAAGATGAGTTTTAGAGTTAATTTGAAACAACAGATGTACTAATCAATAGAAGATGCTCCTAATTTAGAAAACCACAATTGCATTCGAATGGACTCGTATATAGGTACCTTCTCCTCCTAGCAGTTGAAGATTACAACTGAACACTACTACTAATTATAAATCATCTACTTATATCTCTTGACAAACACTAGAACAGTATTTATTAGCTAAAGGCGTGTAATGTGGGTACTGGACATGTCTTTGTAGATGGGATCTCAAAATGTTTTGAAATCACAGTTGAACTTAAAGCCATGCCGCAGAACCCCCACTACAAGCCGATAGATGATAAAATTCACATCTTGATGAGATATTTCCTAGGAATTTTTTTGTTTTGCAAAGTGGGTTTTTGGCTAAGTTCTGCATTGTTTAAACAGAAGTTGGAGAGGAGTTTTGTAGTACTAGGAGTAAAATGGATGATGTCACGGTGATACCTCATTGACTACACAAGTAAGAGAAGTGAAGAGAACCATTTAATGAGACCGTGTCTTATGGAGATGCCCAACAACTTTCCAAATGCCTTTACACTTCAGCCTGGGAAGGGCCTGGCTCTTGCGGTTTTTCCCAGAGAAATTCAGGGACGGCTAATGGTTAGCTATTCTACGCAACAAAAAAAAAAAAAAGGTAAGTAATCAACCGTTTCTTCAAATAACGATCAGACATCACCCGTTTCTTTAAAAACGGATATTCATTAACAGTTCTTCTTATCTTGACCAGTCCAACCCGATTGAACCGGATAACCATTGCCCGTTCTATAATTTCACCTAAAAGTTCTAGATAACTCGACATACTTTGGTTATTTCTCCCATTTTTTCCCCTTCACAGTTCATCTTCTTCCCCTCTGTAAAAATCAAAAACCATCGCTTTCTCCCCTTTTTTTGTTTGGGTTTGTGGAAGAAAGGGTGAATTCGAAATTGCAGTTGATTTGAAGGCGTTTTATCAACTCGATTTTTAAAGGTAAACCATTTTAACCTTAAACCCTACTTTTCATTTTTCTTTTCAACTAAGATTAATTTTGTAAAATTGATAGGTTATTAACACTAATTGAATGCCACAACTATTAGTTATTGCTTTGTGTTTGTTAAAAATTTATTTAACATGCTAAATTTTTGTTAGTTATTGATGAACATGGTTGATTGGTTAGTTATTGATGAACATGGTTGATTCATAGTGACATTTGATTTTAAATAATCCTAATGATGTTGCATGTCTTGTAATTTTGATAATACACAATTCATAGAAATGTGAGAATCCTAATTTGTTAGTAAGATATGGTTTTGAGTATCAAATTAAGTTTTTCCTCCAAGAGGTTTACATTTGTTTGGTGTTTTTCAAACAATGATATTCATACGTTAATATTTGTCTGTTTGATGCATTTAGATAATGATATGGAGTACCCGACGGACCAAAAATTGTCCGAAAAAGGTAGAGATGGCCATATATCCTGTAAAGATACACCGAAGATGAAAATGAGGACTAGTTGGGGAAGCCTTAAGGATTATTATGATATCGTTGTACAGAATAATCCACGCGCACTTCAGGTACTAGATAATTGTGGGTTTTGAAAGATATTTTCATTTAATTTTAAGAATTTAGATGTGCAACTCACAAATGCTCTAGTAGCTAGATAATGGCATACAACCAAGACGTTCCATTTCTCAGGCTTTGAAATAGGATTGACACCTTTAGACTTTGTAATGTTAACTGGAATTCCTAATGTAAAGGTGAGCCCACTAGTGGAGAATGGCAGTTTCGCGACCGTCAAAGCAAGTCATATAAACGAGTTAAATGACCTGTTTTAACGGTCGCGAAAATGGTCGCTGTCTGAGTGTCTTTTTCATCTATGACGTGGCTATGCGGGTCGCAGTGCAACTCATATCAACGACCGACTTTAACAGTCAAGGTGTTAAGACTAACCCCGATCAGTCGTAGATATATATTTTAAAGTAAATAAAAAATAGATTCAGATTTCCTGACTGAATCTGTCTGGCCTGACTGAATATGACTACTCCTCAAATGCAACTCAAATGAAACCAAATGAGAATCCAAATGAAAACCAAATTAAACTCAAATGAGATTGAAATCAAACTCAAATGAGAACCAAATACAAATCAAATTAAACTTGCACACAAATAGTCTTCCAATTCAACATTCATTAGGTTCAAATTATACAGGAAAGTACAAATTCTTAAGTTCAGACCAGAAAAGTAGTTAAGTTCTAAAATTAAATTACAAAATGATAAACTAATAAACGATCAACTAAACAACAAAACGATGAACTCCGTTGATGATGAACTTAACCTATATTTCATAATGGTGTACCTGCAATGCAAAAATAAGTCCCCCAATCAGCTGATTAATGTGGGTAGGTCATAATACTCAACAGAATTATTCAGGCAACTTTTAGCTTATTATTTATCAACTTATAACCCGAAACATCAGTAAATCACATTTATGAAAAAGATAGAAAAACATACTCTAATTGTGAAGTAATATTCATGTGTGGCAGCCTAGGTAAAGCCACCAGTAACTGCAAATAAAAACAAACAACAAAAATTAATAAATCATTTTACAGTTCACAAACAAATATCAAAACTTAGATTATGCACCAGCAGTTAAGATCAAACGCTGCAATAACATAAGAAATAACCCCAAGATGTCTAGAGAAACTAAACAATGTAAAACCTAAATGTACCCAAATAGAAGATGCATCATATAAAACCTTAATGGAAGCACAACATATAATATGACTCAACACAGGATGGCAGACATTTGAAGTTATAATACTGCAAGGTCATTCTTGATTTTAGCTGAAGAAAGTCAATTTCTTTGTTCTTATAAATAATAGCGATGAGTGCTTTTAAATTTATCATGGCATCTTCTTTAATTTGTTATCTAAAAATATGTTGGATAATCACAATCAACATTTGAATACGAGCCCAGAATACATTCATATTTGTTGAGGGTCAATCAAAGGTACACCAAACAATATAATTCAAATAGCAGATAAAAGGCTACGAGAGAAGGGAAGGTGTCCTAGAAAAAACTGCATAGCATGATACAATGTTCTAAAATAGTAGGATTCACAACACTAAATTCATACAGTCAAACGACAAGCAACAAGCATCTTATTATAATCACAGCTTGGAAATGATATACTTATCCTCTAGTTTTCCTAACAAACCCAGTGTTTCATGTTCTGTCCTAGATGGTGGAGGCTCAGATTCAGATGTGCATACTTACATCACCTAATTTCTATCAATGCCACGTTCCAAGTAAGATATGAACTATTAAATACTAGTCGTAAAAATTACAGGATATGATATGACGAGGGATTGCATATGGGATTAAACAATGAAGAGAATTGCGAAGATACATACCTCGATAGTTACGGCATGATGGTTACATATGTTCCACAATCCACATTTAGGTAGATCCCTGATGGCATAAGAGTTAAATGAATGGTCAAATATCCATATATATACAGAAGGAAAAAAAGAAAAAACAACTACACAAGTACTGAATATCAATTTTTACCTGAAAATCCATATACTCATCATTTACTTGAGCATATCCATTCCAATACTCATCATCTCCAACACTTGCAGAAATTGGAGCTTCACTTGCGGCTCCAGTAAAGACAAATGGATCTTCAAAAGCATGATCTTGTTGGGGTCTGATCTTATTGGAGACTTCAAAACCAAATTCCAATGTAGCCTTGTCACATCGCGGCAGTAAAAAACTTGTCTAGCTTGAGAAGCATGGATGATTGTCTCGTCAACTTCTCTTGAGTTCTTCATAAAATTTTTGAAACTGACAAACCTCAACTTTGTATCTCAGTCCACATATGATCCGTTTATTTTGTCTTCCATTCGCACCCAATCACAGTTAAAAACAACTTCTCTGAAAACTCCATAGTCCACTTCAAATATATCTTGCAGAATGTCGTAGTACGTAGTATCGTCATCGACTAGGTTAGTATATCTGGAACTTGCTCTAAACCTGGTAGAAGTGTTCATGGTAACTCCACTATTTTGTGTAACAAAGTTTTTTTCAGCATCGGAAGTATAAAAAAGATAACCATTAACAAAATATGCATTATACGAAACTGTCGAGAAGGAAGGACCAATTGCCAGCCTACAGAAATCAGACATGGAAGTGCCTTCAAGTTGTTCAAGCTGGTCCTGTAGCCATGAAACATAGTCTAAACGCTTCATCCTTCCTATACGAGTTTGGTTAATATTACGAACATATGTATCGTATTTCCTGTCCAAAAAAAAGAAAAAAGAGACAACTGAGAAGGTTACTGTTCATAATGTGAAATGATTGGAAGATAAATCAACTTATGATTTACTTACGCTACCCATTCAGTATTTTCATCTGAATGTCTCAATATCCACAAGCGAACTTGTTCATACTGTGTGTTGGTTAATGAACATGGTTTTCCTTGCGAATGAACTAGGCACGGACCTTCGTAAGCATCACTGGCCATTTCTATCTTTCAACAACACTTAAAAGATTTCTGTTTCCCCTCGGGAAGGATCTCAGCACAATGACGCGCTCCTTCATTGACCATATACTATTTAGTAATAGACCCTTCTATATAATTTTTATTGCGACCAAGAACCTTGTAAAGTCTCATCATCCTGCACATATGATAAGTAAACAAAGATTTGTAAGTTTACTGAGTTCATAAAAGAATAAACAAAAAGGTTACTAGTGACTAAAGGATTGTACCTCTCAAAAGGGTACATCCACTTAAATTGGATATGCCCCAATTGATGTGCCTCTTCTGCCAAGTGTACAACAACATGAGTCATACTAACAAAAAATGCAGGAGGGAAGTACATTTCGAACACGCATATCGACTCCACGACACGATCATGCGCTACGCGAAGATCAGCAAGATCAATAACCTTAGAGGTCATGACTTTGAAAAACAACGATAAGTGTATAACTGCCTCACGCAAAGGCGTATGTTTTTTGAAACAATGCATTACAAAAATTGGCATTAAACCATGCATAAGAATGTGATAGTCGTGCGACTTAAGACCCTTCAATTGGAACTCTTTCATGCATACTTTTTTTCTTCCAATTACTACTGTAACCAATTGGAACTTTAAGTGTGCTCAAAGTTTTACAAATAACTTCCCCTCCTTTCTTAGACATCCAATAAGGTGCAGGAGGGAGTATCTCTCTTCCATTCCTTTCCTTCAACCACAAGCTAGGCTTTAAGTTTAGCAGTTTCAAATCTCTCCGCACTGGAGGCCCATCCTTGGACTTAGCTTGACATAATCCCTTGTAGTTACTTTAGTGTAATATATTTTGATGTTTATTATTCTTTTCTAACTTAAATCTTATTAGTTTCTACAAGTTCTCTTCCAAATTCTTTTCTACATGCATGACATCCACATTATTCCGTATTTGTAGAAACTAATAAGATTTAAGTTAGAAAAGAATAATAAACATCAAAATATATTACACTAAAGTAACTGCAAGGGATTAGGTCAAGCTAAATGTACCTTCCAATATGGGAGACAAAATAAAATTGACCTCTTCGACGAAGGAGAATCAATGGCTGGCCTCTTTACCAACTTCCCAAATTCTTTATCTGTAATTTCAGTCTTGTTGAACAATTCGACGCCACTCAGACATCTTGGTGCAACCCTTGAATCCTATGATCCATTGAATTGGGATGTTTTCCGTCTATAAGGGTGAAACCGATCTCTTAAAAACTTTCTATGACCCATATATGCGAACTTTGAACCACATTTTAGCCTCAATGCCTCTGTATTTTCTCTACACACAGGACAACCATATCTTCCCGAAGTTCTCAAACCCGAAACATGGGCATATGCAGGGAAGTCATGTATACACCACAACAACATTGCTTTGATTGTAAAGTTAGTCTTTGTATGTGCATCGTATGTTACCTTTCCGAGTGACCATAACTCATTTAACTCGTCGATCAATGGCTGCAAATAAACATCAATGTTGTGGTTGGGACCAAGAGGACCAGGAATCAGCAGCGTCAACATCGTGAAATATTTTTCCGTGCATTCATATGGTGGAAGTTTGTAACAAACAATCATAACATGCCAAGTATTGTGCGTGCTCATCATTCCTAAGGATTAAAACCATCTGTTGTTAGTCCTAAACGCACGTTTCTTTTTTATGAAGCAAACTCAGGCCATTTCATATCAATCGACTTCCACTGTGTAGAATCCACCAGATGTCTTATGTGTGTAGCACTTTCTTCAACATTAGCATACCATGTCATCAACTTAGCAATCTACGCTGTGCCATACATACGTTGCAACCTTTTTGTGACTGGAAAATATCTTAGTCGCTTCACCGGAACCTTGATAGTAGTTGCAGTACTCCCTTATGGTGGTTTCTGCCATCTACTTTCACCACATTTGGGACACTCATCTTCATTAGCATAATCCTTGCGATAGAGAATACAATCGTTAATACAAGCATGAATAATTTGCACCGAAAACTGAAATGGCTTAAGCATATCTTTAGCTTTACTACAAGTAGATGATAACGTGTTCCCTTTCATTAGAATAGTTTTCATATATCCCAACAACTCGGTCATGAAAATATCAGAACATTGATACCTTCCTTGCATAATTAGTAACTATATTGTTGTTGATAGTTTTGTATGTTCATCATCGCAACCTGGATATAAGGGTAACAATCCATCCTCCAACCTATTCATAAAATCGACAGTATCCTTATCTTGAACATTACCACCAGAATCATCTTCAACAGCAGCATCCCTATCTTGAACACTACCACTAGAACCATATTCAACAGAAGCATCCGGCAGGTGATCAAGATTAGTAAGGAATTCTTCAGGGTTATCAAGACCAAACAGACGCCCATGTGCCTCATTGAACAAGTAATATATTCTCGAATGAGATGCAATATCATAATTCACTACATTATTTGCAGGTAAGGTACAAGCATTAACATTATCCACACGAGGTGGCTCACCATGATGGATCCACATTCGGTACGACATATCAAAACCACGATCAAGAATATCCCTATGTACTTCATCTAGTGATTTCGGTAAACACCTGTAATTCTTACATTTCATGCAAGGACATCGAAATTCTTTGATACCTTCACCAAGACTCTCTGTTGTAAATTGGATGAAAGATTGAACACCTACAACCCATGGACGTGAACCCTTCGGTGCAGTCATCCATTTTTTACATGGAACAACTATTCGGCGTTGAGACATCTGCAAAAGAAAATACACACATCACATACCCAGAACAATTTTTTAACTACAAGTTATATTGTATTCCCTTATAATTGTGTTAACCTACATAATCAGAGCACACCCACTAAATTTCGATACATTTTATATCCCTAAGTTCAGTTAATATTAAAGTCTAGACCCCCCTGTGCAAAACTTTCAGTAACTTGAAACTAAAATCATCAACTTAAAAGAGGGCTCTCTGCTGAAACTCCAAAGACACAAATTAGAAAAAGAAACAAAAAGCAAGTTTTTCAATCCTAAATTCTAAAATTAAAACAACAAAAATACCAAAACCCACAACCGCTATCTAGAGTATGTGAGTGCAGAAAGTCTTATTAGCTGCAATGATACAACTTAGCCCCCAATTTGTAATTCAAGATGAAATACTTAAATGACCTAATTAAATAAAACCCCCATTTTTATTGAAATTTCTTATTTGTAACTCAATATGAAATATTTAAATGACCTAATTAAACAAAACCCCCGATTTTTATTAATATTTTTTGTTTATTACCCTAAAAAATTGTAACTCAATATGAAATAAAAGTTAAAATTTGTTTATTACCCTTCCAGTAGTATGTGAGTTGAAGATTTGATTGAAACATCAAATCAGAATGCAGCTAGCATTAATAAATCCTCTAAAAGTTGTTGAGCCCTGATAAATACGTTAATGATTGAAACCCTAACTAGTTAATACACCAACCATCATAAATTTGTCGTAAGTACATGTCAATGATTTAGTTTGTCTGAGAGAGTAATAAATTTGCTTGAGCATAGTGATTAATAAATTTGTCTGAGAGAGCCGCCTCTCAGAATAAGAGAATGAGAAAGAGAAAGATAGAGACGATAATGTTTTTCTTTTTTCTCGATGGGAAAGTATATACCTAATCTGAATCATATTTTACCCGAGTCAGCAACATATTAATGGGCTGAATCGCCTCCAAGTGAATGTTTATTATTTAGACAAATTGAAGTTTAGTTCAACAGATATGTGTATCTGTAATTTCTAAAAAAATTAGAACCAACATTTTTACAACTAAAATTTTCCATCCAAAGTTTAAATTGAAATGAAAAAGGCCAAGTGAATCCCAAGATTAATACAAATGATACATATCCAAAAGTCTCAAATACAAGGAATGATTCTGCATAGTAAACCTCTCTGCAAACCATTTCAGGTAGACTTAAACGTACTACAAATGCAAAAACTAGTTTTACAGGGAAATAATCTAGTAGACTGTTGAGACTGCAGATCAAACAAAGTGAGTGGAGCAGTTTGCAGTGCAGAAACTAAGACTACAACTATTGTATTCTCTAATGCTACAAAAATAGATATCATTAATGATCCAGGCCTGTATAGGAGTACAAAAGAAACTTCAGAGCATAAACAGGTTACTTCACAATTCTAACATATCCATTCTAATCCCGCTACAATGCCTTGATAAACAGTGAACTATTCACAAAGACTGGCAATCAAAACAATGTATAAAAGTAAACAAGTTGCTGATACTAATATATATTTCATTACATAAAAGCAAGGCTCTGAAACCTGCAGAAGCTACAGATCCATAAAAGTTGCAAGATACTTATTTACATGTTTTGAGTGTCATTTTCTTTACATAAAAAAGAGATGAGACTCAAAACCATACAAACTTGCAAGATCGACTAAACCCCAAAATACTTACATCTGAAAACTAAGCTTCCAAAAATAGTTACATATATAAACCACAAGTACGTAAATATATATCTAAAAAACTTACATGTATACCAACCATGTATATACCCAAAAAAAAGTCCCAAAAAGTTAGTTCACCTCCACCTCCACAAACAACAAAACTTCAAATTCACTAAAAACCGGCATCATCAGTTGGAAGTAGGCAAACCGAGTGTTGAGGCCACAAAATCTTGTTGCCTAAGATAACGTCACCAAAAGTTCCTTCGCCATCACAGAGACTCTCAGAAGCTAGAAAAATTTCATCAATGCGGACCAAATGAAATTCATCAGTAGGTGGAGGCCTACTCATATCTATACATCCCAAGGTAACACGGTTCTTTCTCATATTTCTCACAATTACTCTCTGAGTTCTGCTAGGTTGACAACCACCACCATTCATTCCCTGCTGATCATAATCCCATCGAATATGTCAATAAGAATTACTGATGTTCATAAGAAAAATAATGCAATAAAATAGGAATAGAGAAATTCAATTGAACTCAGATAAAGAGCTACCAGACACATTGCTGGTGTTACAAACTGAAAACTAGTTATTGAATGAGTTACAAACTAAAAACTAGTTATAGAATGTTACCTGAGAATTAGCATTGCTGGTATTAGGATTGCAACTCAAACCAACCATTAGTATCTCAACAGTTACCTCAAGACTCTTCAGCAGTTGCTTCCGTAGCTGTTCCCTTGGAATTGCAGAAGCAAGCAGTTCAGTTTTTGATATCCCACCTCCCATTCCTCGAACACAACCCCTATCATCAACTCCAAAAACCTACGAAAAAGCAATCAAAATCAATTATCTAGTAACTAACAAGGTTTTCTTTTTTTGCAAACAACAATACAAGTTCATGTGCACCCATCCTGCCAACCGCATCTCTGTCCAAATGGGTTTCCTCTCTATACTGTTCCATTTCATTCAGCTCTCTTACCTTTGCCTGCAATGTACAAAAGATTATATGTATAAGTACAAAACAATTTATCAAGAAAAGCAACAACAAAAATAAATATGCTAGCCAATCTAAAACCAACAATGAAAGATGAAATCACAACATATTCTCTGCATTTTATTTCATAACAATTAGGGTTCATTAAATCAAGGTGTTCTTCAGGAATATCTTGGTAAACATGTGTTGCAAGGTATACAACAGTTCTCGTCACACTACTAGTATGACTTTGTTGTTCCATGACATGTCGACGACGTGCAATGCCGTCCCTCCCAGTAGTATTCAAAGCTTTCAGAAGCTTCCTTGATTCCGTACCTATCTCCCTTAGTTTCAGATCATCTTCTGAATCATACAATTTCATAAATTTCTCCCAATCCTCTCTCTTCACACCTTGTGGTCTATTGTTCAATCTCTCAGCAACAATGTCAAATTGTTCACACCATTTCCTTAAAATAGTCTTCTTGTTCTTCCAAGATTTATTTGCCATCCTTAGAGCCTTGGACTTGATAACTGTTACATCATTGCTCGGTTGAACCCACCAAGCGTTGGTATGTCAAGTTTGGTTGTCATATTTTAGTGAAGCTAAACTCATTTAAGAGTCACTTGATTTAAATGTACTAGATTCAACTTCGTATAGGTTAGCTTGCAAGTATTAGGGTGAGACATTACAAGTATTGCGAAGGCTTCATGAAGTACGGACCTACAATGACAACATCATCCTTCCACTTGAGGTTAGTGATATTTGACTTGAACTATTTCATTTCATAACATATCTTTCAATTCGTGCATATTGAAAACATAAAACTGTGAAGCATGAACACTCTAGATAGACATAGTATTAAGGAATACAATATGAAGTTTCCTACTTAACCATTAGACTTTGTATATAAGAAATCGACATAATCGTATGAATGCTATTGTGATTATGTATGGGTATGAGGTGAGGATTTCATCCTAGGGAACAATGTTTACATGTGTTCTAAGGAAGTAAGTTCATGATATGTGTTTTGAACCGAAAAGGAAATCGCCAGGCGTTATTGGGGTTGTTCTTCATTGAATATCTTATGAACGACCAATATGTGTGATTAGTATAACCGCTTACGACTTGTTTGTGTTCTTGGTAGAACTATTCACATGAGGCCCGATTTATTTATTGGTATGACTTTTATTAGTGAAACCGATCTTAAGTAATCACCTGGGGTATGATCGGGTTGTGTATGCATGTCTGAACTTATTACTGGGAAGAGGGGAACATATCCTAGTAAGAGGTGCAGTGTATCACAAGGGGAACCGATCCTTGTATGAGGTGCAGTAAGGTTTATGGAAGAAAGGGGAACCGATCCTATGAACATGTGCAACACAATTTTGGGAAAAAGGAACCGATCATATGGACGTGTGCAGTGCATACAAGTTAGATACCAAATATATGTGGGAGAACCGATCCTAGTACCTAGTCAGTCGTATCTTTGGTAAGCTAGTGTAACTATGCACAGTACTCACATAGAGGTAGAACCGAAACTTTTTTTGGTAGAACCGTAAACCCATGAGTTGTGAATGAGTGGTACTTGATCAATCACGTAGTTCTTGAAAGTCAAATGAACCAATTATAAACTTTTTTGGAAGTGTAGTAAATAGGTTTCAGGTGAGCAAGCATGTAAAACACTTGCAAGAGTAAGATGTCGTCACTCTTTAAACACAATGCATTAATGCTTATTCTATTTTGTTCAAAGATATTCCTTAACGGCTATGAAGGAAGTAAATACCAAGATCGAATTTAAATAAGTTAAGAATCTTTTTAATTAAGGGTTTTTAATTATATACGTAAAATAAGAATTAGTAATGTGTGCATTTGCTAATTAAATATTTTCCAAGGAGACTTCGATCATTATTTTTGGACAGTGCATTCACAGGAATTATGAAAACCGAATTTGGTGTATTAATGAAAAATATCTTGAGAATATTTTCGGTTTTGGAAATTCCTTGGTGTCCAAAATTCCTTGTTTATAAATACTTTGAGTTTGCATTTCTAGCAAACTAATCCTGCGTAACCTAGACTTACTCTTTTGTCTTTGTTACTGGTGAATCCGCCTATCGGAGAGGAGAGTAATCTAATTAGGTGAAATCTCTTACGGCCGCTCAATTTAAAGTCCTTTGGGATTGAGAAGCTCTAGCGCTACCCGTTGGTTGGAAACTAGATATTGCGGTTTATCTTTAGTTTTCGTATTGATTTGATTGACTAACGGTTGTTGAACTTTGATTGCACCTAGTTTGTTTATGCTTGAGAATCTTCTCTTGTGATATAAGATTCATTCAAACTACTTCAAGGTTTCGACAGGGATCTTTAGAATGTTGTTAGATCTAAAGACGATCTTGTGATAATCCATTGTTAACAAACTCCATTCTGTGTGTGATTGATCACAAGAGATTCAAGTAGTTATGTGCAGGTGTTTATTGAAGATCTAAGAAGATTTGAAGACAAATAAGATACTAAAGATTTCTAACTTGGATTTTACAATATTTGGTGTACACAATACTTGTTTAGGAAATAGAGGATCCAATTAATAATCGGTTTATCCTTGTGGTAGATTGGATTGTTTAATTGAGGAAGATCGGCATCAACACATATCACTTGGTTGAAGAGTATTGTTGGCTTAATCTTAACGATTGCCTTTGGGTGATTGAACATAAGATAGATCTTGGAACCTGGCAAAGGATTTTATGTTAAGATAAACAAGGGAACCTTTGCGAAACTCATATCACTTGGTTGAAGAGAGTTGATACCAAACAAATTTGTTTTTCCTTTACTGTTTGGAATACGAACCAAAGGAATTGGTCCAAGTACGTGACTTTTTTACAGGTTGAAGGCGTGGGAATACATACGGAACTAGGTGAACTATATGTTTAGTTGATTAGTCTCAACTATACGAAGTTGTCTTATTTTGTATAGCGTCTTAATCCTGAGAGTATTCAATTATGGACTAGGTACCGGGGTTTTTCTGCATTTGTGGTTTCCTCGTTAACAAAATCTTGCTGTGTCATTTACTTTATATATCCGCATTATAATTGTTTTATTATAATTAAAGTAAATTGCACAAACGTTAATTCCTATTAACTTGATACGTGAATCCTATTGAGTTTAGTTAAGTTCGAACCTTTGTATCAAGTAAACACACTTTGTTGTTGTGTTGTCTTGATCTCGTATCCATATAAAATCACACAAAGTGTGAACCTATTTGTTGTATTGTCTCGACTCAGTCCATAGACAATCACTTTCGGGGAAAAAACTTATAGGAAGGAAAAGTTATAGCTTGAGGTATATTTGGGGTACCCTCGCCTTTTCAATTGGTATCAGAGCAGGCAAACACAAAAATATCTAACAATTTGTGTTTGGTGCGATCCATCCTATAAGAATTGAATCCATGTCTGATTCAGTTAACGTTAAGCAAGAGTATGACTACTCAAAGGTTGAAGATGTTCCACTTCGTTGACTCATGATCCAGGAGTTACGAAAACATATGTATCTTTTTCTGATGAAAAAGAAGATGCTGATAAAGAGTTGGTAAAACTCATAAAGCCTATAAAATCTATGTCTTCTAAATTAATGATTTTAAAGACATAGTCAAATCTTCTTAAACAAGAGAGCAGAAATAAAGACAGTTAACATGGATAGTCTGACTGAAGAGAATATGAATCTCACTGTCAAACTAGAAGCTCTTGTTAATTCTCTTGATAAACAGACAAGTCCAATGACTCTGACTAATGATGTTGTTGTTTTAGTCACATCTGAAACAGATCAAGATGATGGTAGTTTACCGAACTACATCAAGTCAGAAGAGGATGAGAAATAAGCTTCTATATCTACTGATGATCAAATGAAATATTGTCCAAAGGAAAATTTGAACCGATTCCATGATAATGATCTTAAGGAATACACTTTTCATTCACTTGACAAGAAGCTTATACTTCTTCAACATATGGTGGTAAAAATTTTGAAGGAAGTTTCTTGTCTTAAAAAACTGAAGGATCATTCCTCAGTAGAAAGACAGATTATACCACAACCCTATAAGATCAACTCAAAATTAGAGGAAAGAGTTGACAATAGCTTCTCGAAGAAGATTCCTCCTCATCCATATCGAAACAATTCTTGTTTTGATGAAGAACGATTCCAGAAGGAAGGGAAAGAGATAATCTCTGCCAAAATAAATAATAAGGGATATCCAATAATTGTTTCAGATAATCACACTGATGTGAATCATAAGGAAGTCCTTAAAATGAGAAAATCTTATGAAAATCTCATTGGAAGAATTAAGAGAGATCTATCAGTCTTTGAGAATTCTCACATCGGTACAGTTTCTCTACATGATCATATCTCTAAAGTTAGAAAAGATCATCGTCTTGGGAGAAAATATATTGGGCAGAAATTCCTTAAGAGAAACATGAACTACGTTTCTGATAGTCAATATAAGCTTGAAAAATCTTATTCTGATGCAACTTAGTTGTATCAGAGGTGTGCACTCTCATCCTAATCCATGCCCTAGATGGATGAGAAAAGCACATAAAGAATAAGGGCACATGTTAATGGTAGTTCCTATTTACGGTAATAAAATATATTTAAGGAATACCTTGTAGGCCTCCTCTTCAATAAAAGGAGAAGTTCGAAAACATGATTTGTATTTTCGAAGAACTATTGTTTTCTTAGGCTTATCATCACTCCTTGAAGGATGTCTCCTATAACTCGCAGTGTTACAAGGAGTGATAGAAGGGAAGCTCGAATAGTAAGGAACTGTCAAGGGTTTGTCCCATGTATAAAAATCAGAAAGATTATCTCGAGAATCGAACATGATTTTACCTCTGATAGGGTTCAAGAAGAATCATGTCTTTGTGCTATTGATGATTCAGAGTTTACCAAGTGTTTTTCAACAGATGGTATGAATAATGTTATGAATGAGTTTGAAGAACTCATAGGAAATCTCTGCATCTTGGTTCAAAATCGGGATGAAATAAAATATAAAATTCAAGAACTGAAAAATGAATTTGGAGGTTTGAAACTTCAACTTAAAGAAGCAAGAGGAGTTCTCTCTGAACTAAAGGTTATTGTTGAAGAGCTTAAGAAACAGGAAGTAGTTGTTGACCAGTCTGTTGAGACATGCTTTAAGTTTAAACACTGAATAAACATCGGTGAACAAGAAGAGAACCACTGGAGATTAAGTTATATGCTATAATACTTAATCCAGAAAAATAGACATCAATTTTTGATTGCTTTCATAGATTGTATAAGTCTATTGAATAAAACTATTATAAATAAAGTTATTTGATTTATAATTTTTCTTGTGATAGTTTTTGATTCACATAGCCGTTAGTTTAATGTTTTATTTATTTGCTATGTATGTATATGAGATATTTGATTTCGGTTTTATTACCTTGATATTCTATCTCATAATATGTTGTGAACCCTTATGGTTTGGGTGACTTTTTGATTTAGCAGGATTAAGTTCTAGCCCAAGTTGGTAGGCTTTATCAAAGGATCATGAGGGATTCCTGTAGAAACAATATGTGAAAAAGTCACAATATGTTGGTAGGCTTTTTGATTTAGAGCACTGCTCGGTCAAACTCGCATGCGTTGCTATCTCAAGCATGTTTGTCAATCTTAGTGATCAAAACTATAAAGTATTGATTTCTAGTCTACTATAGCTAAGGTCTTAGACTAGGATAGAAAGTGTAGTTGAGCTCAAGAACTCCATGGCGATTATCAAACAAGACGAAGGACTACTCAAGGAACCAATGGATCTTCATCGACTAAAAGGTATGTGGAGTCTTGAACTTATATATCACTCAAAAGTATATCTACTCTATTTCTTATCTTGAGACAAAAGTCGTTTTACTATATAGACTAAGAATATGCACATGTGACATTTCGAGCTGAGTATATCTCGCTTATTTATTTCTCGAAATGGGTGTTGGTAAAGCTTTCGCTTTAGGCAAGTTCATCTCTGCCTAGTGACGAAAGTCGTGTTATGGTTTAATCATTTTGGAAATCGCTCTGACGAAAAATAGTTTGTGAATAACAACTATATAACGCCCTCTGAGACTGTTTCAATGATTGAAATGAGAGTTTAGACTATATAACCATTGAGGGACATAAACATTGTTATGGCAACACATATATGTATAAGTCCTTAGCACTTGAAACGGAGTTTGCGAACTTTGTTGATCAAGTGAAACCGGAACGTGAGAAGTCAACTCAGTCCGCGACCTAATACTTGTTGATCAAGTACAGTCCATAGGAATAGTACTTGCAGACCTAATACTTGCAGACCGAGATCGACTGCTACTTGGAATAGGAAGTCTCGGCATAGTTTCCTAAATAAAATCAATATGAAAAATTAACTACAATACAAAAACCTAACTAGCTATCATTCTAAATCCAGTGGTATACTTGCTGGATTCTAAATCATATTGTGATCACTAATACAATCAATTACTTAATCAATTTCAGTAACTAATAACACATAAATCAAATTATAAAACCTAATCACATGCTTTATATAAAAATATCCTAATCAAAAATCATTCAAGTCATAAATCCACATGCTTATAAAACCCTTAACATGATTCTTTTCAGCAACAAAAAAAAATAGAACATAACCCACAAGCCAAATCAACAACATAACTTAACTAACCCTAACATATGATCCACAGACTAGATTGAAACTCATAAACTATAGACCTATCATCCAAATCAAATCAAATCAGATATACCTGATGATTTTGGTAATAAAAAAACTAAAGCTCTAAAGATTTACCTGAAATCAACAAACAAAACAATAATCGTTAAAACCCATGAAAAAAATCGACCAGTAAAAAAAAAAAAAACTTAAATCCAAAACCCTAACTGTACCTGTTCTTGATGATTTTGCTAATTCGAACAACTAAAGATCTTGAGATTTACCTGAAGTCAATAAACAAAACAATAATCATTAAAACCACATGAAGATAATCGATCAGTAAAAGAAAGAGAAAATAAAAGTTCAATCCAAAACCCTAAATGTACCTATTCTTGATGATTTTTCTAATCAAACAACTAAATCACTTGAGATTTACCTGAAATCAACAAACAAAACAATAATCATTAAACCCCATGAAGAAAATCGAGTAAAAGAAAAAGATAAGAAATAGAGAACTTAAATCAGAAACCCTAAATGTACATGTACCTGATGATTTTGCTAATTAACACATGTAAAAGGTAAATCTTAGCGATGTTTAGGTTAATTGGTTCTCAAATCCACTCACTGAGATGGGAGAGTGGTATGGTTATGGAGAGAGAGACTTTCTATGTAAATGGACTGAAGGAGAGAGAGGGGAGGTGGAGGAGATATATATAACATCATTGATAACGAGGTGGAAAAGGGGGGGGAACTGAGTTAGATTTCCCGCCAGCACTGATTGAGTTGAGTCTAGCGGTCGTTGTATGAGTTGATGATTCGGGGACATAACCGGTATTAAAAAACTTGTAGAACGACCGTTTTTAACGCTCTTTTTTGTGCTCCGAAAATTTATTATATGTATGACCGTCATGACTGGTCCACGGTCCATTGACCGACATTGAGGGTCACGGTTGTGGGTCAAGAAAATCCCATTCTCCACTAATGGCCTATAAATTTCTCGAGGAGGTTATCCAGAGAATATTTTGAAAGTTTAGATTTTTGTACTTTAGCGGTGTGATCGCCAACCTAAATAGTCCATCTGCAAATATTGAAGATGATGCCCAAAGCCCCCACAGAGAAGCCAAGACTTCTAAAAAGCCTTGGGATAGTAAATCCTCAGTTGTATCTCTCATCTTTCATCTTATATAAACAGTAGGAAAAAGTTGGACAACTCTGAGAACTGGGAGGAATTGACCAGGATTTTTATTCTTTGGGTTATTGGTCAAGTATTCACCGAACGACTTTCTCTAACGTTTCAAAAGCATAGTTGGTTGTTTTGGGCGATTCGGAAAGCTTAAAAAACCTTGGTAGGTATGATTGGTATGGTAGATTGTTAAAAAACTTGGACAAGGTTTGTAGTGGTGTTGATAATAACATGGAAGCAATGTGTATGATATTAGAGTATTGGTATTATATTTACTTTCGTAATTGTCAACCATTACTGAAATTGGGATCATTCGTACCGGAACAAATGTACTCTGCGATTAATATGTTTAAATCAACCCATAAAGAGGTTATGCAACAAACAGATGTCGGCAAACATTCAATGAACAACGCTAAAAGATGGATGGATTTGAGAGTGTCACTTGGAGCAGTTGTTTGGCTACCATGGGTACACAATGCCCACTATGAAGATGAGGAAGTAGTTTTAGCAAGAGAGGTTAGTCGAAAGAGAATATATTTCAGGGGAGTAGTTGATAAGAAATATGAGGTCTTTTATCTTGGGGAGAGATGTTTGAGGCAGGTGTCAAGTTTGATTACAATTCCGTGTCCGCCTCCTGATTTTGCAAATACTAAAACGGAGGATATAGTTGAAAGGGTTCATTACTTGATAGCAAATGATATCGAATATGTTGGTTGGTGGACAACTATCAGCATGGGACCTTTGTTGCCAGATTTGAGTCGTGTTCACAACCAAGAAGAGGTTGGTATTGGTAACATTCGAAGCTCTCATTTCGTTCATAATGTACCTGCTCCAAGTCAGTTTGTAGAAACATTTGTCTATACCCAACCGGAGACACCATCAACATTTCCTAGGATAGAGTGGTCATTTCTGTATGTCAACTCGGATGGAATACGTGAAATACACCATCTTACAAATATCACTCATCGACGTGACAGGAGTAACATCCATGGCACCGAGGTTAGTTAATACACCTTTATTCTGTAAATGTTTTTTTTTTTTTTATTTACCAATCAATAGTGTTACAGGATCAATGGAAATGGTTGGCACTGCTAAGTGTTGAAAAGAATGATACATTAGAGAAGCTATTGTATGAACGTTTTACGTATGGACCTTATGATACTGGCGTTACATCTTCTAGCGCTTTTATCACTGAATAATCCCAAAAAGAAGCTTCTCTGTAAGAGAAATTTTGTATGTTAGGCTTAGGTGGTTCTGGTGAGTATAGCCATAAGTATCAAGCTACTTCTAGTTTGGATGATCAAAGTACAAGGTGTCACCCAGTTGTGAGGGACACCGGTATTAGTCCTCAGTATACAATCCCTGGTTTGAGTCAAGAAAAAAATCCTTATGTAGATGGGTTAAAATGATTTGCTGGTTTTTACAGAATTAAGGAGACGACCGTACGGAGGAGACTCCTTGAACCGAGTGAAATATTTAGCCTCACACAGATGCACCGCTGCAAAGGGGGTGCTTTGAATTTGAGAGATCAATTTGTAGTACTCCGGCCTAAACCAAGACAATGGTCGTTCCAGAGTAAATTCGGTCACAAGAGAGGATGGGTCGATATGTAGGAGGGAAATTGAGAAATGTGTGGAATCAATGGTAATCAAAGATTGTATGTGTGTTGTGAATTCTGAATTAGATAAGTTCTGAATGATTGAAATTGCTTAGTTGAGAGTAATTGCTCAATTGATGAGTTGTTGATATCGTATTGTCAGTGAGACGTGAGATTCCTGTTGTTTTTCTCGTTCTTATTCTGTTTTCAATCATGATTCAGAGACTTATTTATATATTGCTGGAATTGTAGACACCATGATCCCATGAAGTGTGACAGTTTGTGGAATCAAAGAGTGGGGAAGTGTAAATCGTGTTTGAAACCAGTTGCTCATCGTGCGGAGACTTGGTTGATTTTCCATCCACTACTTTGTTAACTCCTTCAACTGATTTCACGACTTGCTCACATCCCATCGTGTGTTTGAACACACATGCCGTAGACCGACAGACCAAAACCGTAGTTGATATCATCCCAAGTGACACAATTGACGTCTCGTGGTTAGTTTAGTTAGTTGTTGACTGCATGATTTCATGGGACGATGAGTCCATGTATTTACTGAGTTGAACATGATTTTTTAAAATGTTCTGAAACTCACGAATTAAACGTGAGAATGATTCTTACGTTGATAGTTGAGGCGAGCAAGTATTGCTCTGATTTGTTGAATATTGATAGTTGAACCAATATTCCTTTAATTGAGCAAGTATTGCTCATCTGATGAATTATTGGTACCGTGACCAAAATAAAATATTAATTAAAATACTGGTAGTTGAACCAAGTATAATTAATAAGAATATTGATCATGAGATCGTCATAAAATTATTAGTGTTTGAATCTGGAATTATGATCCTTGGACTCAGAAACCCTAATTTGATCAATTGATGTTTTTTTTGAAAATTAACCATGGAATGAAGGGGGGACCGGCTTCATGGGACCGTTGGTCGATCATGTAGCTCCCGTATGCTTGTGTGAGAAAATACCAAGGCCTCTTGAAGAGTTGGTGATTAGTTGATGAAAGAATGATTAAATGCTGGTTTAATCATTTATTTTAAAATACTCGTCTGAACCTTAGGTGATAAAACCTAATTGATTATGAAGAGGTGAGGGACCGACCAAGGGGTCATGAAACCGGCCCTGGGTGGTCACGGGATCAAATATTGATTGTTTGAGCAATCCCCAGATTGGCCCTAATTAGCGCCCTTTTAGTATAATCGATGTAGAATTCTCATACAGACTTGGATTTTGATGGTCCGCCCCTCCATTCTGTACGGAAAAGAATTTCCTATCTCCTACCACGGGAATATTTAGGTTTTAAGCTCGTTTGGGAGGTGAAAACTGTAGTTGCAGGAATTCCCACACTACACCCTTGTTAAGATTCTATAGAAATCTATTGGAAATCAATTAAACTTCAAAGATTTAAATGACACTTTACTATTCAAATCTCAGAAATGTTTACAGAATTGGAAGAAATCAAGATTACAAATATTCTCTTGAAGTTTCTCTCTCCTCAAGACTCTTTCAACTCTCAAAAATCCATCATCCTTTTCTGGATCTATCGAGCCCTTTATATAGGGATTTACATAATGGATGACAGCTAAGTTTTCCTCCTATTTCGGATATATTCTGCGATCTCATCGCGATCGCTACAATATTCTCTATCGCAAGAATGATGGCCATCGCAGGATCAACATATTCTTCTTTTATTTCTTCCATCGTCAGTTTCCTTTGGATATTCTGTGATGCTCGTGAAACGTTGTTAAAGAATTGGCAGTGACGCTCGTAGAAACGTTGTTAATATCGCAGGAATAACGTTGTAGCGATATTCTAGTCCTACATCTTGCCTCTTCTCATGTATTTTCTGCGAAGAAGAAAAGATCATGAGAACCAATATTCTTTATTTCCCTCGCAACTTCTTTCCCTTTTATACTTTCTCCTCGACAAGATTCCGTTAATCTAGCCTTTCCTACACATGTTGTGAATTCCTCCATTTACTGACACGTCTCTACTCAATAGGTCCACCCCCTTTTGCCTATAAAAGGTAGAATTAAATTTCAAAACTAATTTTCTTCTTTCATTTCTTCATCTTCTTCATTTGTCTACTTCGTATTCCGTCTGCAACTTTTCTTCTTCTTCATATTCTTATGCTACTGTTCTAATGGAGTCATCAAGGTATGTTTCTTGACTTATGATATTTATTTTAACCAATTTTTCTTTTATTCTTCAACCTTTCTTATTTGATTCTTCATGTCTTCTTTTCAGCGGAACTATCTCTAACACACAATCCACAACTCAAAACCCTAATATTCGCAAAAGACCAACTGAAAAGAAGAAGAGGAGTTCTGCGAATGATAAGGTAGTAAGAAACACCCTCTATTTTTAATAACAATATTGTTGCCTCTGTTTCTTATCTGAGTTATTATTCGCAGAATGATGAGAACCCTGTTAAACTTCCCAAGAGATCTCGCAATTTTAAGACACTTGGGGAAGATCTCATTATGCCCACATTAACATCCGTGAGGATTACTCCCACATCGTCGCAACTAAATCTTTCTTCTTCTGTTTGCGAGAATATCACTGTCCATACTTCTACTTCTTCTAACCCTTCGATGAATCAAGCTTCTAAAATTGTTGTGACTGAGATTCCTTATAGTCCTTTACGACCTTAACTGTTGTTTTTCCACATACTCCTCCTCCTGACAGCTCAACCATCACAAATGATCATCAACTTGCTCTCATTACTACTTAACCTTATACACCCCTTCCTTCATCAAACGAAACTTTTGCAAGTGTTGATGTTGCTTTTAAAATTTTGTCTAACATTTTAGGCAATGCTAGAAAGTCTTCCACTGACCCTCTCCAACATGAAGCTTGCGAGACTCTACTCAAGTATTTTGGCTCTGATTGTAATGTTTCGCGAGCGTCTTTGGAAAATGAGATTGAAGCTCTGAGGAAAATCCTTAAAGTTAAAACTGTTGAATGTGATACTTTGAATCATATGCTCCGCAACTCTTCTCTAGACTGCGAGAATCTTCGCAGAAAAAATGACGAGCTGAAAGGTACATTTTTCTTGCCTCTACCCCCTTGTTCTTCTGTTTTATTTTCATATTTTCTGTACTCAGGCTTCCTTCTTAAATTCTTGATTCATATATTAGTTTCAAATCGGATTCGTTTCATAGAAAGACTCAAATTTGAATCTATCGCTGAAGAAGCTCGCGTTGAAAGAGACTCTTGGATGGATCAACATACTAGACTAGACAATCTTTATACTTATTCAATTGATCACATAAATAATCTTACTAATGAGAATAATCAATTATTGCAAAGGCGGAATTTATTAAGTGGCGAGGTTGATCGCCTCTCATATTTGTTTTTTAAAGCTAATTTGGCGATGGAATCTTTATCAGATGAGAATAAAACCTTGTCCCAAGAAAAACATAAATTTTCCAGCTTGATGGCGATTTCTTCGCAACAATTAAGTAATCTTCAAAGTACCTGTAATAATCAAGAGAAATCTCTTCATTCTCTTAAGGATGAGCTCAAGGAATTAACTGAATCATATACCGTTGAGAAAGATAATCTTATCAAGGGTAGATTAACTCTTAGTTTAAAGGCCAGCAAGCTTCGAGATCAGTATTCTCAATTAAAGAAATCTCATTCTTTATTAGCAGAGGAAATTTCATATCTTCGCACCAAAGAAGAAAGCATGAAATCTCGTCTGAAGGGTATGGTTGGTGATAAATTCGATGACGCCATGAATCAATGGGAGAACTGTTTATTTACATTAATCCAAAACTTAACTTCGCAAAAAGAAGGTAGTCAATTGACTGCCTCTCTTGTTGATATTTATGTTTAATTTTATGTTATATTTCTTGCAAAATCTTTGACTAAATAATCTTTTATCACTTTTGCCACTCGCAGAATCTGAAAGAAGTCTTCATTCTACCATTGTTGATCTTACCAACAAATTGGATAAAGTTCGCAAAGAGAACAAGTCGCTTATTTCCAATTATCTTGAAGCCCGCGACAAAGCAGAAAGAAGACTTGATTATCTCGAGTACTTTAAAAATATAGAGATTAGAAACCGTGATAGAGGTTTCCTTTGCAAGGTCCACCTCAGTGTTGAAGTTCTTGTGAATGAGATTCTGCTCTCCAATTCTCTCCCTCCTGTATCTGTTCCTCCTTTAAAAGTTGATGATGATGAAATTCCTCTTCCCATGGATGAAGATTTAGAGTTTACTAATGATGAAGAAAATACCACCCAAGAAGATGGTGAAGAAGAAGAAATAAGTCCTCCCAAACAAGTAACTGCAAGTGGCGAAGTAATCGCTGATGAAGAATCAAAAGAAGGAGAGACTCGCGATGAAAAGGATGCTGATGAAGTTGATAACTCTGGCGAAAATAATAAATCTGATGAGCAAGAAGAATGAATCTGGCGAAGCCATCGCTAAAACTTGAATTTTATCTTTGCTTTCTTTTTCTTCTTCTTTCTTGCGAGCGATGTAACTTTTGAGACTTTTAGAATTTAACTTTCAATTTAGCTTACTTTGAATATTTTCAAGGAAGATAATGAAATCTTACTTCTCTATTCCCCTACTTTCCCTTCATTATCTCTCTTGAAATGGTGAATCATTTTCTGTATCTTCTTTAAGGAATTGTGTTGTTACATTATTCGCGAAAGTATGAATATATCTGCGATACAATGAATACTGCTGCGATGTTCTGAAAATTTCTGAAGGAATCTGCGATGTTAAGAATTTTCCTTCTTATATATAGTTCTGCGATGAATGAATAATTCCTGCAATCTTAAAATAGAATAGTTAATTGGTAAGATTATTCTTTTGGTCTTATTTTGCCTTCCTAGTTAAAGGTCTTATTTTGCCAAAAAAAATTCTGTCTGCGACAAAATCGCAGGATTTCTTAACATTTGCATGTAAAGACCCTTTGATATTGTCTTATCCATGTTGTTTCGAAATCTTTGCGACAATATGACAAGTATAAACTCTCTGTCAAGAATTTAGCCTTATGACATTGTCGTCTTGCGATGAAATCGCAGGACGTCTTTACACTTTCATGTAAAAACCCATTGATCCCATCTTAACTTTTGGCTTATTGCCTCTGTATAATTTACATCACGCGACAATATGACATGCCTAAATGTTCTTGCGATCATAAAGCCCCATGACATTGCCGTCTTAAGACACTTATCAGCTCCCTAATGGAGGGTGCCGCCCTTATCTTCCCCCTGGTTACCCCTTCAAGGAGGGCACATCGGCCATACAAGACTAGCTCCCCCCATCCGGATTTACCAACAACCAGTTGTTTTCGCAGCCTCTTTTCCTTTATGCCTATATGGCTTATAGTTACAAGACTGCACCCTAAGTGGGGTTTTCTTCAGGCCAAGTGCATCGTAGCCAAGACTTACCAAGAATGGCAAGAGAGTTTCGTACGCTCCGGGCACCCCTGGCTCAACCGTGTACCTCGGCGCCTTGGTCATACTTTGTACTTCTTGGAAGAGATTCTCAGTCTTCCAACCAGGGTATAACCTTATATAGTTGGAAATCCAAGATCTCTCTCACGGATAGGTTTTCCTTAATCCCAACATCTGCATGACTCAGGATCCAGCAACGGTATAACCTTACCCATGAATCATGTCAAGAGATACCCCCTCCTATGACGCGCTATTAGGTCTTACATTTGCCTCTTGCGAAATTTTATTCGCGAACTAGGGTGCACGCCACAAAGGTTCATCCCATTCTTTAATCTCTGTGAAATTTTATTCGCGCTTCTCGCGAGTATTGTAACTCTGATAGAATTTCATAACTTTGATCTTCTTTCTTTTTGTAAAATCTTGCGATTCTTTCAAGCATAATATTCTGTTCAATTACATATTCTTCAAACAAATCATTCATAGAGTTCTCTAAAGTTTATCATTTTACCTCTCTACTTACTATTTTCTGATTCTGCTTTTCTGCTACATTTTACTGTTGTTTCTTTTTCTACGAGACGCTCGCCATCAGTTTTCACATCCTCTTTCCGCTCTATTGTACCAATCATTAACCTTTCACATCTCTGTTGTTGTTTGATTTTGTACTTCCAATTGCTATTCTTTTCAGCTCTTTCTTCGCAAGACTTCATATCGATTTCATAACATTTCTTGCTTTCTCCCCAATCTCCTTTAATAACTCCAACACCTTTAGGATGAGGAAATTTGATACATTGGTGATAAGTAGATGCTACACCCAATATCATGTGTAACCAAGGTCGTCCTATCAAAGCATTGTAAGGTGATTCGATGTCCACAACACAGAATAAGATTTTTGAAGATATTCCTTTTAACGGTATTTGCATTTCAATTTACCCCTTTGGTTTGTTAGCTGTACCATTAAATCCATAGATTTTATATGTTGATGGTATCAAATCTTCATCTCTTCCACCCATGGTTCTATAGGTATGATAGAATAAGATATCAACTGAACTCCCGGTGTCTATTAAGACTCTATTGATGGCCCAAGAATCTTCAATTTTACCATCATTTTCTTCATCTTCTTCTTGCATTTGCTTCGGATTTATCTCTAATCGTACCACCAATGGGTTGTCATGTTGCTCGCCAAGCTCTGGTACATCTTGCGCGGTGAAAGATAGAGTTTGTTTCTGCCATTCTTCTAATGGCGAGGCTCTCGCTATATTCATTATCTCTCTTCCATCTGTATTTCTCGCGAAGACTCTACTTAAAACATTATCATGGAAATCTTCCACAGTTCTGTATGAATGCACAATGGAGTTACAAAACAAATTCTTTGCTTTAGCCCCCACTTCTATCACGAATGTTTCTGCTCCTTTTACAACATTCACTCTGCGAATTTCTGGTACTGGCGGTAATTGATGAGGTTGTGGATGTCCTACTAGAAAGTGATTTAACTTCCCCTGATCAATCATCCTCAAAATTATCCTCTTTACATTCCTACAATCATTTATTGAATGGCCATGAAAGTGATGGTAAGGACAAAATTCTTGACTTCGATTGCTTGGATGTGGTTCTTTTCCCATGTTCCATGGTGATGGTATATTTTCCATCAGAATGATAGCTTCCCAAATTTTTTCTATACTAGCATTAAGAGGTGGCATCTTAATTTCTTCCCATATTATCTTTTGATTTGCTTGCCCTCTAAAGTTATTCTGCCTTTGTCCGCCATAAGTTTCTTGCGGTTGATCAAGTCTTTGAATCTTATTATTTCCACCGCGATTGTAATAATTCTTCTCCCTTTCATATTCTTCTTGATCTCGACTGCCCATCGCTACCAATTTTTGTTGGTTATCAATTACTACTTTCTCTTGTTGTGCCTGCGAGGTGCTTGCCACATTATTTATCATTTTAGGGAGCAAACTTCCACTTGCCGCTAGCAAGCTGGTGTTCGCGATTGGGTATGATTCCATCTCATTTTGTTTATCCTCCAAAGCAATGTATTCTTCTTGTAACTCTCGAAATTATGTCATGGTGATTGTATTTTTGATTCTGAAAATTTGAATGTACAGCAGATTAGTCGTGAACATTCCATTAATGAAGGATAAAATCAGGTATCTTTCATCTGCTCTTCCAGCCATCTCGCTGCACATTGATTTCCACCTTATGGTTAAGTGCTTCAGACTCTCGCCAACTCTCTGTTTTAACCCAAACACATCTTCAATACCCGACCGCGATGAATTGTTGCTAATATACGCTCCTAAAAATGTAGCTTGTAAATGATCAAAATAAGTTATGGTATTTTTTGGTAATCCCTCGAACCATTTCAACGCCTCGCCAGTTAAGTTGGATGCAAAATATTTGCATAGCACATCATCATGATTCTCCCACTGTAGCATACATCTAACATAAGCTTTGACATGTTGAACATCACAAGTAGTTCCATCAAAAATCTTTGGTTAATCTTTGGTAAATTGAATTTTGGAGGTATCCCTCTTAACTGTACTTCTTGAGTAAATGGAGTTCTCGCAGCTTCTTCAATAGCTTCATCAAGTTGCCTTCTACCTCCTTCTCTTCTATTGTTTATCATTCCTCGCATTTCTGCTAATTATCTCAATAATTGCTCATTCTCAGCTGAGTTTTGTTCCATTGGCCTCTTTAATGATGTTTCCTTTCTTCTGTGTTCTTGCCTTTCTTGTCTTGCGAGATTTTGTGTATCTTCTTCTTCTTCATCATCATCTCATCTTTCTCTGCGATTTTCTCTTTCATCTTCCTCTTGATATCGTAACTGCCTATCTTCTTCTCTATGGATTTCTTCATTTCTCCTCATTTCTCTTCGATGTCTCTTCGCTGTCTCTCTATTCTCCTCTGTATCCTATCATACTCCTCCTGAATATTACCATTGTAGTGATTTTGCATACGTCTCCTTTCTCGATTTTCATGATTATTTTGTCGCACTTCTTCTCGAAATTCATGTTCTTCTACTTCTGCCCTTAATCTTTCCCTCTTGCGGGCTAGACGTGCTTGTTCAGCGTAATGTCTCTCAATTTCTTCTTCAATAATTCTTTGATTTCTTTGATTCTCTCGCCCATGTAATATCCTCCTACCTTCTTCTGGATTTTCTTCTTCAATTTGGTTGTTTCTTCCCTCTTGATTTCTATTGTCACGCGGATTATAGCGATCACCAATTATCTCTTCTTCTCTATTTTGCACTTGTCCTCGAATATTTTCTCTAACATTTCTTCTCTGAATTTTGCCTTGAATTTTGCCTTGGTTCTTCTCTGAATGATCTTGAATTTGATCTAACAATATTTCTTTATCTTCTTCTTTGTAACCTCAAATTCTCCATTCTTAGCTCATGATTTTATCTTGTTAAATTCGCATGCTCTTCTGCCTCTAATCTTCTTTCTTCCTGTATTCTTTGTCTCGAATCATATACTATTTCATGTCCTTCATGAATTAATCCTCCAACCATTTCTTGATTTCTTTCTCCTTCTTCTTCATTTCTTAATTGTCGATTTTCTGCTTCTTCTATCGAATCCGACCTCCAAGTATGCACACTCACTCTATCATAATCCACATTCCTATCTCGTGTTTGTGTTTGTTGATTAATTTGTTGAATTGAACTTTCTGCTTCATTTCTTATTCTATTTCTTCCTGATCTTATCCTTAAAGATTCTTCCAATTCACTTGTTCCCTCACCTGCAAGTCTTTTACTTCTCCTCACAGTTGTCGGTGGTTCTGATGTATTTCTTCTTCTTCTAGCCATTTCTTCAACCCTAACAATTTCTTCAAATTTTCAAGTTGTAATTAAAGATTTCTTATCTTGATTCTCCCTGTTTCTGGGCACCAAAATGTAGTTGCAGGAATTCCCACACTACACCCTTGTTAAGATTCTATAGAAATCTATTGGAAATCAATTAAACTTGAAAGATTTAAATGACACTTTACTATTCAAATCTCGTAAATGTTTACAGAATTGGAAGAAATCAAGATTACAAATATTCTCTTGAAGTTTCTCTCTCCTCAAGACTCTTTCAACTCTCAAAAATCCATCATCCTTTTCTGGATCTATCGAGCCCTTTATATAGGGATTTACATAATGGATGACAGCTAAGTTTTCCTCCTATTTCGGATCTATTCTGCGATCTCATCGCGATCGCTACAATATTCTCTATCGCAAGAATGATGACCATTGTAGGATCAACATATTCTTATTTTATTTCTTCCATCGTCAGTTTCCTTTGGATATTCTGTGATGCTCGTGAAACGTTGTTAAAGAATTGGCAGTGATGCTCGCAGAAACGTTGTTAATATCGCAGGAATAACGTTGTAGCGATATTCTGGTCCTACAAAAATAGCCCGAGAGTAAAACTTATGAAGAATTCAAGGGTCCGGTCCCATGGTATTTTTCCTAATTTTATCATGTTTTCATGATTTTAGGGAAATATCATAAAACCAAGGAGTTTTGTTGAAATCAAGGAGTTTCCATGAGATGAAGGAAACAAAATATTAATAATAATAAAATAAGGGCGTGTGGAACCGGCTTGAGCATGGTTGGCCGACTAGGGCCCGATCCCGTGAATTTTTCCTTATTTTATGTATTATTTCATGATTTGAAGGGATTTTCATAATTTGAAGGAAATATCATGAAATCAAGGAATTTCATGGGATTATGGAAACATGAAAAATATAATAATAATAAAATGGGACGTGAGGGGCCATCTTGGGCTTGACCGGCCGGCTTAGGGCCGGTCACACGGGTTTCCCTAATTTTATATTATTTTTCATGGGATCAAGGAAATATCATGAGATTAAGGAGTTTTCATGAAAATTAGGGAAATAATAATAAAATAATGAGGAACCATGAGGTGTGGGGCCGGTTGGGATCAAGACATGGCCGGTTGGCCAATGATCACGGCTCTACCATATTTTCTTAATTTTATATTATTTCCTTGGTGTGAAGGAAACACTATGAAACTGAGGAGTTTCCTCAAAACGAAGGATATTTGTTCAAGTGAAAGGATTTTCATGAACTCAAGGAAAATAACAAAAAATATGAAACTGGCGTGGGATTGACCACGGCACGTCCGGCCAGTCTGTGGACCCATGCTCCCATCGCCTTGGTCAATTTTTAATTATTTATTATTTTCCTTTCTATTTTGCATAGGTTCATCGTCTCGTCATATTTTGAAATACTTGTTCGTACGGTGATTGTTAGTGCATCGTCGTTGAATACACTTGCACCATTTAAATCGGGGCTTACTCGGAGGTAGCTCAGACGCCCGTGTGTTGAGTATTTATTACTAACCCATGGTATTCTTTTGGGAAGAACCATGGTTTGCAGTAATGAAATACTGCGAAAATATTTGAATATTTTCGGAAATTCAGTGGATGAATCCAAGAATTTAGGAATAATTAACTTACGGCTCTATACTAGAAGAGAAAGCTGTCTAGGAGAATTAATTATCCCGATATGAGCTTGATGGAGCATCATATCCTTTATATAGTCAGGGTAAACTCGTTGTTTGTATCCTGAAGACGTTATCTCTCTATACTAGCAGAGCAAGCTGTCTAGGAGCCGCCCATCTTGTGATACTATATAGAAATAATTACTGAAGTGTTCAGTATTCACGAGATATGATGTTGCCTAGCCATGAGACTACATATCTACATGTACTCTGAGAGAAAGTATTCTCAGTCATAGGATTCGATGAGAGACCCGTGTCTCAATACAGATATGCCGTTGTCTAGCCGAGAGACTACATATCTGCATGTACTCTAAGAAAAAGTATTCTCAGTCAGAGATTCTATGAGAGACCCGTGTCTCAATATAGATATGCTATTGTCTAGGCGAGAGACTACATATCTCCATGTACTCTGAGAGACGGTATTCTCAGTCAGAGGTTCGATGAGAGACCCGTGTCTCAATACTCGCATCTGATTGCAGGATCAGAAGTTCATATAATTATGGGTTTACGATTTTAGCCTTTGTAGAAAATCCACCATCTACATTAAGTCCCCTACTTAGTGAGGAAAGCCGTGATCCTCAGTCAGCATTGAATAGTGATTTTCCGGTCATAAACAATATAAGTAATTGAACTTAGTCATAAGTTAAGACATTACCGGATTTTGATAGTACGAGCATACCATGACTTGAATGAAAATCCCAGTGGCATGATGGAGCATCGTCTGATGAGCATAGATTGGTGTTGAACCACTGATCTTGATGACGAGACCTTGGTCAAATAGGATTCGTGGGTCTGGCCCAAAAAAGAAATCCTTATTTTAGGAATAGACGTTCGTTTGTTCGTTAGTTTAAGGAACAAACAAAATAGACCTGAGTCTAATGGTATAAAATTTTGTCTATGAGCTTTCACGAAAACCAAAATTTTATCTTTGTGAGATTTCACAAAATGGAATAAACTCTCATTCCAAAGGTAATGCTTGTACGAGAGAAAAGTTTTTTTTTTGAAAAGACGTGCGTCTGTAAATAAAAAAATTATCTATGAGCATTCATGAATTTTTTTATTTTCGATATGTGAGCGTTCACAAAATTTGAAAATATTCACTCACTTCAAAGACAGATGCTCGTGCGAGGGAGCAAAATATATAGATATATTTTTAAATTTATGTGAGTTTCACGTTAAATATATGTATATTGTAAAATCAATGTTTTGATTTTGAACAACTCTTGAAAGTAGACAATTATACATAGTGAAATAATGTCTATATGTGAGTTTTCACAATTGTAGAATGGACATCTGTCCGAATTTTGAAAAACCGTTCATACAGTAAAGAGTTACATGGGTTGTTCACGATTTTATGAAAGATTTTGCAAAATCAAGTTTTGATTTTAAACAATTGTTAAAAGCAAACAATGATGTTTTCATGAATTTCGTGATTTCATAGTGTATGCACACACGGTAGAAAATCATTGAATGTTCACATGAAGGGTTATGTGAATTATTCATACTTTCGTGAAAAGTCAGGTGTCAGACTTTTAAGTAATGGGTGTTGCTCGTCTTTGCAGGTTTGTGGGAGCGAGCAAGATTTTCGAAGTTTTACGCTATTATCACTAAGTTCGTGAAACCGTAAATAGGTAAGAGTTGAGAGTTACCATTTTTGTAGACGCTGATGTGAGCATCCTCATTGCATGATTCATTGTTTTGTCGAATCTTGCGCTTTGTATGAATGATGTGTTGAAATAGCCACTTTGCAAGAATGACTGACTCCAAGGATGATACTTCCATAGATGGTGTTTCCAGAGATGACATCTATACGGATGAGACTTTAAGAAGTGGTACTCCTTGGATCTCTGAGTGATGGTGAGAGATCCTTCATACTGAGTTGTACTTCTGCTTATTTCATTAGCTTTACCACGGGATGATCGTATAGTGAAATCCCGGATAAATGTAGATCCCAAGGACTAAAGGATGTTAGAAAATGACGTGCAGTCCCCAGCCGTTTCTTTGGTGAGTTGTTAGCGCTCCTTGTGTCATGACTTTTCCCTGCCCGTGCAATTAGGATCACGATACCAAGGTTTGTTACATCTTTTAGACTTTTTCTCCATCGATTGACGACCTTCAACTTGTTCTCGGTCAAACAATACAGCACTGATGAAGAAGTCGATGTAAGCATCTCTTTCGTGCAGGCGATCGTGGCATCTCCTTGAAAGAAATAATAATAATTATTGTTGATGAGTCCAGGAAGAAATCATTGTAGATAATCAACATGTTGATGAAGTGCACTCTTCTTTGGCGCATGGGAATATGGAGAATTCCAGACATCCGAACCAAATGGAGATAGCGGTGTTATCAATGGAGATTCTGGCATTGTCGAGCCAGAAAATTTTAGACTTCAGCCTTTAATAGAAATGCTGTAGAATCTTCGTCTGAAGTCAGATTTTCACGGTCTGCCTACGTATCCTTATGCCCAGAAAATTTCCAAGCTTTAGCAAAGAATACTTTTAAGTTTTGAGAAAGTTTAGGGGTCGAAATCGATGAAACAGTAATCTTCCAGGAGACCTTCAGAAAATTTTCAGCTTGCATGTGGTCCAATGTTTTGGCCACAACTCTTCGCTTTCTTCTCCAATTTCTGTGAATTTTGGATATGTTGTATAAGACATCCATACGAATATAATAGTATATGATCCATCCCTAGATTCTTCACTAATTTTTCCCAGATCGCCTCTTTGTGCATGAAAGTGAAAAATCATCTCAGACGAGCTTGTTGTAAAACACTCTTGCTGTGTCTTTGGACCATTCGCTTGTGTCTTGAATGGTTGGTGAAGGATTTTGATGTCATTGATTCATTTAAGATCAGTAACCCTTGATTAATACATAAGCATGGTGGTGCTTGCAGTGCCATCTTCTGTCAGTAGTAGAAACATCACTTCTGAAACCCTGGTCACGGGACCATAGTTGAGGTTGCTCTCAAGAGGGGGTGATGTAACGACCATGGTTTCATGTCCCGGTGGTAGAATTCCTTTTATGATGAACGATTAGCACATGAGAGTCTGTGTCACGGGTCTTTGGACTGTGAAACTGATCATCAGGATCAGTGGACCGTCAGTCCCCAATATTTTGTTAAATCTCTCCTTTTCGTTTTCTCTTCTTCTTGCAAGACTTGGATAGAGTTCCCAGGTAGAAAAATTGATGTTAAAACCTAGGTGGTCAAAGTTAGAGGTACCTTGATGAAGTACTTAGTGGAAAGACTTGGTGGATACCGATCGCTTGTGGAAGTGATGAATCCCGTCCAAAAATTGCTGCTCGCATGTTGTATGCTCTGGAAGTTGTAGGAACCTCATACAACGTCGTAATTCGATGCTTGACCATAACTTTTGAAGCTAAGATAAAAAAATTCAGATTTCGTAGACCTGACAGTAAAGACCATATCTTTCATCTCGTATGTCCGATTGATGCGCCCTTTTGGTATGTTGTAGAAGAGATATAGACGAACATCTTTTGTTGAGGAAGCATTGTCCCATTCCTCACCCTTTGGTACGTTTTTTCAAACCCATGACCTGAAGTGTGGTGTATCTCATTTTTAGAGGTGATGAAAATATCTTGTAGAAGACTTTGGATTATGCCCACCAGTCATGCCAGCTTTGGGAAGACTTTCGTGTGAGCATGTTGTCAGGTCTACACATCTTGATATGAATCATTGGTTCTTAGAGGAATCCGCTTCATGTGTAAAACTTCAGAGAATGATTAGTTGATGAAGCCCTGAGGATGTTGCTCCTGAGACTGTCGTTGGTGTAGAGACTATGAATGATCATGCTCCAGAGATCCTTGTCGACGTTGAGATTATGGATGGTATTCCTCTAGAGATTATTGTTGATGCTGATACCATGGTTGAAGTTGCTCCAAAGACCGAAAAGGCTAGAACCATGATTATATATATAATCCTTGCTCCTTCATCCAGTGAGCCTTTTACATTCACGAACTAGTCGATGAGTTGAGCGTCCCTAAAATGAAGGTGTACTGAGAGTTCAACCTGAATGCTCCTGAAAGCATAACGTTAGCATGAACTGGCTTTGTTAGTGAGTCGATGTTGTTGAGGTAGGTATCATCAGCAGTTTTCATACTGGATATGATTGGTGAAGAGAGAAAGTTCATCAATCATGCAGGGGCTTATGATGTAGAGAAATCCCGTTGATGAAGTTTCGTGGAATCACCTCAGGTTGCCAGTGTATGTTGATGGAGTTAGTGCCATCCATGTACGAATGATGTTGCATATGTTTCAGAAGTCTTATCATGGGATAATGAAGACTTATCGATTGTAGTTTAGTAACTCTTTGATCGTGCTGGTGTTGAATCAATGTGTCATCGCCGAGACATTTGTGCTAAAGCTGTACTCTTTGATTGGGAGTACAATTTGATGGCTTCTTAGATGCTTGAGTGTTGAAGCGTATATTCCTTAAGCATCGAATGTCTTAGGGGTTTGATTATCTTGGCCCTGGAGTTTCTTACGTTGATTAAGCATCCTTTCATTGCGGTAGTGGGATTCGACACTTGTACAGACTTTAGAGCTTTCTGATTTTGAGGAACACATGGACTTGCAGGAGAAACTCCCAAGGTGTTCTTTTCCATGTTTGGACATTATCTCAGTAATAAATGTTTCAGTGCTTGATTCGGAGAGACATAAGATTCAACCACTTGGTAAAATACTAATGCGGTGAAGCTACCATTCATACCATCTTGTAGATTTGTTAGCATAATTAAGTCCCCATGCTAGGATAGCATGTGGGGAAATAAATGGATTAGACTTGGAATGAGACTTGCATGAGTGCGGAACCACTTGATGAATGTCTATGCATCTTTTCCAGGTTCTTGCTTCAACCTCGTTAAAGTTTGAAATTCCTCAAAGTATTCTGATGATGGAATGTCCGTCAAATCTTCTGGATCAGAAATTTCTTCGTTGGAGAGATGTGTAACAAAAGGGACTATGTAAGTACCTATCTTTTCAGCGTGGATCCACGCTCGTCTGAAGGACATGTCATTTCCTGGATCTTCCTGATTATGTGAAACTTGGTTTCAGTGTTTGAGAGTGATGTAGCCATAAGTATTTCCGAGCGCTCCTTCAAGGTCTCTGATTGAGATGAGAGCATGAGTAGCTTCTTGTCGAGCGATGCATGTGGATCTAATGGTTTTCAGTGGAATGTTGTTGATGGCGGTGCCAGCACCGATCAACATTCTTCAAAGTTCGTTTATTCTTACTGTGATAAGCAGTCCCCAGTTGTACATCTCTTGGTTTGTGGCTGGAGGGTCAAGAATTATTTCCAGAATGGACTTCTTGACACGATGTGGTTTAGTGTTGTGAATATGTCTCTCCTTTGTGCCTTCGATAGATAGAGCAATTCACGTTCGACCAACGATTGAACTGCCTTTTTGATAGGTTGTTTAGAGAGTATAAAGGTTCTGACTGGGAGAGGATTCTTGTGTACTCCTTCAGTCCCCAGTTGAAGGTATTGTGGATTAACCTTCTTTTTGGAAATGTGCTTCAAAACTGTGCAGCCGCTTGTGGGATGATAGGCGAACCCGTGGAAGCGGAAGTAACGAGGACTTTCCATGGTTATTTCTTGACATATGGAAACTTGATTGCACCATCCTGGACCCAGACATCCAGGAGTTCGATCACCTCTTCAATGGAAAAAGGAAAGTCATGTGCTTCTTGATGAAGAACTCTTGTGCGTTGGTCAGAGGCTTGTGCATCTTGCTTATCCTTGCTTTGTGATTTTGAAGGAGCTGAGGTATGCTTGCGCGGCAGTTTGGATTTCCGTTTGCTCCCTTCTACAACAGTATTTGTGGAAGGTTGGAAGTTTTACTGCTTCTTGATCAGACGTCTGCTACTTCGAGTGTCTCGCGGTTCTTCATAGATTTTGTTCTTTCCAGTAAAGCGGGCAGAGTAGTTGCCGATCTCTTCGCCGCTTCATGAAGTTCTGAAAAAGTCAGGAACCAGAGATTTTCCAATAAAGCTCTATAGACTGAAATCATTCCAATAATGCACAAGTCCACTAGTTGTTGCTCTGTGACACTTGGATCATGGCAGTCCAAAGTTTGAACTCTAAACCTTTTCACATAATCGTTAGGATGTTCGTTGCTCCTTTGAAACATCCTTCCGAGATCAGAGAGAGTGATTTGCTCTGAAACGAAGAAATACTTTCTGTAGAAGGCATTAACCATTTCTCCCCAACTTTTGATACTTCCTGGTGCGATGTTGATGTACCAGGTATATGCCCTGCCTTTCAGGGACTTTGAAAATTCCTTCAAACGGACAGTATGGTTGTGCTCATGTTTACCCAACTCTTCCAGAAATCGAGAAACATGTTCTCGAGCATTTCCCGTTCCATCATAAAGGGTAAATGTTGGAGAGGTGTAACCTTTTGGCAGAGGAATCCTTTGCGTATCAGCAGGGTACAGAAGGCATCTTGTCTTTTCCAAGATCCTCCAAAAGGCGTTCCAGGTCTTTATGAGTGATGAAACTAGATGGTTCTTTCGCTGGTGGATTGTATGCAGCCTTAGGAACTTCCTCATCATCTACTACATGGATCGGAGAGACTTTGGGATCAGCGACTGAAGTCGTTTCTTTAGCTTTTCCTTTATCCTGAGTTTTCTCTGATATCTTGTCTGTAAGAGTCTTGAGATAATTACATAGTTCCTTCTGAGTAGCAACCATGTCATTCTGATTCTTGGCAAGAGTCTCTTGCACCTTCATGAGATCACCTATGGTAGGTGGATTTTCTCTAATTTCTTCAGGAAACCAACCGAAGAGTGGATTGTTTATGGCTCCAGTGCCGTCACTGGCAGGGGTTATCAATGGAGCACCAGTGCTTGGAGGATTAATAGTAGTAGGTTGAGCTTGAGGAGTGGCGGTGGTAGGTTGCACCGGAGGAGTGGTGTTAGAAGTACCACTAGAGCTTGCGATATTAGGTTCGGGTGTTGAACTCGGATTGGTAATTGAACCAGACCTAAGACCGACCATCTCTGTGAGAATTGAGATTGCAACCGAGAGAATGATCTCCCACTGTGGTCGCCAATCTGAAGATGGGGAAAATGATTTGCTGTTTTTTACACAATTGAGGAGATGACCGTACGGAGGAGACTCCTTGAACCGAGCGAAATGTTCAACCTCACACAGATGCATCGCTGCAAAGGGGGTGCTTTGAATTCGAGAGATTAATCTGTAGTACTCCGGCCTAAACCAAGACAATGGTCGTTTCAGATTAAATTCGGTCACAAGAGAGGATGGGTCGATCTGTAGGAGGGAAGATGAGAAATGTGAGGAATCAATGGTAATCAAAGATTGTATGTGTGTTGTGAATTCTGAATAATATACGTTCTGAATGATTGAAATTGCTCAATTGAGAGTAATTGCTCAATTGTTGAGTTGTTGATCTCGTATTGTCAGTGAGCCGTGAGATTCCTGTTGTTCTTCTCGTTCTTATTCTGTTTTCAATCATAATTTAGAGACTTATTTATATATTTCTAGAATTGTAGACACCATGATCCCATGAAGTGTGACAGTTTGTGGAATCAAAGAGTGGGGAAGTGGAAATCGTGTTTGAAACCAGTTGCTCATCGTGCGGAGACTTGGTTGATTTTACATCCACTACTTTGTTAACTCCTTCAACTGATTGCACGACTTGCTCACATACCATCGTGTGTTTGAACACACGTGCCATTGACCGCCAGACCAAAACCCTAGTTGATATCCCCCCAAGTGACACGATTGACGTCTCGTGGTTGGTTTAGTCAGTTTTTGACTTCATGATTTCATGGGAGGATGAGTCCATGTATTTACTGAGTTGAACATGATTTTGTAAAATGTTCTGAAACTCACAAATTGAACGTGGGAATGATTCTCACGTTGATAGTTGAGGCGAGCAAGTATTGCTCTGATTTGTTAAATATTGATAGTTGAACCAATATTCCTTGATTTGAGCAAGAATTGCTCATCTAATAAATTATTGGTACCGTGACCAAAATAAAATATTAATTAAAATACTGGTAGTTGAACCGAGTATAATTAATAAGAATATTGATCACGAGATCGTCATAAAATTATTAGTGTTTGAATATGGGAATTATGATCCTTGGACTCAGAAACCCTAATTTGATCAATTGATGGTTTATTTGAAAATTAACCATGGAATGAAGGAGGTACCGGATTCATGGGACCGTGGGTCGATCATGTATCTCCCGTATGCTCGTGTGAGCAAATACCAAGGCCTCTTGAAGAGTTGGTGATTGGTTGATGAAAGAATGATTAAATGCTGGTTTAATCATTTATTTGAAAATACCCGTCTGAACCTTAGGTGATAAAACCTAATTGATTTTGAAGAGGTGAGGGACCGACCAATGGGGTCATGAAACCGGCCCTGGGTGGTCACATGATCAAATATTGATCGTTTGAGCAATCCCTAGATTGGTTGAAACCCTAATTACCGCCCTTTAGTAGAATCGATGTAGAATTCTCATACGGACTCGGATTTTGATGGCCCCGCTCCTCCATTCTGTACGGAAAAGAATTTCCTATCTCCTAACGCGGGAATATTTAGGTTTTAAGCTCGTTCGTGAGGTGAAAACAGCCCGAGAGTAAAACTCAGGAAGAATTCAAGGGTCCGGTCCCATGGTATTTTTCCTAATTTTATTATGTTTTCATGATTTTAGGGAAATATCATAAAACCAAGGAGTTTTGTTGAAATCAAGGAGTTTCCATGAGATGAAGGAAAAAAAATATTAATAATAATAAAATAAGGGTGTATGGGACCGGCTTGAGCATGGTTGACCGGCTAGGGCCCGGTCCCGTGAGTTTTCCCTTATTTTATGTATTATTTCATGATTTGAAGGGATTTTCATAATTTGAAGGAAATATCATGAAATCGAGGAATTTCATGGGATTATGGAAACATGAAAAATATAATAATAATAAAATGGGACGTGTGGGGCCAGCTAGGGCTTGACCGGCCGGCTAGGGCCCGGTCACACGGGTTTCCCTAATTTTATATTATTTTTCATGAGATCAAGGAAATATCATGAGATTAAGGAGTTTTCATGAAATTTGGGAAATAATAATAAAATAATCCCTAGTGGAAAGTGGGATTTTTAAGTCTGATTGGGCTCTATAAAAAAGACTACCCTAGGATTTCTTTTTATTATGGGCTTTCCAAAATAGACTTATCCATAGTAAAAACTAGGAAAAGTAAATCTAGTTACTATAACAGACTTAACACAAGGGGGTAGTTTAGTGAATAATATATCTTCGACGTGGACTTCAGCTAAGTCTTCCACGGGAAATTGTTTTTGTAGTCCAAGTTTTAGGCGGGATTGTACCGGATTCTTCCCTCCATAAGCAAGGGTTAGATGTAACGTTGGAAAACGTTGACGGTGAGATGAAAATTCCTCGTTTTTAACAAAATATCTCTTTCTTTTTTATTACAGTATATCTAACTATTTCTCTCTTTCTTTTAGTATCAGTATCATAGAAATTCATTTTCTCCATTTTAGAGCTCTAGATAAAAAACTCAGATGCAAAAATTAATTGCCATGATCTGATTAGAGAAAACCAGCAAGCTTCACAACCCTAAAAGCCATTTTTCTCTTCATATCTAAAAGACCTTTTTTTTTTCCCTTCAAAACCATATTTCTCTTTATATATTTATAACCCTTTGCTAAAACCCTATTTTCGTTTTCAATCTTCATCAGGTAAAGTTTTGGTTCTTCAATTGCTGTTTCCTTCTTCAATTTTCCGATATTGGGGTTTTAATCGATTTTTTTTAATGCAGAAGACCTTCCGGTGAAGTTGGGTTTATCTTCAGGTATAACATATCCATCGCTTTGATTGATTGGATTCCTTCACTTTGGTTAGATTTAAATTGAAGTTCTAGAAGTTAAATTTAAGTTCTAGAAGTTAATTTTGTGTTAGATATTTCAATTTCTTTTCAAGTTTTAATTATTTTTGTTATTTTTTTTATGCAGACATTCAGGTCATCAGTTGGATTTCTTAAAGAACTTCAGGTATAAGTTCTGATATTATTTGATTCAATATGATATTAATTTCAGTTGATTTGTTCTTGTTTCTTAGATGATTTTTAATATAAATATAATAGGATTTCTATTTAGATACTAACTTTTAAATAAATTTGTATCTGTTTGATGTTTCCTATACTGTGTTCTATGGTTTGAGAATCTTGAAATCCACCTTTTCAAATTTTGCTTTGATCTGTGTGTTGTTTGTTATCTTGATGTTCTTAGAATTAGGATCTTTTATATGTTCTTATAGTTGAATTTGGATTTTGAGATTGTGATGAAGCTGAGTTTTTTTGCATAGGTCATGACAATCATTTTTTGCATATGAGTTTATCAAGTTAATGACCTAAATATAGGGTTGTGAAGCTTTAGGTTTGGACATTATGTTATTAAGGTCTTGGTTATTGAGGTCCTTTGGTTGTGAAGCTTTATGTCATTACTGTCTAAAATTTGTGTTCTATATTGAGGTCCTTAATTTCAATTTATGGTATTGTGTTTGTATTAGTATCTAGAAGGATGATGTCTAAATTTTATTTGTGTTCTACAACTCAAATTTTAATGTTCAAGGATAATATCAGTCTTTGATATTTGTGTTCATGCTTAAGATGCATCTAGAAGGATAATGTCTAAATTTTGTTATGGGACAGTTTGAGCATCTATTTGCATATGTAGCTATATCTGATTCCATATAAGCTTGTGTATTATTGCATATGATTATGATATGGATGTATGTGGCTTAAAAGATACTTATTATGTTTTTTTTTAATTAGATAACTATGGATAGGGGTCCTAGAAGTAGCAACAGATCTCGTCATTCTACAACTCCTAGCAGTAGTACAAATTCAGCATCTACTTGGAGTCCTTTGGTTGATACACGAAGATCTCCATCAAATGATGGTTTACGAAGTCATGAAAGTCCATCTGCAAGTAATGGGCATAAGTCTCTTCCATCGTCCGAGGGTGAGCATTATCCTGGTCAGGGGAGTCCATTGTCTGGGGGTGAGCCATGGCTTGAGGATTTACAGCGGACAAACACCGATAATGAAGCTGACAATAGTTAAGAAAACGTAATTGGTAATGCAACGAGTTGTTTTCTTTTACTTCCCTTAATATATCAAGCTTTGTAGAACCCCTATTGATTTTTGTATTATTTTGTATAGGTGATCAACGTATTCCAATTACATTCAATGACAATGGAAAACCTATAGGTCCTATACGCATGACATTTTCCACCAAACTTGGAAACATAACCAGAAATCTCATCTCACCAGGTTATGTAACTTGGAAGAATGTCTCGCCGCCAGTGAAGGAATCGATATGGAAGAGTATTACTAATAACTACATGATTCTTGAAGTTGTGAAGGACAAAGTACAGAAAAGGGAACATAAGGCATGGAAGAATTCAAAGACTCCCCTAAGGCTGGTATGTGATAAATATACCACTGTTGCTAAAATGAAAAACAATAGACCTGGAAATGTGAGAAGAGATGATTGGGAGGTATTTGTTGATAGGGTGAGTAAAGATGAAGATAGGGTCATTGGGAAAAAATTAAGCGAGCAAGGAAATAGTTGAAAGCTTTGCATAACACTGGTAGGGATGGTATTGCATCTTGCTGGGAGGAAATGGAAAAATAAAATCCTACTGTTCAGGTAACAAGAGTTGATTTGTACCTGGATACACATATGTACCAAGAACTCACAGAAGAGGACATTGCAAATATGGATCCCTTATCTTATGAAGTACGATCAAGAAATTTTATTGTAAGTTTTGTGTTTTCATGGATTTAGTTGAATTCACTAGTATTACTTGCAACTGTAGTCCCGATATTTTGTCATCCACTTATGTATAATTTTTTCTATATTGTGCAGAAAACAATGAGGGAGTTGTATGAAATGGAAGAGAATAGAAATGAGACCCCTTTAGATAAGGATGCAGTTGCAAAGGTGGGTAGAACTGAGTTTATATTGCTGTTTTTGTGTGTGTTGTTGTTTTGTTTAACATAAATGTAAGTAACTATTGGCAGACATTTGGTGTTGATGGAAGGGAAACTGTTCGAAGCATGGGAGGTGGGGTTTCAAAGACTAAGTTACAAGCATCTGCAGTTAGCAGAGAACAACTACGGAAGGAAAAGCTAAAGATTGCAGCTGTGGAAACTCGTGCCCGTGGTCTTGAGGAGACGGTTCAAGAACTAAGACAGTTGGCTATAAATTCAAACCCTAGCACCAGCAATCCTAATAATTCTCAGGTAATATTCTATCATCTTTAGTTAGCAGTGAATGGATAATTGATAACAACCTGAGCAATTAGAAAATTGAATGAGTATTAGTCTAAATGAAACAACAATGAAAGAATAACTTAGAAGTTAAAACAAGTTTTCTTTGTTTCTTACTTAAGGATGTTTTTTTGTTTATAGCAAATGAATGTGGGTGGTCAAAGAATCCAGAATATTATGTTAAGGAATATGCGTCAGGGTGCAGTTGCATTTGGCCGGATTGATAGGATTGCTGATGAAAATGATGCTTTTTATTATCTCGTCCTTATTGATGAAATAGTGGTAGGCAGTGAAGAGCTTTGTGTTAGAGATGGAACACTTTCTACTGTTGTACATGGTGAGAAGATTGTGTGGCCCAAGCACTCTATTAGTCCTTGGCCAGTAACACTTGATACAGACTTTTAAAGTTAGAAGTTTGTTTTCCTATTTTGGTGGTTTAAATGGATATTTTGGAGGTTTTTTGGGACTTTTTTGGGTATACAAATGGATGATGTGAAGTATATGGGTAACACGTAACTATCTTGATGAAATATATGGATATGGTGTAAGTATTTTGGGGTAACAAAGGATATGGTGTAAGTATTTTGGGGTAACTAAGGATATGGTGCAAGTATTTTGGAATCGAACTTGTGGTTTTGAGTCTCTTCTCTTCTCTTCTTTTGTAAAGAAGAAACTCAAAACTGAATCTTAAGTGTCATAGAACTTGCAAGTTTATGGTTTTATATATATGTAGCTTCAGCAGGTTTCATAGCCCTGTTATTATCTAATGAAATATTAGTATGTTCACTTATACACTTGTTGGTGTCAGTAACTTGTTTAATTTTGCTTATAGTTTTAGTTGTGATTTGCAGATTATAAATTACTGAATGTGTGGGGTTATATTGTAGTGCAGGTGGTATGATGAGATGATGTTGTTAAATTATGAATGTATGATATTGCAGGGAGGCTTAGTTTGTGCTGCTAACTGAATTGGTGGTTGTTTGAGTCAGTGTTAAGAATGCAATTGCAGAGAATGGATGATGGCTCAAGTGGTTATGCAAGAGTTGCAGTTGAGCTGAATTGTGCATCTGAGAATATTACAAGGGTTGTGAGTCTGATGCCATGAGCTTGTGGCTGTGCTCGTCTTCCGAAAATAATGATTGCAGTCAGTGAAGTTTGTTGTCCAGAGGAGAGTTTGTGTTGCTTCAATGTAAATAATGGACTGATCCAGTGCTTGCAGTTTATATTTTAGCTATTGAATTTGCAGATTACAGATCTAGTACATGTAGTTTATGTTGCTGCAATGTAAAGAATGGACTGATCAATGCCAGTGCTTGTAGTTTGATTATCCGGTGTTCTCAAACTATTTAATTATCAAATTGAACATGCCTTTTAGATTATAGAACAATACTAGTTACTTTTTTTTCAACTTGTAAGTTGTATGTGTTCAATTTTACTAACTTGTTTAAATTTTAGTTTCAATGTCAAATTTGCATTCGGTCTAGGTTCAGGGTCTTGATTTTTGAAAACCATCACTTGCTAACTCTACAAGAAACTTGTATACGATAACCGCATCATCTACAAGGAATCAAGGTTGAATGTTTTTCCACAATAGTCTTCCATCAAATTTAATCTTCAATCAATTTCATAAAAAACCCATCCCTTGGTTGATCCATTTTTTTCCTTCAGAATACGAGACATGTGAAAAATATATATAGACGTCTCAGCTCATTCAGATGTTACTGAGTGAGTTTCAAATCTGACTCGGTTTAGATTATTAGTGTCTGAAAAGAAAATAATATCTTCCATTCTTTTCTTATCCTTATCGTCTCATTGCATCTCTCTCTTTCTCCCGTTCTCTTCTTTATCTCATTAATGTCTGATGAAAAACATTCTCAGACAAGTTTTAAAAAAAATCATCTTCTCACGCACGTTTTTTTAGGGTTACAGATTATTAGTTATCTTTTAAATCAGGTATGTTCTCCATTCCGAGAATTCTTTTATTAGGGTTTTGACTAGATATCAATTTCAGTGGGAAACCCTTCCTAATTTCTTCTCTTGATTTCAATTTCAGACTTCTAATCTCTGCTGAATTTTCGGTTAAAGTGATTCAAGTAATAAACAATTTTTTTCTTTACCCTTTTGGTTAACTGATTGATGTTTCTTATAACTTAGGGTTCTTAAAACTTGGGGTTTTATTTGGGGGATTTCTTATGTAGTGATTAATGTATTTGGAAACAATAATTTTACTAAAATTTGTCAAGAGTGTTGTATTTGGTGGGTTCTGATGTATGTTTGTTCTTACTATACTGCTCAAGTACATTAATATTATTGATTGATTTTGTAATTTATTTGTAGATGTCACCTTGTGTGGATCCTCCAAGTAAAGAATGGTTGAACACCTCGGTTTATTATAGGTGTTAAGTCGTTCATTCAATTTATAGTTTAGAGTCTTGGGAAAGATATAAAAGAATTTCATTGTCCTTGTATGAAATGTCAGAATTACAATAGCTGTCCAAAATCTCTTGATGAAATACATGGGGATATTTTTCAGCATGGGTTTGATGTGACATATCAAACGTGGATCCATCATGGAAAGAAATCTCGTGTGAGCGATTCCAGTGTTAGAGCTCCTATGTTACCCACTAATAATGTTGTGAATGAAGCTCCTGGTCCAAGAATGGTCGACTTGTTCTTTGACACACTAGGCCACACTGATCTCATTAATTGTGAAGACTTCCTTAGTGATTCTGATCCACAAGATGGTACTGATGCAACAGTTGAAGATGGTTCTGGTGCTAATGTTGAAGATGGCGTTGATATCGATTACAGTAAGATGATGCTGGATGCGTTACAATCCCTGTACTTAGATTGTGGTGGTGAACATACAATACTGTCGGCAGTAATCGAGCTATTTAGTATGAAAGCAAGGTATCAATGTTCCAATGTTTTCTTTACTGAATTATTGAAATTTATGAAAACTATTTTACCCGAAGGGAACACGTTACCAGATTCTTGTCATAAAGCTAAGAACATGATTAAGCCATTAAACCTGCCGGTCGAGATTATCCATGCTTTCTCTAATGATTGCATACTTTATCGGAAGGAGTATGCTGATTGTGATGAATGTCCTAAATGTCACGCAAGTAGATGGCAATTACCTCCTGAAATGGGGTAACAAGTTTGCTTATATGGGTCATAATTTTTTTTAAGAGATCGTTCTCACCCTTATAGACGTGACAAAGCAAGGTTCAATGGATCTAAGGATAATAGGGGTGCACCAAGTCCTTTGAGTGGCGTTTAATTGTTCAATAGGAAATCAACAATAAATAAAGAATTTGGGAAGCTGGTAAGCGGTCAGTTGAATCTCCTTATTCAAAGAGATCAATCTTTTCCAGTCTGCCATATTGGAAGGTAAACGATGCATAATTTTCAATATGTTGTTATTTTTAGGCCTTCACTAACTTTTATTCAATACGTTTTTGTTATTTCTTAGCCTTTGCTAACTTAAATTAATCTTAACTTTAGTTTCTGCATATTCGACACAGTGTGGATGTGATGCATGTAGAAAAGAACTGGCAGAGAACTTGTTTGGAACTTTAATGCAACACAAGGATAAGTCTAAAGATAGGGTTCCGGTACGCAAAGATCTAGAACTGCTGAACTTAAAGCCTAACTTGTGGTTGCAGTAAAATAATGAAAAACAACTAGTCGCCCATGCTCCTTATTGGTTTCTTAGGAATGAAAGAGAACTAGTATGTAAAACTTTTAACAAACTGAAGCTTCCTATTGGTTATAGCGGAAACTGGAAAAAAAAAGTGGATTTGAAAGAGTTACAATTTAAGTGTTTAAAATCTCATGACTATCACTGTCTTATGCAGGGTTTGATGCCAATTTTTCTAATGTATTGTTTGAAAGATCATAAGCCTTTGCGCGAGGCAATAAGACATTTGACATTGTTTTTTTAAAGTTCTTTGTTCAAAGGTTATTGATCGTGAAGAGCTTCGTCTAATGCATGAACGTGTAGTGGAGTCTTTATGTGTGTTTGAAATGTACTTCCCGCCGGCTTTTTTTTTTGTTACTATGACTCATCTTGTTGCACATTTGGCCGAAGAGGCACAAACATTGGGACCAGTTCAATTTAGGTGGATGTACCCTTTTGAGAGGTATTCTCCTTTAACTATTGATCATTTTAGTTTAATTCCTTTGAACTTATGTACCTTATATATCTGGTGTACCTATTGCATGTGCAGAATGATGAGAACCTACAAGGTTTATGGTCGGAAAATAAGCTATATTGGAGGGTCTATTACTGTACAACATGATTTCGTTGAAGGAGCTCGCCATTGGATGGAGTTCATTCCCGAGGGTAATCTAAAGGCTTATAAGTGTCATCGAAAGGTAGCATTGCGCGGTGAGGTTTATGAAGGTCCACACCCTCCTAGTTCACTTGAAAATCATACCAGTTAACCGCCATACAATATGAGCAAGTTCTTCTTTGGGTTTTGAGACATTCAAATGAAAATACTGAATGTGAAGAGTAAGCAAAATCCTAAGTTTTGTCTCTGAATCATTTCTTTACACTATATGCGACTCTTGACCATTATAATTATGTATAGTATGAACTAATAATCATGTCAATAATTATTAAATTTGTCATTTTGCACTAAATACAAGAGGTACATTGGAAATCTAAATAGAAAATCAAGGAGCAAGGCTATGAAGTACATTCCCTGGTTAAGAGAGGAACTTCTAGGCACACCCTTGACAGATTTTCATAGGCTCGTACTTGGTACTTCCTTCAAGACAGTTTCCTATCGGGCATATTCAGTAAATGGTTATGTGTTTTATACGGAAGAAGCAGAGAAGTCTATGACCACACAAAACAGTGGAGTAACAATGGATGCCTTCACCAGCTTTAGATCAAGTGCTAGAGACTCTAACTTGGTGGTTGATGATACTTCTTACTTCGGCATTGTGCAAAAGATACTTGAACTCGATTATGAAGATTTCACAGAAGTGGTTTTTTAATGTAATTGGGTTCGAGTGGAAGATAAAAAACATGGATCATATGTGGACGCAGAGACCAACTTGAGGTTCGTCAACTTCAAAAGGTTTACGATCAAGTCTAAAGATGCAAACGAACCATTCATCCATGCTTCTCAAGATAGCCAAGTATTTTATTGCAGCGATGAGACAATGAAGCATTGGCATCTTGTTTTAATATCTCCCAAAAGATCAGCCGTAAATGTGAATGCTTATGAAGATCCTTATGTGTTTACTGCATCTGCGAATCAAGCTCCACTAATTTCAACATCTGTAGCTGACAACGAGTATTGGAATGGAGATCAAGTAATAATTTTTGACTGAATACTTGAATTTTGTTTTTCTCTTTTTTTCTATGTATATGGAGAGCTGAACATATGGTCCTCTTCATGTTATCAAGAAACAAGCTAAAACCAAGGATTGCAGCCTATCAATCAGGTATATATCTTCTCTACAAGTTAATTAGCACCACCATTAGCTGATTAGAACTGGATTATTCTCTGATTTTTGCTTGCAGCAGCTCCTTGATTATTATTTTTGTCATCACCACCTTCTCTTTTATAGCTTACTCTTTTTTTTTATCATCATCATCTCTTAAAGAATTTCTTGTTTGTGAGAACCAGTCATGCTTGTTTTTTCCCTTCATTTCATGATAATTGGAAACTGGATGCATATAAGCTATATTAACTTTTACTAGTTACAAGGGCCGTGTTGGGTAAAAGAATATGGTTATTGTTTCTTTTGCAGTTGCAAGTATCTGACATGTACAATAGTGTTAAAATGTCGAGAATTATTTGCTAATGTCTCGTACTTCAAAAATTTGCTACTCATGTTGTCATATAGGTTGTTCAATAGGAATGATCACTGCACGTCACATGCTGTCACTACCACATCACATCAGTATAACTATTATATTTCATTTACCTAGTGACAGAGAACGAAAAAGTAGTAAAAACAGAGTGAATTCTTATCTTTTAACTTCGCATTCTGTATTAGTTACAATTTTCAGGGTTTCCTTGTAATCAAACAATCTTTTTATGGATTTTTTTTCTTCTTAAATTGAATTTCAGATCTAGATTACGTTAGTATCATCTCATGGTTTGTATTTTTCAGTTCCAGCTAGTACTGATGGTCATTCTATTATATCTTTACAGGATTAAAGATTTAGCAGAGTTTCATTTTGCCGCAGGGATATTATTTCGATCAGTTGGCGGAGCAGTTCATCTTTTTGCAGGTTTTAGTTTCTTTTCATTGTTTGTAGGTTGGTTTCCACCTATTGTAAGAAAATAGATCTGTAAGAACTTAAATTGGTGTGAATTCAGTAGTTGTGCATAGATTTTTGTGGTTTTGACCTAAGTGTCAGCTCAATTCACATGTGAATTCAGTTAATGGTACAACAAAATTTGAATTGAATGGTGAATGTTTTTATTAATGTATGAAATGAGTTTTTAATTTGAATTTAATAAATTTCTAATCTTCAGTCAGAAGTGAGTCAGGGGATTCAGATAAATCAGATTTTATGAAATAGGTTGATCGAAATACCGGTTAGATCGTGATTGGATGAATCAGTTTTTTTGAAATTATTCAGACCCATTCTCCCGTAGATTAGATTTTATAGTTTTTAATATTGAATATAGTGAAACGTCTGTTTATGTTAGCACTTATAATGAGTCTATTGAAGTAAGTCATAATTTAAAAAATTAAAAGAATCTTAGAAACAGTCTTTTTGAGAAATAAGACAACAAATCTAGGGCCCCCAGAAGCAGTCATTTTTAGTGATGTTAAGTCCTTTTCTAGCAGACTTATTTTTTTTGATTTTCCACTAGTGAATGAGGAACCATGAGGTGTGGGGCCGGTTGGCCAATGATCACGGCTCTACCATATTTCCTTAATTTTATATTATTTCCTTGGTGTGAAGGAAACACCATGAAACTGAGGAGTTTCCTCAAAACGAAGGATATTTGTTCAAGTGAAAGGATTTTCATGAACTCAAGGAAAATAACAAAAAATATGATAAAAATATGAAACTAGCGTAGGATTGACCATGGCATTTCCGGCCAGTCAGTGGGCCCATGCTCCCAGCGCATTGGTTAATTTTTTATTATTTATTATTTTCCTTTCTATTTTGCATAGGTTCATCGTCTCGTCGTATTTTGAAATACTTGTTCGTACGGTGATTTTTAGTGCATCATCGTTGAATACACTTGCACCATTAAAATCGGGGCTTACTCGGAGGTAGCTCAGACGCCTGTGTGTTGAATATTTATTACTAACCCATGGTATTTTGCTGGGAAGAACCATGGTTTGCATTAATGAAATACTGCGAAAATATTTGAATATTTTCGGAAATTTAGTGGATGAATCCAAGAATTTAGGAATTAACTTATGGCTCTATACTAGCAGAGCAAGATGTTTAGGAGCATTAATTATCCCGATATGAGCTTGATGGAGCTTCAAATCCTTTATATAGTCAGGGTAAACTCGTTGTTTGTATCCTGAAGACGTTATCGCTCTATACAAGTAGAGCAAGCTGTCTAGGAGCCGTCCATCTTGTGATACTATATAGAAATAATTACTGAAGTGCTCAATATTCACGAGATATGTTGTTGCCTAGCCATGAGACTACATATCTACATGTACTCTGAGAGAAAGTATTTTCAGTCAGAGGATTCGATGAGAGACCCGTGTCTCAATACAGATATGGCGTTGTCCAGCCGAGAGACTACATATCTACATGTACTCTGAGAAAAAGTATTATCAGTCAGAGATTCGATGAGAGACCCGTGTCTCAATACAGATATGCCGTTGTTTATCCGAGAGACTACATATCTGCATGTACTCTGAGAGATAGTATTCTCATTCAGAGGTTCGATGAGAGACCCGTGTCTCAATACTCACATCTGATTGCTGGATCAGAAGTTCATATAATTATGGGTTTACGATTTTAGACTTTGACGAAAATCCACCATCTACATTAATTCCCCTGCTGACTGAGGAACACATCTTAGTGAGGAAAGCTGTGTTCCTCAGTTAGCATTGAATGGTGATTTTTCGGTCATAAAAAATATAAGTAATTGAACTTAGTCGTAAGTTAAGACATTACCGGATTTTGATAGTACGAGCAAACCATGAATTGAATGAAAGTCCCAGTGGAATGATGGAGCATCTTCTAATGAGCATAGATTGGTGTTGAACCACTGATCTTGATGACGGGACCTTGGTCATTTAGGATTCGCGGGTCAGGCCCAAATAAGAAATCCTTATTTTAGGAATAAACGCTCGTTTGTTCGTTAGTTTAAGGAACAAACAAAATAGACCTGAGTCTAATGATATAAAATTGTCTATGAGCTTTCAGGAAAACCAAAATTTTATCTTTGTGAGATTTCACAAAATGGAATAAATTCTCGTTCCAAAGGTAAATGCTTGTACGATAGAAAAGTTTTTTTTTTTAAAAGACGTGCGTCTGTTAATAAAAAAATTGTCTGAGCTTTCATAAATTTTTTTATTTTCAATATGTGAGCGTTCACAAAATTTGAAAATATTCTCTCACTTCAAAGACAGATGCTCGTGCGAGGGAGCAAAATATATAGATATATTTTTAAATTTACGTGAATTTCACGTTAAATATATGTATTTTGTAAAATCAATGTTTTGATTTTGAACAACTGTTGAAAGTAGACAATTATACATAGTGAAATAATGTCTATATGTGAGTTTTCACAATTGTAGAATGGACGATCTGTAGAATTTTGAAAAACCGTTCATACAGTAAAGAGTTACATGGGTTGTTCACGATTTTATGAAAGATTTTGCAAAATCAAGTTTTGATTTTAAACAATTGTTAAAAGCAAACAATGATGTTTTCATGAATTTCGTGATTTCATAGTGTATGCACACACGGTAGAAAATCAGTGAATGTTCACATGAAGGGTTATGTAAATTATTCATAATTTCATGAAAAGTCAGGTGTCAGATTTTTAAGTAATGGGTGTTGCTCGTCTTTGCATGTTTGAAGGAGCGAGCAAGATTTTCGAAGTTTTACGCTATTATCACAAAGTTCGTGAAACCGTAAATATGTAAGAGTTGAGAGTTACCATTTTTGTAGACGTTGATGTGAGCATCCTCATTGCATGATTCATTGTTTTGTCGAATCCTGCGCTTTGTATGAATGATATGCTGAAATAGCCACTTTGCAAGAATGACTGACTCCAAGGATGATACTTCCAGAGATGACATCTCTACGGATGAGACTTTAAGAAATGGTACTCCTGGGATCTCTGAGTGATGGTTAGAGATCCTTCATACTGAGTTGTACTTCTGCTTATTTCATTAGATTTACCACAAGATGATCATATAGTGAAATCCCGGATAAATGTAGATTCCAAGGACTAAACAATGTTAGCAAATGACGTGCAGTCCCCAGCCGTTTCATTGGTGAGTTGTTAGTGCTCCTTGTGTCATGACTTTTCCCTGCCCGTGCAATTAGGATCACAATACCAAGGTTTGTTACATCTTTTAGACTTTTTCTCCATCGATTGACGACCTTCAACTTGTTCTCGGTCAAATAATCCAGCACTGATGAAGAAGTCGATGTAAGCATCTCTTTCGTGCAGGCGATCGTGGCATCTCCTTGAATGAAATAATAATAAATATTGTTGATGAGTCCAGGAAGAAATCATTGTAGATAAGCGGCATGTTGATGAAGCGTACTCTTCTTTGGGGCATGGGAATATGGAGAATTCCATACATCCGAACCAAATGGAGATAGCGGCGTTATCATTGGAGATTCCGGCATTGTCGATCCAGAAAATTTCAGACTTCATCCTTTAATAGAAATGCTGTAGAATCTTCGTCTGAAATCGGATTTTCACGGTATGCCTATGTATCCTTATGCCCAGGAAATTTTCAAGCTTTAAAAAAGAAGACTTTTAAGTTTTGAGAAAGTTTATGGGTAGAAATCGATGAAACGATAAACTTCTAGGAGACCTTCAGAAAATTTTCAGCTGGCATGTGGTCCAATGTTTTGGCCACAACTCTTCGCTTGCTTCTCCAATTGATGTGAATTTTGGATATGTTGTTGAAGACATACATATGAAGAGAATGGTATACGTCCCATCCCTAGATTCTTCAATTGATCCCAGCTCGCCTCTTTGTGCATGTCAGTGAAAAATCATCTTAGACGAGCTTGTTGTAAAACACTCTTGTTGTGTCTTTGGAACATTCGCTTGTGTCTTGAACGGTTGGTGAAGGATTTTGATGTCATTAATTTGTTTGAGATTAGGAACCCTTGATTGATACATGAGCATGGTGGTGCTTGCAGTGCCATCTTCTGTCAGTAGTAGAAACATCACTTCTGAAACCCTGGTCACGTGACCATAGCTGAGGTTGCTTTCAAGAGGGGGTGATGTAACGACCATGGTTTCATGTCCCGGTGGTAGCATTCCTTTTATAATGAATGATTATCACATGAGAGTCTGTGCCACGGGTCTTTGGACTGTGAAACTGATCATCAGGATCACTGGACCATCAGTCCCCAATATTTTGTTAAAGCTTTCCTTTTCGTTTTCTCTTCTTCTTGCAAGACTTGGATAGAGGATCCAGTTTGAAAAATTGATGTTAAAACCTAGGTGGTCAAAGTTAGAGGTACCTTGATGAAGTACTTAATGGAAAGACTTGGTGGACACCGATCGACTGTGAAAGTGATGAATTCCATCCAAGAATTGCTGCTTGCATGTTGTATGCTATGGAAGCTGTAGGAACCTCATACGACGTTGGAATTCGATGCTTGACCACAACTTTTGAATCTAAGAGAAAAAAATTCAGATTTTGTAGACCTGACAGTAAAGGACATATCTTTCAGCTCGTATGTCCGATTGATGCACCCTTTAGGTATATTGTAGAAGAGACATAGACGAACATCTTTCGTTGAGGAATCATTGTCCCATTCCTCACCCATTGGTACGTTTTTTGAAACCCCTGACCTGAAGTGTGTTGTATATCATTTGTAGAGGTGATGAGAATACCTTGTAGAAGACTTTGGATCATGCCCACTAGTCGTGCCAGCTTTGGGAAGACTTTTGTGTGAGCATGTTATCAGGTCTACACATCTTGATATGAATCATTGGTTCTTATAGGAATCCGCTTCATGTGTAACACTTCAGAGAATGATTAGTTGATGAAGCCCTGAGGATGTTGCTCCTGAGACCGTCGTTGGTGTTGAGACTATGAATGATCACGCTTCAGAGATCCTTGTCGACGTTGAGATTATGGATGGTGTTCCTCTAGAGATTATTGTTGATGCTGATACCATGGTTGAAGTTGCTCTGAAGGCCAAAAAGGCTAGAACCATGATTATAGATATAATCCTTGCTCCTTCATCCAGTGAGCCTTTTATATTCACGAACTAGTTGATAAGTTGAGCGTCCCTAAGATGAAGGTGTACTGAGAGTTCAACATGAATGCTCCTAAAAGCATAACTTTAGCATGAACTGGATTTGTCAGTGACTTGATGTTATTGCGGTAGGTAGCATCAGCAGTTTTCATACTGGATATGATTGGTGAAGATAGAAAGTTCCTCAATCATGCAGGGGCTTGTGATGTAGAGAAATCCCGTTGATTAAGTTTCATGGAAGCACCTCAGGTTGCCAGTGTATGTTGAGGGAGTTAGTGCCATCCATGTACAAATGATGTTGCATCTGCTTCAGAAGTCTTATCATGGGATAATGAAGACTTATCGATTGTAGTTTAGTAACACTTTGATCATGCTAGTAATGAATCAATGTGTCATCTTCGAGATATTTGTACTGAAGCTGTACTCTTTGATTGGGAGTACAATTTGATGGATTCTTAGATGCTTGAGTGTTAAAGCGTATATTCCTTAAGCATCGAATGTCTTAGTGGTTTGATTATCTCGGCCCTGGAGTTTCTTATGTTGATTAAGCATCCTTTCGTTGCGATAGTGGGATTCGACACTTGTGCATACTTTAGAGATTTCTGATTTTGAGGAACACATGGACTTGCAGGAGAAATGCCCAAAGTGTTCTTTGCCATGTTTGGACATTATCTCAGTAATAAATATTTCAATGCTTGATGCAGAGAAACGTCAGTTTCAACCACTTGGTAAAATACTAATGCGGTGAAGCTACCATTCATAACATCTTACAGAGTTTCTAGAATAATTAAGTCCCCATGCTAGGATAACATGTGGGGAAATAAATGGCATAGACATGGAACGAGACTTGCCTGAGTGCGGAACCTCTTGATAAATGTATATGCATCTTTTGAAGGTTCTTTCTTCAACCTCGTTAAAGTTTGAAATTTATAAAAGTACTCTGATGATGGAATGTCCGTTAAATCTTCTGGGTCAGAACTTTATTCGTTGGAGAGATGTGTAACAAAAGGCAATCAGTAAGTACCCATCTTTTCAGCGTGGATCCACGCTCGTCTTAAGGACATGTCATATCCTGGATCTTCCTTATTATGTGAATCTTGGTTTATGTCTAGGTTGAAATAGTATTTCTGAGTGCTCCTTCAAAGTCTCTGATTGAGATGAGAGAATGAGTAGCTTCTTGTCGAGTGATGTATGTGGATCTGATGGTTTTCAGTGGAATGCTGTTGATGGCGGTGCCAACACCGATCAATGTTCTTCCAAATTCGTTTCTTATGACTGTGGTAAGAAGTCCCCAGTCGTACATCTCTTGGTTTATGGCTAAAGGCTCAAGAATTATTTCTGGAATGCACTTTTTGACACGATGTGGTACAGTGTTGTGAACATGTCTATCCTTTGTGCCTTCGATAGATAGAGCAATTCACGTTCGACCAAGGATTGAACCGCCTTTTTGATAGGTTGTTCAGAGAGTGTAAAGGTTATGACTGGGAGAGGATTCTTGTGTACTCCTTCAGTCCCCAATTGAAGCTATTGTGGATCAACCTTCTCTTTGGAAATGTGCTTCAAAACTGCGCAGTCGCTTGTGGGATGATTGACGAACCCGTGGAAGCGGCAGTAACGATGCCTTTCCATGGTTCTTTCTTGACATATGGAAACTTGATTGCACCATCTTGGACCCAGAAATCTAGGAATTCGATTACCTCTTCAATGGAAAAATTAAAGTCAGGTGCTTCTTGATCAAGAACTCTTGTGCGTTGGTCAGAGGCTTGTGCATCTTGCTTATCCTTGCTTTGTGCTTTTAAAGGAGTTGAGGTATGCTTGCGCAGCAGTTCGGATTTCTGTTTGCTCCCTTCTGCAACAATGTTTGTGGAAGGCTGGAAGTTTTACTGCTTCTTGATCAGACGTCTACTACTTCGAGTGTCTCGCGGTTCTTCATAGATTTTGTTCTTTCCAGTAAAGCGGGCACAGTTTTGCCGATCTCTTCGCCGCTTCATGAAGTTTTGAAAAAATATGGAATCAGAGATTTTCCAATAAAGCTCTATAGACTGAAATCATCCCATTAATGCACAAGTCCACTAGTTGTTGCTCTATGACATTTGGATCATGGCAGTCCAAAGTTTGAACTCTGAAACTTTTCACATAATCGTTAGGATGTTCGTTGCTCCTTTGAAACATCCTTCCAAGATCGGAGAGAGTGATTTGATCTGAAACGAAGAAATATTTTCTGTAGAAAGCATTAACCATTTCTCCCCAACTTTTCATACTTCCTGGTGCGATGTTGTTGGACCAGGTATATTCACTGCCTTTCAGGGACTTTGAAAATTTCTTCAAACAGACAGTATGGTTGTGCTCATGTTCACCCAACGCTTTCAGAAATCGAGAAACATGTTCTCGAGCATTTCCCGTTCCATCATAAAGGGTGAATGTTGTAGAGGTGTAACCTTTTAGCAGAGGAGTCATTTGCGTAGAAGCAGGGTATGGAGGTTGGTGACGGTGGACAGAAGGCGTCTTGTCTTTTCCACGATCCTCCAAAAGGCGTTCCAGGTCTTCATGAGTGATGAAACTGGATGGTTCTTTCGCTGTTGGATTGTCTGCAGCCTTAGGAACTTCCTCATCATCTGCTATATGGATTGGAGTGACTTTGGGATCAGCGTCTGAAGTCGTTTCTTTAGCTTTTCCTTTATCCTGAGTTTTCTCTGATATCTTGTCTGTAAGAGTCTTGAGATAATTGCATAGTTCCTTCTGAGTAGCAACCATGTCATTCTGATTATTGGAAAGAGTCTCTTGCACCTTCATAAGATCACCTATGGTAGGTGAATTTTCTATGATTACTTCAAGAGACCAACCTAAGAGTGGATTGTTGATGGCGCCAGTGCCGTCACTTGCAGGGGTTATCACTGGAGCACCAGTGCTTGGAGGATTAATAGTGGCAGGTTGATCCGGAGGAGTGGCGGTGGAAGGTCGCGCCATAGGAGTGGTGTTATCAGTACCACTTGAGCTTGCGATATTAGGGTCGGGTGTTGAACCCGGATTGGTAATTGAACCAGACCTAAGACCGACCATCTTTGTGAGAATTGAGATTGCAACCGAGAGAATGATCTCCCACTGTGGTCGCCAATATGTAGATGGGGAAAAACGATTTGCTGGTTTTTACAGAATTGAGGAGATGACCGTACGTAGGAGACTCCTTGAACCGAGCAAAATGTTTAATCTCACATAGATGCACCACTGCAAAGGTTTTTTTTTGAATTCGAGAGATCAATCTGTAGTACTTCAGCCTAAACCAAGACAATGGCCGTTCAAGAGTGAATTCGGTCACAAGAGAGGATGGGTCGATCTGTAGGAGGGAAGCTAAGAAATGTGTGGAATCAATGGTAATCAAAGATTGTATGCGTGTTGTGAATTCTGAATAAGATAAGTTCTGAATGATTGAAATTACTCAGCTGAGAGTAATTGCTCAATTGATGAGTTGTTGATCTCGTATTGTCAGTGAGACGTGATATTCCTGTTGTTCTTCTCGTTCTTATTCCGTTTTCAATCATGATTCAAAGAGTTATTTATATATTGATGGAATTGTAGACACCATGATCCCATGAAGTGTGACAGTTTGGGGAATCAAAGAGTGGGGAAGTGGAAATCGTGTTTGAAACCAGTTGATCATCGTGCGGAGACTTGGTTGATTTTCCATCCAATACTTTGTTAACTCCTTCAACTGATTGCACGACTCGCTCACATCCCATCGTGTGTTTGAACACACGTGCCGTAGACCGCCAGACCAAAACCATAGTTGATATCCCCCCAAGTGACACGATTGACGTCTCGTGGTTAGTTTAGTCAGTTGTTGACTTCATGATTTCATGGGACGATGAGTCCATGTATTTACTGAGTTGAACATGATTTTGTAAAATGTTCTGAAACTCACGAATTGAACGTGGGCATGATTCTCACGTCGATAGTTGAGGCGAGCAAGTATTGCTCTGATTTGTTGAATATTCATAGTTGAACCAATATTCCTTGATTTGAGCAAGTATTCCTCATCTGATGAATTATTGGTACCGTGACCAAAATAAAATATTAATTAAAATACTGTTAGTTGAACCGAGTATAATTAATAATAATACTGATCATGAGATCGTCATAAAATTATTAGTGTTTGAATCTGGAATTATGATCCTTGGACTCAGAAACCCTAATTTGATTAATTGATGGTTTATTTGAAAATTATCCATGGAATGAAGGAGGGACCGGATTCATGGGACCATGGGCCGATCGTGTAGCTCCCGTATGCTTGTGTGATCAAATACCAAGGCCTCTTGAAGAGTTGGTGATTGGTTGATGAAAGAATGATTAAATGCTGGTTTAATCATTTATTCGAAAATACTCGTCTGAACCTTAGGTGATAAAACCTAATTGATTATGAAGAGGTGAGGGACCGACCAAGGAGTCATGAAACTGGCCCTGGGTGGTCACGAGATCAAATATTGATCGTTTGAGCAATCTCTAGATTGGTGGAAACCCTAATTAGCGCCCTTTAGATGTAGAATTCTCATACAAACTCGGATTTTGATGGTCCCGCTCCTCCATTCTGTACGGAAAAGAATTTCGTATCTCCCAACCCGGGAATATTTAGGTTTTAAGCTCGTTCGGGAGGTGAAAACAGTCCGAGAGTAAAACTCAGGAAGAATTCAAGGGGCCGGTCCCATGGTATTTTTCCTAATTTTATTATGTTTTCATGATTTTAGGGAAATATCATAAAACCAAGGATTTTGTTAAAACCAAGGAGTTTTGTTGAAATCAAGGAGTTTCCATGAGATGAAGGAAACAAAATATTAATAATAATAAAATAAGGGCGTGTGGGACCGGTTTGAGCATGGTTGCCCGGCTAGAGCCCTGTCCGGTTTGAAGGAAATATCATGAAATCAAGGAATTTCATGGGATTATGGAAACATGAAAAATATAATAATAATAAAATGGGACGTGTGGGGCCAGCTAGGGCTTGACCGGACGGCTAGGGCCAAATATTGCATATTTCTACACCTTTTTATTGGCAATTAACTCATCTTTTGCGCTTTAAAATCAGATATTATCCCAAATTTTGTATTTAACTTAAATTTTTAAAAAGAATAAATACCTGTACTAATTAATTTTGTGTTTTTAGGTAGTAAATAAAGCTTGGATGAATTGAGGAGCCAAAAGAGCAGAAAGTTGGAGACTAGCGACTATGAAAGAGAAGTTGAAAGCCGCTTGCGCATCAGTTGCAACCTGACAAGTAGCAACATGTTTAGAAAGATATGGCTTAAGCTATCCAAGATCCGACCCATACCCGAATCCAAGCCCGCTCCATCCTGAGCCATTAGATTTGATCTATCAGATGCATCCAACGGCCTAGACTTGCCGTTCATCAATGTTCGCTGATCCCGCCTCACACCCTAGCCTCATGTCCCCTTCACCTAATCGACCAAACCAAACACTCCCTTGCCATCGTACTCATCTTCTTCCCCTTCTGCAGAAATCTCATCCCCCCCCCCGACCATTTCTGCAGCACCGACAACACCAACATCACCTTCTTCTCCCGACCATCATCAGCACAGAAATCTTCGCCGCAAATCCTAGCTCTAGCTATCTCCATCATAGCTTCTCCCAAAACCCAAGAAACTGAGTTCGAGATAGATGGAGTTAGGGTTTCTTCCAACATTGAATTAATGGCTAGCAGAGGAGAAATAGCAGAGGGGACAAGGAATTCAGGCAGTTATGGTGAGTGGGTTTGCATTTAATCTTTGAATTGAAGTAGAATTGGAGGATATTTGTATAAATAGAGAAGAGGCAGTGTATGTAAAAAATTATGCCCGGATTAGCCGGTGCACCAAGCTATAGTTTAATTTTGATTGCAGTATTGTGTTTATCATGTTCTAAATTCAATAACTAGGGTGTAGATGAAACCCTTGATTCTTTGTTAAGTTAGTCAATTTCATGTTATTTTTCTTGTTGTGCTTAATGGATATAGGAATGATTGTTAGTTAATAAACCAAATGAACCTGTGATAGGTTGTACTGTAAGAAGACAATTTATACTAGGGGTGAGTTAGGGAAATTGGTTTATAAATCATCCATTAGAGACCTCTCTGGAAGAAGGCATGTGTTTAATTGATATATGAAGGGTTAGTTAGCTATTTGATCAAATGAGCTTGTGATCAATTGTACTGTAAGAAGACAGTTGATTCTAGGGGTGAGTTAGTAAGAATAGCTGATAAATCATTCATTGTAGCCTTCCTAGAAAGGAACAAGAACATAACTTGAGTAGTATTGCCTTTTCATAGGATTAGGAGGTGAATTCAATCACCCTAGTGCTTCTCTAAGCTTTGTTTATAATTTTTTTTTACATAATTACTTTACCTTATGCTTTGTTATTTGTTCACCACCAAAATCTAGTCGTTTCGACACCCAAAACAACCACCTTTGAGTTACTAACCCCTTGTGTTACTTTAGTTAAGAATCAGTTGTAGTAAAGATCAAAGAATCAACCTAACACTCACCTTGTATCTGTGGGATCGACCTGTGCTTGCCCTGTGTTACATTAGGACACCGTGCACTTGTAGTTTTAATTGTAGGTAACTTTCTTAATCCTACCAAATTTTTGGCGCCGTTGCCGGGGACTTGGTGGCAGTGTAGTTGATACAAAGTTTCACCTTACTGATTTTTAGCTTAGTCTTGTATATATTAGCTTGCATTCTTTATATTTTCAGTCATTGTTAGTGTAACTTAGTTGAAACTCTTTATATTTCCGCATCTTTGCATCATTATCTCTCTGTGTATCTAGCATCATTCCATAGTCATCTGCATAACCCTGTGACTACTGTGAAACATCTAGTAGAATTTTGTTAAGTCTCTGTTGTTTATAATCATCTCAAAAATTCAGTAAAACCATCTATACACTTCCATTAGTTGATCTCTTTGGTTACTGTCATCTGTTAACTTTCCTTTTGTTTTCTTTCTTTGTGCATCTCATATCTAGTTTTAGTTGCCTGCATCATCATCATATTAGTTTATGTACTCATACATCTAGCAACGTTTCATTCCATATTAGATTTTTTTTGAAGTTATTTATCTGTAAAGTTGATGTAGGATTGTAGTTGCTCAAAATTGTTTGGCATCAGTTCAACATAGTTACTTCATTAGCATTCCTTTTCTGCCATCTTTAGTATTAATTCTTTAGAGTATCCCATCTTTCATATAATCTGCATCTTGTTATTAATATTATCCTTAGTTTTAAGTCTTCAATCACTTGCATCTTCATATAATTCATGTTTGTTTAGCTTACTGCTTATTGCCATTTGTAACTTAGCCTGTAACTTCTTAGTTGTAGATTTTGTTTCAAAGTTTCATCTGCATATACTTTTATCTTGTTGTTTTCCCTCAGTTCTATTTTCTTACTGTTGTTTTTATAACTTGGCTAATCCATCTGTCCATAAATCTTGCATCTTGGTCTAGTTAAACTTCCTATCATTGTATGCTATCATTTAGTCTTGCATAACTGCATCATTGTTTAGTTTCATTGTGTGCTTCATCTTCCATTATTTTTGTTTACTTGCATTGTCCTGTATCTTAGCTGTAGGTACTGTGAATATGTGTTAGATTATCCTTTATGTTCATGTTGTTATAGTTATAACTTTCTTCATTGCATATCTGCTGTAGTAGTAGCTCTATTCTCAGTTCATATAGCTTTCATCTTATAGCTTTCATCTTAATCTGCATCATTGTCTCATATCATATCTCATGTTGTAAATTTGTTAGCTCTTTTTGGTTTACAGCTTTTTCAATTTATAGTAACCTGCATCATTGTTATGTAGCATTTTTTTGTCTTAGTCTTTGTCTTAGATTTTGTAGCTTTTTTATTATCTGCATCTTAACCCTGTAATATATCAATCTTGCATTTCAGTTCAGTCTAGGCATTTTAGTAACATCATTGTCTATAGTGCATTGTTGTGTTGAATCCATTCTTGTTCTGTACATCAATAGCTAAATTGTGTCCTGTAACTTAGTGTACACATTTATTGAAACTCTTAGTGTTGTAGTTTAAAGAATAGCAGATCTGCATCATAGTAATAGCCTGATAGGTAGTCATATAGTGTTAGCTCCATCTGTTTTATAACTCACTGCATTTTGCTGTAACTCCATTTGTAGTCTGCATCTTAGTGTTCATATTTTCTGTAAGTTTTAAATTTCAAATCATCTCATCTGTATAAACTGCATCATTAGCATAAGTTAGATTTAATCATAATCACCAGCATCATTATTTTGTGGCATACCATTTTTCTTTTCCTGCCATCTTTAGTGTAACTCCATTGTGTGCTCCATCTGTTCATTACAATTAGTTTACTATCATTGTCCTGTAGCTGTAATTTAGGTTGTACATGTTGTAAACATTCTTGCATAATATTTAGGTTCCTTTCAGTATTCTGTCACCTGCATCTTAGCCCTGTAAATAGTTGTATTTCATAATAATCTGTAATCTGTAGCTTAGTTGTACATTGGTTAATTCTCTTGGTTTTGTAGCCTTTAGCATAATGCCATCTGAAAATTTCAATTTAATTGTGATTCTGTAGTTTTAGTCTGCATCTTGATGTAGTTTTTAGTTCGAGTCGTTCCATTGTTATTCACATAGTTGCATCGAGTTAAATTTCTTTCAGTATTTCTGTCATAGTCGCACACATCATTGTTTTGAACTGTTTCTGTAGATCGAGTCTAGTTTCAGTCAGCTTTATTTATAGCTTGTAATATCCTGTAACTCAGTCTGCAGTCTTTCAGTCGTTCTGTTCAGATTAGATACTTTGCATCATTAGCTTCATTAGTTCACTAAGAGTTAAAAGCTTCATCATCCTGCATCCCTGCATACATCAATTTCTTTTTCTCGTTTCCCTTTTGAACTTTGTCTATAATTGCATGTACTGTGCCACAGTCAGTTCATACACGCATAATAGCTTCTCACTTCTCCTTGTAATATATCATCGTTGTTAGTTAAAATTAGTTGTGTCTGCATTGCATATGTTCATCTTTCAAGTCATTTAGTTTACCTGTAGTATCATCTCTGTAATTCTGAGTAATTTAGCATAACATAAAATTTTGTAGTTTCTCATAACATGTGCACATGTAGTTCAAGCATCATTAGAAGTTAAGTACATCATTAATTAGGTAATTGCATTTCATTCCCCTGTAATTTACCAAGCATTCTTGCATTTCGCATTTTATTTTCTCTTTACCCTATTGAACTTCTATCAACCTCAGTCAGTTCATTTTCATCTTGGCTTTGATACTTTTTCAGTTGAGCATCAATGCAGTTCCCATCTTTCGTCCTACAATTCTAGTTGTTATCAGCTATGAAATTCTTTGCTTTGCATGCACATTTCTAAGGACTAAACTCTCCTTTGAGCTCACAGGTACATGCAATACTGCTGCGGAAGCAAGGAAAAGGGAGAAAATGAGCAGAACCCAGTTGTTATTTTGGCTAAACCCGGTTGGTGTCATTCTCGAACCTCATTGTACTTTATATTTGTGTGAATGATAAACCATGATAGGCTGATACACTAGCTGTCTGACTGAACATTACTCAAACTCCTGCAATTTATGACACTCATGAGCATGATTCTGTGAAGTTCGAATAACATATTTACTTGCTGAATTTGTTATTTTACTGGGCATTTATTAATCTAGACAGAACCTGTGTTTGTGTGCATTCATCCCTGAAGCTGACTGTCGTTTTCATAAGCATTAATTCTCTGAGTTGTACAATTGCATCTTGACTGATCAGTACAACATTTTTGAATCTGTGTGCATTCGACCTTGAATCTGGTTGTCATACGTCTTTTTTTCTCTGCTCTGTGCAGTGCTACTTGTCTAAGCAGCATAACAATTGGAATTTGTGTAAAAATTTCTGAGAACTAGCTCTTGGTACCCATGAACTTGAACCCTATGATAGTTTGAGTACCATATGTGCTGGATAAAATTGCCATAACATCTGTGATGAATTGATTCTATGTGCGCAATCTCTAGCTTTGGAATATCACATGCATTACTTCCCTGTAGTGTGAATTGCTTGGTCGTGTGATAGCCATAACATGTTAGGATATTGGTCTGCAACTGGGGATGAATACAAATCCATTAGAGAACTTGCTTACGGGCATGCTTCCCATTATGAACTTCCCACATACCATGATGTCACTAGTTATAGGGAGTTAGGGCTGCCCATGGTTCGGTTTTCTACCCGAACTGAACTAGTCCAAACCGACAAAAGAACCTAGAAAACCACAAACCGAAAAATCCAGAAACCAAGAAACCCAAAAACCGAGAAAACCGATTTTAGGTGGTTGGTTTTGGTTTGATGTCATAAAAGAACCAAAAACCCAAAAAAACCAAACCATAAAAAAAAACGAGAGGTAACACCAAAAAAAACGACAAAAACCATTAAAAATGTATATATACACTTCAATAAGTATAGTACAGTATATCATAGTATACTATATATACACTTTAATGAGTATATCCATAAATAAATAAAATATAATTAAAATTGTATCTAATATCGAATTATATATGTATATCCATAAATAAATAAAATATGATTAAAATTTTATCTAATATCTAATATCGAATTATATATGTATAATATATATGATTTTAATGAGTATACCCATAAATAAAGAGATTATAGTTCAAAATATATTTAATTTTGATGAAATACTTTCCTATTTTGATTACAAGTTAAAATGAAAATCTATTAAAAAAAGAACCAAAAAACCCAGAAAACCAAAAAAACCGGTGGGACGGTTCTGGTTTCCAATAATTTAAACCGAGCATGGTTTGGTTTGGTTTTTGGTTTCTTGTAAGATATATTGGTTTGGTCCTTGGATTTGGCAGAAACCAAACCAAAGCGAACCATGGGCAGCCCTATAGGGATTGTTATAAACATTTTCATAGTCCTGAGCCTCAATACATGGACCCTAATAACTATTCGCACATGTATCATCCACCACAGGTTGAAAATGAACACATTTATCATGCCTAGCTCACACACTCATCACTTTTGGATCAGTTAGAAGCTCAAACTGCAACTTTAGAAATGCATGTATATGATAAATCTATCACATCTTTGTCATCTAAGCAAGTTGAACTTTCCGTTTGCGTTGTTTGTGGCTGCACAAGTCATTTAACTGAGCACTGCCTGAAATCCATGCTTTTAGGCAATCTAGGGAGGACCATGTTAATTCTTTCTATCAAATGCATGAAAACAACTTCTACTAGCAGACTTGTGAATCCATAGATGACCCAAATTTTGCATGGACTGATGGTGACCATTTCCAAGGTAATCCATATGGACAAACCCCTGAATTTCCATTTGATAGTAACACTCATGCTCAATCATGCACTAATTACCCATCTGAAATGAGGATGCCAACTGTTGAAGATTCTCATTCCATTGAACAACTTAACGCAGTTCTAGAAATAAATCAAAACCTTATGCAATATCAAAAGTTAACTGACCAAAGGTTTACGAGTTTAGAACTCAAACTGGGTCAAATTTGTGATGCATTAAATAAGGAGAGGGAGGAATTTCAGGGTGAAATGTTTGTCAGCCCTAATGAAGTAAATTTTGAAAATAGTGTTTACGTTCCTAATCATGCTACTAATATTGAATATGAACCTAATGAAGAGGCAAATGAGTGGACTAAAAACATTATGGTTTGGAATAGAGATTTGTAGTCTTGTTACGATGATGATGATGATGATGATTTATTGTTAGAAGAGCATGTTCCCTGAAAATATTTTTACGGAATACGCTGTTTCTGAGACATTAGATTCTGTCACTGCTTCTTCTGATTCTCTTATTCGTAACACTGAATTTTTGGGTGATGTGGTTACTAATCTTGAGCATGTGCAGTTGTCCTGTGAAAGTGAGCATGCTACACAACTTGTTTGTGACTTAGGGAATGCTGAATTTACTGTTGATACTAATGATACTATGCATGAAAATACATTTGATGTGTCGGATTCCCTACCTATGTCAGAATATGATGTTTCTTCTGATATTTCTATGCATGATATGAAAATTTTGGATGATGGTGAGTCTGAATTTGGACGTTCTAATTTGTTCTATGAATGTGAGCATCTTTGCATTTCTTTGGAGATGATTTAGGAAATATTGATGTAACTACCTCCCTTCCCATGTCACAAACTGAAACTCCTCCACCCAACCTAGATGTGGTTTGTAACAAAATTGTAAAACCAACTTTTCTGAGAATACCTAATCTAGGATTGGAACTGTGTGCCTCCCAAGTCCTCTTGGACTATTTTGCAGCTAAATATAATACCCTTGAAGAGCCACAGTTAGAATGCATTGATGTTTCTCCTCCCGTCCCTAACAAAGTCCAATTTGAGCTAGACCTTGTGCATGATGTACCCTTAAAATTGCAAGATTTTGTGCTCAAAAACAAATCTGTTGACAAGTTTAGGTTTGGGGGTATTTCATTTTATTTGGAAGCCTCACTTGCATTTCTATGTTATTATAACTGTGTGAAGCTGTTAAAATTTCTGCACTCCGTCTTTTGGGTTGATCCTCAACTCTTTAGATTGTTGGTGTATGGTGAGTCATCATTGTATAATCTAGTAGGTAATTTCTGAATCTCCCTGGTATATATGTGTGCTAACCAAAAATTTTGCCCTGCGCTCTTGTTGTTTGCTTTCAAAACATTCATCCACTCATGGTTTAGCACCATCCTTTTGCATCTGGTAATCTCTTTCCTTTAAATCTGCTTTGCCTTGTTCTCCTGGTATGTTGTTGTAATTCTGATCATATTTTGAAACATTGAGGACAATGTTAGATTTAGGTTTGGGGGTGTGTTTTGCATATAGAGTTTTTCGTCTTCTTATGTTTTGTAAATATTTGCATAAAACCTCAAACTTTCAGAGATCTTAGAGTCATTAGCATGCTTCTAGCTATGTTTACATAGAGAGTCTGACCGAAATAACTGAACTTGGAAGTACTGGAGAACACAATCGTGTTTCTTAGTTGATTAGAGCGTTAAAGTTGGATTTAACCATGCCGGAGGGCGAATTAGGTGCTGCAAAGATATTTGGTAGTAGAATTGTGATCACCCTTAATGGAGACTACCCATTTTTACATCAAGCGAGGCACCGACCTTCATTTTTTGTGACTATCTAGAAAGTCCTTTTAGAGTGTGTGTCACCGTACGTCAATTCCGGGTAGGAATGGTGAGCTACCCAACTTCGCACCACTTTCAGCACTATTTTTGATCTCTTGAGTACTAATTTTGTCAATCATGTGGATGACGTCTAAAGATGAAAACTCCTTCTTGTAGTTTGATTTGTAGTTAGCATCACTCTCTCTCTCTCAACAACATCAACAGATCCATAAAACACATCATCATCAACGAGTAGAGCAACGTTAGAATATTTGAAAGAAAGTTGAAATAGTCCAAGGTTTACATGCAACAATTCAAAGAAAAGAAAATAAGATGAGAATTAGTGAAGTTTATGAAATCAAGACAATACAAGTTGTGAAGAATTGAGTGATAAAGTCCTTCATCAATGGAGTTAGTAGTTTCATTGTTATTTCCATTTCATGTTTTTTACTTTTAAAAATCAAAAAAACAAAAAAAAACAAAAAAATCAAAAAATCAAAAAATCAAAAAATTGTAGTTTATTTTCTTAGTTTAGTTTTGATACCACCACGGTAAAGAAGAAGAATTCGAGAAGAAAATTCCAAGCAACAAGGAAATTGAAGAAAATTTACAAATTGTCAAGTTTCTATGAAGTTCAGAAGTTCATCATCAACAGCTGAAGACCGAAGATTGAAGACATTTCTATGGATGATGTGAGAGTGGTGTTGATTGCCGATCGGATGTGAAGGTAAGTGAGTACTCCCATCCTTGCTAATGGTTGATTTCCTTTCTTAGAGATCATCATAAATAGATTCTTTTTGTCCACAATTCTGTGGAGTCTCCAGAAATTATTTCGGAAGGTTCTCCTTCCCACCATTCAACGTGTGCAAGATTTTTCTCTTTATTCCTATCTGCACACATGAGAGACTAAAAAAGCGGTCTTTTTGAGTGCAATTATCATAAAACCCTATTGGTGAGGCAGAAGTCGAGGCTTGTGATTACTCTCGAACCCGAATTCTTTCATATGGTATGGTTATTTCGCGCTCAACTCTTAAGGATGAGAATGCGTTCTTTGGTAGTTCTAACTTCGTGTTACTAGCATGCAGAAGTTCTATGTCCTCATAGCTCCTTGGATGCTTGAGACTCTATTACGCTCTGAAGTTGGAGAAGGTTTTGTGGGTACATATCTGGTAGGCCCTCACGAGACTACAACTCATCCACTAGGGACACCTAGGGGTTTAAAGGATTAGTGCGTACGCTAAATGCATTCGAGACACCAGCGACAGTGGTATATTTAGGATTTCTTAATTTCCGTTTCACTTGAGGACAAGTAAAATTCAGGTTTGGGGGTATTTGATGAGTGCCAAATATTGCATATTTCTACACCTTTTTATTGGCAATTAACTCATCTTTTGCCAATTAACTCATCATAAATAGATTCTTTTTGCAGGAGTCTGCATCTTAGCCCTGTAAATAGTTGTATTTCATAATAATCTGTAATCGTTAATTCTCATCATAAATTCTGTAGAAAGCTTTATTTATAGCTTGTAAGATCCTGACTAAAGTCGTTCTGTTCAGATTAATACTTTGCATCATTTATTTCATAAAGTATAAAATTTGTAGTTCTCCTTCAAGTAAAATTTAATGGTTTGGGGGATGAAATACTTTCTATTTTGATTATGTGAAACCAAAAATTGCTATAGGGATTGTTATAAACATTTCATAGTCACCTTTTATTGGCAATTAACTCATCTTTTAGAAGCTCAGAAACTGCTTTAGAAATGCAGATATGATAAATCATCACATCTTTGTCATCTAAGCAAGTTGAACTTTCTTTGTTTTTGAAATAAGTTTTGTGCAAAATCCATGCTAATTATCTAGGGAGGACCATGTTAATTCTTTCTATCAAATTTGACCCAAACATGGACTGATGTTTTTCCAAGGTAATCCATATGGGAATTTCCATTTGAATAACACTAAAGCTTAGACTGAATTACCCATCGAAATGAATATAAAGTTGGAGATTCTCATTCCTAAATGCAAATTACGAGAGACCATCGAGTTTAGAACTCAAGTGTCAAATTTGTGATGCATTTAAGAGGGAGGGAGGAAGGATTTCCTAATGAAGTGAATTTTAAGTGTTTGTTCCTAATCATGCTACTAATATTGAATATTTACAAAGAGTGGACTAAAAACTTAAGCTATCCAAGAAATATTTTCACAGGAATCAGGTAACAGATTTTGGGTGATGGTTACTAATCTTGAGCATGCTCCATCATGAGCCAGCTACACAACTTGTTTGTGACTCGGATTTACTAATGACTTTGCATGAAAATCATTTGATGTGTCGGATTCCTAGCCTGGTATTTCTTCGAGTTCTATGCATGATATGTAATTTTGGATGATGGTGAGTGCAGATTTGAATTCTAATTTGTTCTATGAATGTGAGCACGTTGCCTTCCTCCACCCTTCCCATGTCACAAAGGAAACTCCTTTCCCACACCTTTAGATGTGGTTTGTAACTAGCCTCAAGTCCTCTTCACTAATTGACTAAACCAAACCCTTCTTGTACATGATGGCTGTGCTCAAAAACAGTCTGGACAAGTTTAGGTTTGGGGGTATTTCATTTTATTTTTCATCTTCTTTGAAACATTGAGGACAATGTTAGATTTGGGATTTGAAGTGTGTTTTGCATATAGGACAATTGAAAGTGTTTCTTAGTTGATTAGAGCGTTAAAGTTGGATTTAACCATATTCATAAAGATATTTGGTAGTAAAATCGGATGTGAAGGTAGCATCACTCTCTCTCTCTCAACAACATGAGATCCGCCAAAACACATCTCCCATCCTTGCTAACAAGTTTATGGATTCAGGTTCTCCTTCCCACCATTCAACGTGTGCAAGATTTTTTCTCTTTATTCCTATCTGCACACATGAGAGACTAAAAAGCGGTCTTTTTGAGTGCAATTATCATAAAACCCTATTGGTGAGGCAGAAGTCGAGGCTTGTGATTACTCTCGAACCCGAATTCTTTCATATGGTATGGTTATTTCGCGCTCAACTCTTAAGGATGAGAATGCGTTCTTTGGTAGTTCTAACTTCGTGTTACTAGCATGCAGAAGTTCTATGTCCTCATAGCTCCTTGGATGCTTGAGACTCTATTACGCTCTGAAGTTGGAGAAGGTTTTGTGGGTACATATCTGGTAGGCCCTCACGAGACTACAACTCATCCACTAGGGACACCTAGGGGTTTAAAGGATTAGTGCGTACGCTAAATGCATTCGAGACACCAGCGACAGTGGTATATTTAGGATTTCTTAATTTCCGTTTCACTTGAGGACAAGTAAAATTCAGGTTTGGGGGTATTTGATGAGTGCCAAATATTGCATATTTCTACACCTTTTTATTGGCAATTAACTCATCTTTTGCGCTTTAAAATCAGATATTATCCCAAATTCTGTATTTTCTTTGTTTTCAAGAATAAATACTTGTACTAATTAATTTTGTGTTTTTAGGTAATAAATAAAGCTTAGATGAATTGAGCAGCCAAAAGAATATAAAGTTGGAGACTAGCGACTATGGAAGAGAAGTTGCAACCCGCTTGCGCATCAGTTGCAACCTAACAAGTAGCAACCTGTTTACAAAGATATGGGCTTAAGCTATCCAAGATCCGACCCATACCTGAATCCTAGCCCGCTCCATCATGAGCCATTAGATTTGATTTATCAGCTGCATCCAATGTCCTAGCCTTGCCGTGCATCAACGTTCGCTGCTCCCGCCTCACACCCTAGCCTCATGTCCCCTTCACCTAATTGACCAAACCAAACACTCCATTGCCATCGTACTCATCTTCTTCCCCTTCTGCAGAAATCTCAGTTCCCCCCCCCGACCATTTCTGCAGCACCAACAACATCACCTTCTTCTCCCGACCATCACCAGCACATCCATATTCGCAGTAAATCCTAGCTCTAGCTATCTCCATCATAGCTTCTCCCAAAAACCTAGAAACTGAGTTCGAGATAGATGGAGTTAGGATTTCTTCCAATATCGAATTAATGGCTAGCAGAGGGGACAAGGAATTCAGGCAGTTATGGTGAGTGGGTTTGCATTTAATCTTTGAATTGGAGGATATTTGTATAAATAGAGAAGAGGCAGTGTATGTAAAAACTTATGCCCGGATTAGCCGATGTACCAAGCTATAGTTTAATTTTGATTGCAGTATTGTGTTTATCATGTTCTAAATTCAATAACTAGGGTGTAGATGAAACCCTTGATTCTTTGTTAAGTTAGTCAATTTCATGTTATTTTTCTTGTTGTGCTTAATGGATATAGGAATGATTGTTAGTTAATAAACCAAATGAACCTGTGATAGGTTGTACTGTAAGAAGACAATTTATACTAGGGGTGAGTTAGGGAAATTGGTTGATAAATCATCCATTAGAGACCTCTCTGGAAGAATGCATGTGTTTAATTGATATATGAAGGGTTAGTTAGCTATTTGATCAAATGAGCTTGTGATCAATTATACTGTAAGAAGATAGTTAATTCTAGGGGTGAGTTAGTAAGAATAGGTGATAAATCATTCATTGTAGCCTTCCTAGAAAGGAACAAGAACATAACTTGAGTAGTATTGCCTTTTCATAGGATTAGGAGGTGAATTCAATCACCCCAGTGCTTCTCTAAGCTTTGTTTATAATTTTTTTTTACATAATTACTTTACCTTCTGCTTTGTTATTTGTTCACCACCAAAATCTAGTCGTTTCGACACCCAAAACAACCACCTTTGAGTTACTAACCCCTTGTGTTACTTTAGTTAAGAATCAGTTGTAGTAAAGATCAAAGAATCAACCTAACACTCACCTTGCCTTTGTGGGATCGACTTGTGCTTGCCCTGTGTTACATTAGGACACTGTGCACTTTTAATTGTAGGTAACTTTCTTGAGCCTACCAACTACATATCTGCATGTACTCTGAGAGATAATATTCTCAGTCAGAGGTTCGATGAGAGACCCGTGTCTCAATACTCGCATCTGATTGCTGGATCAGAAGTTCATATAATTATGGGTTTACGATTTTAGCCTTTGTCGAAAATACACCATCTACATTAAGACCCCTGCTTAGTGAGGAAAGCCGTGTTCTTCAGTCTGCATTGAATGGTGATTTTTCGGTCATAAACAATATAAGTAATTGAACTTAGTCGTAAGTTAAGACATTACCGGATTTTGATAGTACGAGAAAACCATGACTTGAATGAAAATCCCAGTGGCATGATGGAGCATCGTCTAATGAGCATAGATTGGTGTTGAACCGCTGATCTTGATGACGGTACCTTGGTCATTTAGGATTCGCGGGTCAGGCCCAAAAAAGAAATCCTTATTTTAGGAATAGACGCTCATTTGTTTAAGGAACAAGAAAAATAGACCTGAGTCCAATGGTATACAATTTTGTCTATGAGCTTTCACGAAAACCAATTTTTTTTTAAAAGACGTGCGTCTGTTAATAAAAAAATTGTCTATGAGCTTTCATGAATTTCTTTATTTTCGATATGTGAGCGTTCACAAAATTTGAAAATATTCTCTCACTTCAAAGACAGATGCTCGTGAGAGAGAGAAATATATATATATATATATATTTTTTTTTAAATTTACGTGAGTTTCACGTTAAATATATGTATTTTGTAAAATCAATGTTTTGATTTTGAACAACTCTTGAAAGTAGGCAATTATACATAGTGAAATAATGTCTATATGTGAGTTTTCACAATTGTAGAATGGACGTCTGTCCCAATTTTGAAAACCGTTCATACATCAAATAGTTACATGGGTTGTTCACGATTCTATGAAAGATTTTTCAAAATCAAGTTTTGATGTTTTCATGAATTTCGTGATTTCATAGTGTATGCACACACGGTAGAAAATCAGTGAATGTTCACATGAAAGGTTATGTGAATTATTCATAATTTCGTGAAAAGTCAGGTGTCAGACTTTTAAGTAATGGGTGTTGCTCGTCTTTGCAGGTTTGAAGGAGAGAGCAATATTTTCGAAGTTTTACGCTATTATCACTAAGTTCGTGAAACCGTAAATAGGTAAGAGTTGAGAGTTACCATTTTTGTAGACGCTGATGTGAGCATCCTCATTGCATGATTCATTGTTTTGTCGAATCTTGCGCTTTGAATGAATGATGTGTTGAAATAGCCACTTGGCAAGAATGACTGACTCCAAGGATGATACTTCCATAGATGGTGTTTCCAGAGATGACATCTCTACGGATGAGACTTTAAGAAATGGTACTCCTGGGATCTCTGAGTGATGGTGAGAGATCCTTCATATTGAGTTGTACTTCTTCTTATTTCATTAGCTTTACCACGGGATGATCGTATAGTGAAATCCCGGATAAATGTAGATCCCAAGGACTAAAGGATGTTAGCAAATGACGTGCAGTCCCCAGCCGTTTCTTTGGTGAGTTGTTAGCGCTCCTTGTGTCATGACTTTTCCCTGCCCATGCAATAAGGATCACGATACCAAGGTTTGTTACTTCTTTTAGACTTTTTCTCCATCGATTGACGGCCTTCAACTTGTTCTCGGTCAAACAATCCAGCACTGATGAAGAAGTCGATGTAAGCATCTCTTTCATGCAGGCAATCGTGGCATCTCCTTGAATGAAATAATAATAATTATTGTTGATGAGTCCAGGAAGAAATCATTGTAGATAAGAAGCATGTTGATGAAGCACACTCTTTTTTGGCGCATGGGAATATGGAGAATTCCAGACATCCGAAACAAATGGAGATAGCGGCGTTATCAATGGAGATTCCGGCATTGTCGAGCTAGAAAATTTCAGACTTCAGCCTTTCATAGAAACGCTGTAGAATCTTCGTATGAAGTCGGATTTTCGCGGTCTGCCTACGTATCCTTATGCCCAGGAAATTTCCAACCTTTAAAATAGAAGACTTTTAAGCTTTGAGAAAGTTTAGGGGTCGAAATCGATGAAACAATAAACCTCCAGGAGACCTTCAGAAAATTTTCAGCTGGCATGTGGTCCAAATTTTTGGCCACAACTTTTCGCTTGCTTCTCCAATTGATGTGAATTCTGGATATGTTGTATAAGACATCCATACAAAGAGAATGGTATATGACCCATCCATAGATTCTTCACCAATTGCTTCCATCTCGCATCTTTGTGCTTGACAGTGAAAAATCATCTCAGACGAGCTTGCTGTAAAACACTCTTGTTGTGTGTTTGGATCATTCGCTTGTGTCTTGAACCGTTGGTGAAGGATTTTGATGTCATTGATTCATTTGAGATCAGGAACCCTTGATTGATACATGAGCATGGTGGTGCTTGCAGTGCCATCTTCTGTCAGTAGTAGAAACATCACTTCTGAAACCCTGGTCACGGGACCATAGATGAGGTTGCTCTCAAGAAGGGGTGATGTAACGACCATGGTTTCATATCCAGGTGGTAGCATTCCTTTTATGATGAACGATTAGCACATGAGAGTCTGTGCCACGGGTCATTGGACTGTGAAACTGATCATCAGGATCAGTGGACCGTCAGTCCCCAATATTTTGTTAAATATCTCCTTTTCATTTTCTCTTCTTCTTGCAAGACTTGGATAGAGGACCCAGGTAGAAAAATTGATGTTAAGACCTAGGTGGTCAAAGTTAGAGGTACCTTGATGAAGTACTTAGTGGAAAGACTTGGTGGACACCGATCGATTGTGGAAGTGATGAATCCCGTCCAAGAATTTCTGCTTGCATGTTGTATGCTCTGGAAGATGTAGGAACCTCATACGGCGTCGGAATTCGATGCTTGACCCCTACTTTTGAAGCTAAGAGAAAAAAAATCAGATTTCGTAGACCTGACAGTAAAGGCCATATCTTTCAGCTCGTATGTCCGATTGATGCGCCCTTTTGGTATGTTATAGAAGAGACATAGACGAACATCTTTCGTTGAGGAAGCATTGTTCCATTCCTCACCCATTGGTACGTTTTTGCAAACCCATGACCTGAAGTGTGTTGTATCTCATTTGTAGAGGTGATGAGAATATCTTGTAGAAGACTTTGGATTATGCCCACCAGTTGTGCCAGCTTTGGGAAGACTTTCGTGTGAGCATGTTATCAGGTCAACACATCTTGATATGAATCATTGGTTCTTAATTAGAGGAATCCGCTTCATGTGTAACACTTCAGAGAATGATTAGTTGATGAAGCCCTGAGGATGTTGCTCCTGAGACCGTCGTTGGTGTTGAGACTATGAATGATCACGCTCCAGATATCCTTATCGACGCTGAGATCATGGATGGTGTTCCTTTAGAGATTATTGTTGATGTTGATACCATGGTTGAAGTTGCTCCAAAGATTGAATAGGCTAGAACCATGATTATAGATATAATCCTTGCTCCTTCATCCAGTGAGCCTTTTACATTCACGAACTAGTTGATGAGTTGAGTGTCCCTAAGATGAAGGTGTACTGAGAGTTCAACCTGAATGCTCCTGAAAGCATAACTTTAGCATGAACTGGCTTTGTCAGTGAGTCGATGTTGTTGCAGTAGGTAGCATCAGCAGTTTTCTTACTGGATATGATTGGTGAAGATAGTAAGTTCCTCAATCATGCAGGGGCTTGAGATGTAGAGAAATCCCGTTGATGAAGTTTCATGGAAGCACCTCAGGTTGCCAGTGTATGTTGAGGGAGTTAGTGCCATCCATGTACGAATGATGTTGCATCTACTTCAGAAGTCTTATCATGGGATAATGAAGACTTATTGATTGTAGTTTAGTAAAACTTTGATCGTGCTGGTGTTGAATCAATGTGTCATCGTCGAGATATTTGTGCTAAAGCTGTACTCTTTGATTGGGAGTACAATTTGATGGTTTCTTAGATGCTTGAGTGTTGAAGCGTATATTCCTTAAGCATCGAATGTCTTAGGGGTTTGATTATCTCGGCCCTGGAGTTTCTTATGTTGATTAAGCATCATTTCTTTGCGGTAGTGGGATTCGATACTTGTGCATACTTTAGAGCTTTCTGATTTTGAGGAACACATGGAATTGCAGGAGAAATGCCCAAAGTGTTCTTTGCCATGTTTGGACATTATCTCAGTAATAAATATTTCAATGCTTGATGCAGAGAAACGTCAGTTTCAACCACTTGGTAAAATACTAATGCGGTGAAGCTACCATTCATAACATCTTACAGAGTTGATAGCATAATTAAGTCCCCATGCTAGGATAGCATGTGGGGAAATAAATGGCATAGAAATGGAATGAGACTTGCCTGAGTGCGGAACCTCTTGATGAATGTATATGCATCTTTTGCAGGTTCTTGCTTCAACCTCGTTAAAGTTTGAAATTCCTCAAAGTACTCTGATGATGGAATGTCCGTTAAATCTTCTGGATCAGAATTTTCTTCGTTGGAGAGATGTGTAACAAAAGGCACTCTGTAAGTACCCATCTTTTCAGCGTGGATCCACGCTCGTCTGAAGGACATGTCATATCCTGGATCTAGATTTCTTTCTAGGTTAAACTTATGTTCACTTTGAGAGTGATGTAGCCATAAGTATTTCCGAGCGCTCCTTCAAGGTCTCTGATTGAGATGAGAGCATGAGTAGCTTCTTGTCGAGTGATGCATGTGGATCTGATGGTTTTCAGTGGAATGTTGTCGATAGCGGTGCCAGCACCGATCAACATTCTTCCAAATTCGTTTCTTCTAAATGTGGTAAGCAGTCCCCAGTCGTACATCTCTTGGTTTGTGGATGGAGGCTCAAGAATTATTTCTGGAATGGACTTCATGACACGATGTGGTTCAGTGTTGTGAACATGTCTCTCCTTTGTGCCTTCGATAGATATAGCAATTCACTTTCGACCAAGGATTGAACCGCCTTTTTGATAGGTTGTTCATAGAGTGTAAAGATTCTGACTGGGAGAGGATTCTTGTGTACTCCTTTAGTCCCCAGTTCAAGCTATTGTCGATCAACCTTCTCGTTGGAATTGTGCTTTAAAACTGCGCATCCGCTTGTGGGATGATTGACGAACCCGTGGAAGCGGCAATAACGAGGACTTTACATGGTTCTTTCTTGACATATGGCAACTTGATTGCACCATCTTGGACCCAGGCATCCAGGAGTTCGATCACCTCTTCAATGAAAAAAGGAAAGTCAGGTGCTTCTTGATCAAGAACTCTTGTGCGTTGGTCAGAGCCTTGTGCATATTGCTTATCCTTGCTTTGTGCTTTTGAAGGAGCTGAGGCATGCTTACACGGCAATTTGGCTTTCTGTTTGCTCCCTTCTGCAATAGTGTTTGTGGAAGGCTAGAAGTTTTACTGCTTCTTGATCAGAGGTCTGCTACTTCGAGTGTCTCGCGGTTCTTCATAGCTTTTGTTCTTTCCAGTAAAGCGGGCGCATTAGTTGCCGATCTCTTCGCCGCTTCATGAAGTTCTGAAAAAGTCTGGAACCGAAGATTTTCCAATAAAGATCTATAGACTGGAATCATCCCATTAATGCACAAGTCCACTAGTTATTGCTCTATGACATTTGAATCATGGCAGTCCAAATTTTGAACTCTGAACCTTTTCACATAATCGTTAGGATGTTCGTTGCTCCTTTGAAACATCCTTCCGAGATCGGAGAGAGTGATTTGCTCTCTGAAACGAAGAAATACTTTCTGTAGAAAGCATTAACCATTTACCCCGAACTTTTGATACTTCATGGTGCGATGTTGTTGTACCAGGTATATGCCCTGCCTTTCAGGGACTTTGAAAATTCCTTCAAACGGACCGTATGGTTGTGCTCATGTTCACCAAACGCTTCCAGAAATCGAGAAACATGTTCTCGAGCATTGCCCGTTCCATTATAAAGGGAATGTTGGAGAGGTGTAACCTTTTGGAAGAGGAATCCTTTGCGTAGCAGCAGGGTATGGAGGTTGGTGACCGTGGACAAAAGGCATTTTTTCTTTTCCACGATCCTCCAAAAGGCGTTCCAGGTCTTAATTAGTGATGAAAATGGATGGTTCTTTCGCTGGTGGATTGTCTGCAGCCTTAGGAACTTCCTCATCAGCTACTACATGGATCGGAGTGACTTTGGGATCAGCGTCTGAAGTCGTTTCTTTAGCTTTTCCTTTGTCCTGAGTTTTCTCTGATATCTTGTCTGTAAGAGTCTTGAGATTATTGCATAGTTCTTTCTGAGTAGAAACCATGTCATTATGATTCTTGGCAAGAGACTCTTGCACCTTCATGAGATCACCTATGGTAGGTGAATTTTCTATGATTTCTTCAGGAGACCAACTGAAGAGTGGATTGTTGATGGCGCCAGTGCCGTCACTTGCAGGGGTTATCACTGGAGCACCAGTGCTTGGAAGATTAATAGTGGCAGGTTGAGCCGGAAGAGTGACGGTGGAAGGTTTCCCAGGAGGAGTGGTGTTAGCAGTACCACTAAAGCTTGCGATATTAGGGTCGGGTGTTGAACCCGGATTGATAATTGAACCAGACCTAAGACCGACCATCTTTGTGAGAATTGAGATTGCAACCAAGAGAATGATCTCCCATTGCGGTCGCCAATATGTAAATGGGGAAAAACGATTTGATGGTTTTTACAGAATTGAGGAGATGACCGTACGGAGGAGACTCCTTGAACCGAGATAAATGTTCAACCTCATACAGATGCACCGCTGCAAAGGGGGTGCTTTGAATTCGAGAGATCAATCTGTAGTACTCCGGCCTAAACCAAGACAATGGCCGTTCCAGAGTAAATTCGGTCACAAGAGAGGATGGGTCGATCTGTAGAAGGGAAGCTGAGAAATGTGTGGAATCAATGGTAATCAAAGATTATATGTGTGTTGTGAATTCTGAATAAGATAAGTTCTGAATGATTGAAATTGTTCAGTTGAGAGTAATTGCTCAATTGATGAGTTGTTGATCTCCTATTGTCAGTGAGACGTGAGATTCCTGTTGTTCTTCTCGTTCTTATTCTGTTTTCAATCATGATTCAGAGACTTATTTATATATTGCTGGAATTATAGACACCATGATCCCATGAAGTGTGACAGTTTTTGGAATCAAATAGTGGGGAAGTGGAAATTGTGTTTGAAACAAGTTGCTCATCGTGCGGAGACTTGGTTGATTTTCCATCCACTACTTTGTTAACTCCTTCAACTGATTGCACGACTTGCTCACATCCCATCGTGTGTTTGAACACACGTACCGTAGACCGCCAGACCAAAACCCTAGTTGATATCCCCCCAAGTGACACGATTGATGTCTCGTGGTTAGTTTATTCAGTTGTTGACTTCATGATTTCATGGGACGATGAGTCCATGTATTTACTGAGTTGAACATGATTTTGTAAAATGTTCTGAAACTCACGAATTGAACATGGGCATGATTCTCATGTTGATAGTTGAGGGGAGCAAGTATTGCTCTGATTTGTTGAATATTGATAGTTGAACCAATATTCCTTAATTTTAGCAAGTATTGATCATCTGATGAATTATTGGTACCGTGACCAAAATAAAATATTAATTAAAATACTGGTAGTTGAACTGAGTATAATTAATAAGAATACTGATCATGAGATCGTCATAAAATTATTAGTGTTTGTATCTGGAATTATGATCCTTGGACTCAGAAACCCTAATTTGATTAATTGATGGTTTATTTGAAAATTAACCATGGAATGAAGGAGGGACCGGCTTCATGGGACCATGGGTCGATCATGTAGCTTCCATATGATCGTTTGAGCAAATACTAAGGCCTCTTGAAGAGTTGGTGATTGGTTGATGAAAGAATGATTAAATGCTGGTTTAATCATTTATTCGAAAATACTCGTCTGAACCTTAGGTGATAAAACCTAACTGATTATGAAGAGGTGAGGGACCAACCAAGGGGTCATGAAACTGTCCTTGGGTGGTCACGGGATCAAATATTGATCGTTTGAGCAATCTCTAGATTGGTTGAAACCCTAATTAGCGCCCTTTAGATGTAGAATTCTCATACAGACTCGGATTTTGATGGTCCCGCTCCTCCATTCTGTACGGAAAAGAATTTCGTATCTCCCAACCCGAGAATATTTAGGTTTTGAACTTGTTCGGGAGGTGAAAACATCCCGAGACTAAAACTCAGGAAGAATTCAAGGGGTCGGTCCCATGGTATTTTTCCTAATTTTATTATGTTTTTATGATTTTAGGGAAATATCATAAAACCAAGGATTTTGTTTAAACCAAGGAGTTTTGTTGAAATCAAGGAGTTTCCATGAGATGAAGGAAACAAAATATTAATAATAATAAAATAAGGGTGTGTGGGACTGGCTTGAGCATGGTTGGCCGGCTAGGGCCCGGTCCCGTGAGTTTTCCCTTATTTTATGTATTATTTCAAGACTTGAAGGGATTTTCATAATTTGAAGGAAATATCATGAAATCAAGAAATTTCATGGGATTATGGAAACATGAAAAATATAATAATAATAAAATGGGAAGTGTGGGGCCAGCTAGGGATTGACCGGCAGGCTAGGGCCCGGTCACACGGGCTTCCCTAATTTTATACTTTCATGGGATCAAGGAAATATCATGAGATTAAGGAGTTTTCATGAAATTAGGGAAATAATAATAAAATAATGAGGAACCATGAGGTGTGGGGCCGGTTGGGATCAAGACATGGCCGGTTGGCCAATGATCACGGCTCTACCATATTTCATTAATTTTATATTATTTCCTTGGTGTGAAGGAAACACCATGAAACTGAGAAGTTTCCTCAAAACGAAGGATATTTGTTCAAGTGAAAGGATTTTCATGAACTCAAGGAAAATAACAAAAAATATGAAACTGGCGTGGGATTGACCATGGCACATCCGGCCAGTCAGTGGGCCCATGCTCCCAACACCTTGGTCAATTTTTAATTATTTATTATTTTCCTTTCTATTTTGCATAGGTTCATCGTCTCGTCGTATTTTGAAATACTTGTTCGTACGGTGATTGTTAGTGCATCGTCGTTGAATACACTTTCACCATTTAAATCGGGGCTTACTCGAAGGTAGCTCAGATGCCCGTGTGTTGAATATTTATTACTAACCCATGGTATTCTGCTGGGAAGAACCATGGTTTGCAGTAATGAAATACTGCGAAAATATTTGAATATTTTCGGAAATTCAGTGGATGAATCCAAGAATTTAGGTATAATTAACTTATGGCTCTATACTAGCAGAGCAAGCTGTATAGGAGCATTAATTATCCCGATATGAGCTTGCTGGAGCTTCATATCCTTTATACAGTCAGGGTAAACTCGTTGTTTATATCCTGAAGACGTTATCTCTCTATACTAGCAGAACAAGCTGTCTAGGAGCCGTCCATCTTGTGATACTATATAGAAATAATTACTGAAGTGTTCAGTATTCACGAGATATGTTGTTTCCTAGACATGAGACAACATATCTACATGTACTCTGAGAGAAAGTATTCTCAGTCAGAGGATTCGATGAGAGACCCGTGTCTCAATACAGATATGTCATTGTCCAACCGAGAGACTACATATCTGCATGTACTCTGAGAAAAAGTATTCTCAGTCAGAGATTCGATGAGAGACCCGTGTCTCAATACAGATATGTCGTTGTCTAGCCGAGAGACTACATATCTGCATGTAATCTGAGAGACAGTATTCTCAGTCAGAGGTTCGATGAGAGACCCGTGTCTCAATACTCGCATCTGATTGCTGGATCAGAAGTTCATATAATTATGGGTTTACAATTTTAGCCTTTGTCGAAAATCAACCATCTACACCTTACTTGAACAGTAGCGTGGATTTAAATACAGATATGGAGTTTGTTGTTGAAACTTAGGATGAGAACCAACAACAAAGGTCGTTTGATTTCTTCCTAGAAACATAATTGCATGGCTTAGTTATTTTAATATGTATGAAACTATTTTTTAATATGTACGAAATTGTGTTTAAATATGTATGAAACTCTGTTTTAATATGTATGAAACTTTTATATTTCTTTGTTAAAATAGATTTTTAATTTTCATGTGCAGTGACATTTCTTTTCAAATCTATAATATCCATGAATAATGACTTCTGACATTGTTTGTTTATAGCATTAACATTGATTTTATTTTTCTTTAAAAAATAATGGCTCATACTTATCCATAGCGACCTTTTCACTACGTAGAATCCTTTAAAAGACTGGGTAGCCTCTAAATAATTCACACCCAAAAACTATTTTTTTGTCCTTTATTCGTTCAACATATCCCTACCTTGAAAAATCTTTTTTGAAAATGGTTGTGTTTGATTCATCTGAAGATTTGGTGATCATGAAATCTTGGGTGAAAATCAGCTCCCGTCATGAAGTTGTGCTTGGTTTCTTACCAACTGAAACCTTTTGGGAGAGGGTGTGGGAGAATTATAAGCTAGAGTTTGGAAATTCCCGCCAAAGAACCATGGATAACATAAAGGAGAGATATGGAGTAGTTCAAGAGAAAATGCAATTATATTATTCCTACCAAGCCGAAGTTGTCATGAGTTGCTGCAATCCCCAATCCATAACAACTCAAATTATGGTAAATATTATTAATGTTTTGTTCTAATAGATAAACAATGATATTAATATTATTTTTTTTACAGGAAAGACTGGACGATTCGAAGTACTGACAAGTTAAAGACGTTGAATTTCCCCATCGGGAAGTTTTTATATTTCTAAAGACCAAGTTCCCAGATTTCCTAACATATATTAAGAGAACTTCTGGTGATGCATGAATAATTTCTATAGACTGGTTAGCGATAAGTTTTGTGGCTACACCTATTTGTAAACCCTCACGAGATAGCACTCGTCCTTTAGGGTCACCTAAAGGTTTAAAGGATTGGTACTTATGCTTAATGTAACCGCGATGACTGGGAAATTGATCCACGATTTAATAAAACTATATAATGTGTTGTGTTATATTATTTGTGATACACTTATTGTATTGTCATTCGATCAGTTTGATGAAATTGGCGACGACAAGACCATTCCATCACTTTTTTTATTTACTTTTAAATTAAAAAAAAAATCAGTGACTTACAAGTCACTTTATCTCTGCTAAGTCATTCAGTCAATTGAAAGACATGACGATCATTTAACAGTGCATTCAAACCCTATAAATTCAGTTGTCCATACGCCAATCAACACACACCTAACAATATATTTTATTCTCCTACAAATTGCATCTCCTCAAAAAATATCTTCATCCTCTTGTATTAGAGTTTCTTTAAGTATCATCCATAATGCCTTTGTATACCACAGAACAAGATATTACTATAATAAATGCTTGGATAGATGTTGTTACACTCCCGGAGGCTCGTCGTTATTTGGTGCCGGCTACTAGAGTTTGGAGACAGGTTTTCGATATCTTCACTCATACTTCTCATCCTTCTCAACTTATCAAACTTCTCCTGAAGCATACCCACATCATACCCATTCTCTTCAAGAACTGTTAGTTGAGAATATTCCTCTACACGATCAAGGAATTCTTCTGGATCCACTGTTTCAGATAGTTTATGAGCCAGACTAACAAAATCACTGTCCAAAAGTAGGTTTGGTTTTTGTGGTATGATTTTGAAGTGATTGTATTTCCTAGTCTTGAACTTAGCTGAAGGTTCAAAAGAATGAGGGAGTTGAGTTTGTTGTTGTTGATCAATAGTCGATGAAGGTGTTGAAGGAGATTTTGTGCTCTTCCTTTTGCATGCTAGATTTTTCTTGCGAGAAATCATTTTTGTCATAGAGATTTTTTTCTAGGAATGGTACAAGATACTGCGGACCAAGCTCTTTATATCTGCAGAAGAAAGGGAGGGACTAAACTGCTGAAGGATCAAGATCCATGACACTTAAATATACCAACTTCAACATTTTGAAGAACGTATACAGTTTGGTAATAATGAGCTATTAAGAAACCACCACCTCATTTATCAATTTGATAGATAAAAATTGAAGTTATTCTCAATGTACAAAAAATAGTAGATACAACTACAACTATAAAGATTGAAAAACAACCATAAATTACAAGAAATGGTTTACTAGATAAGAGTCATAACTCATAAGTACTGAATCCTCCGCTCTATAGTTGTGTGGGCAGAAAATCTTTATTGCCATGTGCTCGCATCAGAAAACACAAATATACGAAAGTTGAATCTTTAATTTTATTAGTCTTCAAATGAGAAGAATTAGTCCGGAGAAAATCACATTGTTGTTGAATCTTTAATTTTATATTATAGATCAGTTGATCTTTAGTTTCATCATATATTTAGTCCATTACTCTCATCTCAAGGTGCTCGTGATTACAAAATGTTTATCTCCCCTTCCTTTAGAAAGATAAATCCAGAATGAGTAGCAATACATTGATAACAACTATTATTATTTCATAAGTGTTTAGTCTCCACCAATATCTCAAAATTTTAACAACGAGCATGCAATGTTATTTTTGATTTTGCTATTTATTTATTTTTATGCTGAGGTTAGAGACCAGTTTTATATAGTTCGGATCAAAAAAGTGAATGAACACGAAAAATATATATACATAGTTAAATTGCAATTTATATAAGAAGATAGGCTCATAAAAAGAGAATGTATCATAATTAATGTAGCATCCAGAATTAGTTTCTTTATGTACATGGTTGGTTCATCATAATTCCATACTAATACAAGATAATTAGAAAGGAAAGGTAGAACGCTGGTAAATAAATATTATATGTGCCAGGAATTAGAGGTTATACATCACTTGTTTTTATATTGTTCAGTTGATGAAGGTGTGGAAGGATATTCAGTGTTCTTCCTTTTACATGCTAGTTTTTTCTTGCGAGAAATCATTATGGTAGTAGAAATATTTTGCAGAGAATTGTTCAAGATACTGTGGCCTTATGGGTGTTGCTCTCTATATCTTAAGAAACCACCACCTAATTTCCCTTATTTAACTTGGTAAATAAAAACTGAAGTTACTTTGGTGCAAAAATGAGTTGGTACAAGTAAAACTATAAAGATTTAAAAACAACCATAAATTACAGAAAATGATTTACTAGAAAAGACTCAAAAAATAAAAGATTTAAAAACAACCATAAATTGCAGAAAATGATTTACTAGATAAGACATAATTTATAAGAGACTGATCGGCTCCATAGTCTTTACATCTCTAAGAGAGATCATAACAACGACACCAATTTATAAAATTACAATTCACAAATGAGAAAAAGATCTCATCCCAAGGTATTCATGATTATGAAATATTTATCTCTAAGTGTTTATGTCCCGTTCGTGTAGAAAATTCAAAAAGAGTGGCAATGCATTGATACCAACCAATACCATGTGGTTGTGTATCTAATTGATAACTATTATTATTTCGTAAGTATTTAATTTCCACCAATATCTCAAAATTTTAACAATCAAGCATCCGATGTTGTTTTTTGTTTTTTCATAGATAGGTTAGAGGTTACTTATATATATATAGTTTGGATTGGAAAAGCGAGTGCACATGAAAATATATCGACATAATTAAATTGCAATTTATGCATGAAGATAGACTCTTCAAAATAGAGTGTATCATAATTAATATGGCATCCAAAATTATCTTCCTCATGTACGTGGTTGGTCCATCATAATTCCATACTACTACAAGATAATATAGAAAGGAAAGGGAGAATGCTAGTAAATAGATATTGTATGTGCAAGAAGGAATTAGAGACTATAGATCACTTGTTCTTATATTGCTCGGTAACTCGCTTTACATGAGATGTCTTTCTAAATGGATTTGGAGTCGAAACACATCTAGTAAATGACATGAAGGATGTTGCAGATCTCACAATGGCTGGAAATTTATTTGGAAAATTTTACCTTATAACTTTTGATGGAATTTCTAGACAGACCGCATATCAATAAGATGTTTAACGCAAAGAGAAAGGAGGAAGACAAAGACGCTCTAAAGATCATACTTATTAGATATTAAGGAAAATATTTTTAACTGGTCTCATCCCTCCAAAGCTCTCAACAACACTAGATTTTGATTGTTAGTTTTGAAATGAGAAGAGTTAGACTGAAGATAATTGCAGTGTTGTTGAATCTTTAATTTTAGTAGTCTTCAAATGAGAAGAATTAGTCTGGAGATAATCGCATTGTTGTTGAATCTTTAATTTTATTAGTCTTCAAATGAGAAGAATTAGTCTGGTGATAATCGCATTGTTGTTGAATCTTTGATTTTATCTCACACCTCAGTTAATCTTTAATTTAATCATACACCTCAGTCTATCATGAGGTACTTTATAATTTTTTTGATCGGTCAAAATTCTGGTGTTGACGAGTTTCAAACTTCGGTCAACAATTTTACCATTATATTACCATGATATCTGCATAGTCGTATTGAGGTAATGTATCATAATGGTCCCAAGGTATTGTAATTTTATGATTATGGGATTTTTTTTTATATTATCATTTTATTGATCGAAATAAAATAAAATAGAGTGTAGCATTTGTAATTTGGTCAATTGTATGTTTTTGTAAGATGTCTGGGAAGGAGTATTTAAAAGAACAAAAAATGTTTTTTTGTTTTTGTTTGTTTGTTTGTTTTTTTATGGGTAAAGATGAATATATTGATCAAAAAGGAGAGGGTATAAAAGGCTTATACCATCCTCAAGAAATTACAAGAAAAGAAAAGAAAAGAAAAGAAAAGAAAAGAAAAGAAAAGAGAAGAAAAGAGAGGATTAAAGGAGAACACAAACTACCTCCTCAATCAAAATACATCCTTGGCCAGCTTGACATTGCATCCTTAAAACTATAATCTTCAATGTTTTTGAAAACTAAGCACCAGGTGAACATAGTATACTTGATTTTATCCCGAACAACAATCTCACTACTCTCCTTGCTTTGAAATGCTCTAGCATTTCTCAAAAAAAAAAAATGATTTTAGTATTCAAGGAATATGCGATCATCTTTTTTTAGATTATTGAGATACAAAACTAAACTCTTGAGTCGAAAGCGTATAAACTTCGTCAATTCAAGTAAAATATATCATTCATTGTAGTACGCTTTCTTCTTACGTATTGAACTATACTAACTAGGGCGTTATTTATGTATGACCCAAAATAACTCTATCGTGCTTAGAAACTGGCGTATGAGAAAAATAGATGGCCATGGTTAATTACTCTTTTCACTGCCATGACCAATATGAATAATTTAGAATCAAGCCAAAAGCATATGCGCGCACTCTCCAATCCAACCATTAATTTTAAAGTTGCCCAATTTTGGTGTGGAGATGTCAATTTGACTCTATACTACAGTAAAGAACAAAAAAAAAAAATAATACCGCGATCGGTATCGATAAAAAGGAAATTGGCGTCGGGATTCTATTACAATCACATAAAGTCACTTGGCATTGGGATTGAAACTCACCTTCTCCTTGACCGCAAAAGATTTGATAAGAGGGACAAAAGAAAATGAGAGATAAAAAAATAAAAGTCAAGAAAAGAAAACAGACGAGGATTATCCAATTTTTATTTGACAAAACGGATAAGTGTTAGGGATTCCCAAGGAACATACAACCATTGTCTGTTTATATGAGGAAAATGGCCGACCGTTGCCTGTTTTATATTTTTTTTACAAAACGGACAACTATTATCCGTACGAGAATTATTTCCGTTGGGATTCCCAGAAAATAAGAAATGTGAACGGAAAAAGCCACTAGACCCGGTCTAAAGGCTTGTGATGAGGGTATCTCAAAATATTTTGAAATCATACCTCAACATAAAGCCATGCCTCAAAACCCACACTACAAACCGATAGACGATAAAATTCACACATCTCGACGAGATATTTTTTTTAGGGATTTTATTTTGCAAAGTGGATTTCTAGCTATGTTGTATGGTAGATTCTACACCCATCGCATTTCATCCCGATTGGGGATTTGATGGACGAAAAAAAAGCTCCAATACTGGGATTAGTAAAGATAAAGTGGGCCCTCCACATGGGTGTTTTAGGATTAGTCTCGCGCTTTAGTCGTCGGTCAACCTATCATTTTTCATACAACTTTGCTACACACCGAACAAAAAAACCGTGGAATGCACCAAAAGGGGATGAACGATCTCAACTAAACTTTCTATGCATTGAGATAAGGATATGAAGAAGTGAGCCTCATCACCACTCTCACACGGTGGGTTAATCATTTTTTCTTTTCAATGTTGTACAACTTATACTGTCTAAAAGTAACACAAGTGAGAGGAGAGGAGTTGCATAGTAGGATTGGAGGAAGAAAGGATGATGAAGTGGGACGCAGCAATATTACATTGGTGGAAAATGATAATCATGGGGTACATGTTAAATCAATGAAGGGGTTGGATAGTCGATAGAGGATGCACAAATATCGAGCCCTAGCTCGCCACCTGTTCCGGTCAGTGTCGTACTGGTACATTACCACTTTAATTCAACGGTCCGCGAGTTAAAACCCCAAAGGTGTCACTATCTAGCTACAAAAAACTCATCAAAATAAAAGTAACACAAAAACCCCAACAAAACAAAAGAAACTCGCGGTTGATGAAACCCCAAAGAATTTGATGCAACCAAATTTTGGTTTCATCATAAAATTTGATGTAACTAATTTTGAAATTTGGGGTTTTTGTATCAATTTTTAAAAATTTGGCGTTTTTATATCAAGTTTGTTTAAGATGGAGTTTCAATGAATCTCAATATTTAAGTAGGGTTTTTATACAACAAGTTTGATCATCTTGAGTTTTTATGACTAGTTTTGTTAATTGAATGAGTGTGAGCCGAGCAATCAATTTGACAATTTTAATGAAGTTATTTTGTGGGTTCCGACACTAAAGATGAAGACGGTGAGTGCAGGTGACATCAATCGAAAAGAAGAGTACGCAAAGATTATCTTTTTCTGCTCAAACTTCAATCAAATCAATTCATGCGTGAAGTTGTATCTCTAAATACAGCTGTAGCGACTTGACAAAATAGTACTTGAGCGGCACACCCAACAACCCCAAGTACATGTGATCAGTCCAGCAGATAAACATATCCATCACACATGTGCATATAATCAAGATTACTAACAGGGGGGACTGGTTTTGGTTAGGGGTGTACCAAAATGCTAATAAGACAAAACATCATTTAGGTACATCCCCAAACAAATTAGTACCCCATTAGCAGCCTTGGATATATAATGCAAGATTTTGTTCTGGCTCAAAGGATCACACAAAACTACCTAGACATTTGTTCGGGGCAAGCTCTTCGTGTAAAATATTTGATTCACAGAACAAAGAAATTGCGGCACCATCTCTGATTCTTTTAGCACTACACATTTCAGAAACATAAGACATGAAATGGGTTTACCAAAACAAAATCTAGCTATTTGTATTTAAGAAACTTAGCACCAGTGAGCTGAGCCTTCAAGTTAAGTGCATCAACTTCTCATTTCGATAATTGTCTTCAAGTTAAGTGCATCAACTTCTCATTTCTTCTATTTTGATGACCAAATTCAATTTTAAGAAGAGGGATTTGATGTTCCAAATTCGGCGAAGGATCCCAATCAATTTTGTTGGACCTGACATTACATGCTAATACTGCAACATAAGCAAAGGTTCTATAGCTAATGAAATCCAAAAAAAAAAACAAAATTGTGCGAATCTCGGGATACAAGCAAATACACTTATAGAAAAAAACAACAAACATTCTGGGTTAAATGGTTGAAATCAACCAGATTTGGTATACATGTAATAACATTTACTAAACATTACATAATAAAATCCAAATTGTTTTTGTTGAAACTGTCCAAGTAAATGCCAGTGGCACCTCAAGACCAAAAGCATAACCACAACAGGTGCCATAAAACTAGTTTCAGCAATAAATTATTTGGACTGCTTCAAATCTGATGATGTTTTTCTCCGGTAGACATACAAGTTGCTTAGAAACGGTGGACTTGACCAGGAGCATGACCTTCGATTAAAACATTGAGGAGTTTCCCCAACTGTAGCACAGAAAGAAAAGGAAGGATCAGTGCAGAGTTTAGAAGACTACTGTACCACACAGAAAGAAAAGTAAATTGTTTTTGAGTTGAATTGAAGCAACTGACTTATTTTATTTCATGCAAAATCTAAATCCCAGACCACTAGAACAAAAGAGATACTAAGAATTCCTCTTCTTCTTCTCCTCCTTCTTCTACCAAGGTGCTGATGAAGGTTGATAAGATCCTGCAAGATCATGTTTCTTTCTTCAACAAAACTCATCTCCATGAACTCCAAAGTCTCAATCTCCTTCTTCTGAGCCTTTACAGTAGCTTTCAACAACTCCAACTCTTTCTTCAACGCATCAATCTTATTCGAAGTAAAAGAAACTTTAACTTCTGCATCCTTTCTCCGCTCTTCACATTCCTCCAAAGTCTCTCTACTCCTCTTCAAATCTTCACTCATCCTTCGCAACTTATCAAACTTCTCCCGAAGCATACCCACATCATACCCATTCTCTTCAAGAACTGTTAGTTGAGAAGAATATTCCTCTACATGATCAAGGAATTCTACAGGATCCACTGTTTCTGAAAGTTTCTGAGCCAGACTAACAAAATCCCGGTCCAAAAGTAGGTTTGGCTTTTGTGGCATGATTTTGAAGAGATTGTCTCTGTTGGAGTTGAACGCAGCAGAAGGTTCAAAAGAATTATGGAATTGAGTTTGTTGTTGTTGATCAGTAGTTGATGAAGGTGTTGAAGGAGATTCTGTGCTCTTCCTTTTGCATGCTAGATTTTTCTTGCGAGAAATCATTTTGGTCGTAGAGATTTTTTGCTGCGAAGTGTACAATATACTGTGGATCAAGCTCACTATATCTGCAGAGGGAAGGAAGGGACTGAACTGCTGAAGGATCAAGAGCCATGACACTTAAATATACCAACTTCAACATTTTGCAGAACGTATACAGTTTGGTAATAATGAGCTATTAAGAAACCACCACCTAATTTTTTAGTTTGGTAGATAAAAATTGAAGTTACTCTCAACGTACAAAAATGAGTAGATTCAACTACAACTATAAAGATTGAAAAACAACCATAAATTACACGAAACGGTTTACTAGATAAGAGTCATAACTCATAGTACTGATTCCTCCGCTCCACAGTTGTGTGGGCAGAAAATATTCATTGCCACGTGCTCGCATCAGAAGACACAAATATACGAAAGTTGAATCTTTAATTTTATTAGTCTTCAAATGAGAAGAATTAGTCGGGAGAAAATCACATTGTTATTGAATCTTTAATTTTATCTTATAGATTAGTTGATCTTTAGTTTCATCATATATTCGTTCCATTACTCTCGCCTCAGCTCGTGATTTCGAAATGTTTATCTCCCCTTCCTTTAAAAAGATAAATCCAGAATGAGTAGCAATACATTGATAACAACTATTATTATTTCATAAGTGTTTAGTCTCCACCAATATCTCAAAATTTTAACAACGAGCATGCAATGTTATTTTTGATTTTGCTATTTATTTATTTTTATGCCAAGGTTAGAGGTCAGTTATATATTGTTCGGATCAAAAAAGTGATTGAACATGAAAAATGTGTCTACATAGTTAAATTGCAATTTATACATGAAGATAGGCTCATAAAAAGAGAGTGTGTGTCATAATTAATGTAGCATCTAGAATTAGTTTCTTTATGTACGTGGTTGGTCCATCATAATTCCATACTAATACAAGATAATTTAGAAAGGAAAGGGAGAATGCTAGTAAATAAATATTGTATGTGCAAGAAGGAATTAGAGACTATAGATCACATGTTCTTATATTGCTCAGTAACTCGCTTTACATGAGATGTCTCTAAATGGATTTGGAGTCGAAAGACATCTAGGAAATGACATGAAGGATGCTACAAATCTCACAACGGATAGAAATTTATTTGGAACATCTTACCTTATAACTTTTGTTGGAATTTCTAGACAGACCGCATATCAATAACATGTTTATCGCAAAGATAAAGGAGGAAGACAAAGACGCTCTAAAGATCATAATTATTAGATATTAAGGAAAATATTTTTAACAGGTCTCATCCCTCCAAAACTCTGAACAACAATAGATTATGCTAGATTTTGAATGTTAGTTTTGAAATGAGAAGAGTTAGCCTGGAGATAATTGCATTGTTGTTGAATCTTTAATCTTAGTAGTCTTCAAATGAGAAGAATTAGTCTGGAGATAATCGCATTGTTGTTGAATCTTTGATTTTATCTTACACCTCTGTTAATCTTTATTTTAAGCATACACATCATTCTATCATGGGGTACTTTATTATTTTTTCGATCGATCAAAATTTTGGTGTTGACGAGTTTCAAACATCGGTCAACAACTTTACCATTATATTACCATGATATCTGCATAGTCGTATTGAGGTAATGTATCATAATGGTCCCAAGGTATTGTAACTTTATGATTATTGGAAAAAAAAATTATATTATCATTTTATTGATCGAAATAAATAAAATAGAGTTTAGCTTTTGTAATTTGTCAATTGTATATTTTTGTAAGATGTCTGGGAAGGAGTAATTAAAAGAACAAAAGATTATTTTTTTTTATTTTTTTTTTGACGGTAAAGATGAATATATTGATCAAAAAGGAGAGGGTACAAAAGGCTTGTACCATCCTCAAGAAGAGAAAATAAAAGAAAAGAGAGGATTAAAGGAGTACACAAACTACCTCCCCAATCAAAATACATCCTTGGCCAGCTTGACATTACATCCTTAAAACTATAATCTTCAAAGTTTTTGAAAACTAAGCACCAGGTGAACAAAGTATACTTGATTCTATTCTGAACAACAATCTCACCACTCTTCTTGTTATGAAATGCTCTAGCATTTCTCTCTTTCCAAATGCACCAAATGACAACAAAAAAATGATTTTAGCATTCAAGGAATATGCGATCATCTTTCTTTCGATTATTGAGATACAAAACTAAACTCTTAAGTTGGAAGCGTATAAACTTCGTTAATTCAAGTAAAATTTATCATTCATTGTAGCAAGCTTACTGCTTAGTATTGAACTATACTAACTAGGACGTTATTTCTGTATGACCCAGAATAACTCTATTGTGCTTAGAAACTGGCATATGAGAAAAATAGATGGCCAGGGTTAATTACTCTTTTCACTGCCATGACAATTTTGAATAAATCGGAATAAAGCTGAAAGCATACGCACTGCACTCTCCGATCCAACCACTAATGTTAAAGTTACTCAATTTTGGTTTACATATGTCAATTTGACTCTACACTACATATAAGAACAAAAATACGATAATACCGCGATTAGTATCGATAATAAGGAAACTGGCATTGAGATTCTATAGCAATCACTTGGCATTGGGATTGAAACTCACCTTCTTCTTGACCGCAAATGATTTGATCAGAGGGACAGAATAAAATGAGAGATTAAAAAGAAGGTCAAGAAAACCGATGAGAGTTATCCAATTTTTATTTGACAAAACAAATAAACGTTAGGGATTCCCAAGGAACAGACAATCACTGTCCATTTTATACGAGGAAAACGGCCAAACGTTGTCTGTTTTATATTCTTTTCAAGACGGACAACTATTATCCGTACGCGAGCTTTTTCCGTTGCGATTCCCTGAAAACAAAAAACGTGAATGGAAAAATATACTAGACCCAATCTAAAGGCATGTGATGAGGGTATCTCAAAATATTTAGAAATCATACCTCAATATAAAGCCATGCCTCAAAACCAACACTACAAACTGACAGTCGATAAAATTCACATATCTCGATGAGATATTTTCTAGGGATTTTGTTTTGCAAAGTGGATCTCTAGCTATGTTGCATGGAAGATTCAACCCCCATTGCATTTTCCCACGTGTTTCATCCCGATTGGGGATTTGATGGACGAAAAAAAAAAAAAAAAACTCTTCAATATTAATATTGGGATTGGTAAAGGTAAAGTGAACCCTCCACATTCGTGTTTTAGGATTAGTATCTCGTTTTAGTCGTCCGCCAACCTATAATTTTCCATGTTTTACTGTCTAAAAGTAACACAAGGGAGAGGAGTTGTATAGTAGGATTGTAGGAATAAAGATGATGAAGTGGGACATGACAATATTACAGTAGAACCTCTATATAAGAATACTTTTGGGACCATAAAAAAATATTCTTATATAGAGATAATTTTTACACTCATTAAGCCAAATTGGGACCATTATTTTTTTATTCTTATAAAGAGTTTATTCCTTTATAAAGTATTCTTATATGGTGATTCTACTGTACCTGGAAAATGATAATCAAGGGGTCAGAGTCAACAGAGGATGAACCAATATCGAGTCCTAGTTCGTTACCTGAGCCGGTCAATGTCGTATTGGAATGTTACCACTTTAATTCAAATTTTGAATTCGTTGGCAATGAGAATGGGACGAAAAGCCGTGTGCAGCGCCAAGTAATCTCTAGTTGTGATCATAAATAACACAATGGTCTCATTTCAGCACCACTTCCGTTTGGGACTGGTGGTCACGCTTCCACAACAATTGTATGAATTATATATAGTAGGAAATACCAATTGATCATGCGAATAATATATTAGAGAGAGTTTAGTCCAATTGACCCGGTCAATTGTTTATATGGTCCTGTTTGGTAATATAAATTATCATTTGGTCCTAAAAATTATCGTTTGGCCCTAGGCTGATGTCATGGATGATGTAAATGTCACCTTGTAGTGGCAGAAATACCCTTTTGGATAAAGACAATATATATAGTCAAAAGGTAAGAGAGAAAAATCATTTCTCAGATCTACTTTCTCTCTCCTCTATATTTTTCTCCCTTTCTCTTCCTGCTCCAACGATTTCTAGGGTTTTTTTTCTTCTTTTACTGCTGCAATTATGATGAAGACGAGAAGAATAACGAACCGATGTTGCTGTTGATTTATAGAGTTCATTTTACTGATGATGTTCTTGATTATGATCTTGATTTTGAGGAATTATTTCTGCTTTTTTGTTTGATTACGATCTTGTTTTTGAATGTTTTGTCTCTGATGATGATGATAATGAAGAATAAGAAGAAGAAGAAGAAGAAAAAAAAGAATAAAAAAAAAGAAGAAAAAGAAAAAGAAGAAGATGAAGATCTGCTGTTTATGTTGACGATGAAGACGATGAAGTTCATCAAAAAAACGACCAAAATCTGTTGTTGTTGCTGTTGACGATGAAGAAGATGAAGATTTGTTGTTTGTTGTTGTTATTGACGATGAAGACGAAGATGAACCTGATCTATTTGTTGATGATGGCGACGATCTGTTTTGAAGACGACGACGACGATGTGTTTTGAAGATGTTGTTGGCGAAGATGAACTCGTGCTTTGTTGTTGAAGACGACGAAGATGATGATGTTGCAGTTCATTCCATAAATGAACTCTGTTTTTTTAGGTTTTTATATAGAGTTCATTTCTCGGAATGAACTCTGTTTTTTATGTTTTTATATGGAGTTCATTTCTCGGAATGAACTCTGTTTTTTTAGGTTTTTATATGGAGTTCATTTCTCAGAATAAACTCTGTTTTTTAGGTTTTTATATGGAGTTCATTTTTGGAATGAACTCTGTTTTTTTAGGTTTTTATATGGAGTTTATTTCTAGGAATGAACTCTGTTTTTATATGGAGTTCATTTTCTGGAATGAACTCTATTTTTTAGGTGATTTTTGAAAAAATAAGTAGAAATTAACAGAAGTTCATTTTGAAAAATGAACTGCTACAAAAAAAAAAATTAACACGGAAGGGTATTTTTGTCCATTTAAATATTTTTAAATAATTATGGACCAAACAATAAAGGCGTTTGACCAAAGGACTAAACAGACATGAGCCCACTTAAAAAAGGACCAAACGATATTTTTCCCTTATATATACTTACATCCGAGGAAGAAAATAATTAACATGGGAAATTTACGGGAAATAAAGACGAATAAGAGTACGCAAAGACCCTGGATATTAACAGGGCCGTGATATTATTCACACGTCAAAATCTCCACAGGGCCAAAAAGTGATCCACTTTTTCTATTTTTGTTATACACACTCTCAAGAAGAAGACTAAATTACCATCAATTGATTAAATGGGTATTATTGCATTTATCACGAGCTCTCTGATCTCATAATCAGATTTAAATGGATCTCAAGTATAAGTTAAGAATCATCCGGAGCAGACAAATTATATGATTATCTTATGACTATCTTATTTAATGGAACAAGAAAATAACCAGTATTGAACCATTAAACTGATGCCGATTTGAAAAATTATAAGTTACAGGTTACAATCAAGATGATGTGTGTTGTCACTGGTGTGGTGTTGGTGGTGGTGTTAATTACATAATGCTAGTAAGTTTTGGGAATAGAAAACATCGTTTAGTATCACCATGGGCTTTACGATCAGAAACTTTTTCTTTCCCATGATAGTTTTGATTTTCTTAACGAGATGATTAGAATGATTCCCTCACATAAATTCCCTTCTACCATTAACAATACTTTAATGATTGGAATGATTCATCAATCTTATGATCCTTTGTTAGTTAATCATTCATCAGTTATTCAGGTCTTTAAGTTTTACTTTTACTAGTACTATACAAGCAAATATTTTTCTTCAATCTCCAAAACCTCCATTAATGGCAACCCTAAAAACTCCCACGGAAAACCATAACCAGATATTAGTAGTGGAAAATAGGTCAAATCCTCTTTTTTTTCTTTTTCACCTTTATGCTTTTTGGTCCATGAGCACAGACAAAAGTCAACTGAATTTCGGCCCTGTATATAGCTTTTGTTGGCCCTGTGAACATTTTCGGTCATCTCAAATTGCTTTGAAATCACAGTTGAATATAAAGCCATCCTGCAGGGGCAAACATGAATCATTGACTTAAAAATTGATATTGTTCTCACTATGATGAATTTAGGAGCTAAAGCAGGGATTGGACTAACTCTTTGTGATCACACATGAAACATCAAAGAAGCTAGAGATCTTCATGCCGACTGTTCAACTAGAAAACAACTAGAAATGGTAGCAGCTGAAGCGGATTTCCAATGGTCAAAAGAATGGAGTGGTCATTACATCAACTTTAGAAGCGATTCTGAACCTACTCTCATGCTGCTAATAGGAAAGTATGTCGAAGCAAAAGAGCTGAGATATAAGAAGAGTACAGAAAACGGCAACATAGCTAATTTGGACATGAATTTTAAAGTCCAAGCTTTTACTCTTGTTTTGAGAAGCAATGTAATTTGGGCTGCAAAAATTTTGGTTTTTTGTAACAAGTATATTATCAAACATAGTTGGAAAGGAGAGAGCCTATGGAAAATCTTAAACTATCTAAATATCCAGAATTAGAATGAAGATGTAACCGTGTACCGTAATTTTCCTTATGGAGAATACATTTTTTTCTTATCAATGCAATGAGGAAACCTCTTTTTCAAATAAAATAAAATAAAGCCATCCCGCAAAATCCTCATTATAGGCCATTAGGTTTTATAGGGCAAGAGAACCATTTTATAGTAGTAAACATTGGATACCTCATTGAATACAAAAGCAAGAGAACAATTTAATGGCAACCGATGTGTCTTTAGATAAAGCAGTTTAGATAACACGGCGAGATTGGAGTATACACAGATTAATTGGGGTATACCTAATGAGACAAAACCTGGGTCATTTTGAAGTAAAACAGGACACCCCTTAACCTTGTATTTTCTAAATGGCTAATATACCCGGTTTAATTAGCACTAAAAAAGTCTGATTAGCTTACTTAATGGAGTTTAGATTAAAACTTATGAATTTAAGTTATGAAATTTTGTGTTTGATTGAACTTATATGGGAAGATTTTTGATGAAAAAACATTGTTTTGAAGATATTTTTATCAACGGAAATGAAAGCACACTACCCAAACACTTCTAAAAAGGGGACTGCAAAGCTGTTGTATGAAATCATACTCAAAATTAGAGAACAAATCAACACTTTTAGTTATGAAAGTATAAAAAGTCGGCAAGGTCGACTAATGAAGACCATGCCGACTAAAGTTGGCCGGCATGGTTGTTTCTAAAAAACAATGCCGACTTTATTATTTTTGACACACATGAGACTGTTGTAAATGCCTCAGTAGTCGACATCTTATTGATTTCCTAACTTTCCGGCTAACTTATAGTTGGCAAGGTCGACAAAAAAAACCTTGTCGACTATACGATTTTTAACATACAGAGAAAGGTGTTACAAATGCACGATTAGTCGGCAAGGTATTAATTTCATAACCTGTCGACTAAAATATAGTCGGCAAGTTATGGGGATGGATACCGTGACTACCTTGTAGCTTCTAATTTCAGAGATGAAAAGTTATCATGGTATTCAACCTTATGCCCTGCCGACTATATTTTAGTCGACAAGGTCGACAAAAAAAAATACCCTACCGACTATTGATTTTTTTTTATTTTTTTTTCATCACGTATAGTTAGATTTTTGAAGTAAGATTTTAAAAAAATAAATAATATGTTTTAGTCGGCATGGTTGTTTTATTGTATTAATAGTATGGGCAATTTGGTCTTTTAACACCTTTTAGACACCCCTTAGCACACTAGTTTTGATGGGAATAAAATGGGTATACCCCAATTAATCTGGGTATAACCCAATCTCACCAGGTTAGATAAGTGAAAGTAAAATATTCAAAACAAAATTACCGATGTAATAATGGAGGAGTCCAGATGTGCAAAAGATTGTCGGAGGAGGGAAGAAAATGAATTCCAAAGTACTGTTTTATTTTCCGTTGGCAAGACAAATTTAAAAAGCAAGAAACATCGGCTAAATGTGAAACCATTTCGCCGAAATATTACATACCTCCATTACGGAGAGAGAGAGTGTCCGTAACAGTACCCGTAAGAAAAAGCAGTTTGGGGTCGTTGACTTTAGTCAAAATTAGGTTTCAGTTTGGTTCTGGTGGTTTTTTTCAAGTTTCTTTTCAATCAGAGACGGATTTTCTGAGTGATCCTGGTGGCGTGTTATCCCCTGGAGGTTGTTGAAGAGTAGGTTTCACCATCTAGAGCAGGTAAGTGATCTAAAATTTGTTTCTTATAATTTTATTTCACCTTTTGGGGTTGTTAGGGTTGTTGGTTCAGTGCTCTTCAGGTTGATATGGTTCTTCATTGAAAGGTCTTTTGGGTTCTTGTTAGGTTTCCTTTTTGTTTCGTATTTGCTCTGGTTTCTTGTTAATTGGATCTATTCCCCTTCTTAGTCTTGTCCTTCTATTCAATTCTGTCTAGTTCTCTTTTAACTAGTTTTCCTCTTCTCTCCGGTGTTGTCCTCCTTGTTTTGCGTCTTCCTTCCTGTTTTTTCTTTTGATCCCATGTCGGACCATACTTTTTTAGATTTGAGATATTCAACCATACTTCACTTGATCTTAATAATCTCTCAATGGGTGTCTGCAAATCTAGTGGGTAACCTAATCATCAGAAGTACCAAATTCTTTAGGTTTAAATATGGATTTAGAGAAAACATAATTTCGAAAAGAAATCTTATGCTTATGGCTTCTTCCTCAGACAACACAAACAAAACAATAGAAATTTCAGTTGATATTGTAAACAACCTAGCAGTTAATATGAAGAACAATCTTAATCTTGAAAGTGATATTGAACCAGTTGTTTATCTAGACAAACATATGGTGTTAGAGAAAGAAAAGGTGGATTACAACTTATGTATGCTAGGTAGGATTTGTTGACCTGTAACAATATCTACTAGCAGAGTCAGGAATTTGGTTAGAGATCTGTGGCCAATGTTTAGAGAAGTCATAATCAAGAAATTTGGAGCAAGACTAAATATTCACTTATACAGATTTGGATCTGAGATTGATATTCTGAGAATTAAGGATGATGGTCCTTGGTGTTTAGATGGATATTTGGTGGTGCTGATTGAAATACCAAATCAATGTTTTGTGTTTGATGCTGCTATAAACATGGATTATGAGTTATTCATAGTTTTTTTAAGTAGAATCCTAATGCAATTTCTTACTTCTGGGGCTTATAGAGCGATGGCATCAGCTATTGGTGAATTGTGTGGTTTTGCGGAACCAATGGGGCTATCTACATATCACAAAACTGTTAAGATGTTGATTAAGATCAATGTAACTGGGGCTTTACCAAGAAGGGTGTTAGTAAGGGCTCAAGAGGAGGAAGCATGGATTTCGGTTAATTATAATGTTATGCCATGGAGGATTTGTGATTTTTGTAGGGTTCTGGATCATTGTGTGGTACCATGTGTGCAAGAAGATGTGATGATTATTGAAGAGCCAGTTAATGTGGAGGATAGTGTTGAAATTGTGGAAGAAGAACATGGCCTTACTGGTAACAATGGTCATGTAGATATGAGTAAGAATGTTATTGGAAAAGAACAAATCATTAATTCTTCAGTTGAATTGGCAAGAGATTCCATTGATGAATATAAAGGTGATCAGGGAGGGTCAGGTGAAGGTTCTAAGGGAGATGTACCTATTCTGTCAGGTATGAAGGTCGGAACAATCTTTGATTTAGATCTGGTGGAAGCTCAAATGGTGGATGTTAATGAAAGAGATAATGAAGACTTGATAATGCTGGAGGCTAGGAATCATATCAAATGAAAGGCTAAATTGGTGGTGGAGAAATTGAAAGATAAGGAAAGTTCAAATAAGGAAGTGTCTCAAATGGTGTTATTCTCAGGGGAGCATTTAGAAATGATAGATAATATTGTTGATTTGGGGGAAGCAGTTAGAAGAATGGTTGAAGCAGAGGAGCATCAAAAAAGGGCTAACAAACTTCTTGGATTCTCTATCAATACTAAGGAACCATAAATAAAGAAGAGGAAGTACAAGAGAAAAGTGACATCTATTGTAGAAGAGAATGCTAAAAGAATAAAGGAGGTCAAGGTGCTGATTTTACTGGTGTTTAAGAGGGAATATCTTTGTTAGAGTTTGAGTCTCGTATAGTTGCTAGTGATTTTATCTATGTTTGGTTTTCAAAAAATAGATCTCCAAACAGTCCTAAAATTCCGCTTAATTCTGTTTTCCCAGTTCCCTCTGTGCACTCTCATGGAGAGGACAACATTATCCTCGCTAATCCTCAAATGATTAGAACCTTTTTACACTCTAATGAGGACCCTTTTGACATGCTCAATGATTACATCATGGACATACCAAATAACATTACTCCAGCTTCCCCTATCAGCCTAAGAACTGAGATTGCGGAAACTTCTCCAAGAAATAACCATGTACACAATATATTACACTCCATTATCATTTACAAGTCTTATATGTTGAATGAGAAGCATGTCATATTGGTAGATATCCAGACTCTGAATTTGCATAAATTTGTTTGGTATAAAGAATGCATACAATTTGGAAGTATAAAAAATTTAGCTTGGAATTATCAAGGATGTGGTAAGAAGTATCCAAAAGAACACTTAAAATACTTGGCACAATCGATTCAGCCTGATATAATCTTTCTTAGTGAAACAAAGAATGCTAGAGAAAACGTAAGAAGACTATTTAGGTCGGTAAATTACAACAATTTTAAAATAATTGACCCAATAGGAAAATCAGGGGGGTAGCTATGGCTTGGTTGGACACAGTCAGTTTAAAGATTACAGAATACACTGATTTCTTCATAAATGCTTGCATAACTGATCAAATAAATGGTAAAGATTGGATTCTGAGTTGCTTATATGGTCATCCTAATAACAAGAACTTAACTTGGGATATCTTGTCTTATCTGTCAGCTAAGACTTTTCATCTTTGGCTAGTAATAGGGGATTTGAATTTTACGTTACATCAGAATGAAACGGGAGGGGTAGGCAGAATCAACAGATCTGAAATTAATAATTCAGTTAGAGCAGTGAATGAGGTGGGTTTAATAGATTTAGGGTTTGTAGATTATCAATTCACCTGGCCTAATCACAGAACGGATGGTCAACTGATTTAAAAACGTCTAGATAGAGGATTAGCTAATAAAGATTGGATCACTCTCTTTCCTGAAGCTAAAGTTTCTCACTTGAGTCAAATAGCTTCGGACCATGGTCCTATTATTCTTAGTACTAAACAGAATATGAAAGATGGTGCGAAACCTTTTAAATGCTTTGGTACTTGGCTAGAAAATAGATCCTGTATTGATGTTGTGAATGATTCTTGGTTAACTAATCATGTTGGGTCACCTGGTTTTCAAGTAGTTAAAAAATTGTATGTCTGTAAAAGAAATTTAATTCTATGGAATAAAAACAAATTTGGGAATATGTTTTTTAAGTTGGAACGGGCCATTAAAAATTTGGGAAATTTCAATAAAAATGTAAATGCTAAAAACAGATCGGATAATTTGAAAATGCTAAATCAAGAAGTTGAGAAATGGTATAATATCAATGAATATTTTCTGATCTGAAAATAAAGAGTGGGGATAAACTGTTAAATTTAGGGGATAAAAATACGGGTTACTTTCATGGTCTGATGAGAACTAGAGTTATGAGGAATATAATTTTAGCTCTGAAAAATGAAGAGGGGGTTTGGCTGGAAAGTAGAAACCAAATAAAGGAAGTGTTGTTCAAACACTTTTCAAACATGGCAACTACTACTAAACTTGATATTAACAATGAACTATTAATTAACATTCCATTTTTGATTACGGAGAAGGATAACATATTCCTAATGAGTATTCCTCAGCATGAGGAAATCAAAAACATAGTCTTTAAAATGGCACCTAATTCTTCGCCGGATCTAGATGGATTTCCGGCAGTCTTTTTTCAGAAAAACTGGGATTTAGTCTGTGTGGATATTGTAGCTATGGTTCAAATGTTTTTTAAAACTGGGTTCCTTCTTAAAGAAATCAATAACACCTTTGTTTCTCTGATTCCGAAAACTAAAAACCCTGAAGAAGCAAGCCAATTCAGGCCTATTAGTTTATGTAACACTACTTATAAAATTGTTTCGAAACTGCTTGCTAGTAGGTTAAAACCCTTTCTAGATAAACTGATATCTCACTTTCAATCTGCTTATGTCCCTAATAAGCAGATATCTGACAACATTATGGTAGCACATGAACTAATTCACACTATGAAAAAAAAGAAAAGGTAACACGGGTTATTTAGGAATTAAAATCGATATGTCTAAGGCTTTCGATAGGGTTGAATGGCCCTTTATTTTGGCTATTCTTAGGAAAATGGGATTTGGTAGTGCCTGGTGTAACCTTATACACCAGTGCATAAGCACTACTACTTCTTCGGTTTTGTTAAATGGTTTTCCTGGTTTAATTTTTTACCCTACGAAAGGCTTAAGGCAAGGAGATCCTTTATCTCCTTACCTTTTTATTCTTTGTATGGAAAGTTTGTCTCGTTTTCTTTTGTCAGCACAAGACAAAGGGCTTATTCATGGTATCAAAGTCACGAAAAACAGTCCTCCCATTAATCATCTGCTGTTTGCAGATGATTGTTTGATTTTTGCGAATGCGAACTTGGTGGAAATTAAAAACCTTGTGAATATCTTAGCCACTTTTAGTGAAGGTTCTGGTCAACTTATCAATTTACAAAAGTTAGGTGTTTTCTTTAGTAGTAAATTTCCAAACAAATTTCAGAGGGTGATCATAAAAATCTTGAAAGTTAAAAAAATAAAACTAGATGACAAGTATTTGGGAGCTCCACTGTTCACTAATACTTCTAAAATAGTCTATTTTGAACCACTCATTAGTAGAGTGGCAGGTAGGTTAAAAGGTTGGAAAAATAAGAACGTCTCGCCAGCTGGTAGAGAAGTTATAATTAAATCCACTCTGGAAACTATCCCTAATTATCAAATGAATTGTTTTCGCATTCCTCAGCACACCCTAAACAAGATCACAACCCTACATCGTGATTTTTTTTTGGGAAAATTTGATGGGAAGTCTAAGGGTCTGTACATTAAAGAGTGGTATGGGGTTAACAAGAGTAAAAAGAAAGGGGGATTAGGCTTTCGTAAACTAAAAATTATGAATGAGGCCTTGTTAACTAAAATAGGATGGATACTGATTGCCTATCACAAGTCTTTATGGGGTACCATTTTTAAACTGAAGTACTTTCCTAACGGGGATATTTTGGATAACAGTTATAAAGCTAAACAGTCTAATTCCTGGCTTTGGAAGGGGATTGCTAAAACCTTTAGAAATCTTCGTAAAGGGTGTTATTGGGAGGTTAGCAATGGGTCTGAAATTAGTATTTGGAACCATTATTGGATTCCAGGGGAGGAAAATTTGGTTGTTCCTAACAATGATGAAATAAAACAGAATTTTTGTAAAGTAAAAGATCTTTTAAGTGAAAATGGGGGTGATTGGGATATAAACAAACTCAAACTTTGTTTTAGTGATGATATGATTCAGAAAATTATTGTCATTAAAATTTATAAAAATGCGACTGGTAGGTTGAGGTGGAGGTACATACCACATAAGGATTTTACAGTGAAGTCTTTGTATAAAATTTTAGATGATCAGAATGAAACTAACTGCCCTGCTGGTCCTACTAGTTCTATAAATTGGACTAGATTATGGAATCTGAAAGTGTTACCCAGGATCAAAATTTTTATATGGAAATGCCTTCATGACATTCTTCCAGTGGGAGCTAGAATAAAAAGAATTCTAGCTAATATTGATAATACATGCAATTTGTGTAACTCTGGAGTCGAAACTATTGATCATCTGTTTATGGAATGTGAATTTGTTAAAAATGTTTGGAATTGTCTGCCTTACGACATCAGTAAGAGGAAAAGTAAAAATCAAAACTTCCAGGTTTGGTTCAAAAGTTGGTTTCAAAACAAAAACAAAGTTAGTAATGATAAGGTTAATTGGGAAACTATTTGTGCTATTACTATATGGTTTATTTGGAAAGCTAGGTTCCAAAGTACTTTTGAGAACACTAAACATTTTTATAAGTTTACAGTGGAAAAGATTGTGAGTCATGTTAAGGCTCAGTCAGACATCAACAAAAAAGGAAAACATAGAAAAGTTACAAATAATCAGGAGGCAGAGGGCAGTGATACAGCTAATTTCACAATGGCTAAGACTAATCAGAGTTTTGAATATTTACTTATTTTGTATGTCAATGACTTCACAGGCAAGTTCAAAGGTGCCAGGTGCAGTGTTGCTGAGCAAGGAGTGATTGAAGATACAAGCAAGACCATGGTAACAGTGATGCAATGGCTGTCTGATATGAAATGCAAAAGAGTCACAGTTACCTGGCATGCTTTGGAGTCATCTGGTGACTTCTGTTTTGAGAATTGCAACATGATAGGATCAGAAATTTACAAAGAAGCTAGAGAGAAGGAAATATATAACTATTTCAGCTACTTTAAAGTTGTGGTATGTAATAAGGGTGAAAACAATATTCTGCTGTATAATATGTATAGGTTATGGGTACTTTTTGGTAGAAATTGGACGTGATCAGAAAGAGATGAGAGAAACATGAAGAACTGGTTTGATATTCTGAGCAGAAATGATCAAAATCAGCAGGCTGATGCTAGTTCTGCATATGGTTACTCTAATCAAGGGGGAAACTATACTCATAATGGGGTTACTAAAATTGGGTAGATGGAGTCTGAGAGGAGTACCAACATGATGAATTTTTAAAATCAGGCCACAGTCTACACAGGAAATGGGAGGAATGCTCAAGATTTGGTAATGTGGGAAACACTAACTCAGCACATAAATGTCACAAAGGTTGGCGCGAAAATGAGATTTTTCAGGAATTCAATATTTGAAGAGGGAAGCACAAACCGAGTGTCGGGTCATTTGAATTGTCTGAATACCAACAATGTTTACATTAGGTATGATTCTCAGGTTAATAGTCAGTTTGGGCATGTAACCAAATGCAAGGATTTCGTTATCAATAAATGTAGTTCTCCTTTGCCAAAAATAAAATAAAATAAAAAACCATTTCGCCCATCTCGCTTTAATAGCTCCGATTAAATTATATTCATGCATTAAGAAGATAAGGAGGCTTCGTATTCCACACCAACTAAAGCATTTTTTTCACTCTTGCGTACACTAGGGGATTTCACTTGGAAAATGAAATGTTATGTCCTAATAGATTCGGGGCCATAACCATGAGTTTCATTGCATGAGATCGTGTAGCAGCTATCAATGAGGCCCTGTCAATTAGTATTACAGGGAAGAAATCTATTTTAGACACTAATATAATTAGATCCGTTCATCATAGATAAATTTGGGATTTGCTATCCCAGGTAAAATCGATCCAGCCGGCGCAACGCCAATTTAAATTCATTAATTTTATTTTATTTAAAAAAAATTATTTTACATTTTGTAGGTTGAGATATAGTTCTGTTTTTTTCGTAAGTTGAGTTATAGTTCCGCAAAATTTATAAAAAATAAGCAAAAATGCACTAAATTTTTCATGACACACCCCACCTAACTAAACTATCCAAAGTCCAAACAGAAAAACTTCGAGGGAGTTTTATTTCTACTTAACTGTCTTTTTATTTTTTCTTCTTTTCATTAAAAATGGACTTACCACAAAATTTAAAAAAAAAAACCGTGAAAAAAAAAAAACAACAACCATATCTCAATTATAGTAAAGCTATGTACAACTGGTGCACTTTAACATCTCAATTGCGCCGTACAAAATTTAGAGTAAACATCTTCAAACACATCAGTTCCTACACACCGGTAAAAAAAAGTAAAAAAATTACACTATCTATTAAATGAACAAGTGTTTTAAACTTTCTTTTGGAAAGCCTGGAATTTCTTTCAACCTGCCCACCAAACCGGGAACGGAATGATATCTCATGACCTTTTTCCTAATCGATAATATGTTAGCACTGTCCCTTTTATATTCCCAAATTGTGCTTCTAAAAAAGTTCTTGGAAGACCCAATCCAAGTTGTATACATTTAGGTATAATGCCATACCTTTCTGGTTGTTTTACAATGCAGAAAAATATACACATTCGTTACGGTAGGTTTCTCAAGTACCCATTCGATATTTCCATTTCATAAGTATTTAGTTTCCCCCAATATCGCACCAAATTAAACATATTCATCCCAAAAGGAGTTAATATGTGTTCCCATACCAGATAAAACATTATCCTACCAATGACTGTGAGCCGAGGAAGGAACTAACGAACATGAGAATTTATTATCAACTAGTTATGCACCCGTGCGTTGCACGGGTTCAAATTGCTTGAAACTAACCTGTTGGTAGAATGAGTTTACCCCAAATAATTTTAGGTAACAAAAACATTAATTTTTTGAAAATGGCAGGTCATCTTGTATTGGTACTTACTTTGTAATAAATATATGATGGGAACTGGGAAGTATCTTTTCATGATGGGAAGTGAGGCTGGTCAATCATAAAATGGATTTAGCTTACAAAGTAGGACATACGAAGACCTGATTATATTTGGAGATATATTGATTTATTATACAGTCTAAGAAGAAAACGAAAATCAAATTACATTTATAAATAGACACTTGTAAGCCAAGTACCAAAAGATTATCCCGACTTCAAACAAAATATAGGAAATACATTGCAGCAACTTATATATTTATTAAAGACGGAAAAGTACCAAAGGATGTGCCTCTACATCCTCACACAGTATGAAAAATTCCTATACACAAATTACATGCTACATCAGATTGGGCCAGGGTGATCAGCAGGTGACGGAGCACTCTTTCTGGTTCTGACTTTGATCCCTTTATGGTTCATCTTGTTGTCGTCTTGGCGGTGAGGGAGTACTCTTTTCTGATTTTGACCCGTTGTCCATTGGGGAAGTTGGGAGAAGTTGAGGACGTATTAACAGGAATCATAGGATAATGAGTTACATGAAGTCCTCCTGCAAAGACTGTCATAGGCATAAGAGGAGCTACTGCAAAGCAATTATACTTTTTCCACTGTAAGAAACTTGTCAGTTTATGTATGATGGTTTCGAACTCATATTAAACATACATCGAAAATAATTTATGAAAGTTTAACCATTTAGCAGTAATCTAACTGTCAATAATATCATTGCGATCTTATTAATTTTATTCTTTCATATTCCATTGTAAAGTACTAAGTACAAACACTATTTCTTAATTAAATTATCCATTCACGCTTTCCTTTTCCTAAAAATAGCTGACCAAGCAAGATATTATTAAAATCTATCAAGTCATACTAGACCAAGTTAAGTGAAACTTGTTTCTGTGAAGAAAGTGTTGGTTCATACCCTATCTATATGACTTCTTTTTCATGCATCAACATTGGCATGTTAAATGAAAATGATACACAGTTAAACAGCAGGCTTTTATTTGGAATGCATACAAAATTAAGGTTATTAATATGAGAACACATCAAGATCGATCGACACCAAACATTAAGATTTTTCTTAAGGTAATTCATTTGGAAATTAACCTCATTCAGACCCAAGCTTTAGAAGTCTCGATGGGCTAAATCAACTTGTGCAAAGAACCAAGAAGTTAATCATTTGCTTGATCATCCTTCGAATAACACTTGGTATAGGTAAAAAACAGTACCTTGTGTTACGTATACGTAAGTCATGGGATAGACTGAGATGACCATGCTCAATATCCCTCCATATTTTGAAATCCTATAGGAAGTGCGGAACAATCATCTGCAACTACTTGAAACTCTTCAAAAAGATTTCTTCATCTCCTTGAAAACCTGCAAAGCTTTTGAACTCTCGATGGGCTAAATCAACTTGTGTAAAGAACCAAGAAGTTAATCATTTACTTGATCATCCTTTGAATAACACTTGGTATTGGTAAAAAAACAGTACCTCGTGTTGCGTATACGTAAGGCATGGGATAGAATGAGATGACCATGCTCAATATCCCTCCATATTTTGAACTCCTAGTGGAAAAATCATCTGCCACTACTTGAAACTCTTCAAAAAGATTACTTCATCTCCTTGAAAACCTGCAAAGCTTTTGAACTCTCGATGGGATAAATCAACTTGTGTAAAGAACCAAGAAGTTAATCATTTACTTGATCATCCTTTGAATAACACTTGGTATTGGTAAAAAACAGTACCACGTGTTGCGTATACGTAAGGCATGGGATAGAATGAGATGACCATGCTCAATATCCCTCCATATTTTGAACTCCTAGCAGAACAATCATCTGCCACTACGTGAAACTCCTCAAAAAGATTTCTTCATCTCTTTGAAAACCTGCTAAACATTTCGTATCGCTTTTTTTTCGTCACCATGGTTATACAAAAAGTCTACGTGGTCCACATGAACTGATGCATTAATACACATGACCTTAGCATTCAGAATAATAATTGATGGAATCATGTATACCTATAATAAGAAGAATAGATGACTAACAAACATGAATATATTTTGTGTTGCTGTCATTCATCTTGGACTCCGGGTAGTGGACTCCAAATTCCATATATCATCTATAAAGAACTTCCGGGAAGCTTTTGACAATTAATTGGTAATTTAATAATAATATAAAAATAGGCAACCTGTTACAAAAATATAGGCATGCATTCTCTATGCAATTATGGATAAACTGCAGAGAGCCGGATTGCAGAAAACTACCCAGTCTTTGGCATCACCATACAATACACGACCAGAAAAACTCACTCTCAGATACTTCTTCTTATGGATAATTTATAAAAACATTTTTTAAACGTATCCAGAGAAATCAATCTAATATAGAACCCATACTTGATGACCTACTGATAAACTAAGGGATTGAATTCGAGACAGAAAATTGGAGATATTGAGTATATTTACCTTTGGTAGAGTAAACTTAGTCGCCATTATCGTTGACGTAGCACTGAAGATAATATTTATCATGTTCAAGTGATTATTCTCTAAAACCTCCGATCAATTGGGTACACAAACAAAATCAATCACGAAAAGCTACAACATAATATCCGTTATCAGCGGTAGTAACTTCATCAGGAAAAAATAAAAATAAAATCAGAACACAGTAATCAAGAAAAAAACCCAAACCTTAATGGCTACCTGTAACTAATATTTTCACATCAAAAACCCAGCAAAACCCTTGAAATTCTAGTTTTCATGCCGAGAGACATCATAGGAAAAAAAGGATGCTTAGTTGTGTTTGGTTTTATTAGAAAGAAAGATAGCGAAGGAGGAGGAACCTGCGAGTCCAGATTAGGGTTTTGTATTTTAGCGAGATGGTAGTCATGCCGTAAGAGCACAGGAAAAAACAAAAAATGTTTTAGGGGAAGAAAGAAATTGAGACCTAGGGTTGTGAAAAGTAAGAAACAATCTCGGCGTGCATTAGTAATAGTCCGGTATTCATCACCGAAAAAATTTCAAACACTGGATTTTTATTGGTCGGGGGGCCAGGAGCTCTAGAATTCAAGTTTTTGGCCTAACTTTCAATGTGAGGCCACCAATTTCTACTCAAATTATATATACAATTTGGATAAATCTTAAATGCAAATAAACGCATGAAGACTACATTCATTAAAATAGAGTGCATCACAAATTTAACATTCAAAACCAAACTCTTGAACTCACACATTTGATGTGCTTAACTTCAAACTTCAAACTCAAACAAAATTTTGTTCAATCATTGTAGGAACCTTCCCCGTGGATACCACCAAACCCAACACTTGAATTGAATTTTGCTAAATGGTGTTTTGATTTTCCTTTTGAAGCATGAAATCTTAGTTGATAATTAAAGCAGAACTACACATGGGAATGTTGTTCCCCTAGTGTCATTTAATACATTTTGTTTCAAAAAATTGGGAACTATATACTCCCATATATTAGTGTAGGTGTAAATTATCCACATGGCTAGGTGGCAACATATTAAGCTATGATGCACCCGAGAATGAAGAGACGAGAAACATAGGATAAAGATTGCCAGGCGCGAGATTTAAGAAGCCACGTGGATCGGGCATGATTGCTCTGCAGCTGTCGGACAAGACCTGACTCCAGGCTTCTAGCAGAGCTGATAAGACAAGACATGGTGGGTCAAACGAGGAGTAATAGTCAAATGTATAAGAAGATATGTGTTACATCGGCCAACTGCAAGGGCGATAGACGAGAAGGGCGACATCGTTCCATGAGAACACCCGAAGGAATCGGCTTGGACGAGAGACAGGCGAAGGAATCAAAATACATCGGCCACATGCACAGAAGAAGGGACGACATAAGCTGGCCCGACCACAGAACTTCAGATTAGATGTAATGTGACCAACACCCTAGTATGGTTGTATGTAACCCTTCCTATAAATAGAGGAACTTATATCCAAGAGAGGTAGGTTGTATTTGAAGAGAGAGAGGCTTGTAATCACGAAAAAGAGGAAGAGGAGAGCGAGATCATCTTTCAAGTGAGTTCATTTGGAAGAGCAACACCATTGTAACACCTTGAAGTAATAAGATACACCCTTTCACCCCCGTGGACGTAGGTAATCATACCGAACCACGTATATCCTTGTGTCTAATGTTTGGTTCTTATGATCATTTGCATTAGTAGAAGTTCTCTATCCTTTGGATGTAGTTTGAAATAAAATGCATCTAAATTCTGGCGCCGACTAAGGGGATCCGACTAAGATCTCCGGATACCTTGCCTAGGAGACCTTAAGAGACGATCCAAAGCTCCTGTATACACGTTCAAGTGTTGTAGTTGAAGCTAGGATGAACTCTGATGGCCGAAATCGCTGCCATTTTGAGTCATTTAGTTTACATGCATAGTTACAGCACTAGAAGCGTCTTCACGAGGTGTGGTAAAGTTTCCATTCTTCGCCCACCAACGGTTTGATCAGCATAGATTCCTCATAAGCTCACCGGCGATTAACAACACAGGTTCAGATCTAGGTTGAAAATCTGCTGATATGATGACTGTTTATTTTCAGTGGATGGTCGAGTTTTAACGGTAGAAAATCTGTATTCTTACAATGGTTTAAGAGTTCGAGTGTTGGAGAGTAACAAAAGGTCAAAGCTAAGGTGTCTTTTTACATAACAAACTGCCGATATCGAGGTGTCATAACCAGACGATGTTAACCCGTCGTCGGAGAGTCCTTGGAGAAGATCTAGGGAGAACGGCCATGATAAGATTTTGAGGAAAAAACGACAGTAGAAACTTAATTTAACTTTTGGACTTGTGCGTCATACTTTTTAGTCACCATGTGCATGAGTTTAATGATTTGGAGCATATAGAATGAAGGACAAACCAGCTTAAATGCGGAAGTCAAGTACTGAAGGCGACGTCGTACGGAGTGATAGTGACGTAGCGCAAAATCTTCCACAAAGTCAGCTAGAGTCATATTTTTTTGCGTCAGTTGGTTATATCTCACCCTTTTTAAGCATTTATTTCCAATACTAGGTCAAAGTAAGGTGTTCTTTATATCTGTTGACGTAGGGACGGACGATACTCGGCTCACCACGCACCACATCTGATGGCTAGCACCTTAGGGAGGGAAGGACATTAAGGAATCGCACAGTTACTAGCAGAAACATGCAGACAGGGGTAACGGGGCCAAGACAAGAAGGGATCCGACAACCACCACTCAAGGAGTCTCGCGCAGCTGCGCGAGGCATGCCAACTGTAAATGAAGGAGTGGATCTTGGGCGAGATGACGACACCCTACCCTTGAACCAGGTCATCTTGACCCAAAGGAGAGTTGACCAAGTAGACGGGCTTACAGCTTCAGACACAGAGGACGACGAAGAAGAGCTTGCAGCACAAGCTCAGAGACAAAGAGAAAGGCAACAAACCGAGTACCAGGAAGCCTTGGGAAGACAACAAGAACGTCTTTGGCAGATTCAGTTAGGGCGAGGAGCGGCCAGTAACATCGGACATGTACCTTCTCATGCAACCGGACATACAACTGGTACGATACTACCTCCACCAACGACGTCAGAACCACTACAGTCTCGGCCATCCCATCCTAATGGACACTCTATCCATGAGAGCACAGACCCGACGTTGTTGGCCATTTTATAAAGTCAAAGAAGATAAGAAGCGGCACTAAGAGAACTCCAGCAGCGGAACCTCTCCTTGGAGTTCGAGAATTACTAATTAAGGAACCAACGAACTAGGTCAAGAGGATCGTCTAGCCAAGGAACATCGAGAAATCGTGGCCGATCAGAGCAACCACCAAACCCCCGACGGGGCCGAGCTACCTTAATCGGTCTAGGCAATCTCCCACACCTTCCCCAAGGGGATACAGACCACTTGAGGACTCGTCCACTGATGAAGAGAGGCAAGGACGGGGCGAGCGTCAGGACGGGGCGACGGAAGTTAAACTCAAAGAGTTGGAAGCAAAAATCAAGGAGCTATCGGGAAATAGGGAAGAGAACAAATTGGAAGAGATTATGAGCGAGGCGGAGAAGACACATTTTTCCCAAGAACTTGAACAAATGCCATTCCCCCCAAAGTGTACCTTACCGACGTTTCCATCTAGATTCAACGGAACAGGAGATGCGGTCGAGCATATGAAAATGTATACCATGTCATTGATACAATAGAAAAGTAGTACGATAGTCATGTGTAAATTCTTTCCGGCCAGTTTGGAAGGAGAGGCGAGAGATTGGTTTTATTCACTCCCACCTGGATCGATTGACGGATATGATGCACTAGTCGAGGCCTTTCTTGAAACTTACATGCACAATAGTCGACCTTGGCCAAGAATGAACAAGTTATTCACCCTCGCCAGGAGATTCAGGGAACCCTTGGGAACCTTGACCGATAGGTGGAGGAAACTATGTACTGAAATTGGAAAAGTGCCAGTAGATCAGGCCATCTTCGGATTTGAGAACACATTGGGAAGATCGGACCCTATATGGATAGCCATGTTCTCTGAAAAACCAAAGACCTTAAAGGAAATGCGAAGAATGCAAGAACATTTTATCACCCTAGAAGAAATTCAGGCCTAATCAAGAGATAAAGGGGTACAAGAAGCTAACGCAGAGGAATCCGAGGCCATGACAGCCGTGGATAATCCCGCTAGGCATCCCGAGAAGATATCGGACCATCCATCGAGGAGCAGCGAGAAGAAGGAGTGGGTGATTAAAGGGAATAAGCCGAGGCATGAAGCCCGATCGTATACTCCTTTGAACGCTCCTTTGGAGGAAGTATTCAAGGAAGTCGAGAAGAGAAACGGTATCAATTACCCAGCGTCAAGGGGAGTCCAGTTCCACGAAACCAAGAATCACCCCGAGTACTGTCATTACCATCAGTATAGGGGCCAATCCACCAACAATTGCCGAGAAGTTAAGGACATCGTCCAACATCTCGTCCGAGATGGATACCTAAGGCAATTCGTCTGATACCCAGCTCAGCCGACGGTAACACCCGAAGCGCCGGTTCATCAAGTTCACATTGCCAGATCGACTCAGTTTGTGAATACCATTTCACACTCAGCTGTTCAAGAATACACTCTCGGTTCGGAAATCACCTCAAGGATTCACAAGAGGGACCGTAACGGCAAAGAAATATTTAGCATGGCTAAGACCTTACCCATGGAATCTTGGATGATGCATCCTGTCTCGTTCTCGGCCAAGGACGTCCCGTCGAATGGTCAGGCATATAGTGATCCCTTGGTCATTACGTTACTAATTGAGAAATGAGGAGTAAGAAGGATCCTTATGGATAGCGGCAGCTTAGTCTAAGTACTGTTTTACGACACGTTTAGGAGAATGGAGCTGTCGGACGATATCCTAGTCCCTTCGACATATCATATCTATGGATTTAATGGCACAGTGACCATCCCAAATGGCGAGGTAACGTTGAGGGTCTCGGACGGCGGGGGCTACCTTGATACATTAAAAACTTTCTGTGTGGTCGACGTCGCGTCACCCTACGAAGCAATTATCGGGCGCCCATGGATCGCAGGGATTAAAGGAGTGGCATCAACATATCATCAAAGGTTAAGGTTCCCGACATATAAAGGAATAGATGAAATTGTAGGCGACTCCCAAGCAGCATGGCAATGTATGCGGGTTGATCTCAAAATAAATGAAAATCGGCGAGCTAGACAAAGGCAAGAGAAGAACAAAGCTAAGGAATCTAAGGCGGAAGAAGAATCGGAGAAAATTATTTCACAAGCGGTCATGGCGTACGAGGCTCAGGAGCAAGACCCCTTATAGAAATTAAAGGTAACAGCTCCATTCGGGGAACCTAAGTCCAATTTCTCGACAGTTGAGCCGACGCGGGAAGTGAATTTGGGGACGATTGAGGAACCAAGGTTAGTAAGGATTGGGACTTTACTCTCGGACGAGCAAGCAGGACAACTCATGATGGTGCTAAAAGAAAACATAGACGCGTTCGCATGGGAGGTGCACGATTTAGAGGGAATTAACCTGGAGGTCTGCTGCCATCACTTGAAGATTGATCCGAGTGTCAGGCCGGTTAGGCAGAAAATGAGGCGAATCGCACCAGAGTTACAGGCGGCGGTCGAGGCCGAGCTAAAAAAAGCTACAAGAGTCTGGGATAATCCGGAAATCCCATTACCCGCAGTGGATATCTAACATGGTCGTGGTACCAAAGAAAAAGGGAGGAGTCAGAATATGTATTGATTTCAGCGACTTGAACAAGGTCTGCCCGAAGGACAGCGTCCCTCTCTCAAGCATAGACCAACTAGTAGAATCCATAGTCGGGTACGAGGCGATGACACTGATGGACGGTTACATGGGCTACAACCAAATACCATTAGCGCCCGAGGATCAGGAGCATACCTACTTTTTCACACCAAGAGGGTTGTATTGTTATACTAAGATGCCCTTCGGACTTAAGAACGCTGGTGATACTTACCAGATATTAGTGGGGGACATGTTCGAAAACAAGATCCACGACACCATAGAAGTTTACGTAGACGATATGTTAGTCAAGAGCCGTCGAGCTAAGGATCATGTCCGAGATCTTCGAGAGATTTTTCAGACGATGAGGAAGCATAAGATGAAAATCAACCCCGCTAAGTGCGACTTCTGGGTTACATCAGGAAAATTCATGGGATATATCATCACCTCCAGAGGAATAGAAGCAGACCCCGAGAAGTTTAGGGCTGTCTTAGAAATGCCTTCCCCCGCAATGGTAAAAGACGTGCAAAAGCTAAATGGCTGCATATCAGCGTTGGGGCGATTCGTGTCACGGTCGTCGGACAAATGTAAAGCCTTTTATGACATCTTGAAGAAGGGAAAACAGTTTCAATAGACGGATGCAAGCGAAGAGGCTTTTCAAAACATCAAGTTACACTTAGCCAGCCTCCCGATTTTGCAAAGGCCCGAGCCGACTGAAATCCTCACCCTATATTTAGGGGCGACACCATATGCCATTAGTGCAGTGTTGGTTAGGACGGAGGGAAATGCGGAGAAGCCGGTATATTTCACTAGCAAAACACTAAGCCCGGTCGAGAAAAACTATACCAGGATGGAGCAGATGGTTCTGGCACTAGCCTTTGCCGCTTCTAAACTCCGAACGTATTTTCAAGCTCATCGCATACGGGTGCTCACCAAATCGCCCATTGAAGTAGTCTTGGATAATGCAGGGCGATCAGGAAAAATCTCTAAATGGGGAGCCTTAATCAAACAATATGATGTGGTGTACGAGACAAGGACGGAGATCAAAGGACAAGTAGTGGCCGACTTCCTAGCAGATTTCCCACTAAGCGATAAAGACGAGGTTGAAGATGTACCTGGGATGATAGAAGAAAGAGAAGAACCTGCTGACCTATTAGCAGCTAGTAGTCCTACACAATGGGAAGTTTTCGTTGATGGGGCATCGAATAGAGAAGGATCAGGTATTGGGTTGGTCTTCACCACACCGAAAGGAAGAAAGATGGTGCACTCGTTCAGATTGGAATTCAAAGCAACAAATAATGTCACCGAGTACGAAGCAGTAATCCACGCCCTGCGGATAATTATAGAAATGGGACTACAGGAGGTTCGTTTAACTAATGATTCACAGTTGGTGATTCGGCAGATTACGGGAAAATACGTAACACACGACCCCGTTTTGCAAAAGTATTGGGAGATCGCCCAACATTACATCAGCCAAATACCAAGCATTAAATTTCGTCACATTTGTAGAAAAGACAACAGGCACTCGGACGCCCTATCCTACATCTCCTCACAGCTGGTGGACCCGAGCATTGAGGGTATTTGTATTATGAGGCTCCTCACTCCATCAATCCCAGAAACACCAGACGTAAGGGTCGATGTGGCTATTAACACGGCCGAACGATACAAAGAGGGCGATTGGAGAAAGCCGATACACCAGTACTTGGAATCGGGCTAACTACCCAAGGGTCGGCCTGAAATAAATAAATTCAAAAGTAAGTCAGGCACCTACGAACTAAGGGAAGGGATTTTATACATAAAATCCTACTTAGGGCCGCTCTTACGGTGCCTAAGTAGGGAAGAAGGCCACATAATCTTGCATGAATTACATTATGGAGCCGCGGGCAATCACAGCTCGGGGAGAAGCTTATCGGCCAAGGCAAAGACAATGGGCTACTTTTGGATATATATGAACGAAGATGCAAAAGAAATGGAGAAGGCTTGCGAAGAATGTCAACGGTACATCAAGAAAATCCAGGCGCCAGGAGTACCTTTAAACTCTATTTTAAGCCCATGGACCTTTGCCAAATGGGGAATAGACATTGTCGAACCATTACATGTAGGAACTGGGCAGAGTAAGTACTTGATCGTGGCCACGGATTACTTTACCAAATGGGTAGAGGCCGCACCACTAAGGCACATCCGAGACAAAGATGTCTTCAAGTTTATTTGGGAACATATCATTTGCCGATTTGGGGTCCCGGAAGCTATCGTCTCTGATAATGGCAAACAACTCCAAAGGGAAAACATCGATCTTTTATTTAATACGTACAACATTAGGAAGAGCAAAGATACCCACATTTACCCCCAGAGTAATGGGCAAGCCGAGATCACTAACAAGACAATCGCCGACAACATGAAGAAAAAATTAGATGGAGCATATGGTGATTGGTGCGAGGAGTTGTACAATGTGTTGTGGGCATACAAAACCACGCGGAGGGAAGCTACAGGGTTCTCGCCATTTATGATTGCTTACGGAACGGACGCGATTCTACCAACGGAAGGAATGATCCCTACAACGAGAACAGAAGCATGGAGGCCAAACGTTTCGTCCGATCTAATTTTGGCAAAACTCGACGATTTGGAAGAAACAAGGGAGATAGCGATACAAAAGATGGAAAACTATCAAAGGAGGCTACAACGAGAATACAAAAAATGCGTTCGCCCAAGGGAATTTCAGCCGGGACAGCAAGTGTTGAAATTTCTGTCCGAATGGGAGCGAGACAAAAAAGGCGGAAAACTTGCACCAAAGTGGGGTGGGCCGTATATAATTGCGTCTAAAGAGGGCGAGGGATCGTATCAATTATTGAGACTCGATGGAACAAAAGAGTTCAAACCTTGGAACGTCAAGTATCTGAAACTCTACCACCCCTGAAGGGCGATGCGAAGAAAAGGTAAGCATACTTTCCTTCTATCTCTTTGAAACCGTGAGGGGTATGAGATAAGGCATGAGCGACTAATGGTCATTCATACTCGGGGAAAAGCCAGTGTGGAAGTGCCGAGGTGACTTACACTCGAATGGTCATTCGTACTCATGGAAAAGCCAGTGTGGAAGTGCCGAGGTGACTTACACTCGAATGGGCATTCGTACTCGGGGCAACACCAGAGTGGAAGTGCCGAGGTGCCTTACAGTCGCCTGGATATTCGTACTCGGAGCAGTGGCAGTGTGCAAGTGCCGAGGTATCCTAAGGGTTCTGGTGGTTGGAAACTAGTTCCAAAGGTTGTTGAGACGCGAGGTCTCCTCAGCTATGTGGCCTACTAACATTTGAAAGGCCGCCCCCACCGCAGGTGGCGGTGACCACTTGCTCGAGATTGGTTGATCGATAACCGCTCGGGGAAATCGATCCTAGAACTAGGTTGACTGGTACCCTTCCACTGAATTCAATAGATAGTGATGAGATACCCCAATTAGGACACGGCATTGGGCCCGATGACCCTCCTTGTTGGGTGTGTTCGACAGAAAAGGTTAAATCACTAACATGTGTCAATCAATAATTGCAGGAATAACACGAGGAACAAAAGCTAAATCGATAGCGTCATGCGTCAATCAACAATCGCAGGAATAACATAAGGAACAAAAGCTAATTCGATAGCGTCATATGTCCATTAACAAAGCACGGAAAGTTTCAAGCGACCATACGAAACGGAAAGTGTAACGAAAGTAAAGCGAACAACACCGGCGACGCAGCACCCCACATAAACAAACAAGCAGTATATCAGAAGTAAAAATGGGGAGAGGTGTTCAAAGAGATTTACAACCCAGAACAAAGGGATAATTAGTGATGCAGCACTACAAAAAGAGAAATCAAGCCTTGGGAGGAATCGCGCCAGCCCTCTTCTGCGCGACCTCGCGCCACTTATTCTCGACCCACTCCTCAATGCCCGTCCGAACCTTCTCGTCCACCTCCTCTGCATGAGCAACGCGTTCCTCCTCGAGCTGCTGGGTAAGCTGAGAAGCGGCTTCCTCGGCATTGACCAGCTTGGAACCCAAATCGGCCTCAACCTGCTTCAATCGTCGGACCTCTAGATCCAGCTCCTGAGAACGTTTCTGCTCGTCTACAGGATCACAAAGACAGAACATTATTCATTGAACATGACTTAACAATTGTGCAAGAATAGGACGTAATCTAAATCTAAGGAACGTCCTCAACACATCATCTAAGAGACCTGAGAAGGCGGGTAACACTGACTGAAGCGACTCTATCGACTTGGACAACTCATCCTCGGTCTTGGACAACTTCATGGTTAACTCGTTATAGTGTTGCTCGTTGAATTCGTTGCCAGGGCAGTACTTCTTATGTTCACCCAACTCGGCCATTAAGTGATTGCGCGACACCTGAAGCACTGAAATCTGTGACCTACGTCATTCAAGTTCTCCCACCACTTTGTCAAATTCACCCACTTTGCCCAACAAATCCCTGATTGCTCGCTCTACTACATCTTTGTCCCTCAAAATTCATCGGCGATCCTCGTGGAGGTCTCGATTCTGCAACTGTAAAGCATCTACCCGCTTCCCTAAGTCTCTGGCCAACGCAGTTTTCTCAGCAGAAAGGCATTGAGAAGCACCAAAATGAGCTCGCAAATTATCTATTTCTTCACGGGCATACTCAAACTGTCGATACCGGTCTAATTCGCCTTGAAGCTCTTAGATCTCACCAGCTTGGCGATCTGTTTTCCTATCCTTGTTTGCGATCCTCCGATAAAGATTCTCCACCAAATCCTTTTCGATATCCCACTTCTTCTTTATGATCATAAACTCCGATGAAGGGTCTAAACCTATACTAGCTATCTCGGCTAACATAAGGATACCCGACTCAGGATACAGGCACGATAAACTCAATCAACATAAGGTCTATAGAATTATAACATACCTTGGGCATCGGCAAGTTTGATTTCTAGCTCGCGCGCGCGACTTTTTTCGTTCTGCAATTGAAGCTGGAGAGATTCCACCAGCTGCCTTTCCCTAAGACGATTGGCGGCATCCAACCGTACCCGATTAAGAATCGGATACAAGTAAACAAGTTAGAATGGTAGGCGACGACAAGAAATAAGCCAAGGGAAAGACGTCCCCTAAACAGGCAGAGTCACTCACCACTGTATCAAGAGTCTGAGCTATATCTCCATACAGGGGCACGGCAGCAAGCATTTGCTCATCAGTATACGCACCAAAGTCAGGGGAAGTCAGCTCTCCAAGAGAATTCATGATAGGACCCGAGACAATAAAGGAGGTTTCAACACCATACGTGGACCCACCAGTAATCTGGGGAAGATGATGAAGTACTTCCGATTCAGCATTAACAGTATCTCCTAGCTCGGGCGCCTTCAAGGGTTCTTGTTTGTCGGCCAACTCAGGATTAACGAACACCTCAGGACCAACATTTTCTCCCATCTCCTTCCCCCCGCCCTTGTCACCCGAGAGATCATCGCCGAATAGGTCATCTTCATCAAGGATATCGTAGATTATTTTCGGCCTTTACTGTGGCTTAGCAACCTGCTTGCCCCTAAGAGGATTACGCCTAAGGGGTTGAGGATCAACCTCCTCTACATCGGCCTCATCATCATCGCGCCTAGGAAACTTCTACACAAGGCTCCTCGTCAGAACATGTGAAGGCAAAAAACAGGGGCAAGTACATGTACTTATAATAAAATCACTATGTTTGTTTCCTTCCCCTGGTCTTCCTCAACCCTTGTTCTAGCACCTCTTTTCCTCGATGATCCGGCAGTCTTGGTAGAATCTCCCTGAGGTTTAATAACAACAAACATCCAATTGGCATCAAAGCTAACATAATAGAAATCGAGAAGAGAGTAAGGAGACACATACCTTAACAGCCTTATCATCATTAACAACCTAGAAAGGATAGGGCTCGGCGGGAAAAAGAGGCGACAGAAATCTACCATGTAAAATGGGACCTCGGACAAGGAGTGGAACTCGGGGATAAATAGGGTCATTGGTATGACGGGGTCGCCTGTTAGAGCCTTGGCCGAGGGGATCGGCATCCAACATCATCCTTTCAACATTTTTGGGCATAGTCCTGTGACGATGGGGACTAGCAGCAAAACCGGCAAGATCACCCAAGGTTGAAGTACCAGCTCGATAGTTGGCAAGGAAATTGGCAACGGTATACCCCGGAGCGTCCTCGGGCTTGTAGGTTGACCACTCGGCGGTGGAGCCGTGACCATCCCGGCGAGCTCTCCATTCATCCATAATTCGAAAACTGTTGCCAGTTCATTGAACAAGAGCGCGATAAGGCTTGAGCTGAGAAAGAACCTCATAGTAGAAAGGGTTATCGGGGTGATACAAAGGAAGACGAAGACCTAGCTCCAGTTGGCCTTGAGTAATAACCACGAAGTTAGCCGAATGTTCGTGCTTCCCCACGTCGGACTTCTTCAAAATGTTGTTTTGGCCCGAGATCAGGGTAACTTCGTAATTCTGAAGATCGTACTTCTCTTTCAGCTGCTCAATGAACTCTTTGTCAGAGAGATCTTTCACCCTTTTCTCGGACCTGCACGAAATAGAAGGAGAATCATCAGGAAAGATAGATCTCATGGCGCGATCATCGTACTTAGAGGGACTATCAAACGAAAATAGGGAAGCAAGGGAAAAAGCATCAAACTCGGAAAAAACATCATCGAAAAACCTTTTTTCAGTCATGGAGGGAGAAGAAGCCATGGACGCAAACAATGCAGAACTGAGAAATCGGTGAAGAAGGTTAGGACGACGAGAATGTAACCACAGCTACTATGACAATCGATGAGGAGAAGATGAAAGAATAAAATTAAGAAAACGAGGACTTTTAGAAGAAGAAAGTGCCGAACAAATCTCGAAGAGAAGGTTGCAGCAGCGGGGAACTGGAAAATAAATGGCAAAGAAGAAGAAAGAGAAAATGAAGCGGGCTATTTAAAGTGGAGAAGTTGTAACCGACGCCGACGGTTACAGGTAATAAAGTGGAGTTAATGGGGTACTGCATGACGGAATTTGCGGCATGGACGAGGACATGGGCATCTGGGATGACTTTCTTCCACTCGTGTCTGCCACACGAGCGAAAGAAGGGGCATAAATGTAGGTGTAAATTATCCACAGGGCTAGGTGGCAACATATTAAGCTATGATGCACCCGAGAATGAAGAGACGGGAAGCATATGATAAAGATTTCCAGGCGCGAGATTTAAGAAGCCACGTGGATCGGGCATGATTCCTCTGCAGCTTTCGGACAAGACCCGACTCCAAGCTTCTAGCAGAGCTGATAATACAAGACATGGTGGGTCAAACAAGGAGTAATAGTCAAATGGATAAGAAGATACGTGTCACATCGGCCAACTGCAAGGGAGATAGACGAGAAGAGCGACATCGTGCCATGAGAACACCCGAAGGAATCGGCTCGGACGAGAGACAGGCGAAGGAATCAAAATACATCGGCCACATGCACAGAAGAATGGACTACATAAGCTGGCCCGACCACAGAACTTCAGATTAGATGTAATGTGACCAACACCCTAGTATGGTTGTATGTAACCCTTCCTATAAATAGAGGAACTTATATCCAAGAGAGGTAGGTTGTATTTGAAGAGAGAGATGCTTGTAATCACGAAAAAGAGGAAGAGGAGAGCGAGATCATATTTCAAGTGAGTTCATTTGGAAGAGCAACACCATTGTAACACCTTGAAATAATAAGATACACCCTTTCACCCCCGTGGACGTAGGTAATCATACCGAACCACGTATATCCTTGTGTCTAATGTTTGGTTCTTATGATCATTTTCATTAGTAGAAGTTCTCTATCCTTTGGATGTAGTTTGCAATAAAATTCATCTACAATTAGTTTGCAATACTCCCTGTTGACTATTATCCGCCTCATGATTAGCGAGAGTGTCCACTGCCTGGTTTGCTTCCCGATAATTGTGAATAATTTCAAATTGGGGAATTTTTTCTAGTCTTTTGGTGATCTCAGCAATCATGTCTCTCAGGTACCATGGAGGATCCGCCATTTCTTGATGAAATGAACTAGGGTTTTGAGATTCTGATTCAATATAGATTTTATTCAATTGGTAAAGTATGACCTTTCTTAGTGCCGTGAGTAATACCCATGTCTCTGCTAGCAGTGGTGTTGTGATCCCCAGAGGTTGGGCCATTGCAACAATAACTATGGTTGTCGAATCTTTGCAAATAAAACCTGCACCCGCGGATTTTGATCCATTGCGGTTCCGGTGGTTTCCATCCAACTTGAATACTTCTAGCCATCCGGAGTGACGAAGTGTCAGGTTTTGCAGCATTCATGTCGGGCAGTGGTGGAGGTATCACTGAATTTTCCTAATTGTATTCTTGATACATGTGGTTTGACTATATCAGTAAGAGGTTTACGTTTTCTTTCATATATCAGATCGTTCCTGGCTAACCAAATTTCCCGCAAGATGAAGCAAAAATAAGTTGTTGTAGGTGTAGATTATTTGAGTTGTAGTAGTTGGTTGATGTGGTTAACAGTGGAGGTATTTTATATTGAAAGGAAGGTTCCACTTCATGATGGTTGAATAGAAGGTCGTAGAAAGGTGAATTTTATGTAATAGAGTGAAGGTAGGTAAGCCTTCATTGATAGATTTCCACAAGAAAAGGTATATTTTTTGGGGACATTTTAATGTCTAGATGTGAGTTGAGGGTTGTAGCTGATTTATATGAGGGTGGAAGTGGAATGGTGAGTGAGCATACGATACCCGGAGCTAACTGTATATTTTCCAGATTTTGTGTAAGGCCACACAATTTTTTCTAGTGGACCATCTTGCGGAAGGTGGATGTTAACAATCCTGAGCATAGCCGATTGTGGTAGTTGTGATAATCGGTCATGGATCCAAGAGTTTGAGGTTTCATCTATAAGGTCAGATACTAAAGGAAAATTCTGGCATTGGTTTTGATTGAGAGGGGGGTGATCCGGTATCCAATTAGAATTGGTCCGAACTGAATTTTTTGTGCCTATTTTGTGAAAAAATATGTGGTGTGATATAAGAAAGAATGCAAGTGAGTTATTTCCAAAGTGGACTAGCCAAGGTTGTGTGTGTGTGTGTGTGTGTGTGTGTGTGTGTGTGTGTGTGTGTGTGTGTGCGGGGGGTGGGGGAGGGGGTGGATTGGATTGGATTGGAGAAAAGGTTTTCAGTTGAAATATTTACTCAGCACATTGATGTATAAATTGAGTCAGGCTGATCATGGATTTTCCGAACTCGTTTGAGTAATAATGCTTTGTTGTGGTCTAAACTTTTCTTAATTCCCAATCCCCCCTCGGCTATGGGTTTCGACAGTTTATCCCATCCCATATGGTGCAGTTTTTTGGTAGATGCATCATGGCCCCAGAAAAAATTCCTAGTAATTTTTTGTACTTCCTTATGAACTTGAACCGTTAAAAGATTATTCTGCATAATGTTGTTTGTAGTAGGTAATAATGAGATTTTAATGACTACTAACCTTCCTTTTTGGTTTTCCGTTGACGTTGATGGAGTACGTTACAGTAGAGTTACATACATGATATATTGGATTAAATTTTTAGGGAAGCCGAAGTCTGTAAAAGTCATCTTCACGAAATCCCAATCCAGACTGTCGTAGGCTTTCTGAATATCTAATTTAAGTCCTATTTTTGGTTCTTTGTTAGAGGGGAGGCTCTGATGTAGTGAAAAAGTTCTCATGTTATCGATATGTTATCTTGGATCAATATCTGAGGTACAAAGGCACTTCGGTAGGGATTATAAGGAAAAGTAATAAAGATCATAGGCGATTAACCAGGATTTTGGCGATGATTTTGTAGGTTACATTGCACAAACCAATAGGTATGAATTGAGATGCATATTTTCGATGTTCTCCTTTTGGTATGAGTCTGAGGTTGGTATGATTCATCAGGGGATGCATATTGAAATTCTCAAAGAATTTTCATACCATTGCAATGAGTTGGAATTTGATGGTATCCCAAAAAACTTTGAAAAACTTACTTGTGAATCCATCGGGTCCGGGAGCCTTTTCTGATCCAATCGACCAAAGTGCATATTATATTTCATCTTCAGTTACAGCTTGGGTCAGATTAGAGCATTGGTTTGTTATTAACTGTGTGATGACTGTGGAGAAAAGGTGGTCATCCAGTCTGGTACTAGGTGTTCTATATTGATTGGTGAAATGGTGTAACAGAAGGTCAATGATTTTTTGTTTTTTTAAAACCAAATTGTCATTCTGGTCGCGCAGTTGTTGAATGGTATTGCAGCTTCTATGTATAGTTGTTGTGTTTCTATCTCCACATTGGAGCCATTGAATTCTTGACCGTTGTTTCCAGTGTGTGGCGTGACACTGCAGTAGGGATAAATGGGTTGCACGAAGATCCTTATCCTGTTATATCCAATGATTTAATATCGTACCTAAAAAAGTGGGGGTACAACAACCACACCCAATATTTCGTTTAGCAATCTATGTGGAATAACTCCAATATACTTTCAATAGAATCAACTAGACAGTCAGACTCAATCTTTAGAAAAGTATATCAAAAAGTCTAATTCTCAATTCAATCCAAAATCAAACAAATAAGAATTTGCGAGCTCGATTGAATAAGAAAAATAACATGGACGGTATCAAAAACCAATATCCAAGTGTCAATCAATTCAATCAACAACCCAAAGGTCGTATTCAAGAACTGATTGAAATTACGCACAATCTGTGATATTTCAATTATATAGAAAAATAATGCGGAAAAGAAATTACACAGACACCATAATTTTGTTAACGAGGAAACCACAAATAAAGAAAAATCCTCGGACCTAGTCCATCTTTGAACACCACATTGTCTTAAGCCGCTACAGACACTAGCCTACTACAAGTTAACTTCGGACTGGAATGTAGTTGAACCCTAACCAATCTCACATTGATCAAGGTACAGTTGTGCTCCTCACGTATCTGAATCCCAGCATGACTCTACGCACTTGATTCCCTTAGATGATCTCACCCAAAACCAAGATTTGCTACGACCCAAAGTCGAAGACTTGATAAACAAATCTGTCTTACATAGAAAAATCTATTGAGATAAATAAATCTGTCTCCCATAGAAATACCTATACGTTTTGTTCCGTCTTATGATAAATTAAGGTGCGCATGAACCAATTGATAAACCAGACTTATATTTCCGAAAAACATCCTAGTAATATCAATCACCTCACAATAATCTTAATCGTATGGAAGCGAAACAATAAATTGTTGAATCACAAACGATTAGGCGAAGATGTTTGTGACTACCTTTTATCTTTCCTATCAGAGATTAAATCTCAAGCAAGTCTTAGATAAGATAGTACTCAATACGATAGAAAATAGCAAAATCAGAACACGCAACTATATAGAAAATAGTTGGGTCTAGCTTCACAATCCCAATGAAGTCTTCAAGTCGTTACCCCATATGGTTTTGGAAAAACCTAAGGTTAAAGGAGAATCGACTCTAGTCGCAACTAGTATCACACAGGAGGTATGGGGATTAGGTTTTTTAGTTGCTAGAGTTCTCCTTTATATAGTCTTCAAATCAGGGTTTGCAATCAATGTTACCTTGGTAACAAAGCGTTCAATATTTATCGTTGGATGAAAACCTGATTAGACTCATGCTAATATCTTTCAACCGTTAGATTGAACTTAGATTGTTACACACAAATGAAAAGTGACTTCATTTAGATATGGGTAACCGTACCTAAACGTGTACACCTTTGTTGGATCAACAATAGTTAACCGAAGTTAGCCATATGAACACTTTCATATCAACCATATTTATCTTAACCATAACTAGTCCAAATGACTCAAATGAAACTAGTTTTATAGTTGTTCAATTGTTTATATTCTCATAGAAGTATACTAGATACAATTGAAGCAAAATCGATTTTGAGTCACTCAAATCAATTCATGAACATTATAGCCACGGTTTGCAAAAGATCGCATTCCTTATTATATAAATGTATTAGTTCATGAACAAAACTTACTCAAGTATGCGAATTGGTACGCATACTTAAGTAGTCGGACTAAGTTTGGGTTCGCCAGCGCGCGAACTGGTATGCATACCACCAAACTCAGTAAATCCCCGGAACTGGAACCTCATTCCAGTACGCGTACCGGTATGCGTACTTAGTTCTCGGACTTCTACTATACCAATCAGTACGCATACGGGTATGCATACCATGGTTCGCCGACTTGGATTACACATATGCAAGTACGCATATTGTGCTTATATCCAATTGTTCTAAAATCTCATTTCAACCATTGAAACATTCTTAGAAGACGGGAATATCTATGTCACACAAACTATTAGCTTCAAAGCAATTTTCAAGTGATCGAATGATTAATACGAAACATTCCGAGTGTACATCGAATGATTGTCTCGCACAAATCATGTAAGATGTGACCAGGCGATTTTCACATGATCATCTTTTGACTTTCATAAAGAACATAAGATGAACTTGGTTACAGCGAAATCTTACCAATACATATTTCGAGAAATATGTAAGCGAGTTAAACTCAGCTCGAAATATCAAATGTGTATAATAGAAATCTATGTAGCTATACGACTTTTGTCTCAAATAGGAGATAAAGTAGACAGACTTTTGAGTGATAGATGAGTTCAAGTCTCCACATACCTTTTGTTGATGAAGTTCCACAAACTCCCCTTAGTACTTCTTCGTCTTCAATCGATGAACACCGTGAAGTCTAATACTCAACTACACTTTCTATCCTAATCCGAGACTTAGATATAAGTAGACTAGAAATCAAGACTTATATTTTTGGCAACTAAAATTGATAACAAGGTTGAGATAGCAACGCTTGCGAGTTTGACCGAGCAGTGCTCTAACAATCTCCCACTTTGTCAATTTTAGTGACAAAACTATCAATACATATGGATTACAAAATAAATAAACTTTGTAGCTTCTCATCCAAATGCTTGATTTCCTTGTTTCTTCAACATAACTCGAAATCTTCGTCACTTCCAAGTACTCTAGTGATTCTGAACGTGTTCAAATTAGCATCATAGTTGTTGAAGATTCGTAGCTATAATAATGAGAAAACAGTTTCTCTCGATCACTGTTATACAATGTCATAGTAGTATTACACATCATCAAAGTTCAATTGTATCACAACTTTGACAACAATACTATGGTGATATGTATCACCCCCCCTTAGTCAATACTTCATCTCACATGAAAACCACTCCCCCTTACATAATGATCCGTAAACCATCTGTACTTATAGTGCGAACTACACATTAGTTCTCCCCCTTTTTGTCAATAAAAATTGGCAAAGGTAAGAAAACTAGTGGGATCATAATGAAATTCTCATAGAGATACTTCATGACTAAAAGAGAAAATATCAACTTTGTTTCGATGATTTCACATACTCGAAACTTAGTGTATTCATCAAGGAGTTTATAAAGATACAAGAAAATCCTACAATATTACGCAGTCGCACTCTCCACAAAGATTTGGAAATTAAGGACAATTAAGAACTCTCCCCCCATAAAATGTCATTCCCGAAAGAAAAATATGAGCGACCTTACTTTTACAAGAAAAGAAGGATTTCTTTGGACATTAACAAATAATCATGAAACATGAATTTGTATCCAAAATACTCAATTAAATTAACCACAAGAAAACCCATGATTAATTTAATCGGAAATGCTCAACATAAGAAAACTTACGGAGCCACACAGTACTTACACAAAGATGTAGATCAGGGAAAGACCTATATTGCGGAATATTTCAAAGATTCATTATATTTTTCATCAATATTTGCATAAAGACATATAATAGACTTAATATTTGAGCATCAAATGATTATCCTATCTTTCATTAATATTTGCATAAAGACATATGATAGACTTAACTTTTGAGCATATATGGGACAATCAAAGTTCACGGACGTAAACACACATATCCCACAATAATTTTTGCAATATATGAAACCAATAAAGATTAATACTGCAAAATCATCTTCCAAATAAACTTTAGAATTTAAATAAATAAATATAAAAACATTGCAAGATGAAAATCGTTAGCAATAACTATGTGTACTCACAATAATTGTTATTCCAAACCCTAGTTATCCTTCTTATAACACAAGAATAAATTCTCATAAGAAGTTTCCTAGACAAAATAAATAAACACCTTGAAAAAAAAACCGATCACAAGCCAAAATCGGAAGTTTCATGGGTTTCAAGACCTTTGAGCTTGGATTCACATCTTCAACCACTTCTTCGGAGAAGATATTCTCAACGATAAGATCCTTATCATGTTCCTTCATGAGAGCAAGGTAAAAATTAACCTTTTTCAAATCAGTTCGTAACACATCAAAACACTTCATGGTGTCAACAAGTTGCAGCTTTACTTCCTCAAAGTTTCTAACAAAATCAAGAATCACTCCAACAGAAATCTCTTCATCATCCTCAATGTCTGAAAATGTATCAGGTGATTAAGAAGAGAAGTCCTCAACTTCGACAAGGATTCTTTTCTTTTTTCCTATGAACTCGAAGTATATAGCATTATCAACATAATCTATTGGCAAATCCCAAGAACAAGGAGGAGAAGCCATTCTTGATAATAGAAAACCTAGAGTGAGAGACTCAACTCAATAGGGAAGGTATATAAACGATTTAGGAAAAACTTTAGGGTTTCCAAAGATGGTTCGTGACATGTAACACAGGTACCCGCACAAACACAAGCTTGACCCATAGGATAAAAACACCCTAGTACCAGAAAATGCAAACCAAGAAAACTGTTTGCACTGTAAAATTTTGCTAAGTGAACAACTCCACAAAACTTAGCTCAATAAATTTTAAGTTCTCACAAGAGAAAAAAATTAGAGCATAAGAATATCATTTTTGACACAATAAATATATTTTTTTTGAAAAAAACTTCACAAAACCAAACACAAATACTTATGCAAAAATGTTTGGGAATGATAACCCAGCTAAAAACGATAAGAAATTAAATAGCTAGACAATCAGAGAACATTTTGTCATCAAGTATACCTGAACATATCTCACTCAAACAACATTTTCTTTGTGATCAATTAACACAAGCATGAGCCCTAAGCTCATTAACTGAATGATGTTCACGATTGTGTATCTTTTTCCTTCCAATTCTGGGAACAAATTCTTTTTGATGTGAAAAATTATCATAAAACTTACTATCATCAAGATATGATGCATAATATGGATTCTTACCAGAAGAGTTTTGTCTAGAGGGACTCGACAGCCTGTTGATGAGCTCCATGTATCCTTCAATTATCAAATTCAGATTGTCTTTCACGTCTTCATTTTTGCTATCTTTTTGTACCTTTTTTACATCAAGAATAACAGCATCTCCATTTTTAACCGAAGAAGATCCTTGAATTCTTCTTGGAAGATTTGTGTTAAAAAGGCTTTTGTGATCTTGAACATTCGAAGAACAAGTAAAACTGACTTTCCTGGAATGATTCACAGGGTGAGTACTACAACCAATTGGTTTATACATATGTATGTCAGTTACACCTTTAAGAATTGAATCTAAGGTGTGTTGAAGTTGAGCGATAGAATTGTCATTCAACCTAGATTTTCTCTTACGTTCAATATGTACTTTTGAATTACAAAAGGGACATACTTTTTGATCACCGGAGTGATTAGAGTGAAAATTTTTAACACCATCGCTAGGAGATTTCTTCCTTCCGTATGACGTGGAGATTCCTTGATTAGAGGAAAAACCAGGCACATATTTTCCAATAGGAAGGGATTGCGATTTAGCTTCTGGAACTGAGGTCTCAGTTGTGTTAGAAGCGACTGGTATAGTGGACTCTTCAGAACATCCTTGAATAGAGAGTTTACTCAAAAGACGTTCAATTTCCAGGGAATCCTCTTCGAGATTAGCTTCAAGTAAGGTTCGTGAAGAATAGAGTGAGGCATTTTCATCATGAAGAACCTTTAATTAAGATTCACGATCATTTACCATACCAATAAGCACATTGACTTTGTGTTTTAACCGATTGATTTTATCATCCTGGATTCTAATAAGTTTTAATATCACACTCTTTTTGGCTGATTCCCTTTATTCAACATAGTTAGACTCATTTAAAAGGTAATCAGAGTAACACTTATCAGGGTTATACTGTTTCGTTTGAACACAATGTTCATCTAAATTCGAGATAAACGAATCTTTCTATTTAATAGATTTCATCGAAACAGAACTTTTACTTCTGATGATGCGTTTATCTGAGATAACGGTATTGTCCATAGAGTCAGATCGCTACAAACACAGACTTATAAGGTATTGAACGTGTTTTCCTGCTCTGATACCAATTGAAAAACCGGGGGTACAACAACCACACCCAATATTTATCTTAGCAATCTGTGTATGCAAACTCCAATATAATTCCAATAGAATCAACTAGACAGTCAGACTCAATCAATGAAACTATATTCAAGATTTGTATCTTTGTTTCACAATATAATCAGCAAATCAAACAGATAGAAATCTTTGAGCCTGATTATTATGTGAAACAACTTGAACGGTACCAAAGACCAATGTTCAAGTGTCAATCAATTTATATAAAACAAGCAAAGGTTATATTAACTAATTGATTGAACAACGCACAACTTGTGATATTTTAATTATATAAACAAATATAATACGAAAAAGAAATAACACATACACCAAAAGTTTTGTTAACGAGAAAACCGAAAATGCATAAAAACCCCGAGACCTAGTCCAGATTTGAATACCACAATGTATTAAACAGCTATAGACACTAGCATACTCTATGTTAACTTCAGACTGGAATGTAGTTGAGCCCTAACCAATCTCACACTGATCAAGGTACAGTTGGGCTCCTTACGTCTCTGAATCCCAGCATGACTCTACGCACTTGATTCCCTTAGATGATCTCACCCACAATAAAGAGTTTCTACGACCCAAAGTCGAAGACTTGATAAACCAATCTGTCTCACACAGAAAAGTATATTGGATAGATAAATATGTCTCCCAAAGATAAACCTATGAGTTTTATTTCGTCTTTTGATAAATCAAGGTAAACAAGAACCAATTGATATACCGTACTTATATTCCCGAAGAACAACCTAGAAATATCAATCACCTTACAATAATCTTAATCGTATGGAAGTGAAATAAGATATTGTGGAATCACAAACAATGAGACGAATATGTTTGTGATTACTTTTTATCTTGAATATCGGAAATTAAATCTCGAGCGAATCTTAGAGAAGATAGTACTCAATCAAGATAAAAAACAGCAAGATCAGAACACGCAACTACAGAGAAAATAGTTAGGTCTGGCTTCACAATCCCAATGAAGTCTTTAAGTCGTTAACCTACAGGAGAATCGACTCTAGTCACAACTAGTATCACACATGAGGTGTGGGGATTATGTTTCCAGGTTGCTAGAGTTCTCTTTTATATAGTCTTCAAATCAGGGTTTGCAATCAATGTTACCTTGGTAACAAAGTATTCAATATTCACCGTTAGATGAAAACCTGATTAGACTCAAGCTAATATCTATCAACCGTTAGATCGAACTTAGCTTGTTACACACAAATGAAAAGTGACTTCATTTATATATGGGTAACCGTACCTAAAAGTGTACACCTTTGTTGGATCAACAATAGTTAACCGAAGTTAGCCATATGAACACTTTCATATCAACCATATTTATCTTAACCATAACTAGTCCAAATGACTTAAATGAAACTAGAGTTGTTCAATTGTTTATATTCTCATAGAAGTATACAAGACACAATTGAAGCAAAGTCGGTTTGATTCACTCGAATCAATTCATGAACATTATAGCAACGGTTTTCAAAAGATTGCATTCCTTATTATATAAATGTATTAGTTCTTGAACAAACATATTTTAGAACATAACCTACTCAAGTATTTGAAAGGGTATGCATACCTAAGTAGCCGGACTAAGTTTGGGTTCGCCAGTACGTGAACTGGTATGCATACCACCGAACTCATTAAAGTCCCGGAACTTGAACCTCACGCCAGTACGCGTAACGGTATGCGTATTTTGTTCCCGGACCTCTACTAAACCAATCAGTTCACATTCGGATATGCATACCATGGTTCCCGGACTTGGATTACACATATGAAAGTACGCATACTGTGCTTACATCCAATTGTTCTAAACTCTCATTTCAACCATTGAAAAATTCTAAGAAGACGGGAATAGCTGTCTCACACAAACTATTAGCTTCAAAGCAATTTTCAAGTGATCGAATGATCAATACAAAACCTTCAGAGTCTATATCAAATGACTGTCTAAGATGTTACCAGGCAATTTTCATATGATCATCTTTTGACTTTTGTCAAGAATATAAGATGAAATTGGTACCAACATATATTTCGAGAAATATGTAAGCGAGTTAAACTCAGCTCGAAATATCAAATGTGTATAATCGAAATCTATATAGCTATACGACTTTTGTCTCAAATAGAAGATAAAGTAGATGGAATTTTGAGTGATAGATGAGTTCAAGTCTCCACATACCTTTTGTTGATGAAGTTCCACAAGCTCCCCTTAGTATTTCCTTGTCTTCAACCGATGAACGTCGTAAAGTCTAATGCTCAACTACACTTTCTATCCTAATCCAAGACTTAGCTCTAAGTAGACTAGAAATCAAGACTTATAGTTTTGGCAACTAAACTTGACAACAACCTTGAGATAGCAACGCTTGCGAGTTTGACCGAATAGTGATCTAACAATATGCATACTATATTCCGGTCTTGGATCAACACTTATGCAAGTACGCATACTGTGCTTATAATCCAATTATGGTTAATTGTTCTAAACTCCCATTTTAATCATTGAAACATTCTTAGAAGACGGCAATAGCTTTCTCACAAAAACTATTAGCTTCAAAGAAATTTTCAAGTGATCGAATTATCAATACGAAACATTCCGAGTCTACACCAAATGACTGTCTCACACAAATCATATAAGATGTTACCAGGCGATTTTCACATGATCATTTTTTAACTTTTATCAATAATATTATTAGATGAACTTGGTTAAAGTGAAATCTTACCAACACATATTTCGAGAAATATGTAAGCGAGTTAAACTCAACTCGAAATATCAAATATGTGTAATATGAAGTCTATATACCTATACGACTTTTGTCTCAAATAGGAGATAGAGTAGAAATAGACTTCTGAGTAATAGATGAGTTTCAGTCTCCACATACCTTTTGTTGATGAGGTTCCACAAGCTCTCCTTAGTAGTTCTTTGTCTTCAATTGATGAATGTCATGAAGTCTAAATCTCAACTACACATTTTATCCTAGTCCGAGACATAGCTATAAGTAGACTAAAAATCAAGACTTATAGTTTTGATCACAAAACTTGAAAAACAAGCTTGAGATAGCAACGCTTGCGAGTTTGACCGAGCAGTACTCTAACAATACCTTTCTGAGTTGCACATTGATGTTTTGCAAATTGTATCTGCGCCACCGACGTTTTGATCATAGTGGGGAGATGACTAAAAGTTTCCTTATTCCATTGTTTAAGGATGTTTGAAGTTGTGATGTGTTTGGCTTGAAGATTGGTCGTCAGTTCTTTATCAGATGATCTTTCCCAAGCATCATTGACAATGTGGTGGATATTAGGGTGAGATAACTAGAGGTGTTCAAATTTGTAATTTCTCTCATTTTTAATGTTTTGTTCTGAGTAGGATATGAGCATGATCCGAGGCAATGCGTGGAAGATGTATGACAACTGCATGGGGGTTGGTCATTCTCCATCTTTGGTTTCCCATGGCTCTGTCTAGCCGTTCCATGATGAATCGTCTTGTTGATGATTTGTCCATATAAATCGATTGCCTTGGAATCCAAGGTTTATCAATCATGTTGTGTCGATCATATTTAAGAACGGTTGAGTTTGAGCATATGTTACCGGCTTTCCACCTTTCTTTTCCGATTATAGGATGACTTCATTGAAATCTCCGATCAATACCCACGGTAATGGTGAAAATTGAAACACATCAGAGAAGTTATTCCATAAATCCCATCAGGCATCTGGGTGAGGTGGACCATACATTCCGGTACATAACCAAGGAAGAGCTGGATGTTGCGGTGTAACAAGCACATGAATGTAGTTGTGAGAGTGTAGAATTTGCACTTGTATTATGTTCTTCCACATTAGGCACATGCCACCTTGGTGTCCTACTCTTGGAACAGTATAACTATTGTCAAACCTTAAGGTCTACTGAGCTGAGGTCATATGATGTTCAGATGCAAGAGTTTCTGAGAGAAACATGATATCCGGTCTATGTGATGACGTGATTCCACGCAATGCTGGATCGTGGTGTTTTGGTTGATACCTTGACAGTTCCAAGCTAGAATGGAGATGTTACTAGCCATGGTTGACTTGAATGATGAAGTTGGTCTGAGTTCAACAAGCATAAGAAAAGAACAATCAAGCATAATAAATAGTTGTATAGTATTTCAAGGTTGGACACAAGCTACATTCAGACAGAATATAATGCATATATATACGAAAATATACTAGTCGCTCATACAACAAAAATGTCCTATATACGGAGATTTAATAAGAATTAAGTAAATCAATAATCAAAATTCAAAATACAAGTATATCATAAAGAGAAGTAATGGAAATACTACTAACAACTCGAAAGAAAAGGGAAGAAAGAATGCATGGAATGTAAACCAAAACTTTCTTCGTGACCATTGAGGACAACAAAATCTAGATCAGACCCAAACCGTTGGCGTAACCCAAAATTTGGCTAGTGCTTTTAGCGTTTGTCACCAGGTGCATTGCAAGAGTACTAGAACTAGATTGACATTACCCCGAGTTTTTGTTTAGTATGCAGTCAGTAGTGACATCAATCAGACCAATGTAGGAGAATAATAAAACAACATTAGCTCAGTCACTAATGACATCAGTTGGCTAATCTAGGACAATAATACAACATCAGTGTACATGATTAATCTACAAATTATGTGGTATGCGGTCACTACTGACATCAATTAGACTAATCTAAAACACTAATTTGATGCAGAACCGTAAAAAATTCAACTAACCACAAATCAACATGTAGATTTTGGGCAAACACAAGACAAAAAACTATGGTTAATGCATGCTGTCAATTTACTTCTCTTTTTGGCATTTTCACAAACACCCAACAAGCTACTAAACTAACCATCAAATAAACTGAACACATATAGATTTTTTCTGGGTAAACAAAAATGTAATTGAAATAAGAATTAATTGCAGTAAGAATCAAACGAAAATCACAAAAAAGAAGAAGAAAGAATTGATCAAACTAAATTAAAGAGAAGCAAAGAGAGGTGAGGAATTACTTTGAACCCTAAATCTCCAAATCCAGTATTGTTGCACCCTCGAAGTATGGATTATCCGTCGAAGTAGAAGAAGAATCAGCAATCAATTGTTTCATGGTCGATCTCCATGATTCTTCTGGGTTTTCTTTTTTCCTCTCGTTCACTCCGTCTCTCGGTTTTGGAAATGAAAAATAAATGTGATAGATAGATTTAGTTTTGTTTTAAGGTCAGTTTCGACATTTCCTTTCTTCCGTGTTTTCTTTGCCAGGAATCGGATTGTATTCCGTCGGTATATCGATATATTGGAATAGAAGGATTTGGGGGGAATCGGATTACCTCGGAATCCAATTCTCAGAATATATGGACTGTTTGGTTTGGGGGAATTGGGCTGATTCACTCGGAATCCAATTCCTAGGCGTCCAAAATCTTGAACCAAACGCTCTGTGAATATACAGTATATCTATAAAGATTCATGCAAAGAACAATGTCTCACTCAAAAGTTCAGAATGTTTTAAAGCAAGAGATATGATTTTCAACTACTCATAGTTCCTAAACACAAGCTCTAAAAAAACATTAGAAAGAAAACACTACTTGAAATGAGACACCGATTTCCTAAAACATCTAATACCTGCAGCTATATCTCAATCACTGTCTGGATCATAATCATCAACATCCATGGCTCTCGCTATTTTCTTAGTCTTCTCTCCAAGAGCTTTCAATGAAACAAAGCTGTTGATGTGCGGTATTGACTCAATCAAGGGATAAGTTAATGGTTCGAATAGCCTATCTGTGTTAAGATCCACGACTTTTCTAAAATTTTTAATTTGGGGATCATAACAAACGAGAGTCTTATAATCATACCGCAACAGAAGTTTACCACCTAACGTCAGGGAAATCGGCCAATAAACATCAACAAACCCACTCGACCGACATGATATGCTAAACATATTTTCCCATTCATTATTATCATTCTTGAATGATTATGTCAAGACTTTTACCAGCATAATCATTCACAATACATAAACACCCTCCCAAAACTTGCAGGGTATAAAAGTTTTTCTCACCAGGGCGAAAACAAGGTGGTGATGGTAGCAAACTGAACCTCTCATCTGCTAAATTGAAGGATACAACATTCCACGCTTCATCCAGCCAATAAAGAGCACCATTTGCAAGTATACCCCGAGATGGAATGTAAATTGCAGTTTTCTTATCTGAAAAAGGCTCACAACTTGCAAGGACGGTGCGTGAATACTTATAACGCTGCAACGAGCATGGACTTTCTCCTACGCTTCTCCACCCACTTCCACTACCAACAGTATAAACCTGAACTTGACCCTTGGGTGGATCTAAACTCCGGCGCGGGTCGGCATAATAGATCCTAACAACTTTGTAGTGGAAGTGACGGGATTATATCCAAACCCACTCACAATACTACCATCCAAATAAGTTGTTTTCTTAAACTCAACATTGTTCTTGTTTCTAGCCATCACTGTGAGTCTTGGAAGTTTAACTAGTTCTCCAATGCAGGGATTACAGATGTAGATAGGATCATCGATATTGTGTGTGAAAGATACAGTGAAACAAACTAAACCATTACAAGACCCAACCATTGCATTTGTACCAAAACGCTTATCAATGCGAGGAAAATTAACAGTTTTAAGATTCATACTTGGTTTTTTACGATTCTCATCATACTCCCCCATAATAAAGTCTACTTTTTTCCTCTATAGTTGAGAACAGAAAACTGACATTAGAATCAGAATGACCACCGTCAAGTTGCCGGCGAAAGTGAATCTGAGCAAAGGAAGGGTTTTGAATAGATTCACACCATGATTTAGATACCAATTTGGAATCTAATACTGAATCGAAGGGTAATCTGGAGAGTATGTCTAAACTGATCTCATTTGGGAAAGGATTAATGATCGAATTGGATTCAGCATCATCTGCTTTTCTCTTTCTTCCTCTTGTTTTCTTCATTTCTCTGAACAGAAGTTAAAACTGAAAGGTTGAAACCCTAACTTTATCTTTCCGTTTCAGTTTCCTCCACTCAGTATTTCTAGGAAAAATTCAGGAGAATTCAAAATCTCCTCCCGCCACAAAAAGATGTTTCTCTCCAAAGAATCCCGCCAAAAATTACCCCCCAAATCTTGTGTTTTGTGGCCTCGAAATCCCCGTCGTCAATCTTTGAAGCAAGGGAAGTGTGCCCGTCAAAGAATCATAGTATATCAAGGCAAGAATTAGAAGTGACCCATTTGACAGAGCAGCATGGGTGAAAATGGCTCACACATTTCACCATTACTTGGAACTGCAACAATACTTGTACAAAAAAACAATTACTCATAGATATGAGTTATACTGTACACGCGGGAAAGTCAAGGAATGATTTTCCGTCGAGTTTACTAGACAAGAATTTTTTCACATGATCCTCGTACAAAATTGTTCTCAACAAGGCAGTTGTTTCTGGTGTGATCATGCTAATTATCGGACCTATTTTCGTATTTAATTCAGGGGTATGTTGCAACTGATAGCCTCTCCTTTGTCGAGTTTATTGTGCTCCTGGCTACGGTAGATCCCATTACTGTCACAAGGAAGCAACAAACAATGAACAGTCAAAACCTGGTAGATGCCGTAGACTTGGATAATTTGATTTCATCAACTTTTTTTACCTCCAATCACATACTATCCCTTTGCCAGGTGAGGCATAGATATTTCACATTATAAACTTATCACCTACGATAAACATTAAATTATTTGAATTGCTTGAGAATTCATAATTGTCCGATATGATGATGTAACAGCAAATTCAAAAAAAAAAAAAAAAAAAAAAATGCAAATTCAAATTCAAATGATTACAAGCATCACCCAATGGCATCATAACCAAATTCAATCAAACGTAGCCTAAATTTTTCCCTACACATACAAGTTGCTTACAAATGGTAGTCTTGTAGGAACATGTGTTGGTAGGTCGGTCAAGGACTAGATTAGGAAATCTACTTGGTTAAGGAAACCAAGTACTTGTGTCCTAAGTATAGCAGCTTAAGAGGTTTGTCTCTTAGAGCTAAGTTAGGAAACCCTATACTTTTAGGAAAGTAATCCTTGTTAAGGAATGTGTCCAGTCCTATTGATGTGTATAAATAGCCATAGAGAGAACTAGAGAAAACACACCAGAACTAAGTAAGAGTTCTCTTCTTCTCGTCTATAGCTTTGTATATTCCAACCTATACGGTGATATATAAAATTGCTTATTCCTTCCCGGGGATTCAACCTCGTTAAATACTTGTTCTTCTTGTGTGTGTGATTTTGTTCTTGGCAATATTGGAGTACCATTGTAGTAGTGCAACCTAACGCTTCCGCAGGCTTTGGCGCAACAATTGGTATCAGAGCAAGGTGACGCTCTTGGATATGGGTACTCATATTGCAGTTGAATTGAATGTATTTTTCTGAAGATTGCTTGAGGTAATACTAATCTCAAAGGTTCTGTTTTTATCTATATTTGGTTGTTTAAGAACAATGGTTGACGGGGGAAAACCAGTTGATCCGAACGATTCTGATGGAGAACATTCGGAGTCCACAAATAAAGATAAAGAAACAAAAGAAGAAATACTTCATTCACATAGATCACAACTCAAGGTAGAAAAGTTTACAGGAACCAATAACTTTGGTTTATGGAGAACGGACGTAATGGATGCTCTTGTTCATCTTGACCTAGAAGAAGCTCTAGAAGTTCAGCCAGTGGAGATGTCTGAAAAGAAGTGGAACAAGATGAATAAATTATGTCTCGCTTCGATACGAGGGTGTTTAGCAACTGTAGTAAGAGTTAATTATCAGCACGAGACTTTAGCTAAGGATCTCTGGGAAAAACTAGAGAAGGAATACCTTGTGAAGAACGTGGAAAATAGGATACATCTTAAAAGGAATTTGTATCGCTGTAACATGAAGAGAGGTGCAACCCTAACCGAGCACCTAGATTCATATAATAAACTTCTTGTTGAGTTGGTTAACTACGATGAAAAGATCAACGACGAGGAACAAGATTTGTGTCTAATAAACTCTCTTCCTGAAAAGTATGAACCCGTGATTAAAGCATTAATGCACGGAAAGGACAAGATGACATACGCCGAAGTTACTACAGCGTTGCGTAGTGAGGAGTTCAGGAAGATGGATCGTGAAGACCTTGCAAGTGAAGTTAATAATGACTTGCTTCTTGCAAGAGGTCGTTCAACAGACAGGAGAAAGAATAATGGTGGTTATGGTAAAGGTAGAGAACGTTCTAAGAGTAGAACGCGACTGCATAAAGATGAGTGTGCTTGGTTCCATGACTTTGGTCATTAGGCTAAGGATTGTACCAAGCATAAGGCAAGAGAAGGAGATAATAATACTGAGGTGAACATTGCTAAAGGTAATGAAGAATCAGATGATGCTTCTGATTTCTCGTTAAATGTGACACCATCAGCTTGTACTATTACAAATGGTACATGGGTATTAGATACTGGAGCAACGTATCATATATGTCCATATCGAGACTGGTTCTCAAGTTTTGAAGAGCTTGATGGAGAAGTACGTATGGGAAACAATCATACCTGCATGGTGATTGGGATTGGTAGTGTTCGTATCAAGATGCATGATGGTATGGTTAGAGAGCTGAAGGAGGTAAGATTTGTACCTGCCATAAAGAAGAATTTGATTTCGCTCGGAACTTTGGAAGCTAAGGTCTATAAGTTAGTCGCTGAAAATGGTGTTCTAAAATTAATCTCTGGATCTATGGTAATCATGAAGGGCATACGTCATCATAACTTGTATTACTTAATTGGGAGTACAACAACAGGGGATGTGTCTATTTGTGAACACATCGAAAGTGCAGCTACCGAGAAGACGAAGTTATGGCACATGAGACTTGCACATCCAGGTGAGAAGTCGTTGCATAGGTTGATTCAACAAGACTTGTTGAAAGGTGCTATCGCCTGCAAGTTATCATTTTGTGAGCATAATGTTAAGGGCAAGAAAAAAAGAACAATCTTTGGCACAGCTATCCACAATACTAGTGGAGTTCTTGACTATGTTCACTCAGATATTTGGGGTCCTTCCAAGAATGCATCATTGGGAGGTAAACATTGGTTTGTGTCGTTCATTGATGATTATTCTAGGGGCGTATGGGTGTACACCATGAGGCATAAGGATGAAGTCCTAGAAATCTTTGTGAGGTGGAAAAAGGAAACTGAGACTCAAACTGGCAGAAAGATCAAAGTACTATGTTCGGACAATGGTGGAGAGTACAAGAGTGATCCGTTCTTGCAAGTATGTCAGGATGAGGGGATAAAGAGGCACTTTAGAGTTAAGAAGACACCGCAACAAAATGGGGTAGCTGAACGCATGAATCGTACTTTGCTGGAGAAGGTACGATGTATGTTATCTAATCTTTGGATTAGGTAAAGCATTTTAAATTTGAGGCGGTTACATATGTGTGCTTCCTTATTAATAGGTTGCCATCAGCTGCATTAGAAGGTAAAACTCATATGGAGAAGTGGTTTGGTAAACCAGCTTATGATTATGACTCAATTCATATCTTTGGTTGTCCTGCATGGTATCATGTTAGTGAAAACAAGCTTGATAACCGTGCTGTTAAAGGAATATTTTTGGGTATGAAGAATGGAGTAAAAGGGTTCAAGATTTGGAATCCAGTTGAGAAGAAGATAGTCATGAGTAGAGATGTCACATTTGATGAGATGTATATGGTAAAGTCTTGGGGTTCTCGGCAGGTGGAGGATAGAAGCACCAGTACTAGTAATCCTTTGCAGCAGGTGGAGATTGATGCAACTCCACTAATTCCAGCTAAGTATGTATCTGATCAGAATACTTCTGAAGGCATTGAGTCTACAAGAGAGGTAAATACTGAAGTTCCAAATGATAGTGACATTGTTGGGGAAGAGGAACAAGAGTCAGTAGAATATACAGAAGTTACGGTCACGGAGACCATAGCAACCAGCAAACCAAGAAGATCAACCAGGAAGCCTGGTTGGATGAATGATTACATTTCTTATGCATTACCAGTTATAGAAGATGGTACTCCTACTTCCTATTTAGAAGTTGTACGTAGTTCAGAGTGTAAAGAATGGGAAGGTGCAATGCAGGACGAGATGGAGTCTCTCTATAAGAATTGCACATGGATTCTTATAAAACTTCCGAATGGTAAGAAGGCCATTGGGTGCAAATGGGTATATGCTAAGAAAAAAGGATCTCAGGTGAATCAAGTACGCTACAAGGCAAGGTTAGTTGCAAAAGGTTATGCCCAAAGAGAAGGGATTGACTACAATGAGGTGTTCTCTCCGGTGGTAAAACACTCATCAATCCGAATTTTGTTGGCCTTGGTATCACAATATGATTTATACCTAGTTCAGCTAGATGTCAAGACAGCTTTCTTACATGGTGATCTAGAAGAGGAGATCTATATGAGTCAGCCGAGTGGGTTCAAGGTTGCTGGAAAAGAAGATTGTGTATGTAAACTAAAGAGATCGTTGTATGTGAAGCAGTCTCCAAGACAATGGTACAAACGATTTGATCAGTTTATGATAGGCCAAACATACATAAGAAGTCACTATGACCATTGTGTATACTTTAAGAAGCTACGTGATGGATCTTTCATATATTTGCTCTTGTATGTCGATGATATGCTGATTGCATCGAATAACAAGAAAGAGATCGATAATTTGAAGTGCAAGTTGTCATCTGAGTTTGAGATGAAAGATCTGTGAGAAGCTAAGAAGATTCTTGGTATGGAGATTCAATGTAATAGAGAGAAGGGTAAGGTTTGTTTGTCTCAGAAGGCATATTTGAAGAAAGTTTTACAGAAGTTTGGTGTCTACGAAGGAACTAAATCTGTAAGTACTCCCCTTAGTGCTCATTTTAAGTTAAATGCTCGTATGTCTCCCACTACTGAAGAAGAGCAAAAGTATATGGCTCAAGTCCCATATGCTGAGGCTGTTGGTAGCTTGATGTATATGATGGTATGTACAAGGCCGGACATTTCACATGCAATTAGTATGGTTAGCCGTTATATGCATTGTCCTGGTAAGGGACATTGGCATGCTGTGAAATGGATTTTAAGGTATCTTTATGGTACAATTAATGTTGGCTTAGAGTTTGTGAAGGATAAAAGTAACAATCAGTTGTGTGTTGGGTATGTGGATTCTGACTATGCTGGTGATTTGGACAAGAGACGTTCAACTACAGGGCATGTATTTACCATAGCAGGAGCACCAGTAAGTTGGAGATCAATCTTGTAGTCTACTGTGGCGCTTTCAACTATGGAGGCGGAGTATATGGCAGTGACTGAGGCATTCAAGGAGGCTATATGGTTACAAGGTTTACTACATGACTTAGGAGTTGTGCAAGACCAACTGCATGTGCATTGTGATAGTCTAAGCGCAATTTATTTGGCTAAGAATCAAGTGCATCATGCTAGAACTAAACATATAGACGTACGATTTCAATTTGTAAGAGAAATTCTTGAAGAAGAAGACATTCTACTTGTGAAGATCGATACCAAAGACAATCCAGCTGATATGTTGACTAAAGAAGTTTCTGGGATCAAGGTTCGACATTGTTTGAAATTGATCCACATCCTTCCGGTTTGGTGAAAGGCCCTTTTTGGGGTAGAGGTTCTTAGGAACCTAGTGGAGGTCTTCTAACAAGACCATTTGAGAGAACTACGATCAGGTTTGATTCCTATTGAGGATACGTAGGCAGACAGTGATGGTTCAATCGACGTTGGAAGATGAAGGTGATTTTATCTATTGATCGTCTCATGGATGAATGCATGATCCGAGGTGGAGAATTGTTGGTAGGTCGGTCAAGGACTAGATTAGGAAATATAGTTGGTTAAGGAAACCAAGTACTTGTGTCCTAAGTATAATAGCTTAAGAGGTTTGTCTCTTAGAGCTAAGTTAGGAAACCCTATACTTTTAGGAAAGTAATCCTTGTTAAGGAATGTGTCCAGTCTTATTGATGTGTATAAATATCCATAGAGAGAACTAGAGAAAACACACCAGAACTAAGTAAGAGTTATCTTCTTCTCGTCTATAGCTTTGTATATTCCAACCTATACGGTGATATATAAAATTGCTTATTCCTTCCCGAGGATTCAACCTCGTTAAATACTTGTTCTTCTTGTGTGTGTGATTGTGTTCTTGGCAATATTGGAGTACCATTGTAGTAGTGCAACCTAACGCTTCCGCAGGATTTGGCACAACAACATGGAATGCCATTGTCCATCACTTATGACTGTGTTAAACTTCATGCATGGGTGAGAATGACGTATGTGGCCATATCGGAGCAAATAGCCTAGAGAATGGAATGCAAGGAAACATTACTCCAAAACCCAAACCTAGAATGTTGATGCAATATCCAATGCTTGAAATATTTGAGCTGCATCAGAATTTCTGAGATAAAACTTCATATTTACAAATGTCGTGTTTCCAAGGACTGAAGCAAAATCTAGCACTTTTACGGAGGATTGGCCAAATGCTTCTTCCAATTGGAAAATGACCTTTAAATACCTGCACTATGCATCCTTTATACATCCGCTGCCTGCAGCTATATCTTATTCGTTGGTTGTATCATAATCGCTGGTTTTATCATAATCTTCAATATACATGGCTTTCACCATTGTCTCAGACTTCTCTCCAAGAGCTTTCAATGAAACAAAGCTGTTGATGTGCGGTATTGACTCGATCAAAGGATAAGGCATTGGTTCGGATACCATATCCGTGTCAAGATCCACAAGTTCTTTAAATTCTCTGGTTTGGGAATCATAACACACGAGAGTCTTATAGTTAGACCGCAGCAGAAGTTTACCACTCAATGTGAGGGAAATTGGCAAATACACATCAATAAACCACTTGACCGACATGATAGGCTAAACATATATGCCCATCCACTATTATCCTTCTTGAAGGACCATATGTCAAGACTTTTACCAGCGTGATCATTTACAAAACATAAACACCCTACCAAAGACCTGCAGTGTATAGAAGTTTTTCTCACCAGGGCGGAAACAAGGTGGTGATGGGAGCAAACTGAACCTCTCATATGCTAAATCGAAGGATACAACATTCCATGCTTCATCCAGCCAATAAAGAGCACCATTTGCAAGTATACCCCGAGATGCAATATAAATCTCACTTATGTCATCTGAAGAAGGGTCACAACATACAAGGACGGAACGTGAATACTTGAAATGTTGCAACATGTAAGGACATTCTCCTATGTTTCTCCACCCACTTCCACTACCAAGAGTATAAATCTGAACTTGACCCTTAGGTTGGTCTAAGCTCCGCGGCGGGTCGGCATAATAGATCCTAACAACTTTATATTCATTAGTGACAGGATTGTAGCCAAACCCACTCACAAGACAACCATCCAAAGAATATTTCTTCTTGTTTCTAGTGACTGTGAATGTTGGAAGTAATACTAATTCTCCACATCAAGGATTACAGATGTATACTGGGTCATCAATATGGTGTGCAAAACATTGAGAGAAACAAACTAAACCATTACAAGACCCAACCATAGAATTTGTTCCAAAACGCTTTTGAATTTTAGGGTGATTAACGGTCTTGATTTCCATATATGATCCTTTTCCATTCTCACCGTACTCTCCATAATACAGTCTACTGTTTTCCTCTATAGTTAAAATTTTCTGACCTTATCATCGGAATTAGCCTCATCAAGTTGTTGCTGACGAAGGTGAATCTTGTTGGTAGGTCTGCCAAGGACTAGATTAGGAAATCTAGTTGGTTAAGGAAACCAAGTACTTGTGTCCTAAGTATAGCAGCTTAAGAGGTTTGTCTCTTAGAGCTAAGTTAGGAAACCCTATACTTGTAGGAAAGTAATCCTTGTTAAGTAATGTGTCCAGTCCTATTGATGTGTATAAATAGATATAGAGAGAACTAGAGAAAACACACCAGAACTAAGTAAGAGTTCTCTTCTTCTCTTCTAAAGCTTTGTATATTCCAACCTATACGGTGATATATAAAATTGCTTATTCCTTCCCGAGGATTCAACCTCGTTAAATACTTGTTCTTCTTGTGTGGGTGATTGTGTTCTTGGCAATATTGGAGTACCATTGTAGCAGTGCAACCTAACGCTTCCGCAGGCTTTGGCGCAACAATTGGTATCAGAGCAAGGAGACGCTCTTGGATACAGGTACTAAAATTGCAGTTAAAGTGAAGGTATTTTTCTGAAGATTGCTTGAGGTAATACTAATCTCAAAGGTTCTGTTTTTTATCTATATTTGGTTGTTTGAGAACAATGGTTGACGGGGATAAACCCGTTGATCCGAACGATCCTGAAGGAGAACATTCGGAGTCCACAAATAAAGATAAAGAAACAAAAGAAGAAATACTTCATTCACATAGATCACAACTCAAGGTAGAAAAGTTTACAGGAACTAATAACTTTGGTTTATAGAGAACGGACGTAATGGATGCTCTTGTTCATCTTGACCTAGAAGAAGCTCTAGAAGGTCAGCCAGTGGAGATGTCTGAAAAACAGTGGAACAAGATGAATAAATTATGTCTTGCTTCGATACGAGGGTGTTTAGAAACTGCAGTAAGAGTTAATTATCATCACAAGACTTCGGCTAAGGATCTCTGCGAAAATCTAGAGAAGGAATACCTTGTGAAGAACGTGGCAAATAGGATACATCTTAAAAGGAATTTGTATCGCTATAACATGAAGAGAGGTACAACTTTAACCGATCACCTAGATTCATATAATAAACTTCTTGCTGAGTTGGTTAACTACGATGAGAAGATCAACGACAAGGAACAATCTTTGTGTCTGATAAACTCTCTTCCTGAAAAGTATGAACCCGTGATTAAAGCATTAATGCACGGCGACAAGATGACATACGTCGAGGTTACTGCAGCATTGCGTAGTGAGGAGTTCGGAAGATGGACCGTGAAGACCTATCAAGTGAAGCTAACAGTGACTTTCTTCTTGCAAGAGGTCGTTCAACAGACAGGAGAAAGAAGAATGGTGGTTATGGTAAAGGTAGAGGACGTTCTAAGAGTAAGACATGACTGCAGAAAGATGAGTGCGCTTGGTACCATGACTTTGGTCATTAGGCTAAGGATTGTACCAAGCGTAAGGCAAGAGAAGGAGATAATAGTAATACCGAGGTGAACATTGCTTAAGGTAATGAAGAATCAGATGATGCTTCTGATTTCTCGCTAACGGTGACACCATTAGCTTGTACTATTACAGATGGTACATGGGTATTAGATACTGGGGCAACGTATCATATATGTCCATATCGGAACTGGTTCTCAAGTTTTGAAGAGCTTGATGGAGAAGTACGTATGGGAAACAATCACACCTGTAGGGTGATTGGGATTGGTAGTGTTCGTATCAAGATGCATGATGGTATGGTTAGAGAGCTAAAGGAGGTAAGATTTGTACCGGCTATAAAGAAGAATCTGATTTCGCTCGGAACTTTGGAAGTTAAGGGCTACAAGTTAGTCGCTGAAAATGGTTTTCTAAAGGTAATCTCTGGATCTATGGTAATCATGAAGGGCACACGTCATCATAACTTGTATTACTTGATTGGGAGTACAACAACAGGGGATGTGTCTATTTCTGAACACATCGAGAGTACAGCTACCGAGAAGACGAAGTTATGACACATGAGACTTGCACATCCAGGTGAGAGGTCGTCGCATAGTTTTATTCAACAAGACTTGTTGAAAGGTGCTATCGCCTGCAAGTTAGAATTTTGTGAGCATTGTGTTAAGGTCAAGAAAACAAGAACAAGCTTTGGCACAGCTATCCACAATACTAGTGGAGTTCTTGACTATGTTCACTCAGATGTTTGGGGTCCTTCCAAGAATGCATCATTGAGAGGGAAACATTGGTTTGTGTCGTTTATTGATGATTATTCTAGGCGTGTATGGGTGTACACCATGAGGCATAAGGATGAAGTCCTAGAAATCTTTGTGAGGTGGAAGAAGGAAAATGAGACTCAAACTGGCAGAAAGATCAAAGTACTATGTTCGGACAATGGTGGAGAGTACAAGAGTGATTCATTCTTGAAAGTATGTCAGGATGAGGGGATAAAGAGACACTTCACAGTTAAAAAGACACCGCAAAAAATGGGGTAGTTGAACGCATGAATCGTACTTTGCTGGAGAAGGTACGATGTATGTTATCTAATGCTGGATTAGGTAGGGCGTTTTGGGCTGAGGCAGTTACATATGCGTGCTTCCTCATTAATAGGTTTCCATCAGTTGTATTAGAAGGTAAAACTCCTATGGAGAAGTGGTTTGGTAAACCAACTTATGATTATGACTCAATTCATATCTTTGGTTGTCCTGCGTGGTATCATGTTAGTGAAAATAAGCTTGATAACCGTGCTATGAAAGGAATCTTTGTGGGTATGAAGAGTGGAGTAAAAGGGTTCAAGATTTGGAATCCAGTGGAGAAGAAGATAGTCATGAGTAGAGATGTCACATTTGATGAGATGTCTATGGTAAAGTCTTGGGGTTCTCGGCAGATGGAGGACAAAAGCACCAGTACTTGTGAGCCTTTGCAGCAGGTGGATATTGATACAACTCCACTAATTCCAGCTAAGTCTATATCTGTTCAAAATGCTTCTGAAGACATTGGGTCTACAAGATAGGTAACTACTGAAGTTCCAAATGATAGTGACATTGTTGGGGAAGAGGAACAAGAGTCAGTAGAAGATACAGAACCTACGGTCACGGAGACCATAGCAACCAGCAAACCAATAAGATCAACCAGGAAGCCTAGTTGGATGAATGATTACATTGCATATGCATTACCAGTTATAGAAGATAGTACTCCTACTTCCTATTTAGAAGTTGTGCGTAGTGCAGAGTGTAAAGAATGAGAAGGTGCAATGCATGACGAGATGGTGTCTCTTTATAAGAATGGCACATGGATTCTTATGAAGCTTCCGAATGGTAAGAAGGCCATTGGGTGCAAATGGGTATATGCTAAGAAACAGGGATCTCAGGTGAATCAAGTACGCTACAAGGCAAGGTTAGTTTCAAAAGGTTATGCTCAAAGAGAAGGGATTGACTACAATGAAGCACTCATCAATCCGAATTTTATTGGCCTTGGTAGTACAATATGATTTAGACCTAGTTCAGCTAGATGTTAAGATAACATTCTTACATGATGATCTAGAAGAGGAGATCTATATGACTCAGCCGAGTGGGTTCAAGGTTGCTAGAAAAGAAGATTGTGCATGTAAACTAAAGAGATCGTTGTACGGGTTGAAGCAGTCTCCAATACAATGGTATAAGAAATTTGATCAGTTTATGATAAGCCAAACATGCACAAGAAGTCACTATGACCATTGTGTATACTTTAAGAAGCTATGTGATGGGTCTTTCATATATTTTCTATTGTATGTCAATGATATGCTGATTGCATCGAATAACAAGAAAGAGATCGATAATTTGAAGGGCAAGTTGTCATCTGATTTTGAGATGAAAGATCTGGGAGAGGCTAAGAAGATTCTTGGTATGGAGATTCAACGTAACAGAGAAGGGTAAGGTTTGTTTGTCTCAGAAGGCATATTTGAAGAAAGTGTTACAGAAGTTTGGTGTCTACAAAGGAACTAAATATGTAAGTACTCCCCTTGGTGCTCATTTTAAGTTGAATGCTCGTATGTCTCCCACTACTGAAGTAGAGAGAAAGTATATGGCCCAAGTCCGATATGTTGAGGCTGTTGGTAGCTTGATGTATATGATGGTATGTACAAGGACGGACATTTCACATGCAGTTAGTATGGTCAGCTGTTATATGCAATGTCCTGGAAAGGAACATTAGCAAGATGTGAAATGGATTTTGAGGTATCTTTATGGTACAATTGATGTTGGCTTGGAGTTTGTGAAGGATAAAAGTAACAATCAGTTGTGTGTTGGGTATGTGGATTCTGACTATGCTGGTGATTTGGACAAGAGACGTTCAACTACAGGGTATGTATTTACCATAGAAAGTGATTTAGACAAGAGACGTTCAATTACGGAGGAGGAGTATATGGCAGTGACTGAGGAATTTAAGGAGGATATAGGTTACAAGGTTTACTAGATGACTTAGGAGTTATGCAAGACCAACTGCATGTGCATTGTGATAGTCTAAGCGCAATTTATTTGGCTAAGAATCAAGTGCATCATGCTAGAACTAAATATATAGACGTACGATTTCACTTTGTAAGATAAATTCTTGAAGAAGAAGACATTCTACTTGTGAATATCGATACCAAAGACAATCCAGTTGATATGTTGACTAAAGCAGTTTCTGGGATCAAGTTTCGACATTGTTTGAAATTGATCCACATCCTTCTGGTTTGGTGAAAGGCCCTTTTTGGGGTATAGGTTCTTAGGAACCTGGTGGAGGTCTTCTAGCAAGGCCATTTGAGAGAACTATGATCGGGTTTGATTCCCGTTGAGGATACGTAGGCAGTCAGTGATGGTTCAATCGACGTTGGAAGATGGAGGTGATTTTATCTATTGATCGTCTCATGCATGAATGCATGATCCGAGGTGGAGAATTGTTGGTAGGTTGGTCAAGGACTAGATTAGGAAATCTAGTTGGTTAAGGAAACCAAGTACTTGTGTCCTAAGTATAGCAGCTTAAGAGGTTTGTCTCTTAGAGCTAATTTAGGAAACCCTATAATTTTAGGAAAGTAATCCTTGTTAAGGAATGTGTCCAGTCCTATTGATGTGTATAAATAGCCATAGAGAGAACTAGAGAAAACACACCAGAACTAAGTAAGAGTTCTCTTCTTCTCGTCTAAAGCTTTGTATATTCCAACCTATACGGTAATATATAAAATTGCTTATTCCTTCCCGTGGATTCAACCTCGTTAAATACTTGTTCTTCTTGTGTGGGTGATTGTGTTCTTGGCAATATTGGAGTAACATTGTAGAAGTGCAACCTAACGCTTCTGCAGGCTTTGGCGAAACAAATCTAAGCATATGTAGGGTTTCGAATAGTTTTGCACCATAATTTGGATACCCGTTGGAAATATAATGCTGAATCAAAGGGTAATCTGGAGAGACTGTCTAAACTGATCTCATCTGGGAATGGATTCATAATGCAGTGGTTGGATTCACCATCATTTGCTTTTCTCTTTCTTCCTCTTGTTTGCTTCCTCTTAGTATTTCCCTTCTTCTTCATCTCTCTGAGCAGAATTTAAAACTGAAAATTGCAAGTTTGAAACCCTAATTTTATATTTCTGTTTCAGTTTCACTAATCACTCCTCGTTTCCTCCGCTCAACATTTTATTGGAAAAACAATGAAAATGATCCTTGAATCGCCAAAATAGCAGCCCGCACAGCCAACTGCTTATGTGTCAGCCATGTGGGAAGTAACTCTTTAAAATACAAATTGACTTTTGACTCACGGTAAACTGTTAAATTCTATCAGTTTTCAAAAATGATTTATATCAGGCGGGTTGAATCTTACGAGTCATATCGACAGAAAGAGTGGGATATGACCCACACTAAATTCACTCCTGCTAAACCGTCAGGTTGGGAGAGGTCTCACACCACTCTTTCTAAGGAAAATTGAGAAAATGACCTAATATGGACTGTAATTTTGGGGATCTGCACCAACGTTAAAAAAAGTTGGGAAAATGTCCCACTGTTAGAAATCTAGGTTAAATCCACATGTGCGACTTCACACATGCGAAGAAAAATAAAACTTTTACTCGAAAAAGTTTTCGAGTTCCATTACAAGTTGAGTTTTTTCTTCTGGAGTATAACTAAGTACAATCAATGGCTTCATGATCATCACCTTTATTACACAGTGAATATTTTTCCAACGTTTTTCCGCACGTGGAAGTCACACTTGTGGACTTAACCAAAATTTCTAACAGTGGGGCATTTTTCCAACTTTTTTAACGTTGGGGCAGATCCCCAAAATTGCAGTCCATATTGTGGCATTTCCCCATCTTTCTATCCATATGACCCGTGAGATGTGTATCAATCTGAAATAACATCCCTCGGATTTAGATTTGTCGTGTGAAGGAAAAAGATGAAGCCATTGGAGATCTGTTTTTAGAAATCATAAACAAATCTCTATCACTGGATTGTCTATTACCTCTATAATTGGTTGCGGGATCGATTCCTGGGTTACTACGAGATTATGATTTTTTTTGTTCTTTGCCTTTTCTCCGCTTCTTTGTTCTATCGACCTAAAAGCTTAAGAAAATAATAATGATAATCTCATCTATTTTTCCACCGGATTAAAATTAATTGTTGGAGTTTTAACGGTTTAATGATTTCAAGGGTTTCAGACTGGAAACTTTTATGAATCTGATTTGGAAACATGGAGAACATTTATAGATTTGGATTAAAGCTCATTGTTTGACGTGCATTGAAGGTGTATTTGAAACTCAGTATTTGACGTGCAGTGCACGTGCATTCTACTTGTTAAATTGATAAGTCTATTATTTTGAAAAATAAGTGTGTAGATCATTATTCCTTAATGAAATATCTAGAGATTTTATGTTCAAGTCAAATGGTTATCTAATTATTTTACCTGGCTTGATTGGGGTATACCCAAACTAATTGGGGTATACCCAATTTTAAAGGGACACTTTTTGTGGGTTTTAGGGGGAGTCCTAATGGGTGAGTTACAAAACTACCCTTACACATTAATAATCTTAATTACCTTAAATCAGTTTTCATTCTCTTCATTTCATCTTCTTCTCTTCTTCTTCTCCTCCTCAAACAAATTACCAGCTCCTCCATCCCCCACCACCGAAACTCGTCGATTAATTCGTTAACATAGTCGATTCGAAAACTCCGATTAATATTCATCAATGGATCCGCCGAGGGCTAGTAAGATGAAGCAAACAAATAGAAAGCACAATGAATTCAATCCTGAAATTGCAAAAATAGTTCAACAAAAAGTGAAGAAAAAAACCGTCGAAGAAGGAGAAATCGAAGCCGCCGAAAAAGCAGAAATGGTGCGATTAAGAAAGTAAGGGCCTACTTAAACTCACTCTAGTACTTCGATTTCATGTTTGCATGTCAAATTAGGTCAGAAAATCCGAAATTTTGAATTGGCAATTGCGACGCCGGCAAGGTATTTTGTTATCGACTTTGTCGGATTTTCATAGTTAGGGTTTGGCCGGCAAGTTATAAGGTTGAAGAAATTTCCGGCTGTATAATTTCTATAACTGATATAAGCATGGAGGGCATGTTATTCAATTATATACCTTGCCGGCATCAGTTTTTTTTTATTGAAGTCGGCATCTTATTGTTTTTTACCCTGTCGGATGCTTCTTTTGAATGTTTCCTGATGCCTAGAATTTTTGAATCCGGAAGGGTATTTATATAAAACCATGCCGGCGATTTGTCAGCCGGCAATGTATGTGTAATGTACCTTGCCGACCTGTATAGTGAAAATTTCTTGTTTCTACTATGTACATTTTTGTTGGGATCCGGAAAGCTATTTTAATGATACCCTGCCGGTTGTGTCTTAGTTGGCACGCATATTTTAGTGGACCCTTCCGGCCATGTTTCCACCGGTTAGGTTATATTTGTCGACCCTGCCGGCCTATAATGTTTTTTTTTTTCTGAATTGTTCTTGTTTAGGATGGAGAAGGCAAAGAAGAAAGCTCTTAAAGTTATTAGTCCTCATTCAAGACCTCCTCATGTTGGTGGAAAACTCTTGACTTCACAACATTGGGGGGGAATGCGTTGTGCCGGGAACGACAAAGATCCGTATACATAATGATGATTATGAACCACCATCGGAACCCAATGATTCAGACGAGACTCCAGATGAATACCAATCAATTCCATCTGGTAGAAGAGGTGATGATGATGATTTTGATGAAAGAACTTAGGCTACTGGAGGAGGCAACAATGATGATGGTAATCAAGACATGCCTGATGTTGGAGGAGGTGATGATGATGATGATGATGGTAATAGAGATAAAGGTAAGAATACCGTCGAAGATGAAATTGTTGAAGAGGAAGAGGAACAAGAAGAAGAAGGCGATGGAGAACAAATTGTTGAACCCATTGAAGCTTCGGCTTCAACTTCAACCAGAACGAGGAAGAGGGTGATCACTAAACCAGCTGATTCTCACATGCCTCCTAAACACTTCATGGTTACACTGAAAGAGGGTGAGCCTCCAAGGGGGACCCCAAGAGATGGTGGAAAATTTCTTTTTGGATACAAAGAATCATGGGCATGTACGATACATAATACTATCGTAAGTAATCTTAATCCTCCTTTGTTCTTTATTCAAGTGTGTAACTATCTTAATTAAATTTGCGTCAAGTGTTTGTAGTTCTTTTCATTTTATTTTATTTTTGGTATTTAGGATCACAAGTATGCCATCCGTCTCATGAGGCGCCAAGCTTCGTGTTCAGTGACTCATACTTGGGATCTTGACAAGGAATGTGAGGAGGTGAAAGTGATTGTGAGGAACTCCGAGTTGTTGCCTGCGGTGGAGAGTTCGAATATTAATCATGATAAAGCTACCGTCTCTGCATTCTGTGAGAGGTTCTACGGAGAGACTGATACTATGTTATTCCCATTCGGTGAGATGGCGATAACTCCCGATGATGCTCAACAAATTCTAGGCCTCGATGTTGATGGAAAAGCAGTCACCGAGGGATTCGATAATGCGATTTCTTTCAAGAAGATTTACGATTTGAGCAATAAATTATTCGGTTGGAATCAGGTTCAGACGGAGGCTGTTCTTGACATGAAGGATGGTCATCTAACCAAGAAGTTTAATGTGAAGAAGTTGAGGGACACATTATGGGATACACAGTCAATCCTTGATAGGGAAGGAATGGTGAACCCGGTGCGAATCAATGATACCGCAGACGGTTATTTGCTATACGTCATGGGCAAATGTATCTTCCCCTACAGTTCCGAAAACCAAGTAGAGGCCAGTTACTTGCAACTATTGGATCCCTTACATAAGATGCGTGAGTATTTTGTCATGTGCCTACCTTGTATCTTAGCTGAGTGAATGCCTTCTCCTGTTCTTTGGGTGCCTTCATTACTAATTATTAGTGGACATTAGTTGTTTCCTAACAACCCGTGAGAGAGGGACAAGTGTGTGGACTGTGTTGTCTGCTAGCTAGCTTAGGATCCTTCTCTTCTATTTTGATTTATATGGGAAGAACCTCCTTTGTAAGAACAATAATTAAGAATTGAGTTGTTAATGGATTCTTAGGCAAATGATACTTTTCTTATACTAAATTCAGATTAATTTACATCTTAAATCATTCTAGCACATAACAAATTGGTACCAGAGCCGTTCTTTTCTGCCTCCGACCATTGTAGCGCCGACTTGTAAGGACTTACAAGATATTAACAACAAGCAGCAGGTAGAAATCGATGCCTTACATTTGAAGGTTAATCAAATTGCCTTAAAATTAGTACAACATCAACTAAGGTAGATGTCCAGGAAATGAAGGTTGAGATCGAGAAGGGTATACAGACTATCAAAGCTGATTTTTTTTCTACTCATAAAGATTCAGATGATAACCAGGGATCTAATAGTAGCTTTGCCAATTATACTGGAGGTACCCATTTGTTTACTCACAACAATAACCGAGATCTTAATTCATTCAATCGTCTCCTAAAGCTCTATTTTCCTAGATTCGATGGAGACAACCAAAAGAGATGGATTCAAAAATGTGAGTATTACTTCCAGATGCAAAATATTCCAGATATCAACAAACCCAGGATGGCTCCTATACATCTGGATGACAAAGCAACTAAATGGTATGCCAACTTTTGTCTTACTCAACCTCACATTTCTTGGAAATTTTTCTATGATAATGTTTGTGCTCGTTTTGGGAATCCGTCTCATGATAATATTGTGGGTTTGTTCAATAAGTTGGTTTAGTTAACTACTGTTGATGCATATTTTGAGGAATTCGAATATTTTAAGGCCTTATTGTTGAGTGTCCATCCCCAATTCCCTGAGACTTACTTTATAGCTAGTTTCATTGGTGGTCTGAAGGAGGAACTAAGAAGTTCAGTACCCATGTTTAACCCATAAACACTCTTACATGCCTTTTCCCTTGCTAGAATGCAAGAACAAACTCTTAACCTCCAACAAAGAGGGTCCAAATACACTCCTAAACAATTGTCCACCACCTCTACCTCTGCTAAGCCATTCAATTCCACTTACTTCACCTCAAATCCCACTGTTACTGCACCTCCACCAATTATACCTCCTTCCATTCCCAAAGCTAATTCTACCATTCCACTTAAAAGGCTTACACCTGAACAAGTGCAAGCTCGGAAGGCACAAGGACTATGCTTTAACTGTGATAATTTTTATAGAAGGGGACATATTTGCAAGAAGCAATATCTTTGTGTTCTGATTGGTGAAGAATATGCTGGGAGTTCTGAGCCATAAATTGAATCACTTATGGACACAGAAGAGGCACCTGCTGTAGAAAGTGATATGGAGATTTCCCTGCATGCCTTAACAGGGACTATATCTGCTGATACTATTAGAATACCAGGTGCACTTCATAAGAGGGCCATCTCCATTCTTGTTGATACTGGTAGTACTAATAGTTTTATTGATAGATCTCTTTCAAAGGATATCCACTTTCCTATTACTCATACTGCTAACTTACTAGTTACTGTGGCCAATGGAGAAAAAACTGTCAGCTCAGGTATCTGTTCTCAACTAAATTGGTCAATGCAAGGGCATAAATTTTGTGGTGATTTAAGATTACTTCCATTGGGGGGTTGTGACATTGTTTTGGGTGTTGACTGGTTGAGAAATCTGGGAGATGTGTTATTAAATTTTTCCAAGCTCTGCATTACATTCAAATACAAAGGTAAAAAAATCACTCTTACTGGTGCTCAACAAAAAACATCACTTAGCATGATGAGTGGTTCAGCAGTGAAGAATTTTTTTCAAAAGCATTCCCATGGGGTGGTGGCTCAATTATTCTCCATTTCTTATAAACCACCTCCCTCCCCACCACCCCAAATCTCTTCCTTACTAAATCAATCCACTGATGTTTTTTCTGAGCCATATCAACTTCCTCCTCAGAGAGACCTTGACCACAAAATCACACTCAAACCAAACTCTACACCTGTTAATCTCAGACCATATAGGTGTCCTTACCTACAGAAAATAGTTGTTGAGAATTTAGTTAAAGAAATGCTCCAAGCTGGTGTTATCCAACCAAGCCACGGTCCTTTTTCATTTCTAATATTGCTTGTCAAGAAGAATGACAACTCTTGGAGTTTCTGTGTGGATTATAGGAAATTTAACAGCCTCACAATCAAAGATAAATTTCCCATTCCACTTATTGAGGAACTCTTGGATGAACTCCATGGTTCCAAATTCTTTAATAAGATTGATTTAAAATCAGGTTATCATCAGATTAGAGTCTTTCCCCCTGATATACATAAAACAGCCTTCAGGACCCATCATGGGCATTTTGAATTCAAGGTCATGCCATTTGGCTTAACCAATGCTCATGCTACTTTTCAAGCCCTCATGAATAATATTTTTCAAGAACATCTCAGGAAATTCATTATTGTATTCTTTGATGACATTCTGATCTATAGACATACCTTGGAGGCTCACTTGGACCACTTACAAACTACCTTGGATCTATTGAGACACCACAAATTATCTTCCAATCTCTCTAAATTTTCTTTTGGGAAACCTGAGATTGAGTATTTGGGTCATCTTATTACTGACAAAGGAGTTATGGTAGACCCTGCAAAAATCTCAGCCATGGTGGACTGGACTCTACCTACAAGCATTAAAGGGTTAAGAGGATTTTTGGGGATCACATGGTACTACAGAAAGTTTGTGAAAGATTATGGTGTTATCAGTAGACCCTTAACTGCACTACTAAAGAAGGATTCCTTTCTTTGGTCTCCTGCTGCAACTGATGCTTTCATGGCCTTGAAGACAACCATGACTACCACCCCTATGCTAGCTTTACCTAATTTCAGTAAACAGTTCATAGTGGAAACTGATGCTTGTGACTCAGGGATTGTTGTTGTGCTAATGCAGGAGGACAAGCCCATTTCTTTCTACAGCAAACCCTTGGGTCCCAGAGCTGCTGCTCTATCCACCTATGAGAAGGATTTTTTGGCAATTGTTCAGGCTGTGTCTAGATGGAAACATTACTTACAGGGCCATAAATTCTTTATCAAGACTGGCCATCAAAGTATTCACTACTTCTTGGAGCAGAAACTCTATACTGTCTTGCAATAAAAATGGCTTATAAAGATTCTTGGATTTGACTATGAGATCAAGTACAAGAAGGGCACAGACAACATAGTAGCAGATGCACTTTCTAGAAGGCCTCATGAACCTACACAATGATCCTCCCTTGCAGTGTCACACACTAGTTGGACCCAAGATATCATTGATAGTTATACTGTAGATCCCAAGGTGAAACATATTATAGCTCAACTACTTCTATCACCTGATGCTATTTCTCAGTATTCTTACACTGATGGCATATTGAGATACAAGGGAAGGTTGTATGTGGGTATGTCAGCTGGTATTAAGACGAAAAATTTGGCATCTTTACACTCCTCGGCTGTTGAAGGCCATTCTGGTATTCATGCAACTTACAACAGAGCTAAGGCTTATTTTTTCTGGACTGCCATGAAGAAAGATATACTCTTATTTGTCTCCACATGTGATGTTTGTCAAAGAACCAAACTAGAGCACCAGACTCCAGCTGGACTCCTTCAACCATTGCCCATTCCAGATCATGCTTGGCAACATATCTCCATGGACTTCATTGATGGACTTCCCATGAGTGAGAGAAAATCTATCATTATGGTTGTTATTGACAGACTGACAAAATACAGTCACTTCATTGCTCTTCACCACCCATATACAGCTTCATCTGTTGCAAGAGAATTCATTTCAAATGTGTTCAAACTTCATGGCTTACATGCCTCCATTACTTCTGACAGGGATAAGATTTTTACAAGTCACTTTTGGCAAGATTTTTTCAAAGCCATGGGTACTCAACTACACTTAAGCATAGCATACCATGCACAAACTGATGGGCAGACTGAGAGGGTAAATTCTTGTCTTGAACACTATTTGAGATGCATGTGCCACCACCAACCAAAGAAATGGTTTCTCTGGATTCCATTGACAGAATGGTGGTACAACACAAATTATCACACCAGTTTGAAGATGAGCCCATTTCAGTCTCTGTATGGGTACCTCCCTCCTCACATGGCTTTTCCATCTTCTGCAACTACTTCAGTTACAAATGTTGCATCTTACATGAAGCAGAGGGATGTTGTCATTGCTCTTCTCAAGGAAAACCTTCACCATGTATAGGAGAGGATGCAATTATTTGCTGATCAGAAAAGGACTGAGAGGGTATTTTAGGTGAGAGACAAGGTTTACTTAAATCTACAGCCTTATAGACAAGCCTCTGTTTCTCTCAGAAGAAACCTCAAACTGGAAGCTAAGTTCTATGGGACATTCACTATTCTGCAGAAGATCGGAATTGTAGCTTATAAGTTGGACTTACCCCCATAGGATAGAATCCACCCTATTTTCCATGTCTCACAGCTGAAGAAGCAAATTGGTTCCTCCTTTACACCTTCCCCTGCATTACCTACATTGGATACTGATGGCCACTTTTTAGTCATTCCAGCTGCTGCATTGGATTCTAGAACCATCATCAGAGGGGGTGTCTCTGTGCCACAATTACTGATTAGATGGACCAATGCTTCTGCAACTGATGCTACCTGGGAAGATACCAAGCATATAGCTCATCACTTTCCCAAGTTCAATCCTTGAGGACAAGGATTTTGTGATGGGGAGGGTATTTGTCATGTACCTACCTTGTATCTTAGCTGAGTGGCTGCCTTCACCTGTTATTTGGGTTCCTTCATTACTAATTATTAGTGGGCATTAGTTGTTGCCTAACAACCTGTGAGAGAGGGACAAGTGTGTGGACTGTATTGGTTGCTAGCTATCTTAGGATCCTTCTCTTCTGTTTTGATTTATATGGGAAGAACCTCCTTTGTAAGAACAATAATGAAGAATTGAGTTGTTAATGGCTGCTTAGGCAGAGGATACTTTTCTTATACTAAATTCAGATTAATTTACATCTTAAATCATTCTAGCACATAACATATTCTTGGGGTACTGCGGTGGTCGCCTTCTTGAACAATGAGTTGACTAAATGTTCTAAGGCACTCACTAATCAAGTTAACGGAAACACATGTCTCTTCCAGGTAATTTTATTGTCTAAAACATTTATAATTGTAAAATTTTCGTAAGATAAGTTTCTTTCTAAATTTTTTTTTGCATAGGTTCGGATATATGAGCACTTGCCTTCCTTGTTCAAAGACATCTCCTACGTCAAAGTGGATGAGAGTGTTGCGGTTCATAGGCCAAGAGCGCAAAGGTACAGTATTAAGGGTACTCAGGATAAGGAAATATCGCAACAACTTATGAAACTCCGAAGCACCATCGACAAATTGACTACGGAGGAGGTGATATTTGATCCGTATCGAGATGATAGAAATAAAGGTTTAATCCATCCTAGAAATGAAGTTGTTGCATTATACTATGGACCCTTGATGACTGTGTTTGAAGGATTTTCTATGTACGATCCACATCGGGTTATGTGACAATTAGGTTACGTCCAAGAAGAACCTCATTTCGATGAACAAACGCCGTTCTTTACTTTTAAATTGGATGATTGCAGCACGTCCCAAAAAGGTATGAACATTGCTTACGATCTAGCGACATCTCAAGAACATTGGGATAATAGATATCGCCGTAAAATCGATGTGACTCTTTTGGATGACGTGACCACCGGTCATGCAGCTACTGAGAAATACATGGCGTGGTACTTGGATTGGGCTCGTCCTACTATGATTAGGAAAATGACTGCTGAAGAACTGGATCTAAAGAAGAAGTTGGAAGCGAAAGACCCAGCAACATTGATTAAGTTCTTTGTAAGTATATTTGGAGTTGCTCTTACTATTTTAAGGTTGATTACATTACCGAATCATTCTATTCATTGTTTGTTGTTTAATTGAAAATAGAAGGATCAGATGAAGACATTTGTGAGGGTTTTGTGTTACTCGAGAGACAGAGGAGAGCCTTTGTCGATTGAAGAGCAAACCAAGCACATTGACTATGCTTCCAATGTTGCCAGTGAGGATGCCCATATATTATTCAAGCAACTTGAGGCTCAAGTAAAGGCTGAACAAAAAGCTAGGAGAGAAGCATAAGCCAAGATGAAGGCTGATAAAAATAGGACTCATAACAGCAGTGGTAGTAGTGGTGAAGGTAGCAGAAGTGGTCGTGGTGGTGAAGGTAATTCTCCAAAACGGGGCCGTGGTCGTCATGGACGTGGTCGTGGTCAATGAATGCTTACGTAGTTTATTTATTTATGTTGTGGTGGACAAATTTTTAATTTAATGGTGTGGACAAATGTTTTTTAAAGGTTTATGGGACGTGTCTTCATTTTGGACAAAAAGTGTTGGATTTCTAGTTTTTGAATGAATGGTTTGTTTAGCTATGTAAACTTTTAATACATATGATGGAATGCTTCCTTTAAATTACCCTGCCTGCTGTCCCAAGGCCGGTAAGGTTGTGAATTGTCAGACTGCCGGCCTTGACAAAGGAAATTGTGTGGAAAATTACCAGGGCCGGAAAGGTAATACGCTTACTACCTAGCCGGTTGTTTACTAGCCGGCAAGGTAATATGTTATAGACCCTTCCGGCTATGTGTGGCAAAGAAACCTTTCTCATGATGCCTAAAATATTACACGGCCGGCATGGTAGCAAAATAAAAACCCGTCCGGCTGAATAGTGGCCGGCAATGTAATGACCCAATATAGTTCCGGCGGTTTTGTTGCAAAAAAAAACATTTCTCCTGATGCCTAAAATCTTACACAGCCGGCACGGTAACAAATTTGGGACCCTTCCGGCTGAACCGTGGCCAGCAGGGTATTGAACCAATACAGTTCCAGCGGTTTTGTGGAAAAAAACCTTATCATGATGCCTAAAATCTTACACGACCGGCATGGTAACAAAATTCTTACCATGCCGGCCATAGTTAGTCGGCATACTTGGGAAAACAAACCTCACCGTCGAATTCAAAATTCAAATTTTTTGCAAGTACAATTTCATTGATTGACTTGTACTTGGGCACTATAACGGCCAAATTTGGCCACCATCCTATAAATACACTAATTCTCTCTACAAAACAATACACAACTATTTGCATATACTCTCCAAAGATCATACCATCATACACTCCATCTAACTCACCCAATAGCTCTACAAACAACAATGGCATCGTTTGACTCCGCGAAAGATTTGGCAATCACCAAAGCATGGTATGCGGAAAATCGACTTAAACGTCAATCTTCCGAAAAGGAGGATTCCACAACCTTTTGGGCTAGGGTACACAACAAATTTAGCGGCGAGTTTGGTAATCGAAATGCAAGAAGTGTTCAACAAGTCCGTGAGAGGCACCTAGTAATCGAAAATGCAATACTTGCTCTTTTGGATCTCCAACCTCGTATTTTTAACACTCGCCCCTTCACCTTGTCCATTGCAGAATTTGTAAGCAATTTTGTGGTTTTTTTTACGTAACCCATGTTGTTTTATCTTCCAAACCACTAACATATGTAAGTTTGTTTTTGTGTTCTTGTAGCATGAAGTCGTGAAAGCACGCTACTTGGAGGAAAAGGGGGAAGCATCCGCTTTCGATGCAAGCTATCACTTCTTGGAAGAAAGAATCCCGGAGGATAACCTGAAATACTTGGATGTCGTATCGTCTTTGGAGGAGGAATATTGATGGCTTTAGAAGTTTTTGTATAGGTTTTGTGGGTTGACCTCTATGTAAAGCCTCACGAGACTATAAATCGTCCACTAGGGTCGCCTAGGGGTTTAAAGGCTTGATGCACATTCTAAGTGCAGTCGTTTTTATGTTTCAAATCAATGTAGTAACCAAAATTGCATGAATAAAGTGAATTACATCTTCCATATTTTCTGTTTTCTGTTTGGTATAAGTACAAGTCGGCAAGGTTATAATTCCTTAACATGCCGGCTATAGGTCAGCCAGCAGTGTTAAAAACTATTTTCTTGCTGACCATATGACCGCCGGCATTGTAGGAAAATTTTCCATGCCGACAGTAAAATTTTGTTCCAAGATAGTCGGCATGTTCTTCAACAGAGACAATGTCGGCTGAAACCTGGTCGGAAGCTTGTGCAAAGTGGACCCTGCCGGTTGGACATTGGTCGGCAAGTTATTCAAAGTGGAACTTGCCGTCCAGATAATGACCGGCACCTTATTCAAACCACGACCTTTCCGGCCTTGTGCATTTTCAAAACCAATTTTTTTGATCAAAATCGAACTCATAAGACAGATGAAAGGTTTAATTTACTGAATTCATAATTTCAATATTTTAATCTAAACTCAATTAATTAACCTAATCAGAATTTTAGTGTTAATTAACCAATGGATATTAGTCATTTAGTAAATAGAAGGTTAAGGGGTGGCTTGGCTTTACTTCATAATGACCTGATTTTGTCTTATTGGGTATACCCAAATTAATTTGAGTATACCCCAATCAAGCCAGGTTATTTTATGTCATAATATAATATAAATATATGCAAAAAACATATACTTTGATGTTAAAATTAGAAACACAACAAAATCTCTCTGAAGATTTTCAAGAGGCTACAAAAAGTTAGAAATGAAGTCCAATGTTATATAATGTGAACAGAAAAAAAAAAAAAAAGGGATTTCTTGTGAATAGAGAAAATAGAGACGGATACACAAAGTATAGGGGAAGAAGAAACAGAGAAATTCTATTAATCAGTGTATGTAATACAAAGATTTATGACTATATTTATAGAGTATACATACTTGGTTCCAAAGTAATAGGGTTCCACTAAAGTGGGAATCTATTTAATAAATTGCCGTTTATAACACCCCCCTAGATGACCATTGTATCTAAGCAATTGCCTCATTAAAACCTTTGTCTGGAAAATCCAAAAGGGACAAAACATGATCAAAGGGGAAAGAGTACAATTGTGACAAAACTTAGAATAAAGTTGGACATGCATATGTTGCCTCATTAAAACCTTGACAAGGAAAACCTAGTAGGACAAAACCTTGACTAAGGAAAAAGAGTACAACGTGATAGTCTAGTAAAATACCTTTTACTATGATGCTCCCCCTGATAAGTACTTCGGTTAAATCTTGGATTGCAATCTTCGAGTCGAGATTTCCCAATTTCGATGAAATAATTTCTTGAATGACGGAGACAACAATGCTTTCATGAGAAATTTTCCAGTTGATGAGGTCTTCTTTTGTGTTAATCTTCTAATAGTAGTGTTCTCGAGTCTTCATGCTTCTTTAAGTACATTGAGGACTTGATTCTTGGGTTGCTAGCTTCTCGAAGATGATTTGCATAAGTAGTTGATGTGATTTCTTCAACAAAGTGCCAATATGTAGTTACAGTACCAAAGGTGAGGAAAGTTTGTGATCATACCTTATATGGATCAGAATAATATCCAAATTCATAGGAGATGGTTATGTTGATGTGGTCGAATAAAATGACCTACTTAATGGTGGGAATCCACCAAATAACCAAAATTGATACAACTTGGATGACCACCATGTTGAATTAAATTGCATCATTAAAACCTTGCCAGTAAAACACGATGGGGGGAATTGGGCGAAGAAAAAAGAGCACAAATATCAACAATTGAAAGAAAAATAAACGTCAATGAGATGTTACCTTATTAAAACCTTTTCAGGAAAAACCACATGGGACAAAATCTGAAACGAAGGAAAAAAGAGTACAACTTTTGACGATTCATGGATGCTAACTCAACAATATGAGTATCATAGAAAAAAAGCATCGAAATCGTAACTATATAGTCTACATCGTAGACAAGTTTTAAGCAAGCATAATATTTAAATTGCAGATTTAAGAACTAAAAGAAAAATAGAATATATGCTGCTAAAGCGTGGAATTTTGTGTTTTTAAGGACTCCTCAAGAGACCTATAAAGTTGATATCATCAATAATTAATCTTTATTTTCGGTTTCGTACCAAATTCCTAAAAACACATAAGGGATTGTTAAAAATAACAAAATCTAGTTAGATGGCTGTCTGAATATAATTTGAATCCTACAAGGATTACAAATTTGATTATGTTCCCCGATCACATTTCTTGTGTGAATGCAATATGAATCCTTTGAGGACTAACACGCCAAATGCATCAAATAAGGAGAACAAAAACTATTTAATCAATCCCAGGGTTTGATCAAAAGTAAAACCCTTTAATCATTTCTTCAATGATTATTTTTCCCATATAACGCATTATAATGACTACACCGACATAAAATAAATAGGCTTGGAAATTTTATGGTGTCAAGTATTCGATCCAAAATTGTGTCGATCGAGAAATTAATCCAACCTAATTGGATTGTATTCCAACCAATCATATATGTCGATATTCCTCTACAGAGGGGTTAACAACAACCATCATTTATTATTCCAGTAGCTACCATAAATGAATATTCGACTAGCTTATCATGATCTCACACAATTTCCAGTGTATGCAAACTTAAAAAAAAAAATCAAAATTTACTGGTACCAGTGCCCATGGGCGTGATAATCTCAGCCTATTCAAATGAGGAGATATGAATTTTGAGATTTGAGATTGTGAATCGTATTATGATAGACCATATATGTTAGAGCTATCTGTAGCCTACATAAAAATGCTACATTCTTGATAGATGTGATTGAGTTTTCCTTTTAAAACGGCATAAGCTATATGAGATTTTTTCACACCAATTATTAGTGGCATCCTTTTTCGATTAGATCATATTGGGAGAGAAATAGATATAACTTTTAAGTTAATTAACACAGGATTTTGATAGTGTATGTCTCCGCCTGATCATGGTAAAAAATTGTCATCTCATATACGAAAACAAGTTTCGTAAAGTATTATCCGATTAAATGAAGGACATATACTCATAATAATTTCTGGATAATAATTTATGTATTTTAACAATACCAGTTGGACTGTAGATAATGACTTCAAAAGTCACAAAAAATTGTCCCAAAAATAAAATAAAATAAAATTGTAGTCTTTTTGACATACAAATTTGACACCAACCATAGATTATGCTTGGAAAAGAAACAAAAATAAAATAAAAATGATATGTCAAAACCAAGAACATTGAAAATATGCAAACAAATCTCCTATAATTTTGTAACCTCAAGGGCCAACGAGATAATGGTTTAAATTGAAGTTACAGACACATTCTTTTATCAAAAGAAATTTAACTAAGATCAATGTAGTAAATACAAGGACTATTAATACTGGATAACAAGCCGGGTGCGCATCCTTTGACGTTTAGTGTCCTATTCCAATATAAGTTGAAAAACTTCAAAATTTGGAAGAGAACTAAAAAATTGCTATCCCTCAGGAAATGCAGTAATTCTCCGTTTCATGTTTGCAATTGTGAATACACTATAACGACATATCATACTTCTAGGATTTACAGAGAAACCGGTTTCAATTGGCTTATATGATTCTCTTTAAGAAAATAAAGAAAGACAATTAATAGGGGGAAAGCCACTTTTAATAGAGGGAAAGCTGACTCCGGTCTAGGATATTTGACTTCTAGTCAATATTGGGTGGATATGATAATAAGCTTTCCCCCTATCAAAACAATATCTCTAGAGCTTAGATTCCCATATCACCCTTTATACTCAAACAAGACGTACGGGAGGAGGGTGCTGATCGTCTGGATGTTGCAAGTGCTGCAATGAAACTGGTTCGAACCTTGTTCTTCTACGTGAGGCATCCAGTATGCAGTAGAGTTCTGTTATTGTCCCAACCTTGTTCTTTGATGTGAATCAATAATGTTGTAGAAAGTAGTAGTAAGGGTTGTCGTTCACTCGGACTTGTAGGAATTGTTTTTGGATTTAATAAAGAAAAATAATAAAAATATAAAAAATATACAATTTATGATACAATATGAAGAGAGTTACTGGGACTCGGGATTCCACCAATTCTCACATTCATGCGGTTCATCTATTAATTCCGGACAATTAAAGCTCATAAAATAACAAACATCGACTCTAACTCTTTGCCAAGGTAGATTTTATAAAGAATTATATGTAATTCACAAACATGACGCATCTAAAGTACCTAAGACTAAGAATGTGACATCTAACGAATTCACAAATAATCAAGAAAAATCATAAATCAATTATAATAGTGCAAATAGTCATAAAGGAATTAAATAGAATTACCACATGCGTGCAAAACAGGTTCCTCCATCGTCCTAGTGATGGGTTCTAGCTCCTCATGGTGAAAACACGTTCAAAGGAATTTTTCATTGCTCAAAAAGGTGTTTGCAAGGAGAAAAGACACAAAGCAGTGTGCTTGTAACAGTTATAATTGTTACAGAACACACTGTTACAGAAAAACACTCAGAACTGTTGCAAACACCAATAATCGTTACACAATTCATTACAAAGGTAAGATGACAGTTCCTTTAAAGTAGTGATCTATTCTTCGTCTTCTTGTTCACCTGAAAGTGCAGCGTCAACTGCAACTTTCTTTTTTAGCTTTCTCCCGCACTTCCTTTGGACCCAAAACTCTCTCCTCCAAATCTGTGACATCCCAGTAGCCTTTAAATAGTTACATCACGTCCAAATCTCCACCATCAATTCGAATAATCTCCACTAATGATTTTTTTATCTCCACGGGAATAATTTCCTTTTTTTTAGCTCCTTCACGCGTATGCATGGTGTTGACGCACTCCAACACAGTTAATAATCTTCCTAGACTGAGTCGGACTTCAACAGAAAAGATATCTTTCTTTCTTTAACGATGAACTCTCCATTTCCTAACCCGAGAAAATAATCTTCCCTGTTTCGTGTTATTGCACGTTTCATTCCTTTTTTATCGAAACTAAAATTATTACCGGACCTTTTTTGATGTACAAGACCAATACCAACCCATATCCAAGACCATATCTCCAAGAATCTCGACTAAAATCAATCCAGCAGAATTCGTTATTTCAAATAAACCTTTCCCGCCATTTTTGTTCTTCACGAGCAAAGAAGAAGGTGTGCCCCTATCCAACATCCTGGGTGCCGAATAACCAGTGGGTGCTATGAATGAATTTGGGCTATACTTAGCCGTGGGTACTGAGGACAAATTTGGGCTACACATAGTTGTGGCTGCCCCTTATCCAAAGTGGGGGTCCGTATAGCAATTGTCCTCCGGGGTGCCCCGAGCAACTTTTTGAGCCGAATTTTCCAAAAATGTTTATTTGCCCAAAATACCTACAAACATATAAAACACCATAATAAGTACGAAAACGAGTACTAACAATACGAAACAATGATGACAAATTAGACACATAAATGCGTCTATCACACCCCCAAACTTATTTATTGCTAGTCCTCGAGCAAAACTAATAAAACCGAGTTAATCTCGGGAGGGTTTACCAGAGGTGTACCCACAAAACCATAACTTCTAATTGGTCACAAGTATCCAAAGAGCTATAAGGACATACAAATTCTCAACATATCTCCAAGTGACTAGAATGCCAGAGAAATTAAAGGTGCCAGCTCTAAAGCTGACTGAAGAAAAGGAGAGACACATCCTCAACACTGCTAGATAAAGAGATATCCACTACACAACTAGATAAACATTGTAAGATGCTTCCGCTGATTTACAACTAGATAAGATTAGGAGAGAGAAAAAGATGAGAGGGACATCTGCTACACAGCTGGACTAATTACGTGTGATGAGTTTAACCAGTGCTGGAAAGATATTGTGTCAGATTGAAAGCGGACTAACAAAGCAACCAAATGTATCTTTCTTCGACTCTCTCATAGTGCCCAGTAGAAAAAACGTCTTCTTCGGTCTTCAACTGTTGATGATAAACTCTCGAGCCTCATAGAACCTTGACAATTAACTCTTCTCTTCGATTTCTTGCTTGACATAAAAATTTCTACGTCCATGTGGCCTTATCGAACAAAAAAGAACGTAATGATGATTTTTTTTTCTTTTTTAACTCTTTTTTTTTTTAAATAGAGTATAACAAGACAAAAATTTACATGGCCATCACAGAAGGACTTTAACACTTGGATCTTCGCAACTTGTAATGTCTTTGTATCATGAACTTCAACAACTTATATCTTTTTTTTTCTTGCTCTTATAACTTCTTGTAACTAAGTCTTTAACTTTGATTTTGAATTATTCTTTTCTATTGTTACTTCTAAACCTTAAACGTCTTCAACTTTCTTCATAGATTTTGATGTCGCTCCGCTTGTTGTTGATGATAAGTTTTTACTGAGAGAGAGTCGTAATCCAGTAACTAAGACTGCATTGTGAGGTTGATTTGTCTTTCTGGCATTTCTTGACCTACTTTCCTTTCCATCATGGATGGTTAGGTCCATCACGGTTACCCTCTAAAAGGAACAAGTTCTCTCCTGAATTTCAAGGATCTCAATGTCTTTTTTTCTAATGTATCAATAGGTTGTTATCCCTAGCATTACAATTTCTATCTTTTCGGTGAGAAACAGTATGTAAACTTAGCTAACCGGATATCATATGACGCTAGAAGTTTCAAAAGTGCAACTAAAAAGTTCTTCCTCACCCCCATACTTAAATCTAATATTGTCCTCAATGTTCTAAAGATGAAATTAAAATCATGAACAAGGAGAAACTATTACCACTTGAAGAAAAGAGTAAGGGAAGATATTACCATGTTGCAAGAATATTGGGTTACCTCCCAAGAAGTGTTAAGTTTAAAGGCTTCAGCCAGACAATGGAAGAGATTAGTCACCTCGAAGAATCATATAACATTAGCCGGAATAACTGTGGGTCATCTGGATCAAAAAGTGTTACCCACAAGAAGAGGAAACTGCAACAGACGAGAAAGATATCCAACACACCCTTATCTATTTTTTTTTCTTAAGAAAACTACATCTAGTTCTGGTTTGGGTTCAAGCTTTATAAAAGGGTCTAGATAAAAAGCTTTCATCGGCTGGATTTCCTCAAAGGCAGGATCCTGAAGATCAGGTTCTAGAGTCTGGAAATACTCAATTAAGAACTTATAGGCACATAACAATAACCTGAATAGCTGGGGATCCTCTAAGTCAATCAGAATTGACTCACGCAGTAGACCACATTAGTGGTCATTCTTAAGCAAATGTGTCGACCCTAATTTTCTAAAGTAATTAGGTTTAGTCTCAAAACCTAATAACTGACACATCTGAAATTCGTATGTTCCCATAATTGTAAGGAAGGTTTTTGGTGGGAAAACAAATTCAATCGTGGTATCATAGCCTGGGTTAACCACATCAACCCGATGATGGGTTTCTTACAACTGAACTTTTTTATGGACACAACTAGGTTCAAGAAAAAGTGTATGAAGATAATCTTTTAAAATGTCTGAGGTACATATGTCAAGTCCCAAGTTAGGGACCTTTATAAGAGTTAAGGCACATGGAGAATGATAATCACCCCCAAACTTAGAGTTTTCAGTGCCTCTATAAAGACTAGTCACAACTTCCCTAATTTCAAGGATATTTGATTCCTGAAAATGGTCAATTGATTCTTCTAAGTCAGGTACATCCTCACTCATCTCTACGAGTTCATTATTTTTTTCTAAGTCTATTGTTTCTAAATTTCTAGACTCAAAATATACTCGTTCCTCTAAACCATCATTGGCTTCGTAATCAAAAGGAAATACTACATCGTCTAAAATGGGGGTATCTCTAGTCAAATCCTCATCCTTTTGAATAGGTGAATAATTATTAAAATTATTTGGATTTAAACCAGAAATATTACTATCATTATAAAGCTCAATTGGAATAACAAAATTCCTGATCACTATGCCTAAAAACTTCAGATTCTTCATCAATACTATCCAAATCATGATCATCACTATAGTAACATGAAAAAGATTGAACCTCATCAAAACAAGTAGTGTTACCAATTCTAACCTTGTCATCTTGATTATGTGAATATAAACTATCCTTATTTTCAAGGGTAGTATTGGGAACAATATACTGGAAATTAAGACTATCATGAGCAAGTTTTTCCACAATCCTATTTGTACTCTCAGTAAATTGCTTGAGGGACTCTTCTAGTGACATCTTAGTTGACTGCTCTACGGACTCTTCTGGGGGAAGAATATTATAAGTCTCTTTCATGAATACGTGAAACTTCCGTGTTGACTCATTGAAACTCTTGAGAGACTCTTCTAGAGAAATAGAAGGATTGTTTTGCTAGTATGACATGTGGGTATGTGGATAGTAATTGGGATCACAATGGTATGGACCATAACCTTCAAAAGTTTCGCGTTTCCAATCACTATTCACACTATGGTCATAAAAATGATAATGTCCAAGCAGCTCAGTCGGATACTCATTGTATTGGCTATTATAATACCAGTTCGACATCCTAACTGCAAGGGAATTCTAAAAAAGTACAAACAAGGCTGACTCGACCACAACAAACCTACTGATTTCTAGCAAACAAAAAGCATGATGGCTCCACTTAGATTGTTTCTAGACCAGCTTCTAATCCTTCGAAAAGGAATTCGTTACAATTTAAGCAAACCCCTCTGGAATCAATCTGAGTCAAAGCAAGTTGAATAGAGGCGAAGGAAGCTGCGTGGAGCTTTCTTTTTACAAAATCTTCTTCACTCCTTGGACTCCTCTTTTCTTTCCTTCTTTGGCGATGCTTTCTTTTTATAGCACTTTTTATTTCCTTGTAGCTTCGCTCCAAATCTGAAAAGAATAAAAAAAAATACCAAAGGCGTAAAAGAGAACAAAAATAATAAAAATAAAAATAAAACCTAAAAACAAATCTATACACAAGTCCCCGGCAACGGCGCCAAAAATTGATGTGAATCAATAATGTTGTAGAAAGTGGTAGTAAGGGTTGCCGTTCACTCGGACTTGTAGGAATTGATTTTAGGATTTAATAAAGAAAAATAATAAAAATAGAGAAAATATACAATTTATGTCACAAGATGAAGAGAGTTACTGGGACTCGGGATTCCACCAATTCTCACATTCATGCGGTTCATCTATTAATTTCGGACAATTAAAGCTCATAAAATAACAAATATCGACTCTAACTCTTTGACAAGGTAGATTTTATAAGGAATTATATGTAACTCACAATCATGACGCATCTAAAGTACCTAATACTAAGCATGCGACATCTAACGAATTCACAAATAATCAAGAAAAATCATAAATCAATTATAATAGTGCAAATAGTCATAAAGGAATTAAATAGAATTACCACATGCGTGCAAAACAGCTTCCTCCATAGTCCCAGTGATGGGTTCTAGCTCCTCATGGTGAAAACACGCTCAAAGGAATTTTTCATTGCTCAAAAAGGTGTTTGCAAGGAGAAAAGACACAAAGCACTGTGCTTGTAATAGTTATAATTGTTACAGAACACACTGTTACAGAGAAACACTCAGAACTGTTGCAAACACCAAATAATCGTTACACAATTCATTACAAATATAAGATGACAGTTCCTTTAAAATAGTGATATATTCTTCGTCTTCTTCTTCAGCTGATAGTGCAGCGACGACTGCAACTTTCTTTTTCATCTTTCTCCCGCACTTCCTTTGGACCCAAAACTCTCTCCTCCCCCTATGTGACATCCCAGTAGCCTTTAAATAGTTACAAAACGTCCAAATCTCCATTAATGATTTTTTTATCTCCACGGGAATACTTTCCTTTTTTTAGCTCCTTCACGCGTATGCATGGTGTTGACGCACTCCAACACAGTTAATACTCTTCCCAGACTGAGTCGGACTTCAACAGAAAATATATCTTTCTTTCTTTAACGATGAACTTTCCATTTCCTAACCCGAGAAAATAATCTTCCCTGTTTCGTGTGATTGCACGTTTCATTCCTTTTTTATCGAAACTAAAAGCATTACCAGCCCTGTTTTGATGTACAAGACCAATACCAACCCATATCCAAGACCATATCTCCAAGAATCTCGACTAAAATCCATCCAGCAGAATTCCTTATTTCAAATAAACTTTTCCCGCCATTTTTGTTCTTCACGAGCAAAGAAGAAGGTGTGCCCCTATCCAACATCCTGGGTGCCGAATAACCAGTGGGTGCTATGAATGAATTTGGGTTATACTTAGCCGTGGGTGCTGAGGACAAATTTGGGCTACACATAGCCGTGGCTGCCCCTTATCCAAAGTGGGGGTCCGTATAGCAAATGTCCTCCTGGGTGCTCCGAGCAACTTTTCGAGCCGAATTTTCCGAAAATGTTTATTTGCCCAAAATACCTACAAACATATAAAACACCATAATAAGTACGAAAATGAGTACTAACAATACGAAACAATGAGGACAAATTAGACACATAAATGCGTCTATCATTCTTCTTTACAACTACAGCAACACAATGTCCTCCTAGAATTTAAGTCACGACCTTTATTATAGTCTCCACAGAAAATGATAAGAGTTACAGAATCAAAAATAGGAAAATATCAGTATTGACTATAATAGAAAATGACGAAGTTAAACAACCAACGTTAACTTGAAGTTAAATTTGCAGATGGTCTTTAAAAGCATCAGGTGCTCTTTTAATTAAAAGTTTAAAGATATTACATAGTCTCGTATTCTCAGCAAATCATTTCTTGCTGATATTACTGAACTATTCTACATTACTAAACTTATCGTGTTGCTTTTCTTCTGCTTCTACCTCAAACAATTAGACATGATTGTATCGTGATGGGATAGATCATTGCATAAGATTACAATGACCTCAACCAACACGTATATTGGAAACGATGTTTTTCTAGATTATTATTGAATAGTGTAATACTCTGTATATCATCGTGCATATTTTCTAAACGACCTCAGTGGAGTATTATTGAACAGTGTAATACTCTTTTGTAGCCATTGCATATTTCTTTTGTTAGGATTAGATCATTACTGCAGGGAATATAAATATTGTTCACTGCGTGTATCAGTCTAATACATAAATCGCGACATACATGCTTGCCAATTCGGCTTCCATCTGAATTGGACATCACGGTTCGGAGTATACTTAAGGTAAGGATGTGGGAGTAGGAATTCCTCAATCGCGAATTTGTAAATAACCAGGACATATGTGAATGGGGGAGACCCTCCTAGTAGCCATGTCTCCTGGGCAGGGATTCAAGTGGATTTGCTAAGCTAACGGTCGCGAATGCATAAACCCTACTAGACAGTAGACCCACTCCTTGTCCAAAACATTAGACACGGGATGTGTCAAGGACTTTTCTTGTCTTTAAGGCAAGTTGTGCAAGGCCTGGGCGAGCCGGCGTAAAACTTAAGTCCAACTCTCAGGAGTTTTCTCTAGTCGACCCGGTACTTGCTACTGGAAAAGACTTTGGTTCTTGGTTTCGTTCCATTTTAGTATTTCACGTTCGAGATCAAATTCACAAGTTATCTAGGGTTCGTTAATACCTAATTGATAATAATAAAAAATAGGCTTAAATGGGATGTGGACGTATGGTTAGGACGACATAGAAGCTAAACTCCAAAAGTATTGTTTGATAGGGGGAAGCTTATTTTAAGTCAACCCAATATTGACTAGATGTCATATATGCTAGACCGAAATCAACTTTCCCTTTAGTAAAAGTGGCTTTCCTCCTATTAATTATCTAAAGAAATCAGTGTCATTATTGACTTTGAAAAAAAATCCATTATGTGGTCTAAAAATTCACTCCTTTTTGACAAAAATATAGAAAATATGACAATCTTATGGAAACGATGGAGAAATTAACACCAATTAGTTTATACGATTTATCAAACTCGTATGGAAAAAAAAATTGTTTTAGTTATCGCATTGGAAACCTACTTTGAGGTTAGAGGATGGTTTATTGTGGGGAAAAAAGAAGAAGCCATATGTAAATCACATAATCCTCATCTAAAAGAAAAAGATACCAAATTGAATGGCCATAGGTTTTTCAACCATGCACGTGATTAGTAACCATAAAAGTAATTAAATTACGATAACACCAATTTTTGGAGTTTACAGTTTCATTAGAGTAATAGAAATTGTAAACCATCTTTTAATGATTTTTTATTTATTTTTTATTTCTCTAATCAAAAAATTAAAGGAAAAGAAAAACAATACTCGTACTATTTTTTGGTGATTACAATTTCATTAGTAAATAAAAACTGTAAACCATCTTTGATGGATTTTATTTTCCTTTCCCTGTGAGAGAAAGTCTTATGGTGGAATCCATCCATCTTCCATCTTCCACGCCACCTCAGCACTTGGAACTGTGGATGGAAGTGCAAATACAATGGTGGAACATAGAAAACGCTAATAAGAATAGCGTAAAACGCTAATAATAATAGCACAGGAAAAACGCTACCAAGAATAACGCTTGACTCAAATCAACGGTCAAAACGCTATTAAGAATATCGTTTAACCCAATTGTTAATAGCGCCTAACGCTATTCTTAATAGAGCCTAACGCTATTGTTAATAGCGCTTTTTGATTCTTATATCATGTAACACCATCGACCCCTTCTTCTTCTTCCTCAGTTCAGAACTCGTGAAAAAAAAAGAACAACCAAACCTAAAAACCTCCCTTGTTTAATTCTCAGATCATAGTTCAAATCAATGAAATTTCTTCAAAGGGTTTGATCTCTACTTCATAAGGAATCGAAGTATACTTAAATTTCTCAATTTGATTGAGAATCCAAAGAGAGGTTAGTTGAATTATATTTATTTTATGGTTTGATGAAATGTTAGGGCTTTACATGATATTATTGTTGATTGTATGCATGATACTCGATTGTATGATGAATGATAACAATTTTGATTCTAACAATGATGAATTTGACATGTAATTTAGGGTTTTAGATAATGAACATTGTGTAATTTAGGGTTTTAGATGATGAACATTGTAAAATTGCCATGAGATAATGAATTAACATGTTTTAGTTACATTATGTAAAAAATTTAAGTGTATTGTGTGACTATATTGTTTTTATTTGATGATTTTGTATAGATTATGGATATGTATATGATCTTGAGTTTAAAAGAATCGGATGAGAAACATATTTCTTCAAGTACAGACCCACTTGATACACAACATGATATCACGTTTAGAAGTAATCTAGAAGACCTTGAGGATTTACATAAACGTGTGGTGGTTCATGAAAATGCTAGTCAAGTTCTTCAAAATTCTGGCCTTGCTAGATTTTTTGAAATCAGAATTAAGAGAGCGGATCAACAACTAGCTTATGCAATCATAGAGAGGTGGTGGTATAGCACCAATTCATTTCATTTCCCAAACTTTGAAATTGGTTTCACTTCTTTAGACTTTTTTCACTTAACCAGAATTTCTATTGGAAATGGTCGTAGAAGATTGGAACACGCCGCTACAAGTAGATGGAAAAGTAAATAAAATCAACAACTAGAGGGTACCTACTTTATACCTATGCATGGGTATGCACACTACAACAAGCACTCACCTGATTTTCCTATTAGTTGCCTCGCAAACTATATCAAGGACAATCCAATTAATGATGAAAATTGGGAGATTGTGACTCGATACTTCTTATTATGGGTGATTTAAAAAGTTTTATTGGAACGTACCACTACAAGAGCAAACAAAGGTTGGATCACTTCCTTGCGTTTCATTTCTAACCATTAGATCTTTAATGGCTCCTTCTAGTCAACGAATCATAAAGAAATGCTATTAACAATAACGTTTCAACGACTATTGTTTTGAATTCTAAATTGTCCCTATAAATTGATCACTTCTCAGCTCATACCAAAACCTTTCAATCTCTAGATTTTTTCTCTCCATCTTCTTAAAATTCATTGCAATTCAGACTTTTTTTTTTAACCATGGAAAAATATGCTACACCCGAAGATGTTGCAATCACCAAAGCTTGGATAAGCATTACACTTGATGGTGTTGCCGGAGTTGATCAAAAATCAAACCATTTTTGGGAGTGGGTATTCGATACCTATATAAGCAACTTTGGGAATAAGTTTGATAGGACTGTTCATAAGTTGCAGAATAGATGTGGTACCTTGAAAAAATGTGTCAAAAAGTGGGTTTGTATCTTAAAAAATTTGCATATAAAAAATGCAAGCGGGTGTGGAATTGATGATCTTGTAAGTTTTATTAAAATTTCTTAATGTATATGATTTTATTTTATTGAAGGATTTCTAACTTGGGTTTTTGTTTGTTTTTTGTAGGAGAGTAAAGCTAGATTGAAATATAGTAAGGTTAGCAAGGGAAAACATTTTAGAAATGAAGAGGTGTACAAACTTTTCAAAGCCCATGTTCCGGGATTCAATCCCGAAGAATTTGATCCTACCCAAAATGAGGAAGATGAATCGGAGGCTCCTAGTGTTAATGCTTCAACAAGTAGTGCTCCGGCAAGAAGCGACCCAAGATGGCATGAAGAGGATGGCCCTCGTCGACCAAAGGGAAAAATGGATCAACAAAGGGAAGCTTCTGAGCTATCGGCCATCAACGACGGAACCGACCGTATTTTGAAAAAAAATTAGTGAAGAGAATGCAAAGAAGATGGCAAGGTTGGATGGACAAGAAGAATATTTATTAAGTGTTGCAGAGACAAATAAGAAATCCTTGGATTTAGCTTTGGATAAACATGAACTCAGTGTTGGATGTGGTGGTTGAGACCTTGCCGGAATGGAAGCAGCAATTTATGTTGGATAAACAAAATAAGATTTTGGAAAAACATGGTTATCCTCCTAGAACACTTGGTACAAACTATCCTAGCAATGTTCGTCATTTCAATATATGAAACCATGTAGCTTCAATTATGTTTTTTTCCTTTTTTTTTTTTTAATTTGATGTAGTGGAATCAATGTAGTTGAAGTATTTTTAGTATCAATCAAGTTTCAATTTCATTAAATTTTATCTTCATTTTGATTTGATTCAATATATGAAACCAAAAAACTAGTTTGTTAAAGAGGAAAAAATGAGAGACTAGAAAAAAACAAGTATAGGATAGGAGAAGTCGAGTGGCTCCTGGATGTTTTTTGTGATTAGCGCAATTAAGATTGGCGTTTGGCGCAAATAAGTAAGGCGCTTAACATTATTCTCAATTGCGTTTTATTCTACACCATTGGATTCTCAACGGCTCCTTCTAATCAACGACTCAAAATAAATGCCATTAAGAATGGCGCTTAACGCTATTCTCAATAGCGTTTCAACGGTCATATTTTTAGAATTAAAATTTATCTATAAATTGGCTTCTTCAACACAAATCAAACCATCCCAAAATCTCAAGATTTTCTTTCCTTCCTATCTCTCCCGATTTTATATTTTTAATTCCAAACCTTCTTTCAATCAAGTGCAAGTATGGCATACACTACAAATGAAGATGTTGCAATCACCAAAGCTTGGATGAGAATTAGTCTCCAACCGATTGTTGGACAAAATCAAGGAGTCAACAACTATTGGGAAAGGGTGCTTCAAGCCTTTGTAGAAGAAGCGGGTGGTAATGAAAACGAAAGAACAAGACAAAGTATTCAAAATAGGTGGTCGGTGATGAAAAAGAAAATCAAAGTTTACATGGGAATCATACATTCAATTTATGCAAATATGCCCGAAGGAGGATGGACGTTATAAGAAGTTGTAAGTATTATTCAATGGAGCCTCTTATTTTCAATTATCTACATATTTTAAGTTATTAATTTTCTAAATGAGAGATTATGTTTATTTATTTTGTAGGAGGCACATGAAAAAACTCTATATTCTCAACAAAACAACAAAGATTTTGCATTTGATCATGTGTACCAAATTCTTAGGAACCATCCCGCTTTCGGAAATTAAATATCGTGATCTTACCGATGATGAAGTGAACTTTGAGAAATGATGAAGCTTGACAATGAAAATCGGATCATGTTAAATTCTAAATATTAGTTGTTTCAACCCATGTAATGTCGCTTTTAGTTTTTTAATCCATGTAACTTAATCTAAAAAATGAAAATTAGCTAATTTAAATCCTGTTTCAATTTCAAATTTATAAATTTTGTTTTGTACTTTTAAAGTTAATTTATTTTCAATTTATAGGTAAAGAAACAGGAGTGATGTAAGAAGAGTGTAAGAAAAATAAATAAGGCGAAACGCAATTGTTAATAGCGCATAACACAATTGTTAATAGAACTTAACGCTATTGTTAATGGCGCTAAGAAAACGTTGTTGTTATGTCATAAACCCTCATGTGTGTTTATGTTTAGCTCCTGTGTACTAAAGGCACCTGTTTTGTTCCTTAGGGCACCCCTGCTAGTGGGGTTAGTTTTTGCTGTTGTAGTTGTGCCTTCCGAACGCCCCCTCCTGTTGTGCAAAGGTGTGGTTGATAAAAGCCTGTAATTGACTCATTCTTCTTCATGAAGAAAATAGTTAATCCAAATCTGCTTTTCTCTCTCAAATTTCTCTTCTCTCCCAAGTCTAATCTCTATCCTTAGAAGTTCCGAGTTATTTTTGTACTAATTTGTAGTGTAGATCACTACAATTGGTATCAGAGCACTCGATCCCGAGTGTTCATGTGTAATCATGGTAACCCAAAAAGAATTTGATTCCCTCAACAAAAGGGTTAGTGAGTTATCTAAAGAGCATAGTGAAGGTTTTAAAGATCTGAGTAAGAAGATGGATGAATCTCAGTAGTCAGTATCCCCTGCGCTACTAGCAAGTCTTGATAAGTTGTTTGAGACTCAGATGGCTTCAATAGAGGATAAAGTTCTAAATCAACACAAACCTGATCAGGGGCTGATTGAAACTCCAGTCAATCGAACAACCAAAATTGGTGGAAAGAGTCATGAAGATGAAGGTAATCATAATACTCTCATTAATCATGTTTCACATTCTCATAAGCCAAAGATAGAGTTTCCTAGATTTTATGGGACTAACCCTAGGTCATGGATTAGAAAGTGCAATAAATTCTTTCAGTTACATGTTATGGATGAAGAACATAAAGTAGTGATTGCCTTATATCTAGATGGTAGAGCTGATGTGTGGTACCAGGATTACCAAGTAAATAAGGGATTGATATTATGGGAAGAGTTTTGCACTGAGGTAAATTTTAGATTTCAGGAGCTAGGCCATGATGACATAGTGGGAGAATTTAATAAATTATTTCAAGAGGGTATTGTACTTGAGTATCAAGAATTATTTGAGGAACTTAAGGCTCTCATGATTGCTAAGAACCCATATTCAACTGAGTCATATTTCATATCTAGCTTCATCAGTGGTTTGAAGGAGGAGATTAGAATGGCGGTACAGATGCACTCTCCAACCTCTCTGAATCAGGCAATCTATTTGGCTAGGATGTAAGAAGCTTTAATTGAAAAAACAGCTAAGAAGGCTAAATTTGTTTCTAAATTTCCTCCACTATCCTTGGGTGGAAGCAGTTCTAGGAGCTTTGTCACTACCCCTAAATCAAATTCACCATCTCCAAAAGGGAATTTGAGCCCACAATTTACCCTCATTAAGAAGTTAACATATGCAGAGATGAGGGCAAGAAGGGAGAAAGGACTCTGCTATAACTGTGATGAAGTATTCCAAAAGGGACACAAATGTATTAAACAACAACTTTACATGCTAATGGGAGAAGAAGAAGAGGCAGCTAGCTCTGGAGGGGACTCACCATAAAGTTCTCCACTAATACAAGAACTGGAAGAAGAGGTAGAAATTTCTTTACATGCACTCTCTGGAAATGTGTCTCATAATACTATCAAAATACAAGGGCTCACAAAGAACAAGAGAAGGTTTACTATTTTGATTGATAGTGGGAGTACCCATAGTTTTTTAGACCCTGAAGTGGCAAGATTGAGTGGAACCTTGGTTGAGCCCACAACTTCTCTTCCAGTTGCTGTGGCTGATGGCAATAAGGTGCTTAGTGATGCTAAATTCCCACAGTTCTCTTGGAGTATGCATGGCCATCAATTTACTTCATAAGTAAGACTCTTATCCTTGGGTGGTTGTGACATGGTTCTAGGTGTAGACTGGATGATAAATGTCAGCCCCATTCAGTTTGATTTCACTAAACTAACTATTTCATTCATGAAAGATGTAAACAATATTGAATTGAAGGGCAGTAGTGAGGAAGTAAGAATTTCTTCTATATCTGCTAAAGCATGTCATAAGTTCATCAAGAAGAGCTCTCATGGGATTATGAGCCAGCTATTATGTATTACATCTGAAGAGATACAGCCACAAACCCCTGATGTTTTTAAACCTCTTCTTTCAACCTATTCTAGCATATTTCAAGAACCTACTTCTTTACCCTCTCAAAGGCTCCATGACCACCATATACCCTTGCACCCTAATGCCACCCCTACTAATCATAGACCTTATAGAATACCTTATATCCAAAAGGAAGTTGTTGAAAAGTTGGTGCAAGAAATGCTGAAGTATGGGGTAATTAAACCTATCAATAGCCCATTCTCTTCACCTATATTACTAGCCAAAAAGAACAATGGCAGTTGGAGATTCTGTGTGGACTAAATGAAGGTGAATGAGTTAACTGTTAAGGACAAATACCTCATTCCTGTTATAGAAGAGTTGTTGGATGAACTGAAGGATGCTAAGGTCTTCACCAAGATAGATTTGAGGGCAGGGTACCATCATATAAGGGTTTATCCAGCTGATACCCGGAAAATAGCATTCAAGACACACCAATGACACTATGAGTTATTGGTTATGCCTTTTGGACTGACAAATGCCCTAGCTACTTTTCAGGCACTTATGAATGATGTGTTCAAACCATATTTAAGGAAATTTATTCTGGTTTTCTTTGATGACATATTGGTCTACATCCCAAACATGGAGTCTCACTTACAACATCTACAGCTTACTCTAGCAACTCTCAAGGACCACTCATTGTTTGCAAAGCTTAGTAAGTTTTCCTTTGGCTAAGATTAATTAGAATACTTGGGGCACATTATTTCATGTGAAGGAGTAGTTGCATACCTAACAAAAATTGACAGCATGGTCAAGTGGCCTACCCCAAGATCTATCAAGGACTTGAGAGGTTTTCTGGTATTAACAGGTTATTACAGAAGGTTTTTAAAGAATTATGGGGTTATTTCTAAACCCCTTACAGAATTATTGAAGAAGATTAGCTTCCAATGGAACAATTCAGCTCAAGAAGCCTTTGAGGATCTCAAGAAGGCAGTTACAACCACCCCAGTACTGGTATTACCAGACTTTAACAAACCTTTTGAACTTTCCACTGATGCTTGTGATACTGGAGTGGGGGAAGTATTGATGCAAGAAGGCAGATCCATAGCATATTACAGCAAAGGCATGGGACCGAGATTTCTAACTATGTCAACATATGAAAAAAAAGCTAATGGTAATGGATGTTACTAAGTGGAGGTCCTATTTATTGGGAAACAAATTTATAATTTACTCTGACCATCAAAGCATTAGATACTTCATGGAGCAAAGGGTGCATTCCTTACTGCAGCAGAAATGGTTAGCCAAACTTTTGGGGTATGATTATGAGCTGAAGTACAAAAAGGGTACTGAGAACTTGGTAGCTGATGCACTATCAAGGGTACAGTTGGAAGAGCAATCCCATTGTCAGAGTTTAACTCTTTTGCAGCCAAACTGGCTGATGGAGGTACAATAAAGTTACAAAATGACCAAGTTGTTGAGAATATGATTCCACAGCTCACCTTGCAAGAAACCAAGGAAAGTGATTTCACTTATCAGCAAGGGTTATTAAGGTATAAGGGCAGGATTTACATTGGCCAAGGAGGTGGTCTAAGGCAGAAAGTCATTTACTCAAGTCACTCATCATGTATAGGTGGTCATTCTGGAATTCAAGCTACCTACCAAAGAGCCAAACTATACTTCTTTTGGGCATGTATGAAAAAGGACATTAAAGAGGTGGTGAGCACTTATGAAGTATGTCAGCAGCAACAAGGGTTTTAACACTGCACCAGCTAGTTTTTTATAGCCACTTCTAGTACCAGAAGGAGCATGGGAGCATATTAGCATGGACTTCATAACTGGATTTCCCAAATCTGAAGGAAGGGAGGTAATATTGGTGGTGGTTGACAGATTTACAAAATTCAGCCATTTCTTAGCACTGAGTCACCCTTACACTGCACCATCTGTGGCCAGGGTATATATGGATAATATTTAAAAATTACATGGTCTTCCTAAGTCCATAATTTCAGATAGAGATATTGTGTTTGTGAGTAACTTTTGGCATGCCTTATTTGCTAGATTGGGAACAACTTTGAATTTGAGTACTGCCTATCATCCCCAGACTGATGTGCAAACTGAAAGAGTAAATGGCTGCCTAGAGTCATATCTAAGGTGCATGACCAGTTTCAAGCCAAGCAAGTGGGTGTCATGGTTATCCATGCCTCAATGGTGGTATAACTCAAGCTGTCACACCAGCCTGAAGCTCTCCCCTTTTGAAGCCTTGTTTGGATATGAACCCCCCCCCCCCCCATCAAGTCATGAAATCACTACTGAAGGAAGCTCTGGAGATGGCACAACACATAATCAAGGTTTAAGCTGACAAAAAGAGGACAGAGTGGGGACTGGGTGTATTTGCGCCTACAGCCTTACAGACAGTCCTCAGTTTAGGTGAGGAGAAATTTAAAATTTTCTGCTAATTTTTTTGGACCTTATCAGATAGAAGAGAAGGTTGGCAAGGTGGCATACATATTGAAGTTACCATAAGGGTCAAAGATTCACCCAACATTCCATGTGTCTCAGCTCAAACCTAAGCTAGAGGTTGGAGTTATGCCTCAAACAACTCTTCCAGCCACAACCAAAGAAGGGGAACTTAAAATGAATCCATTGCAGGTTCTGAGTACTAGGGTAATAAAGAAGAATTCCCAAATTGTTCCTCAAATCTTAGTCCAATGGGAAGGGATTGTTGTTGATGCGGCTACTTGGGAGGAAAGGCATTATATGGAACTACACTTTCCAAAACTGATTCTTGAGGACAAGAATCTTCAGAAGGAATTGTCATAAACCCTCATGTGTGTTTATGTTTAACTTCTGTGTACTAAAGGCACCTGTTTTGTTCCTTAGGGCACCCCTGCTAGTGGGGTTAGTTTTTTCAGTTGTAGTTGTGCCTTCCGCACGTGCCCTCCTGTTGTGCAAAGGTGTGGTTGATAAAAGCATGTAATTGACTCATTCTTCTTCATGAAGAAAATAATTAATCCAAAACTGCTTTTCTCTCTCAAACTTCTCTTCTCTCCCAAGTCTAATCTCTATCCTTAGAGATTCCGGGTTGTTTCTGTACTAATTTGTAGTGTAGATCACTACATGTTAATAGTGCTGAACGCCATTCTTTTCAGCGCTTGACTTACGCTATTTTGATTAGCGTTCAACGCCGTTCATATTGGCATTTCTTGTCCTCTACCGCGCCAATATTATTGGCGTTCAGCGCTATTCTTATTGGCGTTTAGATGGATTCCACAGACCCTTCCACCAAACCATGGAACCTTGCTTGGATTTTGTGTGGAAAACCCCAACTTGGAAGCCACTAGACTTGACATTCTATGAGTTTTCCACACTTGGAATAGGTTGGATTCCACCATAAAACTTGCTCTGAAAAGGATAAGAGAAGAATGAAAAATCAATTTATTCGGGAAAGTTGGAATGCCCGTGTCTAGATGTGGATGAGTGGATCATGTCCTTTTAAGACTACCAATGCATTCCTTTTAGGACTACCAATGGGTATCCGGTAGCACCAAAAAAGAAAATTCCCAATATGACCACTCATGATCGGTGTCAGGAGATAAGTAAAATTCATCGTAAATGGATACACCATGATGTGGGAAATAAAAAGCATCACTGATCATTAGTATTACGGGTCCAAATCCTTTGTGCCCAGAATACCCTGTCACAGCCTCTTAAAAACTGACATGTGTATGAGCCTATAACAGACGTTTCATTGCATTTGACCTGTTAAAATTTATAGAATCTCTGTTATAGTTGATAAATGAAAAATAAAAGTTGAACTCGAACTGTTCTTATTAATCCATGATAGACATAGTACACCGATTCTAGATTCATAAAAACCAAAATCCAAGATATCCAAAATTACATGGAAAATATTAAGATTTATTAATTAAATATCTCTTATCAACGAAGTTTTTTTGATAAAAATTATCAACGAAGATTAATCAAAGATTAAGAGGAATTAAGGCCATGACTTCTTCTTTTTTAATGATGAATATCATTGATTCCATCAAGCTAAAATTCCTTTTTTCGAATCTGTCGATTCTGTTCCATGACCATCGACAATCGTTTGGTTGCACCATTCTTCCATTGTTAAAAATCATAAGTGAAACCTAATCAAATACCGAATCCTAGCAGAAATCTTCTTCTTTTAGATGCACATCCTAAAACCTTAATTTCAACTCTTGACTCTTGTTCTTCCCCCTTCCAATCCTATAAAGCCCCAACCCCAACCCAATCAAATATTATGGTTTTTGCTAATTTTATATCAGAAATTTCAGAGAAGATGAGGTAGCTAGTAAGAAGATGACTTTTAGTTTTCAATTTGATAATTAACAAACTAAGAAATAACTGAATATTAACGGTGCGAAATATTATAAAAGCAAAACATGAAAAAAAAATACACGTGCTTGTCTCTAATAGGCGGGGACAGGGAGACAGGTAATATTTAGAGACAGAGGATCTGAACCCTTGTATTACCCCCACGTGATAAAGAAAATATTCCACCAAGAATAATTATTACTCCCTCCGTTCCTTTTTAATATGTTGGTTTTGTTTTTAGAAAAAATTAAGAAAATTAATCATTCAAAGTGGTCCTCATAACACTTGTCGATAAAAGAAGTGAAGTGAAATGGTCCCCATGACACTTGTCAGCAAAAGAAGTAAAGTGAAATGGTCTACATGACACTTGTCATCAAAAGAAGTTAAGAGAAAAGTGGTCACAGAAAATTAAAGTGACATTTAACTTTCTCAATTAGGAAACCAACCAATTTTTTTGAAACAATTATTTATAGAAACCAGCCTATTAAAAAGAAACGGAGGGAGTAATTAAAAAGGTATAAGATGAAGGGGAAAATAAAAAAAACATATGCACACAACGAGTCAGTTGGTAAGTATATTGTTAGGCCGACCGAGCGAAGCGAGGGAGGACTCTATATATGGTGACTTTGTGTCAAATGGGACATGACTTTTTTTCCAATTTCACAAAAAAGATTGGATTTGGTTCAACGATGAAAAGACTCACCGCCCCTCTAAATAAAAATTTTCTTTTTTTCCTTTAGATATTTTCGTAAGTAAACCCAAGAGGAAGGGCAGTAAGGTATTAGACATTTTTGTAAATAAATCAAAGAGGAAGGACAGTAAGATATTAGACATTTTCGTAAATAACCAAAAAAAGAAGGGCAACTAGATATAAGAGCCAAATTTTATTAAAATTCCTTATATATCTTATTTCTTTAGGGGTATAATTGACAACCAAACTTTAAAATAACATATCTAAAAATCCGTGCCTTGGAATTTTACAAATTTTATCTCGTTGGAAAGCTAAAAAAAACATATCCAACGAGCACAAACAACAATATCAAATTTAGAGTTTTTACGAAAAAATCGGAGGTATTTATCATTTTAGGCACAATTTTGAAAATAAATGTATATCTATTATGCACAAAGGATACATAATACTTTATATAACCATATTTTGGTTTAATTATCAACTAATTTTCCTTTGCAACTAATTAAACGATGTACTCTCCTCGTTTCAAGAAAAGTGATACTTTCACTTTAGGCACAAATTTTCTTTTACAGTCCAATACTCCAATTGCAGCAGTGTTTCTTTTTTTTCTTCGGTCGGCCCTCCTCACCGTGTCAGCGGTCGTCTAGTGTATATTTTTGTCCTCGCCTTCCGTTCACATAAATCTTAAATCTTGAAGACTGCCGGTCACATGCCGTTTAAGATGCATATGGTGGTTTTCATCAACTACATACAGACAAAATTAACATTAGTAGGTAGTGATTAGTCAAATAAAACTTATAATATTAAAAAAAATAAAAAGCAAATCGATAGTATAAGATGTGATTATATAACATCTAGTAAGAGAAGGTTAAAGTACATCCCTCCGTAGCTCGATCTTTTTTTTTTTTTTAATCCAAAAATCCAATAAAAACAGCCACAATACATAGCGAAATAAGAAGCCAGGAAAGAGTTCACAAAGAAACCTCTTAACTAGCTACTTATTTGAAACGGAAATAAGTTACATTAGGGTATTCAACCGAAACTAAAAAATCTGGTCTCCCATTATAATGTATTTTTTCCTGATTATTCAGAGCACATGCTCGTTTTGCCATATTATCCGCAGCAAAGTTAACTTCTCTATAAGAGTGAACAAACCGAATCCTGTCATAGATAGAAGAGACCTCCTTCCATCTTTGCCAAATAAACCACGGAAGTGTTGAAGAAGAGAACGCCTTCACCGCACTCATAGAGTCTGATCTAATACAGACTCTCGAGTACCCCCATTGAACCGCCCATTCAAGCCCAATGATAATGCCAAAAATTTCCGCCAAATAGTTAGAGGTTACACCCAACCCTGAACTTAGAGCTCCCACCACATTAGCCTCCTGATCCCTAGAAACTACACCCGCACCAGCAACACCCGGGTTCCCACGCACAACACCATCACAGCAAAGCAGTAGCTCACCTACCTCCGGAACGTCCCAGCTACATTCCACTGGAGTACAGGACTTCACCGCTCGATGTGTTACATCAAAGAAAACCAAGACCTTCAAGTCCTCAACAGAATTGTGCATGTAGCCATTAAGCCTCCTCGAGTATTCCATTATCTGATTGAAAACTGTTTTTTGAAAAAAAAACTCCAGCAAGCCTTTTTGTTTTCATAAACATACCTATTGCGCTTCATCCACAGTTCAGACCTGGTGACCAAAATAGCGATCAACCAAAGGTCCCTGATGATGCTGCTTCTTCCTCTAGCTTCCTTGTACGCAGAAACGAAGTTCAGATTAGATCGTATTCCAAATATATTGTACAACCAACGCCACGCCTTTACAGCAAATTCGCATTGCCACAACAAATGATCCAGCGTTTCTTCCTCTGCATTGCACAAACAACACTTATTCACCACTTGGATTTGGAAACGGTCTTTAACCTTGTCCAGAGTAGCACAAGCTCCTCTAATAATCTTACAGTTTCTGGCCGCCAGTGCAGGGTGCACCTCAGGTTTCCATAACAAGTTAGCTCCTTCCAACTTCAAATACTTCTTGCGAATTAGGGATTTCGCCGAGCTGACCGTAAAACTTCCCGTGTAGTTTGGTTTCCAAACCCTTGTATCCTCCCCATTGAGAGGCTTAGGCAGATCCTCCTCCCCAAAACCAGCAGCAAACATCGTATTCCGGCAAGTGTCACTCAAATTCTAGAGACCTTCGAAGAGCATATCCCCCACCATAATATTATTCTCCATGTTGTAGTCTTATAGGAGAGCAGCAATGGGAACCTCACCCAACCAGACATCGTAGCACAGAGAGGTATTACGTCCATCACCAATAAGAACCCTCGAGGTTTCCTCAACCACTGAGTAGACCCATTTGATACCCGACAGAATTGAAGATTTCACATAATGAACTAAATTTCCGTTCCTCATAAAGAATTTAGCTCGCATGAAGCGAGCCCAAACCTTATTAGAGTTACTGATTTTCCACCAAAGACTCATAAGAAGCGCCTTATTCGTAATACTCAACTTAGTTATACCCAATCCCCCTTCCTTGTACGGAGCACAGATCATGTCATATGCCACAACAAAGGACCTACTCACCTTCGAGTCACCTGACCATAAATAATTTCGAATTGCTACCTCACACTCGTGAACAAATTTCCTCGGCCACTTATAAACCGCCATATTATGAATCGAGTAACTTGCAATCACAGACTTCACTAGCACCACTCTGTCTTGGAAAGACATCATCCTACCCTTCCAACCCTCCAGTTGATCCTTTATCTGCTCAACGACATTAGCCACATGATGGTATCTAACGGCACCCGGCATAACCTTAACCCCTAAATACCTATCTGGAAAACCAGCAATAGGCATTCCCAGAAAAGCTAAGATAGTAGATCTCCTACTCAAAGAACCACCCCCATAATAGAGTTTACTCTTCTCGCGACTTACTGATTGGCCCGAAGCACTTTGGTACTTACTCAACAGATCAAAAAGATTTCTCAAACTCTTCATGTTTCCTTTACAAAAGATCAAAATGTCATCAGCGAAAAAAAGATGAGTAGGTGTAATACCTTTTCTATTTACCATATGCGTCATCTTGCCCTGGCAAAAAAGCTTCTTGATGTTCCTGCCTAAGACATCCTCAATCAACACAAAAATCAGAGGCGACAAAGGGTCACCCTGACGAAGACCTCTATCAATAGTGAAGAAACCTTCCGGGCTTCCATTGACAAGAACCGAAATTTTTGCAGATCTAAGAATTTGAAGAATCCAGTTGCACCAACTCTCCGAAAAACCATATCTACGAAAAACTTCCAAAACAAAAGTCCAACTAACAGTGTCGAAAGCCTGAGTTATGTCTAGTTTTAACCCAACATTACCATATTTCCGTTTCACCTGCGTTTCATTCACCATCTCGGAGGCCATGCTAATATTTTCATGAATATTTCTCCCCTTCATAAACGCCACTTGCTCCTCCGAAACCAAATTCTCCAGAACAGTACCCAGTCTTGTAGCTAAAATTTTAGTAAAAATCTTGAAAAAGAAGTTACTAAGAGCAATCGGCCTAAAATTTCTAAGAGTTCTTGCACCTCTCTCTTTAGGAAGAAGCGGGAGAAGACTAGAATTCACACTGTGAGGGATGAATTTATTCGACCAACAAAAAGGATAGCCTTAACCAAATCCTCATGGATAGTTTCCCAACAGTGCATATAGAAGAAGCCAGCAAACCCGTCCGGACCTGGCGCACTATCCGCACCCAAATCAAAAACCGCATCACGAATCTCATCACAAGAGGGCAACTGATCCATTGTAGTACTCTCCTCTCGGGAAATAGAATTATGGTCAATACTAAAAAGTTCCTCCACAGGAACTGAATCATCTCCATTAAACTTAGCTTCATAGTAATCAACAATAAAATTGCGAATCTGATCACAATATTATCGACCAATTCCGAAATTGTATTACCACTTCTACGCATACGAATAGTGTTATGAAAGAAACTAGAATTACTCGCCCCTTCCAGAAGCCACCGATTTCTTGATTTTTGCTTCAACATGATAACCTGCTGCATTCTAATATCATTAACTTCCACTGCCAGACTTCTCATCAAATTCAAATTGATTATATCCGAAGGGTCTTCATCAGATAAACGCATTAAACTTTCCAGTCTCAGCTGTGCCCGTTTCAGCCTAACATTAACATCGCCAAAAACTTCCCGATTCCACAACTTCATTGCTATCTTCAGACGCTTAATATTTTGAGGAAAAATAAAGGATGGAGACCCCACACAAGGTTCCCTCCAACTATCTTCCACCATACGTATGAAATCAGGGTGCCCAAACCACATTTTCTGAGCACGAAAAGGAGATCTTCTCGGTATCGTGTTAACAAACGGAAAACCAATCAGCGAAGAATGGTCGGAAACTTCCCTAGGAAGAGCTTTACACCGCCAATTCTCAAAGTGATTTAACCAATGCTCATTAATCACTGTCCTGTCAAGCTTACTAATAATTATGTGAGCTCCGAACTGCCTTTTTGACCACGTAAACTTACAATACAAAAACTCAGGTTCAAAAAGGCCATTATCGTCCAACCGGTCGCTAAATTCAGTCACCACCGTAGTTCTTGGAAGCGAACCACATTTTTTTTCCTCATTACGAAGCACATAATCAAAGTCACCAATTTCCAGCCAAGGCACCCGCATGTCACCCAACTCTAACTGTCTCCAGAGATTCCTCCTAGAAGATTGCACTGAGCTAGCATGCACAATAGAGATATGAACACCATCAACCGAAATTGTAATTGCCTGTCTAGAACGGTTCACCACCACCGGGTCAGTCAAATTTAAATACCACATCACCCACAAGTTACTAGTACCTGTCATAGTAGAGTTGTGAATAATCGAACTATTAAAACCATGAATACCAAAACCACGCACAGACCTTGAAGAAACTGACACTCTTGGTTCAGCAATACCAATTATATCAGGATTATACTCTTTTACTAATTCTCTAAGTTTAGCTTGTGCTTCATCACGCACAATCCCATTAATATTCCAAAAGAGAACTCTCATTTGGGAACCATTTTAGGATTGTTACTTGTCTTAACTCTCTGCGTCAACCTATTGGGGTCAGATTTTTGCACTCCGTTTTTTATCTTAGAACCACCATAATTTTTATCAGGCATAGCCGCGGTGCCCGTGTTACTACCAGAAACACGCGCCAAAATAACTGGTGTCCCAGAAGTCAACAAACCAGCATTCTGATCAAGCATATGCACGGTTTCCTCCCGCATACTCGGAAAAATATTAGGAGCAACAATTACATCGTTATGTTCATTCAAACCTAGCTCAGCGTTCAAAACCTCAAATTGGTTAGCCGAGACAAAGTTTTCGTGAACGAAAATGTAATCAGTTACTGGAGTGTCTGATCTACCCCTTGTCACCTTGTTTTCCAGATGAAATTCCGCCCCTGCCTTCTATTTAATTTTTGATAATTCTCCATAAGCTGAGAGAAAGATAGCATCAGTCTTGGATAACTCCTCCCGCAATTGATTATTTATAGTTCCTTGGACATTCCCGGATAGTTTCTCACCTTCCTCATGGCTCAAAATATCTTGGTTTCTCAACGGTATACTACTCCCAATCTCAGGCACAACTGGTATGACAGGATCCATCTTTCCCTTCCTACGCCGAGAATTTTTCCATTCATTCCCTACTTCAGTTTTGTTATTACCCTGAACATTATTGTTGTGTTCTTCTCTAAGGGTCTCAGAAACCTGCTGCTGCACAGTCATACTATTCTTTAGTTTTTTCATACATCCAGTATCCACATGACCAATAATCTTGCATTTGGAGCAGAATTTAGGCCTTTTTTGTATTTCGATTGGTTGCCAGAAGCCCCGACCTCCAACAGAAATATGAATGTCTTCAGTATTTAGTTTCGCAAAGTTAATATCAATTAAAACTGAGGCGTAGTATCCATATTCATGGTCCAAAGTACGCTTGTAGACAACTATTGGTGTGCCAAGTGATTTACCACATGTTAGCAACGTTTTTTCAATCCAAAATTCAACAGGCAACCCGGGGAATTTTACCCAAACCGAAGCACTTGAAGTATTGTGTTTATCCGCATCAAAACCTGGAAACCATTCCATTAAATTCAACTTTTACTGATCAAACATCCATGCCTCCACATTTAGAATTTTGTCCTTGTCTTCCGATGATCGCAACTTGATGATAAAAAAAACCCTATTCATTGGGATGAATTGAACCCTTCCCTGTCCCAGATTCCATTGTTGCTCCAAGCTCTGCTTCACATCTTGGAATTTTGTACCCTTGAAGTCCAACCGGCCTATAAGGCTGAATTTCCAAATATCACAGCCCTCTTCAAAAAAGGACACAGGGAGCTCAACGCAGGTTTTCCTTGTTTCAAAGAAGGGATGGGCAGTGAATTCAAATCCAAAGAAGTAGTTGGTAGCTATTTTCTGCCTACAAATTTTTCTGCATAAGTTAGCACCCTCGTTTGGAAAGGATCAGAATCACCCCCCATCACTAACACTCACTCGATAAATGAAGACTAAATAACGAGAAATAAAGTAAAAATCCAAACCCCGTAGATCTATCTGAACTCTAATCAAACGGCTTTATTAGATTACAATTTCTAAGTACAATAAGATCCCGAACTATTATGAGATCCACCATGAATTACTGATAATTGTGTACCATATATTAAGCAACGATGAACTAGAATCTCTAATTGTAAATTTGACAAAGAGAAAACGAAATCAAAGTAAAGGAACCTGATGATCTGACGAGTGAGTTCGAACTGATTCCTCTGAGTTGATCGCCCCCTTTTTTCCCGATTCGCACACACTCTCTCACCCTTTTTACCTGGTTGCCCGTCCAGCAAACCTCCATAGCTCGATCATTCAAGGGAAACTTAACCCTCCATAAGATGTGATTTTTTTTGAGAGGTTAATATAGCCCTGTGTAGAGCTTGCTGATAACGTCTTGTGAATGGAGAAAATAAATAAGGAGACACAAAGTATAGGGGAATAAGAAAGAGAGAAATTTTATTAATCAATGTATGTAATATAAAGGTTTATGACTCTCTTTATTAGGCCTGTCAATGGAAGAATATCCGCCAGATATTTAGAAATCCAAGATCCGACAGGTTAAGCACTACCGGATATTCGATATTCGATAATATCCTATAAGATATCAAAATCAGATATCGATTCTGATAGGTTAAGTTATCGGATATTTATCCGATAATATCCGGTTCTGACGAAAAAAATCTATAATCCTTAAAACATATGCAGAGGTGAAATTTAAGTTATATTTCTCATACATACCATCCAAATTGTCTTCAAACACATAAACAGTCTTAAAACATTACTCTTAAGTAGTTATGCCTCTAAGTAAGAAAGTAAGAAACTTCGAAAGTAAGAAACACATACACATACATGAAAATAAACACAAGCAAATGCTAAAGAAAGTAAGAAACTTCGAAACACGAAGTATGATAATTATCTGTCACTCTCCTCTCCAGCCTCTGACTCTCTTGTTTTCATTCGTCTTTGATTTCCTAATTTTCCATATCTGCATTATAACAAGTCAACATTCAGATAAGATACACACATAAGTAGTAATAATAGGAACTAAAATTAATAACATATGAAACTATGCACTGAGTTTAAGCAAAAAATAAATAAAATGTTACCTTCTTCACAAATGAAATCTGGCAACCAATCGCTTAAGCACAACAATACTTCAACAACCTATGTATCTAATAAAGCTTTGTGTGTTATAAGCACTCTACTATCTGCACTGAACATTTATTCGGATGCCACACTAGTGACTGGGATAGCCAAGATATCTCTTGCCATCTTTGCAAGAGTTGGGTACTTAGGTGTATTTAGCTTCCACTAACTCAAGATTTCAAACACATACTCATCTTTTGGTGATCCTTTGCTAAGCATTGGTTCTTCTAAATACTTGTCCAACTCATATTTCTGCACCTCAAATTCAATGTTCTCCATCATAAACTCAGCATAATCAGAATCACGTACTTTATCTGGATTGTCTGAATCCATCATACTTGATCTAGAGATAGAGTTGCGGCCTCCAAAATAGTGTTCATCTGCATTTGAGTTTTGTGAATCATACCCATTGAAAAGAGCTGTCAATTGTGTTTTGAATTTGTTATACTCCACTGCATAGCTAGTTCCATATAAATTTTTATAACGAAACTCCACCCATCTTGCCTTGTATCTAGGATCTAACACAACTTTGATGCCCATAACCAAATTACTTTCAAGCCAATACGCATCGAACTTTTCCCTCATATTCAACCCCATTTCTATGATATACTCATAATCACTGTCTTCTCATTGTTTGATGCACTTGTTAACTTCGTAAACCCCATTATAGTATAGATTTGCAGTTGGATACTTCATCCCTGCAAACCTGGTTGAAACATCATTAAACACCTGCAAATAACTACCCCTTGTTGCCACTTGTCTTCACTTGGTATATAATAGATTTCAGGATCAAGGACAACTAATCTTTCAAACCATTTTTTCAACTCAATTGCATTCTTAAGCATAACAAAAATTGAGTTCCATCGAGTGTCCACGTCTAGATTAACTGCCTTTCCAAATAACCTACATTGTGACACTGCCAATTCAAACCTCTCTTTCCTAGCTTGTGAAGATTTAACATACTTAACACAATCTCTAATTGATTGCACAAACTTAGCAACAACTTTCATACCATCTAGGACAAACAAATAAAGTATGTGGTTGGCACACCTCATGTGAAACAATTCCCCATCAAGAACTAGACAATCTTTACTATTTAAACATCTAATCAAATTTCTCATCATAACACCATTGGCAGCAGCATTATCAGCAATTAAAGCAAGGAATTTCCTATCTATGTTCCATTCAAGAGTGCAAGTTTTGATACATTCTGTGAGAAAATCTCCTATGTGTGGTGATGTCACTACAATATAATCTAATGTTTTCTTCACAAAATTTCATTCATCATCTATGTAGTGGCATGTTACACAATAATACCCATCTTTAGTATGCTTAGCGGTCCACATATCAGCTGTAAGACTATATCTAGAGGTCAAATTATCCAATACTACTTGCAATTATTGTTTCTGTTCATGAAAAAACTTCATCAAATCACTTCTAGTTGTGTTTCTACTCATGATCTTAGCAACAGGGTTCAAAGACTTGCAATACATTCTAAAGTAAAAATGTTGAGCCATGTTTAGAGGGTAATCATGCTTAGCAATCATTTTAATTATGTATTCCCTAGATACTGCAGGGTCATACTTCCAATTAGCTAATTTTAAAGCTTTATTACCTATTTTTTTCAGTGAAGTAGAAATCTGTTGCTGTCCAGCCTTGTTCAATGGTTTATCTCGGAAAATCTTTAGATGATTAGACAACCTTGTAGTACCACTGATATTACCAGCATCAAATATCTTATTACAATGATGGCATGTACCTAGTACAACAGCTTCCCTCACATGTTTTTTCTTGTTGTATCTTACTTTACAATCCCTTTCAAATTCATCCCACACTGGTGACCTTGTTATCTAAGCTTTTTCTTCAGAGCGGTTATCAGTGGATCCTCACCAGATTCTCTATCTTCATCATCTGTATAAGAGACTGACATGTTATCGTCAGCTGGGTTCTCTTATGGTTCTGGTAATCTCCTAATGTCACTAGTGAAAAGACGAGGTACCCAAATATACCTAAATCTAAAACTTTTCCACCTATAAGTCATTTTAAAAAAGTGATTGTCTATGGACTGAGTCGAGACAATACAACTAATCGGTTCACACTTCGTGTGATCATCTATGGATACAAGATCGAGATAATACAACAACGAAGTATGTTTACTTGATAAAAGGTTCGGACTTAACCAAGCACTGGGGATTGTATATCAAGTAAAATAGGAATTAACGTTTGTGTATTTTTACTTCTAATTATAATAAAATAATTATAATTGCGGGAATAAAAAAGTAAAAGACACAACAAGATTTTGTTAACGAGGAAACCGCAAATGCGAACCTAGTCCAGAATTGAATACTCTCAGAATTAAGACGTTATACAAAATCAAACCAACTTCGTATAGTTGAGACCAAGCAACTAAACCTATAGTTCACCTAGTTCCCTCAGTATTACTACCCCTCCAACTTGTAATATGTCACGTACTTGGAATAATTCCTTTGGTTTGTATTCCAAACAGTAAAGGAACAATAAATCTGTTAGGTAACAACTCTTTTCAAACAACGTGATATGAGTTTGAAAAAGGCTCTTTCTTTTAACCAATACACTCATTTGTCGGGTCCTTCGATCAATTTCTCAATAACTATCGAAGTAATTGATAGACTATGCAATCAATACTATTAATCACAAAAAAGTGTATTCATGCCGATCTACCCAACTAATCAATCCAATTTATCACAAGGATAAACCGATTATAGCTGGGTCCCTTTCCATCCGAAACAAGTATTATGCACACCAAAGATTATGAACCCAAAAAGTCTTCTTGTCTTCAAATCTTCAATCATCACCTGCACACAATCAACTTGAATCTCTTGTGATCAATCACACACAGAATGTAGTCTGTTAACGTTGGATTTTCATAAGAAGTCTTTAGATCTACAAACAGTCTAAAGATCCCCGTCGAAACTTCGATCTAGTTTGAGTGAATCTTGTATCAGAAGAGAAGATTCTCAAGCATAAACAAACTAGGTGCATCAAAGTTCAACAACCGCTAGTCAATCAAATCAATTAAAAACTAATAATAAACCGCAATTATCTAGTTTCCCACCAATGGTATTAATAGAGCTTCTCAATCCCAAAGAAGTCTTTAAACTGAGCGGCCGTAAGATATTTCGCCTAATTAGGTTACTTTCCTCTCCGAATAAGTGGCTCCACCAGTAACATCATAACTAGGTAGTTTTGTTGGCTCTGAGGATTAGTTTGCTCGAAATGCAAACTTCAATATTTATAGACAAGGAAGTTTGGACACCAAGGAATTTCCAAAACCGAAAATATTCTCAAGATATGCAATATATTCCAAATTCGGTTTCCATAATTCCTGGAAATGATTTGTCCAAATATTGACTGAAATCCAATAGAAAAATCTATAATCAGTAAATACACATTACTAATTACTATTTTCTAAAGATATGCATTTATTTGCTGGAAAATAAATAGCATATAAAAACTAATAAACCTTAAATAAAAGATTCTCAATTTATTTCGATCTTGGGATTCTCATTTAGCTATTTAGGAATATATTTGAACAATTAATGATAAGAGTTACTGCACATGTTCAAAGTATATCGACATCTTTACTTTGCAAGTCCTTTTTCATACTTACAGTCTTGGAAACGATTTGCCACACTTCCAAACAAGTTTGGAATTGGTTCATCTGAATTCCAAGAACTATGTGATTGATTATCCTATCAAATCACCAATCATGGGTTTCACGGTTCTACCAAAAAAAGTTTCGGTTCTACCTCCATGTGAGTATTGTGCATAGTCACACTAATTACAAAAATTCGGTTGACTAGGTACTAGGATCGGTTCCCCATAACTTATGGTAGTTACCTGTATTCGGTTGTAAATGTCCATAGGATCGGTTCCCTAAAACTACAAACTTGTTGCACATGTTCATAGGATCGGTTCCCCCATTTACTAAAAACATGTTGCACCTCTTACAAGATTCGATTCCCCTCTTGTAAATTTGTTGCACCTCTTACTAGGATTGGTTACCCAATGACTAGATAAAAGTTTCTATTTATAAGGTATCGATCATACCATCTTGAGTGATTACTTAAGATCGGTTTCACTAATAAAAGTCATACCAATATGAAAAAGCGGGGGTCTAAAGATCACACCCAATCATTTTTCTTAGAAATCTGTATGGACTATGGACTAACTCTGATTTACTTTCTAGAGAATCAACTAGACAGTCAGACTCAATCTAGATAAAAATACCCCAAGGAGTTATTATCTCTCTCTTGATTTGATTTACTCAAGCTAATAGAAATCATCGACTCTTTAATAAAACACAAGGAATGACTTGGATGGTACCAAAGACCAATATCCAAGTGTCAATCAATGTAAATCAATAACCAAAGGTTGGATATTCTAATTGATTGAACTTCAACGCACAACCAGTATTATTTCAATTATAAAGATAAATAATATAATGCGGAAAATGAAATAACACAGACATCAGAATTTTATTAACGAGGAAACTGCAAATGCAAAAAAACCCTGGGACCTAGTCCAGATTAAACATACATTGTATTAAGTCGCTACATACACTAGCCTACTTCAAACTAACTTCGGTCTAGACTGTAGTTGAACCCCAATCAATCTCACACTGATCCAAGGTACAATTATGCTCATACATCTCTGATCCTAGCAGGATACTACGTACTTGATTCCCTTAGCTGATCTCACCCACAACTAAGAGTTGCTATGACCCAAAGTCGAAGACTTTAATAAACCAATCTGTATCACACGGAAAAGTTTACGGTAATAGATAAATCCGTCTCCCACGAATATACCTACGAGTTTTGTTCCGTCTTTTGATAAATTAAGGTGAATAGGAACAAATTAATAAAACTAAACTTATATTCCCGAAGAACAGCTCAGCTTTATCAATCACCTCACAATAATCTTAATCGACGCATCGAAAAAAAATATTATGGAATAACAAACGATGAGACGGAGATGTTTGTGACTACTTTTATATCTTGCCTATTGGAGATAGAAATCTCAAGCCAATTATTACAATTGTACTCGTCTGATAAAAACATCAAGATCAAATCAGACAACTATGATAAAAGTAGTATCGGTCTGGCTTCACAATCCCAATGAAGTCTTTAAGTCGCTAACCTGGTTTAGAAGAAGAAACCAAAGTTTAAAGGATAATCGACTCTAGCTTAGCACAACTAGTATCACACAGAATATGTGGGGATTCGGTTTCCCAGTTGTTAAAGTTTTCCCTTATATAGTCTCTCAAATTAGGGTTTGCAATCAATGTTAGCTTAGTAACAAAGCATTCAATATTCACCGTTAGATAAAAACATGATTAGATTCAAGATAATATTTATCAACTGTTAGATCGAAAAACATAGCTTGTTATACACACATGTAATGTACGTTTGTAGGCTTGTGAAAACCATACCCAAACTTGTACATTTGTTGGTTCAACAATAGTTAACCAAATGGTTAGCCAAATGATAACTTTCATATCAACCATATTCTTCTTCACCAGAACTAGTCCAAATGACTCAAATGAACTAGTTAGAGAGTTGTTCAATTCCTTAGATCTTTATGTACTACACAAGACATAATCAAAGCAAAAATAATCTGATTCACTCGAATCGGTTCATGAACTATATAGCCACGGTTTGCAATAGCATTCCTTAGTTTATAGAGATGAGTTCACAAACATTATTTTTAGACATAACCTACTCAATTTCGCGGGTTGGGTTCGCGGACTTAAGTTCCCGGATGGAGTTCACAAACTCCAGCAGAAATTCTCGGTTTTGAGAACTTCGCCAGTTCGCAGACTAGGTTCGCGGACTGAAGCTCACGCACTTCTCCGGTTCTCTTGATCAACAAAGTTCGCAAACTTTGATTCAAGGAATAAGGACTTATACACATATGTGTTTCCACAACAATGCTTATATCCTCCATTGGTTATATTGTCTAAACTCTCATTTCAATCATTGAAACATTCTCAAAGGACGTTATATAGTTGTTACTCACAAACCATTTTTCGTCAGAGCAATTTTCAAAGTGATTGAAACTTAACATGACTTTCGTCACTAGGTAAAGATGAACTTGGCTAAAGCGAAAGCTTTACCAACACATATTTTGAGAAATAGATAGGCGAGGTATACTCGGCTCAAAATACCAAATGTGTATAATCTTAGTCTATACATCAAAACGACTTTTGTCTCAAGATAGGAGATAAATAGACTTTTGAGTGATAAATAAGTTCAAGTCTCCATATACCTTTTAGTCTATGAAGATCCACAGTTCCTTGAGTAGTCCTTCATCTTGTATGATGATTGACATGGAGTTCTTGAGCTCAACTACACTTTCTATCCTAGTCCGAGACCTTAGCTATAGTAGACTAGAAATCAAGACTTATAGTTTTGATCACTAACATTGACAAACATGCTTGAGATAACAACGCATGCGAGTTCGACCGGGAAATGCTCTAACACAATACATAAGTCGGGCCTTGTGAATAGTTTTACCAAGATACATAAACAAGTTTATGAGCGGTTATACTAAACACAATATTGGTAATTAAAAATAGATTTGCAATGAATAACAATACCAATAAGCCTAGTGATTTCCCTTTCGATTCACAAAACAAGTTTATGAACTTACTTCCTTTAAACGAATGTAAAACATTGTTTCCTAGGATGAAATCTTCACTCATACCCATACATAATCACAATAGCATTCATATGATCATGTCGATGTCTTATATACAAAGTTTAATGGTTAAGCAATAAACCTCGTATTATATTCCTTAATACTATGTCTAACTAGAGTATCATACATAGCTTTGCAGTTATGTTTTCAATATGCACGACTTGAAAGATACGTTAGGGAATTAGACTGTTCAAGTCAAATATTACTAACCTTAAGAGGAAGGATGATGTTGTCGTTGTAGCTCCATACTTCTTCACATTCTTCAAGTATTCATGCAATACTTGTAAGTCTCGTATCCTAATACTTTCAAGCTAACCTATGCGAAGTTGACTGTAATATATAATCAAGCGACTATTTAAATGAGTTTTGAGTCACTAAAATATGACAAACAAATTTGACATACCAATGCTTGGTGGGTTCAACAGAGCAATGCTCTATCAATTAATAACCGGTGTTGAGACAATTATTGAAGCTTGAACACTTTGTGATTGTGAACATCCCTAGAAATGATAGCATTTGATTGAGATTGAGTAAAAGGGGTTGACTTTGAGGTTGCAACTGTCTTACCCTTGGATGGTTTTTTAAACATTTTTGCAATTGCCTATATTAAAATTAAACACAGAGTAAGCATATGAACTGGTCCGATATCAAATTCACAATATAGTAACATTCCAACTAAGATCATCATATTCACAATACAGTAATAGGTCAAACAAAATTCATTGCACATGACTGATAAACATATGAACTGGTCCAATATCAATTTGATAAACTAGCTGATTAAAAAATCCATAAAGGAACCCAAAGGTTCAAAGACCACTGACACTTTGATAACCTTTTGATGTAGCTCTGCCCCTAAAGGAACCCAAAGGAAAAATGCATATGTAACTATAACTCCAACTGGATGTATACAAGTGAATCATTAATTCCTAATTGTATGCAACATTAATGATTATATATCTACGACTTGCTAAAGTGTAGTGAACAAAACATTCTGGTGCAAGGACATCATAACTGATAAGCACTATATACAACAATTTCGCAGATAATAAAGGAAGATTATTTCACAACAATAAATGTGGCATTACGATGTTTCCCATTGGTTCAAAAGAAATCCATAAAAAAAAACATAACAATTATCATGTACTAATTATTTACCTAGAGTAAGGCTTCTTTCAGATGTTTAACCAATGCAAAGAGAGTTTGAAACTAAACCACAAATCAGCAATGACAGTTTCAAGTCCAATATAACATTCAGGAAATCCTTATAAGTTTATAACAATCTTATATTTTTAGCTAAAAACTTCAAATTAGAATAAGAAAATGTAATGGGTTCCTCATTTCAGTACCTGAGTAGGAGTTTTGTTGTAGATTTTCGACCACGAGAGTCGCAACTTAAAGCATTAAGCACATTCCCTATTACAGCTATAAATGTATTTTCCTACAATTTCATGCCACTTAGGAAATCAAAAACAACACCTAAGAATGGATTCAAAAACAACAGCTAAGAAGAACAAAGAATGAACAAGAACATAAATCAAAGAAATCCTTTCTGTGCAAATTTAATAGAATAAACAAACCAGGACAAACTCCAAAAATAGATTAATTCAATCTCTTCTTTACTCTGATTCAATACAGTAACTCATCAATATTGAGTTATTCTTCAAATTCATAACCACCTTATAAACCCATCTCAAAAATAGATCATTCAATCAAACCCTAAACTAATAACTATCAAGTTATTCTTCAACCTCAATGCCTCATATTCTTATTTAAGTGAAACCCATCTCAAATCTTTCTCTAATTTCATCCATACATGTGAGTCATATCAAACCCTAATTTCTGATTGCAAGACAGAAACCCTAATTTCATGACAATCGAACACAAAAATCAAACACAGAAATAGAAGAGAATCAGTACTGATTGAGTGGATGAGTGATTGATAAACAATTGAGTGAGTGATTGATCGATCGAGAGACAGAGTGGAGAGGCGACTGACGGACTGAGAAGACAAGAGGAAAAGAAGAAGAAAAAGAAATGAGTATATCGCTGGTTTACTCGACTGATAATAGATTAATTAGTAAAATTACAAGTATATCCCTGACTCTATCGGATATTAACCAAACTGATGGAGCCTAATCTGATTCCGATGGTTAAGGAAGAAATATACGACTAATATCCGTATCCGATATCCAATAAAATAGATAAAATCCTATAAGATCCCGAATACTCGGAAACGGATTCCGGATATCGGACATATATTGACATGCCTATTTTTTATAAAATTTACATACTTGGTTCCCAAGTAATAGGGTTCCACTAAAGTGGGCATATATTTAATAAACTTTTGTTTATAACAGGATTCCTATTTTATGACCCCGCTATTATACTGGTTTTTAATTTATTTGTTAGTTGGGTCTTATCGGAAACTTAAATTTTTTATCATCTTATAAAATTTAACGTGATTATTCATTCATTTCTTTATTTATTTTGGTTATAAGGACAAGGACAATATATTAAAACTAGGAAAAAGTAATTACATTGTTTGAGTTACAGACATCATTTAGAAATGAAATTTTCTTACTTTTATCCCAACACCTACAATCTATTTTCCTGATCTTCAAACATATTTAAGTATTTAACTAATTTTTGCGCTAAAAAATGTGTAACCACTTTTGATATAATAATAAAAAGATGAAGCAACAAAATTGTTGATATCTAAAGCTTTAAGCAGAAAATATTTACTTCTCCAATTGACGACGAGAATTTTTCTCTTCATTCTGTTAATAACGTTGAGACTGTCATTTAGAAAAATTATATTATCTAACCCATTGTCTTTGGCCCATGTTGTAGCTTTTGCTTCGTCGGAGATGGATCAGCTGCATATTCCAATTGCAAAGTTATAAACCAAACCATTATTACTTAACATAAACATAGCATAAGCAAGCTTATTTGTATCCTTCTTATAAGCATCATCAAACATGATGCATTTTAGACTATTGTTTCCACCTGAGCTATCAAACCTACAACCAAGATAAGAACATTCATACCTAGTGGGGTTTTTATGATTTTCCTTTATCAAGTGATTGCTTTTAAGATAATGGGTCAACTCCTTCTTCAAGGATTTTATCAGATCTGCGAGGCTAGGTTTAATACTATCAAAAACAACTCTACACCTATACTTCCAGATAAACCATAGAATATAGGCATAAGCTTCTCTGTTGTCATTGTATTTAAGCCAAAATACAAACACCGGTTCTTAAAATCCAAGTTAGCATTCATCTTCATATTGCTTCTGAGAATGGGGTATCTTAAACACAAGTGATCCATTCTTTCACTAACTATGTTGTTAGTGAAATATTAGCCCAACGTTTGAATATATTAGCCTAACGTTTTTTTCCATGGTCCATCTACATATGAAACATTGAATATCAATGGGAATATATTATCCTAACGTTTTTTACACCGGAATACATTCACTCAAAGATTTTCATAAGAACATATGCACTCTAGGGATACTATTCAATTTTCATATATCAATCAATTTCACCTTATTTCTAAGTGATTTCTATTACATAAATAGTTATAAGCTGATTTTACGGAGAATTTTCCATCTAAGGTACCTAACCATTCAATATAGTCTTTGTTTTCTAAATTATTCAATTCTATAGTTTTAATTTTCTGAATTGTGTCATCATCAAATATGTTATGAATTATGTTATCATTCCATTCACCTTGAGAGTTAATTAATTCAAAGACTCTTTCACAGACCATAGAGTTACGACCATTTCTAGGTTTAGTGTATTCACCATATAAAAGCCATCTATCATTTCAGATTTGAACTTTTTGACAATTTCCTATTTCCCAACTATGATTTTATTTGATGTCTAAGCCTTTGCATATGCTAGTCCATATCCAAGATTTAATTGATTTTTTCTTATAGCCTACAGGGTTTGTTTTTGGAAATATTTACATTTAAGAATTATGCTCCATAGTTTATCTAAATTTTCTACTAATCTCCAAGCTAATCTAGTTAAAAGAGCTAGATTGAATTTATGAGGGTTCTTAATGTCTAGGACACCACTAGATTTACTAGTACAAATAGAGTCCCGAGCCTTAATATACATCCCCATGTCATTTTATTCTTTTCCACCAAATTATCTTTGAAGAGGATTGACTCTATATAAAGTTTTATTAGGAAGGAAAAAACATATCATTTGAAACATAGGCATAACACTAGTTACAGATTTAATGAGAGTTGTTCTATTAGCTTGTGAAAGGACATTTTCTTTCCAACATTGAGCTCTACTGTAAACTTTATATAGCATATTTTGGTAATCAAAAGTTTCAACCCTATTAAAGAAAAGATGTGTACCTAGATAAGTGTCAGTTTTCGATATTCTATTAATTTTAAGAATTTTGGTTTACAGTTTGCAATGTTTATTTTGAACTTTTTTTACTAAAGTAGATATCATATTTTTAATAGTTGATAACTTGTCCCTAATAATCATTAAAAAAAATTAGAATGTCAAGTAAGTTATGAGCCTAAGTAAAACTAGCGGGAGATAAGAGAAAGGAATCATCGGCGAAAAAAAGATGCAGAACTGAAGGGATTTTTTTTTAACTTTTACCCCATTTATATTACCTAAATTTTTGCATGTAATTTTTTTTTTATCGGTAAATAATTTGGTGCTTGCGAATTTCGAACTCAGGTCATCTGTATCATCACCTAGTAACTTTACCATTGTACTATAGTGCTGGCGAGTTTTTGCATGTAATAATAGTCTTGATAAATCTTTCATATAAATAAAAAGTATAAATGGTGACAGAGGGTCACCTTGTCTAATACCCCTAGTGGGAAAGAAAATTTCACCAGGAATACCATTTACTAGGACAACATAAGAAACTAAAGAAATAAAAACATATAAAGATAACAGAAGTCGTTAGAGAACCCTAAGCATTTACAAATCTTGATAATGAAATTTCATTCTAATATATTGAATACTTTAGATAAGTCTAATTTTATGTCCCTTAGTTACTTAAAATTGGTGAGAGGTTAAAGGTAGGATTCTAGGGTTTTTGAAAATGAGTTACAGGAGGTTGAGCTCGAACAGTTTTTGCCAAAACCACGCACAATTTTCGTTCAAAGGCTGCTTTTGTCACAGGAAATGAGGCTTGGGGCCGATCTTAGGGAGGAAAACTGATGAAGAGAGATATCAAAGAATTCTAGGGTATAAATAAGAACTACTCTGAGAGTTTATGAGAAAGTTATGTGTTAGTTTGAAGAAATAAAGAACCCATCTATAGCTGAATTCTCTAATCTCAGGTCGATGAAGATAAGGATTACTTATCGTGAGGAGCACTTCTCGTGTATCTTCAGGAATAGATAGAGATAAACTAGGTTTACATTATCTCATTATTCTACCATCTTTAATCTTTTATGTGGTTGTTGATGGTGGTTTTTAGCTTAGGTTTAAAATCGTAAAACACTAAACCCTAGCAGACAGTAATGTCACAATATTTAAAGCAACAAGCATTTATTAGGCACATTACTGAAATCTTTAATGTGTCTCTAAAATAAATACCCGGGTATATTTTTTAAATTAGGGTTATGATGAGCCAAACTCTAATTCCCCTATGTGACAATGGCAAATCATGCCATCCACACCGACCGCGCCAAGGCATGCCAACCATGCTAGCCGCACCTCTATGCCAATGGAAAATTATGTCAGCCACACCGACCGCGCCAAGGCATGACAACCATGCTAGCCACACCTCTGTGACAATGGCAAATCATTCCAGCCACACCGACCATCCAAGGCATGCTGTAACGATCCATGAGCTCGTCAACGCTATTATACTAGTCAAGAGACGTCTTAGCCGCTAATGACTTGATTAGTTTAACACGAACATTAATTAATAGGAATTATTCTAACAATGAACTAGGTACAAAACTAGTATCACTAGATAGATCTCGAAAAGTTACGCAGAGTGGACTACTCAAACGTGCCAATCGGATACCTGATGAAGAAGATATTTTCAGATAAGAACGAAGGGTAGAATCGTCATTTATATTTTAACCGACCTAACTCCCCTTAACTTTTGGGTGGGTTCCTTTAGCATGGTATGTTAGCCTTATCACCCAAAACATGTCGAAGAGAAATCAATTTCTCTTATTTCTTCTTCTTTCTTTTTCTTTTTCTTTTCTTCTTTCCTCTTCTATTCTTCATCTGCTCTTCTTTCTCCTCAGTTTCTATGCTTCTATTTCACTTCAATTAGGGTAGAACGAGTGAGAGTTTAATGGAGAGAATCACTTGGTGATGATGTTTGTTGTTGAATCAAATTCGAGAATTGAATTTAGGGTTTTAGAGTTTGTTTTGAGATTTCGTGGAACTGATTAGTGGATTGAGTTGTTAGAAGATGAAGAATGATTGGGTTGACGTTTAATTGATTTTCAGAGGATGTTCTCAAGAAGAATCAGAATTAGGGCTTCTCATAAATTGAATTAGTGTTGACGAATTGAGAGTTAAGGTTTCATGTTCTTCCCCAAATTAGAGTTAGGGTTTCTCTGGAATTTCAATTAGAGACGAATAACAAGAATGAAGAAGTGAATTTGTATATTGATGAACATGGTGAAGTTAACTGGGCGTTTATGGAGCTATTCGTGAAGAATTAAAGAGTTAAGGTTTTATAAGAAGAACTAGAAGGTGGAGTTGTTGGTCAGGGGATTGAGTTAAAAGATGGGTTTGTTTAATTGAAGATTTTGATTATTGATTTGGGTTCGAATAAGAGAAGTGTTGATTCGAAGATTGATTCAAGTACAGAGAAGCTTTGAGGTAATTGTCTTCTTAATAAATTTCTTAAGCTATTGATTTCAGTTTATGAGTTTGTGGATGATGATGAATGCATAATGAAACTGAAGTTCATAGTTTAAAGTTTGTTGATTTTGCAGGTAAGTTAGTAGAACTAGTGGTTTGTGGATATTAAGATTGGAGATGGATGTGTGGGTATGAAATTAGTATTACAAGAAGTTGTAACTGTGTTGGTGGTTTCCAATGAATGTTACTAGTGGGTTGAGGTTGTGATATTGCAGTTGAAGGTGAACTACATGTGTTGTGCAATGGTGTTGTCTAAAGAAGAGTTAGTTGAACTATTGTTGATTTGTATTTGAGAAGATGAATTTCAAATTGTAATGAAGATGTTTTAAGGTTGTTGTGTATGTTGGTGTTTTCTGGAATTGAAGCCTCAAATGATGAACATGAAGGTGTTAATGTGGGTATGTTGAGATGGAATTGAGAAATGAACTGTTGCAGGTGGAGTTGAATTACCTAGTAATGGTTCTGTGGTTGTTGCTGAGATGCAGGGAAGTGTTGTTGTTGCAGTGAGTTGTTATGTGATAAGAGTGTTGATAGTTGTAGGTTGTAGTGGAAGTGAATTTCATCTTGGAATGGTGATTGCGTTGTTGATATGGAGAACTGTGAATGAATTTCATTGAAGATGAGATGTTGGGGGGTATTTGTGCTTAGTCTCGACTGAAGTGGAAGTGTTGAGACACAAAATAATTCTGTGGGTGTTAGTGTTGTTGTGAGATGATGGCATTGACATGATTGTGTCATAAAAGTTGTCTGGATTGTGTTTTGTTGCTGATGAGCATGTAAGATACTGATTGATGCAGTGAGGATTATAGTTAAGTTAATGTTACAGGTAAAGTGAAGGCTTGTAACTTCTATTGTAGGAAAACCGAGTTTATGGTCGTAAATTAGTTATGAAGTTTACATAACTTAAATGTATGTTGTAATGATTCAGATGAAGTAGTGTTTGTGTTTAATCTGATAGGATTGAGGGAATGAAGAAGAATGGTGATTGTAGAGTTTTAAATAGTGGTTGCTGTGAAAGCTTGGAATTGATGAACTGCATGTAGACTTAATCTTTGATTGTATTTGGAATTTGTAGTTAAATTATGAAGTGCAGTTAATTTGAATATGTTAGTATTGTAATGGAAGTTTATATGTTGTTAGATTTAATTGATTTGGTAATGGAGCAAAATTTGTAATTGAGTTTAGGTATGTTGCACAATGAATGTACAGTAGTGTTCTTGGCTTGAGCAATGGCTCTGGCCTGTGCAAGGTTTTGGCCTTATGCCATTCAGCCTAGTCAGGATCTGACTCTAGCTGACTCAGTCCATCTGACTTAGTCGAATCAGGTCGAATTGGGTTTGACCCACTGAGTCATTAGTCTTGACTCGTTGACCATTGACCATGTACATTGACTTGATCTGGACGTTGACTGTTAGTTGACCATTGATCATTAGTTTGACAGTTAGTGACTGTTAGTTGACTTTAATGGACTTGGGCTTAGGGTAGTTTTCTTAGTTAGATGTTTTGGACCTCTCGTGGTCCGAATTAGACTTTGACTTCTTCTACAAAGTTGTAGATGTTCATAAGACTTAGTTAATGGGCTTAAAACTATTAGTGAGACTTGTATGAGCCTTGTATGAGCCTTTTGGCTAATCTCTTAGGGTACTTGTGTGATTAACAGTTAGTATTAACAACGATCGATTCATAGGATGAACCAGTGGATCGTGGATCTCGAGGTAGGCGTGGCCTGTCATCAAAAGGTATGGGAATGCATTTTACTCTTTTGTAATCATTATTGTTGCTTTTATAAAAGTTTATGTTTAATAAACTCATGCATTGTCTGTTCGTGCATTTCATGCTTTGTTTAAAATGCATTATGATAATCATGTTAATCCTGTGAATCTTTCCACGATTCGGAAAGGACTTGTAATGTGTTGTTGTCAATATGAATTGTTATGGAAAATGAGAATTTCCTCTTGTGGTATATAGGATATGCTCCTTCACATTTATACCTACTTTAATTCAGCTTTTATTGTTTAGAGTACTGGTCACCATGGTCTTGGTGGCGTCCATAGCTATTAGGTGTGAATTGCCGGGTAGGGATTTATAACCATATTATACATTGTTTGAAGAATAAGTTTGTCCATATACATGTATGATTATTTCAGTGACTTAGTCAATGTTTAATGTTTCGTAAAAGCATGTATTGTTTTCCAAATCTTGCCTATGATTACTTAGAAGTTTAAATGTTAATTATTCCCACTTCAGTTTCTGTGACAGGTCAGGGTTGCGCAGCTAAAGCTCCGAGAAGTTGACTTCGCTAGTTGATTAACTTCTGTTATATTTATTATGTTGTATATTATATTTAAAAACCAAATGACTATTATATATGTATCATTCGAGAGAAGATCTTGTATATATATTTCTGAGCGGGGTTAGTTTTTGGGTTAAGTTTTATAACAGATTTCTTATTTGATTAATTCAGTAAATGTTTAGTTTTAGTGCCTCTATTTTTAGTTAATCTCTTGGATTAGCCAGCTGTTATCTTAGGGGGCGCTACGCACTTAGCCAAAGCTAGCCATGCCGGCCGCGCCATTCCAAACACGTCTCGCCATGGCCCCTCATGCCGCGCCACCATGCTGGCCTTCCCCATGCGGCTACCAAAGTGAAGGCGTGCAACAATCAACGGTTGCCTTTCAATCCCAGGATCAAATCCTGGCCATCTAAGGTCCCCTCACGACCTTTGGCCCAAAACCCTAGCTTGGTCACGCGCCTAGCCCAAGCTAATCACTCCATGCGCCCGTGGATACCCATTGGCCCCACATGCCAAGCCAAGCCAAACCAAACCTAGCCAATCTAGACGCGCCATGCCAAACGCACTTTGCTTTGGCCCTATCCACGCTAATCACGTCATGCCAATCCAAGCGCCCTCGCCTTGGCCCTAGCCATGCTATACGCCCATGGAAAACCCTTGGCCCCTCATTGCAAGTCTAAACACACCCTATCCGTGCCACCCTGTTGGACCTCACTACGCGGCTACAAAAACGAAGACGTGCAATGATCAACGGTTGACCCTCCTCTCAAGATGCAACATCTCGACCGTCGAAGGTCACCAGGCTAGCAAGTTCCCCGAGCTCAACTTTCCAAGCCACAACAACATGTTACATGTTTTTCAAAAATATTCGAGACATCAACACAAACTGGGGGAATCTCTTTGGGTATTGGTTTGGTGGTCTACAGCGTGCGGTATCCACTACGCACTTCATAAGGAAGTGTCATAAGGGTGAGGTGCCTAGTAAATACAGGAGTTTTGTAGGAAACGTTCATGGGACATAAATCCGTGAGTTAATAACTGTATGGAACATCAATTCCATAACGTTAACAGTTTCAATAAAACCAGTTTCATGCGTTAACCACTTTATGGAACATTAAGTCCATGCATACGGTTACCACCTCCTCCCATTTACTTCCCCACTCCTTAATGAGACTAGGGTACGTTTCTACCTCGACTTGTATAAATAGGTCTTACCTATTTCCATTTAAACAACAAGTTCATTCGAACAAGACAACACTCAGAAATCCTTACTTAGCTCTCCTCGTGAGCTCTCCTACCTTTTCTGATAACAAGTCGTAGAAACCCAACTGCTCTTCCAGAATCAACTATTCTGGTCTCACCACTATCCTTGCTTCCCTCCCCAAAATAAACCCATTCTCCTCCTCTTTGTGACCGAAGCAAGTCTGGAACGACCATTTCTTGGTTTAGGTCGGACTTGTACAAATTGATCTCTATAATCTAAAGTATTCCCTTGCAGTACATTGTTTAGGGCTTAAACAGTTTCTCACCTTCACACCCGCAATTACCAAAATTAGAAGAAACTATTTTCACCTATAAACAATTGGCGACCACAGAGGGAGGATTGATCTATCGGTCCCAATATCAGCCTCTAAGTACGTTTCCCTAACAATGAAGGATGGTTGGTCTTTGGACTGAATCCATGTCCTCGGATTCCACCCAGGAAAACGATAATGTTTTAATGCCTAATAATGCGGTCAGTGAAGAAGTTCCAAGGATGATTGACCTGGCATGGGTCCAGGGGATTCACACCAAAAACATGGGTCTGATGAGAGACGCAATTAACGCCATACTATATTTCCTCATCAACTTGACGACAGAGTTGAGCGGTTTGCCCGCCTCGGAAACTTCGGAGCTGGGGACTGACATCCCGAATGATTACTCTCAAGCCAACAACTTCACTGCCAATCAGACACCCGTAAGCCAAGAAGTGGCTTCACTGGTGGAAAACCTATGTGAAATATTACATCTTTCAAGGGATCGACGGATGGAGACGTTCGCCGCCGTCAATCGGATAGTGTTAACATGCCCTTGGTTCCTCCACACTCGGAAACATCGAAAGCGCAGAATCCGTCCATTAATAATATCACGTTCACCGACGAATACATGATGGCAGAAGAAGGCCATAACCGTCCCTTACACGTCACTTGTCGAATAAAAAATGTGGAATTCAAAAGGGCCATCGTCGACACAGGAGCGTCCTCCAATATTGTCACCCTTAGGATGATCAGGACGGCAAAAGTATGACCAAGCTAGGTGACACGATAACCTACCACCATGAAAAATTTCGAAGGCAACCAAACTAATACATATGGGTACGTCAATTTGAATCTTTCGGTAGGACGTGTCCAGTCAAAAGTAAGATTCGAGGTAATTGAAAAGGAGCCGGACTACCACATGATACTGGGGAGACCATGGATCCACGACAACATGATCATTCCTTCAACGTACCACCAGTGTTTGAAAACCATGCTAAATGGAGAATTCGTTCGCATCGCAGTGTCATTATCTCCCTATGCGCAAATCTGTGGCATGAAAGTTTTTGAGCTAAGACAGGAGACGCAAGTCACAACCAATAAGGATCACCACACCCCACTGCCAAAATGGACGTCCATTAAAGAAAATGATAGTCCTACACAACTCCGCAGAAAAAATCGGCCTCACGTCACACCTTCAGAAGAGAGGAGCACTCCCCTCCATCCGTAAAACCATAGCCTGGTTCCAACCAAACGAGGAAGGACTTTCGTTACGGGTCACGACGAAAAGGAGAAAGCCGTATATCAACGCCGCTGTTAGAAATTAACATGGGAGACTACCACGCAGTCTCTCCACCCAATGGAATGCCAGCTCGGTGACAAGTCACAAGAGGAGATACCTGACGCACCACAACAACTACAAGACGACACAAATTCAGCCACGGAAGATCTTGAAATTGTTAATATCGGGAATGAGGGATCTCCACGTCCCATCTCCATAAGCTCGACTCTACACGCAGACGAGCGCGCAAAGTTGGTAGACCTCCTCAAGAAATATCAATATATGTTCGGATGGACGTACGAGGAAATGCCTGGCCTGGATGAGAAACTGTTTACTCACCATTTACATGTGATATCCGGATCCAAGCCGGTCAAGCAGACCCCAAGGCATTTCCGGCACGATGTTGAAGAACAGATTAAGGCGGAGGTTCAAAAGTTATTGGTGGCCGGTTTCATCAAACCAATCCACCACCGCACCTGGTTGGCTAAAATAGTTCCGGTGAAAAAGAATAATGGTCAAATCAGGTGCTGCGTCGATTTTAGGGATCTAAATAAATGTTGCCCTAAAGATGATTTTCCACTCCCCAACATCGACATGCTGGTAGATGCCACCAGTGGACATGGCATGTTTTATTTCATGGACGGGTACAACGGCTACAACCAAATAAAGATGTACGAGCATGATGCAAGCAAGACCGCTTTTCGAACTCCTCTCGGAAACTTTTACTATACTGTGATGCCCTTCGGTTCTAAGAATGCTGGCGCCACATACCAACGTGCTATGACCACCATTTTTCACAACATGATGCACAAGAAGGTTGAGGATTATGTAGATGACATAGTGGTCAAGTCAAGAACCCAGGCGGCTCACACATAAATTCTACAACAGGTGTTCGAAAGATGCCGTGAATACAAGCTAAAAATGAATCCGTTAAAGTGTGCTTTCGGTGTCTCCTCGGGAAGGTTCCTAGGCTTCCAAGTAACCACTGAGGGGATCAAAGTTGACCCAACCAAGACACAAGCCATTCTCACGATGCAACCACCACGGAACGTGAAGGAACTTCAGAGTTTCATGGGCAAAATAAACTATATCCGCCTCTTCATACTCGGATTGGCTCAACTTATTGCTTCGTTAACCCCCTTACTAAATAAAGGAGAAAGCTTTGTCTGGACCACAATACAACAGGAAGAATTCCGGAAGATTCAACAAACATTATCTTCCCCAGCGATCATGAGATCACCCATGCAAGCAAGACCGCTACACCTCTACGCCGCCTTCAGTGACACTGCTGTTGGAGCCCTCCTTGCTCAAGAAGATGACGAAGGGGTTGAGTACCCCATATACTATTTCAGTAGGACTTTGAGATATGCCGAACTCAGGTATCCCAAAGCAGAAAAGGCTTTCCTAGCCTTGGTCTACTCCATCCAGAAATTCAGGCACTACCTGTTGTCCAATAAAGTGGTGTTGATATCCAAATCCGATCCTGTGAAGTTCCTCCTCTCAAAACCTGATATGATAGGAAGACCAGACAAATGGCTCCGCCAGATGTCGAAATTCGACATAACATGTGCTTCCCCGAGGGCCATAAAAGGACAGTAAATTGCATATTTGTTGGCGGCATTTCCAGGAGAAAATGTTGTAACATTACGCGAATACCTCCATGAGGACTTTCCGGAAATCTCTTTCATCCAAGAGGAAGCTTGGATATTGTTTTTCGACAGCTCCACCACCCCTAACAATGGTACGGGAGGAGCCGACGTGGTTCTAGTATCCCCAACTGGTGAGGTTTTCTCACACTCCTTCAAGCTAGACTACCCATGCACCAACAACTCAGCAGAGTACGAAGCCTTTCTCATTGGTTTGTCCTTGGATAAACAAGACGGAGCCACACGTCTGTCAATAAGAGGGGACTCTAAACTACTGGTTAACCAAGTAAACGGAGTATACACACTAAAGAAGGTAACCCTAGCCCCATACAAAGCCGAGGCGCAAAAACTGCTAAACTATTTCGCCGATGCAACAGTAGCCCATATCGGGCGCAACAACAATCAACATTCCGACTGCCTAGCAACTTTAGCATCAAAACTACGATTTAAGGGCATTGAGGAAACTATTACAGTGAAAAGAAGAACCGTGGATTCAACGTGGCTTTCACAACCCGAAAAAGATGAAGTTGATGACTGGAGGACACCGATCATCCAAGAGCTTAGTAGATCACTCTTTCAAGGAAAGGTCAGTCTCAAAACCTTGCGTGATTTCTTCATGCTTCGAGGGGTACTCTATCATCGAAATCCAGACGTCTCTTTGTCAAGATACCTCGAAGAATAGGAAGCACATCAATATCTCAATCGCATCCATGGTGAGGTCTGTGGACAGACGTTGGTGGTGACCTTCTATCGCCGTTTGCAACTCCTTGGCTACTATTGGCCGGAGATGGAAGTCCAAGCCCGGTTACTTCAGAAATCCTGTTCCAATTGTCAAGCGCCGCCACATCAATTAGAAATTTTCAACATTAGTCACACCGGGGACTGGCAGGGGCCATACATCAGTTACCTTCGCGACGGGATGCTCCCCACCAATGATAAGGAGGTGTCCAAAATAAGACAAAGGTCCAAGAGGTTCGTATTTCACGAAGGGATCTTATACCGTAAAATCTTTTGAGGGAGCCTTCTGCGATGTTTGAACGAGGCAGAGGTCCCAATCATGCTGAGAGAAATGCACGGAGGCGAATACCAAGGAAATCAGAAGTTGTTTCTCCAAATACACGAGAAATACTACTGGCTAACTATGGAGGATGACACAACAGTTTTCGTACAGAGGTGCAAGGAGTTTCAGGTCCACAGGAACCTTATTCATGTACCGGCAACCACACTGCATTCAATAAGAAGTCCATGGCCCTTTCATAGCTGGGTACTCGACATCATTGGGAAGATCAACCCACCATCCTCAAAACATCACGAGTATGTGATAACATCAACCGAATACTTTACCAAGTGGGTCGAAGCCATAGCTTTACGAGGGACGAACGGAACCACGATCGCGACATTCATCAAGGAGTACATTATCTGCCGTTTTGGTGTGCCTAAACATATCGTTACTGACAATGGCACCCCTTTCGCAAACAGGCAAGTACGAGATCTACTCGAGGAATACGGGATTAAACAGGTCTTCTCCACCGTATACTTCCCTCAAGGAAACGGGAAGGCTGAAAGCACCAACAAGACTCTAATTCGAATCCTTAGTCGGACAATACATGATAATCCTCGAACATGGCATGAGCAACTTCCCATGGCACTCTGGGCGTACCGGACGTCACCAAGAAGTTCCACTGAGGTCTCTCCTTACTCTCTTGTTTATGGCGCAGACAACATCCTCCCATCGGAAATTAAAATCCCGTCATCCAGGATTGCCCAAGCAAGCGGGATTCGGTGGAATGAAGCTGAAGCCTTAAGCGTCAGGGTTGCGGAATTGGACACTATAGACTCCAGGAGGGCCAAAGCGGAAGAACATGCGCAGACATATAGAAACATGGTTTACAGAGCGTACAATAAAACCGTGAAACCCCGAATTTTTCAAGTAGGAGACTTGGTACTGAAGACTGCTAAACACGTCCAACAAGACGCATCTGCACCAAAATTCTCCGCAAAATGGGAAGGTCCTTATATAGTCACGAAGGCATACAATAGTGGGTATTACAAAGTCGTTAAGGAGGACGGAGGAAAACTGGAAGCGGTCATCAAAGGGAAGTGGCTAAAGGCATACTACGCCTGAGCGCCGCCTCACCCCACCATATCACAAGCACGGATAGTCATGCATCTTTCCACTTTCCTCCATACCGTATTGAGTTTTTCTTTCATTTAGTTGGAGCAAATCAATAAAATTCTTTTGTTCTTTCAAAAAAAAAAGGGAGAGATGTAAAAAAAAATGGTCAAAACCCAGAAAAGAAACCCAAGCATATCACAACTACATAACTCAGAAAAGCCCGTCCAAGAAATGGTAATCCCTAGAAAGCATCATCTTCAAGCGACTTTGGTACCTCTCAGTCCTTATCCTCAAATTCTGGATTGAATCTTCCACCTTGTGTGACTCCACGGCCAAGGCTTTCTCCTCTTTCAGAATAGCTTTCGTAGCAGGGACCACGTAAGCAAGAATACCAGCCCTGTCGACCCTCACAATTTCAAAACGATGCCGCAACCAACTAACATTGAACTTCAGAAATTCATAAGTAGACACAATGTTCTCCCACTTTTGCATAGCTACTTCCGCGACGACACGAATAGATATATTCCCCATTTCAACAACCATCGGCAGGAGACAATTCACGACAGAAACTAAAGTAGATGAACAATAATGTACCACGTTCCTGGTGGCAATATGGCCGTATACTTTCCATATTTTCGTGTAAAGAGCTATGAATTCTTTTTGCACAAGGAACCCCCAACGTTCCGATAGATAGGAGAAATGCACCTCATGTGGGTTCCGAACAACAAACCTGCACTGGGATACTCATGGAAAGAAATTCCCAAGTTCGCGTTCTCCAGATCTGTAGCGGCTGGAAAGATCGAGCTTGAAGAAAAAGGGGTAACCAGGTCATCTTCATCAATGAAGGTAACGCATGCTCCAACAGGATACCTCTACACATAAGGGAAACTTTCATTATTCATCGGCAGATAAAGAAAAGTATGTTGAATAATGAGAACATACCGGTATGAACTTCTTAAGCCGAATGACCCGTATGGGGGAGCTATCGCAAGGATCAAGCCTAGCATGTTTTGTTGGAGAACCTAGTCGACTCGAGGAAGATTCTCTTCTGATCGACATGATGGAAGTTGTACTTGACGAGAAGAAATCTCTGTTGAAAACTGGGAAGACAATGTAACTTTACCTGGCGTAAATACTATGGGAACCCTAAAGGAAGAAAGAGAAATGCAAACTGAATAGGTGGAACTTTCCGGAATCACAGCCGGGAAACCAGCCTCATATTGAAATGCCTCATCAAACCGCGCCTCACCTTGACACGGCCCCGGCAAAGCCCTCGCTCCATTAACGCATCCCCACTATGCCTAATCGCCCTTGCACGTTTCACCATGCCACTGCGGCATCCAGGATCACGCCACCTCTTGGCCCTTCGAGCCAATCCATCCACTTTCTTTGCCTTCCACAACCGCCCCCCCCTTTGCCTTGGAGATGTACGACCAGACCAAGCCGGTAACTTTCTCCTCACAACTCCACGGTCTGCATTCCCAGTACAACTTACGCAGGGCCTCCAAACACGGGAAGCCAAAACTCTCTTTACCACTCAAAAGGTTAGTCGGATTCTCCTGACCATCTTTGCAATGATTTACGCCTAGATTCCGTCCTTGTCTGTCACCATGATATGCTTACCTCGCAACAAGGCACATGTTCCGAGATAAGCAAGGGACTTAATGTTAATGGTGGTTTTTAGCTTAGGGTTAAAATCGTAAAACACTAAACCCTAGCAGACAGTAATGTCACAATATTTAAAGCAACAAACATTTACTAGGCACATTTACAGAAATCTTTAATGTGTCTCTAAAATAAATACCCGTGTATATTTTTCAAATTAGGGTTATGACGAGCCAAACCCTAATTCCCCTCTGTGCCAATGGAAAATCATGCCAGCCACACCAACCGCGCCAAGGCATGCCAACCATGCTAGCCGCACCTCTGTGCCAATGGAAAATCATGCCAGCCACACCAACCGCGCCAAAGAATGCCAACCATGCTAGCCGCACCTCTGTGCCAATGGAAAATCATACCAGTCACACCAACCGCGCCAAGGCAAGACAACCATGCTAGCCGCACCTCTGTGCCAATGGCAAATCATGCCAGCCACACCAACCGTGCCAAATCATGCCAACCATGCTAGATGCACCACAGTGCCAATGGCAAATCATGCCAGCCACACCAAACGCGCCAAGGAATGCCAACCATGCTAGCCGCACCACTATGCCAATTGCAAATCATGTCAGCCACGCCAACCGCGCCAAAGCATGCCAACCATGCTAGTTGCACATCTGTGCCAATGGAAAATCATGCCAGCCACACCAACCGCGCCAAGGCATGCCAACCATGCTAGCCGGACCTCTATGCCAATGGAAAATCATGCCATCCACACTGACCGTACCATGCAAAACACATCTCTCCATAGCCCCTCATGCTGCGCCACCATGATGGCCTTCCCTATGCGGCTACCAAAGTGAAGGCGTGCAACAATTAACGGTTGACCTTCAATCCCAGGAGAAAATCCTGGCCGTCTAAGGTCCCCTCATGACCTTTGGACCAAAAACCCTAGCTTGGTTTCGCACTTAGCCAAAGCTATCCACGCCGTCTGCGCCATGCCAAACACGTCTCGCCATGGCCCCTCATGCTGGCCTTCCCCTTGCGGCTACCAAAGTGAAGCGTGCAACAATCAACGATTTCCCTTCAATCCCAGGAGCAAATCCTGGTCGTCTAAGGTCCCCTTATGACCTTTGATCCAAAACCCTAGCTTGGTCACGCACTTAGCCAAAGCTAGCCACGCTGGCCGCGCCATGCCAAACACGTCTCGCCATGTCCCCTCATTCCATGCCACTATGCTGGACTTCCCAATGCGGCTACCAAAGTGAAGGCATGCAACAATCAACGTTTGCCCTTCAATCCCAGGAGCAAATCCTGGCCATCTAAGGTCCCCTCACGACCTTTGGCCAAAACCCTAGCTTGGTCACGCGCCTAGCCCAATCTAATCACGCCATACTCCCGTGGCTACCCCTTGGCCCCACATGCCAAACCAAACCAAACCAAACCTATCCAAGCTAGTCGCGCCATGCCAAGTGCATTTTTCCTTGACCCTAGACACGCTAATCATGTCATGCCAAGCCAAGCACCCTCGCCTTGGCCCTAGCCATGCCATATGCCCATGGCAAACCCTTGTCCCTTCATGCCAAGTCTAAACACACCCTAGTCGTGCCACCCTGTTGGACCTCACTACGCGGCTACCAAAACGAAGGTGTGTAACGATCAACGGTTGCCCCTCCTTTCAAGATGAAATATCTCGACCGTCGAAGGTCACCAGGCTAGCAAGTTCCCCGAGCTTAACTTTCCAAGCCACAACAACGTGTTACATATTTTCCAAAAACATTCGATACATCGACACAAACTGGGGGATTCTCTTTGGGTATTGGTTTGGTGGTCTACATCGTGCGGCGTACACTTTTCCCATCCTAAGGAAGTTTCATAAGGGTGAGGTGCCTAGTAAATACGGGAGTTATGTGGGAAACGTTCATGGGACATAAAGCCGTGAGTTAACAACCATATGGAACATCAATTCCATAACGTTAACAGTTTCATGCATTAACCACTTTATGGAACATCAAGTCCATGCATACGGTTACCACCTCCTCCCATTTACTTCCCCACTCCTTAATGAGACTAGGGTACGTTTCTACCTCGACTTGTATAAATAGGTATTACCTATTTCCATTTGAACAACAAGTTCATTCGGACAAGACAACACTCATAAATACTTACTTAGATATCCTCGTGAGATCTCCTACCTTTTCTGATAACAAGTCGTAGAAACCCAACTGCTCTTCCAGAATCAACTATTCTGGTCTCACCACTCTCCTTGCTTTCCTCCCCAAAACCAACCCATTCTCCTCCTCTTTGTGACCGAAGCAAGTCTGGAACGACCATTTCTTGGTTTAGGCCGGACTTGTACAGATTGATCTCTCGAATCTAAAGTACTCTCGTGCAGTGCATTTGTTTAGGGTTTAAACAGTTTCTCACCTTTACACCCGCAATTACCAAAATCAGCAGAAACTATTTTCACCTATAAACAGTGGTAAGAAATAGGTCGGGTATTCCTCACACGTTCCGTCAACAACCAACCAAAACGCTAATCAATATCCCCATACTTATGTGTAGATAATTCAGCCTTTGTGATGATGTGTTGAGAGAGATAAAAATTCCCTATAGCCGATTATGCCAACATATGAAATATTCTCTGATTTGTGAGAATGGCAAGGATGAGTCACGTGAACAGGAAACGAATTCCTCAGAAATCGTATGCACAGTGTGAGAGGAGCTGATATTAGGATCCCTCTCTCTATGGCTGGTCATGTATGTCACGTGGTGACCGTATGATTACTTTTGGGTCTTTTGTTAAGCATGAGGAGCTCAAGGGATCTTATCCATGTTTTTTGGTAGACATGTACAATTCAGGACCAATTTATTAGTCGTAAGTGTGTTTGAGACACTGATAAAGAGGCATGATCCCTAGGTGAGGCTTGTTCCTGAGTCTTATGCTTGTATAAGATTCTTCAGAGACTATCTGAGGTTTGGCCGATGCGACTGAGGCCGTATGAGATTTGACCGATGCGACTTAGGCTGCCTTGGATTTGGCCGACGCGACTGAGTATCCCCGAAGTCAGCTGAGACATGTTTGGGAGAGAAAGGAAGGACTGCATGCCTAATAATTTCTTTGTGAGACTTTGAACCGCTTGTCTTTGACCATCGTATCTTGCAGAGATGTGCCAGGAGTCAATTATGTTCGCATAATTAATGGGCCAACATGACCAGTGTATCCCGAAATAATGTTTTAGGAGTCTGTCGGAAGGACCCAGAGGCAGAATAACCAGCGTATCTCGCGAGGATATCCTAGGAATTATTCAGAAGCCTCCTTAAGTAGAATCGGAGCCTAGAGCAGACATGACCAGTGTATCTTGTTCCTTGATCTCAAATATTGTAATTTGTACTTACATGAGATATGCATGTTTCCATTGTGGGTCATATGACTGCTGAAAACTATTTTATGCATCTACAGAGCCTACATGACCAACAATATATCGTCGAGGATATATACTAGGAATCATGGAAGCCCAACCAGCTGCGTCTCGCGCATACATGCTGAAATTATGGTTGTTCAGGTTCATAAGTCAATCGGGAATGCTTTACGCTCTACAAAACCTATGTGACCAGCAGTATCTCGTCGAGGATGTGCGCTAGGAGTCACGATATCACTACCAATAGTGTCTCGCGGGGACGTATACTTGAAACCGTGGATGTGGGTGCCTTGAGGACTTAGGGCTTGGTCTCTGAGCTTGACTTTTGGCAATGAGGATCAAATTTGTCTTCAGAGATTTCTTTCTACGTCCAATCCCCTCTCGTTTTAATCATGTTGAACTTTTAAAGACCATTTGTTATCTCATAATGATGACTCAACCCCTAGTTATGGAAGTACCATTTTGCATATGGTCTCCGAATGACACTTTTTCCCCTTATCCAAATTTCACCATCTATATTAAGTCCCCTTACTCGGAGTAGAACCTTAATTGTTCTATGATGAGTATATAGTTATTGACGTATCATTCAGATACAAAATTACAATCCACTGGTTCTTTTAGACTTGCAAAGTCCCCGAATCGATGTTTAGTCTTCGCTTGTTCTGACTTTGAACTTGAAATTGACTTTGCACTTGGAATCCTTTTGGGAGTTTATGTTGGGAGTCGTTACTGGCTTGATAATTGAGTCTTGATGAGAAAAAAATTCCATCTTCATCGAATGAAATTGTTAATTAGGGTTTAATCCGCCAAAACCCTAGTTTCATCTCTTTGTGCGTCTTTGAGCTTCCGAGTTTGTAAATACGAGTATTTGGCGAAGATAAAGTTAAGAGCGGCTTCCTGGATGACCGTGAGTTTGTTAAAATTCCATGAGATAAGAGAGACTTTGTGCCTTATATTACAGTTAAACCCTAATTTCTGTTTTGTTTGTGTCTGATTCCTTTAGACGCTCTCGATCCATCTTTGTTTCACGAGTTCTATTTGCATTAGGACTCTTTGTTTGGGTATTCATCAGAAAACTTCAGACGGACTCCGATTTGAGAAACTTCTGTAGAATTTATGTTCATACGGACTCCGGTTTGAGTCCTTGTCCCCAAATTTCAAAGAAGGAGGATAATATTTCTAATGCGAAAAGAATGACTTGAATCCGAGTTCATTTGGCCAATCAAATTCGTGTATACTTTTGTCTTCGAAAATCCCGCATAAATTTTCAGGAGCTTTTCAGATTGCACTTATTTTGGTGTCAAGGCCACATCTCCTAGTTTGTTTTTCTGATTGATGCGCCTTATTGATGTGTTGTACTGGGGACATAAGGGACATATTTTCCTCAGAGAGTAGCCGAAATTCCCTACACGTTTTCTGTTGGCTCGCACGTCTTTGGACAGAAGTTCACTGTATTACTTTACAGTGCTAAAACCCTAATTCCATCTTGACTTTTGGGAAAACTCTAGGTTTTTATAACTCATGAGGATAATGAGGGACCAAAACACATCTTATGAGTAAATAAAACGTATTTATTGGTGGTGAAAGGCTGAGGAGCATCTCTTGGGGTAAAAAACCCTAATTTACCCTTATTCTAAGAAATATGTTTCCTTTTGAGTTTTGTGGTCTCTCATGAAAAGTTGGCTTGATTTTTAGGGTTTCAAGGGTGAGTGAAGACTCATAAGATAAGGGGATTAGTCTTGAGGTTAAGTCTTGAAGGGATTAAAATTGGACTAGGCTTAAAGGGATTGGACGAGACAAGAGGTGAGCAAACCTATGTTGTTGTTCCCTTGATTGTAATTTCATCCTTGCAACCTTGTATGATGTTTTCTTTGCTTGTAGATTCACAGACACTTCTCGAAAGACCCATGTTGAAGACATAATGATTGAGATCATATTTAACAAGGGCTTGAGTGATGCAAGTCTTGACTTCGTGGGCCCTATATCGACCTTGGATTTATATGAGACACTTGTTAGAGGATTTGGTATTTTGAAGATGATAACTCTGAATGGACTTGCTTCTGGTAATCTCATAAATCTTGGAAATTTGATGACCACCATGAGAATCTTCGCTTCAATATGAGGTGGTTGATAGAGTGGACCAATTCTTTCGTGGTTCGTTCGGGTGAGTTGAGTTAATATCCTCGTCTCTTAGAGAGGTTCTCAATATGGAGGAATGTATGGTAAATGAAGAGATGGAATATGCTAAGCAGGTGGCTCAATATGAATATATCAAAGTGAAGCATCCGAACATGAAGCAAGATATTTTCTCCAAGGGCCTTTGTTGGATAATTTTTGTCAGAGTTTATATTTTTTTATCTCTGGACTTCTCCCATACACATGCATATTTCCCTTGGTGTAAACCATGTATATGTTTCCATATATGAAAAACTTAGATGGGGTTTGGTAAAGCCTAGCTTGATTGATTATGATAGCATATTTGGTGTGCTAGGGAAGTCCTTCTATGGATGTGACAATACATATTTTGGATCTTCTTATCTTCCTATTGTGAAATAATTCTAGCCTCTCTATCGTGGAACTGATTTCCAATCCCCGAGGGATAAAATCTTGCAAGTCTTGATCTGGTCGCTGGGGTTGAAGCATGTCATCGTAAGATAAGTCTATGTTGAATTGTGTTTGTGGCTCATCCATGGGAGTTGAGGCTCAAACAAGATATCTAATTTTCTTTCATACACCTCTAATGAGTAGTCTCTAACTTGAAGCATTCTAAATTCTACTAATTTGTTTTGCACTCGAAATCTATGTAATGAATGGTGTAAGAGTCTGTCATCTTGGAGTTGGATGTTTGTGTCGCCTCATGTTAGTAACACAGATGTATGATGCATGGTTCTTCGCTAGTCCTCAGTTTGTTGTATGAATAGGAATTCTCATTTACTGGAGATGTTTGATCATCGGGTAAGACCTATGTATTTCTCGAGATCGAGTCTTCAGGGATGAGACAAAGTCGTAATCCTGTCTCTTCTGGGTGTCTTCACAAGGACTCATAAGAATTTCCATTGCAAATTCTCTGTTGAGATCTATTTTCTAGGAGAGGTTAACCAAATTTGAGAGTAGTAGACACCTTCTGGGACTGGGGGCGATGTATCTTGTCCTTTGGTCATCAAGTCAGACTCTGAAACATTGGCATCTTGTTGAACCAGTTTTGTTTTTTTGTATAAAAGAGGCTTTGACTGACGGAACTTCTAGTAGGCGTCTGGATGAGTGGAGTTTGGCTTGGAGTTACTGTCTCGGATCCTTCCCTTATTTACTTTAGTGACAATAGCTGGTTGTGGTTGTATGTCGAGTAGTGGAGTTTTATCTAAATTATTGTCCTCAAGAGTAACGCTACGGATTTCTTTTCCCTTGATAGGTTCAAGTGTGAAGATATCCTTCTTCTTGGTGAACTGAGATCACATCGGCACATAAAACTGTATAGTCATTGGTGCAGTTGAGCTAGAGGATCATCGATACTTAGTTGCACAATCGCTAGGGCTAGTTCCTTCTTTTTATGACAGAACTGATGTTGAGATAGCATATCGACCAGCGTTTTTTAATCTTTGGATAAGTATGGGAGTTGGCTAAGCATAGTCTTAGAAACTAGTATCATCTTATACTTTGTTACATTCTGGTCATGATCCTATAGAGCATGAAGAACAAGAAGTTGTATCTTGGTCGGATATGATAGTCTGTAAAAGTTGGCGGCTTTGTAACATTTTGATTAGGTCACGAATATTTTGGAGCCTTTCCAAGTTTCTGCTAAGTTCAATCGGACACATAATGAAATAATTATAAGTAAAATAGTGAAGTGTAGTAAACTTCTCGAGTCCCATGTGATCGAGTTAAGGGGCCATTGACCTAATGAATTTCAAGCATATATTCATATGAATCTTCTAGTTTAGAGTGTCATCTGGTTCTTGAGAGCGATGAGGTCATATGGATGGTTGCTTATTTGCTTTATCGCGTTCGTAACGAGATTCAGCTTCTCTAGTGAGACTTATTGCGTAATGGATCCCGTTTGTACTATTCTCAGCAGTTTTATTACTCTTCCTCTGGGGAACATGTACTCGATCTAAATTTATTGGATTTATCCCTATTGGGCATTCTAAAGAGGTTTACAGATAAGTTAGGATGTCGATCTCAGTTTTTGCAAGATTCCGTTGAGTCCCCAAGAGCTCGTCATAGTCCTTACCCAATATTTTCAAGGGTTAGTAGTATATTTTTAGGGAAATAGAGAACTGGGGTGTTTCGTTATGCATAGAAAGATCCAAGTGACTGAAACGTTACTAAACTATTCATAAAGGTCAAACAATCATCAGAGAGAGAAAAGTGTTTGTGGGTATAACTCTATCGACTAAGTATGTAATGGAGTTAAAGATACTGGATCAATGGAACGGTTTTATGTTTAGGTTGATGTAATAAGCTTTCTTCTTAATAGTGGCCATGATTGAGATCTGTAATTGAGTGGACAACCTCCAACATGGGTCACCAATATGTAGTTACCTAAAATCGGTGAGAGGTTAAAAGTGGGATTTTAGGGTTTCTGAAAGTGACCTATGGGAGGTTGAGAACTAAAAGTATTCGCTTAAACCACTCAAAATGGACGTTCAAATGATGCTTTAGTCACAGGTAATGAGGCTTAAGGCCGGTCTTAGGGAAGAAATCATGTGAATAGAGAGATCATAGAATTCTAGGATTTGAAGAAGAATTGCACTGAGAGTTTATGAGAAAGTTGTGTGTTAGCTTGAAGAAATGGAGGACCTATTTATAATTGAATTCTCTAATCTCAAATCGGTGAAGATATGGATTGATTGTCGTGCGGAGCATAAATATAGATAAACTAGGTTGAGGTTATCTCATTATTTCGTAGTCTTTACTCTCTTCTGTGGTGACAAATAGGCCAAGTATTTATCATAAGTGTTGTAGACCACCAGACCAGAACCCTAATCAATATCCTCCCCCACCCCACCCCCCACCACCCATTATGTAAATCTCAGTCAGCCTTTGCAATGATGAGTTCAGATAGAGAAATATTATTTATATCCGAGTTGGCCAAGAGATGAGATGTTCTTTGATTTATGAGAATGACTAGGATGATTCATGTGAAAAGGCATAAAATTCCTTGTAAATCGTGTGTAGAGTGTTAGAGGAGCTAAGATTGAGCTCCCCTTCTCCATGAATGGTTTCATATGTCAGGTGGTGACTTTATTATTGCTTGTGGGTCCCTTTGTTGAGCACGAGAAGCTCAAGGGAGTTTATCCACGTTTTTGGATAAACATGTACAGTTCATGCCCGATTTACTAATCGTGGGTGTGTTTGAGATGCTGAGAAAGGTGAGGCTTGTGCATGAGTCTTGTGATTATATATGACTCTTCAGAGGCCATCTGAGATTTGGCTGATGCGACTATGGCCGTCTGATATTTGGGCGACGTAACTAAGGCCATATGGGATTTGGCCGACGCGACTGAGGCCGTCTAGGATTTGTCCGACACGACTGAGGCTATCTGGGATTTGACAGATGTGACTGAGACCGTATCCAATTTAGATGACGTGACTGAGTCTCTCCGTAGTTAGATAGGACATGTTTTGGGATAAAGGAAGGCTTGAACTCCGAATAATGTCTTTGCGAGACTTTGGCTCACTTGTCTTTTGAAATGACGAGGATACCCAAGTACACCACAATCTTTTCGTATCACCTATAAGTCTGATACCTTGAGTGATCTTCTATGGAAAAAGTCGAGACAATAGAACACCAAGGTAATCTCTTGATAATAGTTACGGTACAAGACCGAGATACTATAGGATCACTATCAAGTTCTTTGGATTAACGTATAGTGTTATTTACTTTGTTAACAACGAATTGACTAGACTTTCATAATCGAATCCTACATTTGATAAGCTTAAACTAAGATCATAATTAACTTAATTTTTCTTATCAGGAATCAAATGGACTAAAAAAATGATCCCTTTTTCGTTAAGCAAAAATAGGAATCAGGATTGACATAGTTTTTCTTAACTGAAAATAATAATGGAAATATAACAATTGCATCATATTTTGTTAAGCAAAAGCAAAGAATAGGCAATTAAATACGCTTTTCTTAACAAGAAGACGATTAACTAACACAAAAATCATTACCTTACGCTGCAATATGACAAACTAAGATCAGAATTAACTTAGTTTTCATATCAGGAAAGATTAAAAGCATAATAATTCCCTCGGTTTGCACAACCACTCTCCCCCACAAAGATATATCATTAAGCACCAGTTCAATAAGAACTCCCTCCTATGAGTTGTTATTCCCTTGCAAAACAAAAGAATAATAAGCAAAACATCCTTTAACAGAGAAAGGTTAACCCGATTTTATCTATTACATGTCAATAGTAAAATTTTAAAACTGAAACGCATATGTTATACTAAATAAACATCTTATGTAAACAAAAATCGATAATAGCTTCATTGTGACTTTCACATATGAGTTTTAATCAGTATCTCTTTATGATCCTTTGAAAAAGCAACCTAATAAGTTAAAATCAAATCCTGTTATATCAAAAAGTCACGCAAATCATAAGAGATCATCATAACATGAGACCAGAAATTAAGGGTTAGTGAAAACCGAAATAACATCTTATAAATCGAAAGCAAAGCATAAAAGATATTCATTCACATCAAGCATACAATAGAAACTATCAAAGAGAATGACACAAAAGATTTATATAAAATCATAATCATTAATATTATTGATAGTTTGAACATACTTCGCAGAAACATTGAAATAAATCAACAATTGATTAGTCTATTCTTACGATTAAGTACTACAATATCTAACCTAATCAATACAGGTACTTTGCTTGATTAGTCTATTATTACTTTTATATCTTGCCTATCGGAGATAAAAATATCAAGCCAATTATTACAATTGTACTCGTACGATAGAAAAAACAAGATCAGGTCACAAAACTACAAGAAAAGTAGTATCGGTCTGGCTTCACAATCCCAATAAAGTCTTTAAGTCGTTAACCTGGTTTTAGAAGAAGAAAACCAAAGGTTAAAGGATAATCGACTCTAGCTTAGCAAACTAGTATCACACAAAATATGTGGGGATTAGGTTTCCCAGTTGCTAGAGTTCTCCCTTATATAGTCTTTCAAATCAGGGTTTGCAATCAATGTTAGCTTAGTAACAAAGCATTCAATATTCACCGTTAGATAAAAACCTGATTAGATACAAGCTAATATCTCTTAATCGTTAGATCGAAAACTTAGCTTGCCATACACACATTGTATTTGACGATTTTGGGTTTGTGTAACCGTACCCAAACGTGTACAATAGTTGGTTCAATATTAGTCAACCAAATGGTTAGCCAAATGATAAATTTTATATCAACCATATTCGTTTTCACCATAACTAGTCCAAATGACTCAAATGAACTAGTTAGAGAGTTGTTCAATTGCTATGAGATCTTATGTACTACACAAGACACAATTGAAACAAAAACGATGTGCTTCACTCGAATAGATTCATGAACTATAAAGCCACGGTTTGCAATAGCATTCCTTAGATAATTTAAATAAGTTCACGAACATCATTTTTAGACATAACCACTCAAGTTCGCGGACTGGGTTCGCAGACTTAAGTAACCGGTTGGAGTTCACAAACTCCAGCAGAAATTCTCGGGTTCGAGAACTTCCGTTAGTTCACGGACTGAAATCGAGCTACAACTCCAGCAGAAATTCTCGGGTTTGAGAACTACGCACATTCGCAGACTGCGTTCGCGGACTGGGTTGAATGCTCAAGTTCTGGTTTTCACTTGATCAACAAAGTTCGTAAACTTCGGTTCAAGTGCTAAAGACTTATACATATATGTGTTGCCACAACAATGTTTATATTGTCTAAACTCTCATTTCAATCATTGAAACATTCTCAGAGGACGTCATATAGTTGTTATTCACAAACTAGTTTTCGTCAGAGAAATTTCCAAAGTGATTGAAACATAACATGACTTTCATCACTAGGAAAAGATGAACTTGGCTAAAGTGAAAGCTTTACCAACACACCATGCTATCTGCACCTCTGTGGCAATGAAAAATCATGTCAGCCACACCAACCGTGCCAAGGCATGCCAACCATGCTATCCGCACCTCTGTGCCAATGGAAAATCATGCCAGCCATACCAACCGCGCCAAAGCATGCCAACCATGCTAGTCGCATCTATGCACCAATGGAAAATCATGCCAGCCATACCAACCGCGCCAAAGCATGCCAACCATGCTAGTTGCACATATGCGCCAATGGAAAATCATGCCAGCCACACCAACCGCGCCAAAACATGCCGACCATGCTAGCCGCACCTCTGTGCCAATGGCAAATCATGCCAGCCACACCAACCGTGCCAAGGAATGCCAACCATGCTAGCCGCACCTCTATGCCAATGGAAAATCATGCCAGCCACACCAACCGCGCCAAAGCATGCCAACCATGCTAGCCGCACCTCTGTGCCAAAGGCAAATCATGCCAGCCACACCAACCGCGCCAAGGCAAGCCAACCATGCTAGGCGCACCTCTGTGCCAATGGAAAATCATGCCAGCCACACCAACCGTGCCAAAGCATGCCAACCATGCTAGCTGCACCTCTGTGCCAGTGGAAAATCATACCAGCTACACCAATCGCGCCAAGGCATGCCAACCATGCTATCCGCACCACTGTGCCAATTGAAAATCATGCCAGCCACGCCAACCGCGCCAAAGCATCCCAACCATGCTAGTTGCACCTCTGTGACAATGGTAAATCATGCCAGCCACACCAACCGCGCCAAGGCATGCCAACCATGCTAGCCGCACCTCTGTGCCAATGGAAAATCATGCCAGACACACCGGCCGCGCCATGCCAAACACATCTCTCCATAGTCCCTCATGCCGCGCCACCATGCTGTCCTTCCCCTCGCGGCTACCAAAGTGAAGGCGTGCAATAATCAACGGTTGCCCTTCAATCCCAGGAACAAATCCTGTCCGTCAAAATTCACCTCACGACTTTGGCCCAAAACCTTAGCTTGGTCACGCACCTAGCCAAGCTAGCCGCGCCATGCCAAATATAACTCACCATGGCCCCTCATGCCGCGCCACCATGCTGGCCTTCCCCTCGCGACTACCAAAGTGAAGGCGTGCAACAATCAACGGTTGCCCTTCAATCCCAGGAGCAAATCCTGGCCGCCTAAGGTCTCCTCACAGCCTTTGGCCCAAAACACTAGCTTGGTCACACACCTAGCCAAGCTAGCCGCGCCATGCCAAACACATCTCGCCATGGCCCCTCATGCCGCGCCACCATGTTGGGCTTCCCCTCGCGGCTACTAAAGTGAAGGCGTGCAACAATCAATGGTTTCCCTTCAATCCTAGGAGCAAATCTTGGCCGCCTAAGGTCCCCTCACGACTTTGGTTCAAAACCCTAGCTTGGTCACGCACCTAGCCCAAGCTAGACACGCCATATGCTCATGGAAAACCCTTGGCCCCACACGCCAAGCCAAACCAAACCTAGCCCAAGCTAGCCACGCCATGCCAAACACACCCTTCCTTGGCCCTAACTATGCTAGTCACACCATGCCAAGCCAGACGCCCTTGCCTTGGCCCTAGCCACTCCATGCACCCATGGAAAATCCTTAGCCCCTCGTGCCCAAAACACGCCAAGGCATGCCATGCCAACTTAATTGCTCCAAGGCATGCCATGTTAGCCTAGACATGCTGCCATCCCTCCTGAATTCTTCCTGAGTTTTTATTTCGGGATGTTTTTTCCTCCCGGACGAGTTCAAAACCTAAATATTCACACGTAAGGAGATAGGAAATTCTTTTCCGGTTGATTTTAGTGGCGGACCGTCAAAATCCGAGTCCGTACTAGAATTTTACAACGATTCTAGTAAAGGGCGCTAATTATGGTTTCTAAAACAAAGGCGTGCGTCCATAAACGGCTACCCTTCAATCCCAGGAGCAAATCTTGGCCGTCTAAAGTCACCTCACGACTTTTGGCCCGAAAACCTAAGTTTGGCCACGCAAAACCATGCCATGCCAACCTAGTCGCGCTACCTCACTGGCCCTCACTACCAAAACGAAGGCGTGCAACGATCAACGGTTGCCCCTCCTCTCAAGATGCAAAATCTCGACCATCGAAGGTCACCAAACTAGCAAGTTTCCCGAGCCTGACTTGCCAAGCCACAACAACATGCTACATGTTTTCCAAAAACATTCGAGATATCAACACAAACTGGGGGATCCTTTTTTGGGTATTGGTTTGGCGGTTTACAGCGTGCGGCGTACACTACGCCCTTCATAAGGAAGTGTCATAAGGGTGAGGTGGCTAGTAAATACGAGAAGTTATGTGGGAAACGTTCATGGGACATAAAGCCGCGCGTTAACAACTTTATGGAACATCAATTCCATAACGTTAACAGTTTCATGAAAACCAGTTTCATGCGTAAACCACTTTATGGAACATCAAGTCCATGCATACGGTTACCACCTCCTCCAATTTACTTCCCCACTCCTTAATGAGACCGGGGTACATTTCCACTTTGACTTGTATAAATAGGTCTTACATATTTCCATTTGAACAACAAGTTCATTCGGACAAGACAACACTCAGAAATACTTACTTGCTAGCTCTCCTCGTGAGCTCTCTTACTTTTCTGATAACAAGTCGTAGTAACCCAACTATTCCTCCAGAATCAACTATTATGGTCTCACCACTTTCCTTGCTTCCCTCCCAAAAACCAACCCATTATTCTCCACTTTGTGACCGAAGCAAGTCTGGAATGACCATTTCTTGGTTTAGGTCGGACTTATACAGATTGATCTCTCGGATCTAAAGTACTCCCTTGCAGTACATTATTAAGGTTTTAAATTGTTTCTCACCTTCACACCCGCAATTACCGAAATCATCAGAAACTATTTTCACCTATAAACAGTAGTAAAACGACTTTTGTCTCAAGATAGGAGATATAGTAGATAGACTTTTGAGTGATAGATAAGTTCAAGTCTCCACATAACTTTTAGTCGATGAAGATCCACTGGTTCCTTGAGTAGTCCTTCGTCTTGTATGATGATTTCCATGGAGTTCTTGAGTTCAACTACACTTTCTATCCTAGTCCGAGACCTTATCTATAGTATACTAGAAATCAAGACTATATAGTTTTGTTCACTAACATTGACAAACATGCTTGATATAGCAACGCATGCGAGTTCGACCTAGCAATGCTCTAACAATGTCCCCCTTTATCAATTTTAGTGGAAAAACTATTAATACATATGGAATACAAAAAATATATAGATAAACTTTGTAGATCCTATTCCACATGTCTAATCTTCAACAATACTCGAAATCTTCGTCACTTCCAAGTAGTCCAATGATCCCAAAGGTTGTAAGTTTAGCATCATCGTTGTTGAAAATCCGTAGCTATAACAATGAGAAAAGCATCGGTTCTCAATCATTGTTATACAGTGTTATAGTATTATTAAACAGCGTCAAATTCCAATTGCATCACAACTTCAAAAACAATACTATGGTGATACTTCACTCCCCCTTAGTCAATACTCCATCTCACATGGAAACCACTCCCCCTTACATAATGATCTGAAAACCATATGTATTTGTAATGTGAACTATAATTAATTCTCCTCCTTTTTGTCAATCAAATTGGCAAAGGTACAAGAACGGGATCCTAATGAAATTTCCGTAAGAGACATTTCATGACCAAAGGTAAATGTATATCATCTTGTTTAGATGCAATCATAAAGCCGAAGCTAAATGCATTCATCAAGGAGTTTATAAAGACGCAAGATAACCCCTATAATATTCCACATCCGCACTCCCCACAAAGATTTGGCAATTAAGCACAAATTCAAAAGAACTCTCCCCCATTATATGTCATTCCCTAAGGAACAACAAGAGCGACCTTAATTTCAAAAGAAAAGAAGGATTTCTTTAGACTCAACAAATTGCATACAAGTATGAATTTGGAATCCAACAAGAAATATTCAATCAAATTAACCAAAGCGAACCAAGATTAATTTGACTAAATATGCTCAACACAAGTAAACTTATGGAGACTTAAAAAATCGATTAGATTGATCACAAGAAAACTTGCAAATAATCTAATTGTCAAACTCAACCAAACTAATTACAAGAGTAATCAATTTAATTGGCCACACTCGACATAAGAATATCTATGGAGAAATGACTAAGTTAATCATAAAAATAACCATACTAGTCAATTATGCTCAACATGAGAAGAACTTTCGGAGTGCTAACTAAATAACCATACTAGATGATTGATTTATTTCATTTGGGCTCAACATAAGAGATTATGGAACCCCGACTAAGATTATCATAAGACATGACAACCTTAACTGTACATGTACTCAACATAAGAAAACTTATGGAATACAAACTTAATAACCACACAAGTTGATTAATTTAGTTCTTAATGCTCAACATATAGCATCTCATGGAACAACCAACCATGCCAATTTAGAAATTGACTTAGTCGTATCGTGCTCAACATAAGAAACACAATGGAGCCTTCACGGTGATATATAAAAATGGATCAATAAGGATCTATACCGTGAATTACACAAGGATTCATTCTATGTTACCATTTTCACAATGACATATAATATACATAATCCTTGAATCACAAAAGATTTTAACCTATCTTACATTAATAATTGACAATATATGCTTAACTTTTGTGTTTGTCAAAAGTCTATTCATCCTTTTATCAATATATGCATATCAATTTACGAATGACTTTACTTTTGACAAAATATGGGACAATCAAGTTCACGGACGTAAACAACATATCCCATCAAAATATTGCAATATATAAAATCAAGAGACTAATACTGCAACCATCATCTTCCAAACAAACTTAGAATTTTTAAACCAAAAAGTCTAAAAACAAGAAGATGAAATGGATATAGCTATGTGTAATCACAATAATGGCTATTCCAAAATACTAGTTATTCTTCTAAACAAAAGAGAAACAATAGAAGATTTACTAGACATTAGGAAATCAGAGTTCATTAAGAACCTCGTATCTTTCAATGAAACCATCAAAGAATATATCGTTTATTTCCTTTATTCGCTTGACCGTAGACACACCATGTTCGTGAGTCAGAACACTAACTTTGCGATCAACCACCAGAGTAAGCTATCTGGCTTTGGCACAATCCATGATATGCTTCTTTTGATTATGTATCAGAATGTTCTGATTAGCAAGAATTCTGACATGACCATCTAGAAGTTGGTTTATTTGCAGCTGAAGATTTGCAAACTCGACCTTTGAATCGTTCTGAAAATGAGTTAAATTCTTGACAGAATCATCAATCCAGGAGTTATGATCCTTTCTTTCAAGCATCTTCTTTAGAACCATCTCCTGAATTGTCTTACGTTCCTGATTGTCTTCCTCCATATCCAGATGCACAATCTCTTGAGATCTTGCAGAGTTCTCCATAGATTTTTTGGGAAGGAAGAACACAATATAGAACAAGTACATATGCGTTCGTCAACAAGAGTGGAAAACTCTGGTTTTGAAAAACCCTAAATACTCACAAGAGGAGGACGCGGACGTTCGTGGACTTCCAACAAAAGAACTCAAACATAATTAATATACAACATACTTGAGTAATCCCCAATTATTTTCCTTATCCTCTTAAGTTAGAAACAAGGAAAGAAATACCTGGAATCAGGTAGTTGAGTCGATGTTAATTCCACTATGATCATCGAGAAAGAAGTTGTATATATCATCTGACCGTTTGACCTTTGTTCTCTTCGCCTTTCTTCGGTTGGTATTTATCCCTGAAGGATAAAACATGGCATTTTTAACACATCCATCAGATGGATTTTTATGAAGACTAAGTCTAGGACCTCTTGCAATTGGTTCAAGAGGATCAGAATAGATAGGCATCCATCTTCTAGGCTTAGATTCATCAGAAACATCCTAATGAGTACAGGGAATCCTCTTATTAGCACTGCAATTTATGCCAGAATGCACGTGAGCCCTGTGATGATTTCTGGAGTAGAGATCATTCTTATAAGGTTTCTGATTTCTTGTGGGCATACGATTCACTGCGTTAGTCGACTGACTATTTGTTCCATTGACAGTGAAGAGAAGAAAATTATGAAGCTTATCAAAAATTTTCCTTCTTACAAAATAATTGATAGCATAGTGATTCTGTTTCCCACAAAAAGTACAAATTCGAGGAGGAGAAGCAATAACTGGCATCTATTTAAACTCCATAGCCATATGAGAAGATTGTAAGTTATGTAAACTTTTCTTGACATAATCTTCTTCTGGTGAATACTTCGTCTTGTACAGAACATCAAGAAAGTTAGTTTGTATAGAGGATTTTCTCCTTAAGACAGAGTTTTCCTTTTCCAAGGATTTTCACTGTTCATGGGATAGAGTAAGATATGCACATAATTTCTCTTTTTTAGCACAAAGTCTGTTGAGATATGATGAATGAGTCTCAAGCAAACGTTTTTCTCTAATTGAGTCCTCTTTAATAATATCCTCAAGAGTACTGATCTTTTCACGCTGGAGAGTAGTTTCTTGAAGAAGTTTCTCAATATTCTTAGAGAAGGACTTAATAATGTCATAGAGATCACGTTCTCGATCAAGAGACTTATCAAATTCATCAATGAGTTGATCATGATTATTAAAATCAATACTTTCAGTTGCATGTGTCAAAATTCTGGTGAGCTCCTTTTCAGCTTCTGCCAGAGTGTCACATGCCTCATGAGAGGAAGAAATGTCATTATCACATTGAACATTCTTTCTTCCTCGGGATTCAGAAGAATCAACTAAGGAATAATCCTTCGAGGTGTTTCCAAGACACTTGACATGATCAAAAGCTTTAGGAGAAATTTTGGTATGTGCAACAAAGATTTTTTCCACAGACTCAGATTGCCACAAACACATACTTGTAAGGTCTTAAACGTGTTTGCCTGCTCTGATACCAATTGAAAAAGCGGGGGTCTAACAACCTCACCCAATATTTTGATTATCAATCTGTATGGACAACTCCGAGTTGTTTTCTAGAGAATCAACTAGACTCAATTAATAGAAAATACTCAAGGAGTTATTATCTCAATCTCTCGATTTGATTTACTCAATCAAATATGATTCGTGATTCTAATCAAAGAGAGGTAACTTGGATGGTACCAAAGACCAATATCCAATTGTCAATCGATTTAAATCAACAACCAATAAGGTCGGATATTCTAATCTATTGAACAACGCACAACCTTTATTATTTCAATTATATAACAAAATATAATGCGGAAAAGAAATAACACATATAACAGAATTTTGTCAACGAGGAAACCGCAAATGCGGAGAAACCCCGGGACCTAGTCCAGATTAAACATACACTGTATTAAGCCGCTACAGACACTAGCCTACTCCAAATTAACTTCGGTCTGGACTGTATTTGAACCCCAATCAATCTCACACTGATCCGAGGTACAGTTATGCTCCTACGCCTATGATCCCAGCAGGATACTGCGCACTTGATTACATTAGTTGATCTCACCCACAACCAAGAGTTGCTACGACCCAAAGTCGAAGACTTAAGCAAACAAATTTGTCTTACACATAAAAGTCTACAAGATAGATAAATTCGTCTCCCACGAATAAACCTATGAGTTTTGTTCCGTCTTTTGATAAATCATGATGAACAGGAACCAATCAATAAAACTAGATTTATACTCCCGAAGAACAGCTCAGTTTTATCAATCACCTCACAATAGTCTTAATCGACGCAGCGAAAAAAGATATTATGGAATCACAAACGATGAGACGAAGATGTTTGTGATTACTTTTATATCTTGCCTATCGAATATAGAAATCTCAAGAAAATTATTAAAATTGTACTCGCACGATAGAAATAGAAAGATCACTTCACACAACTACAAGAAAAGTAGTATCGGTCTGGCTTCACAATCCCAATGAAGTCTTTAAGTCGTTAACCTGGTTTTAGAAAAAGAAAACCAAAGGTTAAAGGATAATCGACTCTAGCTTAGCAAACTAGTAACACACAGAATGTGTGGGGATTAGGTTTCCCAGTTGCTAGAGTTATCCCTTATATAGTCTTTCAAATCAGGGTTTGCAATCAATGTTAGCTTCGTAACAAAGCATTCAATATTCACTGTTAGATGAAAACTTGATTAGATACAAGCTAATATCTCTCAACCGTTAGATCGAAAACTTAGCTTGCCATACACACATGTACTTGACAATTTTGGGTTCGTGTAACCGTACCCAAATATGTACAATAGTTGGTTCAATATTAGTCAACCAAATGGTTAGCCAAATGATAACTTTCATATCAACCATATTCTTCTTCACCATAACTAGTCCAAATGACTCAAATGAACTAGTTAGAGAGTTTTTCAATTGCTATGAGATCTTATGTACTACACAAGACACAATTGAAGCAAAATCGATGTGATTCACTCGAATCGATTCATGAACTATAAAGCCACGGTTTGCAATAGCATTCCTTAGATAATTTAAATAAGTTCACGAACATTGTTTTTAGACATAACCACTCAAGTTCGCGGACCTAAGTGACCGATTGGAGTTTACAAACTCCAGCATAAATTCTTGGGTTCGAGAACTTCCGTCAGTTCGCGGACTGAAACCGAGCTACAACTCCAGCAGAAATTCTCGGGTTCGAGAACTACGCACGTTCGCGGACTGGGTTGACTGCTCAAGTTCCGGTTTTCACTTGATCAACAAAGTTCGCAAATTTTGGTTCAAGTGCTAAGGACTTATACATATATGTGTAGCCACAACAATGTTTATATCTCCCAGTGGTTATATTGTCTAAACTCTCATTTCAATCATTGAAACATTCTCAGAGGACGTCATATAGTTTTTATTCACAAACTAGTTTTAGTCAGAGCAATTTCCAAAGTGATTGAAACATAACATGACTTTCGTCACTAGGAAAAGATGAACTTAGCTAAAGCGAAAGATTTACCAACAAAAATTTCGATAAATAGATAAGCGAGATATACTCAGCTCGAAATGTCACATGTGTATATCTTTAGTCTATATAGTAAAATGATTTTTGTCTCAAGATAGGAGATAGAGTAGATAGACTTTTGATTGATAGATAAGTTCAAGTCTTCACATACCTTTTAGTAGATGAAGATCCATTGGTTCCTTGAGTAGTCCTTTATCTTGTATGATGATTGCCATGGAGTTCTTGAGCTCAACTACACTTTCTATCCTAGTCCGAGAACTTAGTTATAGTAGGCTAGAAATCAAGACTATATAGTTTTGATCACTAACATTGACAAACATGCTTGATATAGAAACTCATGTGAGTTCGACCGAGCAATGCTCTAACAAAGTTAAATGGTATTAAATCATTAGTTTGTTTGCCTTTAAGATGATCTTTGTCTCCTCCAGAAAAATAATCCTTTTTGTTACTGTTAAGAACAATTTTTAGAAACTGAATATCAGTTAATAGATTAAGTTTTAAAACAAAAATATTTTGATTATTGCAGGCGGTTAGGATGTTTGAAACATGATTACGTTTATTAGTCAACAGATCCTGGACACTAGAATCACACACCCCTGTCTTACACTTAGATGTCTTGACTAATAAATCTTTTTTGATATTTGAGAAGTCTCAGATTCAGAATCAATAAGATTAATACATTGAGACTCGCCTTCAAATTGACTGGTTGAGATACTCGAGGTTATCATCCTATCAGGAAGTTCATGAATTTCAAGAACTTCTTGAAGCAAGATTTTTTCATGAGACATGGAATTTATCTATGGGTCTTTGATAAACTTCTTGACTAATGGATGATTACCTTTAACTTTTAGATTGTATTTTTCAGTAAGTTTCATGAAAAATTTAATCTCGTCAATATCATCCACATCTGAATCGTGCATTGCAGGTATTTGTTTTCATATTAACTTGTCATGGTTAATATTCTCAGAGGTGTGTTCATTGAATGAACTAATAGTGTTGAGTTGTTTATCTTGGATTAAAAACAAATCAGATCTCTTTTGAGTATACTACGAACATAGTATATCAAAATATGTGGTATGTTAATTGAATCGGACATAGGATTTAAATCTTATAGGTTGGATCGCGCCAAACACATATTGTAAGATCTTTTTCGTATTTACCTGCTCTGATACCAATTGAAATGACAAGGGTACCCAAGTACACCATAATCTTTTCGTATCGAGCTATAAGTCTGATACCTTGAGTAATCGTCTATGGAAAAAGTCGAGACAATAAAACACCAAGGTAATCACTTGATAATAGTTACGGTACAAGACTGATATACTATAGGATCAATATCAAGTGCTTTAGATTAACATACAGGGTTACTTAATTTATTATAATAAAACAATTATAATGCGGAAGTAAAGTAAATGACACGACAAGATTTTTTTAACGAGGAAACCGCAAATGCAAAAAAACCTCGGGACATAGTCCAGTTTTGAATACTCTCAGAATTAAGCCGCTATACAAAAAACAAAGCCAACTTCGTATAGTTGAGACCAATTAATATACCCCTAGTTACTTAGTTCCCTCAGTATTCATGCGCCTACATTAATCTATACTACGGACGTGAAAATGAATATATAAATTATTATCTTGAGTTGTTTTACCGATGTAAAGTCTTCAGCACTCAACTCCTTTTGATCGTATTCCAAATACTAAAGGAACAAAGTTGTTTGGTAATTACTCTATTAATATTTAAGAATAAAGATATGTTGAGTTTGTGACAAAGGCTATTCCATTTAAAAAGTAAACCCCTTTGTCGGGTTAGATCAATCAAGATCTTATCACCGAAGTTGTTAGATCTAGATTCGTAATCAATCTAAATAGATATCAAAAGAGAACTATAAAGATATGTTGATCTATACAACTAGATAATCCCAAGTATATCAAATATAAACAAGATCTAGTCGGATCCCAACCAATATAGATGTGTGTATGAAGTAATATCACGAGATGCGAAACCAATCAGAAAAATCTTCTTGTCTTCAAGCCTTCAATTGTACCAGCACACAAAACTTGATTCCACTTATGATCGACCACGCATAGAATGGATTCTGTTACAATGGATGATCATAAGTTGTGTCCAAATCAGTTCTGCATATCCTGTCAATACTTAATAATCAAACTAGGTGCAATCAAAGTTTTAACAACCGTTTTTCAATCAAATCAATAATCGAAAACTAAAATAAAAATGCAATTATCTAGTTTCCCGCCAATGTTACTTCCTAAAGCTTCTTAATCCCATAGAAGTCTTTAAATGAGCAGATGTAATAGATTTCTCCTAATTAAGGATGTTAGAGCACTGCTCGGTCGAACTCACAAACATTTCCATCTCAAGTTTTTTTTTCAAGTTTAGTTGATCAAAACTGTATACTTGATTTTTAGTATACTTATAGCTATGTCTCGGATTAGGATAGAATATTTAGTTGAGATTTAGACTTCGAGGCATTCACTAATTGAAGACGAAGATCTACTAAGGAGCTTGGAAGAACTTCTTAAACAAAACGTATGTGGAGGCTAAAAATTATCTATCACTTAGAAGTCTATTCTATTCTATCTTCTAATGAGACTAAGTCGTATAGCTATATAAACGTTTACATTATAAACATTGAATATTTCGAGCTGAGTTTATCTCGCTCATCTATTTCTCAAAATATGTGTTGGAAGCTTTTTGCTTTAGCTATATTCATCATATTCTTGACGAGTTTAGTTGGAAACAATTTATTTATTAAAAACTAAATATTAAGTCAAAAGATGATCATGTGAAAATTACCTTGAACATCTTACATGATTTGTGTGAGACAGTCATTTGTTGTTAGCTTGGGAAGTTTCGTATTGATCATTCGATCACTTGAAAATTACTTGAAACTAACGGTATGTGCGAGATTACCATTATCATCTTCTAAGGATGTTTTAATGATTGAAATGAGAGTTTAGAACAATTACCCATGTCTGGATACAACACGGTATGCATACCTAGTATGCGACCTTTATTGTGATGATTCAGGTCTGGAACTCTTGTTTGCGTACCTAGTATGCGAACGGTTTTACCTGAGAAAGTACGGAACTCTTGTTTGCATACCTAGTATGCGAACGGGTTCACCTGAGTTGGGTCCGGAAGTTGTTCGCGAACTGGGTTTGTGAACGGCTTGACTAGGCCATGGTTTGAATCTGTTGTTTGTGTACCTAGTTTGCGAACTTAGTGTTTAAGTTCTAAAATGGGTTATGTATGATTCTCATACTCATGAACTAAAACATTTATGATTTAAGGAATGCAAATTAAATTTGCAAACCGTGGATTAATGTTCATGAATTGATTCTTGTACTTTGTACGATTACGAATCAATCCGATTTTGTTTATGTTTGTTCATATATATTTCTATGAGATAGTGAATAATTGAACAACTATATTTAAAGAACAATTAAATTGCTTTGACTATCTTTCATGATTGATTGATCATCATATTTGATCTAGAAGTGTTAAATGAATATGGTTAAGACAAAAGTGTTCATATAGCTAACTTCGGTTAATTGTTATTGAGCCAACTCAATATACACGTTTAGGTTCGGTTACCCATATCTAAATATAAGTATATTTAATTTGTGTGTGACAAGTTAAGACCATCTAACGGTAGAGATTGATTGCTTAATTTCTAAGTAGGAGCTCATCTAGCGGTGAATATTAAATAATTTGTTACTAAGCTTCTTAGCTTTGATTGTAAGCAACCCTGATTTGAAAGGCTATATAAGGGAGAACTCTAGCAACTAGAAAACCTAATCCCGGCACTTTCCTGTGTACTAGTTGCAAACTAGAGTCGATTCTCCTTTAACCTAGGTTTTTCTAAAAACATTATTAGGTTAACGACTTGAAGACTTCATTTGGGATTCGTGAAGCCATATCCAATTATTTTCTCTGTAGTTATGTATTCTGATCTTACTTGTTCTATCGTATTGAGTTTTATCTTATTTGTCGGTGAGATTAGCTAAGGGAATCAAGTCCACAAAATCCGGCGTGGTTCTAGAGGCGTAAGGAACTCGATTATACCTTAATCGGTGTGAGACTTGGTTAGGGCTAAACTACATTCCATTCTGAAGTTAACTTGTAGTAGGTTAGTGTCTGTATCGGTTTAATACAGTTTGGTGTTCAAAGCTCCCTGGATTTTTTCTGCATGTGCGGTTTCTTGTTAACAAAATTCCTGGTGTCTGTGTTATTTCTTTTCCGCATTATATTTGTTTATATAATTGAAATATCACAGGTTGTGCATAGTTCAATCACTTTATAAATCCAACCTTAATTGTTGGATATAAATTGATTGACAGTTGGGCACTGGTCTTTAGTACCGTCTAAGTTATTTCTATCTGTCCGATTTGCTGATTGTGTTGATAAATATAGATGAAGCTCTTTAATATATTTCTTGATTGAGTCACACTTTTAAGTTGGTGCTCTCATAATTATATTGGAGTTTAATCCATATAGATTGTCGAACAAATTATTGGGTGTGGTTGTTATACCCTCGCTTTTTCAAGGGTACTTTGCTCTTCGGTATAGCTAGTATTACAAGTGTTAGAGCATAGCTCGGTCGAAATCACTAAGCGTTGGTATGCCAAGTTTGGTTGTCATATTTTAGAATCAAAACACATCTTGATTCGCTTGATTAAATACTAGAGTCAACTTTGTTTAGGTTAGACTAGAAAGTCTAGGAATGTTGAGACATACAGGTGTTACTTCGAAAACCTGAAGAATGTGAAGAAGTAGCGAACTACAACGCCGACATCATCCTTCCACTCGAGGTTAATGTTAGAGCACTGCTCGGTCGAACTTGCAAGCATTGCTATCTCAGGCTTGTTTGTCAATGTTAGTGATCAAAACTATAAGTCTTGATTTTAAGTCTACTTTAGCGATGTCTCGGACTAGGATAGTTTGTGTAGTTGAGCATTAGACTTCACAACGTTTAACATTTGAAGACGAAGAACTACTAAGGAGAGCTTGTGGAACTTCATCAATAAAAGGTATATGGAGATTGAAACTCATCAATCACTTGGAAAGTCTATTTCTACTCTATCTCATATATTGAGACAAAAGTTGTATTGCTATATAGTATTTGATTATGCACATTTGAGATTTCGAGTTGAGTTTAACTAACTTATATATTTCTCGAAATATGCATTGGTAAACTTTCACTTCGACCAAGTTTATCTTATATTCTTGATGAAAGTCAAAAGATGATCATGTGAAAATCGCTTGGTGTAGACTTTGAATATTTCGTAATGATTATTTCAATTACTTGAAAATTGCTTTGATGCTAATAGTTCGTGAAAACATCTATTTTCATCCTCTAAGAATGTTTCAATGATTGAAATAGAGTTTATAACACTTAACCATTATTAGATTATAAACATAGTATGTGTTCTTGCATATATGTAATCCATGTCCGGGAACCATAGTATGCGTACATGTTTGTTCGTGAAAGTATGGGTACCTAAGTACACATACCGGTACGCGTATTGGCGTAAGGTTTAGGTCCGGGAATTTCTGCTGAGTTTGGAGGTATGCATACCCGTTCGCATAATGGTGAACCCAAACTTGGTCCGGCTACTTAAGTATGCGTACCCATTTGCATACTTGAGTGGTTAAAGTTCTAGAATCGGTTGTGACATGAACTAATACATTTATATAATAAGGAATGCAATATTTTGCAAACAGTGGCTAAAATGTTCATGAATTGATTCGAGTGAATCAAACCTATTTTGATTCAATTGTGTTCTTGTATACTTCTATGAGAATATAGCAATTGAACAACTCTATAACGAGTTTAATTTGAGTCATTTGAACTAGTTGTGGTTAAGATGAATAAGGTTGATATGAAAGTGTTCATATAACTAACTTTCGTCAACTAATTTTGATCCAACCTAGTGTACACATTTAGGTACGGTTACTCAAACCTAAATGCAGGTGTATAACAAGCTAAGTTTGATATAACGGTTGAAAGATATTAGCTTGAGTCTAATCAGGTTTTTATCTAACTGTGAATATTGAATGCTTTGTTACCAAGGTAACTTAGATTGCAAATCCTGATTTGAAAACTATATAAGGGAGAACTCTAGCAACTGGGAAACCTAATCCACACACCTTATGTGTGATACTAGTTGCGACTAGAGTTGATTCTACTTTAACCATAGGTTTTTTCCAAAACCATGTAGGTTAACGACTTGAAGACTTAATTTGGATTATGAAGCCATACCCAACTATTTTCTCTGTAGTTGCGTGTTCTGATCTTACTTATACTATTGTGATTGAGTATTATCTTTTTTATAAGATTTTCTTGAGTTATATCTTGTTTCACTTCCATACAATTAAGATTATTGTGAGGTGATTGATAATACTAGGTTGTTCTTTGGGAATAAAAGTCTAGTTTATCAATTGGTTCCTATGCACCTTGATTTATCAAAATACGAAACAAAACTCATAGGTATTTCTGTGGGAGACAGTTTTATCTATTCCAATAGATAGACTTTTCTATGTGAGACAGATTTGTTTATCAAGTCTTCGACTTTGGGTTGTAGCAACTCTTAGTTGTGGGTGAGATCATCTAAGGGAATCAAGTGCGTAGAATCAGGTGGGGGTTCAGAGATGTAAGGAACACAACTATACCTTGATCAGTATGAGATTGATTAGGGCTCAACTACATTCCAGTCTGAAGTTCATTGGTAGCAGGCTAGTGTCTGTAGTATCTTAATACAGTGTGGTGTTCAAAGCTGGACTAGGTCCTGGGGTTTTCTGCATTTTTGGTTTCATCGTTAACAAAATTTCTGGTGTCTGTGTTATTTCTTTTCCGCATTATATTTTGTTATATAATAGAAATATCACAGGTTGTGCGTTAAGTTCAATCAGTTCTTGAATCCGATTATTGGGTTGTTGATTGAATTGATTGACACTTGGATATTGGTTTGTGATACCATCCAAGTTATTTCTCTTATTCAATCGGGATCGCAAATTCCTATTTGTTTGATTGCATATTAAATTGAGAAATTAAGATATAACTCTTTGATATATTTTTCTATAGATTGAGTCTGACTGTCTAGTTGATTCTCTTGAAAGTATATTGGAGTTTATCCATTTATCTTGCCGAACGAAATATTGGATGTGGTTGTTAGACACCGACTTTTTCAATTGGTATCAGAGCAGGCAAACACGTTTAAAACCTCATAAGTCTATGTTTGTAGCGATCTCACTCTGTGGAAAGAAGTGTTATCTCTATAAATGCACCTCCATATCTAGGGATTTATGAATTCTCTTCCACGACTGATTTAATAAAATCTGTAGAATAAATTCTATCTAAACCTCCACCTAGTTTAAAATCCCTTGAAGTATTTTCAGGGCTTGAAAATAAAGTGGAAATCTCATCTCTTGATGTTGATTTATACCTCCTGAAAGAACAAGAATATCTTGTTAAGCTAAATGTAGTTTTGATATATAATATTCATGTAAAGGTTGACATTGATTTACTAATCAGTGAGAGCAATGCTCTTTCTCTGTGTAATCCAATTAGTTATAGCAAACTAATTGATTTACATGAAGAGTTTACGTCTGAGTCTCCTGACTACATTACCTCTAAGCATGAATCAATTCATTGGTCAATTCCTGATACTTCGTACCAAGATAATAGTATTGTTTTTTCTTATGAAAAAATGAGGACGTATCTTCGTATTAAAAGAGTTTCCCTGTGCAATACTGAATATTATCTGCAAAGACTGTTGGTTATAAGTTGTAAATGAATAAATCAGGAACACAAACCGTCTTGTTCTCTTTTTAAGTTCTTTGAGAAACTTGTAAAAACAGTCCTTTGGGTTTCTATCAATACTGTAAGATACAAGAGTTGTTGGAAAGAAACTCTGTCTTGGTTTCTTGGTGATAAAGACATTTTTCACCTCAACACAACTTGATTGTGTTGGAAGTACATTCTCACCAAGAAATGCCCTTCTATGTATACGGTGAGGGAAGCACGAGAATTTGGGCGTACATGTTGCTTTAGGTACGATTTTGAATCTTTGATAAGGATTAAAATTCGATTGGTCTATAAACTTGAGCAAGATGTGTTTTTTATCATTTGCTTAGAGTACTTATAATGATCCATATACCTTGCTTATCGTTCATTTCTACCTAACTTGATCTGTGTTTAAGGTTCTTAAATGTTTAGATTTGAAAATATTAGTTCGGGATGTTTGGACTTCATGGTACACATACCAGGTATGCATACCATCATTTAAAATCAAAATCCAGGGGTTTTAGTACGCATACCCTTTTGCGTACTACTCCAGGTCACGAAAATTCGTTTGCAAACCCGTATGCATACTGGCCTGTAGATGTCAATTTTTGGTAAACTTATTTTGGCCGTAACCTCTTCATCCAATCTCGGAATGACCTCATTATTTTTGCATTCTATTCCTATTTTAATTCTCTTGAAAATGGAGATGAGAATTCCTGAATTTGGAAGAGTTAAGATTGGTCTTTATCCCAACTCTTGTTTTTGAGTGTTTTGCTCTGTTTCGTCGCTCTTGGTCCACTTCTCTTGGACTTGGGCACTTGGATATGGAGTAATTCTCTTCTAAGCTCATTTGTAGCTTTTACAAGAATATTTTTGGTGAATCACAAAGAAGGAAGTTCAAGAATGGGCAGTAGTACGTATTCCTATGGGATTCTTGAATGTTCACAATCATCTTTTGTGAACTATGGTGCATGGTCGATAATGATTTTGTATGTTCTTATTTGTTAAGAAAATATTTTTATACGCCTTTGGTATCTATTCTTGGTGTAAATCCGTGTGAAAAAGATTGATTATACCTTCTAAGTAAAAATCATCATGTATGTGCATTACGAGTTTGTCTTGATGTCTAGGAAACTTCTTATGAGAATTTATTCTTATGTTTTTAAGAAGGATAACTAGGGATTGTAATAGCAATTATTGTGAGTACACATATCTATTGCCAACATTTTCATCTTGCAATGTTTTTAGATTTATTATTTAAATTCTAAGTTATTTGGAAGATGATTTTTGCAGTATTGATTTTTATGGTTTTATATATTGCAAATTGTTATGGGATATGTTGTTTACGTCCGTGAACCTTGACCGTCCCATATTTGTTCAAAAGTTAACTCTATTATATGTCGGTATGTAAATATTGATAAAAGATAGAATGAACTTTTGACAAAAAAAGTTAAGCCTATTATGTTTGTAGATGGTGGATTTTCGACAAGGGATAAAATAGTAAACCCATAATTGTATGTACTCCTGATCCAACAATCAGATGAGTATTGAGGCTCATGTCTCTTATCGAAAGCATGAAAGCTCATGCCACGAGAATCTCTGACTGAGAATACTGTCTCTCAGATTATATGTAGATGTGTAGTCTCTCAGCTGAGGCAACGACATATCTCATGAATACTGAGCAATTTCAGTAATTACTTCTATATAGAATCGAAATATTGGACAGCTCCTAGACATCTTGCCTGCTAGTATAGAGCAATAGCGTCTTCAGGATGTAACAATGTTTTCCCTGAATATATAAAAGAAATATGACGCTTCAACAAGCTCATATCACTCAATTCCTAAATAATTTAATGCTCCTAGACGATCGTACTAGTATAAAGCCATCAATTAATTATTCTTAAATCATTAGATTCATTAACTGGAAAATATTTAATGATTTTTGTAATATTTCGTTACTTGAATTTATGGTTCTTCCTGGCAGAATTCCATGGGTTGGTAATAAATATTCAACACACGGGCATCTGAGCAACTATCGAGTAAGCCCCGACTAAAATGGTGCAAGTGTACTCGGCAATAATACATCAACGAGCACATGAATGCACGAACGAGCATTCCAAAATACGAAAGAACGATGAACCTATGCAAAATAAGAAGAAAATAATAAATAATAAAATAGTAGTCAAGGCGCTAGGGGACTGGGCTCACCGTCCGGCCGGCCAGCTACGCCGTGACCAGTCCCACTCCCAAATTCTATATTTTATCATATTTTTATTATTTTCCTTGATCTCATGAAAATCTCTTCATTTGAACAAATATCCTTCGTTTTAAGGAAACTCCTCAGTTTCATGGTAATATAAATTGGGAAAGGTGTCGTGGGACCGTGTCTACTAGTCGGCCGGCTATGCCCTAGTCATGGCCGGTCCCACACCTCATGATTCCTCAATATTTTATTATTATTTCCCTAATCTCATGAAAACTCCTTAATTTCATGATATTTCCTTCAAATCATTAAAAATAATTATGAAAACTCGAGGGACCGGGCCCCAACCGGCCGGTCATGCCCTAGCCGGTCCCACAAGCCCCTTATTTTATTATTATTATTTTTATTATTTTTATGTTTCCTTGATTCCATGAAATTCCTTGATTTCATGATATTTCCTTCAAATCATGGAAATAATACATAAGATTAGGAAAAACTTGCGGGACCGGTCCTAGCCGGCCGACCATGCCCAAGCCGGTCCCACACGCCTTTATTTTATTATTAATATTATTTGTTTCCTTCATCTCATGGAAACTCCTTCACTTCAAGGAAACTCCTTGATTTCAACAAAATTCCTTAGTTTAAACAAACTCCTTGATTTTATGATATTTACATAAAATCATGAAAAAATATAATAAAATTAGGGAAATGCTATGGGACCGGGCTCATTAGCCGGACGACCATGCGGTGGCCATAGCCAGTCCCACACTTCATGCTTCCTTCATTTTATTATTATTTTTCCTTCATCTCATGAAGTTTCCTCAGTTTCAGCAAAATCCCTGATTTCTTCATATTTTCTAAAATGGTTGCTCAAACGCACATCACAAAATATCAAAATTCTCAGGACTAAGACACGAACACTTTAGTGACATGATCATATTACCTTGACTGAACAAGGTTGGCACTTTGGATTGCAAGAGGCCGGTCTCATATATTTTCATCATTTGACCTAATTTATTCATATTAGGTTCAAACTCTTCCAAACATTTGGAACTTCATAAAATGATAGTCAGTCGATCCCATGACCACCCATGGCCGGTTTCATGATACCTTGGTCGGTCCCTCATCTCTTCATAATTAATTAGGTTTTATCATCTAAGGCTCAGACGAGCATTACTGTAATAAATGATTAAACCAGCATTTAATCATCCTTTCAACAACTAGTCTTCAAGAATTTTGGCATTTTGCTCACTTGAGCATCTGGGAGCTACATGGTCTACCCATGATCCCATGTAGCCAGTCCCTCCTTCCCTCTGTGGTTAATTTTCAATAAACCATCAATTGATCGAATTAGGGTTTTGAGTCCAAGGTTCATAATTCCAGATTCAAATGCTAATCTCATGGTCAACATTTTATTAGTTATACTTGGTTCAGTTGAAAATATTTAAATTAATATTTTATTTGGTCATGCTACCAATAATTCATCAAACGAGGAACATTTGCTCAGATGAGAAATATTTGCTCAAACCAAGGAATATTGGTTCAACTATCAATATTCAACAATTCATCTAATGAGAAATATTTGATCACGTTAACTATCAACGTTTATTCATACATCATACTTCTGTCTCAGTAGATATGTTCAATTCATGAGTCTCAAATTTTTTTTAAATCATGTATGACTCAACAATACAAGGACGCATCGTCTCATGAAGTCATGTAGTCAGCAACTGACTAACTAAATACGCGTCTGCCTTGCAGACTCTACAATCACGAGATATCAATCGTGTTATATGGGGGATATTAACTAGGGTTTTGATCTGGCGGTCTATGGCACGTGTTTTCATACACACGATGAGAATGTGAGCAAGTCATGCAATCAGTTGAAGGAGTTAACAAAGTATTGGATGGAAAATCGACCAAGTCTCCGCACGTTGAGCAACTGGTTTTAACACGATTTCCACTTCTCCACTCTTTGATTCCATCAAGTTTCACACTTCATGGGAGAATGGTGTTTACAATTCTAGTAATATAAATAAATATCTGAATCATGATTGAAAACAAGACAATCTTACGTCAAACGAAAAACGAGATTAACAACTCAACGTCTGAGCAATTACTCTCAACAGAGCAAATTCAATCATTTAGATATTATCTTGATTTTCAGAATACACAACACACTTACAATCTTCAAACCATTGATCTCACAGATTTCTCAGCTTCCCTCCTACAGATAGACCCATCCTCTCTTGTGACCGAATTTACTCTGGAACGGCCATTATCTTGGTTTAGTACGGAGTACTACAGATTGATCTCTCGAATTCAAAGCACTCCATTCTTGCAGTGCATATGTGTGAGGTTTGACAGTTCTCTCAGTTCAAGGACTTTCCTCCGTAAAGTCATCTCCTCAGTTCCGTAAAAACCAGCAACTCGTTTTGCCCCATCTACAATGTCATATGCAAAAATTGATGGAAGATAGGATGAACTTTTGTTTACAAAGATTAAGTCTATGATATGTCATTGTGAAAATAGTAATAAAAATAGAATGAATCTTTGTTATTCCGAAGTATTGGTCTTTCCCTGATCCACATCTTTGTGTATGTACTGTGTTGCTCCAAAAGTTTTCTTATGCTGAGCATACCCAATTGAATTAATCATTTTCCTTGTAGTTAATTCAATTGATATCTTTGGATACAAATTCATGTTATTTGTTAATGTCCAAAGAAATCCTACTTTTCTTGTAAAAGTAAGGTCGCTCTTGTTGTTCTTTCGGGAATGACATTTTATGGGGGGGGGAGTTCTTATTTGAACTTGTGCTTAATTTCCAAATATTTAAGGGGAGTGCAGTTGTGGAATATTGTAAGAGTTTTCTTGTATCTTTATAAAATCCTTGATGAATACACTAAGTTTCGACTATGTGAAATCATCGAAACAAGTTGATATATTCTCTTTTGGTCATGAAGTATCTCTATGAAAATTTCATTAGGATCCTACTAATTTTCTTACCTTTGCCAATTTATATTGACAAAAAGGGGGAGAATTAATGTGCAGTTCACACTATAAATACATATGGTTTACGGATCATTATGTAAGGGGGAGTGGTTTTCATGTGAGATGAAGTATTTACTAAGGGGGAGTGATACATATCACTATATTATTATTGTCAAAGTTGTGATACAATTGGACTTTGATGTTGTGTAATAATACTAAGACACTGTAAATGATTGAGAGCAATTATTTTATCATTGTTATTTCTACGGATCTTCAACAACTATGATGCTGAGTTGAACACATTCAGAATCACTGGAGTACTTGGAAGTGACGAAGATTTCGAGTAATGTTGAAGAACCAAGGAGATCAAGCATTTGGATGAGAAGCTACAAAAGTTTATTTATTTTGTAATCCATATGTATCGATAGTTTTGTCACTAAAATTAACAAAAGGGGAGATTGTTAGAGCACTGCTCGGTCGAACTCGCAAGCGTTTTCTATCTCAAGCTTGTTTGTCAATGTTAGTGATCAAAACTGTAAGTCTTGATTTCTAGTCTACTTATAGTGATGTCTCGGACTAGGATAGATTGTGTAGTTGAGCATTAGACTTCACGGCGTTCATCATTTGAAGACGAAGAACTACTAAGAAGATCTAGTGGAACTTCGTAAACAAAAGTTATGTGGAGACTGAAACTCATCTATCACTTGGAAAGTCTATTTCTTCTCTATCTCCTATATTGAGACAAAAGTCGTATTGCTATATAGTATTCGACTATGCACTTTTGAGATTTCGAGCTGAGTTTAACTCGCTTACATATTTCTCAAAATATGTGATGGTAAGCTTTCACTTCGACCAAGTTCATCTTATATTCTTGATGAAAGTCAAAATATGATCATGTAAAAATCGCCGAGTAACATCTTACATGATTTGTGTGATACAATCATTTGGTGTAGACTTGGAATGTTTCGTAATGATTATTTCAATAAATTGAAAATTGCTTTGATGCTAATAGTTCCTGAAAATAGCTGTTGTCATCCTCTAAGAATATTTCAATGATTGAAATAGAGTTCAGAACACTTAACCATTATTGGATTATAAACATAGTATGTGTTCTTGCCAAGGTAGTTAATATCGCGTATCGGTCTCGTATCGTCCAGGTATGATACACCTATACAAAAGATAATATCGGTTTTTATCGGTGATACATCATTAGAACTAGAATTTCAAATATATATAAAACCATATAAATAATAAGAATCATGCATATATCTCAAATTTCCAAAACACAACGTGGTTTATTAACCATCATTGTGATTGGTGTCACATTATGCCGGTAAATCATTCTTATTATCCTTCACTTTTATCTTTTACATTTTCCTGCCTTGCAATCGAAATATGGTTTCCATCTTATATCCTGCCATATAGTCATTGATTTTTTATCATAAATATATTAGGAATTTTTACCTTATCAAATTTACGTTGTGCTTGTTTGTAAAGACTAGATGTATGTTGATGGAAAATTTATTCACTGAAACCGATAAAATTAGTGTATAAGTAAAACTAATATCGGTTTGTACCGGCCTGTACAACCGATAATATCGTTCCATTTTTGTATCGCCGATATTTTCAAAATCGTATAGGTTTTTTTACGATACCCGATAAAAACCTGTAATATCGGCCTGTACAACCGATATTGACTACCTTGGTTCTTGCATATATGTCATCCATTTCCAGGAACCATTGTATGCATACCTGTTGGTTTGTGAAAGTCCGAGTACCTAAGTACACATACCGATACGCGTACGGGCGTAAGGTCTAGGCCCAGGAATTTCTGCAGAGTTGGGAAGTATGCGTACCCGTTCGCATACTGGCGAACCCAAACTTGGTTAGACTACTTAAGTATGCGTACCCGTTTTCATACTTGAGTGGTTAAAGTTTTAGAATCGGTTGTGACATGAACTAATACATTTATATAATAAGGAATGCAATATTTTGCAAACCGTGGCTATAATGTTCATGAATTGATTCGAGTGAATCAAACCGATTTTGCTTCAATTGTATTCTTGTATACTTCTATGAGAATATAGCAATTGAACAACTCTATAACTAGTTTCATTTGAGTCATTTGAACTAGTTGTGGTTAATATGAATAAGGTTGATATGAAAGTGTTCATATAGATAACTTTGGTTAACTATTGTTGAGCCAACCTAGTGTACACGTTTAGGTACGGTTACTCAAACCTAAATGCAGGTACATTTCATTTGTGTATAACAAGCTAAGTTCAATCTAATGTTTGAAAGATAATAGCTTCAGTCTAATAATAAATTTTTATTTGTCGTTGTAGTAGTAAAAGGGTTGTCGTTCACTCGGACGTTGTTGAGATTAAACTTAAAGGTTTAACAAAAATAATAAAAGAGAGAGTTACTGGGTTTGGGATTCCACCGAATTCATATCAATAGGTTCAATTATTTATTCTTCACCAATTATAGCTCAATAAATAAAACAACAAGGACTCTTATTTTTTCCAAGGTAGATTCTCCAAATGTTAGTTATAAATCATAAGCATGGGACATCAAACATCTAAGCAAGCAAGACCCATCTAATAAAATGATAACTAATTTTTTTCAAATCATAATTCTATTTTAAATTAATGCAAAAGTCATATAGAAAAATAAAATAAATTCACCCATGTATGAAGTTCGACTTCCTCCGCCGACCCAGTGTAGGGGTCTAGATTCTCATGATAAAAACACACTCAAAAATATAATTCATAGCTCAAATGGTGTTTTTATTAGATAAAAATAATTATACAACGAGTTTGCAACGCTTTCCGTGTGTTACAGAGTCCACCGTTACAATGATATTCAAATTCTGTTGCTGAAACTGCTGTTACAGAAAACTATATAAGGAAACTGTCGTACAAGAACTGTCGCTAAGTTGAGAATATGCAACAGTTCTTAAACGACAGACCAGTAGTGTAGTCTGTTGTTCTTCATCTTCTTCTTCCTGCAGATGCAGAAATTCTTCTCTGCAGCTTCTTTTCTCGCTCTCTTCTACCCCCTAACTCTCCATGATCCTTCTCAAAACCCTAAGCACCCTTTATATGGTCACATAATCTCCAAACCTCCACCATCAATTCGAATAATTCTCCGTTAATGATTTTTATTTTCACGGGAATATTTTCCTTTTCTTACCATTCTCACGCGTCTGCAGCACTTCAAATCCATTGAAACTTATTGTGTACACGTACTGGTTGATTAATACTCGGTCAATCCTCACGCCTAACTTCCAAAAATATAGCAGAACTCTAAAAATATCTCCCAGGAATATGCTTTATCCCGTTTTTCTTCCAACTCCACGTAGGTTTCCTTTTCTTCTCACACGCGTGTTCTGAGATAGATTTCCTTGTTTATCCTGGCTTTATAAAGTCGAATCTTGTTGAGTGAAGAACAAAATCTTCTCCATGCAATACGTATCATCCAAATATCCTGTGATAATCTCCCCCTTGAATGCAGTTCCCTGCATAATCAAAACTACGTGGACTTTGCTTTTTTTTCGAAACAAAACTCCATACCATCCCTGTTTAGGTGTAACAGGTTAAGAAGAGTCCAAGTCCACTCAAAATTCCACTCAAATATCGTCCAGAATCAATCCAAAATTTCTGCAGTTGATAACCCAAAATTCCCGCCAAAAATGTCGATTTAAAATGTTGAAGAAGGAGGCCCCTTATCCGAACTAGGGGTGTGAGTAACATATGTCCTGGGTGTAAATAACAAAACTTTGGTGCCAATAGTACTGCTTTGGAAATGGGATGCCCCTTAGTAATTAAGGTGCCCCTTAACCAACATTGAGAGTCCGAATAACATGTGTCCTCCGGGGTACAAAAACCACTTTTCGAGCAACTTTCTCCATAAGAGCTTATTTCACAAAAACACCTACAAACAAGTTTATTAGTGAAAAAATGAGTCCCAGCTGATGTATTTATGGGTGAAAATGCGTCGCACTTTCGTGCTCATCATCTAATCAGGTTTTCATCTAACGGTGAATATTGAATGCTTTGTTACCAATGTAACTTAGATTGCAAACCCTGATTTGAAAACTATATAAGGGAGAACTCTAGCAATTGGGAAACCTAATCTCCACACCTTCTGTGTGATAGTAGTTGTGACTAGAGTTGATTCTCCTTTAACCTTAGGTTTTCTCCAAAACCCTGTAGGTTAACGACTTGAAGACTTCATTAGAATTGTGAAGCCAGACCCAACTATTTTCTCTGTAGCTGCGTGTTCTGATCTTACTTTTACTATCCTGATTGAGTATTATCTTTGCTAAGATTTGCTTGAGATTTATCTTTGATAGGTAAGATTAAAAGTAGTCACAAACATCATCGTCTCATCGTTTGTGATTCCAAAATATCTTGTTTCGCTTCCACACGATTAAGATTATTGTGAGGTGATTGATAATACTAGGATGTTCTTTGGGAATATAGGTCCGGTTTATCAATTGGTTCCTGTACACCTTGATTTATCAAAAGACGGAACAAAACTTATAGGTATTCCTATGGGAGACAGATTTATCTGTTCCAATAGACTTTTATGTGTGAGACGGATTTGTTTATCAGGTCTTCAACTTTGGGCCGTAGAAACTCTTAGTTGTGGTGATATCAACTAAGGGAATCAAGTGCGTAGAATCCTGCTGGGATTCGGAAACATAAGGAGCTCAACTGTACCTTGATCAGTGTGAGATTGATTAGGGATCAACTAGATTCCAGTTCGAAGTTCATTGGTAGTAGGCTAGTGTCTTTAGCGGCTTAATACAGTGTGGTGTTCAAAGATGGACTAGGTCCCGGGGTTTTTCTACATTTGCGATTTCCTAGTTAACAAAATTTATGGTGTCTGTGTTGTTTCTCTTCCACCTTATATTTTGTTATATAATAGAAATATCAGAGGTTGTTCATTAAGTTCAATCAGTTCTTGAATCCGACCTTTGGGTTGTTGATTGAATTGATTGACACTTGGATATTGGTTTATGATACCATCCAAGTTATTTCTCGTATTCAACCGAGCTCGCAAATTCCTATTTGTTTAATTGCAGATTAAATTGAGAAATAGAGATATAACTCTTTGATATATTTTTCTATAGATTGAGTCTGACTGTCTAGTTGATGCTCTTGAAAGTATATTGGAGTTTTCCCATTCAGATTTCTGAACGAAATATTGGTGTGGTTGTTAGACTCCCACTTTTTCAGTTAGTAATATTGACTTGAACTGTTCCATTCCTAACATATCTTTCAAGTCGTGCTAGCTGCAAAGCTGTATATACTGTACACGTATACTACTCTAGTGATGTGACATGATCATAATTGTATGATCATAGTATTAGGGAATTAGAGTACGAAGTATAGCGCCTATCTTTTGAACTTCGTAGATATGACATCGACATAATATTGTATATATTTTTATGATTATGTGAATTGGTTATGGTTAAGATTTTATCCTAGGAAACAATGTTTTACATATGTTTAAAGGAAGTACATCCATGAACATTTTTCGTGAATTGAAAGGGAAATCATTAGGCTTATTGGTCCGGATATTCATTGCAAATATTTAGATAACCAATATGTATGAGATGATAGAACCGATCTTAACTTATGTTATGTATCTTGGTATGACTAATTACAATGCCTGACTTATGATTTGGTGTGATTGGTTTTTATTAATTGGTGTAACCGATCCTAAGTAATCACCATGTGATGGTATGATCGATCCTTGTGATTGGTGTGGCCGATCTTAGTAATTGGTAGGACCGATCATGAGTATGTGTAACTGAGCCCTGTAATTGGTGTTACCGATCACAAGAAATACCATGTGTATATGGAACTGATCCTTGTAACTGGTGTAACCGATCCCAATGACTGGTGTGACCTATCACAAGTATTTCCATAATCAGGTATAACTTATCCTAGTGATTGGTAGAACCGATAGAACCCATTTATGTGATTTGGTATTTGATCAATCACATAGTAGTCTTGGAAAACATGTGAACCAATTCTATACTTGTTTGGAAGTGTGGTGTAACCGATTCCAAGAATGCAAATCCATGTAAATAAAAACTAAGGATTTGCAGTGAAAAGATGTCAACATACTTTGAACACGAATAGTAACTCTTATCATTTATTGTTCAAAGATGTTCCTTAGTACTCAAGGTGATCTTGTGCCGAAATAAATTGAGAATCTTTTTTTAATTAAGGTTTTTGGTTTTATATGCTTAAATTACCAGCAATTAAATGCATATCTCTAAAGAATAAAAATTAGTAATGTGCATTTACTAATTAGAGATTTTTTATTAAAGATTTCAAAAATATTGGACAAACATTTATTGGAATAATGAAAACCAAATTTTTCTATTCATTGCATATCTTGAGAAAATTTTCGGTTTTGGAAATTCCTTGATGTCCAAATATCCTTGGTCTATAAATACCTAAGTTTGCATTTCTAGAAAACCATCCTAAGAGCCAAGCAAACTTCATTTCTTGTTGTTTCTGGTGGAGCCGTCTATTCGGAGAGGAAAGTATCCTAATAAGGTGAAATCTCTTAAGACCGCACGTTTAAATACTTTTGTCGGGATCAAGAAGCTCTACGAGTACCATTGGTGAGAAACTAGATAATTGCAGTGTTATTATTTTTCGATTGGTTTGATTGACCAACGGTAGTTGAAACTTTGACTGCACCTAGTTTTCTTATTCTTGATAATCTTCTTTTTTTATATGAGATTCACTCAAACTAGATCGAAGTATCAACTAGATCTTTAGAACTGTTGTTAGATCTAAAGACATCTTGTGATAATCCATTGTTAACAGACTTCGTTCTGTGCATGATTTATCACAAGAGATTCAAGTAGTGTTGTGTAGGTTTTAGAAGATTAAAGAAGATTTGAAGATGAAAAATATTTCTTATTGGTTTTCGTATCTTATGAATTGTGTGCACAAATCTTGATCGGCTGGAATCCAACTAGAATCGGATTTATTCGATTGAGTAGTTGCATGAGATCATCATTCTCAGTATATCTCTTTGAGATTTATTTTGATTGAGTGAGAATCTATACTTGACTATTAGGGTAGTTAAAGTTAGATTGATCTAACCGGACAAATGAGTTTATTAAATTAAACACAAAGGCATTTTTCAACAACTCATCTATATCTTGTAGCAAAGATTGATTAGAGTGGTTACCAAACATATTATTTATTTGTTGTTTCGAATAGGATCCAAAGGACTTGCTATTCACGTGCGTGACTCTAGAAGTCAAAGGCGCATGGATACTGAGGGAACTAAGTAGCTAGGGGTAATCTACTTGGTCTCAACTATACGAAGTTGGTTTAGATTTTTTATAGTGGCTTAATTCTGAGAGTATTCAAAACTGGACTAGGTCCCGGGGTTTTTCTGCATTTACGGTTTCCTCGTTAACAATTTTTTTTTGTATCTTTTACTTTGATTTTCGCATTATAATTGTTATTATAATAAAGTAAAATACACATACATTAACTCCGTTATACTTGATAATGATCCTATAGAGTTTGGTTATTACCGAACCTATTATCAAGTAGCAAACTTTGGTTGTCATATTGTCTCGATCTCGTGTCCATACACGATCACACAAAGTGTGAATACCAAAGTTGGTGTATTGTCTCGACTTCGTCCATAGACGATCACACTTGGTAAGAGGACTTATAAGTTGAAACAAAAAGATTGTGGTGTATTTGGGTACCCTCATATTTTTAACAAGTAATACTAGTAGACGGCTCCACCAGAAAAAACAAGAAGGAAGTGTACCTGGTTAAGTATAGTTTGCAAGAATAACAAACTTCACTATTTATAGACCAAGGTTGTTTGGACAACAAGAAAATTCCAAAACTGAAAGATTCTTAAGTTATGCAATGAAGTACCTAATTTCGGTTTTCATATCTCCAATTAACATCTAACCTGTAATTCGGAAATCTCTCTTAGGAATACCTAATATTAGTTTAGCATTTAACTAATATAGTTTTTCTAGATATATGTTTTAATTGCTGGAAAATCAAAACATATAAATTTCAATATCTTAATTAAAAGACTCTCCAATATTTCGGTTTGGGATCACCGTGAGTATCAAGGAATATCTTTGAACAATCAATGATAAGAATTATGCACATGTTCAAATTATGTTGACATTTAAAACTTTAGTATCTAGAAAATTCCAAACTCACACAAACCCTAAAGTAATATGTGAATATTGGAAATCGTTTTTTCTTCTTCTTAGAACCGGTTCTACCATGACTCCTAACATATGCTTGGATCTCCTTCACTTAGTCTCCCAATATAGGGAAGGATCGGTTATACCTTGACTCCCAACAAAATCTAGGATCGGTACTACCAGGACTCCCAATATAGGTAGGGATCAGTTCCACCATGATTACTAACAAAAGTTAGGATCGGTTCTACCAAGTATCCCAACATAGGTATGGATTGGTTGTACCTTGACTCTCAACTTAAATTAAGATCGGCTCTAGCTAAATTCCCTCCTTACACTTAAATTGGTCTTCAATATATCTTCATAGAAAACTAAACCAAAACACATATTGATTTCCTTCTGATTACGAAACAAGTTTGTATATATACTTCCTTAAACCAATGTAATAAAATATAATTTCCTAAGATGAAACCACACATATATCCAATACACAATCAAGTAACAAATGACATAGATTATGTCGATGTCGCAATTACGAAGTTCTAAATATAATCGTTATACTTCGTAATTCAATATACTTCCTTGGCAGTTTGATCATACCAATATGACCAAGTCTAATACTAGAGTATCATATATAACCTCGCATGTTATGTTTTCAATCTTAAATGACTTGAAATAAACGATATGAATGGAAACAAGTCAAGTCAGTATTACTAACTTCAAGTTAAAGGATGATGTATTCGTTGTAGTCGTTAGTATTCATGTTCTCAGGTCTTCATAGTAATACTTGTATGTCTCAACATTCCTAGAATTTATATTCAAACCTAAACGAAGTTGACTCAATTAGTTTTAAGCGACTTTAATTGAGTTTTTGATACTAAAATATGACAACCAAACTTGACATACCAATGCTTGGTCGGTTCAACCGAGCAATGCTCTAACATATTCGACCAGCATACCTTGCAGAGATGTGCTGAGAGTTAGTTGTGTTCGTATAACGGAGTTTACATGACCGAAGTATCTCGAAAGGATGTTCTAGAAGTCCGTCAAAAGGGCCTAGAGGTAGAATAACTAGTGTTTCTCGTGAGGATGTCCTAGGAATTATTCGGAAGCCTTGACAAGTCTAGTCAGACCCTAAAATTGACATGATAAGTGTATCTCGTGATGAGGTACTAGGAATCAATCCTTGATTTCAAATAGGTTGATTCGTGCTTATAAAAGACATGTATGTATCCGCTCTGGGTCTCATAAGTCCGCCCGAGACGTTTTTATGTATCTACAGAGCCTACATGACCAGCAGTATCTCATCGAGGATGTATACTAGAAATCATGACATCACAACTAGCTGCATATCGCGAAGATATGCTGAGATTATGGATGTTTTGGTTCATAAGTCAGTTGGGGGCGTTTTACGATGATGTGTGCTGGGAGTCACGGCATCATGACCAATAGTGCCTCGCGAGGACTATACTAGAAATCGTGGTTGTGGGTGTATTGAGGACCTAGGGATTAGTCTCTGAGATTTTCTTTTCGATGAGGATCAAATTTGTCTTCAAATATTTCTTTTTACTTCCAATCCTTTCTCATTTTAATCTTGCTGAACTTTTGAAGACGACTTGTTACCTCAGAATGATGACTCAACCTCTAGTTATGGAAGTACCATTTTACCTCTGGTCTTGAAATGACACTTTTGCCTCTTATCAATATTTCACCATCTAAAGGGCCATATAACCATATTTTATTTTGCTAGTTTCCATAGTATGTTATCCGTGATTTGTCTTTTTGGTATCAAAGATGATTGATTCTGAGAAATGAGATTGTTTAATTGAGGTTTTTTTTTTGACACGATCAGCCCCCATCCGATAGGTTGGGAGTCCAACCCCTGGTTAACTGGGCTAATGCCAGTTGGTTATAGTGTTTTTTTTTTTTTTTTTTTTTTTGTAATTGTCTTAGCAACTATTTTATACAAAGCATTACTTAATTAATGGGCCTGAAGTCATTTGGAGTTTTATTTTTTGGAATTAAAGATATGTAAGTATGATTTATTATTTGATTGAAGTGTTACAGCACTGCTCGGTCGAACTCGCAAGCGTTGCTATTTCAAGCTTGTTTTTCAAGTTTAGTTGATAAAAACTATATACTTGATTTCTAGTATACTTATAGCTATGTATCGGATTAGGATAGAATGTGTAGTTAAGATTTAGACTTCACGGCGTTCCCCAATTGAAGACGAAGATATACTAAGGAGCTTGGAGGAACTTCATCAACAAAAGGTATGTGGAGACTAAAACTTATCTATCACTCATAAGTCTATTATATTCTATCTTCTAACGAGACTAATTCGTATAGCTATATAGACTTTTACATTATATGCATTTGATTTTTAGAGCTGAGTTTATCTCGCTTATTTATTTCTCAAAATATGTGTTGGAAGCTTTTTGCTTTAGCTATATTCATCGTATTCTTGACGAGTTTAGTTGGAAAAAATTTATTTGTTGAAAACTAAATATTAAGTCAAAAGATGATCATGTGAAAATTACCTTGAACATCTTACATGATTTGTGTGAGACAGTCATTTGATGTTAGCTTGGGAAGTTTCTTATTGATCATTCGATCACTTGAAAATTACTTGAAGCTAATGGTATGTGTGAGATTACCATTATCGTCTTCTAAGGATGTTTTAATGATTGAAATGAGAGTTTAGAACAATTACCCATGTCTGGATACAACACGGTATGCATACCTAGTATGCGAACTGTATTGTGATGATTCAGGTCTGGAACACTTGTTTGCGTACCTAGTATGCGAACGGGTTTACCTGAGAAAGTCTGGAACTCTTGTTTGCATACCTAGTATGCGAACGGGTTTACCTGAGTTGGGTCCGGAACAGTTGTTCGCGAACCGGGTTTGCGAACGGCTTGAATAGGCCAAGGTTTGAAGCTGCTGTTCGTGTACCTAGTTTGCGAACTTAGTGGTTAAGTTTTAAAATTGGTTATGTATGATTCTCATACTCATGAACTAAAACATTTATGATTTCAGGAATGCGAATTAAATTTGCAAACCGTGGATTAATGTTCATGAATTGATTCTTGTACTTTGTACAATTACGTATCAATCCGATTTTGTTTTTGTTTGTTCATATATATTTCTATGAGATAGTGAATAATTGAACAACTTTATTTGAAGCACAATTAGATTCATTTGACTATTATTCATGATTGATTGATCATCATATTTGATATAGAAGTGTTAAATGATTATGGTTAAGACAAAAGTTTTCATATAGCTAACTTCGGTTAAATGTTATTGAGCCAACTCAATATACACGTTTAGTTATGGTTACCCATATATAAATATAAGTATATTTCATTTGTGTGTAATAAGCTAAGACCATCTAACGGTGGATATTGATTGCTTAATTTCTAAGCAGACTTAGCTTGAATCTTAAATCAGGAGCTCATCTAACAGTGAATATTAGATACTTTATTACTAAGATTTTTAGCTTTGATTGTAAGAAACCTTGATTTGAAAGGCTATATAAGGTAGAACTCTAGCAACTAGAAAACCTAATCCCAGTACTTTCATGTGTCCTAGTTGCAAACTAGAGTCGATTCTTTAACCTAGGTTTTTACAAAACCATTATTAGGTTAACGACTTGAAGACTTCATTTGGGATTCGTGAAGCCAGATCCAACTATTTTCTCTATAGTTGTGTAATCTGATGTTACTTGTTCTATCGTATTGAGTTTTATCTTAGTTGTGGGTGAGATTAGCTAAGGGAATCAAGTGCACAGAATCCGACGTGGTTCTAGAAGTGTAAGGAACGCGATTATACCTTAATCGGTGTGAGACTTGGTTAGGGCTCAACTACATTCTAGTTCGAAGTTAACTTGTAGTAGGCTAGTGTCTGTAGTGGCTTAATAAAGTGTGGTGTTCAAAGTTGGACTAGGTCCCGGGGTTTTTCCGCATTTGCGGTTTCCTCGTTAACAAAATTTCTGGTGTCTGTGTTATTTCTTTCCGCACTATATTTTTTTTTATAATTGAAATATCACAGGTTATGCGTAGTTCAATCAGTTGATAAAGCCGACCTTATTTGTTGGATATAACTTGATTGACATTTGGGCATTGGTCTTTGGTACCGTCCAAGTTATTTCTCATATCAATCAGGCTCACAAATTTCTATCTGTTCGATATCTTTCTCGATTGTCTCACTTTTAAGTTAGTGCTCTCGGAATTATATTGGGGTTTAGTCCATACAGATTTTCGAACGAATTATTGAGTGTTTTTGTTGTACCTTTATTTTCTCATGAAGCATTTGTCTTTAAAAACATTCTGGACCCAAATAGTTATATCCTCGATCATCTTAATGATTTTGTCCGGTATGTATATATTCTTAAAATATTTAGTAACCAAATTGTTTAATTTATTTTGTCATTCTATCCAAAAACCCGTATCATCTCTAAGGACACATATAAATTTTATCCTCTTTCTGTCAGAAGCATTTTGACGAAAGAATTTGGTGTTATGATTATTTTCTTTTATCCATTTCTCTTTAACATGTTGGCCCCATAAATATTTTATATAGAATACCAAGAGCTAAGTTTAATTACTATGCAAATATTGTAACATTTTTCTTGTTACAATATTATAAGGTTTTTTGTTTTCTATCTTTATTTCATTTAATTAATTTGAAATGTTTCTGAAAATATTACTAAATTCCATCTTGTTCCATATTTTAAGATCAGAATATAAGTTTTATAAAATGTTACTTATATTAGAATTGTTTTCCCTACAATTGTATAAAGAATTCTCAACTGTGTTACTGTAAGATTTATATTCTTTCCAACATCTCATATATCTATATGTCATATTACCTTTTTCTATAATTGGTATTATTTCTAGCAATATAGGTACATTATCTGACATGACTATAATAAGATCTTTATATCATATTTTGGCAGAAGCTCTAGTCATTTATTTTTCACTAAAACTCTATATATACTTTCCTGGATATTTCTATTTCCTAATATTATTAGTCCCTCTAAATGGAAGACCTTTAAAATTTAAATCTATCAGACCTAACTTTTGTATACAACTATAAACATAAGTTAAACTATTTGAGCTAGTATCATTTTCTCCTTCTTTTTCATCTCTATATAAAATAAGACTCATTTCTCTTGTGAAGGCCCATGGAATGTTTAAACCAAAATCAGAATGCTTTTGTTCCAAAAAAAGAGTATCTATGATAGCATTTTGTTGGCCAATGAGGATATCTACACCGTTAACCATCACAAAGGTAAAGATGGTATTGCTTCCATTAAGCTTGACATGTTTAAGGCTTCTGACAGACTAAAATGGTCGTTTCTTGAAGAAGGGAAAAAAATGGGCATATCTAATCATTATGTTAATCTGATTAACCAAAGCATGTCTACTATGTTTTATTCTGTTCTGTTAAATGGTGTCCCATATGGTTTAATTAAACCAAAGAGAGGCTTGAGATAAGGAAATCCGCTTTCTCCTTACTTATACATCATCTGTGACCAAAAAAGGCCTAGTTAAAGGTATAAAAGTCTGCAAGGATGCTCTAAGTATTACCCGTCTTCTTTTTACTGATGATTCTCTGTTGTTTTTTGAATCTACTGTTAAATATTTTCGAACTATAAAAGATTATCTTCAAAAATATTACTTGGCTTCTGGTCAGAAAATAAATTTTGACAAGTCTGGTATTTTGTTTAGCATAAAACTTTCCGAGCAATTCATGTATCAGTTGTTTAGCATTCTTGATATTCATATTCGTGATTTAGGAAAAAAATATCTTAGTACTCCTATTGCTTTTAAAGCTTCTAAAATTCAAACCATATCTTGCAATTTGTGGATGCCAGAATTTCTACTTGGTTTCATATAATTTTATCTCAGGCTATTAGGACAACTTTGATTAAACATATTAGTAAAGTTATCCATTTATACTAGATGGGAGATTTTCTGATCCCTAAATATATGTGTAGAAAGATGAATTACCATTTCTGTAAATTCTGGTGAGGGGAAACCCTGGACCCTAAAGATAAAAAACTACATCATCTTGGTTGGGATGTTTTGTGCTCTCCCAAGTCTGAGGGAGGTTTAGGTTTTAGAAAAGCTGAGCTCAATAATTTGGCGATGTTGGCTAGAAATGCTTGGAAGATTATTGAGAACCCTCATTGTCTGTTGGGTACTATCCTTAAAGCTAAATATTTTCCTAAAATGATTTTTTAAATGCTAAGTGTCCTGGTAGTTGCTGCTAGACTTGGAAATGCCTGTTCACTACAAAGGAACTTATTAAATCTTTTATCTCTTGGATTGTGGGTGATTGGCAGTTCATTGACCCTTGGTGTGATAAGTGGATACCAAATTCAAGTTGTGCTTCCCCCAATCAATTGGTCCCTCAGGGCCCTAGTGTTAAAGTCTCTTACATCATTAACCAAAAGACTAGAACTTGGGATATTGGTAGATTAAATACTCACTTTGTCAATGCTTTTGTTCAGAAAATTGTCACTATTCCCTTAAGCCAATGTTGCCCTCCTGGTAGGAGGGCTTGGGAGCTTTCAAAGAATGTCAATTTTTCCTCTAAATCTGCTACTTGGGACTTAGAGGGATTAGGTCTTCCCCTAGTAGTAAACTTTGGAAGTGCATTTGAAAACTTAGAGTTCCTCACCGTGTTCAGATTTTTATTTGGAAAGCTGATAGGAATGCTATGCCTGCTAGAACTGTTCTATATACAAGAATGCCTATGATTTCTGTTGATTGTTTTAGATGTTCAGAATCGCATGTTATATATACAAGAATGCCTATGATTTATGTTGATTGTTTTAGATGTTCAGAACCGCATGAAACTGCTATGCATGCTCTTGTGATGTGTCCTTTTGCTAGTCATGTTTGGTTTTTATCTTCTTTTTGTGCGAATATTTCTATTTTTTTAATAAATTTTTGATTGATTGGCTTATGTTCTGGCTGGTAGATCATGTGACTAGACTATGAATGTCAATGTCTTTTTTCTACCATCTTATATAGTCTATTAGGAGTAACAGAAACATGCTTGTCTTAAATACCACGAAGGAAACCCATTTTGTTGTTATCAGTAGAGCTAGAGTTATGTTGGCACAACTTAATATTTTTTATTATTTTTTATTTTTTCATACTCTTTTTATGATCTAATATGGATGCACCAGAAAAATGTTGGCACAACTTATTTCGATCTTTTACCTACAGAAATGCAGTGTGTTTGAGTTTAATGCGGAAAATTGATGCAATAAACCAATGCTTCGTATTCCTTTAGTACAGAAAAACACGACTGAGCTTCCAAAAATTATCCACCACATGACCCGCTATGTAATGGTCCATCTACTGCTTGAATTCTCTTCGGTTTTCTAAGAATTTTTTGATATTACCTGATCTCATCTTAACTAGTCTCAATTTATTGTTTACAGAAATTCGTATTTAGATCAACTGATGGTGCGAGTCGATCAGTGGATCACCTGGGTTTGTGATGAATGCTCAAAGTTGCAACACAAAGTCTTGTTCCAGTTCGTGTGTCTGTCTAATCAGTATATAAACAAAGCCTGCCAGCTAAATGTGGTGCACTGTGCACAATGCACATCACTGTCTCAACTTCTTGGTAACAGTAACTTAGCTAAATCCACCACGTTCATCTCTTCACCTGTCTCTAACTCTTAAGCCTTACCCTTTGCATTTGGCCCTTTAGCAAATGAAGTGACTTAAAGTCTGAATTGAAACAATGCAAAACCCCAGCAGCAAGTTGAAACAATGAATTATCTGGATTGCTTTAGATTTCATAATTGTCTGATATGATATAACACCAAATTCAAATGACTCAAATTCAATCAGCATGACCTCAAAAGAAGGCATCGTAACTCAAATTCAATCAGCATGACCTCAAATTTTGCCTACCGAACATACTCTTCATTAGGTTCAAAATTTCCCTTTCCCGTCTGTCATTAAAAAAAAAAATGCAGGAGATGCATAATCATTACTGTACTATGTGTTGGTAGGTCGGTCAAGGATTAGATTAGGAAATCTAGTTGGTTAAGGAAACCAAGTACTTGTGTCCTAAGTATAGCAGCTTAAGAGGTTTGTCTCTTAGAGCTAAGTTAGGAAACCCTATACTTTTAGGAAACTAATCCTTGTTAAGGAATGTGTCCAGTCCTATTGATGTGTATAAATAGCCATAGAGAGAACTAGAAAAAACACACCAGAACTAAGTAAGAGTTCTCTTCTTCTCGTCTAAAGCTTTGTATATTCCAACCTATACGGTGATATATAAAATTGCTTATTCCTTCCCGAGGATTCAACCTCGTTAAATACTTGTTCTTCTTGTGTGTGTGATTGTGTTCTTGGCAATATTGGAGTACCATTGTAGTAGTGCAACCTAATGCTTCCAGCAGTGTTTGCGCTTCATGTTGACAATTGCTCATAAATCTATTCAAAGTGGAATGGAACCCTAATCACCACATTTAGCACAGAAGTTAAGATATTTGATACCAAAGTTTAACAGTAGAAAGCCTCTATTTTTGTGGAACAAATGAAGTGAAATTTAACTAGTACAGCAACCCAGGTAACACAAGCTGAAATTAGATTTGCATAATTCTGCACTTACTAAAAATTAATCAGATAAGAAGTACAGAATTCACCAAGTCATTAGATAAGAATACAAATATTACTCGAGTTAATGTCAACAGGTGAGGAAGACGCCATCGGACTCATTTTACCTTTGCTATGCAATATCGATCACAGATGATAATTCAGTTCCTAAGATACAAAAATACACAACAAATTAAGCCAACAAAGTACGCTGAATATAGTTCTATCGTGATACATGCAAAGAACAATGTCTCACTCAAAAGTGCAGAATGTTTTAAAGCAAGGGATATGATTTTCAATTACTCGGTAGTTCCTAAACACAAGCTCTAAAACATTAGAAAGAAAGAAAAAAACAATTCAAAAGACAACCAACATCCACATTACACTACTTGAAATTAGACACCGATTTCCTTGTACATTCACTGCCTGCAGCTATATCTTAATCGCTGTCTGGATCATAATCATCAACATCCATGCCTTTCACTATTTTCTTAGTCTTCTCTCCAAGAGCTTTCAGTGAGACAATGCTGTTGATGTGCGGTATTGACTCAACCAAGGGATAAGTTAATGGTTCGAACAGCATATCTGTGTTAAGATCCACAAGTTTTTTGAATTCTCTGGTTTGGGGATCATAAGACATGAGAGTCTCATAATTGGACCGCAGCAGAAGTTTACCACTCAATGTCAGGGAAATAGGCCAATAAACATCTATAAACTCATCTGACTGACACGAAAGGCTAAACATATTTGCCCATTCACCATTATCCTTCTTAAATGACCATATGTCAAGACTTTTACCATCAGGGGCATTAACAACACACAAATACCCTCCCAAAACTTGCAGCGTATAAAAGTTTTTCTCACCAGGTCGAAAACAAGGCGGTGATGGGAGCAAATTGAAACTCTCATTTGCTAAATCGAAGGAAACAACACTCCACGCTTCATCCAGCCAATGAAGAGCACCATTGGCAAGTATACCCCGAGATGGAATGTAAATCGCACTTTTGTTATATGACCAAGACTCACAATTAACAAGGACGGAGCGTGAGCTATTGAAACGCTGCAATGAGTAAGGACATTCTCCTATGTTTCTCCACCCACTTCCACTACCGAAAGTATAAACCTGAACTTGACCCTTAGGTTGGTTTACGCTCCGCAGCGGCGGGTCAGCATAGTAGATCCTAATAACTTTGTATGCATCAATGACAGGATTATATCCAAACCCACTCACAATAATACCATCTAGATAAGTTGTTTTCTTAAACTCAATATTGTTCTTGTTTCTAGCAATCACTGAGAATCTTGGAAGAGTAATTTGTTCTCCAATGTTAGGATTACAGATGTATATAGGATCATCGATATGGTGTGTGAAAGGTACAGAGAAACAAACTAAACCGTTACAAGACCCAACCATTGCATTTGTACCAAAACGCTTACGAATGTGAGGATGATTAACAGTTCTAAGATCCATACATAAATCTTCTCGATTCTCATCATAATCTCCATAATAAAGTCTACTTTTTTCCTCTATAGTTGAGAACAGAAAACTGACCTTAGAATCAGAATGACCACCATCAAGCTGTTGTTGGCGAAAGTGAATCTGAGCAAAGGAAGGGTTTTGAATAGCTTTACACCATGATTTGGATACCAATTTGGAATCCAACACTGAATCAAAGGGTAATCTAGAAAGTATGTTTAAGCTGATTTCATTTGGGATAGGTTTAATGATCGAATTGGATTCAGCATCATCTGCTTTTCTCTTTCTTCCTCTCGATTTCTTCATTTCTCTGAACAGAAGTTGAGACTGAAAATTGCAAGTTTGAAAACCCTAACTTGATCTTTCCGTTTCAGTTTCACTACTCGTTTCCTCCGCTCAGCACTTATTGGAAAAATTCAGGAAAATTCAAATCTCTTCCCGCCAAAGGTATTTTCCCTCCAAATAATCCCGCCAAAAATCCCCCCCCCCCCTGTAAATCTTGTGTTTTACCCCCTGGAAATCACGGTCAATGTGCGAAGTATGGGAAATGTGCCGGTCAAAAAATCGTATATCAAGTAGGGATGGTCATGGGGCGGGTATGTCAAATCCCAGTCACTGCCCCGTTTGTATAAAAAATAGAGTTTTTTCTTATTTAGTCCAAAAACCCGACCCGGGTTTACTGTGTAGTCCAGCACCATAATAGAATTATCCGGTGGTCCAAAAAACTTTAAAATCTGATGAAATTACCTCTCTACCCATACTCTTGGTTTACATAGTTACGTTTTTCATTTTTTTTTCTTTTTTTTCTCTCTCTTCTGCAACTGTTTCGTCTTCTCCATCAAAACTTCTTCTCTCTTTTGCAACTTGTTTTTCTTCTCAATCAATCACTCTAAAAACAGTTACAGAAAATCATAAGATTGAAGTCAAACGATCGAAAATCATCACCTACAAAAAAATCGAAATAAAAAAAGCTTCCGTTCTTGACCTAAATTTTTTTCATTACATTCAATTGAATTGAAAAGATGGTTACGAGTAGAACAATTAAGCGGACCATTAGAGAAGAAATTGTAGAAGAAACCCCTTCCCCAGCAAAAAGGAGAAGAAAAATTGTTGATGATTCACCAACATAAACCTCCCCTGCAGCTAAATCACCGACAACTCGAAGTATGAGTAAAGTTGTTACTCCGTCACCAACAAAGAAAGCAAATGTTCCTCCGAAAAAAGGTGAGCAGATCAGAAATAAACCCTAATTTTGTGATTACATGTCCGTATGTACTTCAAATTGACATGCAATATATCATTAAGCACCGCTACATACCAATATGTAGTGTTAGAGAACTAATTCATATAAAATGTTAAAAATACTTGCATATCAACTTACAAAGTGTGTACTACATATCAGTATGTTGTCTAACACTACATACCAATATGTAGTGTTTTTAGTGCTAAAAAGTACTTACATATCAACTACATATTGCCATTGTTGTGTTTTTTTATGAATATGTAGTGTTTACAAAGTGTTTACTACATATCAGTATGTTGTCTAATACTTCTATACTTAAAAGTGTGTACTACATATCAGTATGTTGTCTAACACTACATGTTTAGAATACATAGTGATGCATTGTTGTGTTTGTTTATGAATATGTAGTCATTTTTTGATACTTGTTTTTGGTTTACAACAGGGAAAAAAACCAAAACAAAAGCAGCATTAGCAACTAATATAGCAAAAGTAAAAAAAGGCTACAAAGGCTGCTACTCCTTCACCGCAAGCAAAGGGGGACAAAGCACTTGCCCTGAGAGCTGCTACTCCTTCACCAAAATTAAAGGTGAAAGCAAAAAGGGGGGGAGCAAATGTTCCTCCAAAAGAAGGTATGTAGTGTTAAACCAAATTAAATCTTAATCACTAATAAAATTGTGTACTACATATCAGTATGTTGTAGATTAAGTAGTGTTTAGAATATGTACTCATACTAATATGTAGTGTCTACATATTTTTGAATATGTAGCTATACATTGTTTTGTTTGTTTACGAGGGGGCGCTTCCCCCTCGACCCCCGTAGATGGTAATGCACATGAGATTGTTTAGAATAATTGATGGTTATGCCATATGTACTGTTACATAGAAATATGTACTGGTAGACCGTAGATACTTACTTGTAGTAATAATATGCTCCCCCCCTTTTTGATATGTATTGCTAATAATACTGATATGTACTGCTAATAATATGTAGTTACATAGCAGTATGTAGAGGTATATACTACAAGAATATGTACTGCTAAAAATATGTAGTTTCAAGTACATGGTAGATACTTCTATTCTTGATGATATAATTACATGTTAATTTGTTATATTGATATGTAGTGTAATAGTTTTAGATTCTTGTTATTGTATAGGTGGTAATAAGCGTAAGAAAGGAGCTGGAAAACCGCGAAATTTGTACCATGGCGGTTTCAGGGGCTTGTGGGGCCTTGTAAAGACTATTAAGACCACTGAAGAACTTCAGTTGAGTGAGTTACAGCTGAAGCTGATTTCTGAAGCATCTTACGGCAACCTGTTCCTAATGTTCTGGTACACCAAATTTGAGTTGGAACATTGGTTGAAGATTGAAGATACACTGACCAAAATGTTACGCTGTTACGTGAGAGGTCAAGATCCAAACAAGCTTACCTTTTGCTTTGAAATACATGGCTTACCGAATGAGCTGGTATCCACACCAGAAGAATTGGCACTTGTTTATGGAATTCCAAGAGTTCCAAATAGGGAATATCATGATTGGAGGCTAACACAAGTCAATAAAAAAAGTGGATGGCGTGAAACAGAATTCTTCAAAAGGACTTTTCCAGCTGATTTGAGAGCCGGTGAAAAAGTGACTAGGCCAATGATTGTGAAGGCAATCTTGAAAATCCTTAAACGAACACCAATTAATCTTAAAAAGAAGAAGTCTAATGAAGAGTCTGAAGAAGAGCCTCTGGAAAGCATGGGTGATCAATCAAATAAAGATTCTGAGCAAGACGAGGAAGATGCCGAAGATCTTGTTAGGCTTATCTGCATGTATATGTGCACTTCATTATTTTTCGCAACAAGTGATGCCAACGCTTTGACTGAAAAATACATTGGTTTCGTCCTTGATCTTGAAAAGGCGAGGAATATTTCATGGCCTGACCTCATCCATTCTCATTTAGAGAAAGAGCTGAATGAAAACATGGAATCCGTAGAACACACAAATGGTTGTGCTGTTTATTTGTTGGTAAGAATCTGTTGATTTGTTTATTCTACTTTAAAAATCTTTTTGTTTTGTGTGTTTTCTACATTTTGGCAGTATATCTAATAACATTGCGTATCAATACTTGCATCAAAGGTTTGCGGAGCATACCCATTTGGTGGCGCCCGAGGATATAGTGACAGAACCTAATGGAATGTATGTGCCAATAGTGCCTAGGTGGAATCATACAAAGATATGTACTGAGTTCCTAAAGGATATTGATCTTTCTGAGTATCAGGTAAACTTGAAGTACATATTTTGTCGAATAAAAGTATATATTGATAACTAGTTATTAGCAAATATTTTATGTTCTCTATTAGCTAATAAAATTGTGTACTACATATCAGTATGTTGTAGATTAAGTAGTGTTTAGAATAAGTAATGTTGTAGAATACATAGTGTTTAGAATATGTACTCATACTAATATGTAGTGTCTACATATTTATGAATATGTAGCTATACATTGTTTTGTTTGTTTACGAGGGGGAAGCGCCCCGTAGATGGTAATGCACATGAGATTGTTTAGAATAATTGATGAGTTTAGTGTTAAAACACTACATATTAGTATGAGTACATATCAGTATGTAGTTCTCCCTGTGTATCTAATAGATAAAAAATTATAAAACACTACATATTAGTATGTTGATGTGTTATAAAACACTGCATATTAGTATGAGTACATATGTAATATGTAGTTCTCCCTGTATATCTAATAGAGAAAGAATTATAAAATGTTTTTTTGGTAATATCTAATATGTAGTTGGTTTTTTACATTTGTTTGATTCGTACCAGTTCCATGTTGATTTTAAAGACGAGATGACAAACCAAGAAAGACAAATCCTTAACCGTATCTCAATAAGGATTCAAAAGGAAGAAAATAATGAAGCTTTTTGTTTGGATGACAATTCCGAATCGGCAGAAGAGAAAGAAGGAGAGAAAGAAGAAGATAAAGAAGAAGACCAAGAAGAAGATGACTCAGTATTGGGGGGAGAAGCTTGGAAGATCAAATACGATGATTTGAGGAGTACAATATCTGCTAAATGGAGGGAAGTCAACACAATGCAGCAAGAGGGTGAAACGGTTGACGCTTCAAAGCTTGAATTCATGTTGCATGAAATTTACCGGAAAGCTTTCCCTTTGCAGAGAGAAGCCAGCCCGGAAGATTATGTTAGCTTGGGATGTACACCTACTCAAAGCAAACCCAATGAAGAGATGAATGTGGACCCAATAGTTGAGACCGAAATGCAAGGTTATCAGGAAGATCAAACAGATGTACATGTCAACAACGCTGAAGTTGGTTTGTCAAAACCTCAAGATCAATGTCATGGTAATGCTGAAGTTGGTTTGTCACCCGCAGTATTGAAGTTCCATGATGTTGAAGTTCAGCGTTCTGAGGTTAAAAACTGGGCTAAATCTAATTTGGAGCAAAAAGTCAAAGAGATACAAGAGAGAAAAGGAAAAGAAAACACACAGGTAAGTAGCATATCAGTACGTAGTCTAAGTAGCATATCAGTATCTACTGTTACATATCAATATGTAGTGGTAGATACTTATATTCTTGTAGTGGTGTCTACCATTACATATTCATATGTACTGTTATATTCTTGTAGTGGTAGAAACTTACATTTCTTGTAGTGATGTCTACCATTACATATTGATATGTACTCTGAAAAAATATCAATATGTACTGGTAAATACTTATATTCTTCGTAGTGGTGTCTACCATTACATATTGCTATGTAACATTATGTAAAAACTCACCTAAGAAGGTTTTTGTTGACAGTTTCGATTGCTTTTTGCAGGTTGATCAACTTGAAGTTAGGCAGGAAGCAGCAAAGGAGTTGCTTAAAACTATGCTAGAAACAAAGGCTTCAGTTGTAGTTAATTCGCATAAATCTGCAGACTATAACGCTGAGATGGCGGCGGAAGAGTTTCATATGCTGGATGTACCTTTGTTTACTGAGATGTCGAGTTTGGAACACATCGAAAAGCTCTCTATGGGAGATTATATAGACATGGCAAACTCTGGCTTTGGAATTTACGTCGAAGAGTATGCTGACCTCCTTCCAGGTGTTGATGCTGATAAAAACCTTGGTCTTTTTGGCATTGACTTACAACAATGTTTTCATAATTTAATTGGAAGAGATTTGGAAAACGTAGAATTTATTCCACACACAACTGAGCAACAAGAAAACATTGAACCGAAAGATGCATGTAAAGTTACAGCTAAGCAACAAGGTACTTTGGAGGTTCCATCAGAAGCTACTGTGGAGGTTCAATCACAAGATACTTTGCAAGTTTCATCACAAGAAACTTTGCAAGTTTCATCACAAGATACTTTGGAAATTCCATCGCAAGATGTTTTTGAGGTTCCATCACAGGTATTGGATGCTAATTTTTGCATATGCATACTTAATTCAGATGAAAAGTGAATGTTAATCAACAACTATGTTGTGTGTTTACATATTTCTATTTATTTACGTTGGTAAAAATGCAGGAACCAATTACACCAAGCCAGAAACAAAAAAGGGTTGCAATGATTAAAAAGACGGTCAAAGGGCCCGAAAGGAAGCAGTTCACACCTGCCAGACCCATTACTCGTGCCCATCCTTCAAAAAAGAAAGATGATATTTACGAAAGTGGAAGTAAGTTCTCTCCATCATATAAAGAACCTAAGAAGCCGAAAGATGGAGCAACAGAACCTAAGAAAAACAAGAAGCTCATATTGAAACGCAAATTCTTCCGGAAACTGAATAAATCACCATTCTATAATGACATGAAGGATGAACAAAAGACTACCCTTTCCACATTCATTGATAATGCAAAATTGCTTAGGTGAGTTATTGGTATCCATGCCTACTACATATTTATTTGTATACTGGATTTGTATCTTAGTATGTTCTCTTACACAATATGTTTTGTATACTAGATTTGCATAACAATATGTTTTGTATTGTTGATACGAGTAGCTTAAACTCATCAAATATTTTATGTTCTCTATTAGCTAATAAAATTGTGTACTACATATCAGTATGTTGTAGATTAAGTAGTGTTTAGAATAAGTAGTGTTGTAGAATACATAGTGTTTAGAATATGTAGGATACTAATATGTAGTGTCTACATATTTATGAATATGTAGCTATACATTGTTTAGAATAATTGATGAGTTTAGTGTTAAAACACTACATATTAGTATGAGTACATATCAGTATGTAGTTCTCCCAGTGTATGTAATAGAGAAAAAATTATAAAATGTTTAAATTTGCTTTATTTAACAATCAGTACATATCAGTAAGTAATGCTTTATTTAACAATCAGTACTAGTCTTATAGAGTGGTTTAAATTTGATTTATTGATTGTATTCTTGTTAATTTCATATTTGTATACTAGATTTGTATCTCAGTATGTACTATTTGTAACCTTTACGTTGTTATTTTCCAGCTCAATTGCTTGGAGAACGGGAGAAGGTGGTCTTTGCATAAGTGGAGGTACAATTGATGACTTGGTACAGAATGATTTATTAGAGCAAGATCTTCTAAACTACACACAATACAAGCTTAAGAACAAACTTCATAACGAGCAGCCGATGAACGAAGTAGACAGAAAATACTTGCCTGTCTTGCATCTGGATCCGTCCGCTTGGGTAAGTTTTTATCTTACAGTGCATTTTTACTACAGCACATGTTAATATTAAAAGTATGTAGGGATTGGTACACTACATATCTATATTTCATAAAAACATAATTAGATATAATTATTCAAAGTACATCCATGTTTTCAGTTTAATGTTGAGTTCCCGGAAAAGCTCAAAGGAGGAGCAGACGATTCTGTTTACAAACCAATATTGGAGATGGATCAAAGCATCAAGAAGATTCTTGTACCAATGTGCCATATGAATCTTCATTGGACGCTACTTGAATATGACTGTGAAAAAATGGTGTTCAACCACTACAATTCTTCTAAGACTGATTGGGGAGCAAGATGTTATCAAAACGCCACAAGAATGGCAGATCACATGTACAAACCTATCAACCTGTACTTGGTGGAGAAGAAAAAAGAAACATTGAAGAATGTAATAGTCAATGAATGTGAAGTACCTCAACAAGGTGGATCACCAGACTGCCTACTATTTGTGATGCATTTTATGAAGATGAAGTCGAAAAGCAAATTTGTGGGAGTATGTTTAGGAGATGATGATGAACTGCAAGTGAAGATTCGTAACAAAAGGGTCTCGTTAGCATGCAAATTGCTGACAGCATTTCCACCTGAAATCAGTTGGCAAACTGACGCAAATAGATCCTAATTGATAAAAGTAGTATGACAGTATATTTTAATATTTAGCTATTTTATATTTTAAAAACATACAGCTTTTCCTTTTACTAGTTATTTTTTCTTTATCTTTAAGAATGTTCAAAAACTTGGGTTAACTTTAATGTAGATATATTTCAATTGTGTTACTTTGTTGTGTAGTCTAAATTATTAGTGATTATGTACTCGATCTCCGTGAAGATGGTGACCAGTACATATCAAGATCGATCTTGATTCTATTCTTTAATATGTACTAATCTGATTGAAACCAGAAGTTTAAATTTGCTTTAAGTGATGCAACTGTAAGTATGTAGTGGAACATGGTTAATCTACAACCAGTACATATCAGTAAGTAGTGATTGTCTTCTTTAATATGTACTGATCTGATTGAAACCACAAAGGTTTAAACTAATCTTATGGAAATGTAATTATGATATGTTCTAAATAATCTTAGTGGAATATGGTTACACCACAAAACCAGTACATATTCGATTGTTTTCTTGTTACAACCTCAGTATGGTTACACTACAACCACTACATATCAGTATGAAGTGGAAGATGCTTACACTAGAATACTGACATGTAATAGATACTGTCATTTTGGTAGACTTAGCAACATATTTCATTATGTCGAAAGATCAATATAACTACATTTTTGATAGTCTTATAATGTTTCAAAAACCAAAAGATGTTCTAAGAAACAACAACTGTAATATTTTCAGTTGGTACTGACAAATAGTGACATATTAAAAAGAAAAAAGTAGAGTAGAACAAGGGCTAGAGGAAAGAATTGTGGACTAAAGAATAATGGCGACGTAATTGGTATCACATTCTGCTGCACGTTCAAGCCTGTGATAAAAGAAAAAGAGAAATCAGAACACTAATTAGTATACACGGTATATTGTTCCTCAAAAAACAAAAATCAAAATGTATTGATTAAAGACACATACCTGTCATAGTTAGGAACGGGTCTAATAGCTATTGAATATAGCTGACGGAAATTGGTAACTTTGAAGTAATCCTCGACGTAATCAAGCATTCTTCCTCCAGATTTAGTAATAGCTGCAGTAGCGTGCGAGCATGGAAAACCATAAATGCGCCATCGTTGGCAAGTACAAGTTTTTCTCTCTAGATACACCATATGAGACCTGCACACACAAAAAACAACATATTATCGTTGGCAAGTACAAGCAGATCATGTAAATATATACACAATACATATGTTATGCACAGTACATATGAGATTGTGTAGAATAATTGATGAGTTTAGTGTTAAAACACTACATATTAGTATGAGTACATATCAGTATGTAGTTCTTCCTGTGTATCTAATAGAGAAAAAATTATATTAGTATGTTGATATGTTATAAAACACTGCATATTAGTATGAGTACATATGTAATATTTAGTTCTCCCTGTGTATTTCATACACAGTACATATTAATATGTTATGGTCAGTACACATTCATATGTTATACACAGTACATATGAATATGTTATATTTGAACATGCTACTTAAATTCATATGATAGAGATTAGGGGTAAAATGCTAACCTTGGAGAATGAACTTCATATCGCTTAGCATCTGACTGGCTAACTTTCCAGGGACGACCAATTTGAATGTGTAGTTCAAGCAAGGCTTGATACACAGGGGTTAGCAGTTCTGGGTCCATCAAGACACTCTCCTCACGACGTTCTGACATCATTTCCATCATATGTAGCCTACATGACAAAAGTAATAGCAAAAAAGTCTATTATACTACATTATACGTAGATTAACAGTACATATATGCTAATACTGTTACAGAAAGAAAACTAATAAATTCTTAAAACTACATATAAGCTTGTACTGTGACTAGGGGAACTGATACAAACCTGATCGAGTCAACAAACGCAGAAGCAGACAACTTCTTCTCGCGTCTAATCCAGTTATTGAACGATTCAGCAACGCTGGAAGAAGTCTGACCATAACTACAACCCTGGAAGAACGCACTGTACCAATTTTCCTTTGGAATGTTGCGGCAGTAGTCAGCAACCCAAGGCCTTCCCAAATTAACCATTTCTTGAAGAGCTTCCTCGTATGTTGCAGGAGAAAGAGCATATGTCGCCTTTCGGAAAGCATCAGTCACTTCTTTATACTTTTCGTCAGACTTTGCGATAGGTAAGTTTTTGTCCAAGTGATAGTAGCAATATCTTTGATGAGAATTAGGGAATACTTTAGGAATATATTTAACCAACCCTTCACCTCGGTCAGTCATGAAAGTGATTGGGCGATCATCATTCAAAGCCTCCTTCAGATTCTTGAAAAACCATTCCCAGTTGATATTACTTTCTCCATTTACTAAACCAAACGCGAGGGGATAAAAACCTGCAAAAAGGAATTATTAGTCATGTTAAGCAACTGCTTGACCCCCGTAGATGGTTGTATAATTGATGAGTTTAGTGTTAAAACACTACATATTAGTATGAGTACATATCAGTATGTAGTTCTCCCTGTATATCTAATAGAGAAAAAATTATAAAACACTACATATTAGTATGTTGATGTGTTATAAAACACTGCATATTAGTATGAGTACATATGTAATATGTATTTCTCCCTATATATCTAATAGAGAAGGAATTATAAAATGTTTTTTATAAATATTACATGTTGTCGACCCCCATAGATGGTGAATCATATCAGCATGTAGTGGAAAATATGGTTACATCACAATCAGTATTGTAGTATTACATATCACTATGTAGTGGAAACCATCTTCCACTAAATAAGGGTAGCTGACATGTTTTATAAGTATTAGGAATATGCTACCAATACAGCAATACATATCAGTATGTAGTGGAAGATGATTCCACTAATAAAGGTTAACTGAGTATGGTTAACCATGTAGTATGGTTTATCTCATACTCAGTATGGTCATTATGTAGTATGTAATATGGTCAATACGAGTGATCTAACTACCAGACACTACATATAAAAAAAAACAAAAAAGAACCAATTACCTTGATTGCCATTAAGACATGTTGCTGCCATGAGACCTCCTTTAAATGTTCCAGTGAGAAAAGTACAGTCACAAAAAATCATGGGACGACGTAATTTATATCCCTCTATACAAGCTCCAAAGCAAACAAAAAGTTTGTTGAATCTTTTTGTAGCATCATTGAAATCGAAGTCAATAAATGACCCAGGGTTTGTTTCCCTAACATCATTCACCCACCAAGCAAGATCAGTGTACGACTTCACATCATTACCAAAAATCTGTTTATGCGACAACTCAATTTCATGATATGCGTGGTGATACTGGATGTCGATGCCACCACCAACTTTAAGATAATCTATGATCTCTGCTGGTGTTATGCGAGGGTTGTGCCTGACCATCTCATGAATTAGACTGTTCATGAGTTTTTTAGTAACTATTGGATTCTTCAACATATAACCACCACCACAGGTGTGCCTTCCCACATATTTCTTTATCTTAAAAACATCAATAGAACTACCAATGGCAATTGCGTGAAGCTTCCATGAACAACCTTTCACACTACATACGACGCTGAATCTCTCAAGGTCATTCTTCTTCTTAATTACCTCGTATCCAGTTTTCATGCAGTATTTTTGGCATGCTATACGTACGGCATCAACACCACCATATAATAATTGATCTGTATCATCAAAAATCTTATCCCAACCATCTGTAAAGAACACTCTTGGAGCTTCTTTACCCTCTTTCAAGTAACTATTCTTTGCACTAACAACTAAGTCTGTGTTGCTGTCAACTTCCATATGCCTAGAGGAACTAGATGCGCCATTTGAAATTACATCCACGTGCAAATCAAAGAAAGCTGATTGCTTTGAGGTATGTAATGCAGCGAGCCCCTGGAGTGTTACATCGGCTAGAATAGGAACTATCGCTTGATTCTGGAAATAGTTAACCAGAATAGTCGATGGAGTCAACTAGCTCCACATATTACAGATGCAAAATTTCAAATCCTCTAGAGTTGAAAACGATGTAACCTCATATGCAAAATGATATTGCTTATGGTATACATGAGAATAGATGGAGAAGTCTGGTTTGGGAGCAACGTCAGACATGTTAACCCTGTAAAAAATGACACGTACTGAGATGAAACAAAAAGAGTCTGTGTATTGACATGATATATGCCAATACGTATTGACATGTACTGACTCATATTGATATGTATTGGCATCTACTGCAGGATGAAAAAACAACATGCTATATGCAGTACGTATTGACATGTACTGACTCATATTGATATGTATTGGCATCTACTGCTATATGCATTACGTATTGAAATGTACTGACTCATATTGGACTAAATAGAAAAATTAAGCGGACCATTAGAGAAGAAAACATATGAATATGTACTGTAGTAAAATGTACTGACTCATATTGATATGTATTAAAAGAAAACATATGAATATGCAGTACGTATTGAAATGTACTGACTCATATTGATATGTATTAAAAGAAAACATATGAATATGCAAGTACGTATTGAAATCTTGACTCATATTGATATGTATTAAAAGAAAACATATCAATATGAGTCGAGACGTATTGAAATGTCTTGACTCATATTGATATGTATTGGCATCTACTGCAGGATGAAAAAAGAGCATGCTATAATAGTGTATCATAATCATATGTATTGGCATCTACTGACTCATAATCATACGTATTAGCATGTACTGACTCATAATCATATATGCTATCAGATTACATAAAACAGAACAGAAATCATACCTTGTTCGAATCTGAGATAAACCTAATTCGACGCTCAAATACCTAATTGAAACACACACAAATCACGAAAAATTACTTAAAAAACGAACGAAAATTACTTAGAAACTGAATTCACATTGTAAATCATCATAAAAACAGAAATCATAAAAATATAACAATGTACATCATATATAATTATCCTGATAGAAATCGGATCAGAATAAACCTAATTATTCATCAAGAATTGTAGAACAGTACCAGAAGAGGATGATTTGAAAAGATAAAAACCTTGGTTTGAAGCTCAGATGACCTAATTGAAGCTCGAGAAGAACCTAATTCGAATCTCAGGATGAAGATGATTGAAAAACGATGACCGAGAAATTGATTCGAATCTTATGATTGAAAAATGCGAGCTAGAGAAACCGATCGAGAGAAGAAAAAATAGGAAAGAAAACGATTATCCTGTGTTTATGTTCGTCAGGAGTTGCAGAAGGGTAAGGTGGGAATATTTAAAAGATGTTCTTGTGTCATTGGCACGTTTTTGGACTAGGGGATAAAGTTTCTGGTCCAAAAACATGTTTTTGGACCAGCTGATAAATCAATTCTGGTACTGGACTAGCCAGTAACCGGGTATCTCATTTCTGGACTAGCCAGTAATTCCTAGTAAAAAATACCCATACCCGCCCCATTACCCATATGAATTGGGGTGGGGCGGGTATGGGGAATACCCGTATGGGGCGGGTTTTCCTATGGGTTACCCGTTACACGGTGTTAATACATAAATTTGTTTATAATCAAAACTTAAATATGATTCAAACAAAAATAATAACATAACAATAATGCATTATAAAATTTTAAATTCAGAAATTCATCTTAAAGTGAAAAAAAGAATTTTTAAATGACTTATTAGTTTTTTTACTTTTCACTTTCTCATTATATCTTCTTCCATGTTAATCATTTCATTATCTGTATTATTTTCAATATTTTAACTTTCAGAGAATGTACTTAATCACACCAAAAAAAACGAAAGTGATGAATATACAAGAAATATTAGGAATATAATAAATGAAAGAAAGCTCAACTAATGGTAGAAATATAAAAATTCGATACAAATTCTTGCATAAAAGTCTAAACTCTTATAATATAAAAGTTACGGGGCGGGTATGGGACGGGGACCTTGAATCCCGACCCCACCCCATCCCCTTAACATAGGTTTCGGGTATTACCCATACCCGACCCCATCCCCATTTGTGCGGGTAAAACCCTATCCAAACGGGACGGGTACCCATGGGGATTGGTTTGGGTGGGGCAAATGGCCATCCCTAATATCAAGGCAAGAATTAAAAGTGACTCATTTGGCAGGGCAGCATGGGTGAAAATGGCTCACAAATTTCCTAACTGTGGAATATATCCTCAACTGAAGTACTTGCTGAGAGTGAGATACATAACTAAAGTACAAAAAATTCTACACCCGGAACTGCAAAAATACTTGTTCAATAAAACACCAATTACTCTTGTACATGAGGGAAAGCTTGTGATGACCCTTTAACTCAAGCCAGGTAACTTATTCATACAATGTACATCTGTGGCAGCAACTATGTAGCCTTAATATCAATATCACCTTCTCATATCCTCATGGATCCAAGGAATGATTTTCCGTCGAGTTTACTAGACAAAGTTTTCTTCACATAATCCTCATACCAAATTGTTCTGAACAAGGCAGGTGTCTCTGGTGTGATCATGCTAGTTATCGGACCTATTTTCGTATTTAATTCAGGGCTAAGAAATGTTGCAACTGATAGCCTCTCCTTTATAGAGTTTATTGTTGCTTGGTGTTCCACGCTGTGGTAGATCCCATTACTCATTATCTGTCACAAGGAAGCAACAAACAGTCAAAACCCCAGTAGATGCCCTAGAACTCAATGAGATTCAGGCATAGTTTACTCAGCTCCACAAAGGCTTTTTTCTGGGTGCTAACTTTTCCCTACACAAATGATGCACATTACACACAGAATATGTCTGCACTACTGCATCTTTGCTACTATAATTATTAGACAAAAGGAAGTTGTATCCATGAGCCCATGAAACAAGGGTTCTCTGTATAGAGATATGAGTTCACAGTGGTTATGAATCCTTTTATTTCTCTTTTCGGACATATAAACTATTTCGTGAAGAAAAAAAAATGCTTATTATACCGTGCAGACATACAATGAGAGAATAATACCGGCGCTGAGATTTTAATGCATAAACGTGAATGCACATGACACATTGACTATGTCTCTATATAAGCTGTGTTTGTACCAGCGTATGAAGTATCAATTTAGCTGCAAATAATATTGGATTCTCCTGAAGAAATACAAATTAATTCAGAATAGTGAAGATTCCTTTGAACCCTATTGAAAACTTAATTCAGAATAGTGAAGATTCCTTTGAACCCTAATGAAAACTACTAGTATTATAGAAAACAATGAGCTAACATGAAATGGCAATTAAGACAAGGCACATTCATTCAATATATTAGAGTGTAATGGGTTTGATCTCCACTTACCCACATTCGTCGAAGATGATGAATTGGGTGGTGTTTTCACAACTACCGCTGCACTTGGAAGATCGGGACCTTGAGGAATCTTTCCTGGATAGTTAGTAGCCGAAGGATCTGATCCAATCATACTGAAATTTTAAAAGAAACTAAGTTTAGAACATTGACAACTAAGTACACTTGAACTCATTTTTTATGTAAAAACAATGCAAGAAGATACACTCACCCTTTATCAGCGATCACCATTGACCGAAGTTCACAATAGGAAAGCTGCAGGTGGTTTGAATAGAAAGCTAAAAGCTACAACCACTTACTTCTTTATCAAACAATGTGAATTATGTAAAAAAAAAAAAAATATACCAATTACTTAAGATATCAGGGCTCTCTGCTAGCTTCAACTTTTTCAGTTTTAATTATTGGAGGCCTGTTACAATTCAATTCCTAGGGACCCGGCAGAATATAGATCAATACAAACATTTCCTAAAAGTCAGAACATTTGTGGCATCTGTTCTCATCTTTAAGGACCCACAACTAAGACAACATACTGAATAAGATAAGCGCTCGACTTGTTACTGCCACAGTGGGCATGCGAACATTTTGTGGCATTCGCACGATACAAAAAAAAAGTGGTAAGCGTTCACCAAAAACAAAGTACAAGCATATAAAAAAGAATCTTGTGCTTAAAACACTTACTGCTTGCATCAATGGATGATAGCTACTTCCAAATGATTATAGGGAATGAAACAAGAATACACTACTGCAATTTCTTTCTCCTTCCTCGTCCATAACCTGGGTAAGTATATATAATATGACAATGGAAATGTACCTATATAATGTGGAAATCCAGAGTTCTGTCAAACACAAGTTAAGTTAAGGTAAAATGTTTTCCTTATTGTAAGTTAGGAAGAGAAAGAGCTTCATGACTACGCCAGTTCTGCTTCAAAAACCAAATTAACTAAATTAATAAGCCATAGGATGTTTAGCATGAACAGAGTCAGTAGGCTATTTTCCTCTCAGGATCAAGAAGTTTCAAGATAGTTTTGGCGGCCAAATAGAGGCAATGAGGCATATAACGAAACACAAGATAATAGAACAATGTGGTATTTGATTTATTTAAGTTTCTTATTTCATTATTCATACTAAAAAAAGGTGAAGAAACAACAATCACCAGTTAAAAAAAACTCAATCCCCCTTAGCTGTCAGTCACACCTTCGTTTGGTTCTCTTACATCGGTTTTCCACCCAGTGTCTTCATCACTCTCAATCTGAAAACAACTACAAAAATTAGTTCAAATATCAATTAGATACCCTTGAACCAGAGTTCAGCAGTCAAAGAATGTGAGTAACATCAAATGAGCTCAGGTCTAACATGTACTTACCAATGAAAAATCACTTGCAGGAAAAAGGGGCACATACCCGCCGACACTTCTCCTCTCATCACAAGGACGAAGAACTCCCTTTAGTCAGGCAACACTAGGAGTCAGATACAAACAGAAGATGGAATAGTCTTGTAAAACTTATAAAAGGGCAGAAACCTTTGAAGTAAACTTTAATTACATGAGAAAATCAATAAACTTGACTCCAAATCCCCTTCTCATAGCTTCATACAGCACAGAGACACGTAGTAAAATTCGAAAATAGATCACATATACAAGCACATATTGCGTGTTTCCTTTTCATGTTGCTTCTTGATCCTATATACACACTCATTTATGTTATCCAGCCCACAGAAATATGTATAACGGCTAAATGGAATACAAACTGAAGCAAAAACAAACAAGTAATATAGAATACTTCTTACTTACCGAATGTTCTCGACACAGCTCTACTGCTACAAACAGTGGGCAATTTAAGCTTGAATATGCAGAAAGGTCGTTATTCCAAGCATTAGCATTTAGCAACCATCAGCGGGTGTATATCCGTTCCATCCGTATATCCTCCGCCACCAAATACTTCAACTGCTGTCTGCTTCATCCTGCAAGGGAAAAAGAGGAAATTTATTGAAAAAATCATCACTAGTCCAAGTTTTCTGTAAACAATTTATTGATTGAGCAAAGGCTTGTCAAAATCTTTCCAGATCTCCTTCTTCCTGCCAATTCTTCTTTTCTCACACATTGGGAGATTAAATAAACCTTTCAATATCTGATTTCCCTTTAGCCACCAATAAAAAGTCAATTCCATGGTTTACCACCTCCACCATGAAACTCTAATTACTTCTTAATCATAAAAAAGACCAGCGTGCAATACCGATACAAGGCCATACCTAAAAGATATCCATCAGCATCCAAATTCCTACCAGACTGATAAAAGAAAATGACCATTCACAATTATAGTTGGAGTGTCATATAAATACCTGAAAGAAACCCCGTTCTTTGCAAGCAGAGTGAAGCCTCTCCAAGGATAGGCTCTGGAGACACTAATTTCTGCAGATCGATAACAGGTACTGTTTGATCTATCATCCACATGCCAGAGACGTTTGCAAACAGGTCCTGATCATGTGTATGTATCGAGCTGGGACTTCTGCAAGTGAATGAATTTTCCAAATAACTTGCTAATCAGATTAATGAACCTCGTTTTCCTCTACTATCAGATAAGAATTCAGTCAAACTCTCTCTAATGATTTGTCTATCTTTTTGCTGCACTACTCCAATTGTCGCTTCTCAGAACGGAAGGTTATACTACAGATTGGTATTGTAAAACGGGGCATGCTAAAACCTATTTGCCCCATAACTAAATCAAAACATATGACAGATCTTAATTGAGTATCAAACTAAATAAAAGCAATTCATAGTTTCGTACTACTTACTGAGGTTAGGAAAACCGCAAAAATCCCAATCAAGTGAAGTGTTTATGCACAGCAGCATCAATATGCCCATCTCTTACCCGCCACTCCAGGACATCAATCTAACAATTACTGCAAAATTTCTAATAAATGAGTGAAGTTGTATAAAGATGAGGACGTGTTGGGTTGTTTCTGAAGATGGGTCCTCCTGCGCATTCATGAAGGACTTGATCTACTGAAATGAGATTGTTTAGACGATTAAGCATTGTTTTGTTATCTGGTTTTGGTTCTTGTTTTAGTTTGGGTTTATGGGAGGGAGAAAGAGCGAGCCGACTCGGAAAGACATCATCTTTGTCTGAGAGAAGGTATAGGGAGAGCATGATATATTTTTTACTCTTACACTCTAATTACACCTTGCAAATCATTTCTGCTGCCACCTGAATTGTAACCGGAGTAATTTAGATACCAAGAGGAGAAATGTTTTTGCTTCTCAAGAAACAAAAGTCAGGAGCACAAGTAAGAAGCAAAAACATTTTCTTTCACAAAAAGTTGATTTTTTTTATTTTAAAAGTCATTTTGAATTTGTATGCCCAAACTAATTTCTGATTTTTTTTTTCTTCCAGAAGTCAAAAAACAACTTATGAATGTGTAACCAAACAGCCTATAAGAAATTTTGGTTTCCATCCTCTCGAGATGTCACTAAGATTATGGATCTCCAATTATCCGTGGCAACTAGGTAAATCTATATTATATTTCTCCAAGACTAAAAAACTGAACTTGACCCTCTTGGATAGAAAAATTTATTACTAGTTAAAGGCTGTTCACCAAATATAGAGTTTCAAAACCACAAGAAATGTAGATAATGGCTCGTAAGTATGCTCGTAAGTATGATAACTAAATTGTGCAGCATGTTTTGGTACTAAGATACTTGATTACAATTATTACAGAATTTGATACTTAGTTACTTGATTACAAGAATTACAGAATTTCATAAAGGGTTGTCGGTACCTGTAAAATCATTGAAAAGAAATAGACTTTGAATAAGAAAAGAGATTGATGTTCCAGATAGACCTGTCATTGCATGTTAATACTGCAACATAAACAAAGATGTACTAGCTAATGTAATCCATCCATACCTTTTTATCTTATGCATGGATTACTCTCTAGGGATCTTATACAAGCTGAAAGCAATAACCTTATTAAAGGTATCAAAGTAGTCAATAATAGGCCTTCATGTCCCTCTGTCTCACTCTTATTTTTTGCAGATGACATCATGATCTTCACTAGAGCTAATCCTAAAGAGGTAAGACAACTAAACTGCCCAGATTTCCAACAACCGCCAGTACGAGTACGGGTACGCATACTTTAGGTTCCCGGTTTTAGAATTTTACACAAATGTGAGAACACACTATGTTTATATCCAAACATGGTTACTTGATCTAAACTCTCATTTCAATCATTGAAACTTTCTTAGAGGATGTTATAATAGTTGTTATCCACAAACTATTTTCATCAATGTTATTTTCAAGTTATTGAAATAATCAACATGACTTTCGTCACGAGTAAAGATGAACTTGACTAAAGAGAAAGCTTACCAACTCATATTTCAAGAAATAGATAAGCGATATAAACTCGGCTCGAAATAGCAAATGTGTATAATTGAAGTCTATATAGCAATACGACTTTTGTCTCAAAATAGGAGATAGAATTTTGAGTGATAGATAAGTTCAAGTCTCCGCATACCTTTTGTTGATGAAGTTCCACAAGTTCCCTGTTGTGAATCAACAATGGAAGACAAATAGACACATAACAGTAACCTTCTCCTCCAATTGGAAAGAGCTTGATAATTGATATTTTCTTTCTTGCCGAGTTTCAAACAATGATTTGACATTAATACAACTCTAGACTTCTCCCAAATTCATCCAAACGATCTCAGCCCTAGGATCTGGATTAACCTAATCTGAATAAGTACTAAAAAGACCTTACTGAATAAAATATAAGACACAATAAAAATGGATATTGACCAGTCTAATAGTAAAGACTTGACTCTGGGATATGACAGACTCTAGGCATATGACAATACCCTCCCCTTTTAAGCATCCTTGTCCTCAAGGATGAAGTCTGGAAATTGTGTTTGAATGTGAGATGATCCTCCCAAGTAACATCTTCAGGAGGGGAGTTATACCAGTGAACCAAGAGTTGTGGAATAGAAACATCTGCACGCAAAGTGACTCTGGTATTCAAAACAGCCACAAGAACAACAACAAAGGTACCAGTAGTATCAACCAAGGGTAGTGATGGGGATGGTGTAGTATGTAAGTCAATATTATTCTTAAGCTGAGAGACATGGAAGATATGATGTATTCTGGAGACCACTGGTAACTTCAGCTTATAAGCAACGGCTCCCACTCTCTGTGTGATTTCAAAAGACCCATAGTACTTTGCTGAAAGTTCGAAAATTTTTCTTAAGACTACTGAGGATTGTTGATAAGGTTGTAGTTTTAAGAATACCAGATCCCCAACAACAAAAACTTTATCACTCCTTGACTGGTCAGCATAAAACTTCATCCTATCTTGAGCATTGTAAAAATCCTCTCTGAGAAGCATGTGGTCTCTCTGTTTAAGATAGTCTTGAACACTAGCTACTGAAGTAGTGACATGAACATGGAAAGTCAAATGTGGAGGATAGTAGCCATACATGGCTTGAAATGGGGTCATTTTTGAACTGATATGATAATTGGTGTTAAACCAACACTCATCAAGGGATAACCAGTTGGACCAAAGTTTGGGAGTTGTGCGTGTCATGCATATTAAATATTGCTCCAAACAAGCATTGGTTCTTTCAGTTTGCCCATCTGTCTGAGGATAATAGGTTGTGCTGAGCTTCAAGGTAGTACCCAATGACTTGAATAGTTCCTGCCAGAAAGTGCTGATAATTTTTTCTATCTCTGTCAGATAATATGGATGATGACAAGCCATGTAGCTTGAATATGTAATTTAGGAATTCATTGGCTACAGAAATGGTTGTAAATGGGTAGCTAAGGGCTATAAAATGGTTGTACTTGGTGAGCTTGTCCAAAACTACCAGTATGACAGACTTCTTATTGGATATTTGAAAGCCCTCAATAAAGTCCATAGAAATATGTTGCCAAGCAACCTCTGGAACATGAAAATGTTGTAGAATACCAGCAGGAGCAGTATGTTCAGTCTTGTTGCATTGGCAAATATCATATATAGCCACAAAGTCATAATATCTTGTTTCATCTTAGGCCAAAAGAAGTAAGACTTAACCCTGTTATAAGTACCTGACATACCATAATGGCCACCTACTTCTGATGCATGAACTGATTGCATGATAGAAGTTCTGATATTCTTGCCAGAGCCAATGTAAATTCTTATCTTATATCTAATAATGCCCTCCTGGAGTGAGTAAGACTTGTGAGAATGAGTGATAAGTAATTCAACCAAGAGTTGTTGGGCTGTAGAGTCTTCTTTATAGCTACTCAAAACATCTTGAGCCCATTGAGGTTGGGCGAAAGAAAGAGCAAGGCATTCAGAGTTGGAAGGAGGGATTCTAGATAATGCATCTGCTGCTTTATTTTCCAGGCCTCTCTTGTATTTAATGACATAGTTTAACCCCAATAGTTTCATGAGCCATTCTGTTGAAGCACAGAGGTAAGCCTATGCTCCATAAAAAAAAAATAGGCTATGAGATAAGTAATGCCTCCATTTCTGGACTGCCATGACAATGGATAATAATTCTTTCTCATAAGTAGACATGGCTAATGCCTTGGGGACCCAATGGCTTACTGTAGAAAGAAATGGGTTTGTTATCCTGCATCAACAGAACCAACTCCTCTAGAGCAAGCATCAGTCTCCAGCACAAAGTGAATAGAAAAATTTGGGAAAGCTAGCACTGGGTCAGTAGTCATCACATGTTTGAGTTCAATGAATGCCTGCAATGCAAGAGGGGGCTACTGAAAAGAATCTTTTTTAAGCATATCAGTGAGAGGTTTGCTAATGGTACCATAACCCTTAATGAATCTTCTATAATAACCTGTCAAACCCATAAATCTTCTTAATTGCTTCAGATTTGAAGGTTGAGGCCAAGTCTGCATAGAAGATATTTTATCAGGATCAGCAGCAACACCATCAGAAGTAATAAAATGCCCCATATATTCCAGCTGAGGTTGAGCAATGTAACATTTCTTCTTGTTGAAAAAAAGAGAATGATTCATGAGCAATTGTAAGGTATGAGAAAGGTGCACAACATGATCTACTAGGGATGAACTATACACACAATAATAAATTTTATAAGAAACGGTTGGAAAATCTTGTTCTTTAGAGCTTGAAAAGTGGTTGGGGCATTGGTAAGACCAAATGGCATGACTTTGAACTCAAAATGTTCATGATGAGTTCTAAAGGCAGTCTTGAAAATATCATCAATATGCATCCTAATCTGATGGTAGCCCGACTTTAAGTCCAACTTGGTGAATATAATAACACCATTTAATTCATCCAGCAGCTCTCCAATAAGTGGAATGGGAAATTTATCTTTAATGGTTAGCTCATTTAATTTCCTATAATCAACACAAAATCTCCAAGAGCCATCCTTCTTCTTAACCAATAATATAGGTGTTGCAAATGGACTGTGGCTATCTTGGATAATGCCACAACAGCCTTATGCACATAAGGATATCTATATGGTTGTTGAGAAGTGGGTATGGCATTTGGTTTTAAAGGAATTTTATGATCTAAGGCTCTGCATGGTGGTAATGAAGTTGGTTCAGCAAAGACATCCTTAAAAGTATCTAAGACAGACACAATATCAGGGTGAGGAGGCATAATTGGAAGAGTAGATATAGAAAAGAACTGACTAATGTTTTGCTCTTGAGGAACTTTAAAATGGAAGGAGTGCTTGTGCTGCCTTGTAAAGTAATTTTTTGACCCTGATGAATGAAGGAAACTTTAAGTTGAGCTAAGTTGAAGATAACATCACCCAGTTGCTTCAACCAGTCAACCCCAACACCATGTCACAACCACCAAGAGGAAGAACTCTTAAGTGACCATAAAATTGAAAACCCTGCATAGTCCAAAATAATCAATTACACACACCTTGACTGATGGAGCTGCTCAGCTAGATTAGCATCCACAAAACTGTGGGTGCTACCAGTATCAATAAGGGCCAAAATATTCTTTCCATGAAGTAGTCCTGGAACTCTAATTGTATTTTGTGTGACCAAGCCAGTTAAAGCATGAAGTTAAATCTCCATAGTAATATCAGTAGAAGTTATTGGTGAAGCTGTTTCTTCTTCAGATTCTTCAACTGACAATGGTGATTGTTCTTCATCAGAGGCTACCAGCATGAATAATTGTTGAGTTTTACAAAAAATGTCCTAGCCTATAAAACTCATCACAACTATAGCATAATCCTTGATCACGTCTGACTTTCATTTGAGCATGAGTAAGCTTCTTGATAGAAGAAATGTTTGGTGCGGGTTTGGTAGGGGTGGTTGGATGTGTGATCAATGGTTTGGTAGAGGAGAAAGTTTGTTTAGGAGGGGTAGTGAGGGGTGATAAGGAGGGTTTATATCCCGATGAGTATGGAATAAATGAGCTGGTACTAGGCTGAAACTGGTGTTGAAATGGTTTAATTCTTTTAGTCTGTGAATCGACTGTAGCTTGTTGAATTGGAGCCAAGTAAAATACCTCCGTATCATATTTGGGGTTGAACATTTGCACTGGATTACGGATGTCATCCACTAATAAAACTCATTGTGAAGTATTCATCGGAAAGACTCTTATTCTTGGATTTCATTATAGATTTAAGAGATTCATATTTCTCATAGTAATCCTCCACAGTAGTTATCTGAGATAATTTGTTAAAACTACCCACATAATTATCATGTGCAACATCTTCGAAGTGAAAACAAACAGCAATAGAAAATCTATCCTAATCGATGAACGGTTTACCTTCCTGATAGTCTAAGAACCAAGCCTCAGCTTTACCGTCTAAATGAATAGATGCTAAATCAACTCGTTTCGCCGATTTCACATAATTGAGGTAGAAATAACGTTCACATTTACGAACCCATCCTCTAGAATTAGAACCATCAAATCTAGGAAAATCGATTTTAGGATGGCAGAAGTAGTTACCTGAAGTAAGCTGTAAATCACCAAATGGGTTTGAATGATGTGACGAGGGTACATCACCTGGATCTGGTGGCTGAGTAGAATAATCTTCAGGAATTGGAATACCCATATGCTTATAAAGAATATCAAACTTGAGTACCCAAAAAATCTTTAAGTTCCTTCATATCGTGTTCTAGGATTGATAATCGTTCCCCATCAAGCTTCTGCTGACGGGAAACGTCCTTTACTGTAGGTGCTTTTTCACCACCTCCTATCATGAATCAAAACACAAGATCGAATAGGATGATACCAAATGTTGTAAATCAACAATGGAAGACGAATAAACACATAGCAGTAACCTTCTCCTGCAATTGGAAAGAGCCTGATAATTAATTATTTTTTTCTTGCCGAGTTTCAAATAATGATTTGACATTAATACAACTCTAGACTTCTCCCAACTTCATCCAAACGATCTCATCCCTAGAATCTAGATTAACCTAATCTGAATAAGTACTAAAAAGACCTTACTGAATAAAATATAAGACACAATAAAAATGGATATTGACTAGTCTAACAGTAAAGACTTGACTCTGGGATATAACAAACTCTAGGTATATGGCATTCCCTTGAGTAGTTCTTTCGATGAACGTCGTGGAATCTAGAGCTCAACTACACTTATTATCCTAGTCCGAGACTTAGCTATAAGTAGATTAGAAATCAAGACTTATAGTTTTGGCAACTAAACTTGACAAACAATCTTGAGATAGAAACGCTTGCGAGTTCGACCAAGAAATGCTCTAACAATCTCCCCCTTTGTCAATTTTAGTGACAAAACTATCAGTACATATGGAATACAAAATAAATAAACTTTGTAGCTTCTCTTTCAAATGTTTGATCTCCTTAGTTCTTCAAGATTACTCGAAATCTTCTTCACTTCAAAATACTCCAATGATTTCAAATGTGTTCAACTCCGCATCATTGTTGTTGAAGATCCATAGCTATAATAATGAGAAAACAATAGCTCTCAATCATCGTTATACAGTGTCATAGTATTATTACACATCATCAAAGTTCAATTGTATCACAACTTTGACAACAATACTATGGTGATATGTATCACTCCCCCTTAGTCAATACTTCATCTCACATGAAAACAACTCCTCCTTACATAATGATCCGAAAACCATATGTATTTTTAGTGTGAACTACACATTAATTCTCTGCATTTTTGTCAATAAAATTAGCAAAGGTACGAATACTAATGGGATCCTAATGAAATTTCCATATAGATACTTCATGACCAAAATAAAAGCACATATCAACTTGTTTAGATGCAATCATATAGCCGAAAATAAATGCATTCATCAAGGAGTTTATACAGATACAAGATAACCCCTATAATATTCCACAACCGCACTCCCCACAGAGATTTGGCAATTAAGCACAAGTCCAATTAAGAACTCTCCCCCATAAAATGTCTTTCCCGAAAGAACAACAAGAGCGACTTTACTTTTACAAGAAAAAAAGGATTTCTTTGGACATTAACAGATCACATGAAACATGAATTTGTATCAAAAAAATCTCAATTAAGTTAACCACAAGAGAACCCCTGATTAATTTAATCGTAAATGCTCACATAAGAAAACTTACGGAGCCGCACGGTATTTACATAAATATATGGATCAGGGAAGATCAATATTGCGGAATACACAAAGATTCATTCTATTTTTCATCACTATTTTTACAATGACATATAATAGACTTTAATCTTTGTAAACAAAAGTTCATCCTATCTTTTATCAATACTTGCATGCTAACATATGAAAGACTTAACTTTTGACCATGTATGGGACAATCACAGTTCACGGGCGCAAACACACATATCCCATAACAAGTTGCAATATATAAAATCATAAAGATTAATACTACAAAATCATCTCCCAAATAAACTTTAGAATTTAAATAAATAAATATAAAAACATTGCAAGATGAAAATTGTTGGAAATAGCTATGTGTGTACTCACAATAATTGTTATTCCAAACCCTAATTATCCTTCTTAAAATACAAGAATAAATTCTCATAAGAAGTTTCCTAGACATTTATTAAAAGAAACGACTCCAATAAAACATTTCACTTACTTTGAATGATCTTCTCAGATTCCTTATATTTATCAAGCTCATCTTCGATTAGATTAATCCTGGATTCAAGGTTATCCATATTTTCTTCAAGTCTTTTGAAAAAAGATTCAAGTTCACTTTTCAGGGCACTTACTTGTTCCAAGACGAGATTCATGGTTAAAGAGAGCTTATCAAAAGGAGAGACAGAGGGATTTCCATCAAGGGAGGAATCACGTTTGTCAGAGCACATTTCACTATCAGAAGAATCAAAACAAATCTTTTTAGAGGGAAAAAGAACAGTCCAAACATCACTTTCTTTTCTTGAAAGACTTGATGAGGACATGATAAAAGAGATAAGTGAAATGCTTTATCTTAGGAGAAATCTTCATCTCAAAAATAAGGAAGATAGAGGATAAATTTCCAAAAATAAAACTTTAACCAAACCCCTAACAGAAATTGGTTATCCCCAGAAAAATTTCTTACAGGGAAAAGCCGTTTATGAACAGAAACGGTTCTTAGCTCAAAAAGGATCCACAAGAAGAACAGAAACAAACTAGAGAATCACCCTAAATATTTCATCACAAAACCTCTTGAAGATTATGGTTCTTTTTTAAGAGAGAAAAACAACAAGAACCATCTTAAACCTTATTACAGATTGTAACTTCTACAATCCAAGGAAGGACTGGGTGGTTTCTTATGAGGATAAGAAGTATTTGTTATTCCTTGTTTTTGTCTTGTTTTTAAGAAGGAAGAGTTATGTGCATCATTCTTCCTTTTCAGTAAAGTTTTGAATACCTTGTCTGTTGATTTTCGTAAACTATGAATGACTTTGGAAATCTCTTTTGAACGAGATGAAGGTTTCTTATGAGATTTCCTTTTTATCTTCTGAAAAAAAGGTTTAACAGAGGAAAGATTTTCTTGACACTTTTTGTATATTGTATCTTGATGATCCTGATTTCTACACACAAATACCAAACCATTTGTTATGTCCTTGTATTTTTTTATATCAGCAGAATGACTTGAGAATGATATAGATTCAGGAATAACTTGCTGAAAATACCTAGAAAAGTTAAACGAAGAGGTTTGATATATCATAATAGGATCATAATTGCAAGAGACGGCAATTTCTTGTCTTAAAATCCGCAGTTGGCATTCCATATCATCAATCTTTTTAATTAAGGTTTCTCTTTCCAATTGAAACTCTTCTGGAGAAGTAAGATTGAATATTATGGAATAGTCAGGACTGTTAGGAGGACAAGAGTGATTATCAGCAAGGAACTTAAGAGAACCTTCACAGATATTTTCCTCAGGACAGTAATCAAGAGTAGCCATCCATGCTTTAGTTAACTCACTAAAATTTTTATCAGAACATTTGGAAGTATCATGGACACTTCTATAACACTTGGAACAAGTTTCATTATCATAGTTTTTCAGAACTATTTTATCTCTTTTATTGATTTAAGGATCTTTCTTTTGAGACTTTCTTTTACTCTGTCTGAGAGTCTTCTTTAACTGTTGTATAAACAGTGAAAGATTAGAATTAAAGCAATTCTCATTTCTTGTATCAATCAATTTAGGACGTCGAGATTTTTTATCAGATGCAGCAACAGAGTTGGCTAGAAAGTGACATTTTTCTCTTTGACATAGTTCAAGATCGAAAATCTTTAGCTTTCCAACAGGAGTATGTCTGGAAAGAGTATCAAGGTTATTTCCTTCAACGATGGCATGCTTCTTAGAATCGTATTTGGATGGCAGCGATCTGAGAATTTTCATCACAATGTCCTTTTCAGGAATAGTCTTACCCAATGCAAAAGATGAATTAAAAATTACAGAAACTTTGTGATTAAATTCATCAAATGACTCTTCATCTGCCATACAAAGGTTTTCCCAATCAGAACATAGGTTTTAAATCCTAGCTTCCTTTTCAGAGGTATTCCCTTCAAATACAATTTCTAAGATATCTCAGGCTTCTTTAGACTTTGTGCAAGTAGTCACATGATGCTGAAGATCCGGGGTAATGGCATGTATGATAACATTTAAGCCGTCAGAATTTTGCTTCACATCAAAGATTTCTTCTGGACATGTTTATGGGTAAAAACTATTTATACTAGTTTTGGTAATTTTGGGTGTGTGGATGAGAAATGAATCTAAACCCTAAACAAATGCACTGCACGGGATTGCTTTTGATTCGAGAGATCACTCTGCACAATTCTGGCCTAAACCAAGAAATGGTCATTCCAGACTTGCTTTGGTCACATACTGAAGGAGATGGGGTTGATCTTAGGGAGGGAAGCGAAGAAGGTGTTGAGATTGTGAAGGTGTTGGATGTTTATGACTTGTATCAGAATGGTGGTTTCTAGATACTGATGACAACACTTGGCTTTTTCTGTGCCTTGTTCGTCTTGTTTGTAAAATAGGTAAAGGACCTATTTATACAAGTCATAGAGCGCAAACCCTCATCTCGTAGGAAGTGGAGTAAGTTGAGTGATTTAGTAGTGGGGTCGTGTGGGTGATTGCACGATCACGTCTTATCCCACTTATCCCATCATCGCTAACCGTCCATGCTTTCCTGACACGTTCTTATGATGGCGCGTTTCATGCTGTAAACCGCCAAACCAATACCCCCAGTAAGTATCCCCCTGTTTGTGACATGCTTGATGTATTGATTTTGTGGATCGTGGGTCCCACAGAAGGTAGCATACGGTGATAGGTTAAATAACTAAGTTATTTGGGAAATCGATATTTATGAAATATCGTGTGTATTCTATGCATGTAATGCATCGAATATATTCAGCGTGTATGAAGCATCTCTGTTTTAAGGCTTAACAGAGCAAGTCACGGATAAGCGTCTTAAAATAGCATCACGTCCTACCATCTTCGAGTGATCGTTTGGAGACTGCATGTTCGATCCATGCTTTGGCTGATCACTCTATATGGAAGAGTGGCGGACGGTGATCATGGGGATGTTTCATTAGTCGCTTAACTCCTAGCCAGGGCTGACCAACCAAGATGGTAGAGTTTTACGGACGAGATGATCTTGACGTTCATCTGCGACCGTTGATGGAGGTTTTAGGGTTTTGGAAGATGTGGCAAGCATCACTCATCAACTTCACCGAAACCAAGCATGTGAAGTGTTTTAGGCACGACCGAACGGGCATGTGTGTATACGGATTTCCAGTGCACACGTCCGTACCTCACTGTCCCACGAAGGTGCAATCTAGACCACTCAATTTGATTGGCAAAGAGGAGCGGTTGAGATCGATTTGCAACAGAAATCCCATGCCGCAAAGAAGTTGGAAACCGTGCGACATGCCTACTTCGGGCGCGCATTTCGAGACGTCCGACCTTGGTTGGCCTTGGTCGATCGGTAATGCATGTATATGGGCCCATGGTGATCATGTTGACATGCTCGGGACCTTTTAAGCCTACATCTACACCCTCCATCCAAGCTTGCGAAGATGGACGTTCGTGATCGATTAGCGACACATGTAACATGCCGCAAACACCAATTAGGGTTTTTTATCGGTCGTGTGTAGACAACTTCAACCGATTAGTTTTGCAAGTTATGCTTCTCCCTTGGGGAGTCCGACCATGTGGGACCCACATTGGGCCGGTGATGAGCATGATGGTACCTGTCCCACGGTCATAGGCTTGATCTATGTCATCCAAACATGCTGGTGAAGTTGGATGGTTGTGATCAAACTGCGATACATATGAAATTCCGTGACCCTTTAAAGTATCACGCCAACCTTGTTTTGAGCGAGCGTTTATTGGTCCATGGATTGATCGTGAGAAAGTCGGTCAGGTAGGTAGGAAAGGGGTCCGTCGGTGTGCAGTACAAGTTTGTCCGGCCGTTCATGGGATAATCCACGCCGTCCAACTTGGCTTGCGAAGTTGGATGGTCACAACTTCTTTGAGACTATTTTTGACATCCTTGCGCATACGAGCCACTCCATACCAGCTCAACCATCCTTCTTCAAGGCTGGCATTTGGTGGTTGTTTGGGGGCATAACACATGTTCGACCGGCCAGGGCATGAACGGGCTCGCTGATGGTCATTGCGGTGATAGGCTGATCCTGCTGAGGTTCGTCTAGGCTGGTTAAATCATGCGGCCAACTTGTGTGGCCGTGATCATTTCTGAGACTGATATGGACAGTCCAGATTTCCCTCAGGAAATTAAATATGCTCAATCGGGCTAGTATAACACACCGAGAGATGTATGTTCAATCAGGATAGTATAACACACCGAGAGATGTAGCATGTACGGGTATTTCGTGCATGCCTCATTATTGATACTTGGATATTCATGTTACTCTGATGAGAGCAAAAATCAGTCATCATGTCGCACCAATAATGATGGTCCTGCTGAGAATAGCACGGGAAATACAAGGCTAGTCATGCATTAATTATTAATTCTATAAATCCACATAATATCGGGATTGTTGCTACATGCTCCGTTCTGGGTGAATTTTGTATATTTATCGAATTGCTTCAGATAAATAAAATGAGAGGATTTTTGCGCTCATCATTTGTCAAATGGCCTTACCCTTTGCAGGATGTCGGCATAAAAATTAGTTTTATAACTTTATCCCTGAACTAAAATCCACCATCAACATTAAGTCCCCTGCCTAGCACATAATGGTTGCATTATTGTGGGGTAGGCATGAGATGGTGACACATATAACGTAAGAAGACAAGATAAAGAAGCTTACCCGGAAGATTCTTGACCGTCCGCTTAGTAATTGTCCATGTGAAAGTACCGGTGCAAGCATGGAATTTTGGGTGGGACTGTTTCCTTCCTTGGGCGTTCGAAACAAAAGAGGAATCCTTTTTATACTAGGATTCTCCAATTATTTGAGCATAAAATGAGTGCTAACTTTCTTTATCTCTTTTTTTTTCCGCCTGGCTTCTCCAGTTGCTGTCACTCCCGCCGACACTACCACCCATTGACACTGCCGGACTTGATGCCGCCATCGCCAACAAGGTAAGTGCTTCACAGTTCTCTCATTGCTCTGCCCTTTTTTTTTTTCTAGATGAAAACCCTAGTTTTTAGGTAAACCTCTTTTGCACTTTGAGAAAGTCATCCAGTTGTAGATGAAAAGCATTGCTTAGTAGAACCAGCCACGAACATACTGATTTCGCTCCCCTTTTTATTGTTGCATGTAAAGCCCAGCCTTAGGTTATAATTTGACAAAACCCTGGATCAGGCTTCGTAGTCATGACTCCATGGATAGAACTCGTATGCTCCTTTATCCATAAAAAACGTGGCAAACCCGAACAAATGTGGGCCCCACCGTGTACGCTTCGATCAATCGTCGGCCCTACTGTGCCTGCTTCGATTGAGAGCCTGCTCCATGCTCGTCCCGCTCGAGTGTCAGCCTTGCTATGCCTGCAATAGTTGTGGGACCCACCACGTTCTTGCTTTGCTTGAACGCGAATGCGGGGCCCGTTGTGCTCATTTTCTCCCATGAACATTGATATAACCAAGTCCTCGGGATAGAGTCTGGCCCGCTTCTGGGGCCAGATATGTTTTTTCCTATTGCACGGTAGTTGTCCTCAAATATTTGATAAACATCCACTGATTGTTATCCCGCATCTGTAGCCTTTGCAGACGGCAGGTGAAGACTCCTTTTGTTTCCGGGATCTTATTAACTTGTGAATTATAAAGAAAACGTCGAGTCTTCTCCCATCGCATAATTATTTCTTTCCTTGTCCCAGGTATTGCTCCATGTATGTTACACAAATTGATCTGATTGATCATGATTTTTTTTAATGTTAACCATAACTACTTCTCGCAGGATATCATGGAAGCCGCCGGCAAGGATTACTCTGGCATCTCTCCCGAAAGAATCTTCGAAGTGAATAAACCTGAGACTGATGGTACCTTCGAGGAGATGATGGCTAAAATTGATGTTCCGTTTCGCGAGGCTGATCGCGCCATATGGGGCATTCCGATTTTGTATCTGCGTATTGCTCGAGAACGCACTCGAGGTCTCCTGGCTTTAATCGACAGAGAGGAAAATGGAGGCTTGAGGAAGCGTCGCAACCACCGATAAGTGCAAGAGATGAGAGATTTGCTGCACGACTGAAAAGACGAAGGGTTGAACATGAACGACCTCTAAAGGAAGATATGTGTGATTATTCGATATGTGATGGTGTGATCATCCTCGATTCTGATGTGTATGAGCCCTAGCTCCCAAAAGTTTTCAGCACGATCTCCAATGTTGCATCGGCTCTTGAGGAAGATATAGAAGATGTCCTGCTGAGGATGTTAACAAAGCGGAAAACATTGCTGCAGAAATATTCGAAGTTGAAACCGAGGAAGATTTGAAGGAAGAGGCAGTAGCGACCACGGTGATGATGTTGAAGCAGGCTTCGGCGGTTGGGAAGATATAATCGCTCTCTTTGATGACTAAACCTTCGTGTTCCTTCTCTTTTATTCTTTTCTGAGTATTTTCTCGTATTTTGTGAAAATTTTCCTCCTTGTACTCAGTGGCGGCTGAGTCCAAGGTCTTCTTATTTTCTGCTTGCTCGTTTGAACAAGGTTTTTTTTTATGTTATATTTTTTTGATACAAATCTTTCATTAAGACTGTATTGGAGTCTTCTCAGGCGCAGTGGTGTGCCTTCATATGATTGCATGTGATTCTTGTGATAAAAGAATTAATGCCATAATAAAACACCACAAACCTATCTGTGCTCTCCTGGCGTAAGTCTTATTCTGTTGGAGTAGACTTCTCAAGGCGCTTTCCCTTTTTTCTCTGCATTCATTTTATTCCTCCAACGTTTCCCGAAGGGTGTGAAATGTTTCTTTTTTAGGGTTCTCTGGTTTAATTTGGTGGGTAATGATGATGACTCAGGATTTTGTGTCATGCCCACGGATTAGGATATTTCTAAAAGAAAATGATACTTTGATTAATTAAGAAATTGGAACCCTAATAATTATGAACGCAAGTAGTGCAATCATTTTGGAGGAATTACAAAAATTGCACAGAAAGGGAAATTATTGGAGGAATGTTGGAGGAACCATCACGGAGAACGCTGGAGAAAAAGAACATCGTTTCCAGGTATTATAAGGTTTAAGCCATCGTGAGTGGATCGTCACGCCCTCAAGCTTGTCAGCATTGATGATCTTGCAATAACCGCCTAGGATGACATCTGCCACCATGTATGGTTAATCTTCCTTTGATGTTGGTGAATCAGGTTGAGACGTCATCTTCACTGATACGCTTCCAACTTGGAATGTGGTCACCTTCACTACCATATCTCCAATTCGAAACGGGTTTGGACTTGGTATAACTCCTTGATTTTGTGACACATTGTCTCTGACTGCTTCCAATCTCTTGGAAAAACACTTGAAAGGACCAGCACCCCACTCACATCTCTTAGTGGCGGTTAGGTTATTGATCGAAACAAGTCCCCGAGTCTCAGCAGGAAGAGGTTTTACTGTTTGTAAAAAAAGGTTATTCAATGAGACTTACTTGGGCTCAGAACCTTTTAAGGTATGAGTTCCGGCCTTCTACAAGAAGTTGCGTCACTTCTGAAAGGTATCGATACGGAAACAAATAATCCTCAGGATTTGACGGTTCATTGGAGATTCTTTCAGTTACTGAAATCGGCAAAAGACACACTCATACTGCTGCCTTGTTGTCGTGTATCCACGGGCGTCCCAGGACCATGTCGTAATTCGGATACTCTTTTACTATGTAAAATTTAGCCTGTGTTAGGGCATCACCGATTTTAACTTCAAGGTTAATGTATCCATAGGCGTCTCTAAATTCCCCTTCTGAGTCCCTGATCACGGTTGGGCTGCGAATAACCTCCTGTTTTGAAATATTTGCGGCTCTCAGAGTCTTGACAGTGATGGTGTTGAATTCGGAGGCTACGTCAATCAATGTGCTATCAAATTCGACATCCTTCAAAAGAGTGATGGTCAAGAGTACCCAGTTCCCCTTGTCGGTTGCATTTTCCAGGAAAGACTGAGGATTCAAGACTGCTTCCTTTTTCGGATACAAATGCCTGCCTGACACGATATTGTTGAGGGTTGTGAACATGTGTTGATGCTGGGCCTTGGAGAGATACAACATTTCACACAAATGCTCCATCATATATTGTACAGTCTTGTGGACAGAATTCCCAGAAATCATGAAGCTCCTAATAGGAAGAGTATCTCTATGAACACCTTCGATTCCCAACTGGAGTTCTCCTGCCTCTATCTTTTCTCTGAAGATTTGTTTTAATTTGTTGCAATCCTTGTTCGGGTGATGGACGAACCTATGGTAGCGGCAGTACTTGGGGTTTGCCATCTCTTCCTCGGTTGGTGGGCGCCTGATAAAAGGTAGCTTGATCGCGTCATCTTGAATCCACGCTTCCAAGAGTTCTATGACTTCATTCATGAGAAAGGGGAAGTTCGGAACTGTATCTCCGGATTCTTGCGTAGGAGCCTTTCCCTCTCCCCTTCGAGATGAATTCGTCATCTACACTGGTGTTGCACGCTTGGGCGGTTGTTCAGTTGTTAATGCTTTCCTCTTTCCTTATTTTCCCACCATACTTACAGAAGGACCAGTGTTATATTGCTTGTGATGAGACATCTGCTTCCTTGGCTTTCACGTGCATCTTCGTTTCAGACGATCTTAGTTCTCTCCAACAAGGCCGGGGCTATTGTGGCCGATTGCTTAGCGGCTTCATGGAGTTTAGAAAATGTTTGAAAGCCCATATTCTCTAACAAAGCACGGTATATGGGAATCATTTTGTTAGTGCATAACTCCACCAACTAGCGTTCGGTGACATTCGGATCATGGAAATCTAATGTTTGAGTCCTGAACCTCTTAACGAAGTCGTTCGGATGTTCTTCACTCCATTGAAAGATTCTTCCCAAGTCTGAAAAGGTGACCTGCTCAGACACGAAGAAATATTTCCTGTAGAAGGCACCGACCATTTCACTCCAATTGGATACACTATTAGGTGCGATATTGTTTTACCAAGTGTATGCTCTCCCGGTAAGTGACTTCGAGAACTCTTTCAGGCGGAGAACATGATTGTATTCGTGTTCCCCTACAGACTCCAAAAATCGAGAGACATGTTCACGAGCATTACCAGTACCATCATAATGGGAGAATTGAGGAGAGGTGTAGCCTCTTGGAAGGGGGATCAATTGCACATCTTGAGGGTATGGGGTCTAATGATGGTGCATGTCCTCTGGATTTCCTTTGCCCCAGTTTTGGAGGAGTCGATCCAAGTCCTCACGCGTAATTAAGTTGGATGGATGGTCCCTTCCTCTTGGGCATTCATGAGTGTTACGATCTTCTTCATCCATGTGGGCCTGTGCCGGTGGAGTGTCTACTCCGGGTGTATTGCAAACGTTCCTTGTTAGCTCCAGGGGATGTCGTGACCCTTATGGAAATCGTTTAGTTAAAGATTTGAGAAAAGTAAGTACCTCCTTATGAGTTGCATCCATATCTGTTTGGGATCTAGCAAGAACTTTCTGCCTTTCCATCAGATCCACAATGGTAATAGGGGGTTGTCCTCCTCTGGTTCCTCCAGCCCCTCGTCCTGAAAAAGGAGTAGCAGTTTCCCTGGTGATGACTGGAGACGTTACACTTGAATAAATGTCGGGATTTGCGGTTGCTCTGGCTCTGGTGATGGGAGGTGTCATGTCTACTAGAAAATCATCTGCTCCGCTAGTGTTGGTGGTGGAGGAGATGGATCCACGAGATGTATTGATCATATTCTGCATGGAAGCTCCGCTGACTGGGATACCAATACCAAGAGTATTGTTGGCGCTAGTTCCCTCGGAATTGATCCTTGATCCTGACCTAAGTTCTACCATCTTGCAATTCGAACAGATTGGAATAAAATTGAAATTTGAACTTGCAACCGAGAGATTAATCCCACTGTGGTCGCCAATTATTTATTGGTAAAAACTATTTCTACTGGTTTTGGTAATTTTGGGTGTGTGGATAAGAAATGAATCTAAACCCTAAACAAATGCACTGCACGGGAGTGCTTTTGATTCGAGAGATCAATCTATACAATTCTGGCCTAAATCGAGAAATGGTTGTTCCAGACTTGCTTCGGTCACAAAGTGAAGGAGATGGGGTTGATCTTAGGAAGGAAAGAGGAGAAGGTGTTGAGATTGTGAAGGTGTTGGTTGTTTATGACTTGTATCAGAATGGTTGTTTATGGATACTGATGACAACACTTTGCTTTTTCTGTGCCTTGTTCGTCTTGTTTGGAAAATAGGCAAAGGACCTATTTATACAAGTCATAGAGCGCAAACCCTCATCTCGTAGGAAGTGGAGGAAGTTTAGTGATGGAGTAGTGGGGTCGTGTGGGTGATTGCACGATCACGTCTTATCCCACTTCTCCCATCATCGCTAACCGTCCATGCTTTCCTGACATGTTCTTATGATGGCGCGTTGCACGCTGTAAACCGCCAGACCAATACCCCAGTAAGTATCTCCCAGTTTGTGACATGCTGGATGTCTCGATTGTGTGGATCGTGGGACCCACAGAAGGTATCATACGGTGCTAGGTTAAATAACTAAGTTATTTAACCGAAACCAAGCATGGGAGGTGTTTTAGGCAGGACCGACCGGGCATGCGTGTAGACGGCTTGACAGTGTACACGTCCGTACCTCACTATCCCATGAAGGTGCGATCTAGACCACTCAATTTGACTGGCAAAGAGGAGCGGTTGAGATTGATTTGCAACAGAAATCCCATGCCGCAAAGGAGTTGGAAACCGCGCGACATGCCTACTTCGGGCGCGCATTTCGAGACGTCCGACCATGGTTAGCCTTGGTCGATCAGTCATGCGTGTAGATGGCCCATGGTGATCATGTTGACATGCTCGGGACATTTTAAGCCTACATCTACACCCTTTATCCAAGTTTGTGATGATGGACGTTTGTGATCGATTAGCGACACATGTAACATGCCGCAAACCCTTAATTAGGGTTTTGTATCGATCTTGCGTAGACAACTTCAACCAATTGGTTTTGTAAGCTATGTTCCTCCCTTGGGGAGGCCGACCATGTGGGATCCATATTGGGACGGTAATGAGCATGCTGGTACCTGTCCCACGGTCATAGGATTGATCTAAGTCATCCAAACATGCCGGTGAAGTTGGATGGTTGTGATCAAAATGCGACACATATGAAATTTCGTGACCCTTTAAAGCATCGCGCCAGCCTTGTTTTGAGCGAGCGTTTATTTCTCCATGGATTTCTCGTGAGAAATTCGGTCATGTAGGTAGGAAAGGGGCCCGTCGGTGTGCAGGACAAGCTTGTCCGGACGGTCATGGGATAATCCACGCCGTCCTTCTTGGCTTGGGAATTTGGATGGTCACAACTTCTTTGAGACTATTTTTGAAAGCCTTGCGCATACGATCCACTCCATACCAGCTCAACCATCCTTCTTCAAGGCTAGCGTTTGGTGGTTTTTTGGGGGAATAGCAAATGTTCGACTGGCCAGCGCATAAGCGGGCCCGCTGATGGTCATTGCGGTGATAGCATGCTCCTACTGAGGTTCGTCTTGGCTGGTGAAATCATGCGGCCAACTTGCATGGCCGTGATCATTTCTGAGACTGATATGGACAGTCCATATTTCCCTTAGGAAATTAAATATGCTCAATCGGGCTAGTATAACACACCGAAAGATGTATGCTCAACCGGGCTAGTATAATACACCGAGAGATGTAGCCTGTATGGGTATTTCGTGCATGCCTCATTATTGATACTTGGATATTCATGTTACTCTGCTAAGAGAAAAAATCAGTCATCAGGCCGTACTAATAATGAGGGTCCTGCTGAGAACAACACAGGAAATACAAGGCTAGTCATGCATTAATTAATAATGCTATAAATCCACAGAATATCGGGATTGTTGCTACATGCTCCGTCCTGGGTGAATTTTGTATATTTATCGAATTGCTTCAGATAAATAAAATAAGAGGATTTCTGCGCTCATCGTTTGTCAAATGACCTCACCCTTTGCAGGATGTCGGCATAAAAATTGGTTTTACAACTTTTGCCTTGAACTAAAATCCACCATCAACATGACTATATCTACCAATATCCTTAGGCATAGATACATCGCCTTCTGTATTAACCGGAGGATCATAGACATTAAAAACACGTTCCCATGTTTTAAAATCACAAGCTTGAAGAAAAACACGCATAACGATTTTCCACCATGAGTAGTTTGAGCCATCGAAGACTGGTGGTACGTTTATGGACATAGAATTTATATCCATATAGTCAGATCGCTTACAAACACAGACTTACGAGGTCTTAAATGTGTTTGCTTGATCTGATACCAATTGAAAAAATAGGTGTACAGCAACCTCACCCAATATTTCGCTTAATTATCTATATGGAATAACTCCAATATACTCTCAAGAGAGTCAACTAGACAGTCAGACTCAATCTTAATAAAAAGTATATCAAAGAGTTATATCTCAATTTCTTGATTCAATCCGCAATAAACAAATAGGAATTTGCGAGCCTGATTGAATACAAGAGAAATAACTTGAACGGTACCAAAGACCAATGTTTAAGGATCAATCAATTTTAAACAACAACCAAAGGTTGGATTTACCAATTGATTGATTCAACACACAACCTGTGATATTTCAATTATATAGCAAAATATAACCCGGAAAAAAAATAATACAAACACCAGAAGTTTTTTTAACGAGGAAACCACAAATGCAGAAAAACCCCGGGACCTAGTCCAGATTTGAACACCACACTGTATTAATCCGCTACAGACACTAACCTACTACAAATCTAACTTCGGTCTGGACTGTAGTTGAACCCTAATCAATCTCACACTGATACAAGGTACAGTTACGTTACTTACATCTCTGATCCCAGCAGGATATTATGCACTTGATTCCCTTAGCTTATCTCACCCACAACTCAGATTTGCTACGAACCAAAGTCGAAGACTTGATAAACAAATTTGTCTCACACAGAAAAGTCTATTTAATAAAGAAATCTATCTCCCACACATATACCTATGAGTTTTTGTTCCGTCTTTTGATTAATCAAGATGAACATGAACTAATTGATAACCCGGACTTATATTCCCGAAGAACAACCTAGTATTATCAATCACCTCACAATAATCTTAATCGATTAACAAAACAAGATATTGTGGAATCACAAACGATAAGACGAAGGTGTTTGTGACTACTTTTCTATCTTGCCTATCAGATATATAAATTTCGAGCCAATCTTACAATTGTACTCAATCACGATATAAAACAGCAAGATCAAATCACCCAACTACAGAGAAAATAGTTGGGTCTGGCTTCATAATCCCAATGAAGTCTTTAAGTCGTTAACCTACAGGGTTTCGTGAAAAACCTAAGGTTAAAGGAGAATCGACTCTAGATTATGCAACTAGTATCATACAGGGGGTGTGAGGATTAGGTTTCCCAGTTGCTAGAGTTCTCTTTTATATAGATTTCAAATTCAAATCAGGGTTTGCAAACTAAGTTACCTTGGTAACAAAGCATTCAATATTCGCCGTTAGATAAAAACCTGATTAGATTTAAGCTAATATCTTTCAACCGTTAGATCGAACTTAGCTTGTTATACACAAATAAAATGCACCTTCATTTAGGTTTGGGTAATCTTACCTAAACGTGTACACCTAGTTGGCTCAGCAATAATTAACCAATGGTTAGCCATATGATCACTTTTATATCAACCTTATTCATCTTCACCATAACTAGTTCAATTGACTCAAATGAACTAGTTAGAGAGTTGTTCAATTGCTTAGATCTCATAGAAGTATACAAGACATAATCGAATCAAAATTGATTTTGATTCACTCGAATCAATTCACGAACATTATTGCCACGGTTTGCAAAGTTGCATTCCTTATATTATATAAATGTTTTAGTTCATGAACAAACCTATTTTAGAAAGTAACCTTCTTAGGTAAGCAAACGGGTACGCATACTTAAGTGACCAGATTGAGTTTGTTCTCACTTACAAACTCCAACAGAAATTCACGGACGTGAACTTTCCGCCATTATGCGTACGGGTATGTATACTAACCCGGATTTCCAACAACCGCCAGTACGTATACTGGTATGCATACTTTAGGTTCTCGGTTTTGGACTTTTACACAAATGTGAGAACACAATATGTGTATATCCAAACATGGTTAGTTGATATAAACTCTCATTTCAATCATAAAAACTTTCTTAGAGGATGTTATAATAGTTGTTATCCACAAACTATTTTCATCAAAGCAATTTTCAAGTTATTGAAATAATCAACATGACTTTCGTCACGAGTAAAGATGAACTTGGCTAAAGCGAAAGCTTACCAACTCATATTTCGAGAAATAGATAAGAGAGATAAAATCGGATCAAAATAGCAAATGTGTATAATTGAAGTCTATATAGCAATAATAGATAGACTTTTGAGTGATAGATAATTTCAAGTCTCCACATGCCTTTTGTTTATGAAGTTCCACAAGTTCCTAGAGTAGTTCTTCGTCTTCATTCGATGAATGCCATGGAGTATAGAGCTCAATTACACTCATTATCCTAGTCTGAAACTTATCTATAAGTAGACTAGAAATCAAGACTTATAGTTTTGGCAACTAAACTTGACAAACAAGGTTGAGATAGCAACGCTTGCAAGTTCGACCGAGCAATGCTCTAACAGTATCCACCAATTGGTTCTGACATAAAACTTAACTTTGATGTCATTTTTATACATAAGTCTCAACCTGTTGGAATTGGACTAATACTAAGGATTGTTGCATGTCAATTCATTAGAGAAAAAGGAATGCAACCTATTGGGTCATATGAAGAACAGTGAGAAGCAATAGCGGCATTGGAGGCCGTTAAATGGGCTAAACGGAAGGCATTAAATATCTACACCTGAAAGGGGACAATTTAAAAGTAATGGCATCTATTAATGGTGCATTATGAAGAATAAGTTGGGCAACAAATAGTGTGATCCAGGAATGCCGTATGTTACTTATGGATTTTTCTAGTTGGAAGTTCTCTCATGTTAAAAGAGATGCAAATTGAGTTGCTGATAAAATAACAAAGTATGCAAGAAATTAATATATGAGTGAATGATCTATTAGTCCACCATATTTCCTTATTGAAAATCTGGAAAATGACTTTGTAATCTGATTTAATTATTAATGCATTCATTTTCTTACCAAGAAAATAAATTTATTCCAAATAAATTGTGTGACTCTCAGCTTACAAGCTAACTCACTTATCGAAAACACCAAAAAATGAACACAACCAGCTTTGGTATACACATAACATTCACAAAGTGTACACATGACATTTACATGATAATGAAATCCTTGTTTTGTTAGAACTATCAAATTATGGCTGCAGGCAGCACTCAGTGGCGAATCCAGAACAACTATTCAGTGGGGGCTTTTATGGTCTTTAGAAATCATACCTAAGATATCATATTGGGAAAATAAAATGTATAAGTTATTATATATAAAGCGTACAAGAATTATTTTTTGTCGTTCCGATAAAATAGGGTTTGTGATCTTTAAATCTCCTTAATTTTAGGTAAGTTTTTTATTTTTACGAGTATAATGGAATACAAGGAGTCGATTTCAAAACTACATAAAAATACGTGGATGTTAGAGGGATATCTTTATAATTTTAACATTTTATGGGGGGGGGCAAGAATAATTTTAGGACTAAAAATATCTAAATATATATGGTTGCCAGTGCAATTTCAGAAACGTAAGGGGTGCGGTAACCCCATTGGCACCCTTTTGGATTAGCCCCTAGCGACACTTCAATACATGTTATTGTAATACAGTCGTATGATTTTTTTCTTCAAACACTCCTGTGAAAACTTTGGCAGGATGAGATGTGCCTCGTTGAAACAATACTACAGCAAATACAATACAACTTTTTCAATATAATACTCGACAATATAATATTCTCGTTAAAACAATAAAGTTTCCTAGTCCCGACTCGGACTCTTAGTGTTAAAATAATAAATTTGATAATATTATAATATGATACATTCCAAAAGTTCTCCTTAAACATTAATAAGTCCCAAATATTATACAACATAATAATTCTATTAGAAAAATAAAAAATAATTTTCATAATATGTTAAATTGAGTTGTAAATTATGTGTTAAATACTATTTGTATTATCTTAGGATTTGTGATTAGTATAACATCAATGTTTCTACAACTCCCAATAGTTTATTATCTATAAACTTCTTAAATTAGTCAATGGTTGCACCTCTTAGGTACTTTGTATCAAACCATAATTTTTCAAGTTAAAAAAATTAGAAATTATTATTTAAATTAATATATTATTAACATATCTATATCTTTAAAATAATAAATCATTAAATTATCGACTATGTAATATCTCTTTTAAATAATAGGATTAGGTGGTCCTAAACATCCTAAGTGTTCTTCCCCTCTAGATTATTATTATATAATATCTATATCTAAGTGTTCTTCCCCTCTCGATGTTCTTCATAAAAGTTTCCTCGGGGATGGCAACACACCAACGTTGTGTGAATACATCCTAATTCTTTCAATAGAATAACTGAAGTCAGAGAGTTAAGAAATTTCTTCATTTAGAGATGTTAAGCTAGAAGGTGAAGTAAAATCCTTCGATCAAAAAAGTGGTGGTGGTTATATAACCCAGACAACGGTGGTAAGAAAATATATTTCCGTAGAAAATCAGTAATGTTCGAAGTTGACGGTGGTGATAAGAGAAATTTATGTGTTTCTCAAAAAGTGGAATTCAGAGTCATATGTTATATGTATGGAACTTATGAGTGTTTAAATGTCACTGGTGTTGGTGGTGAAGCACTGAACGACTGTATTGAGGCATATATCAATGATTCTACTGGTGGAAGCAGAGATGGTGTTTTGATCAGAGATCTAACCCTCCCAATCCATGCTCAGCCCAAACGTTGGACATGTGCACATATTTTAATAACCCGCCTAACCTAAAGAATTATAATGTAAATTACTTTTATGTTGGGTGTTGTTAAGATTAACTATAGTTCTTAAATTTAATACGATTTTTTTTTTATATTATTAACAATAATTGTTTTTAATCATGAAAACTCGTTATATCATTGTAAATAATCTTAATTTATTAGAATTTGGAAACTAATTATAAATTAAGTAGTTTGTCTCTAGGTTTGTTAGATATTTGGGTAACAAATCTTCTATATATCCTGATAGATAAAGGCTTAATTCTATACAAAAGCACACATCAATGATGTATTTATCTTTTCTTTCTCATTATTTTGTGTCTCCTTCACTATTTATAAGATGTTACCAGCACGTAGCTCTGATCACTGAGTTTGTTTGTCTTTTTTTTTCTTCTTGTTCTTGTAAAATTATAATTAAAACCCTAATTTTATTTTATTTAGGTTTTATTATTTTTATTGATATATTGACATATACTTATGTATATTGTTATCTTGGAAAAAAAATTGATCGCGCACTTCCATCACCATTCGATTGGTAAGATGTGACATCATCAACTTTTAAACTTAATTGTAGTTATACTTTCCTCAATTTTAACTAATCTCACAAAACTTTTTGTTTTTTAAACAAGATAGATATGTAATTTTTTGCTTATTACAAATACCCATATATCTTTTTACCTTTGGGCGCCAAAATCTGGCAATCAGGTGATGACGAGGACAAATTCAATCACCATACTTTTTAAAATCTAATATGTGATATCCATATCTAGGAAGCTCAAACCAATATCGAATCTGCTGCTTCAACTTAATTCTTAACTAGTTTCCAACTTCCATTTTTCCCCCAACATAATTGCATTATCCGAAAATGGACCAGTTTTGATGAATGATCACACCGAAAATGATGAGTCACTGGACTATCATCTTACATTATTCACTTGTACGCATTGTGGAAGACAATCAAATGAATAAGTATAGTGAAATTTAACCACCTTGAATTTATCAAAAACAAAGATTTCATTATCATAGCGAAACAAATATTGAACATAAAGAACAATCTTATTGTGATTTAGACATAAAGAACAATCTTATTGTGATTTAGACATAAAGAACAATCTTATTGTGTTTTAGTTTATTGATAAAATTCTAAATGATGCAATTTGGATTACGAAGCAAAAGGTTTATATATACACCTGCATTTTTAAGGTCCTTTCAAAGTACTATGCATCAGATCACATTCTCAATTTTTAAATCATATGAAGCCATTCTAACATCTATATACATGATCATACATGGATAAATGATGGTCAAATGGTCTAATCAAGTTTCAACTTTTAAGAGTGCTAGCACAATGAGAAAGATAAAATGATTTGATATGATTACCCTATTAACAATAAAAAGGATAAATAATTATATGTTAGATGGTGAATGAATTCATTTGAAGTTTTCGACATGAGCAAAACAAATAAAGAAGCATAAGTAGTTTATTGTATGATTAATTGAAAATATTTCGAATAAACTATAAGATTAGTGAAAATTCGGAAAGTAACTATAGTTAAGTTTAAAATTTGATGACATCATATCTTATCAATCCGACAGTCATGGAGGTGCTCGTTCAAACATTGAATGCGGAGTTATCTTGGTCTTGTATATTGACATATACTTATGTATATTTGTTAACATATATTAAGTTTTTATGGGGTGAAATATTTATATACACCTATGTATATTGTTATCTTGTCATCATATATTTATTTATATGTGTAAGTTTTTCGATTTGACTACATCTAAATAGTCAATATCAAATGATAAAACAAAACAAAATTGCAATTTTTAGTTTTTCCCTCCTAGATGTGTGTTCGCCATTGTAGATGGTGAAATTTGAATAAGGGGAAAAACCGTCATTTCAAGACCATAGACAAAGCTCAACTCTCATGGGAGAGATAAGCCCTTGGTACTCAAGGCACTAATAGCCACGATTTCTAGTATATGTCCCCGCGAGACACTGTTGGTCATGATGTCGTGATTCCTAGCGCACATCCTCGAAAGAATACTGCTGGTCACGTAGGTTCTGTAGAGCGTAAGACATCCTCGGCAGACTTATGAACCAGAACATCCACAATTCCATCATGTTTTCGCGAGATGCATCTGATTGTGATTCCATGATTCCTAGTATACATCCCCGCGAGATACTGCTGGTCATGTAAGCTCTGTAAATGCGTAAAACCGTCCCCGTCGGACTTATGACCCAGAGCGGAGACATACATGTTTCCAGTATGCACGAGTCACCCTATTTGAGATCAAGAACCGATTCCTAGTACATCATTGAGAGATACACCGGTCATGTCTACTCTAGGCTATGACTCGACTTACCGAGGCTTCATAATAATTTCTAGTACATCCCCGCGAGATACGCTGGTTATTCTTCCTCTTGTCCCTTTCGATAGATTCCTAGAACATCCTTCCGAGATACACTGGTTATGTTGTCCCCATAAATACAAACACAATTTATTTCTAAAATATCTCTGCAAGATACCCTGGTCAAAGTCAAGTGAGCTAAAGTCTCACGGAGACATTAATCGGGCGTATAAATCCCTTTCTCTCTCTTCAAGACGAGTTCCAGCTGACCACAGAGAGATTCAGGTATGTTAAGAAAATCCTCGGAGAGATTCACATCTCTTTTCAAAATATCCTCAGAATCTCGCAGAGTGTTAGAGCACTGCTCGGTCAAACTCGCATGCGTTGCTATATCAAGCATGTTTGTCAATATTAGTGATCAAAACTATAAAGTCTTGATTTCTAGTCTACTATAGCTAAGGTCTCGGACTAGGATAGAAAGTGTAGTTGAGCTCAAGAACTCTGTGGAAATCATCATATAAGACGAAGGACTACTCAAGGAACCAGTGGATCTTCATCGACTAAAAAGTATGTGGAGACTTGAACTTATCTATCACTCAAAAGTCTATCTACTCTATCTCCTATCTTGAGACAAAAGTCGCTTTACTATATAGACTAAAGATATACACATGTGACATTTCGAGCTGAGTATATCTCGCTTATCTATTTCTCGAAATATGTGTTGGTAAAGCTTTCGATTTATCCAAGTTCATCTTTTTCTAATGACGAATGTCATGTTATGTTTCAATCACTTTGGAAATTGCTCTGTCAAAAACTAGTTCGTGAATAAAAACTATATGGCGTCCTCTGAAAATGTTTCAATGGTTTAAATGAGAGTTTAGACAATATAACTACTGGGGGGATATAAACATTGTTATGGTAACACATATATATATAAGTCCTTGTGCACTTGAACCGAAGTTTGCGAACTTTGTTGATCAAGTGAAAACCGGAACTTGAGCAATCAACCCAGTCCGCGAACTCAGTGCGCGAACGAGCGTAGTTCTCGAACCCGAGAATTTATGTTGGAGTTGAAGCTTAGTTTCAGTCCGCGAACTGAAGGAAGTTCTCGAACTCGAGAATTTCGGTTGGAGTTTGTGAACTCCAACCGATTACTTAAGTCCGCGAACTTGAGTGGTTATGTATAAAAACGATGTTCGTGAACTTATTTAAATTATTTAAGGAATGATATTGCAAACCGTAGCTTTATAGTTCAGGAATCAATTCGAGTGAATGACATCGTTTTGGCTTCAATTGTGTCTTGTATAGTACATAAGATCTCATAGAAATTGAACAACTCTCTAACTGGTTCATTTGAGTCATTTGGACTAGTTATGGTGAAGAAAAATATGGTTGATATGAAATTTATCATTTGACTAACCATTTGGTTGACTAATCTTGAACCAACTATTGTACACGTTTGGGTACGGTTACACAAACCCAAAATCGTCAAGTACATGTGTGTATGGCAAGCTTAGTTTTCGATCTAACGGTTGAGAGATATTAGCTTGTATCTAATCAGGTTTTCATCTAACGGTGAATATTGAATGCTTTGTTACTAAGCTAACATTGATTGCGAACCCTGATTTGAAAGACTATATTAGGGAGAACTCTAGCAACTAGTAAACCTAATCCCCATACATTCTGTGTGATACTATTTTGATAAGCTAGAGTCGATTCTCCTTTAACCTTTGGTTTTCTTCTTCTAAAACCAGGTTAACGACTTAAAGACTTCACTGGGATTGTGAAGCCAAATCGATACTACTTTTCGTGTAGTTGTGTGATCTGGTCTTACTGTTTCTATCATACGAGTACAATTGTAATAATTGGCTTGAGATTTCTATCTCCGATAGGCAAGATATAAAAGTAATCACAAACATCTTCGTCTCATCATTTGTGATTCCACAATATCTTTTTTCGCTGCGTCGATTAATACTATTGTGAGGTGATTGATAAAATTGAGCTGTTCTTCGGGAATATAAGTTTGGTTTTATTGATTGGTTCATGTTCACCTTGATTTATCAAAAGACAAAACAAAACTCATAGGTTTATTTGTGAGAGACGAATTTATCTATCTTGTAGACTTTTCTGTATGAGACAAATTTGTTTGTTAAAGTCTTCGACTTTGGGTCGTAGCAACTCTTGGTTGTGGGTGAGATCAGCTAAGGGAATCAAGTGCGCAGTATCCTGCCAGGATCAGAGGCGTAGGAGCATAACTATACCTTGGATCAATGTGAGGTTGATTGGGGTTCAACTACAGTCCAGACCGAAGTTAATTTGGACTAGGCTAGTGTCTGTAGCGGCTTAATACAATGTATGTTTAATTTGGACTAGGTCCCAGGGTTTTTCTGCATTTGAGGTTTCCTCATTAACAAAATTCTGGTATCTGTGTTTTTTTTTTTCCGCATTATATTTTTATATAATTGAAATAATATAGGTTGTGCATTGTTCAATCGATTAGAATATCTGACCTATTGGTTGTTGATTTAAATCGATTAACACTTAGATATTGGTCTTTGGTACCATCCAAGTTATCTCTCTTTGATTAGACTCGCGAATCATATTTGCTTGAGTAAATCAAATCGAGAGATTGAGATAATAACTCCTTGAGTATTTTCTATTGATTGAGTATAGTTGATTCTATAGAAAACAACTCAGAGTTGTCCATACTTATTGCTAATAGAAATATTGGGTGAGGTTGTTGTAGTAGCAGGAAATCCCACACTACACCCCTCACAAGAATTCATAATAATCAACACATCTTTTAAAGATGAAGAACAACACTTTTATTAATTGATTCACAGAAATGTTATAAGAAATGGAAAAAAACAAGAATACAATCACTCTTTAAACTTTCTCTCTCCTAGATGACTTGCTCAACACTCGAAAAAGATCTCTCTTCTCCTTACGCTTGTTCAAATCTTTATATAGGGAATTACATAGTGGATGGCAGCTAATCTGTCATTTATTTTAAGATCTGACTTGCGATATTCTCGCAAGAGTTATATTGTCAATCTTCACAAGCACTATAATCATAGTAGAGTCATCACACTTTTCTCATGTTTCTGCAATCGGCATCTGTTACGTCATTCTTCAAATCATTCTGCGACGCTCGTAATGTGTTGTTGATCAAGCTTCACAAATGTGTCCTACTTGCGATATTATGATCCTACATCTTGCCTTTTTTTCATGTCTTCTCTGCGAAGGAGAGAATGTCATGAGAAACTGTTCTTCAAAATTCCGCAGCTGTTCATCTTTTCTGTCAACTTATTTTTCTATCGACAAGGCTCCGTGAATTAAGCATAACCGTCAACACGTGTTGAATATTCCTTTAATTACTGGCACGTCTTACCATTAACTGGTCATCTTCCTTTGCTTATTCAAAGAGGGATCTGGGAGAAAGATAATTTTTTTCTTTTGTTTCGTCTTCATCTTCTTCATCCTCATATCCTCTGCAAATCTTCATCGTCTGCTATTTTCCTTTCTTATCAAATTCATCTTCCTTCTACTGTTCTTCTCTACTTTCATGGAGTCTCCAAGGTTGGTTTCCCTTCTTTTGCTGAAACTGATTTTATTTTACTGAATTCATCTTGTTTGTTCTTTGTAAATTTCCCATACTGTTTCTGTTTCAGTAAAAGCTCTTCCAGTACTAAGTTTACAGTTCAGAACCCTAATGCTCCCAAAAGTTCGCAACCCAAGATTCATGCGAGAAAAAGAAAGTCTGTGAATGACAAGGTAGTAAGAAACATGAATCTTTTTAAATAACAATATTTTTGCCTCTGTTTCTTATCTGAATTTTGATTCGCAGGGTGACGGGGATGCCACTAAACCTACCAAGAAATCTCGCCAACCTAAGACTGTTGATTTTTTTGTTTCTTTTCCCAAACTTGGTCTTTCAACTTCTTCTTCGCAAACTGAACCTCCACTTCCTGTTTGCGAAAATATCGCAATAAGCTCTGATATTTTAACTAATCCTTTTATGGATGAAATACCCATTGCATAACCTATTGCGAATGAAATCTCTTCCTCCCATGCAACCAATACTTCTCAAGTTCATCCCACCATAATCTCAACCATTGATTTTCCTCACTCCTTACCCTCAAATGACGTCTCTTTACCAAAGGATGACGATCATCAACTTTATATTATTACTAACTCTTCATCTGAGTCTCTTACTCTCTCTAAGGAAATTGCGGACGGGGTGGCTCTTGCCTTAAAGGTCTTATCTGATCTCTTAGTTGATGCCAAGGAATCATCTATGGACCCTGTCAAATCTGGTGTTTGAGAAATTTTAAGTAAATATCTTGGTTCTGATAGGAAAACTTCGCAAACATCCTTAGAGAAGGAAGTTGAAGTATTGAAGGAGAATCTCCGCCTTGAAAAGCAGAAGTTTCAAAATGCTTCTTTGGACTGTGAACTTCTTCGCAAGAAAAATAATGAATTAAAAGGTATGAATTTATTTTCTTCGTTCTTAACTTCCCTTTTAACAAATTTGTTCTTTTCATATTTTTCATTCTTAAAGGCTTTTTTCGCTTGTTAAGCTTTAAACCAGAAACGAATAATGGAAAGATTTCAGTCTGAACCTGTCGCTGAAGAAATTCGCGCTGATAGAGATAGTTGGATGGATCAATATAACCGATTAAATAATCTTCACACATATTCTGTTGATCAAATAGATAATCTTACCAAAGAAAATACTCAATTAGTTCAGGAGCAAAACTCATTAAGTAGCGAAATATCTCGCATCTCTTATTCTTTGACTAAGGCTAACCTTGAGATGAAAACTTTATCAGATGAAAATATAACTCTATCTCAAGAGAAGCAAACTCTTTTAAATATGGTGGTGATCTCTTCGCAAAAATTAAGTGTTCTTAAAAAAAGTGTGTGATAGTCAAGAACAATCTCTTCGCTCGCTGAAAAATGATCTCAAAGAAGTAACTGAATCATCTATTGCTGAGAAAAACACACTCATTCAAGTTAGGATAACTTTAAGTGTGAAACCGAGTCAGCTCAAAGAAAAATACTCCAAATTAGAAGAATCTTATTCCTCTCTTGCGAAGGAAAATACTTTTCTCATTTCTAAAGAAAATAATCTAAAATCTCGATTGAAGGGTTTAGTTGGGGATAAGTTCGATGATGCAATGAATCATTGGGAAAATACTTGCTTGGCACTAATTCAAAATCTAATTTCGCAAAAGGAAGGTAGTCATTTTGACTTCCTCAGACATCTTTCTTTTGTTAAACTTCTTTGCAATATTTCCCTTGTGAGGGGTTCGCCTGAATAATTTTTGTTTTTACCTTTAGCAGAATCTGAAAGAAATATTTAGTCTTCCATTTCTACTTTGGATTCTAAACTTGCCAAGGTTCGCAAAGAAAATGGTTTGCTTGCTGCTCATCTTTCTCGTTCTCGCGATCGGGAAGAAAGAAAGTATGACTTTCTTGAATATTTCAAAGACATGGAGATTAGAAACCGTGACAGAGCTTTCCTTCGCCAAGCACATCTCAGTGCTAAAGTTCTTGTAAATGAGGTTCTTCTGTCCAAATCTCTTTCTCCTGTATCACTCAAACCTTTGGAAGTATATGAAGATGAAACTCCTCGTGCTGGTGATAGTGACTTTGATTATGAAAGTGGTGAAGAAAGCGTCTCCCAAGAAGTTTTAGAAGAAGGAGAAGAAATCCCTACTAAAGAAGGATATGCTGGTGATGAAACAATTGCTGGTGATGAGCCAAATGAAGAAGAAACCAGAGTCGACCAAGATAAGGAAAATACTGGCGGAGATGATAAAGTTGGTGGAGATGATAAGATTGGAGAAGAGGATAAAGCTGGTGAAGAAGATATTGAAGTCTAAGTTCTAGCTTTATTTTCTTGAATTACTCTTTCTCCTCTTGCGAACAATGTACTTTGGACCTCTTTTGGAATCAATTTTATTTTGGTATTTTAAGAACTTTGCGAGAAAGAACTTGCGAGACAGAACTTGCGAGAAAGATAATAACATCTTATTTATCAATTCCCATACTTGCCTCTCATTATTTTTCTTGTGATGAATGATCTGCATAAAAAATAGTTAGTATTTATAAATCTTTTGTGGTCTCATTTTGCCTTCCTAGTTCAATGTCTTATTTTGCCATCTTTTTTCTTTGCGACAAAATCGCATGACATTTCTACACTTTCATGTAGGAACCAATTGACCTTGCCTTAACTTTTTGTTCTTTGTATTTTTGTTGCGACAATATGACAGGCCTAAATTTTCTTGCGAAATTAAAGCCCCATGACATTTCCGTCGTGCGACGAATCCGCAGGACGTCTTTACACTTGCATGTAATGACCCATTGATTTCGTCTTATCTTCTCTTTTGTATTATTTCCTCTTCAGGAATGTTGCACAAATATCACAAGTCTTAATACTCCCGTGAGTAAAAAGTCTCATGATATTTGCGTCTTAAGACACTTATCAGCTCCCTAATGGAGGGTGCCGCCCTTATCTTCCCCCTGGTTTCCCTTTCAAGGAGACGTACTTATGCCATACAAGACTAGCTCCTCCCATCTAGTCTTAACAACAACTAGTTGTGTTCGCATCCTCTTATCCCTTTTTCTTATATGGATTATGGTTACAAGACTGCACCCTAAGTGGGGTTTTCTTCGGGCCGAGTGCAATAGCCAAGACTTACCAAGAATGGCCAGGGTAGTTTCATACACCCTGGGCACTCTTGGCTCAATCGAGTACCTCGGTGCCTTGGTCATACTCTGCACCCCTTAGGAGAGCTCTTATTACCTTAGTCGCCCAACTCAAGTCATATGTTGAGAATCCAAGGTGTCTCTTCTGGATAGGCTTTCATTGACCCCAAATATCCATGACTCAGGTTCTGGCAGCGGTGTAACCTTATCGTTGATCCATGCAACAGATACCCCCTTCTATGATATACTTTAGGTCTTACATTTTCCTCTTGCGAAATTTTATTCGCGAACTAGGGTGTACGCCATAAAGGTTCGTCCCATTCTGGAACTTAAATGATCATTTCTTGCGAAATTTTCACATATTCTTTTTTTTTTTTTTTTTTATCTTGGAGCTTTATCCTCTTCTATTTTGGGATGGTAAGTTGTTGCTATTTTTCTTATCCTTTGTTTAAATGGTCTTGCGTCTTTGTTGATCTCCAATTTATGACATGCACTGATGGATCTATTCCAGGCATTTCATCCATGTTCCATGAGAAAATATCTTTATATTCTCGCAAGAGACTGATGGTTTTTTCTTCCTCGTCTGTGTCCATTTTAGTTCCAATATTCAGCATTTTAGGTTCTTCTTCAGTTCCAATATTTACTTCTTTTGTTGGTTCTGCTGCAGTGTAACTTGCTTGGGTTCTCCCATTGGTGTTGGTTCTTTTATAATTTTCGCTGTTTTATCTCCTTCCTGCGAAATTTAGCTGGGTATTCCTTTTCCTTCTTCTGCTCTTATCATGTAGACTCTAAACTCCTCTTATTTCTTTGCCTCTTTCGTCATCTTCCTGCGAGCTTTTCTCTTCTTCACTCGTCCTTCATAATCTTTTACTTCAGTTTGATAACATAGTTTTGCACCTTCAACATCTCCCCTAATTTCACCAATCCCGCTTGGCATTGGAAACTGCACTGATGTAATGTTGATTCTATAGCTTTGATTGCGTGTATCCATGTTCTTCCTAACAAAATGTTATATGATGACTCCATATCCACCACACATAGCGTTATTTGTGTTTCAATTTCTCCCAACGAAATTCTCACTATTATTTCTCCTTTTGGTTTAGTTGTGGACTTGCCGAAACCATGAATATGATATGTTGAATAAGACATTTCTTCATCTTTGTATCCCATTCCTTTGTATGCATGATAAAACATTATATCCACTAAACTCCATGTATCCACTAGAGTTCTATTCACCGCCCATTCTTCCATAGATTTCGCTGATTCTTCTTTTTATTTTTGTGCAACTGTTACCGTGATTACCAAAGGAGATGTGTGGCTCAAATTTTCTTTTGGTATCTTTGCTGCCATGAACGTAATTTTCTGCTTTTCCGAATCCTTCAACGGAGATATTTTTTCTACCGTCATAATCTTCTTTCCTTCAAAATATCGTTTATGTATTCTCCCTCTAATGTTCTCATGGAATTCATTAACCATCGTTTTTTTGATTACGTTGCACTCCAACCTCTTTCATTCTTATTGATCTTAATTATCCTTTCTCCAGCTGATTTGTTATTTTCTTCTATCATTTTCTTGATTTAGACAGCTTTCACAATAATTTCCACTATAAATCCATGTTTCTAGCGCCAATATGTAGTAGCAGGAAATCCCACACTACACCCCTCACAAGAATTCATAATAATCAACACATCTTTTAAAGATGAAGAACAACACTTTTATTAATTGATTCACAAAAATGTTACAAGAAATGGAAGAAAACAAGAATACAATCACTCTTTAAACTTTCTCTCTCCTAAATGACTTGCTCAACACTCGAAAAAGATCTCTCTTCTCCTTACGCTTGTTCAACTCTTTATATAGGGAATTACATAGTGGATGATAGCTAATTTGTCCTTTATTTTAGGATCTGACTTGCAATATTCTCGCAAGATTTCTATTGTCAATCTTCGCAAGCACTATAATCATCGTAGAGTCATCACACTTTTCTCATGTTTTTGCAATCGTCATCTGTTACGTCATTCTTCAAATTATTCTGCGACGCTCGTAATGTGTTGTTGATCAAGCTTCTCAAATGTGTCCTTCTTGCGATATTCTGATCCTACAGTTGTTAGATGTATGCGTGTCGTAACCACAACAAATTAATTAATACTTTACTACCTAATTAAAGAGTAATATAGGGTAGTCAAGGTCGATCCCACGAGGATCAAGAGATTATAGTTGTCTTATAATGTCACAAAAAGGGGGGTATTGGTTCAAGATTTTAAAAGCAAAAGAAATAAACAAAGTAATTAAAAGTGTAAGTTGAATTCAATAAGAGAGAATAGATCAGGGAATCCTTCTTCGCTGCAAAACAATGATTAAGTTATGTTCTTTTCCACTTTTCATTAGTCATAGATTATCACCAACCGTAGGATAGCAGGTTCGCTTAGCTAACCCCAAAATTCCTTATTTCACCGAGTAACAAGTCCGCTTAGTTATCATATTCTATTCAAAAGAACCACCTTGAGGTTCGCTTACAAGATGTAATTCCCCGAACGCATTAAGATTTGTGAACTTAGGTTTAGTACTAGTAGTTAGACTCGGTTCGCTTGGTCCACTTTCTAGCTTTGTTTTCACACACAATTTATCCACAGAATCCCTCCGCAAGGTCTCGTGTTTTCTACTTGTGTAAAGAGTCAAGAAACTATTACGTATTCCCTAACTTTCACTAGCTTTAGATTAAATTAACAAATTAATTTAGTGTGCACTCTAAACAACCTATCAATCAATCATAAACATTAATATTAGTAAAAACAATCGATAATCATATGAAAAACTTCAAAGTAGAATTGAAACAAAACTCAAACCATATGTTAAGAACTAGGAATTCATCCTCAATCAATAAGAAAATTAGCTACTCATAATTTAGAGTTCACACAATAATAATAATAAAGGAAAAAATAAAAACTTATTGAAAAGATGATGGTTGCTCCTTCCTCCAATCCTTGTGCACTTTAACTCCTTCTCTAAAGTAGATGTGTGTAAAAAGTTGTAGAGAACTCCTTTATTTATAGGCTTCAATACTCTCCATATCTTTGTAGGAAAAGAATCCTCATTCCAAAAGAACACCACTTTCCCAATTTGAGCCATATTCCAATTTCTAGTCCAATTCTCCAAAACTTCATAGTTTTCATCCAATTCCAAATTCTAAGTCTTCACACACATGAGAGAATTCCACACAAAATTATGCATTTTTGTTCACCGGAAAACTGGGTTTTTGGCCGGAAATAGGTCGGAATTCGTCACCGCCGGCCACCTGAAAATTCTCTTCGTTGACGGAATATTCCGTCAGTCCACCGTTAGGACTAACGGTCAAAGGTTAAACCGTCAGTCAAACTGTTGGTCAAGAGTCAAGTTAGAGGACGAGTTAGCTTCTTAGTCGGCTGAGTAGTCTGAGTTGGGTCGGATCGGCTCATCTAAATCGTTCGGATCGGTCATCATCGAGAGTCAACCGCGGAAGGGGAAATCAGTAGAGTTTTGATTTCGGACATTTCCGGTCGTTATTTCAGGCCATTCTCTTCACCTGCACACCTAACATTCATCTACACAATACATTCCAATTAGCAACATGGCTTCAATTCAACATCACCCATTCATTCCTGCTACTCCGACAATCATCAGCTTCACCAGAAAGCCTCAAACTCTGTTACTGCAACTTCAACAACATCTCTGCTTCTTTAACAACAATAGCCAACACCAACTTTCGTCAATTCTTCTCTTGATTTCCTCTGTGTCTTCATTACCACCACAATCAAACCCAATTTCACGCAGCTCCTGAGTCACACAGCAACACCACGTAGAATTCATCTTGATTCACTTCAAGAACCCTAATCTCCTGATTCAACCAGAAACCCATCATAACAATTTTACCACCATCACTAATTCACTCTTTTCCTCTCTCGATTCAACAACCCATGAAAATCTTTACAGCAAACCCTAACTATTAACCCATCTCTAATTCATCCATTAGCATCTATCGATTCCTTAAATCTCATCTCAACAAAATCCAACTCGAACCCCTTTTAACCTCCAATTCACAGATTCAAGATCTCTTCCGATTATCGATCTTCCCTGTCACGATTCTCAATTTCCCTTCTGTGTTCTGGTTATTCTCTCAATTTCTCATTAAGTGCGGCTACTGCTTTTCTTTCTTTCAGCTATGAATGATTGATGAGATACCAGTATTTTTCGAACATAGGGTTAGGTTAAATGAGGGTAACTATTTCCGCCCCACTATTTATGCATCAACCCAGGATATTTACACCTGCTCAGAATGATAAGGGACACCCGGATGGAAGCCCCTTAACCACAGCTGGATTGTCTTTAAAACTTCAAAAGAGTTATCCCTTAACCATGACTGGACTCCAGATAGTGGTCGCCCTGTGAAATGACAATTCTGCCCTTTATGCTCAATTTTGATGATTTCTCCTTCTTTTCGTCCGTGCGACTCCAGAGTACCTAATAGCTCAAAAACATACATAAAATACATAATTTACAAGAAAAATAGCAAAGAAAGCATAAACTACTAGATAGTAAATTAGGTGTGTTCTACACCTATCAAATTCCCCCACACTTAGACTTTTCTAGTCCTTGAGCAAATCAAACTTACAACTTCAAAGCTTTCTAGCGTCCCAAGCATCCAAAGAGTTATGAGGACATAGAGTTTCTGCATGCTAGTAATAAGAAGTTAGAAATACTAAAGAACATATTCTCATTCTTAAATGTTGAGTGAGAAATAACCACACTATAACGAGAGAATGCGTGTTTGAGAAACGATCAATAAGCATTTCGCCTTGACTTCTACCTCACCAAAAGGGTTTTATGATAATTACACTCAAAAAGACGGCTTTTTTATGGGACTCACATGTGTGCAGGTAGGAATGGTGGGAAGGATAACTTCTGAAATTTTGAAAAACCCACATCTTTTAACATTTTGAAAAACCATTTTTCTAACGATCTCTAAGAAAGGAAATCAACCACTTATATCGAGGATGAGATTACTTACTTACCTTCTCATCCGATTGCCAATTATGATAACACCACTCTCACGGAATCCAATAGAAACGTCTTCTTCCTTGTCTTCAGCTCCTTGGTCTTCGGCTCAACTATTGGTGATAAACTCTTTAGCTTCATAGATCCTTAACAATTTGTAACCTTTTTCCTTAACTCCTTGTCGCTTGAAACTTCCTTATAGATTTTCCTTCCCCACGGCTTATTCAAAACAAAACAATAATAGATATTTCTCTTGTATCATATATATATATATATATATATATATATATTTTCCAATTTTTTTTTTTAGACAATAGAAACACAATACAAATCAAAGTGAAAAATAAAATAAACCATGGCCGTGGAAAAGTACTTTACCGCTTGATTCTTCACAACTTGTATCGTCTCGAAATCATAAACTTCAATAATTTTTACCTTTTGCTTTTCTTCGCTCTTGTAAATACGTCTTAATACTTGGATATAGAATTACCTTATTGCATTTTAAGTCTTCAACATGTATGTAAAATCTGCTCATTGTATGTTGCTTTACTTAGATATAAAATTTTTCTCTTTTTCTTGTTCCATTGTTGCTTGCAAACCTTGAACCTTTTCAACTTTCCTTGTAGATTTTGATGTCGCTCCTTGTTGATAATTGTGATGTTTCTATGGACCCGTTGTTATCGAGAGAGATAATGGTGCTAACTTCAAATCGAACTACAAGAAGGAGGCTTTTATCTATAGACGTCACCCTCATGATTGACAAAAATTAGCACTAAAGAGATCAAAATAGTGCTGAAATTGGTGTGAAATTGGGTAGCTCACCATTTTACCCGGAATTAACGTACGATGACACACACTCAAAAGAAGCTCTTTAGTCATGGAAGAATTTCTGGTCGGTGCCTCACATGATATGAAAATGGGTAGTCTCCACTAATGATTGATCATCAACTCTAATAACGCACTTCTCCCTGCACCAAATTTGCATCACCGGCATGATTAAATCCATTATTTAACACTCTAACAAGCAAGAAATCGAACGTAGTTCCCTAACATTTCCAAGTTCAATTATGTCGGTCAGAATTCTCTATGTAATCATACCTAGAAGCATGCTAGTGACTCTAAAATCTCTAAAAGTTGAAAGTTTTATGCAATTTTTTTTTTAAAAAAATATATGTTTAACCACTCCCCCACACTTAAACCTTACATTGTCCTCAATGTAATTGAATCGTCCAAGTAAAGTCAAGGTGGGAAATCCTAATATGATATGGAACAAGAAAAATAAACAAACAAAACAAAAAACAAAAAGCAAATAAAAATAAAAATTCAAAAGGATAAGAAATACAAAACCGGTGGGTTGCCTCCCACTTAGCGCTTGTTTTAAAGTCGACAGTCCGACATAGCTCTTTGCTTCACATTACTCCTCTAAAGGGACAACATCTCGAAGTCCAATCACGTCCACATGCTCCGTTGGAAAGTTTTCATAATATGGCTTCAACCTATGGCCGTTGACTTTCAAGGGTTGTCCTGTTTTTTCACTAAAAATTTCAACTGCACCATGATCATAAACATTAGTAACAATAAATGGTCCCACCCAACGGGACTTAAGCTTACCCGGAAATAAACGTAAACGAGTATTAAATAAAAGAACTTTGTGCCCCACAACAAAACTTTTCCGAGAAATCATCTTGTCATGAAAAAGCTTGGTCTTTTCTTTGTAAATCCGGGCATTCTCGTAAGCGTCATTACGTATCTCCTCTAGCTCATTTAGTTGCAACTTTCTTTGTTTCCCCGCTGCATCATACTCCATGTTGAATTTCTTTATCGCCCAATAAGCCTTATGTTCAAGTTCAACCGGAAGATGACAAGCTTTTCCATAAACCAACCTATATGGAGACATACCAATCGGTGTCTTGTACGCCGTTATATACGCCCAAAGTGCATCATTGAGCTTAAAGCTCCAATATTTCCTTGTGGTATTCACCGTTTTCTCAAGAATGGACTTGATCTCACGGTTTGAATTCCGCTTGTCTACTAGTTTGTGGATGGTAAGGCATACCAATCTTGTGTGTTATGTTGTACTTCTTGAGGAGAGCGTGAACTTCTTGAAATGTGAGCCTCCATCGCTTATCACCACTCTTGGTGTGCCGTGCCTAGTGAATATGTTTTCTCTTACAAAATCACAAACAACTTGAGAATCATTAGTCTTGGTGGCTCTAGCCTCCACCCATTTCGAAACATAATCTACGGCAAGAAGTATATAAAAATTTCCATTCGAATTGACAAAAGGGCCCATAAAATCGATTCCCCACACATCAAAAATCTCTACGACGAGAATTGGTGTGAGTGGCATTTGATTTCGAGCACCTAGATTGCCCGTTCTTTGACATATATCACACGATTTACAAAACACATATGATGAATCTTCAAACAAGGTGGGCCAATAAAATCCACTTTCAAGAACTTTGAGAGCGGTACGTTTAGAACCAAAATGGCCACCACAAGCAAAAGTATGACAAAAGGAGAGAATAGATTAAAATTCGGAGTTAGGTACGCACCTTCGTGTGATTTGATCAACGCCATATTTCCATAAGTATGGTTCATCCCACACATATTGCTTCACTATCTTCTTAAGTTTCATCTTTTGGAAGTTGGACATTGTACTAGGTACCTTCCTTGTCACCAAGTAGTTCACTATATCCGCATACCAAGGTGTTGATTCTTCCAAGGAGAAAAGTTGTTCGTCCGGAAATCGGTCTTGTAATGGAAGTTCATCGTGAGACATAACAAGTCTACTAAGATGATCCGCAACGGTATTCTCCACACCTTTCTTATCTCGAATTTCTATGTCGAACTCTTATAGTAATAGGATCCACCGGATTAGTCTTGGCTTAGTTTCTTTCTTCTTTAGTAAGTATTTAAGTGCCGCATGATCGGAATACACAATAACCTTTGTATCCACCAAGTATGATCGAAATTTTTCCAATGCAAACACTATAGCCAATAACTCATTTTCCGTGGTAGAATAGTTGATTTGTGCATCATTGAGGGTCCTAGATGCATAATATATAACATGGGACAACTTGTCCACTCTTTGACCCAAAATGGCTCCAACCGCATAATCACTAGCATCACACATTAATTCAAATGGAAGATTCCAATCCGGTGACTTGATAATCGGCGCACTTGTCAACATTGCCTTCAATTTGTCAAAAGCATCCTTGCAATCCTTGTTGAAGTCAAAAGGTACCTCCTTTTGTAGTAACTTGCACATTGGCATGGAGATTTTTGAGAAATCCTTGATAAACCACCTATAGAAACCTGCATGGCCAAGAAAAGAACGAACCTCCCTCACCGAAGTGGGATATTGTAAGTTTCTTATTAAATCTATCTTTGACTTGTCCACTTCGAGCCCTTGAGAGGACACAATGTGACCAAGTACTATGCCATGGTTTACCATAAAATGACATTTCTCCCAATTAAGGACAAGGTTTGTGTCTATGCATCGTTTAAGAACTAGTTCAAGGTTGTTTAAACAAATATCAAAAGAATTGCCATAAACACTAAAGTCGTCCATAAATACCTCAATAATGCGCTCCACATAATCCGAGAATATACTCACCATGCATCTTTGGAAAGTAGCCGGTGCATTGCAAAGACCAAACGGCATCCGTCTATACGCAAACGTTCCAAACGGACAAGTAAAAGTGGTCTTCTCTTGGTCCTCCGGTGCAATAACAAGTTGATTGTATCCCAAATAACCATCCAAGAAACAATAATAAGAATGCCCCTCTAACCGCTCCAACATTTGATCAATGAAAGGTAAAGGAAAGTGATCCTTTCGGGTTGCGGAATTAAGCTTTCTATAATCAATGCACACTCTCCAACCGGTTTGAACTCTTGTAGGAACAAGTTCATCATCTTGATTTCGAACAACCGTAACACCGGACTTCTTTGGCACCACTTGTACCGGACTAACCCATTTGCTATCGAAAATTGGGTAGATCACCCCCGCACTTAGCAATTTGAGTATCTCTTTCTTCACAACCTCCATCATGGGAGGATTAAGCCTACGTTGAGCATCACGTACCTACTTCACGTTCTCTTCCATTAGAATCCTATGCATGCATATGGATGGACTAATGCCCTTGATATCCGCAATTGTCCACCCAATAGCCATTTTGTGCTCTTTCAAGACTCTAAGCAAACGGTCTTCTTGTACCGGTGTGAGGTTCTTTGAAATAATCACCGGAAGATCATCTCCATCTCCCAAAAACGCATACTTCAAATGGTCTAGAAGTGGCTTCAACTCTAGTTTAGGTGCCTTCACAATAGATGGTACAAGTAATTCATCATTCACGGGTAAAGAAATATAGGAAACATTACCCTTCGCTTCTTGTAATGCCGTCAAGGCACCACACGTCTCCACCAATTCCGTGGAAATTTCAACATCCAAGTTAGGAAAGCCGTGGACGTCCAATTCAATGCTCTTTTGCAACACCACATCAAGTTCGTCCTCTCGATTCAATTCCACCATTTGTTGTGCTAATGAACTAACCACATCAACGGAGTAAGAAGAATGCACATCACTTGGGTAGCACATGGCTTCAAATATGTTGAAGTGTATTACTTCCTTGTCGAATTCCATAGTGAGTGTACCTTTATCAACATCAATCTTCGTCTTTGCGGTCTTCATAAATGGCCTCCAAAGAAGTAGAGAATTAGTTGACCGATTCTCATTGTTGTCCATATCCACGACAAAGAAATCCACCGGAAAAATTAATTCATTCACTTGCACTAGAACGTCTTCTACAAGCCCCTTTGGATAGATGTTATACTTATTTGCTAGTTGGATAATAACTCTTGTCTCTTTCAACGGTCCAAGATTCAAAGAGTCATATATATCGGCCGACATCACACTAATGGAAGCTCCCAAGTCAAGTAAAGCATGTTCAAACCTTTCCTTACCAATAGTAATTGGCACCATGAAACCACCGGGATCCGTGCACTTTGTAGGCATCTTCTTCAAAAGCATAGCCGACGCACTCTCGCCAACTTTAGTAATTTCATTATCAAGCAACCTATCCTTCTTTGTGCATAACTCCTTCATGAACTTAGCATACCTTGGCATTGTCTTGATGGCCTCGATGAAGGGGATGTTGATTTATATCTTCTTGAAGATATCCATGAGTGCCTTATCTTGAGCTTCCTTCTTGGACTTGGCAAAACGACTAGGAAAAGGAGGTGGAGTAGTGAAAGTAGGAACCGGTTCCTTGGATTGGGCGGTTGGTGTTGAAGTCTCCCTTGGTTCGGCATCCTCCTTCTCTTTGACTACCTCTTCACTAGCTTCTTCATGACGAGTTGGACTCTCCACTTGTCTTCCACTTCTTAAAGTAATCGCACTAACATTCTCTCTTGGATTCACAATTGGTTGCGAAGGAAGCTTTGTGGATGCTTGAGCTTTCATTAAGTTCATATCGGTTTCCAATTGTCCCATTTGAGTTTGTAAATCCTTGATTTCCGAATCGGTCTTTTGTTGGGTTTGTTGTAACATAGAAGTGTGACCTTGCATGCTTTGCATTATCACATTCAACTTGTCATTATTCGAAGAATCTTGCTCCTTGACTTGTTGTGGTTGGAATTGTTATTGTTGAGGTTGGAAACGTGGTTGTTGGAATCCACCTTGTTGCGCATATGGATTAGGAGCCACCGCTTGCTTGTTTGCAAACTAAAGTTGGGATGATCCTTCCAACCGGGATTGTAAGTATTTGAGTATGGATCGTACCTTGGCCTTTGATTTGGATATAAAGCATTTACTTGTTCGGTTTCATCATCCGGAATAATTACCGCGGCCAATCATTGCACTACCCTCTCTATGTTGTTTAACCGTTGATCGGATTGTGAAGATGAGTCACTAACCTCATGCACCAACTTAACCATTGAATCACCTCTTGCATAAAATTATTGTGAGTTTGCCGCCATACTTTTAATCAACTCGGTAGCTTCGGCCACCGTCTTGTTCACTAGTGCACCACCACCGGCGGCGTCAAGAAGATATCTATCACTTGTTTGGAGACCTTCATAGAAGTATTGGATTATCATGGCGTCACTAAATTGATGGTGTGGACAACTTGCCACCAATCTCTTGTATCGATCCCAACATTCATATAATGACTCTCCCACATGTTGCTTTATCCCATAAATTTCTTTGCGAATTTGAGTAGCCTTTGATGCGGGAAAATATCTCTCGAGGAAAAGTTGATTCATCCCATTCCATGTTGTGATACTTCCGGAAGGCAAATAATATAACCATTCCTTAGCATTGCCCGCCAAAGAGAACGGAAAAGCTTTCAACATTGCTCCATCCGCATTAGTATCCGGTGGAAGTATGGCCGTGACTATGGTGTTGAAGTCCATAAGATGTTTGTTTGGGTCTTCATTCACCATGCCATGGAACTTTGGTAATTCTCTAATCAACCCCGGCTTGATCTCGAAAGTTGAATTAGTTTGGATACACCATTGTTGTGTATCAAGCTTATGAGAAGCTAGGTCTTTGAGTGTACGATCACCCATTGCTTCTTATTCTATGTCCGAATCTGCGAATTCACTTGATGTAGAACGAGGAAGCGGAGTGTTAACCGCTCGAATAAAGTCCTTAAGTTGAGTGCTGGATCGAAGACGTATTCCAATTGGACTCGGTCTTCCCCCTTGAAGCATTCACCAAAGATATAGTACCTACAACAAGGTTCACAAAACTAAGTTAGATACAATATAGAATCTAACAAAGCAAGAATAATGCAAAAAGTAAAAAAGAAAACAACTAAAATCGTTCGTTGCTCCCCGGCAACTGCGCCAAAATTTGTATGCGTGTCGTAACCACAACAAATTAAATAATACTTTACTACCTAATTAAAGAGTAATATAGGGTAGTCAAGGTCGATCCCACGAGTAGCAAGAGATTATAGTTGTCTTATAATGTCACAAAAAGGGGGGTATTGGTTCAAGATTTTAAAAGCAAAAGAAATAAACAAAGTAATTAAAAGTGTAAGTTGAATTCAATAAGAGAGAATAGATCAAGGAATCCTTCTTCGCTGCAAAACAATGATTAAGTTATGTTCTTTTCCACTTTTCATTAGTCATAGATTATCACCAACCGTAGGATAGCAGGTTCGCTTAGGTAACCCTAAAATTCCTTATTTCACCGAGTAACAAGTCCGCTTAGTTATCAGATTCTATTCAAAAGAACCACCTTGAGGTTCACTTACAAGATATAATTCCCCGAACGCATTAATATTTGTGAACTTAGGTTTAGTACTAGTAGTTAGACTCGGTTCGCTTGGTCCACTTTCTAACGTTGTTTTCACACACAATTTCTCCACGGAATCCCTCCGCAAGGTCTCGTGTTTTCTACTTGTGTAAAGAGTCAAGAAACTATTGTGTATTCCCTAACTTTCACTAGCTTTAGATTAAATTAACAAATTAATTTAGCGTGCACTCCAAACAACCTATCAATCAATCATAAACATTAATATTAGTAAAAACAATCGATAATCATATGAAAAACTTCAAAGTAGAATTGAAACAAAACTCAAACCATATGTTAAGAACTAGGAATTCATCCTCAATCAATAAGAAAATTAGCTACTCATAATTTGGAGTTCACACAATAATAATAATAAAGGAAGAAAGAAAAACTTATTGAAAAGATGATGGTTGCTCCTTTCTCCAATCCTTGTGCACTTTAACTCCTTCTCTAAAGTAGATGTGTGTAAAAAGTTGTAGAGAACTCCTTTATTTATAGGCTTCAATACTCTCCATATCTTTGTAGGAAAAGAATCCTCATTCCAAAAGAACACCACTTTCCCAATTTGAGCCATATTCCAATTTCTAGTCCAATTCTCCAAAACTTCATAGTTTTCATCCAATTCCCAATTCTAAGTCTTCACATACATGAGAGAAGTCCACACAAAATTCTGCATTTTTGCTCACCGGAAAATTGGGTTTTTGGCCGGAAATAGGCCGAAATTCGTCACCGCCGGCCACCTGAAAATTCTCTCCGTTGACGGAATATTCTGTCAGTCCACCGTTAGGACTAACGGTCAAAGGTCAAACCGTCAGTCAAACTGTTGGTCAAGAGTCAAGTCATAGGACGAGTTAGCTTCTTAGTCGGCTGAGTAGTCTGAGTTGGGTCGGATCGGCTCATCGAACTCGTTTTGGATCGGTCATTGGCGGCACTGAGTCAACCCGCCGGAAGGGGAAATCGACCGAGTTTCGACCGATTACATGACATTTCCGGTCGTTATTTCAGGCCATTCTCTTCACCTGCACACCTAACATTCATCTACACAATACATTCCAATTAGCAACAGGGCTTCAATTCAACATCACCCATTCATTCCTGCTACTCCGACAATCATCAGCTTCACCATAAAGCCTCCAACTCTGCTACTACAACTTCAACAACATCTCTGCTTCTTTAACAACAATAGCCAACACCAAATTTCGTCAATTCTTCTCTTGATTTCCTTTGTGTCTTCATTACCACCACAATCAAACCCAATATCACGCATCTCCTGAGTCACACAGCAACACCACGCAGAATTCATCTTGATTCACTTCAAGAACCCTAATCTCCTGATTCAACCAGAAACCCATCATAACAATTTTACCACCATCACTGATTCACTCTTTTCCTCTCTCGATTCAACAACCCATGAAAATCTTCACAGCAAACCCTAACTATTAACCCATCTCTAATTCATCCATTAGCAGCTATTGATTCCACAAATCTCATCTCAACAAAAGCCAACTCGAACCCCTTTTTAACCTCCAATTCACAGATTCAAGATCTCTTCCGATTATCGATCTTCCCTGTCACGATTCTCAATTTACCTTATGTGTTCTGCTTATTCTATTAATTTCTCATTAAGTGCGGCTACTGCTTTTCTTTCTTTCAGCTATGAATGATTGATGAGATACCAATATTTTTCGAACATAGGGTTAGGTTAAATGAGGGTAGCTATTTCCGCCCCACTGTTTATGCATCAACCCAGGATATTTACACCTGCTCAGAATGATAAGGGACACCCGGATGGAAGCCCCTTAACCACAGTTGGCTTGTCTTTAAAACTTCAAAAGAGTTATCCCTTAACCATGAATGGACTCCAGATAGTGGTCGCCCTGTGAAATGACAATTCTGCCCTTTATGCTCAATTTTGGTGATTTCTCCTTCTTTTCGTCCGTGCGACTCCTGAGTACCTAATAGCTCAACAACACACATAAAATACATAATTTACAAGAAAAATAGCAAAGAAAGCATAAACTACTAGATAGTAAATTAGGTGTGTTCTACACCTATCATTAGACCCCCGCTTTTTCAATTGATATCAGAGCAGGCAAACACGTTCAAGACCTCATAAGTCTGTGTTTGTAAGCAATTTGACTCTACGAACAAGGGTAGTATCTCTGATAAAGGCGTCACCAGAAATAAAAACTCTGTCTCGTCTAATTTTATTAAATAGAAAGATTCCTCTATCTCGAATATAGATTAACCTTGTGTTCAAACTAGACCGACGGAGTATGACATGTGTTATTACGATTATCCTTTAAAGGAGTCCATTTCTCGAAGTAAACGAGAAACAACTGAAGAGGGTGATTTGATTCTAAATCTTGTTAGAATCCAAGATGATAGATGCAATCGGTTGAAACAACATGTAAATTTTCTTCTTGGTATGATAAGAGACTGCAAGTCCAAATAAAATACCGAAGATCATTCTTTGTGTATGACTTTTAAGGCAAACCTTAAAAGGAATGGTTTGGAAATTGAACATCTCTTGAGCAAACTCTCTATTCAAGAATGCTCTAAGCAGTCCAATATACCAATTACTTCTGCTACTAATAAAAATTCTCCAGCATCAGAAGTAAAAATTAAGTCACTTCTTATTAAGAAAGATATGTTAGTTTCCTCTGATCAAGGAAAACACACACCATTTGGAAGGAAAGAATCTCCTGACGAGAATATTAAGACCAAACTGCCTAATCACTCGTGTGATCAAAAGGTATGTCTCTTTTGCGAAGCAAAAGGTTCTGTCAGACAAAATATAAACTCTAGGTTGAATAAAAATTCTTTTGTTCAACTTCAACACACCTTAGACTTAATTCTCAAAGGTGTTATTGACATTCGTATGTCGAAACCCATAGGTTTTTATACTCATCATGTGTATGTTACCAGGAAGGTCAGTTCAATGAGTTCCTCGAATGTTCAAAAGCAGAACAGAAGTTTTAATAAGGATCGTCTGAGGAAATACCAAGTTGTTGTTTCTGAAAATAACGTGTCCCTTGATTTGAAAAAAATTCCAGGAGAAAGAAGGAAGAATGATGATATGAGAAATGACTTGATAAAGATAATTCAAGGCTACAAAGAAATTGTCAAGAGGGTGTCTTCCTCCTCAAGTCAAGATCCTTCTGGTAAGAACTCAAACTATGTCTCATACTTTGATGACAGTAAGTTTAATGATAATTTCTCAAATCAAGAGGAGTCTCTCTCAAAATTCATAAGGAAAAAGAGACTTAATCATAGACACAGTTCCTTAGATGAGCTCAAAGCTCATACTTGTGCTAATTAATCACAAGGTTGGGAACTTGCTCATAAACATCCTACTGAGCAAGATGTGTAAAAGTCAGGTGTACTTTGGCAATTTGCGTCTTGCCTAGTTAAGCTCTTCTCTTATCGTTTATAGCTAAACTAGTGCCAGCAGACAATTTTGCCTAAAAAGTATTTGTAATGTCTTTTAGTATTCTCCTGGTTAATTATCTTGTGTTCTTTTCTTATGGACTGCACTGAGGTCAAAAGTGTACAGGGCTTCCAACTTGAAACCCTAAAAGTTCCTCTTCCAAACAAAACCTTTAAATAACCAACCTATTGAGTTATATATGTCACGTACGCATACTATAGGTTTTTCTGGGTTATCAAGAGTGTCCTCTTCTTTATCTCTCTATGGTGATTTTGCAAAGGGATTTCTTGTGGAAGGTTTTGGTGTTGAAACAAAGGGAATAAATAAAAGAACTCTTGTGGAAGATGGATCACCTAATGCCTCATGCTACTATGCCTAATCACATCAAGATGTTGAGAATGAGGATATGGTGTCTGCTGAAGTGGTTCATGACTTTCTGAAATACTTTGAGAAAGCGAAACTGCAACTTGTTGATACAATGAAGGATCTTGATGTGGTTAGAACTGAGTTCAAAAAGGTTACTGCTGACCTTGGTCTCATGAAGACACATGTTAAATAACTTCTCAATAAGGATATCTTCTCCGAAGACGCAGTTCATGATATGGATCACAAAATCAAAGGTCTTGAAACCTGTGAAGATGTCGGACATGAACTATAGCTCATGATCGGTTTCTAGTAACCTGAGTCTTCTAGTCTAGTAAATATTCTATTGTTTCTGTTTTGAAGAATAACTAGTGTCTTGGAATAGCCATTATTGTGATTACACATAGCTATATCCAATGTTTTCATCTTATTGTTTTTAGATTTTTTGGTTTAAAAATTCTAAGTTTGTTTGGAAGATGATGGTTGCAGTATTAATCTCTTGATTTTAAATATTGCAATAGTTTGATGGGATATTGTGTTTACGTCCGTGAACTTGATTGTCCCATATTTTGTCAAAAGTAAAGTCGTTCGTGAATTATATGCAAATATTGATAAAAGGATGAATAGACTTTTGAAAAACACAAAAGTTAACCCTATATTGTCAATTATTGATGTAAGATAGGTTAAAATCTTTTGTGATTCAAGGATTATGTCTATTGTGTGTCATTGTGAAAATGGTGATGAAACATAGAATGAATCCTTGTGTTATCCACGGTATAGATCCTTATTGATCCATTTTTTATGTATTACTGTGAAGGCTCCATTGTGTATCTCATGTTGAGCACGATACAACTAAGTCGATTTCTTATTGGCATGGTTGGTTGTTCCATGAGATGCTATATGATTGAGCATTAAGAACTAAATTAATCAACTTGTGTGGTTATTTAGTTTGTATTCCACAAGTTTTCTTATGTTGAGTACATATACGGTTAAGGTTGTCATGTCTTATGATAATCTTAGTCGGGGTTCCATAATCTCTTATGTTGAGCCCAAATGAACTAAATCAATCATCTAGTATGGTTATTTAGTTAGCACTTCGTAAGTTCTTCTTATGTTGAGCATCTCTTCGACTTGGTTGGTTATTTTAATAATTAACTTAGTCATTGCTCCATAGATTTTCTTATTTCGAGTGTGGCCAATTGAATTGATTAATCTTGTAATTAGTTTGGTTGAGTATTACAATTAGATTATTTGCAAGTTTTCTTATGATTAATTTAATTGATTTTAAAGTCTCCGTAAGTTTACTTGTGTTGAGCATATTTAGTCAAATTAATCTTGGTTCGCTTTGGTTAATTTGATTGAATATTTCTTGTTGGATTCCAAATTCATACTTGTATATAATTTGTTGTGTCTAAAGAAATCCTTCTTTTCTTTTGAAATTAAGGTCGCTCTTGTTGTTCCTTAGGGAATGACATATTATGGGGGAGAGTTCTTTTGAACTTGTGCTTAATTGCCAAATCTTTGTGGGGAGTGCGGCTGTGGAATATTAGAGGGGTTATCTTGCGTCTTTATAAACTCCTTGATGAATGCATTTAGCTTCGGCTTTATGATTGGATCTAAACAAGATGATACATATTTTACCTTTGGTCATGAAATATCTCTTACGGAAATTTCATTAGGATCCCGTTCTTGTACCTTTGCTAATTTTATTGACAAAAAAAGGGGAGAATTAATTGTAGTTCACACTACAAATACATATGGTTTTCGAATAATTATGTAAGGGGGAGTGGTTTCCATGTGAGAGTGAATATTGACTAAGGGGGAGTAAAGTATCACCATAGTATTGTTGTTGAAATTGTGATGCAATTGGACTTTGACGTTGTGTAATAATACTATGACATAGTATAACAATGATTGAGAACCGATGCTTTTCTCATTATTACAGCTACGGATTTTCAATAACGATGATGCTAAACTTACAACCTTTGGGATCATTGGACTACTTGGAAGTGACGAAGATTTCGAGTATTGTCGAAGATTAGACATGTGGAATAGGAGCTACTGGGAAACCTAATCCCCACACATTATATGTGATACTAGTTTGCTAAGCTAGAGTCGATTCTCCTTTAACCTTTGGTTTTCTTCTTCTAAAACCAGGTTAACGACTTAAAGACTTCATTAGGATTGTGAAGCCAGACCGATACTACTTTTCTTGTAGTTATGTGATCTGATCTTGCTGTTTCTATCGTACGAGTACAATTGTAATAATTGGCTTGATATTTCTATATCCTATAGGAAAGATATAAAAGTAATCACAAATATATTCGTCTCATCGTTTGTGATTCCACAATATCTTTTTTCGCTGCATCGATTAAGACTATTGTGAGGTGATTGATAAAACTGAGTTGTTCTTCGGGAATATAAGTCTGGTTTTATTGATTGGTTCCTGTTCACCTTGATTTATCAAAAGATAGAACAAAACTCATAGGTTTATTCATGGGAGACGAATTTATCTATCTTGTAGACATTTCTGTATGAGACAGATTTGTTTGCTAAAGTCTTCGACTTTGGGTCGTAGCAACTCTTTGTTGTGGGTGAGATCAGCTAAGGGAATCAAGTGCGCAGTATCCTGCTGGGATCGGAGGCATATGAGCATAACTGTACCTTGGATCAGTGTGAGATTGATTAGGGTTCAACTACAGTCCAGACCGAAGTTAATTTGGAGTAGTCTAGTGTTTATAGCGGCTTAATACAATGTATGTTTAATCTGGACTAGGTACCGGGGTTTTTATGCATTTGCGGTTTCCTCGTTAACAAAATTCTGGTGTCTGTGTTATTTCTTTTCCGCATTATATTTTTATATAATTGAAATAATACAGGTTGTGCATTGTTTAATCGATTAGAATATCCGACCTATTGGTTGTTGATTTAAATCGATTGACACTTGGATATTGGTCTTTCGTACCATCCAAGTTATCTTTCTTTGATTAGACTCGCAAATCATATTTGCTTGAGTAAATCGAATTGAGAGATTGAGATAATAACTCCTTAAGTGTTTTCAATTGATTGAGTCTAGTTGATTTTCTAGAAAACAACTCGGAGTTGTCCATACAGATTGCTAATAGAAATATTGGGTGAGGTTGTTAGACCCCCGCTTTTTCAGAGAGATTCACATTTCTCCGCAAAATCTCAAAGAGATTCACATCTCTTTTCAAAATCTCGGAGAGATTCACATCTCTCTTCAAAATCTTGGAGAGATTCAAATCTTTTCTCAAAATCTCGGAGAGATCCACTTTTTTCAGCAAATTTTCGGAGAGATTCACATCTCTCTGCAAAATCTCTCCTCAAAATCCCAGAGAGATTCACATCTCTCCACAAAATCTCAAAGAGCTTCACACTCTACTTAAAATCTCGTAAAGATTCAAATCTCTCAGAAAAATCTCAGACAAGGCTGAATATTCCCCATGATAGGGACGAGCCTCATGTAGGAATCGGTATCCTTTTCAGACTCTCCACACGAATTCTGAGGCATCTCATGCCTTTTCACGTAACTCATCCTAGTCATTCTTACAGATCGGATAATATCTCTCTATCTTGGCCAACTCGGCTAAAGAGAATATTTCTCTCTCTCAACACATCATCACAAAGGATGACTCAGCTTCACACAAATGGGGGGATACTAATTAGGGTTTTGTTCTGGCGGCCTATGGCACGTGTGAGAAATAATCGGCCTATTTCTCACCGCAGAATAGTATAAAGGCGGTGGAATAATGAGATAAACTCAACCTAGTTTATCTCTATCTATTCCTGAAAAGACGGGAGAATTACTCCGCAAGAAACGGAAAACAATCCTTATCTTCACCGACCTGATATTAGAGAATTCAACTATAAATAGGTTCTCTATTTATCCAAGCTATCAAAATCTTTCTCATAACCTCTTAGAGTAATTTTTCTTCAAACCCTAAAATTCTCTAATCTCTCTCTTCGTCCGCTTTCCTTCATAAGACTAACCTTAAACCTCTTCCCTGAGAATGAAGCAGTCTTTGAATGGCCATTATGCGTGGTTTAGGCAGATATTGTCCGTGCTCAACCTCCCGTAGATCACTTTCAAGAACCCTAGACTCTCACTTCTAACCTTTCTCAGATTTTAGGTAACTATATTTTGGCGACCACAGTGAGAGGTTGTTCACTCAGTTACAAATATTATTAGAGCACTGCTCGGTCAAACTCGTAAACGTTTCTATCTCAAGCTTGTCTATCTAGTTTAGTTATCAAAACTATAAGTCTTGATTTCTAGTCTACTTATAGATATGTCTCGGATTTGGATAGAATGTGTAGTTGAGCTTTAGACTTCACGAATTTCATCGATTAAAGACGAAAAACTACCAAGGGGAGCTTGTGGAACTTCATCAACAAAAGGTATGTGGATACTTGAACTCATCTATTACTCATAAGTATATTTCTATTTTATCTCTTATTGAGACAAAAGTCGTATAGCTATATAGACTTCAGTTTATACATATTTGATATTTCGAGCTAAGTTTAACTTGCTTAGATATTTCTCGAAATATGTGTTGGTAATCTTTCGCTTTAATCATGTTCATCTCGATTCTTGATGAAAGTCAAAAGATGATCATGTGAAAATCACCTGGTAACATCTTATATGATTTATGTGAGACAGTTATTTGATGTAGACTCGGAATGTTTCGTATTGATCTATTGTTTACTTAAAAATTGCTTTGAAGCTAATAGTTTGTGTGAGACAACTATTCTCGTCTTTTAAGAATATATTGATGATTAAGATGGAGTTTAGAACAATTAACCATTGATTTTTTATAGCATAGTATGCGTACTTGTATGCTAATTGTTGCAAGTTATTCCAAGTCTGGGAACCATAGTATGCATACCCGTATGCGTGCTGGTTTAACAGTTGAAGTTCAGGAACTTAGTATGCATACATGTATGCGTACCAGTGTATTAGTTCAAGCCCGGGAATTTAACTGAGGTTGGTCGTGAAGGATAGTATGTGTGCTCATTCGCGTACTGGCGAACCCAGACCAAGTCCGGATACTTAGGTATGTGTACCCATTAGGTTACTTGAGTGGGTTAAGTTCTAAAATCGGCTATTCATGAACAAATACATTTATATAACAAGGAATGCAATCCTTTGCAAACCGTGGATATAATGTTCATGAATTGTTCAATTAATATAAACAATTGAACAACTCTATATATAACTAGTTTCATTTGAGTCATTTGAACTAGTTGTGATTAAGATAAACAAGGTTGATATGAAAGTGTTCATATGCCTAACTTCGATTAACTATTGTTGAGCCAACCAAGTGTACATGTTTAGGTACGGTTACCCATATCTAAATGAAGGCACATTTTATTTGTGTGTAACAAGCTAAGTTCGATCTAACGGTTGAAAGATATTAGCTTGAATATGATCATATTTTCATCTAATGGTGAATATTGGATGCTTTGTTACTAAGGTAGCATTGATTGCAAACCCTGATTTGGAGACTATATAAGGGAGAACTCTAGCAACTGGGAAACCTAATCCCCACACCTCCTGTGTGGTACTAGTTGTGACTAGAGTCGAATCTCCTTTAACCTAGGTTTTTTACTAAAACCATTATTGGTTAATGACTTGAAGATTTCATTGTGATTCTGCATTCAGCCCAACTATTTTCTTTGTAGTTGCATGTTCTGATCTTACTTTGTTCTATCGTATTGAGTGATATCTTATCTAAGATTTGCTAGAGATTCAATCTCCGAGAGGTAAGATAAAAAGTAGTCACAAACATCTTCGTCTCATCGTTTGTGATTCCACAATATCTTGTTCCACTTCCATACGGTTAAGATCATTGTGAAATGATTGATATTACTAGGATGTTCTTCGGGAATATAAGTCTGGTATATCAATTGGTTCTTGTTTAGTTTGATTTATCATAAGACGGAATAAAAACTCGTAGGTATTTCTGTGGGAGATAGATTTATCTATTCAATTGACTTTTCCGTGTGAGACAAATTTGTTTATCAAGTCTTCGACTTTGGATCGTAGCAAATCTTAGTTGTGGGTAAGATAAGCTAAGGGAATCAAGTGCGTAGAGTCTTGCTGGGATTCAGAGGCGTAAGGAACGCGATTGTACCTTAATCAGTGTGAGATTGGTTAGGGCTCAACTATATTCCAGTCTGAAGTTAACTTGAAATAGGATAGAGTCTGTTGCTGCTTAATACAGTGCGATGTTCAAATCTGGACTAGGTCTAGGGGTTTTTCTGTATTTGCGGTTTCCTCATTAACAAATTTTTGGTGTATGTGTTATTTCTTTTCCGCGTTATATTTGTTTATATAATTGAAATATCACAGGTTGTGTGTAGTTCAATCAATTAGATAATCCAACCTTTGGTTGTTAATATGAATTGATTGACACTTGAATATTGGTCTTTGGTACCGTTCAAGTTGTTTCTCATAATAATCAGGCTCGCGGATATCTATTTGTTTGATTTGCTGATTACATTGAGAAACAAAGATATAACTCTTGGATGTATTTTTCTTGATTAAGTCTGATTGTCTAGTTGATTTTCTTAAAAGTATATTGGAGTTAGTCTATACAGATTGCCTAACTGAAATATTGGGTGTGGTTGTTAGACCCCGAGTTTTTCAATTGGTATCAGAGCAGAAAAACACGTTCAAGACCTTATAAGTCTGTGTTTGTAGCAATCTGACTCTATGGACAGAAATTCTATCTCTATAAACGAACCACCAGTCTTCGATGGCTAAAATTATATATGGTGGAAAATTATTATGCGTGCCTTTCTTCTAGAGAGTGATTTTCAATCATGGGTTCGTGTAGTTAATGGCTATTATCCTCTGTTTGTTGCAGAAGGCGATGTAACTGTTCCGAATGATATTGGTGCTTATGATCATGCCGAGATTCTTGCTGCAAAGCAAAATTTTGATGGATTAAATGCTATCATCCATGTCATTACCCTAGATCTTTAGAACCATGTGACTACGTGCACTAAGTCTAAAGAAGCTTGGGATATCTTAGAAACTATATTCGAAGAAATTGCTATGAGAAAGAAGTTAGGCTTCAAAACCTAAATTATGATTGGGAAAACCTTCGTATAACTGATGAAGATTCATTTGATGGGTTTAATCACAAAGTGTCTGAAATTGTTAATGCATCTTTTGCATTGGGTAAGACTATTCCTGAAAAGGACATTGTGATGAATTTCTCAGATCGTTACCATCTATATACGATTCTAAGAAGCATGTCATCGTCAAGGGAAATAACCTTAATACACTTTCCAGGAATACTCTTGTTGGAAAGCTAAAGATTTTTTATCTTGAATTGAGCAAAAGAGAAAAATATCAAATGTCTGGGAATCATATTGCTACATCTGAAAAAAAATCTCTACGTCTAAAATTGATTTATATAAAGAATGAGAATTGCTTTAACTCAACTCTTTCACTGTTTGTACAACAGTTAAAAAAAAATCTTAGACAGAGAAAAATAAAGTCTCAAAATAAATCATCTTCAATCAATGGAAATGATAGAAAATTTCACAAAGACTATGACACTAAAACTTGTTCCAAGTGCTATAAATGTGTTCATAATGTCTCTGGTTATCCTGATAAGGAGGTTAGTGAGTTAACCAAAGCATGGATGGAAATTCTTGACTACTGTCCCAAGAAATATATATGTGAAAGTTCACTCAACTACTTTTCCGATAATCACACTTGTATTTCTAACAACTCTAATTGTTCCATGACATACGATCTCTATTCCCCAGAAAATAAAATTGATCCTTTTACCAAAGATCTGTACTCAATGAAGAGTATGTTTCAACTGGAGAAGGAAGCCTGGATTAAAAGGATTGAAAATCTGGAACGTCAACTGTTTGAATTAAAACAAGAGAGTGCAACATCTCGCAATTGTGTTTTTAAGAAGAAGAATCAATTATTTTTGATAAACTCTTTCAAAACCAATCAACATATTACTCCTGAAAAATATGTCATATTCAAACCTCTCTTGCAATGAGAATGACGTATTAAAATATAATGGACCAACAAAGTGCTTGTCCCTCTTGTATGAAAACCAGGTTCACCCACAGACGATTTGTACAAAGGTTCCTGAAAAGTCTTCTTCTATTAACTTGCTTTATCAGAAGAAGAAAAGAAAATCTCCAAAGAAATCTTTTTCGAAAGAGATTTTTAGAACCGTCCATAGTTTGCGAAAATCAATAGACAAGGCTTTCGGAACACTGCATGGAAAGAAGGTATATACTCTTGATATTCCCTTCATATTGAAAAATAAGAAACATGGAATATCAAAATCTCTCTCCTCTCATAAGAAACCACCCGGTCCTGAATTGGATGGGAAAACTTACAATTTGTAATAGGTTTTAAGATTGTTCTTGTTTTTTCCTTGGACAAGAACCATAATCTTTAAGAGGGTTGTGCAAAGATTTTTGTTTTTCCCTTCTAATTTGTTTCTGTATCTCCTACATGTGCTCTAATTTCTATTATTGAGCCAAGAACCGTTTCTGCACATAAACGGTTTTCCTAATAAAGTCCTTTTGGGGATATCCAAAATTTCTGTTAAGGTTTTGGTTAAAGTACTGTTTTGGAAATTTATCCCATATCTTCTTCTTTTTAAGTTGAAGGTTTCATTCCTTGATGAGAACATTTTATTTACCTCTTCTATCATGTCCTCATCAAGTCTTTCAAGTAAAGAAGATGATGTATGGACTGTTCTCTTTCCCTTTAAGAAAGTTCATTTCGATTATTCTGATAGTGAGATGTGTCAAGACAAACGTGATTCCTCCTCTGATGTGAATCCTATTGTCTCTCATTTTGATAAGCTCTCATTAACCTTGAATCTTATCTCCGAACAAGTGCATGCATTGAAGAGTGAAATCGAATCTTCAATCAAAAGACTTGAGGAAAAGATGGATAATCTCGAATCCAGGATTGATCTAATTGAAGATGAGCTTGATCATTATAGGGAATATGAGAAGAGTATTCAAAGTAAGTGAAATGTTCTTTAGTTCATGGGAATCGATGTGTTTTTAAGCTTATTGATTTTGTCTAGGAAACTTCTTATGAGAATTTATTCTTGTGTTTTAAGAAGGATAACTAGGGTTTGGAATAGCCTATATTGTGATTTCACATTGCTAGTGCCAACGATTTTCATCTTGCAATATTTTTAGATTTTAATTATTTAAATTCTAAAGTTTGTTTGGAAGATGATTTTGCAGTATTAATCTTTATTGGTTTCATATATTGCAAAAAATTATTATGGGATATGTGCGTTTGCGTCTGTGAACTATGATTGTCCCATATATGTCAAAAGTTAAGTCTATTATGTCATCATGCAAATATTGATGGAAGATGAAATGAACTTTTGATGTCAAAGATTAAGTCTATTGTGTCATTATGCAATTATCGATGAAAAATAGAATGAAGCTTTGTATATCGCAGTATTGATCTTTTTCTGATCCACTTTTATGTGAAAGTACTCTATGGCTCCGTAAGTTCTCTTATGTTGAGCATTTCCGATTAAATTAATCATGGGTTCTCTTGTAATTAATTTAATAGAGTTTTCTGGATACAAATTCATGTTTCATGTGATTTGTTAATATCCAAATAAATCCTTCTTTTCTTGTGAAAGAAAGGTCGCTATTGTTGTTCTTTCGGGAATGAAATTTTATGGGGAAGAGTTCTTAATTGAACTAGTGCTTAATTGCCAAATCTTTGTGGTAAGTTTTCTTATATCTTTATAAACTCATTGATGAATACACTAATTAAGTTTCGACTATGTGAAATCATCGAAATAAAGTTGATATTTTTTATTTTAGTCATGAAGTATCTCTATGATAATTTCATATTATCTCGCTAGTTTTGTTAATTTATATTGACAAAAAGGGGGAGAATTACTGTGTAGTTCACACTACAAATACATATGGTTTACGGATCATTATGTAAGGGGGAGTGGTGTGAGATAAAGTATTGACTAAGGGGAAGTGATACGTATCACCGTAGTATTATTGTCAAAGTTGTGATACAATTGAACTGTGATGCTATGTAATAATAATATGACACTGTATAACAATGATTGAGAACATATTTTTTTCTTATTGTTATGGCTATGGATCTTCAACAACTATGATGTTGAGTTGAACACGTTCAGAATCACTGGAGTACTTGGAAGTGATGAAGATTTCGAGTAATATTGAAGAACCAAGGAAATCAAGCATTTGGATGAGGAGCTACAAAGTTTATTTATTTTGTAATCCATATGTATTGATTGTCTTGTCACTGAAATTAACAAAGGGGAAGATTGTTAAGTTTAGACTACTTATAGCTATGCGTTGCTATCTCAAGCTTGTTTGTCAAATTTAGTTGGCAAAACTATAAGTCTTTATTTCTAGTCTACTTATAGCTATGTCTCGGATTAGGATAGAATGTGTAGTTAAGCTTTAGACTTCACGGCATTCATCGATTGAAGATGAAGAACTACTAAGGGGAGCTTATGGAACTTTATCAACAAAAGGTATGTGGAGACTTGAACTCATCTATCAGTCAGAAGTCTAGTTTTATTCTATCTCCTATTGAGACAAAAGTCTTATAGCTATATAGATTTCACTTTATACACATTTGATATTTCGAGCTGAATTTAACTCGCTTACATATTTCTCAAAATATGTGTTGGTAAGCTTTCACTTTAACCAAGTTTATCTTTATTCTTGACGAAATTCAAAAGATGATCATGTGAAAATCGCCTGGTAACATCTTACATGATTTGTGTACGACAGTCATTTGATGTAGACTCAAAATATTTCGTATTGATCTATTGATTACTTGAAAATTGCTTTGAAGCTAATAGTTTGTGTGAGACAGCTATTGCCGTCATCTAAGAATGTTTAAATGATTAAGATATAATTTAAAACAATTAACCATTGATTGGATATAGTACAGTATGCGTACTTGTATGCTAACTGTTGCAAGTTATTCTAAGTCCTGGAACCATAATATGCATACCCGTACAGATGTTGGTTTAACAGTTGAAGTCTGGGAACTTAGTATGCATACCCATATGTGTATCGGCGTAACAGTTCAAGTTCAAGAATTCAACTGAAGTTGGCCGAGAACGACAATATTCGTGCCCGTTCGCATATTGGCGAACCCATACCAAATTTGGCTATTTAGGTATGCGTACCCGTTTGCATACTTGAGTGGGTTAAGTTCTAAAATTGGTTGTTCATGAACAAATACATTTATATAACAAGGAATGCAATCCTTTACAAATCGTGGATACAATGTTCATGAATTGATTCGAGTGAATCAAAATCAATTTTGCGTCAAATGTGTCTTGTATGCTTCTATGAGAATATAAATAATTGAACAACTCTATAACTAGTTTCATTTGAGTCATTTGAACTAGTTGTGATTAAGATGAACAAGGTTGATATGAAAGTGTTCATATGGCTAACTTCGGTTAACTATTGTTGAGCAAACCAAGTGTACACATTTAGGTACTATTACCCATATCTAAATGAAGGCACATTTTATTTGTGTGTAACAAGTTAAGTTCGATCTAACGGTTGAAATATATTAGCTTGAATCTGATCAGGTTTTCATTTAACGGTGAATATTGAATACTTTGTAACCAAGGTAGCATTGATTGCAAACCCTGATTTGAAGACTATATAAGGGAGAACTCTAGCAACTGGGAAAACTAATCCCCACACCTCATGTGTGATACTAGTTGCAACTCGAGTCGATTCTCCTTTAACCTATGTTTTTCTAAAACCATTATAGGTTAATGACTTGAAGACTTCATTGGGATTCTGAAGCCAGACCCAGCTATTTTCTCTGTAGTTGCATGTTCTGATCTTACTTTTTTCTATCATATTGAGTACTATATTCTTTAAGATTTGCTCGAGATTCAATCTCCGTAGGTAAGACAAAAAATAATCACAAACATCTTCGTCTCATCATTTGTGATTCCACAATATCTTGTTCCGCTTCCATACGTTTAATATCATTGTGAGGTGATTGATATTACTAGGATGTTCTTCGGGAATATAAGTCAGGTGTATCAATTGGTTCCTGTTCACCTTGATTTATCAAAAGACGGAACAAAAACTCGTAGGTATTTCTGTGGGAGACATATTTATATGTTCAATAGACTTTTTTGTGTGAGACAAATTTGTTTATCAAGTCTTCGACTTTGGGTCGTAGCAACTCTTAATTGTTGGTGAGATCATCTAAGGGAATCAAGTGCGTAGACTCCTGCTGGTATTCAAAGGCATAAGGAATGCGACTGTACCTTAATCAGTGTGAAATTGGTTAGGGCTCAACTACATTCCAGTCTGAAGTTAACTTGTAGTAGGCTAGAGTCTGTAGCGGCTTAATATAGTGTGGTGTTCAAATCTGGACTAGGTCCCGAGATAATTCTGCATTTGCGGTTTCCTCGTTAACAAAATTTCTGGTGTCTGTGTTATTTCTTTTCCGCGTGATATTTGTTTATATAATTGAAATATCACATGTTGTATCTTGGATTGCGATCTTAGTTTGGAAATATCAACTGAGGGTTTTCTTTCTTCTAAAATCCCTCCAATCCATGACAAAGATCTTCCCATGCGGTGAAAATTATATCCTAAGCCAGTGGGACGTTACTTATTCATTTGGTATTTTTTTAAAGGGATTAAAGTCGAAGGGAATTTGGGTTTTGAAAAGGAATTTATTCTAAAAGATAAAGGACCTAGACTCTCCCCATTGTCTTGGAAGTTTCTCTATATCTTTCTCAATACCTTTCAGCTCATTACTCTTCAACAAAAACAAGTTCATAATGGATTTGGGCTAAAATACCTTATTTCGCAATTTTGAGTATTTTCAAATAAGAAAGCCCTAATACAGTGTAAAATCCCATTATCCAAAAATGTGTATCCTTTAGTAGTACTAGTGTAGGTCCCGTGCGTTGCACGGGGTATGATTGGTTGTCCCAAGTTTTTTGGTTTTTTTTTTGTTAAGCAGTTGTCCCAAGTTTAAGAGATTATCAACAATGCTAATAAATAAGGTTTTCATGTCAAAATGAGTTAACTTTAGTCTTTTTTAGTCTCTATGACTATGTGTTGTAAATATGAGGCTTCTTATTTTTTGCGTATTAATGAAGCCCATTTTTTACTCTGTAAGAAATTAATATTCAACAACGGAAGCAAAGCGTATCAAACATTTAGGGTGGTGAGGCTAATGATTCCTTTGAAAAGACATACTATCTGGTCACCAGTGCACTATTATTTATGTCGCCCACTGATGCAGTTATTCAAAAATTACTAAAAACTACATCCACATACCAGAGCAATTATCCATGAGATGAAAATCTAAGCAAAGTTAAAAGAGACGGCTCAAAAAAAAAACATTAGTATTAAACAGAACAGTGATCACTCAAATAGAAGTTTTACATATCTGGCATTTTTAGCCAATTTACACCTACACATACGTATACATAAGCCAAAATTAGCTCCCGTCCTAGTAGCAGATTTTTCTGTTCCCTATCATTAATATGATCAAAAACCATACCCACAGTCTTCTACACATAAAAATGGACCTATTAGCGATTTCATCTCTATCACGGCTTCATCACTATTAGTGTGAGTTGGTGTCCTTGTTATCACATTGTATCCTGCACATTGAAGTTTTAGCTAATCGCTAATCATTACTCTCTTGTTCACAACAGGCAAAGAAGTCAATGCACCAAAACTTCCACCTACACACAATCTTTGGATGAAAGTCGAGAAAGTGGAAACATGAGTATATGAAAATCCCATATTGACATTCATAGAGAAATATGCCTACTTCAATTAGTGGTCATAGACAAAATAGAACTAACTTCAAGAAAAGGTGGAAAACTGTACAGTGGGAGTTATGCTTACCATTAGATGCAGGGAATGACCACTATTCACTTCACTTGGTTTCCACTGTATCTTGTCATGGCATGCACGGCCTTGCAGGATTTCATGACTGGCAACAAAATTTACATCCCTGTAAACCAACAAATTACTCCTATGTCATTTGATAATTCAAGTGCTTCAAAATAATAATAATGCAATGATCTTACTGATCAATCATGTTTTGTGCTTCAAAGCTCATCTCTTCAGGTACTCCAACCAAGATATATTATGAATTGCAAAGATGGTTAGTCCCCGTGTTTAATCAAACACAAAGAAAAAACAGAAAAATTGATTTTCACCACCACAGTTGCACATCGTTCTTTGCACGCACCATTAGTTACATCCACATACAACAATTAAACACATCTTACTCATGCCCGATTAGTTTTATTTTTATCGATCTCGACTATATTATCTTCTCTTCTTTTCTTGGATAGTTATGCATTGATTTTTCCTATGTTATTCTAATGCAGCCACTCAAAGATATTCACCATGTTACCATAGGGATCATTTAGTATCAAATGTGGTACCTTTGCAAATATTTCCACCTGTGGAAAACTGCAGTGGTTCAGACTGTTCAGTTCTGTCTCCGAATAAGGCAACAACAATACATCCATGTAAATACACGCAGTTATGGCTCATAGATACATCACACAAACCATGGAAAAGGACACTAACTATGTCAAGTTCTTTCATGCAAAAAAGATAGGTTAAAGCAGTAATACCAACAAAACAACTTTCAATAGATGCCTTCCCAATGAAGTTTATCTTTCGCTAAAAAGCTGTATCTCAAATGTCTTTTTATACATGTTATTAAAACCAGAGTTTCCTGTGGTTGGCAGCTCTATAAATCCACAAATATTGATACGCTAGAGCTAGCAACAGTGACAAACAACGATATTCAAATAATACCACAGATTATCGTGAAGTTAATCAAAAGACTAAATCTTACTGGAAAGCGCTCATCGCTCATTTGATCAAGACATAATTACACCACAAAAACCAATATGTATAAAAAATAATCAAGATAAACATACCTAATATGATCATAACGGGGCCTTGCATGTATAATAAACTAAGTTAACAGAACCTGACAAACAATCAAGATAATTCTATCTCCATAATGAATTGGCAACAGAATATAACCCAATAACTCCTACAATTTCTACGGCATCAGCCATTGTATACCCTCTGAAAGTAGAGAACATTAGAACATACTTAGAATGTGCATCAGCCATTATAACTCCACCGTGTTTGGTGTGCGCCATAACATAAATAGCTTTTTATATTGTAGGTAGAGGCAAATAATTTCCAAATACTTCTGCAGCAATTCATGTAATAAGAACACTTATATCGAATAATAATGTCGAGATGATATATCTTAAAATAGTACTTACATGAAGATGGATCATAAGAACATCATCATCGAAGTCCTCGAAAAGATAACCTTGGATCATTGGCAATGCTCCATGGGGCAAGATGAACTCCATTTCATATCTGCGAAATGTGGCGCCAAACAAATGTTTTAAGAGTCAACTTAATTATAAGCAACACTTCAACCTCGTATAGACAAATGCAGTTTTTGACAGTACAACATACTTGGAATTTTCGTATTCTCTGATCTTCAATGAAGTTCTTAAGAAAAATTAGTGTCAGAAAGATTCGATAGTAACCTGAAATCTATGGATCCCGTATGTGATGTTAATTTGAATAATAAAGGAAAATATGGACAATTCGGAAAAAATTGTTACACATGCGATGCTAGACTTTACCTCTGTAGATAAGATAACCCTCTCATCAGTTCCACTTGTTTTTTCCGACACTTTCTTGTTTTCTCAGTTGCACTTGTTTTTGTACCTAAAAACGTTTATGACATGAACAATATCTAATGAAAATAAATTGAGTTTTTTTGGCGTGGAGTGATCTTTAATTGCTTCTCAATACTCAATATCTATTCCAATCAAAGAAGTTAGTAAAGATCACTCCAAGCCACCACATTTCCTCTTCTCTAATCCTAAAATTATAAGCTATATAAAACGAAAATGGTGCTTGACATAAATTTTGACCTTGTGATCCAACAACTAACGTTAATATAATAGTTTCCTAATCAGTCACTGAAACATTTAAACACACAAAGAAAAGGCACCAGCCGAAGCAAGACAGTAAGTTTAGGAGAAATACCGAAATCAAAACCTTAAGGGACTCTACAAAATACAAACATTTTCAATCTGTATTTTCATAGATTCCTTCTTTCTTCAATTAAATTTTCCACTTAATCCCCATAAGAAGCAAATCAGTCAACAGTATTAGAATCAAACATCAGGAAGCTCCTTTGTTCTCCACGGATGTTCCTGGAAAGAAAACAAAGATGAAAGTTAAAAAGAATACAAAACTGGTTTGGATGTAGTTGTAAAATACAAAGAAGAAAAAGAAGAGTAGGAGAAAAAAATAGGCACCATTACGTTTTTTTGTGCTGTAAAAAAGAAGGAGAATAGGCATGGGGAAATCGGCAGAAGAACGGGGGATTAGGGTTTTACTTTCGACATCACAACTGTTGATATACCACGTTTTTTTATTTACTTGTTAGATGATCTCGATCTTGGCTCCTCACTGTTTCAAAATAGAAAAGAAATGAGAATATAAAAACGAAGAAAATAGAATTAGGGTACTCGGTTTAGTTTTGCGAGTAGGTTTGATATCTGAAATTTCTGGATATTGACAAACTGTATTCATTTTGTGTGCGGCTAATAAACACGAAAAAATCTCAAAACCCTCAATTCTTATTGGTGGGGGCCAGAAGCTCTAGAATTCAAGCTTTTGGCCTAACTTTCAATGTGAGGCCAGCAACTTCTACTCAAATTATATATACAATACTTATTTTTGGATTCCCATAATCTTTTCCATCAACAATAATGGTCGTGGGCTTTTGAGAGAAAATAATAATAAAATAAAATCTCCAATATTTTTGGAAAGTTCTCCTAGGATATATAGTAAGAGATTAGGGTTATTGTTAATCTCTCAAGAACATAATAAATATCAGCCGCACTAAAAATCTCTTTTGTTGGGAAAACCTAGCTGTTGTGAGAGAAGTCTAAGGAGGAAGATGATCGATTTCAGCCGAAAGGTAGTACTACTGGTTGGAGGATTGTTCTTGCTTACCATGTAGGTTCTCTAATCTTTATACCCATTATGGTTGGTTGATAAATCTGTGTAGTTACTAACAAGAAATATTTTTAAGGGGTTTTATTTTACATTACAGTAGGATGCTTTTAGATGCTCTTTTATTTGGATCGTACACTGGATTGGGTTTTAGCATGGCTTGATTAAGATTTTTTTTGTCTCTGAATCTTTTAAACTTACTAGTGAATAGCTATGAGGTGGTAGATGGGTCAAGTGGTTGTCCTCATAGTTATTTTTGTGACACATATGCAAGTATACATAGATGATTCCCCATGGTTGAGCTTTGTCTTTTGGCTAGATGGAGTTTTGTTTTGTTAGGCTCGTGTGTCAACATTTAGACTAACCAGAGACGATTTGGGATCCATTAAATCAATTATGGTTGCATCATTGGTGTTAGGGTCAAGTAAATGTAGAGAGTGAGATGTATTTTAGGAACTTAAGCTAGATTTGTAGTGGTTGTTATTTGCTCCGTTCAGTGCTATGCTAGGTCATAGAAGTAGAGAGAAATAGCATAACAGTGGTTTGACGGTTTTGGAAGAAACTTTTGGTATGTACTCGCTATAGGAAATAGATGTTAGACTATTTTTCGTGATCGAGTTTCTGTTGATACTTCTCGGCGAAGGTTTCTGTTGATACTACCAGGCGATCTTGAGTACATAATGTTAGTTTGAGTGATATTGGTATATGTGGGCATAGCATTTATGGCAGTAGATGGGTAACTACTATATGCGTTGTTGTTGCTTGCCAATATTGAGGCCAAATCCTAGTTTGGTGTAAGATTAGAGTTAACAGTTCATGTTGTATGTGAAGTTATCTAACGTTTTGTTAACCGTTACCCGTAGTTGGATCGATTCTCATGGATTATTAGGCGATGACCTAGGGGTCGCTTAAAAGATATAGCTCTATTATCTTATACTATATTTGTGCCCGTGCTACGCATCGGGCATTTTTTTTTTAATTTGGTGTGCATGGGGCTTCGCCCCATCCAGCCCCGTGGGGATGCATTTTTGACCTGGTGTGCGCGGTGCTTCGCCCTGCCTCGTGGGGATGCATTTTAGATTTTGTGTGCGTGGGGCTCCCCGTGGAGATGCATTTTTGATTTGGTGTGCGTGGGGCTATGCCCTGCCTCGTGGAATTGCATTTTTTATTTCATGTGTGCGAGGCTTTGCCCCTCCCCGTGGAGATGCATTTTGATTTGGTGTGTGCGGGGATCCCCCGTGGAGATGCATTTTTGATTTGGTGTGCGAAGGGCTATGCCCCGCCCCGTGGAATTGCATTTTTGATTTCGTGTGTGCGAGGCTTCGCCCCTCCCCGTGGAGATGCATTTTTGATTTGGTATGTGCGGGTCTTCGTCCCGCCCCGTGAAGATGCATTTTTGATTTTGTTTGCGCGGCGCTTCGCCCCGTCCTGTGGCGATACATTTTTGATTTGGTGTGGCGGGCAAACACATTAAAGGTGGAGAATATGTGTATATTTTATTTATTTTATCATTTTATTTATCAGAAAATATGTGGATTTTTTTCCCCTTTAGATATTAATATCCAAATTGAATTTGGACTTCCATAAAATTCCAAACACGGTAGGTTCGGTTTTCTTTTTGAGTTTGTTATTTTTAAACCAATCATACGTTTCCAAGTGTCCTCGCGAATTCCAAATTGAATTTGGTTTTTTTTTTTTCCTATTCTTTTTAAACCAATCATACGTTGTCAAGTATTTTCGCGAATTCCAAATTGAATCTGGTTTCCTTTTTTTATCTTTTCCTATTGTTTTTAAACCAATCATATGTTGGCAAGTGTCAAAACATACTGTTATGTATTTATTATTATTTTTCAACTAATTCGTTTTTAATCTTAAAAATAAATTATTAATCAAACAAATTATAGGTGATCAATTGAAATTGATCTATTCCTATTTTATAGCAATAGTTGTTCAATTAGAGGGTCAGGACGTCCATCAATATGATGGAGATCATTCTCACAATGCTAGCGTACGATTATATGCTGAGAAAATTTTCATCAAAGATTATACACAATTATACATTGATTGTATAAACAGTTTTGGAGGCTTGATAAAGAAGGTCGTATTGATGGACTCTGTGTATGAGATTCGAAAATTTATTTCCTAATAGATACGTTTTAAGTTTTTCATTTATTTTTCTTTCTTTTATTTAATTTGTTTAACAGTTTCCTTTTTTGGTGTGTTAATGGTTTCCTTTTTTTACATGAATTCCTTTTTAAGTGTTTTAAGTTTTACACATTTCACTTTTTTTAAAAAAAATTAATTAATTAATTTATTTAACGGTTTAGACGTGAGTTTTGTCCACCCTTACTAAAATACAGTTAAGTATAGGTGTAAACATGGTGTAACTAAATAATTCAAGTTTAAATTCTAACATAGGTATTGTCCACCTACTTTTTCTTGAACACCGTTACTAATGGACAATTAATTATTTGATGTATCCAAATTGTAACCAAATTTTAATTATTACAACTAATAGAGTTATGCCAAGTGTCCTCACCATAGCTTCCGCATTAGAAAAGGCCTTTCTAGGCCAATAAAAAGCGAGGGTTTCATCACCGTTTATTGTGAGAGCTTTATTTGTCAAGGCCTTTAAGGAGGAAGATTGGATCGACAACATTTAATTTGTCCGACGCATGGTGGGAGAATTATTTGGACTAATAAATAGTTAAAACGGGTTGTCTTGCGATTAGAGTAAGGAACAAGAGAAGGGTAGTCGATAAACGGATTCCGGGTTGGACATTAATTTTTAGCAACGTGTTTATGTTTTTACCAAATAAACAATCTGTTTTCGCCACAATTGTCATCTTTTTGCTAGTCCATTCTTGTTCAGTTGGTTGAGGCCGTGACTTGAAAACATAGAAAATGCCCCCCTTGTAAATTGTTTCATTTCTCAATATTTTTACAAACTGACTGGGATTTATTTCATCGTCTTTGAAAGATATAAGGGTGTGAGAGTCTACTATTAGTTGGGGTCTGACCCAACTTACTATTTTTCAGGATACCGTGACCGTGGAGCAACCTAGCTTGTAGATTGCACTATTGATTCGAAAAGCTAATTCGTCATTTATTTTAAGGTGTTTAATTAGCTAAAATGTTCTATTGAGTTCTTTAGGATCAAAATTTTATTTCTTTTAAATAAATTCTTAGCGTTTATTTTGGGACCGGCCTACGTGTCGAGATTTATTTTTATCTATTTATTTTCAAATATTTGTAAATATACTTGCAACTTCTTTATCATTTTCAATAAATAAAATTGATTTATTTTTTTGGTTTATTGTGAATGTGCTCCATACAATAACCTGATCTCCATTTGTTGGCTTGACAGTTTAAGTGTGTAAAGTGGTCCATAAGTATGTCACACTTGGGATTTTAGGGCGGCCGACCTAGAATTCGAAGTGGGGCATGACATACAGTCAGAGACAGACCAAGCTCTCATATACTCATTCTAAAGGCCTCATACATGTGAACATCAATAATATTGAGTCCTCTAAGTGTTCGAAGAAGAACGAGATTGAAGCGGAATCCAGAAAAGCATAATTTCAAAGAAAATAAAGGGAATATAGCTCAAACAGGGAAGTTCGAGCTCATAATTTCCAAAAGCGAAACCAAACACGTGCCTATTTCTCTCTATAAAGTCATGACTATGCCCAGGGAAGATCACAGCCTCTCTCCTGCCGAAGAAAAATCAAGCTCATAGTGGGTTTTGACGAAAATACCCTTAATTTCAAAAGTAAGTATTTTCTCTAGGAAAGATGTGTCTGATTGGTATAAGGAATTAAACATTCTCTCATCACATAAGGTGTCGACCCTAAAAGATAATTACACACCTTATAAGCATCGTCAAGCCAATCCAGAGTGTCTGAAGGAGTCAGACGCGAACAAAAGAGAAATTAGGGTTTAAGTGCAGTACAAACCTGAATTCAGAATTTACATGGGATAGGGACTCCGTAACTTCAAAAGTAAGTGCCAATTTATTCTCAGAGGATTTTTCTAACCTCACGGACATCCAGGAAGCTGCTCAAAGTCCCCTCTTCCCCAAATACTCACATGCACAAACTCGAAAGCTCAAGGATGCACAAAAAGAGAAAATTAGGGTTTTGTCCAAGTAAACCCTAATTTGCAAATCCCATTCGACCAAGATAGAAATTTTGTGTCTACAAGACTCTATTCCCATTCCGGTAACGCTTCCCAATATAAAATCCTAAAAGGGTTCCATGTCCAGGGTCAATTCCAAGCTCAGATTTGCAAATTAGGGTTGTCATCAAGGTTCCCATATTTATAACATCCTTAGAAGCAAGGCCGATCAGAGTTATCATTCTCATGACATTAAATTCTCCAACCAGTGCTTCATCCGAAGTCAAATAAGACATGAGGCCTGTGAAATCACCCTCAGGTCGGTCAGTTGTCTCTCTTCACCCTGAACCTAATTCTGAAGGCCCTCTGAAATTTTTGAAGCTTGCCTCATCTTTATTCTACCAAAGTCAAACCCTTTATCGCTATGAGGAGTACTTGTCTCCATAAAATTCTCGTTTTCCATGCAACTATACAAGCGAGAGTGAAATTAGAAGAAGTACACTAAGAGAGTGAAGACACATGGCATATACATAGGGTCTGTAATTAGGGTGTGTCTGTATTGTGAAGTTTCAAGCCTCGTGAGCAAAAGTCGTAACTTGCTCTCATGCCTACATAATTATCCTTATTTCAATAAGAAACCAATTCCATATCTCCAAGGATACTCACATATTCATTCGGGACCATACTTTTACAAGGGATCAAGCAAAATACGTTTTCTGGAAATCGAAGAGTAAAAACGTATAATCATACCACAGACGTGTCTCTAGCCTAAGGATACAAAATTCATGACATAAACCAATCTAAGGAAGGTTAGTGAAGTCATAATACTCTAAGGGTTTGTGGTTGAAGCAAGAGAACGCTTTAAGAGTCCAACTGAAACAAGGATTCCTTTGGTAAACATTGCAGCGCGAAGACTTGAAAACTGATGCCAAACCTTAAGGAATTTCGGGGTACTTCCTAAAGAAAATATGTTCCTCTATGTCTTAACAAAACAAACTAAAAGAGCACCTCAAATGGGAAAATGATCTAGGATATGTGGTCCCAACACCGAAGTAAGTGCAATCTGAAAACTCTTGAAATTTTTATGCGGGATTTATGAAATAAAAAGTATACATGGATATGGCTGACCAAACGAACTCGGAATCAAGTGAGTTTTTTTCATTATGAATATTATCCTCTTATATTTAAATTTTGGGTTCATGGACTCAAATCGGAGTCCGAATGATGAGTTTACATCCATTCTATGCAAGCTTCTCAAAACTGAAGTTTTCTGACGAACCCCCAAACGAAGAATCCTAATACAAACATAACGTGTGAAAGTAGGAGGAAATACCTCCATAGGTCACGCCCAAAATAGGTGGAAAAGATTTTTATTATCCAAGACCAGATCAAAAGGGAATCCATCTAGAAAAGGAAAAGGAATTGGAGCTAAAAGAGGAAATTAGAGGAATTTGGATCAAATAAGGAAACTGAGAGTTTTCTTTCTTCTAAAATCCCTCCATGCAGTGGCAAAGCTCTTCCCATGCATCAAAATTATCTCCTAAGCCAGTGGGACGTCACTTATTCTTTTAGATTTTTTTTAAAGGGATTAAAGTCGAAGGGAATTAGGGTTTTGACGAAAAATAGCCCTAATTTCAAGAATTTTATGGAAAAGGGATTTATTCTAAAAGAGAAATTACCAAGCCTCTTCCCATTCTCTTGGAAGGTTCTCTACATCTCTCTAAATCCCTTTAGCTCATTACTCTTCAACAAAAACAAGTTCATAATGGATTTGGACAAAAATACCTTTATTTCGCAATTTTTGAGTATTTTCAAATAACAAAGCCCTAATACAACCAGAGACCTAACAATCTCTCATCTAATCATTATAAAGGCCTCATACACGTGAATATTCAGAATATTGAGTCCTCTAAGTGTTCGAAGAGGAACTGGATTGAAACGGAATCCAGAAAAGCAGAATTTAAAAGAAAATAAAGGGAATTTAACTCAAACAGGGAAGTTCGAGATCATAATTTACAAAAGCGAAACCAAACACGCGCCTATTTCTCTCTATAAAGTCATGATTATGCCCAGGGGAGATCATTCCTCTCTCATGCCGAAGAAAAATCAAGCGCATAGTGGGTTTTGATGAAAATACCCTTAGTTTCAAAAGTAGGTATTTTCTCTAAGGAAGATGTGTCTGATTTGGTATAAGGAATTAAACATGTTCTCATCACACAAGGTGCCGACCCAAAAACATAGATACACACCTTATAAGCCTCGTCAATCCTATCCAGAGTATTTGAAGGAGTCGGATGCAAACAAAAGAGAAATTAGGGTTTAGGTGCAGTACAAACCTAAATTCAAAATTTACATGGGATAGGGACTCCATAACTTCAAAAGTAAGTGCCAATTTATTCTCATAGGATTTTTCCAACCTCATGGACATCCAGGAAGCCGTTCAAATCACTCTCTTTCCCAAATACTCACTTGCACAAACTCGGAAGCTCAAGGATGCACAAAGAGATGAAATTAGGGTTTTGTCCAAGTAAACCCTAATTTGCAGATACCATTCGACCAAGATGGAAATTTATCTCTACAAGACTCTATTACCATTCTGATAATGCTTTTCAATGCAAAATCCTAAAAGGGTTCCATGTCCAGGGTCAATTCCAAGCTCAGATTTGCACTAAAGGAAGAAGTTAGGGTTTTGAGAAACCCTACTTCGCAAGTCTATTCTTTCAAAATCGGAATTTTACTTCATCAAGGCTCAATTATCACGCCAGTAACGTCTTCTAACATAAAATCCCAGAAATCTCCCAAGTACAAAGTTGATTCGAAGTCCAGAATCAGAGCAAGCAAAGACGAAGCATCAATTCAAGGACTATGTAGATCTAAAATAACGAGTAGATTATAATTTCGTATCTAAATGATTTGACACCATCTATATGCTCATCATAGAACAATCTAGGTTCTACTCTGAGTAGGGGACTTAATGTAGATAGTGAAATTTGGATAAGGGGAAAAATCGTCATTTCAAGACCATAGACAAATCTCAACTCTCAAGGGAGAGATTAAGCCCATGATCCTCAAGGCGCTCATAGCTACGATTTCTAGTATACATCTCTATGAGACACTACTGGTCGTGTTTCCCTGATTCCTAGCGCACATCCCGACAAGATACTGCTGGTCACATAGGTTATGTAGAGCGTAAAACTTTCCCAGAGGATTTATGAACCAGAACAGCCACAATTCCTGCATGTCTTCGCGAGACGCAGCTGATTATGATGCCATGATTCCTAGTATACATCCCCGCGAGATATTGCTGGTCATGTAGGCTTCGTAGATGCGTAAAAACGTCCCCGAAGGACTTATGACCTAGAGCAGAGACATACATGTCTCTTGTAAGCACGACTCACCCTATTTAAGATCAATGACTGATTCATAGTACATCATCGTGAGATACACTGTTCATGTCTAATCTAGGCTCTGAATCGACTTACTGAGGCTTCAGAATAATTTCTAGGACATCCCCGCTAGATAAGCTAGTTATTCTGCCTCTGGGCCATTTCGATAGACTCCTAGAACATCCTTTTGAGATACACTGGTTACGTAGGCCCCGTAAATATAGACACAATTAATTCCTAGCACGGTTCTGCAAGATACGCTGATCAAATACAATTGAGCCAAAGTCTCAAAAATACATTAATCGGGCGTACAAAGCCCTTTCTCTCTCTTCAGGATGAGTCCCATATGACCACATAGAGATTCATATTTGTTAAGAAAATCCTCATAAAGATTTTGGTCAGTCATCAAAATCTCGGATAGATTCGCATCTCTCTACAAAATCTCGGAGAGATTTAAATCTCTCCTCAAAATCTCAAAGAGATTCACATCTCTACTCAAAATCTCTCAAAAAAAATCTTAGATTAGGATAAAATGTGTAGTTGAGATTAAGACTTCACGGCGTTCATCGATTGAAGACGAATAACTACTAAGGGGAGCTTGTGGAACTTCATCAACAAAAGGTATATGGAGACTTGAACTCATCTATCACTCAGAAGTCTATTTCTATTCTATCTCCTATTAAGACAAAAGTCGTATAGCTATATAAAATTTATATTATACATATTTGATATTTCGAGATGAGTTTAACTCGCTTACATATTTCTAGAAATAAGTATTGGTAAGCTTTCACTTTAACCAAGTTCATCTTTTATTCTTGACGACAGTCAAAAGATAATCATGTGAAAATCGCCTGGTAACATCTTACATGATTTGTGTGTGTTAGAGCACTGCTCATTCGAACTCGCAACCGTTGCTATCTCAAGCTTGTTTGTCAAGTTTAGTTGCCGAAACTATAAGTCTTGATTTCTAGTCTACGTATATCTAAGTCTATGACTAGGATAGTAAGTGTAGTTGAGATATAGACTCCAAGACTTTCATCATGCAAAGACGAAGAACTACTCAAGGAACTTGTAGAACTTCATCGACAAAATGGTATGTGGAGACTTGAACTTATCTATCACTCAAAAGTCTATCTATTCTATCTCATATCTTGAGACAAAAGTCGTATTGCTATATAGACTTCAATTGTACACATTTGCTATTTCGAGACGAGTTTATCTCGCTCATTTATTTATCGAAATATGTGTTGGTAAGCTTTCGTTTTGGCCAAGTTCATCTTTACTCGTGACGAAAGTCATGTTGAATATTTCAATAACTTGAAAATCACTTTAATGAAAATTAGTTTGTGAATAACAACTATATAACATCCTCTAAGAAAGTTCCAATGATTGAAATTAGAGTTTAGAACATGTAACCATCTTTGGATATAAACATGGTATGTTCTCACATCTGTGTAAAAGTCTAAAATCGGGAACCCAAAGTATGCATGCATGTAGGCATACATGCGGTTGTTGGGAATCCGGGTAAGTATGTGTACCCGTAAGCATACTAGCGGAAAGTTCACGTCCTTGAATTTCTACTGGAGTTTGAAAGTAAAAACAAACTCAATCCTGTTACTTAAGTACGCGTACCAGTATGCATACTTAGGTAAGTTACTTTCTAAAATCGGTTTGTTTATGAACTAAAACATTTATATGTAATAAGGAATGCAATCTTTGTAAACCGTGGCTATAATGTTCATGAATCGATTCGAGTGAATCAAAACCGATTTTTCTTCGATTATGTCTTGTATACTTCTATAAGATCTAAGCAATTGAACAACTCTCTAACTAGTTCATTTAAGTCGCTTGAACTAGTTATGGTGAAGATAAATAAAGTTGATATGAAAGTGCTCATATGGCTAACCATTGGTTAACTATTGTTGATCCAACTAAGTGTATGTGTTTAGGCATGGTTACAAAAACCTAAATGAAGTTACATTTAATTTGTGTATAACAAGCTAAGTTCAATCTAACGGTTGAAAGGTATTAGCTTGAATCTAATCAGGTTTTCATCTAATGGTGAATATTGAATATTTTGTTACCAAGGTAACTTAGATTTTAAACCCTAATTTGGAGACTATATAAAGGAGAACTCTAGAAATTGGGAAACCTAATCCCCACACCTCCTGTGTGATACTAGTTGTACAATCTAGAGTCGATTCTCCTTTAACCTTAGGTTTCTCACGAGACCCAGTAGGTTAACGACTTAAAGACTTCATTGGGATTATGAAGCCAGACCCAACTATTTTCTCTATAGTTGCGTGACTGATCTTGTTGTTTCTATCATGTTTGAGGTGATTGATATTTCTAGGTTGTTCTTCGGGAATATAAGTCTGGTATATCAATTGGTTCATGCTCACCTTGATTTATCAAAAGACGGAACAAAACTCGTAGGTATTTATGTGCGAGACAGATTTATCAATTCTTATAGACTTTTTTGTGTGATACAAATTTGTTTATCAAGTCTTCGACTTTGGGTCATAACAACTCTTACTTATGGGTGATATCATCTAAGGGAATCAAGTGCACAGTATCCTGCTGGGATCAGAGACGTAAGGAGCGCAACTGTACCTCAAATCGGTGTGAGATTAATTGGGGTTAAACTACATTCCAGACCGAAGTTAATTTGTAGTAGGCTAGTGTATATAGCGGCTTAATATAGTGTGGTGTTCAATCTAGACTAGGTCCCGGGGTTTTTCTGCATTTGTGGTTTCTTCGCTAACAAAACTTCTGGTGTCTGTGTTATTTCTTTTTCGCATTACATTTTGTTATATAATTGAAATATCACAGGTTGTGCGTTGAATCGATCAATTGGTAAATCCAACCTTTGGTTGTTGATTGAAATTAATTGATCCTTGAACATTGGTCTTTGGTACCATTCAAGTTATCTCTCTTATATTCAATCGGGCTCACAAATTATATTTGTTTGATTGCGGATTAAATTGAGAGATAACTCATTGATATACTTTTTGTAAGATTGAGTCTAACTGTCTAGTTGATTCTCTTGAAAGTATATTGGAGTTAGTCCATATAGATTGCTAAGCGAAAAATTGGATGCGGTTGTTAGACCCCCGCTTTTTCAGTTTGACACAATCATTTGATGTAGACCGGAAATGTTTCGTATTGATCTATTAATCACTTGAAAATTGCTTTGAAGCTAATAGTTTGTGTGAGACAGCTATTCCCGTCTTCCAAGAATGTTTCAATTATCAAAATGGAGTTTAGAATAATTAATCATTGATTGGATACAACATAGTATGCGTACTTTTATGCTAACTGTTGCGAGTTATTCTAAGTCCGAGAACCATAGTATGCATACCCGTATGCGTATTGGTTTGATAGTTGAAGTCCGGGAATTTAGTATGCATACCCGTATGCATACTTGCGTAATAGTTCAACTCCGGGAATTCAACTGAATTTGGTTGTACGATAGTATGCATACCCATTCGCATATAGGCAAACCCATACCAAGTCTGACTACTTAGGTATGTGTACCCGTTTGCATACTTGAGTGGGTTATGTTCTAAAATCGGTTGTTCATGAACTGATACATTGATATAACAAGGAATGAAATCTTTTGCAAACCGTGGCTATAATGTTCATGAATTGATTCGAGTGATTCAAAATTGATGTTGCTTCAATTGTGTCTTGTATGCTTCTATGAGAATATAAACAATTGAACAACTCTATAACTAGTTTCATTTGAACTAGTTGTGATTAAGATGGACAAGGTTGAACTATTGCTGAGCAACCAAATGGTATACGTTTAGGTACGGTTACCCATATCTAAATGAAGTCACATTTCATTTGTGTGTAACAAGCTAAGTTCGAGTTAACAGTTGAAAGATATTAGCCTGAATCTAATCAGGTTTTCATCTAACAGTGAATATTGAATGCTTTGTTACCAAGGTGGCATTGATTGCAAACCCTAATTTGAAGACTATATAAGGGAGAACTCTAGCAACTGGGAAACCTAATCCCCGCACCTCTTGTGTGATACTAGTTGAGACTAGAGTCGATTCTCCTTCAACCTAGGTTTTTCTAAAACCATAATAGGTTAACGACTTAAAGGCTTCATTGGGATTCTGAAGCCAGACCTAAATATTTTCTCTGTAGTTGCGTATTTTAATCTTACTTTGTTCTATCATATTGAGTACTATCTTCTCTATGATTTTCTCGAGATTTAATCTCTGATAGTTAAGATAAATAGTAGTCACAAACATCTTCGTCTCATCGTTTGTGATTCCAAAATATCTTGTTTCGCTACCATAAGATTAAGATTATTGTGAGGTGATTGAAATTACTAGGTTGTTCTTTGGGAATAAAAGTCTGGTGTATCAATTGGTTCCTGTTCACCTTGATTTATCAAAAGACAAAACAAAAACTCATATGTATTCCTGTGGGAGACAAATTTATCTATTCAATAGACTTTTCTGCATGAGACAGATTTGTTTATCAAGTCTTCAACTTTGGGTCATAGCAACTCTTAGTTGTGGGTGAGATCAGCTAAGGGAATCAAGTGCGTAGAGTCCTTATGGGATTCAGAAACGTAAAGAGCGCAATTGTACCTTGATCAATGTGATATTGGTTAGGGCGTAATTACATTCTAGTCTGAACTTAACTTGGATTAGGCTAATGTCTGCAGCGGTTTAATACAGTGTGGTGTTTAAATATGGACTAGGTCCTGGGGTTTTTCTGCATTTGCGGTTTCCTCGTTAACAAAATTTCTAGTGTTTGTGTTATTTCTTTTCAGTATTATATTTTTATATAATAAAAATATCACAGGTCGTGCGTAGTTCAATCTATTAGATAATCCAACCTTTGGTTGTTGATATAAATTAATTGGCACTTGAACATTGGTCTTTGGTACCATTCAAGTTGTTTCTCATAATAATCAGGCTCGAGGATTTCTATCTATTTGATTTGTTGATTAGATTGAGAAACAAATATATAACTCTTGGATGTATTTTCCTTGATTGAGTTTGACTGTCTAGTTGATTCTCTTGGAAGTATATTGGAGTTAGTCCATACAGATTGCCAAAACGAAATATTGAGTGTGGTTATGTTTGTGGGTGAAAACGGTTTATGCTGATTTTGGTAATTTTGGGTGTGTGGGCGAGAAACGTATCTAAACCCTAAACAATGTACTGCAAGGGATTACTTTTGATTCAAAAGATCAATCTGTACAATCCTGGCCTAAACCAAGAAATGGCCATTCCAGGCTTGCTTCGGTCACAAAGTGAAGGAGAAGGGTTGGTCTTAGGGAGGGAGGCGAAGAAAGTGTGGGTGTTTTACGACTTGTATGAGAAAGTTGAACTGGCTAGCTGAGTGAGAAATCTAACAGATGATTTCTGGATGTGGTATTGTTCTCCTGGCCAAAACTTATTGTTTGGTGGAAATAGGTGAGACCTATTTATACAAGTCTCAACAAAAATGTAACCTGGTCTCGTAGGAAGTGGAAACGATTGAGTAATGGAAGAAGGGAGTAACGGGTAACGCCTAGAATTTAAGTTTCCATAATGAATGATACGTTTACACCATTACTTCTCACCATTACTAACTGCCCCTCTTTATGACACTTTCCTGTAACGGGAATATTGCACGCCGCACGCTGTGAACCGCCAGACCAATACCCTGATGTGCATCCCCCAGTTTGTGACATGTTTTGATGTCTCGAGTGTTTTTGTGGAAAACATGTAGCACTTTGCTACATGTGGCAAGTTGAAATTGAGAGGTTTTCCACATGTAAATAGCCTATGTGATGCTAGGCTCGTTTTTGGGCTAGTTTCCTAAAACTTGTCACGAGCTTAACGGATTGGTGGCGAACTTCGATGGCTGAGATCGCATCTTATGAATAAGGGTAGCCGTTAATTGAGGAAACCTTGCCTTGGTGCCTGTCAATGGAGCGGCGGCATGGCTGGCATGGTTTTTGCATGCCATTGGCATAGTTGCGTAAATGGTGCCTAGCGTGGCCAAGGCGCCGTGGAAGAATTCGCAGTGGAAGAATTAGGGCTTGACGTGGCCAAGGCGCCGTGGAAGAATTCACCGTGGAAAAATTAGGGCTTGGTGTGGCCAAGGCTCCGTGGAAGAATTAGGGCTTGGCGTGGCCAAGGCACCGTAGAGTCGGACCCACATGTATCGTGAAAACATTGGACATGTTTCCACGCCAATCCCATTGCTCTAGGAAATGTTATTTGGCTTTGGTAGCAATTTTCCCAAATTAGGGTTTGGCATGTGGAAACCCTAGTGCACGTGGCACGTGGCTGTGGCGTGGCGCTAATTTTGTGCAAATGGCGCCATGGATATGCCAAAGGAACTATGGCAAGGCCATAGTGTGGAAACGGCCACGAGAGTATGAATTACCGTGGGTGGATATTTATGGCAGGTTACCGCGGTAGAATGGCATGGTAGAACGCGTTTGGATTGTTAGTTTAGCATGGTAGCGTGACAGGGTGCATTTGGCCTTTAATGTATGGTGGCAAGTTTAGAGCAACTTGATTGGCCACAAAAAGGGGGCGGCCAAACATAAGGCGCGACCACGCTTCTAGTGAAAGTGTGGCGGCTTTAGAGCGACCTGATTGGTCGATTAGAAGTGGGGATGACAAGCATCATGGGGCCGGCCTCATTCAGAATACGCGGGGCGTATTTAGGGAGACCTGATTGGTAAACGGGAAATAGGGCCAGTTTAGGATGGGGCGTGGCCTGTAGCGCCAGCTGGCCTAAGGCATGGCCATGCCTCTCTTTGTTATTGTGGCTCCCTGTTTTTTATTATTCTGGGTGAGGTTGGACCTGCCAATCCATGGCGGATTAATTTCTTAGTTTGTTTAGGCTTAGTTTTGACAAGCAAGGTACCATAGTTCCTTTGGCATATCCATGGCGCCATTTGCACAAAATTAGCGCCATGCCACAGCCACGTGCCACGTGCACTAGGGTTTCGACATGCCAAACCCTAATTTGGGAAAATTGCTACCAAAGCCAAATAACATTTCCTAGAGCAATGGGATTGGCATGGAAACATGTCCAATGTTTTCACGATACATGTGGGTCCGACTCTACGGTGCCTTGGCCACGCCAAGCCCTAATTATTCCACGGAGCCTTGGCCACACCAAGCCCTAATTTTTCCACGGTGAATTCTTCCACGGCGCATTGGCCACGTCAAGCCCTAATTCTTCCACTGCGAATTCTTCCACGACGCCTTGGCCACGCTAGGCACCATTTACGCAACTATGCCAATGGCATGAAAAATCCATTCCAGCCATGCCGCCGCTCCATTGACAGGCACCAACGCAAGGTTTCCTCAATTAACGGCTACCCTTATTCATAAGATGCGATCTCAGCCATCGAAGTTCGCCACCAATCCGTTAAGATCGTGACAAGTTTTAGGAAACTAGCTCAAAAAAGAGCCTAGCATCACATAGGCTATTTACATGTGGAAAACCTCTCAATTTCAACTTGCCACATGTAGCAAAGTGCTACATGTTTTCCACAAAAACACTCGAGACATCAAAACATGTCACAAACTGGGGTATGCTCATCAGGGTATTAGTCTGGCGGTTCACAGCGTGTGGCGTGCAATATTCCCGTTATAGGAAAGTGTCATAAAGAGGGGAAGTTAGTAATGGTGAGAAGTAATGGTGTAAACGTATCATTCATTATGGAAACTTAAATTCCAGGCGTTACCCGTTACTCCCTTCTTCCATTACTCAATCGTTTCCACTTCCTACGAGACCAGGTTACATTTTTGTTGCGACTTGTATAAATAGGTCTCACCTATTTCCACCAAATGATAAGTTTTGGTTAGGAGAACAATACCATATCCAGAAATCATCTGATAGCTTTATCAATCAGCTAGCCAGTTCAACTTTCTGATACAAGTCGTAAAACACCCACACTTCCAGAATCAACTATTCTGGTCTCAACATTTTATTCGCTTCCTTACCTAAGACCAACCCTTCTCCTTCACTTTGTGACCGAAGTAAGCCTGGAACAACCATTTTTTGGTTTAGGTCAGGATTGTACAGATTGATCTCTCGAATCAAAAGTACTCTCTTGCAGTACATTGTTTAGAGTTTAGATTCGTTTCTCACCTGCACACCCAAAATCACCAAAATCAGCAGAAACGGTTTTCACCCACAAATAATTGGCGACTACAGTGGGAGATTAATCTCTCGATTGCGATATCAATTTTTAATTCCCAATTTCACTTTTCGACCCCAATTTTCAGAAGATGGTCGGTCTTAGAGCTGGTTCCCTGATCCCAAATTCCGCTCAGACCCTAGAGAATGGCAATATTCCCTCTCCCAACACGACACCTAATGGAGCAACCGATGGAGAAATTCCAAGGTTGGCTGAATTGGCACAAGTTCATGCGATCCATGCAAGGAACATGGACCTGATGAAGGAAGCGATCAATAGTATACTCAACTTTCTTATCATCCTGACATCGGATCTGAGTGATTCGCCCATCCCGGAAACTCCAAGACTGGGGGCCGACGTCTTGGATTATGGCTCTCAAATTAACATCTCCACCACCAATTAGAAGCCAGTAGACCAGGAGGCAGCCGCGTTAGTGAAAAGCTTATGTGAACTTCTACACCTTTTAAAAGGCCAGCGAGTAGAAACATTTGCTGCAATTAATCAAATAGCCCTAGATGCGTGTTTGGTTCCTTTGCGCTCGGAGACTCCAAGAATATCAGAGATGTCCGTCAACAATATTACATTTACTAAAGACGACATGATGACAGAAGAAGGGCATAATCGGGCCCTACACGTCATTGCTCGCATCATAGATTTGGATTTCAAAAGGGCCCTCATCGACACAGGGGCATCCTCCAATGTTATTATTCTCAGAACTCTCAAGATATCCAAGGTGCGGCCAAGCAAAATTGTACGACAGTCTACCAAGATGACAGATTTCGAAGGCAACCTAACCAACACGTATGGATACATAAACCTGAATCTGTCGATATGACCAATCCAGTCGAAGGTAAAGTTTGAGGTAATCTAAAAGGAGCCAGACTACTACATGATACTTAGGAGACCGTGGCTCCACGATAACAAGATCATTCCTTCAACATATTACCAGTGCCTAAAGACCACGTTGAATGAAGAAGTTATTCGTATTCCCACGTCGTTATCTCCTTATGCACCAATCTGTGGTATGGAGATGTTCGAACCAAGGAAAAATTCTCAAGACTCGTCAGGCAGATTCCACTGCACTCCGCTCCCGACGTGGACATCAATCGAAGAAGAGTACAGGCTCACATCGGTGTACCAAGAGACCCAATCCCATGCTATCCCTCTAAAAGAAAAGCGCACCAATTTCCCCTTATCAAATGGAAATACAGCTCACACTCATACCAAGCGGGAGCGGGAGCGGGATTTTATTGCAATTCATGACAAAAAAGGGAAAACCGTATATCGGCGCCGCTGTTAGCAATTAACAGGGGAGACTACCACCCCAGTCTCTCCTCCCATAGAATGCAATCACAGTAGCGAGCTACAAGAGGAAGTGTCAGATGCACCACGATAACTACAGGACGGAACCAAATCCACCACAGATGAACTCGAAGTTGTCAACATCGGAAGTGAGGAATCTCCACGGCCTGTCTCCATCATCTCAACTTTATGTGCTGACGAACGTAAAAAACTTATGGACCTTCTTAAGGAATATCAAGATGTATTCGCATGGACGTAAGAGGAAATGCCTGGCCTGGATGAGAAACTGGACACTCACCATCTACATGTAATGCACGGATCCAAACCGGTCAAACAATCCCCAAGGCAGTTCAGACACGATGGAAGAACAGATCAAGACTGAAGTTCAAAAATTACTAGCCGCTGGTGATAGGCGCATTTATGTGTCTAATATAATCTCAATTATGTATATTGTTAGTGCTCGATTTTGTGCTTATTATGTTATTTTATGTATTTGTAGGTGTTTTTGGAGAAATAAGTTCTTGCGGAGAAATTGGCTCGAAAAGTGATCTTGGGAGAAAATTACTAAAGGCACCCAGAAGAGCACTACAGGCACCCCGGAAGTATGTTGGGGACGCCCCAGAAAAGTGTCATGTGCACCCAAATAAATTGCTAAAGGCACCCCGGAGAAAGTTATAATTGCACCAAAGTTTTGGTTATTTACGCCCAGTTGCTAAAGGGACCCCCATTTCTGTTAGGGGGACTCCACATTCTTCTTCGTGAACAAGAATTTTGGCGGGAAAGTCACGTTTAAAAGATATTCACCAGCGTACTCTTCTGAATCGGATTTGGACTAAACTTTTGGTGACTTGGTATTGGATATGAATTGGTTTGGGCCTGTTGATACGAAACATGAGTGCTACAGAGTTCGATTTGAAGAGAAACAAACACGAGTCTACGTAATATCGATTAAACAGGAGAAGTGCATTATCTCGGGTTCGGCTATTTCTGGAAGATTACGTAGAATGGGAAAGAATATCTCTCTTGTGATTCGAATATACTTGGATAGGGTTTGGTGAATACTTGATAGCCAGTAGTAGCCGCGTAGAGGACAGGAATACAAGGGAAGTTCGTGACTTTTGGGGAAAGAAAATAAGAGATTTCTTGGAGAGTTAATTACCATGTTGGGTATAAATAGGCTTGGTAGGAGTCATAGAAGGGTAGTCGGGAGTTTGGGGTAGAATAGAGACATAAAATCACGCTGCAGAGGTGAATTACAGAGGTGCAGCAGCAGCAGGAGAAGGAAGAAGAAGAAGTTTCATACAACAGAAGCGAAGTGTCGTTCTCAAGAACACGAAGAACAAACACGCACAAGCAGTCGATTATTCTGCAACATATTTGATTTATCGTTTATTAACAGTGACTTCACAACACTTATAAACGTTGCAGTTTTCTCTCTTTTGACTATTGTAAACACACTTTTGAGCCATGAATAAATATTTTGAGCGTATTTTCACCATGTGGAGCTAAACCCCATCACTGGGATAACGGAGGAAGCCAATTCTCATCACTATGGTAACTCTATTTAATTCTTTTTATGACTGTTGCACTAATATAAATTGAATTATGATTTTAAATTAATTAGTTGTGATTTAGTTTGATGGGTTATGCTTAGCTTAGGTGTTTTGATAATCCATGCTTACCATTTACAATTAATGTTTTATAAAAAACAACTTTGGCAAAGATTAAGAGTCAAAAATTGTTGTTTTCGAAGATATAATTGTCTAAGAATTAATATTGAAACCATAGAATTAAAGTTTGGTGAAATCCCGATTCCCAGTAATCTCTCAATATTGTCATTATATTTTCTTTTATTTGCTAGATTAATTTATTTAAGTCTAAAATCAACAACTTCCCAAGTCCGAGAATCAAACCCTTTCTTACCACTTGTAAAACTGCATCAGTTTTTGGCGCCGTCGACGCAGACTTGTATTTAGGTTTTGCAATTTTTTATTTTTAGGTTTTGTATATATTTTTATTTTTATTATTTTTTGTTCTATTTTACGTCTTTGGTATTTTTGTTTTTGTTGTGCAGGTTTTGCTTGAAACGGAAGGTGAAAAGTGGAGCCGAAGTTTTATTTTTAAGGACTTTTATTTTTGGTAGTTTTTATTTATTTTTGGACTTGTAATTTTTCTTTTATTTTTTTGTGTTTATTTTTAGTACTTTATTTATAAAAAAAAAAAAAAAACACTGCACACACCAATTGCATTTTCGTCCGGCACCGATTTTAGGAAAACACGTGGTTTAGTACGGTGAACCCTCTGGGCGTTATCATCCGAACACCACAAGCCTCAGCCTCGTACCTTTGGGTATATTTTTCTGTAGGTATCCCAAGCTTACCTAAATTAGTGAGCCCAGCATTTGCATGTGAACGTTTTGTTGAATTCTTGTATGCCAGAACGTAAGAGAGACACTCTGGGACGATTTATACGTGAAAACCCTAGAAGTGATATTTTAGGAAACAATAATCTTGACTACCTTAATCTAGAAAGTCCTATTTTTGGACGTTCTTCTCACGGTGAGGAAAATATCCTTAATACTTCTATTTTTGCCGAAATTGTTAAGGAAAATGATAATGAGGTCCCAGTAAAAACCCTTAGGGATCGTTTGAACCCGTCTAAAGTTTTGCATGAGCCAGGTGTAGTTCTACCATCTTCTACAGTCCAGTTTGATATTAGACCTGAGATTATTGGCATGCTTCATACCTTTAGGGGGTTATAGAATGAGAATCCGTATACCCACATAAGAGACTTTGAAATGATTTGTGACACAATGAACTATCCGAATGTCTCCAAAGATGTGCTTAGGTTACGTTTGTTTCACTTCTTTCTCTATGATAAAGCCAAAGAGTGGTATCATTTTATTACTTCTAAAACAATTACCACCTGGGATGGTCTTGTAGAGGTATTTGTTAAGAAATTCTACCCACACCATAAGACTGCTGCTATTCGGCAGTCTATCCAAACCTTTAAGCAGAAATTCGGTAAAAAACTTCATGATTATGTAGAAAGGTTTAGTGAATTGTTATACTAGTGTCCACATCACGGCTTTGAAAAAGCTCACTTGGCCCATATTTTATATGAGGGCCATGATAGTAAAACCCGTATGCAGGTAGAAATAATTAGTGGTGGAGAATTTACCCATCAAGACCCAGATGATTATTTTGACGAGTTCATCGAGTTAGCTGAGAAAACTAGGCAATGGGCTTCAATGAGAGAACCAGAAATACCTAGAAATCCTATCCATAGGATCGATAGAGTTGATTATGGGTCAGATATTCTTAGGCGTCTAGAAGCCCTAGAAATGAATCAAGGGTCACACCATGCTAGATATGAAGAGCAAGCCAATGCTCTTTATTACAACTCTAGGTTTGAAAACCGTCAGAGATTTGATCCATATTCAAACACCTATAACCCTGGTTGGAGAAACCACCCGAATTTCTCTTGGTCTAAGGGTCATAGTCAAAGTCAGCCTAGTAGTTCTCAGACTCTCCCTATTTTTGGGTATTCTAAGAACCATTTAGGGACAGATCAGTATCATAACCTGTCGGATAAAAAAATCATGAGCTTAGAAGAGTCTCTCACCATCTTATCTCATAACAATGCAGAGTTTAAGCAAACAGTTGAAAAAGGTTTACTGGAAAATTCCCAGGCTATTTCAGAGCTAAAAAATTAGGTTAGTATAATTGTAAAACTTTTGAGCGAAAGAGAAAAGGAAAAGTCCCCCAGTCAACCACTGCCCAATACTAGAGAAATTCATGAAGTATCCTCTAGAGAGAAAGAGTTCAATCATGTGAACTCTATAACAACCCTTAGAAGTGGTAAATTGGTAGAAAATAAGGTAGTCATGCCTAATAGTGGACATACTGTAGATCCACCTTCTAGTTCCCATCCTAGTTCGCAAGATGAGCCCCAGAAGGAGCCACTAGCGAAGAGACTGATAAAATATCTAGTGATGCCAACACGGTTCCCAATAGGTCTCATTTTGTGCCTAGATCCCCATATCCACAGTTGTTAGTTCCAACAAAGAGAGAGTCGACTTTCAACGAAATAATGGAGATTTTTAAGCAGGTAAACATTAACATCCCTTTATTAAAAGCAATTAGGCAAATGCCTGCGTATGCCAAGTTTCTTAAGGATCTTTGTACTCGAAAGCGTAAGATTAATGTCCATAAGAAAGCCTTTTTAGCTGGTCAGGTAATTTCAATCCTTCTGAACCAAACATCCCCTAAGTATAAAGACCCTGGATGCCCCACCATATCTTGTACGATTGGTAATCACATGATTGATAAGGAATTACTTGACTTAGGATCCAGTGTTAACTTACTCCCGTACCATGTGTACACCCAGCTAGGTATTGGTGAGTTGAAGCCGACTAAAATGACCTTACAATTAGCTGATAGGTTTGTAAAAGTATCTTGTGGTGTCGTAGAGGATATTCTGATTGAGGTTGATAAATTTATTTATCCAGTGGATTTTGTTGTTCTAGACACTGAACCTGTTCAGGATCCTAGTGCTCAAATACCGATGATTTTAGGTCGCCCATTTTTAGCCACAGCTAATGCTATCATCAACTGTAGGACCAGGCTTATGAACATATCCTTTGGTAATATGACTACTGATCTAAATGTATTTAATGTTACTAGACAACCTTCTGATGGTTTAGAGGAAGTGAATATGATTAGCACTTTAGTTCAAGATCTAGTTTAGGATAATTGGGACGACACTTTATTGGATGATTCTTTGGATGAATTTGATGAGATTCTCTTAAGTCAAATAGGTGACCAAAATGTTGAACTACAAGAAGCTCTCGAGTACTTTAAAGACTCTTCAGACCCTTAAATTAAAGCTATAGTGCTAGGCCTTACAGAGAGTAATGTTGACCCTAAGATTGGGGGTAATGATCTAGAGGAAGCTCTTGAGTATTTTAAAGACTCCGAGGATCCGGAAATTCAAGCAATAGTTAGAGGTTTGTCCGAGAATACTGACTACCCTAAGTTTGGGGGTAGTGATGGTCAAGTATCCCCATTAGAAGTCCCTAACTTGGGACTCGAGCCTAGTGTACATGAGGTATTACTTGAGTCACTTCCGACTCCACAACCTGATCCTCCTGATACTGTCCAAGAAGAAATCCAACTATTAGAGACATGTTGTTCGGATAAATCTATTTATCAAGACACCCATATGAAGCCCAAGTGGGCGCCGCAGATAAACCAAGTTGTCATGGACGAAGTTTTAAATCAGGTTGTGCTATATCTGCTTATTTATCTAATCCGATGCATTTGTCTTATAATTGTGGCAGTTTTATTTGGTTTTATTGATCCACATTTGTTTCGACTATTGATATATGATTCGAAAGGTAATTAGCCATTTTGTGGTGTTTGACGTCTGGCTGAAGACTTTAAACTTAGCACTTCTTGGGAGGTTACCCAATATTCATGCGACACGGTAATATCTTTCCTTAACTCTTTTGCTTCAAATGGTAACAGTTTCTCCTTGTTCATGTTTTTAATTTTATCTTTAGAACATTGAGGACAATGTTAGATTTAAGTTTGGGGGTATGGGACAAACTTTTTAGTTGCAATAAATAAACTCCAGAACCTAGAAATTTATGTTTATTAAGGATGGCACTAACCAATCTAAGTGGATGGAAGCATTTTGGTTGTAGGAGTTGAGGAACCAATCTGATTAGATGGAAACATCTAAAGAGTCTATTCATAAAAGCACAAAGCTCAGGTGTTAGAAATAACATGGTAGTTTCGCCATATCTCGTTGAGTCCTTTTCACTTCAGTTTTTATTTTGTTTTCTTTTTAAAAAATATGTTTATCTAAGTGATTAGGTGGGGCCCACGATTCAAGTTGTTACCACTGCTAGGATGAAATAGAGTGATTGAGTTACTAAGAAAAAGAAAAAAAAAGAGACCAGACCAATTAGACCAAATGGAACAATTTAAAAAAAAAATAACACTTGGGTAGCAATATGTGTGTGTGTTTTCCTTGTCTCCGTCGCTTAAACAAGCATGGAACGCAGGATCCATGGGGACTATCATGTAATCTTCTGACAAGAAGCATGCGCTTAGATCCAAAATATCTAATCATGCAGTTAAAAAAAAATTGTTAATGTTCAGTGAATAAAATCGACCACTGGTTCCCTTGTATATGCCAGACGAGTTGATCTAGAATTAGGATTATCGATCACTGGTTCCCTTGTATATGCCAGTTGTGTTGATATTAGTCAGACCAATATCTCAATCCATTAGGATATGTTCATTTTGGCAGTGGCCTTCAGACAGATATGAGAAACACCGTTCACCTAGAAAACATCAAAACCATCTATGTTTTTCTATATCCATCTCTTAATCTATCCATGTGATTTGTTGACTCTGAATATTGATGTCCATAGTGAAATTATCTGAGTAGAGCTTTGTCACTTTATATGAATTTTAGTATGCTTGAGTGCAAACTCGTGTACATCAATTGGAATTTCGCATCATGGTACTTCCTCTTGTAGCCAATAAGTATGCCAACCAAGGAGATTATTTAGTGAATTCCAAGGTTCTGTGTAGATCGTTAAGGTCTGGAGTATAAAGGTTTTATGGGTATATCTCTGGTAAGCCTTTTCGAAACTATAACTCGGCCACTAGGGCCACCTAGGGGTTTAAAGGCTTATTGCATACGCTAAATGCAATCGACGATGCCTGCGACAGTGAGTTAGGATTTTTATTTTCTAGATTTGATTTGCTCGGGACTAGCAAATAATAAGTTTGGGGGTATTTGATAGGCGCATTTATGTGTCTAATATAATCTCAATTATGTATATTGTTAGTGCTCGATTTTGTGATTATTTTGTTATTTTATGTATTTGTAGGTGTTTTTGGATAAATAAGTTCTTGCGGAGAAATTGGCTCGAAAAGTGATCCTGGGAGAAAATTACTAAAGGCACCTAGAAGAGCACTACAGGCACCCCGGAAGTATGTTGGAGACGCCCCAGAAAAGTGTCATGTGCACCCAAAGAAATTGCTAAAGGCACCCCGGAGAAAGTTATAATTGCACCCAAGTTTTGGTTATTTACGCCCCAGTTGCTAAAGGGACCCCCATTTCTGTTAGGGGGACTTCACCTTCTTCTTCGTGAACAAGAAATTTGGCGGGAAAGTCACGTTTAAAATCTATTCACCAGCGTACTCTTCTGAATCGAATTTGGACTAAACTTTTGGTGACTTGGTATTGGATATGAATTGGTTTGGGCCTGTTGATACGAAACATGAGTGCTACAGAGTTCGGTTTGAAGAGAAACAAACACGAGTCTACATAATCTCGATTAAACAGGAGAAGTACATTATCCCGGGTTCGGCTATTTCTGGAAGATTACGTAGAATGGGAAAGAATATCTCTCCTGTGATTCGAATATACTTGGATAGGGTTTGGTGAATACTTGACAGCCAGTAGAAGCCGCGTAGAGGAGAGGAATACAAGGGAAGTCCGTGACTTTTGGGGAAAGAAAAGAAGAGATTTCTTGGAGATTTAATTACCCTGTTGGGTATAAATAGGCTTGGTAGGAGTCATACAAGGGTAGTCGGGAGTTTGGGGTAGAATAGAGACATAAAATCACATTGCAGAGGTGAATTACAGAGGTGCAGCAGCAGCAGGAGAAGGAAGAAGAAGTTGCATACGACAAAAGCGAAGTGTCGTTCTCAAGAACACGAAGAACAGACACGCACATGCAGTCGATTATTCTGCAACATATTTGATTTATCGTTTATTAACAGTAACTTCACAACACTTATAAACGTTGCAGTTTTCTATTTTTATTACTCTTCTCTCTTTTGACTATTGTAAACACACTTCTGAGCCATGAATAAATATTTTGAGCGTATTTTCACCATGTGGAGCTAAATCCCATCACTGGGATGACGTAGGAAGCCAATTCTCATAACTATGGTAACTCTATTTAATTCTTTTTGCACTAATATAAATTGAATTATGATTTTAAATTAATTAGTTGTGATTTAGTTTGATGGGTTATGCTTATCTTAGGTGTTTTGATAATCCATGCTTACCATTTACAATTAATGTTTTATAAAATATACTTTGGAAAAGATTAAGAGTCAAAAATTGTTGTTTTCGAAGATATAATTGTCTAAGAATTAATATTGAAACCATAGAATTAGAGTTTGGTGAAATCCCGATTCCCAGTAATCTCTCAATATTGTCATTATCTTTTCTTTTATTTGCTAGATTAATTTATTTAAGTCTAAAATCGACAACTTCCCAAGTCCGAGAATCAAACCCTTTCTTACCACTTGTAAAACTACATCAGCTGGTTTCATCAAACCCATTCACCATCCCACTTGGTTGGCCAATGTGGTTCCAGTAAATAAGAAGAGCGACCAAATCAGGTGTTATGTTGATTTTAGGGATCTGAACAAATGCTGCCCCAAGGACGATTTTCCTTTTCCTAACATCGATATGCTGGTAGACACCACCAGTGGACACGGCAAGTTCTCTTTCATGGATGGATATAGTGGCTACAAGCAAATAAAGATGTACGAGCACGATGCAAGTAAGACATCTTTTCATACCCCTCTCGGAAACTTTTAATATACAGTGATGCCTTTTGGTTTGAAAAATGCTGGCGCCACCTACCAACGCACCATGATAGCAATTTTCCATGATATGATGCATAAACACGTTGAAGACTACGTGGATGACATAGTGGTTAAATCCAAAACCCGGGCGGCCCATACAGAAGTTCTACGACAGGTGTTTGAAAGGTGTCGTGATAACAAACTAAAGATGAATCCTTTGAAATGTTCCTTTGGTGTCTCTTCGGGAAAATTTCTAGGTTTCCAAGTGACCGTCGAGGGAATCAAAGTGACCCAGCCAAAGCCCAAGCCATCCTCACGATGCCACCTCCACGAACTGTGAAAGAACTCCAGAGCTTCATGGGTAGGGTAAACTACATCCGACATTTTATACCGGGTTTAGCTCAGCTTATTTCCTCATTCACCCCCTTGCTGAAGAAAGGGGCAAGTTTTGTTTGGACGCCACTGTAACAAGAGGCTTTTCTATAGATTCAACAGATACTGTCATCTACATGCGTCATGAAATCTCATGTACAAGGAAGACCGTTGTGTCTCTACACCGCTTTTAGTGATACTGTTGTCGGAGCTCTTCTCGCCCAAGAAGACGATGAAGGAATTGAGCACCATATATACTAATTCAGTCGTATTTTGAGGGATGCTGAACTTAGATACCCTAAATAAGAAAAAGCGTGCCTAGATCTGATTCATTCCATTCAGAAGTTTAGGCATTATTTTCTTTCAAACAAAGTGGTGCTGATATCCAGGTCTGATCCTGTGAAGTTCTTGATTTCAAAGCCGGCCCTGATAGGAAGGCCAGCCAAATGGCTCATCCAAATGTTAGAGTTTGATATAATGTGCGCTTCCCCAAAAGATATCAAAAGACAAGCGGTCATAGATTTACTAGCAGCTTTCCCAGGAGAGGGTACCACAACACTGCACGAAGACCTTCCCGGAGAGTTTCCGGAAATCTCTTTTGTCAAAGAAGAGGCATGGCTACTGTTTTTCGATGGATCCACCACCCCTAGCAATAATAACGGAGGAGCAGGCGTGGTTCTAGTATCCCTAACAGGTGAAGTTTTCTCATATTCCTTCAAGCTAGTCTTTCACTACACCAATAATTCAACAGAATAGGAAGCTTTTCTCATAGTGTTATCATTAGCCAAGCAAGCTGGATCTACGCGTATGGAAATAAGGGGTGATTCTAAATTGTTGGTTAACCAGATCAATGGAGTATACGCGCTGAAAGAGGTGACATTGGCCCCGTATAGATCCGAAGCGTAAAAGCTGCTAAATTACTTTGCCGACACAACCATAACGCATGTTGACCGTAGCAACAACAAACATGCTGATTGCATAGCCACATTAGCATCAAAGCTGCAGTTTGAGGGTATGGAAGAAACCTTGACGGTGAAAAATGAACCATAGCATCAACATGGCTTTCACGATCTATGTAGACTTGAGTCCAGTGACTTGAGAACACCGATTGTTCAAGAACTTAACATCTCGCTTACTCAAGGGAAGATCAGTCTCAAAACCTTACAAAAAAAATTCATGCTTCACGGGATGTTGTACCACCGGAAACCAGATGGTTCCTTGTCAAGATGCCTCGGTGATAAAGAGGCGCAACAACAGCTTAACCATATTCATAACGAAGTTTGCGGGAAAACTTTGGTGGTAACACTTTACTGCCGTATGCAACGCCTTGGCTACTACTGGCCAGAAATTGAGACTCAATCTCGTTTACTCCAAGGATCTTGTTCCAATTTCCAGGCACCGCCGCATCAACTAGAATTTTTCAATATTAACCACGCTGGGGACTGGCAGAAGCCGTACATCAGTTATCTTCGCGATGGCGTACTTCCTACCAGCAAGAGAGATGCAACTAGGGTAAAGAAAAAATCCAAGAGATTCATACTCCACGAAGGAATCCTGTATCATAAAAGCTTTGGCAGAGACTTATTACAATGCCTGGGCGAGACAGAAATCCCAGTCATGCTGAAAGAAATACACGAAGGTGAGCACCAAGGGAAAAGGAAGTTGTTTCTCCAAATACACGAGCGATACTACTGGCCAACCATGGAAGATGACGCGGCTGCTTTTGTTCAAAGATGCCACAAATGTCAAATTCATGGAAATCATATTCACGCACCCTCTACTCCGCTACATTCGATAAGTAGTACGTGGCCGTTTTATAGCTGGGGACTCGACATCATTTGGAAGATCAACCCGTCATCATCAAAACAACATGAGTATATAATAATCACAACGGAGTATTTCACCAAATGGGTCGAAGCCATTCCTTTACGAGGGACTACTGGAGCCACAATTGCAATGTTCATCAAGGAATATATCATTTGCCATTTCAATGTGCCTAAACACATCATCACCAACAACGACACTCCTTTTGCTAACAAGCAGGTGCGGGGGTTACTTAAAGAATGTGGAATTAAACAAGTTTTCTCCACCATTTACTACCCCCAAGGGAATGGGCAGGCCGAAAGCACCAATAAGACTCTGATTCGAATCCTCAGCCGGACAGCATGGAATGAACATCTACCCATGCCGCTTTGGGAATATCAGACATCACCAAGGAGCACTACTGGTGCATCCCCTTACTCTCTCATCTACGGCGCAGACGCCGTTCTCCCATCATAAATTAAAATCCCGTCATCCAGGATTGCCAAGGCAAGTGGAGCCCAATGGAATGAAGCCGAAACATCGAATGCCAGGGTAGCGGATCTAGACGATTTGGATTCTATAAGGTCTAAAGCAGAAGATCACGCACAAACATACATAAATAGAATTTCCCGAGCATATGACAAAGCGGTGAAACCTCGAGTTTTTCAAGTAGGAGATCTGGTGTTGAAGACTACCAAATACATTTAACAAGACATGTCAGTACCAAAATTTTCCCCAAAATGAGAAGGGCTTTACTTGGTCACCAAAGCGTATTACAATGGATACTACAATCCAAGGTCATTAAGGAAGATGGAGGAAAATTGGAAACAGTCATCAATGGAAAATGGCTCAAGGCATACTACGCCTAACTATTACCTCACCCCTCTCCGTCTCATAGCACGGCTAGCCACGCATTTTTTCCGTTTCCTTCACATACCAGTTATCAAATTTCATTTAATCAAAGCATATTAATGAAAATTCTCTTATTTCCCCAAAACCAATACAAAAAAAAGGGGTTCAAAACTCGGAAGGAAAATCAGGTGTTTCACAATTGCATAACTCAGAAAAGCCCATCCAATAGATTGTAGTTCCTTGAAAGCATCATCTTCAATCTGTTTTGATATCTTTCAGTCCTACTCTTCAAGTCATGGATCGCCTTTTCCACCTTTTAGGATTCCACGATCAGAGCCTTCTCCTCTTCCAAAATGGCTTTTGAGGCAGGAACAACGTTAGCGAGGATACCAGCTCTATCAACCTTCATGATGTCAATACGATGCCACAGCCAACTTACGTTAAACTCAAGGGATTCGCAGGTAGACACTATGCTTTCCCACTTTTCAATAGTTGATTCTGTGACATCGCGGATGGATGTGCCTTCCATTTCAACAATCATGGGTAGGAGACAGTTCACTGTGGTAACCAAATCAGATGAGCAATGCTTCACCACTTTCCTGGTGGAAATATGGCCATATCTTCTCCATATTTTAGTGTACAGAGTCACGAATTCCTTTCTCTCTAGGAACTTGACAACGCTTCGATAGCTAGAAGATAAACACTTCATGCAGACTTCGAATGGCAAACCTGCATTGGGATATTCATGGCAAGAAATACCCAAATCAGTATTTTCCAGATCTGTAGCGGTTGGTATGCTCGGATTCGAAGAAAGGGGGTGGTCAGACCATCATCATCGACAACGATCACACATGTTCTAGATAGATATCTCTGCACAAAAGGAACTCTTGTCTCACTCACTGATGGTAACAAACCAATATCTATTGGTCGTTAAAAATGTACCGGTATGATCTTCTTAACTTGGATGATCCGGACGGGGGAGTTGTCGCCAGAATCAGGCCGCCTGCGTTTGACTGGAGAATCTAGCTGGATCGAAGATGATTCACTTCTGCTTGATATGATGAAGGAAATATGGATTCAACAGAGAAAGTCTTTTTCTTGAACTAAGAAGGATAACCTAATTGCACCAACGTATATACTGCAGAAACCCTTAAGAGAACGGATCTTAAGCAAACACAATGGGTTTACACGGCAGCCAAAAATCAACCTCGACCAATTGAAGTCCCTCATCGAAACCCTAATGTGGAACGAGAGAAAACGGTCAGATAGCTAAAGAAACGCCTTCTTCACCGCTCAAAGCAGCGCAATCTCCGCGCGCTCCACTAGACAAGCCGCACGATCTCCTCCCGCTCTATATCAATCTTAGCCGTTCGAAGAAGCACCATCTCCACGTTACATCCGGGCCCTAACCAGGGCCATCCTATCCGCGTCCCAAGATAATGCTTTGTGGCTCTACCTTCACCGCTTCGTGGGCCCTTCCAAGCTAGCCAGGCTATTGGCCCTTCCAAGCTAGTCACACCATGGGTCCTTCCAAGCTAGCCACGATATTATCTCTTCCAAGCTAGTCACGCCATTGGCCCTTCCAATATAGTCAAGCCATTGGCCCTTCCAATCTAGCCTCGTTATTGGCCTTTCCAAGCTAGCCTCACCATTGGCCCTTCCAAGCTAACCGCGCCATCCACCTTTCCGTAGCCATCCAAAGTTGTGCCATATTAGCCATTCGAAGTAGCGCCATATCCACCAACCAAGGAGGCGCCATCTTAGCCATACGAAGCGGTGCCAACTCCATCAGCCAAGGAAGCGCCATTTTAGCCGTTTAAAGAAGCGTCATCTCCATACGTTCTGTGACCTATACATCTAACACTGTTGTTTATAGGTGAAAATGGTTTTTACTGGTTTTGGTAATTGCGGGTGTGAAAGTGAGAAACAATTTAAACCCTAAACAATGTACTACAAGGGAGTACTTTAGATTTGAGAGATCAATCTGTACAAGTCCGACCTAAACCAAGAAATGGTCATTCCAAACTTGCTTCGGTTACAAAGAGGAGGAGAATGGATTGGTTTTGGGGAGGGAAGCAAGGAGAGTGGTGAGACCAGAATAGTTGATTCTGAAGAGCAATTGGGTTTCTATGACTTGTTATTAGATAAGTCTAAGAGATCACGAGGAGAGCTAGCAGGTAAGTACTTCTGAGTGTTGTCTGGTCCGAATGAACTTATCGTCCAAATGGAAATAGGTAAGACCTATTTATACAAGTCGAGGTAGAAAATACCCTGGTTTCATTAAGGAATGGGGAAGTAAATGTGAGGAGGTGGTAACCGTATGCATGGACTTGATATCCCATAAAGTAGTTAACGTATGAAATTGGTTTTCATGAAACTGTTAACGTTATGGAATTGATGTTCCATAAAGTTGTTAACTCGCGGCTTTATGTCCCATGAATATTTCCCACATAACTCCCATATTTACTAGGTGACTCACCCTTATGACACTTACTTATGAGGGGCGTAATGTACGCCGCACGCTGTAGACCACCAAACCAATACCCAAAGAGAATCCCCATGTTTGTGTTGATGTCTCGAATGTTTTGGAAAACATGTAAAATGTTGTTGTAGATTGTCAAGTCGAGCTTGGGAAACTTGCTAGCCAGGTGACCTTCGATGGTCGAGATGTTGCACCTTGACAGGAGGGGCAATCGTTGATCGTTGCACGCCTTCGTTTTGGTAGCCGCGTAGTGAGGTCCAACAGGGTGGCACGGCTAGGGTGTGTTTAGACTTGGCATGAGGAGCCAAGGGTTCGCCATGGGTATATGTCATGGCTAGGGCCAAGGCGAGGGTGCTTGGCTTGGCATGTCGTGACTAGCATGGCTAGGGCCAAGACAAAGTGCGTTTGGCATGGCGCGACCATATTGGCTAGGTTAGGTTTGGCTTGGCATGTGGGGCCAAGGATTTTCCATCGTCGTAAGGCATAGTTAGGGCCAAGGCAAGGGCGCTTGGCCAGTCGTGACATGACTAGCGCGGCTAGGGCCAAGGCTTGGAGCGGCTAGCTTGGCGCGGTTTGGTTTGGCTTAGCATGTGGGCCAAGGGGTAGCCATGGGCGCATGGCGTGATTAAGGACTAAGGCAAGGGTGCTTATCTAGTCGTGGCGTGACTAGCACGTCTAGGTCCAAGGCATGGTGCGGCTAGCTTGGCTAGGTTTGGTTTGGCTTGGCATGTGGGGCCAAGGGGTACCCATGGGCGCATGGCGTGACTATCCTGGACTAGGCGCGCAACCACGCTAGGGTTTTGGGTCTAAGGTTGTGAGGGGACTTTAGACGGCCAGGATTTGCTCCTGGAATTGAAGGGCAACCATTGATTGTCGCCTGGATTCACTTTGGTAGCCATGATAGGTGTGATAAACACCTAATTTTATATCTAGAATGTATGCTTTCTTTGCTATTTATTTTGTGAAATATGTATCTTATGTGTGAATTTGAGTTGATTAGGTGCAATGGAGTCCTTTGGAGCAAAATAAGGAGAAATTGTCCTTTTGGAGCGAAAAGGAGCACAAAGGTCAATTCACATGCGAGCTACATTTGGAGTGTGCTGAGGTGCGCAAGGAGGAAGAGAGGAATGAACTGTCGGTTTGCCAAAACTGACAATTGAGCAAATAAGTGATTAGGCAGTCGGTTCCCTGAAACCGACAAGCAATGTGTGACCTAGTACCCCTTATCCTTGCCACCTGGGTGGCTGTAGCACTTTCATTTCCTACAACCCTAAAATTTATGTTCATTACATTCGACCTCAAATTCAGAGAAGTGCGGCTGTGTTTTTCCGTGTCTGAAAGTTAGAGAAAATCAGAGAAGGAAGATGAAGATTTGTAAGATTAAGGAGATGGGTTTCTGTGGATGAGAAGTTAGGGATCTGCTGTGAGTTTCCTCCCATGGGTTAGATTGAGAAGGAGAGATGGAGAAATGTTGTTTGTGGGGCTGTTGAAGAACTGATGAAGGTGGTACTGTGAAGTAAATGAGATTTTAGTTTGAATCTGAGCAGAGCTGTGTTCTTAAACTCTACATGAAGAAATCGATGATGTTGAGTCAAATCGAACAGAAAATAGAGATGGGTTCTTGCCTTTATTGCCACAAGAAACTCAGAGATTGATGGAATTAGGGTAGAGATGATCGAAAAAGAGATTAGGTAGAGCTCAAAATTGCAAAGGATTGAAGCTAAAGATGATGTTGAATTCAAATGAGAAGAACCAGAAGGAATTGAAGTGATGTGTACTAAAGATTTTAGGGGTTTGTGATCGATTCATTGATGTTGAATCAAGAGATGCATCTGTTGAATAAAGAAGCTGGATTCAATTTCAGATTGATTGAGGTGATTCTATGGGTTCTGTGTTGTTGAAATCAGGGAGAAGAACTGAATCTAGGGTCTGTGATGACACCAAATTCAGTGTTGAAGCTCAAAGAAATTGAGGCTAGGGTTAGCTGAGTCAATGGTGGTATCAGTTTGAGAATGGATGTTGGGTTGGTAGGTGTTCAGTTGAATAGCAGCTAAATGGATAACTGAAAGTAATTGAAGCTGATTGTGATTGTTAGGATGCTGTTAAAGCTGCAATTTAAGTATCAGGCAAGATATATGGGATGTTGAGTGTAGTGATGCTGCAATGAGTATTGTTACTGGTGGCTTTTGTGTTAGGACCAGCTGATGAATTAGAAGCATGGGTGAATGGTAACGGAGTGTTGCTGAGGATTGAACTAAATTGCAGGTGGAATCTGCAGTTCAGATGAGGGCATCAACTGTTACAGTTGACCTGAGCTATATTGCAGGCTTTGGAGCTAAAATGGGTGCTAGAGCTGATGGTTAAAATGATGCCTCCTTGGCTGGGAATTCAGCTGAGACTTTGGCTGTTCAGGTGGTATATTTGACCTGAGAAGCTGTAGGTGTATGAGAAGCTGGAGTTACAGTGCAATGAGAGATGGTGGATGTTGCAGTGACTGTTGCTGCAGTCGCAGCCGAGAGAACTGATGGCATTACAGGTGGTGATGCTGGTAGAGATACATAAGTTCTGGTTATTCTCATGGGTTTGTGGTGCTTTGTGTTGCTGTGGCTTAATGCAGTGCAAAGCTGTTCTTGGAGGATAATGTTTGTTGTGCTTATGAACTGCAATTGCAGGGCGGTGTGGTGAAGCTGCAATGAATATTTCTGCTGAGCTGAAATGCAGGTGGATGGAGGTTGAATCTGAGCTTGAATCAAGAGAAGTGATGCGCAGAATCTAGAAAGTTGTTGTTCCATGGAACTGTGATGGATATAGTGGAGTTGCAGCTGAGTAGTGGGACTGTTCTGAGGCGGAAGAATAATGGAATTAGAGGAGTATGACTCAGGGTTATGTATGGTTTTGAATTACAGGTTATGCAAGAGCTGGTGCTAGAGAAATGCTGCAAAGGGGAGTTGTAGAACTGATTAACAGGAAAAGCTGCATATTTTGCAAGATGATCCGCACATTTATTAGCAGTGGCAGTTGGAGGTGAAAGCGTATTTAGTTTAATAAAGTCATCCATCAAAAATCGCCATTTGGAATAGGCGGTTGTTGTGAGTTGGAAATGGAAGTATCGTCTTAGTGAAATTCCCATTTTTGGATAGAGTCCGGATAGCTTGTCTTAGAATTATGGGGATTCTCAAATTCAAGTATGGAGTTGGTGTTGTGCACTGGTACTATGAGGTTGAGTTGATATATTGCAGCTGAGATACCACTGGTGTTGCAGGAAGTGGCAATGCAGAATTTATCTAGATGATGATTTGTGTGGTACCTTTCCATCTAGCCAAAAGATTAACGATCAGATTATTAAACGAGACTCTCTTTTTTTTATTTAAGAACAATGGGATTGGTTGTGTTGCAGAAGAGATGGATGTTTGCTCAGGTTGTATTATCTCATGGGCTAAAGAAATATTATCCGAAATAAGCCTACCAGAACGTAAGTTGATTGAAGCGAGAGATATTACTTTATCGAGGGAGTGGTGTTGATTTTGGAGGAATGAAGCTGTAATGTAGTCAAATGTCCTTAATAAAATTCCATTGAAGTTTTTTCGTAAGGATTTGCAGCACCATAGACACACGAAAGCAGCCACTCTGGTTTCGATGGGTCATGAGAAACCAGACAATGGATCATATTTTTTGAAGAATACACTATATCGAGCGTCGCCCCGTCCTTCCATAAAAGCAGGAGACCTCCAGAGAGCCCAATGGAAGGTTCATAAACTCTATTAGGGAAAAGCAGACATTAGCTAATTTCAGAATTTTGTCAGAGTTTATTTTAGTTTCTTGAATGAAGATAATGTCCGGGTTATGAGTTTTCGAGAGACGCTTTAAATGATTCCTAGTTTTGATATCATTGAAACCCTGACAGTTCCATGCAATAATTTTCATATTATGCAGGCAAAACAGAAGATGGTATGTCTTACTTAACAAAACTACAGAATGGAAGTCGACAGAGTTTATGCAAGAAGTGAGCGTTTTGTAGGTAGTTGATCCCATCATTCGTGGTAGCCTGAACAGGAGCAGCAGAGTTTTCCGAAGCCATCACATCGCCCAAATTAGGAGCCATATTAGTAATACCTTGAATGAGATTATTAGGTTGCTGAGAATGGATATTGTGTGGGTTTCACGTTTACACTTCTTGGTTCATCCATAGCAGTTTCTCCCACCATGTCATCATCAACCGTTTCTTCTTCCATAGCAATTTGTTCTTCATTATGTGGCTGTTCAGCATTGTTTTGTTCAAATTTGTTTCTTGTAGCCAAGCATCATATTCAAGCCGGTGAGAGACTGTCTAAGGCTTGGAGCTGTAGTTGAAAGTAGTTGCTCGATACACCGCTAGGAATAAATTTGATGAGCAATATAGTGTGAAACATGAATTAATACAGACCCAAGCACCAAGAGAACTCGCTCCCGAAGATTGGTTTGAATTAGGTGATTTCGAGGTTGAAACTTTGTTTAATTATCCAAGGAATGTTCGAAAGAACTATAAGTTGAAGTTTGAATGCTTGAAAACACCACTTTGTTTTCCCACGGAATGATGGATCGTTCCCCTGCGAGGAAGTTACTCACTCATTGAAAACAAGTTTATAGTTAATTTCAAAGACATAAAAGAAAACGATCAAAGAACTGGTAGATGAGCATCGGCATCAAACTAAAGAAAGCGGGAGAGACAAAATTAAAGGGGCGAAGATGAAGAGCGTCTTAAGAGTTAAGATTAAAGTTAAAACAAAAAATTGATGCATGGACAAATGTTCTCGAGACAATTTCACAAGCGAGAAGCAAGGCGGATACGATAAAGATAAAATTTGATTTGTTGGATCATGTGAGTAAGATGAACTGGACTGAACATATTAATTAGTAATGGGATTTTGGCTTATTTAGTTCACGATTTATATGAGGGTTTAGCTGGTGGCAATGTATAGCCATCATGGCTGAGAAGATTACAAGAAAATAGAATATCCAGCCGTCATGGCTGGATATGGTGCACAACAGAGTTTGGCCTGTGCAACATCTCTGACTCATGCCATGACTCGCCTGACTCGGTCTGTTTGACCAGAGTTGACTCAGTTGCCTGTCCGAGTTGACCTATTTGCCGGTCACATGAGGTGCCGGATTCCGGCCAATTTCCGGCCAAAAACACAGTTTTCTGGCGAGCAATTTCTGGGTCATATTTTCACATGGGTGTTTCACACTTGAGTACGGGTGGACTTCTTGGTATTGGACCATGGGCTTTGAAGACTTAATTATGGAAAGTTGAAAGGCTATAAAAAGAAGAAGTTTATATTCTTTTGGTACGAATCTTATCACGAATATTTCTACTGGGTTTTTGGAGGAGAGCAGCGACTAGGGTTTGCTTCCATTTACTTTCCATGTTCTTCAATTTATTTTTGATAAGAATTATGTTGAGTTCAAAAACCATGAGTATCTAAATTCTTAATATTGGTTATGGGATAATAAGTGGATTTCACAAATAAAATCTGATTCAATGCATTAGTTTTGTCTCAAGTTTATTGTTTATGTTTCATTATTGATATTGATTTATGATTTGATTGTTTATTTGGTTGAGTCCTGAATCAATCCGATTTGCATTCATATCTAGATCTATATTAGGGTTTTCAATACGAAAACGTTGTTCATCCCTGATTCTAAGTAGCATAAACGTGGGTAGTGCTTGTAGAGATATATCCTACTAGTCACATATGAATCATAACTTGGGTTAAATTGATTTAGTGCTTTTACACATTTCGATTGCCTTGATTAGTCTTATTCCATATAGCTTATTGCTTCTAAGGAGTTAAATCTAATTTGCTTTTACACTTTAGGTTGCTTTCTAGGAAGAATTCACATATGCATCTTTTAATGTGGTTGTGATGAAATCAGGGAATTAGCGGGATACTCTTGCGATCAAGGTATCCTAGGACTTTTAGTAAATGAGAGATTAAATTTCAATTCTAGTCATTGATGAAAATATGTATTTGTGAATGAAACTATCCCGTGACCAATACTTTCTCCATATTGATTATTTACATACTTTATTGCTTTCAATTTATTTTTATTGCTTTGATAAAACAACATCCCCCCTTTGTTTACTAGGAAACTGAAAATTTGTATAACAACAATAGCCTCTTCGTGGATACGAACTCTTTCTTATTGCATACTATTTTATTTTAGGAAGTAAGAAAGTGAAATTATTTATGCGTCGGATGACAACCGACCAGATTTTGGTGCCGCTGCCGGGGAGGCAAACAGCTTGTTATTAAGTTTTTAGTTTCTTTTTATCATTTTTCTTCTTGCATATTTGCTTTCCGTTTCTTGTCTTGTTTCTTACTTGTTTGCGAGAATTGTTTTTCAGGTACTATTCCCTGGATTCTAAGGATTGGAGCTATCCAAGGTGCGGGATTGCTACTCGAAGAGGCACAATACTCCAACCAAGTCAAGACACAACGGAAGAACAAGTCGTGGAAGTAGAACACGATGCTCTTCATCAAGAAGTGGAAGAAGAGTTACATCTAGAAGAATAACTAGAGGTTCCATTTGTAGAAGAACCACTAGTTGAAGAAGAAGAAGAAGCAATGGAAGACGCAAATCGTACACTCAAGGATTTGGCGTCTCATAGGCTTGATGCACAACGATGGTGTATTCAAACCAACTCAACATTCGAGATCAAGCCGGGGTTGCTTAGAGAGTTTCCAAAGTTTCATGGCATGGATAATGAAGATCCAAACAAGCATCTCATGGATTTTTATACCATTGTCAAGGCTATGCTTCCAGCGGAGACCGATGCCGATGGTGCAATGATGAAAGTTTTTCCATTGTCTATGGTGGACAACGCTAAGGATTGGTTGTATTGTTTGCCTGCCGGAAGTGTTACTACATGGAACGGGTTGAAGAAAATCTTTTTAGAGAGGTATTTTCCTGCGTCAAAGGCTACTCAAATTCGCAAAGAGATTTGTGGAATAAAGCAACATGCGGGAGAGTCTTTTTATGAATGTTGTTAGCGATACAAGAGATTGGTGGAAAGCTGTCCTCACCATCAATTCAGCGATTCTATGATAATCCAGTACTTCTACGAAGGTCTCCAATCAAGTGATAGATATCTTCTTGACGCTGCGGGTGGTGGTGCACTAGTGAACAAGACGGTGGCCCAAGCTGCCGAGTTGATTGAAAGCATGGATGCAAACTCGCAACAATTCTACACAAGAGGTGAACCAATGATTAGAGGAGTGCATGAAGTTAGTGATTCATCATCATCACACCGTGATCAAAGGATGAAAAATATGGAGCACATGATGCAAAAGATGGCTGCGGTTATATTACCTTCGTATGGTGAAGAGTTGGAGAAAGCTAATGCGGTTTTTCCAAACCAACCAAGACGGTATGATCCCTATTCCAACACCTACAATCCGGGATGGAGAGATCATCCAAATTTCAGCTATGCCAACAAGCAAGGTGCGGTTCAACAACCTATCTTCAACCGTCCGAGTGGATTTCAACCGCAACAACAACAATAATTTCAACCGCAACAACAACAATTTCAACAACCACAACAATCGGTGCAAAATCAAGGTTCTGATATCGATGCCAAGCTACAAACTTTTATGCAAGGTATTTCTACCATGTTCAAGGAGAGCCAACAAGAAACCAAGAGTGTGATTAAGGATTTGCAGACTCAAGTGGGTTCCATGGCGATTGATATCAACAAATTAAAGGCACAAAATAGTGGGAGACTCCCTTCTCAACCTATCAACCCAAAAGAGGGTGTCAATGCTATTACGTTGAGAAGTGGTACACAACTTGAGCAACCCAAAGTTGTTGATTTGGGTGAAGAGGAAGTTCCAAAGGAGCCGGTTTTGGAGGAAGAGAGGGATGAAACTCCCCAAACACCCGAGGTACCTATTCCTAACTCTAAAACTCCTATTCCTACTTATGTTCCTCCTATACATTTTCCTCGAAGATTTGCAAGCTCTAAGAAGGCAGAACTAGAAAAGGAGATTTTAGATGTTCTTAAGAAGATTCATGTGAATATACCACTCATTGATGCTATCAAGTAAGTTCCCAAGTATGCGAAAGTGTTGAAGGACTTGTGTACCAACAAGCAAAGGCTTAAGGGAAATGAATTGCTAAGTGTGGGGAAGAATGCTTCGGCAATCTTACAACACAAACTCCCACTGAAATGCAAGGATCCCGGTAGCTTTGACATTCCCGTCACAATTGGTAACACCACTTTTAACAAAGCAATGTTAGACTTAGGTGCATCCGTTAATGTTATTCCGGCATCCATGTATAAGTCACTTAATTTAGGTCCTTTGAAAAAGGATGAAATTGTGTTGCAATTAGCCGATCGCTCTAATGTTTACCCAATGGGTATTGTTGAGGATGTTCTTGTGCAGGTTAATCAACTTGTATTTCCTGCTGACTTTTGTGTGTTAGAGATGGATGAAGGTGCACCGGATTCGTCTCTTCCATTGTTACTTGGGCGTCCCTTCATGAAAATGTCTAAGACGATCATTGACGTAGACAAGGGAACGTTGACTATGGAATTTGACGGAGAAATAATACGTTTCAACATTTTTGAGACGATGAAATATCCTAGTGATGTCCACTCTTGTTTCTCCGTTGATGTTATGGATGCATTGGCACAAAAAGTGTTTGAATTGAATGGTGATGATGCTTTGGAAACTGTTTTAACTACATCCATAGATGATGGAGTAGAGTGTGGTAACGAAGTTAAGGAAGCCCTTGGTGATCTCAACTCACTACAAGGATGTCCGGAAACTCATAATGTCTCTTTTATTTCTTTACCATGCAATGATGAAAAGCTTTTACCTTCTATTGTTAAATCTCCAAAGTTGGAATTGAAACCTCTTCCAAGTCACTTAAAGTACTTGTACTTGGGTGACAATGAAGAGTTACTTATGATTGTTTCTAACGAGCTTAGTGAATTACAGGAGCAAAATATTCTAAGGGTGCTGAGGAAGCATAAGACGGTCATAGGATGGACAATCGCAGATATCAAGGGTATAAGCCATGCCATTTGTATGCATAAGATTCGTTTGGAGGACGATGCAAAGCCTAAAAGGGAAGTGCAACGTCGTTTGAACCCTCCTATGATGGAAGTTGTGAAAAAGGAGATACTCAAGCTTTTGGAAGTGGGTTTTATCTACCCCATATCCGATAGCAAGTGGGTGAGCCCGGTACAAGTTGTACCAAAGAAATCAGGGGTAACGGTGGTAGAGAATGATGAGAACGAACTTGTCCCAACTCGTGTGCAAACCAGTTGGAGGGTTTGTATTGATTATAGAAAGTTGAATGATACTACTAGGAAGGATCATTTTCCTTTACCCTTTATTGATCAAATTTTCGAACGTTTAGCTGGACATGCTTATTATTGTTTTCTTGATGGTTATTCAGGTTACAATCAGATTGTGATAGCACCGGAGGACCAAGAGAAAACCACTTTCACTTGTCCTTTTGGCACTTTTGCTTATAGAAGGATTCCCTTTGGCTTATGCAATGCTCCAGCTACCTTTCAAAGGTGTATGGTAAGTATCTTTTCCGAGTATGTTGAAAACATCATTGAAGTGTTTATGGATGACTTTAGTGTCTTTGGTGATTCATTTGACCTTTGTTTGAACAACTTATCTTTAATCCTTGAATGATGTGTTGAAACAAACCTTGTGCTTAATTTGGAGAAGTGCCATTTCATGGTAACTCATGGCATAGTTTTAGGCCATATTATATCTTCTAAAGGCTTGGAAGTTGATAAATCTAAGATAGACCTTACTCGTGCTCTAACCCCTCCCACTACGGTGAGGGAGATACGCTCTTTTCTTGGTCATGCAGGTTTTTATCGTAGATTTATCAAGGATTTTTCCAAGATAGCATCACCACTTTGCAACTTATTGCAAAAAGATGTGGTTTTTAACTTTGATGAGAAGTGTATGGCGGCATTCAATCATTTGAAAGAACTTTTGATTTCAGCCCCTATCATTAAACCACCGGATTGGAGCAAACCTTTTGAGCTAATGTGTGATGCTAGTGACTACGCAGTTGGTGCAGTGCTTGGGCAGCGTGTGGGGAATATACCTCATGCCATTTATTATGCTTCTAGAACGTTAAATAAGGCTCAACAAAACTACACAACCACTGAAAAAGAGTTTTTAGCTATTGTATTTGCATTGGAGAAATTTCGCTCTTATCTAATTGGTACGAAAGTTGTTGTTTACTCTGACCATGCAGCTCTTAGGTACTTGCTAATGAAGAAAGAAGCGAAACCAAGGCTCATACGTTGGATCTTACTCTTGCAAGAGTTTGATATTGAAATCAAAGATAAGAAAGGAATTGAGAACACCATTGCGGATCACTTGAGCCGTCTTTCTGTGGACAAGGAAGCTATCCCATTGCGTGAAAGTTTCCCGGATGAGCAACTCTTCTCAATTGCATGTGGAGAACCATGGTATGCTGACATTGTGAATTACTTGGTAACTAAACAAATCCCAAAGAACTTGTCTCGTGCTGAGAGGGACAAACTAAAGCGGTTAGGAAACCAATATATATGGGATGATACATACTTATGGAAACATGGCAGCGACCAAGTAATAAGAAGGTGCGTTCCCGAATCCGAGTTTAATTCTATCTTGTCATTTTGTCACTCCTATGCTTGCGGAGGACATTTTGGAAGTAAAAGAACCGCATACAAGGTACTTGAAAGCGGTTTCTATTGTCCAACCTTGTTTAAGGATGCACATATATTTTGCACAACTTGTGATAGGTGCCAAAGAACAGGCAATCTAGGTGCCCGAAATCAAATGCCACAAACTTTTATTCAATTTATTGAAGTTTTTGATGTATGGGGTATTGATTTTATGGGTCCTTTTGTCAACTCTCATGGGAATTATTACATCTTACTGTTGATTACGTCTCTAAATGGGTGGAAGCTAAGGCCACCCCTACTAATGATTCCAAGGTTATTTCAGATTTTGTGCAAGCTAACATTTTTGCAAGGTTTGGAATTCCGAAATCCATAATTAGCGATGGGGGTTCTCACTTTAACAACAGGACTTTGCAAAGCTTGTTGAAGAAGTACAATGTGTCACATAAGGTTGCAACACCTTATCATCCTCAAACAAATGGACAAGCCGAGGTTTCCAACCGAGAGGTGAAATCCATTCTTGAGAAGACGGTGAATCCAACAAGGAAATATTGGAGCATGTGGTTAAATGATGCTTTGTGGGCGTATAGAACCGCATACAAGACACCTATTGGGATGTCCCCTTTTAGGCTTGTGTATGGTAAACCTTGTCATTTACCCGTGGAGATTGAACATAAAGCGTTTTGGGCGATTAAGCAATGCAATATGGAGATGGATGTGGCTGGAAAGCAAAGGAAGTTACAACTCCAAGAGCTAGAAGAGCTTCGCAATGATGCATTTGAAAGCTCTCGCATTTACAAGGAGAAAACGAAGGCCTTTCATGATACTATGATTTCTAGAAAACAATTTTGTGTTGGGCAGAAAGTGCTTTTGTTTAATACTCGCTTGCATTTATTTCCGGGTAAATTAAGGTCACGATGGATCGGACCTTTCATTGTTACTAATGTATTTTCTCATGGTGAAAGAAGAAATTCGTAGTATTGCTACATGCAAGGAACTTAAAGTTAATGGGCACCGGTTGAAACCATATTATGAGAATTTCACTTCCGAAGTGGTGGAAGGAGCGAATTTTTTGGATGCACTCCCTCTGGAGGAGTCATAGAAAGCAAGGAGATAGTCGGGCTGACGACTTTAAACCAAGCGCTAAATGGGAGGCAACCCATAGGATGAGTATCTCTTGTCTTATTTTTATTTTCTTGTTTTGTTTTTAGCTTTTTCTTGTATTATATTGATTTTATTTTTCTGATTTCTTGTCATTTGTCATGCATAATTTCCCACCTTGACTTACTTTGGATGACTCAATTTACATTGAGGACAATGTAAAGTTTAAGTGTGGGGGAGTGGTTAAGCATTTGCATTGTAAATGTTTTCAAAATTTTCAACCTTTGTGTAAATTAGTGCATGAAAAACTCCAACTTGTAGTTAGTTTAGAGTCACATAGTATCCATGTCGCTAAGATTACATCGATATTCTCATAAGAGTGACTGAACTTAGAGATGACAGAGAACATGATCGGGTTTCTTACTTGTATGAGAGTTAAAGTTGGATTTAACCATGCCAGTGGAAAATATGGTGCATACTGAATTCAGTAGTAGAGTAGTGATCCCCTATAGTGGAGACTACCCATGTTACATCATGAGAGGCACCGACCTTCATTCTTTGTACCTGTCTAAATTTGTGTTTTTATAGTGTGTGTCACCGTACGTAAACTCCGGGTAGAATGGTGAGCTACCCAACCTCCCACCAATAGAAGCACTATTTTGATATCTTGAGTGCTATTTTATCAATCATGAATGGTGACATCGAATTGCTAACTTACATACCACTTGTAATCTTGTTCGCAGTTAGCACCTTCCACTTTATCTCTCTCTACATCAACAGGTCCATAGAAACACCATCATCATCAACAAGGGAAGCATCACAAGTTCGAAGGAAAGTTGAATACGTTCTAGGTTTACAAGCAACGGTACAAAAATGAGTAGATTTCAGATTCAAGTATATCAACAAGACAAGGAGCAGATTTTTTACAAGTTGAAGACTATTGTACAAGAGTGAAGATTTTCAAGATGAGAATTCAAGAAGTTTATGATATCGAGACATACAAGTTGTGAAGAATCAAGCGGTAAAGTACTCACACCATGGCATTTTTATTTTTATTGTCTAAAAAAAAAAAAAAAAAAACAGGAAAAAAAAAAATTCATTGCATCATATTTTGGTTTGTTTGCATCATATTTTGGTTTTGTATTCATTCAATAAGCCAACGGAAGAAGAAATATCTACAGTGAAGTTTCAAGCAACAAGGAATAAGAGGAAAGAATCACATTGTCAAGATTCTACGAAGTTCAAGAGTTATCATCAAGAGTTGAAGACCGAAGACGAAGACAATGATTGAAGACCGAAGACGTTTCTATGGATGCTGTGAGAGTGGTGCTAACTGCACGCCGAACGGATAACGAGGTAAGTAAGCATATTCCCACCTTCGTTAAGTGGTTGATTTCCTTTCTAAGAGATCGTCAGAAAAAAAAAGGGTTTTCAAAATGAATAAAAGATGTGGGTTTTCAAAACATTTCGGAGGGTTTGCCTTTCTACTATTCAACGTGTCGCAGGATTCTCTCTTCATTCCTACCTGGACACATGTGTGACCCATAAAGAGTTGTTTATTATTGAGCGCAATTTCATAAAATCCTTTCTTGTGAGGCAGAGTCAAGACTTTTGATCACTCCGAACCCGAATTTCTTTCGATAAGGGATGGTTATTTCTCTCTCAACTTTTAAGAATGAGATTGTGTTCATTTATGTGTCTAACTTCTTATGACTAGTGTGCAGAATCTCTATGTCTTCTTAGCGCATTGGATACTATCATTTCGGAGAACTTGTAAGTTGGAAATGTAGGTTGTGTGGATATTTCTCTAGAAAACGCTCACGGAGTTGTATGTATTTGTTTTATAATTATTTCTGTTTGATTTTCTCGAGGACTAGCAAAGTCTAAGTGTGGGGGAATTTGATAGGTGTGATAAACACCTAATTTTATATCTAGTATTTATGCTTTCTTTGCTATTTATTTTGTGAAATATGTATCTTATGTGTGAATTTGAGTTGATTAGGTGCAATGGAGTCCTTTGGAGCAAAAGAAGGAGAAACTGTCCTTTTGGAGCGAAAAGGAGCACAAAGGTCAATTCACATGCGAGCTACATTTGGAGTGTGCTGAGGTGCGCAAGGAGGAAGAGAGGAATGAACTGTCGGTTTGCCAAAACTGACAATTGAGCAAATAAGTGATTAGGCGATCGGTTCCTGAAACCGACAAGCAATGTGTGACCTAGTACCCTTATCCTTGCCACTGGGTGGTCTGTAGCACTTTTCATTTCCTACAACCCTAAAATTTATGTTCATTACATTCAACCTCAAATTTAGAGAAGTGGTTGTGTTTTTCCGTGTCCGAAAGTTAGAGAAAATCGAGAGAAGGAAGATGAAGATTTGTAAGATTAAGGAGATGGGTTTCTGTGGATGAGAAGTTAGGGATCTGCTGTGAGTTTCCTCCCATGGGTTAGATTGAGAAGGAGAGATGGAGAAATGTTGTTTGTGGGGCTGTTGAAGAACTGATGAAGGTGGTACTGTGAAGTAAATGAGATTTTAGTTTGAATCTGAGCAGAGATGTGTTCTTAAACTCTACATGAAGAAATCGATGATGTTGAGTCAAATTGAACAGAAAATAGAGATGGGTTCTTGCCTTTATTGCCACAAGAAACTCAGAGATTGATGGAATTAGGGTAGAGATGATCGAAAAAGAGATTGGGTAGATCTCAAAATTGCAGAGGATTGAAGCTAAAGATGATGTTGATTTCGAATGAGAAGAACCAGAAGGAATTGAAGTGATGGGTACTGAATATTTTAGGGGTTTATGATCGATTCATTACTGTTGAATCAAAAGATGCATCTATTGAATAAAGAAGCTGGATTCAATTTCAGATTGATTGAGGTGATTCTATGGGTTATGTGTTGTTGAAATCAGGGAGAAGAACTGAATCTAGGGTCTGTGATGACACCCAATTCAGTGTTGAAGCTCAAAGAAATTGAGGCTAGGGTTAGCTGAGTCAATGGTGGTATCAGTTTGAGAATGGATGTTGGGTTGGTGGGTGTTCAGTTGAATAGCAGCTAAATGGATAACTGAAAGTAATTGAAGCTGATTGTGATTGTTAGGATACTGTTAAAGCTGCAATTTAAGTATCAGGCAAGAGATATATGATGTCGAGTGTAGTGATGTTGCAATGAGTATTGTTACTGGTGGCTTTGTGTTAGGACAAGCTGATGAATTAGAAGCATGGGTGAACTGTAACGGAGTGTTGCTGAGGATTGAACTAAATTGCAGGTGGAAGCTGCAGTTCAGATGAGGGCATCAACTGTTGCAGTTGACCTGAGCTATATTGCGGGCTTTGGAGCTAAAATGGGTGCTAGAGATGATGGTTAAAATGATGCCTCCTTGTCTAGGAATTCAGCTGAGACTTTGGCTGTTCAGGTGGTACATTTGACCTGAGAAGCTGTAGGTGTATGAGAAGATGGAGTTACAGTGCAATGAGTGATGGTGGATGTTGCAGTTGATTCTGTTGAAGTCATGCAATGAGAGAACTGATGGCATTACAGGTGGTGATACTGGTAGAGATACATAAGTTCTGGTTATTCTCATGGGTTTGTGGTGCTTTGTGTTGCTGTGGCTTAATGCAGTGCAAAGCTGTTCTTGGAGGAGAATGTTTTTTGTGCTTATGAACTGCAATTGCAGGGCAGTGTGGTGAAGCTGCAATGAATATTTTCTTGAGTGAAATGCGAGTGGATGGAGGTTGAATCTGAGCTTGAATCAAGAGAAGTGATGCGCAGAATCTAGAAAGTTGTTGTTCCATGGAACTGTGATGGATATAGTGGAGTTGCAGCTGAGTATTGGGACTGTTCTGAGGTGGCAGAATAATGGAATTAGAGGAGTATGACTCAGGGTTATGTATGGTTTTGAATTACAGGTTATGCAAGAGATGGTGCTAGAGAAATGCTGCAAAGGGGAGTTGCAGAACTGAAGCTGTGCAGTGGCAGTTGGAGGTGAAAGCTGAGTTGGAAATGGAAGTATCTGGAGTTGGTGTTGTGCACTGGTACTATGAGGTTGAGTTGATATATTGCAGCTGAGATACCACTGGTGTTGCCGGAAGTGGCAATGCAGAATTTAGCTAGATGATGAGGCGTTGGTTGTGTTGCAGAAGAGATGGATGTTTGCTCAGGTTGCGAGGGAGTGGTGTTGATTTTGGAGGAATGAAGCTGTAATGTAGTCAAATAGGCTTGGAGCTGTAGTTACAGATATGATTTGTTGGCTGAGTAAGATGAACTGGACTGAACTGGGATTTTGGCAGCTGCAAGGGTTTAGCTGGTGGCAATGTATAGCCATCATGGCTGAGAAGATTACAAGAAAATAGAATATCCAGCCGTCATGGCTGGATATGGTGCACAACAGAGTTTGGCCTGTGCAACATCTCTGACTCATGCCATGACTCGCCTGACTTGGTCTGTTTGACCAGAGTTGACTCAATTACTCGTCCGAGTTGAATTATTTTAGGTCACCCGAGTTGTAGGATTGCCAATTTCCGGCCAAAACACAGTTTTCTGGCGAGCAATTTCTGGGTCATATTTTCACATGGGTGTTTCACACATGAGTACGGGTGGACTTCTTGGTATTGGACCATGGGCTTTGAAGACCTAATTATGGAAAGTTGAAAGGCTATAAAAAGAAGAAGTTTCTATTCTTTTGGTACAAATCTTATCACGAATCTTTCTACTGGGTTTTTGGAGGAGAGCAGCGACTAGGGTTTGCTTCCATTTACTTTCCATGTTCTTCAATTTATTTTTGATAATAATTATGTTGAGTTCAAAAACCATGAGTAGCTAAATTATTAATATTGGTTATGGGATAATAAGTGGATTTCACAAATAAAATCTGATTCAATGCATTAGTTTTGTCTCAAGTTTATTGTTTATGTTTCATTGTTGATATTGATTTATGATTTGATTGTTTATTTGGTTGAGTCCGGAATCAATCCAATTTGCATTCATATCTAGAGCTATATTAGGGTTTTCAATACGAAAACGTTGTTCATCCCTGATTCTAAGTAGCATAAATGTGGGTAGTGCTTGTAAAGATATATCCTACTAGTCACATATGAATCATAACTTGGGTTAAATTGATTTAGTGCTTTTACACATTTCGATTGCCTTGATTAGTCTTATTCCATATAGCTTATTGCTTCTAAGGAGTTAAATCTAATTTGCTTTTACACTTTAGGTTGCTTTCTAGGAAGAATTCACATATGCATATTTTAATGTGGTTGTGATGAAATCAGGGAATTAACGGGATACTCTTGCGATCAAGGTATCCTAGGACTTTTAGTAAATGAGAGATTAAATTTCAATTCTAGTCATTGATGAAAATATGTATTTGTGAATGAAACTATCCCGTGACCAATACTTTCTCCATATTGATTATTTACATACTTTATTGCTTTCAATTTATTTTTATTGCTTTGATAAAACAACATCCCCCCTTTGGTTACTAGGAAACTGAAAATTTGTATAACAACAATAGCCTCTCCGTGGATACGAACTCTTTCTTATTGCATACTACTTTATTTTAGGAAGTAAGAAAGTGAAATTATTTCTGCGTCGGCTGACAACCGACCAAGCCGCATGAGGAAGGCCAGCATGGTGGCGCGGCATGAGGGGCCATGGCGAGACATGTTTGGCATGGCGCGGCTAGCTTGGCTAGGTACGTGACCAAGCTAGGGTGTTGGGCCTAAAGTCGTGAGGGGACTTTAGACTTCCATGATTTGCTCCTGGGATTGAAGGGAAACCGTTGATTGTCGCCGGCTTCACTTTGGTAGCCGCATGAGGAAGGCCAGCATGGTGGCGCGGCATAAGGGGCCATGGCGAGACATGTTTAGCATGGTGCGGCTAGCTTGGATAGGTACATGACCAAGCTAGGGTTTTGGGCCTAAAGTCGTGAGGGGACTTTAGACGGCAATGATTTGATCCTAGGGTTGAAGGGTAACCGTTGATTGTCGCCTGGCTTCACTTTGGTAGCCGCATGAGGAAGGCCAGCATGGTGGAGCGGCATGAGGGGCCATGGCGAGACATGTTTGGCATGGCGCGGCTAGCTTGGCTAGGTACGTGACAAGCTAGGGTTTTGGGCCTAAAGTCGTGAGGGGACTTTAGACGGCCAGTATTTTCTCCTGGGATTGTAGGGCAACCATTGATTGTTGCATGCCTTTACTTTAGTAGCCGTGAGGGGAAGGCCAGCATGGTGGCGCGACTAGGGCCAAGGCAAGGGTGTTTGACTTGGTGTGACTAGCATAGCTAGGGCCAAGGAAGAGTGTATTTGGCATGGCACGGCTAGCTTAAGCTAGGTGTGGCTGGCATGATTTTCCATTGGCACGGAGGTGCGGCTAGCATGGTTGGCATGCTTTGGTGCAGTTGGTGTGGCTGGCATGATTTTCCATTGGCACAGAGGTTCGGCTAGCATGGTATGATTTGGCGCGGTTGGTGTGGCTAGCATAGCTAGGGCCATGGCAAAGTGCGTTTGTCATGGTGCGGCTAGCTTGGGCTAGGTGTGGCTGGCATGATTTTCCATTGGCACGGATGTGAGGCTAGCATGGATGGCATGCTTTGGCGTGGTTGGTGTGGCTGGCATGATTTTCCATTGGCACAGAGGTGCGGCTAGCATGGTTGGCATGCCTTGGCGCGGTCGGTGTGGCTGACATGATTTGCCATTGGTACAGAGGTGCGGCTAGCATGGTTGGCATGCTTTGGCGCAGTCGGTGTGGCTGGCATGATTTGCCATTGGCACACGTGGGAATTAGGGTTTGGCTCGTCGTAACCCTAATTTGAAAAAATACCCGGGTAATTATTTTAGAGACACATTAAAGATTTTACTAAATATGCCTAGTAAATGCTCGTTGCTTTAAATGTTGTGACATTACTGTCTGCTAGGGTTTAGTGTTTTACGATTTTAACCTTAAGTTAAAAACCACCATCAACATTAAGTCCCCTGCTGAGCTCGGAACATGTGCCTTGTTGCGAGGTAAGCATATGATGGTGACAGACAAGGACGGAATCGAGGTGTAAATCATTGCAAAGATGGTCAGGAGAATCCGTCTAACCTTTTGAGTGGTAAAGAGAGTTTTGGCTTCCCGTGTTGTCGGCCCTGGGTAAGTTGTACTGGGAACGCAGACCGTGGAGTTGTGAGGAGAGATTTACCATCTTGGTGTGGTCGTACACCTCCAAGGCAATGGGGCGCGGTTGTGGAAGGCAAATCAAGTGGACGTCTTGGCTCGAAGGGGCCAAGAGGTGGCGAGGTCTTGGTAAGGCAAAAACGCATGGATGATAGGGTCACGTCAGTGGAGCAGGCGGAGTGGCATAGTGTGGCCTTGGCAAGACGAGACGTACACAGATGGATATGCATGGTGGGTCCGCGGAAATGGAGTGATGTCTTGGCAGGGGGCAAAGCTTGCTCTTGTGGAACCGATTGCCTTTCTTCACGCGCTGCTTTAACATGAAATTCTTTCCTTATTCAAAAATCCTTTTCGAGAGGTAGGTAGAATCCGCAATCCTTTCATATGGTAGATTTGCGCAAATCCCGGTATGATTGGGTGTCTTCAGGGCTAGGCTTTGGAACGCGAGGTGGAGATGCTATCATGGACTTGGCATGAAGGGGACCCATTAGCACTGACGGGCATGGAATGGATGTGGACCTCTCTGTAAAGCTCTTGGCAGGGCACGATGCTGGTAAGGGAGGCGCCTTGGAAGGGAAGTGCTTACAAGGGAAGTGCTTGTGGTTTAGGGTTTGACACCCCGAAACCCTAATTAGCACCCTTTACTATAATCGCTGTAGAATCCGCGTACAGACTCTGATTTTGACCGTCCACCACTTTATCAGACACGAAATAGAATTCTCTATCTCCCTACATGGGAATATTTAGGTTTAGAGCTCGCTTAGGTGGTGAAAACGGCCCGACGGTGAAAATCAGGAAGAAGTCAGGAGGGATTTTGTGGGCCCGGGGTGGCATAGTCGCGCCGAGTCATCTATTCCCATTCATGGAGCAAGATGGAAACTTTATTATGTGCAAACTCTAGAAACTCCGTCCGTATGAAAAGAGGTATTGACCTTCCTCTATTTTTTGTTGCTCGTCCGGAACCGTGCTTTCGTCTGTAGTGTCTCTCTAGTGGATTCCAAAATTTACCAAACTCCATTGCATTCTTGGGATGGAGGGATGTGGTTGCGTTGTTGGTCCAACCTTGATTTTAGGTTGTTCAGTGCCTGGACCTTCTGATTGTGATGACAGTATGCTGTTGATGCTTGTATGGTTGAAATCTTCTGGGACCACTAGATGAAATATATGAGTTGGGAGACTTTTCGTTGCCAACGTTCTGCTATCAAGTCTTCAAGGACTTTGTTCCAAGATACATTCATTAAACCATCTTCTGAATCTTGGACTACCGTATAGAATGGGATGTTGTGAGCAGTCCCCAGTTATATTTTTGTTAGATCCGATGGCATGACCGAACATGTTAATATATCTCTGTGGCGTGCTTTTGGAGTCTTCGATGCACATGTACGGCTTCGTGTTGAGAAATTCTTGCGGCTCATTAAACGTCAATAGTGATGATGTTGAAATCAGAAATAACCTGGTTGATAGAGGTGAAGGCGCCCCATGCTGGTAGTCCCCATGTGTAGCCTACTTTCATTGCATTGCCTTGAATCCACGTCCACAAGATTTGATACAATCTTATAATACTCTTCTGTATGTAACATCTGCTTCTTCGGGAAAATGTTTCAGTCATGTCTCTGGAGGTATCTCATGAATCTTTGACGGTCATCGGGATAGACTGCGATGAGCAGTCCCCAGTCACACATTTCTTTAGTTTCTAAAGTTGTTTCTTCTGAGCAGGCCTGGGATCCACCGCATCCTTGTAAAGTGTTGAAGGCGTCTTCTAGACAGAGAGGTGATGGTATTCTTACATTGCACCATTGAAGAGTAGATGACCTTGTTTTGGGTACGGATTTTGGTTGACTGTGTCTTCTCAGATTTGACATTGAATGGATCCCGTGTATATCCTCAGTCCTCAAGTATGGTTTACATGTTTCCAACTTTGTAGTAATTGATGTTGCGGTGAAGATCTGGCTGGTATCAACGAATGAGCGATAACAGTTCTTGGTAGGAGATGTAATCAGGAGAGACTACATTATCGTGGTAACAAAGTAGGTTGGATGGAATTGTATAGGCTTTCATGAAAGTAAAAGAATTAGCTGGATGCATAAGCGAGCAAGCTGTCCATGATCACGAGCTTTGGCGGGATGGATCAGAGTGCGGAAATGACATTGAAGATTGGATGGCTGCGATCATGATCCTTGACATGGGGAGCGTGGTGGGATGACCCCTTGTAGGAAGGAGTGGTGTTAAAGCGAACATTGAAGCATAGCCGCTGCTAGAGAACGTTGAAGCGAAGCCACTTCTGGAGAGAACATTGAAACGATGCCTTGCAACTCTCTGAGCGTTGACGGTTACCATGTTGAAGTCGGAGGCCACATCACGTTCTTTCAAAATCGACATCTCTCAAGTGTACAGAGGTTAGGAGTCCCCTGTTTCATATATCGATCGTGCTTTCCAGGAGAGGTTGGGGTTTAAGAACGGCTTCCCTGGCTGGAAATGCCTGCTTTCCCTGATGCAGTGTGGTTGAGGGATGAAAATATGTCTTGACGTTATGCCTTGGAGGAATATAGAATCTCACATAATTGTTTCATCATAGACTATACGACTTTTTGGGATAAGTTCCCATCGTGCAGCTCCTGGCGGAAAGAGGGTCTCTGTGAACTCAGGAGGGTTACTGATTTCCTTTACTTTCGATTTTGGAGAAGGCGTTCCTGATCTTTTATGTGTGATGAAATCAGATTTCTTATCCCCTTATACTGGGCGTTCAAGAGCAACGCGAGCCTCTTCATCTATAGACGCATGTCATGTTGAATTATCTCTTGTCTTTTCATCAAATCAACAGTGGTAAAAGGAGGTCGGCTTCTTCCGGCTCTTCCAGTATCTTGTCCTGATGGTGGAGTAGCATCTTTGGTGACGGTTGGAGCTGCCATGCATGTAGAACTGTTGGAGATGCGTAAATGGTTCTGGTTTTAGTGATCTTAAGTGTATCGTGCAGACATGGCACTATTTTGATTACGGAGTGATGGAGCCATGGCGTTGCTTTGGCTGGTTGCGGAGCGGAGAGGATGGCGCTGGAATGGAGCAAGATGTTATCACTGGAAAGATACAAACTGTTAGCGCAGGGTGTGGTCTTGTGGCTGGCATGCGCGTACGTCATGTGTGCCTGGCATGTGCATCTGGTAAGCGAGCCTGGGAAGCGAGTCTGGGAAGCGCATCTGGAAAGCACGTCTATCATGTGCGTCTGGAAAGCACATCTAGCATGCGCATCTGGCAATCGAGTCTGGTAAGCGTGTCTGGTTAACGCTGGATCTTCTTGGAATGAGCACTGGCTTGGCGTGGACGTTGGCTTGGAATTTGATACGGCATGGACCATTGGCTGGGCATGGTGTGAACCGTTGTCTTGGCACGGTGCTGGATTGACATGATGTTGGCTTGGCGTGGCGCAGACTTGTTCTTGAGGGCCCAGTCGCCTATTCCCATACATAGCTCAAACAGGAGACCCTTAATCAAATTCCAAAAGTGTTATGCTTATGAAATGGGTTGGATCCCCTTCTTATCTCGTATCTTTTCTATCACGTCCTGGTGTTAGTGGTACCGTGGGAGCAATAAAGTGGGCAAGCATATTCCATCTATGTACTCCAGCGTTTCTCTTTCAATTCGTTCTCTTGTTTTCTTGTGTGGTGCAAACCCTAGCCATAGGTATGCCTTCCATAAGTCTGTAGAAATATTTTTCTTCTGAACTGGTGTAAACCCCGGGTATGAGTATGCCTTTCTTGTAGAAATACTTTATCATAAATAATTCCTCTTCGAACATCACAGTAGTAACGTTGGCTACCTCATGAATAGTGACGGGTAATTATTATGCAAAGTAAGCACGTATGGGTAGGTGACTATATTTTTTTTCGAAAGGCAAACAAAGCGTCTGGTTTATGGTTGTTGATTTTCTGGTTTTCTTGGGTTGATAGATAAATGTTACCTTGACGGTTTTTGGGTTTTTGAAATGAAATGTTTAGGATTGAATTGAATTGAATTGTTTTGGAATGAATTGTTTAAGATTGTTTCTGAGTGTTGTCTTGTCCGAATGAACTTGTCATCCAAATGGAAATAGGTAAGACCATTTATACAAGTCGAGGTACAAACGTACCCTGGTCTCATTAAGGAGTGGGGAAGTAAATGTAAGAGGTAGTAACCGTATGAATGGACTTGATATCCCATAAAGTAGTTAACGTATGAAATTGGTTTTCATGAAACTGTTAACGTTATGGAATTGATATTCCATAAAGTTGTTAACTCACGGCTTTATGTCCCATGAACGTTTCCTACATAACTCCCGTATTTACTAGGAGCCTCACCCTTATGACACTTCCTTATGATGGGAATAGTGTACGACGCACGCTGTAAACCACCAAACCAATACCCAAAGAGAATCCCCATGTTTGTGTTGATGTCTCGAATGTTTTGGAAAACATGTAAAACGTTATTGTGGTTTGGCAAGTCGATCTTTGGAAACTTGCTATCCAGGTGACCTTCGACGGTCGAGATGTTGCATCTTGAGAGGAGGGGCAACCGTTGATCGTTGCACGCCTTCGTTTTGGTAGCCGCGTAGTGAGGTCCAACAAGGTGGCACGGCTAGGGTGTGTTTAGCCTTGGCATAAGGAGCCAAGGGTTCGCTATGGGCGTATGGCATGGCTAGGGCCAAGGCGAGGGCGCTTGGCTTGGAATGTCGTGACTAGCATGGCTAGGGCCAAGGAAAAGTGCATTTGGCATGTCGCGGCTAGCTTGGATAGGTTAGGTTTGTCTTGGAACATGGGGCCAATGGTTTTCCATGGTCGTATGGCATGGTTAGGGCCAAGGCAAGGGCGCTTGGCCAGTCGTGACATGACTAGCACGGCTAGGGCCAAGGCTTAGCGCGTCTAGGGCCAATGCTTGGCGCGGCTAGCTTGGTTAGGTTTGGCTTGGCTTGGCATGTGGGTCCAAGGGGGTAGCCATGGGCGCATGGCATGATTAGGGCCTAAAGCAAGGGCGCCTGGCTAGTCGTGGCGTGACTAGCACGGCTAGGGCCAAGGCATGGTGCGTTTAGCCTAGCTAGGTTTGGTTTGGCTTGGCATGTGGGGCCAAGGGGTAGCCATGGGCACATGGCGTGACTATCCTGGACTAAGCGCGCGACCAAGCTAGGGTTTCGGTTCTAAGGTTGTGAGGGGACTTTAGACGGCCAGGGTTTGCTCCTGGAATTGAAGGGTAACCGTTGATTATCTCTTGTCTTCACTTTGTTAGCCGCATGAGGAAGGCCATCATGGTGGCGCGGCATTAGGGGCCATGGAGAGACATGTTTAGCATGGCGCGGCTAGCTTGGCTAGGTACGTGACCAAGATAGGGTTTTGGGCCTAAAGTCGTGAGGGGACTTTAGACGGACAGGATTTGCTCCTGGGATTGAAGGTAAACCGTTGATAGTCACCTGGATTCACTTTGGTAGCCGCATGAGGAAGGACAGCATGGTGGCGCAGCATGAGGGGCCATGGCGAGACATGTTTTGCATGGCGCGGCTAGCTTGGCTAGGTACGTGACCAAGCTAGGGTTTTGGGCCTAAAGTCGTGAGGGAACTTTACACGGCCAGGATTTGGTATTGGGATTGAAGTGCAACCGTTGATTGTCGCATGGCTTCACTTTGGTAGCCGCATGAGGAAGGCCAGCATGGTGGCACGGAATGAGGGGCCATGGCGAGACATGTTTGGCATGGCGCGGCTGGCTTGGCTAGGTACGTGACCAAGCTAGTGTTTTGGGCCTAAAGTAAAGTCGTGAGGGGACTTTAGACGACCAGGATTTGCTCATGGGATTGAAGGGCAACCGTTGATTATTGCACGCCTTCACTTTAGTAGCCGCGAGGGGAAGGCCAGCATGGTGGCACAGCTAGGGCCAATGCAAGGGCGTTTGGTTTGGTGTGACTAGCATAGCTAGGGCCAAGGCAGAGTACGTTTGGCATGGCGCGGCTAGCTTGGGATAGGTGTGGATGGCATGATTTTCCATTGGCACGGAGGTGCGGCTAGCATGGTTGGCATGCTTTGGCGCGGTTGGTGTGGCTGGCATGATTTTCCATTGACACAGAGGTGCGGCTAGCATGGCATGCTTTGACGCAGTTGGTGTGGCTAGCATAGCTAGGGCCATGGCAGAGTGTGTTTGGCATGGCGTGACTAGATTGGGCTAGGTGTGGCTGGCATGATCTTCCATTGGCATGGAGGTGCGGCTATCATGGCTGGCATGATTTGGCGCGGTTGGTGTGGCTGGCATGATTTGCCATTGGCACAGAGGTGCGGCTAGCATGGTTGGCATGCCTTGGCACGGTCGGTGTGGCTGACATGATTTTTCATTATCACAGAGGTGCGGCTAGCATGGTTGGCATGTTTTGGCGCGGTCGGTGTGGCTGGCATGATTTTCCATTGGCACACGTGGGAATTAGGGTTTGGCTCGTCGTAACCCTAATTTGAAAAATATATCCGGGTAATTATTTTAGAGACACATTAAAGATTTCAGTAAATGTGCCTAGTAAATGCTTGTTGCTTTAAATGTAGTGACATTACTTTATGCTAGGGTTTAGTGTTTTACGATTTTAACCCTAAGCTAAAAACCACCATCAACAAATGTTCACCGTTTCGTGGACCAAGTTGCAATGCCACCTCTGCCAATCAGTAGCCAAATATACAGCGTTGAAGCTAACGTCCCACGGCCAAGACGAATTTATACAAAGGCCAATGCAAGGATCACGGATTCCTCATGCCTTCCGTTAAAGGTTAGCCAAATCCTCCTGACAATCTCTTTGTGACTTGTTGTTTCGATTTTATCCTCGTCTGTCAACATCTCATGCTTACCCCGCAATAATGCCATTGTTCCGAGCTAAAAAAGGGACCTAATGTTGATGGTGGTTTTTAGCTTAGGGTTAAAATCGTAAAACCTTGCATCCGATGTGACATCACTCTGCAAGGAAACATAGGCATGAGTGCTAACCTCTCCACTGGAAAATTTATTGAGCTGCTCAATATACTTACATGAAATTTATCCAGACTGGCGAATGTAGCAACCATCCCAGATGTTCTGTAAATTTCGGCGCCTCGCGTATATTCACTTAATATAAGTTCTTTTGAATGCTTTATATGCTATGTTCTCCGACTGAAATCTTAATGTTGATATGGCATGACGATTTGCGTTCACTCGCAGCAGAGTAGCACAAATCTCCAAATATCAAAGATAAGATCTTTGCATAAGGTACTCAATCAGAAAAACATTCTGCTCTCTGGAAATAAACTTAAAAGAGCTCAGTGTCAACACATAAAATTAAATCAATCGTCCTGACTAACTTGCAGAAGTTAGGGTTTCGCGCCTCGCGCAATATACTAGACCTTTCTTATCAAAATTAAGCCTAAAAAAACTAGCAATTAATCCGCCATGGATTAGCAGGTGCAACCTCGCCCAGAATAAGAAAAACAGGGAGCCGCAGCAGCAAAGAGAGGCGTGGCCATGCCTTAGGCCAGCTGGCGCCACTGGCCACGCCCCATCCTAAACTTGCCCTATTTCTCATTGACCAATCAGGTCACCCTAAATGCGCTACACATATTCTGAATAAGGCTGTCCCCATGATGCTTGTCGACTCCACTTCTAATCGACCAATCAGGTCGCTCTAAAGCCGCCACACTCTCACCAGAAGTGTGGTCGCGCCTTATGTTTGGCCGACCCCCTTTTTTGGCCAATCAAGTTGCTCTAAACTTGCCACCATACATTAAAGGCCAAACGCACCCTGCTAAACTAACAAGCCAAACGCGCTCTACCATGCCACTCTACCGCGGTAACCTGCCATAAATAGCCACCCACGACAATTCCTAGTCCCGTGGATGTTTCCACATTATGGCCTTGCCATAGTTCCTTTGGCATAGACATGGCACCATTTGCACAAAAGTAGCGCCATGACGCATCCGCGTGCCATGTGTACTAGGGTTTCGACATGCCAAACCCTAATTTGGGAAAATTGCTACTAATGCCAAATAACGTTTCCAAGGGCAATGGGATTGGCGTGGCCAAATAAATAGATCTCACATATTTCAACCAAACGACAATTTTTAGTCAGGAGAACAATACTACATCCAGAAATTATTTGATAGCTTTCTCACTCAGCTAGCCAGTTCAAATTTCTGATACAAGTCGCAAAACGCCCACACTTCCAGAATCAACTATTCTGGTCTCAACACTTTCTTCGCTTCCCTCCCTAAGACCAAACCTTCTCCTTCACTTTATGACTGAAGCAAACCTGGCACGCCCATTTCTTGGTTTAGTTCATTATACATATTGATCTCTAGAATCAAAAGTACTCCTGTGCAATACATTATTGTAGATGGGGGAAGACGATTTGCTGGTTTTTACGGAATTAAAGAGTCGACCGTGTGGAGACTCCTTGAACCGAGCAAAATGTTGAACCTCACATAGATGCATTGCAAAAAGGGAGTGCTTTAAGTTCGGGAGATCAATCTGTAAGACTCCGGCCTAAACCAAGAACAATGGCCGTTCCAGAGTCAATTCGGTCACAAGAGAGGATGGGTTGATCTGTAGGATGGAAGCTGAGAAATGCGAGAGATCAATGGTGATCTGAGATTGTAGGTGTGTTGTGATTTCAACGTAAAAATGCTCTGAATGATTGAGTTTTGCCTGATTGAGAGTGATTTATGTGAGTTTGTGTAGACGAAAGATTGTTTTTATGAACTTTGATGAGAAATTTCTCGTTTAGGCGATTGTTGTTCTAATGATCGAAAAACTCTTGTCCTTTCAATCAGGATTCAGAGACATTTTATAATGCCGGAATTGAAAACACCATGATCCCATGAAGTGTGACAGTTTGCTGGAATCAGAGAGTGGGGAAGTGGGAAATCTTGTTAAACCAATTACTCATCGTGCGGAGACTTGGTTAATATTTCACCCACTACTTTGCTGACTCTTCCAACTGATTGCACGACTTGCTCACATTCTCATCGTGGGTGAACACACGTGCCGTAGACCGCCAGACCAAAACCCTAGTTAATATCCCCCATGTGACACGATTGAAGTCTCGTGATTGTGGATTCAGTTGCTGACTTTATGGGACGATGAGTCCATGTAGTGCTAAGTTGAACATATTTTGCAAATGTTTTGAAACTCATGAATTTGATGCGTCTGCTAAGACGAGGTATCATTATAACCTAAAAAGAGCAAACTGTGTTGCTGAATTGTTGAATATTGATAGTTGAACCAATATTCTTTGATCCGAGCAAATATTGCTAGTCTGAGCGAATATTGCTAATTTGAGTGAATATTGCCGGTTCGAGCAATTATTGCCAGTTTGATGAATTTATTGGTAGCATGACCGAATAAAATATTAATTTAATTTACTGACTGTTGGGTCGAGCAAAATAAATAAAGTGTTGATTGTGGAATCAACATAAAATTATCAGAGTGTCTGAATTTGCTCAGAATCACGTTTTTGCAGAGCTCTGGATTCAAACCCTAATTTTACCGAAATTATGATTTATTGCAAATCAATACAGAGTGACATAGGGACCAGCTACATGGGATGACGGGTTCACCATGTATCCCCCAGATGCTCGAATGAGCAAAAATACCAAAGTCTCTTGAGGACCAGTTGGTGAAAACATGGTTAAATGCTGATTTAATCACTGAAATAATGCTCGTGTGAGCGATAAATAATAAAACCGGGTATTATGAAAATACAAAGGACCGACCAAGAGGTCATGATACCGGATCTTGGTGCGTGTGGGACCAGTGGATGGTCACTTGAGCAAACTTCCAATTGTTTGGAAAGAGTTTGAACCTAATATGAGCAGTTGAGAAAATTAGGTTAAAATCATTAAAACATGCGGGACCAGCTGTTTGCAAGCCTTAGGGTCACCCTTGGTCGGTCAAGGGGATGTGCCCGTGTCACCATAACGTCCATGTTTTAGTCCTGAGAATTTTGATATTTTCTGGTGCACGTTTGAGCAACATTTGGAGAAAATATGCAAAATCCATGGTTTTGCTGAAACTGAGAAAAGTACATGAGATGAGGGAAAATAAATAAAACATGGAATTGCAAGGTATGGGACCAGTCAAGGGGTAATGAAACCGGCCCTGGGTGGTCACAGGATCAAATATTGATCGTTTGAGCAATCCCCAGATTGGTTGAAACCCTAATTAGCGTCCTTTAGTAGAATCGATGTAGAATTCTCATACAGACTCGTATTTTGATGGTCCACCCCTCCATTCTATATGGAAAAGAATTTCCTAAATCCCAACGCGGGAATATTTATGTTTTAAGCTCTTTCGGGAGGTGAAAAGAGTCCGAGAGTAAAACTCAGGAAGAATTCAAGGGGCCGGTCCCATGATATTTTTCCTAATTTTATTATGTTTTTATGATTTTAAGGAAATATCATAAAACCAAGGAGTTTTGTTGAAGTAGGAAATACCATATAGTCCTAATAATAAAATATAAGTATCAGTCTAGTCCAATTGACCCAGTCAATTGTCTGTTTGGTCCTATTTGGTAATATAAATTATCATTTGGTCCTACGCTGATGTCATGGATGATGTAAATATCACCCTGTAGTGGCAGAAATACCCTTTTGGATAATTACCATATATATAGTTAAAAAGTAGGAGAGAATAAATTATTTTCAGATTTACTTTCTCTCTCTATTTTTCAGATCTAGAATTTCTCTCTCCTTTTTTTTCTTCTTCTTCTTTCCTCCTGTTAATGGCGGTTTCATTTTTTTCTTCTCTTTTTTTTGTTCCTGCTGCTGTAAATGACGGCGATGAAGGTGAAGAAGAAAAAGACGAAGAAGAAAAAGAAAAAGACGAACAAGAAAAAGATAAAGAAGAAAAAGATGAAAAAGAAGAAAAGGACGAAGAAAAAGAAAAAAAAAATTCTTTCTGCTGCTGTTGTTAACAAAGAAGAAGAAAAAGAAGAAGAAGAAGAAGAAGAAGAAGAAGAAGAAGAAGAAGAAGAAGAAGAAACACATTTTTCTGCTGCTGTGTATGACGAAGAAGAAGAAAAAGATTATTTCTGCTTCTGTTGCTTAAGATGAACTTCATTTCTGGAATGAAGTATATATGGACTTCATTTCTGGAATGAAGTCTATCTTTTTTAGGTTCTTATATGGACTTCATTCCTGGAATGAAGTCTGTTTTTTTAGGTTTTTATATGGACTTCATTCCTGGAATGAAGTCTGTTTTTTTAGCTTTTTGTATGGACTTCATTCCTGGAATGAAATCTGTTTTTTAGGTTTTTGTATGGACTTCATTCCTGGAATGAAGTCTGTTTTTTTAGGTTTTTGTATGGACTTCATTCCTGGAATGAAGTCTGTTTTTTTTTAGGTTTTTATATGGACTTCATTTCTGGAATGAAGTATTTTTTTTAGGGTTTTGTATGGACTTTGAAGTCTGTTTTTTTTAGCTTTTTGTATGGACATCATTCCTGAGAATGAAGTCTGTTTTTTTTTTTTGCACGGAAGAACTGCTACAAAAAAAAAATTAACACGGAAGGGTATTTTTGTCTATTTAAATATTTTTAAATAATTATGGACCAAACAGTAAAGTCGTTTGACCAAAGGACTAAACAGACATGGGCCCACCTACAAAATGACCAAACGATATTTTTCCCTTTGTTGAAATCAAGGAGTTTTCATGAAATCGTGAAACAAAACACCAAATAATAATAAAACAATGGGCGTGTGGGACCGATTAGGGCATGACCGGCCGGCTAGAGCCCGGTCCCACAAGTTTTTTCCTAATTTTTAATACTCCCTCCATCCCAAATTAGATGAGCTAGTTGTAGTTCGCACAATTTTTAAGGCAAGGAGAAAAATGGAGTATATTTAAGTATTTTTTACAATTATACCCTTATGTATAATAATTAGTAAAACTTAAAAATGATTTATCTCTTAAACTATGCCACGGTTTTTCGTAAACTTTATACCATTAAAAAGCATTTTAAAACACCTACAAAACGAACATAAACATGACTATCAAATTATATATATTCTTATGGTAACAATAATCAATTAAAATGATAGTTTTAGAAATACCCTCTTGATTAGTGAAATAGCTCATCTATTTTGGGACAAACTTTAAAACCAAATAGCTCATCTAATTTGGGACGGAGGGAGTATTTTCTATGATTTTATAGAAAATACATGAAATTAGGTAATTTTAGGGAAAATTCATGAAATCAAGGAATTTTCATAATTTGAGAGAAATAATAAAATAATGGGGAACGTGAGGTGTGGGACCGGCCACGGCCAAGGCATGACCGGCCGGTCGGCGGTCCCATGACACCTTTCTCTAATTTTATTATTTTTTGATAAAATCATGTGGTTTAGATAATTTCTTTGAAAAATATGAAAATTTGCTCGAACGAGAGGATTTTCATGAGATCAGGAAAATAGTAAAAATATGATAAAATATAAAATTAGGCGAGGGACTGGTCTCGGCATGACTGGCCGGCTGGTGAGCTTAGTCCCCTGGCGCTTTTGCTAATACTTTAATATTATTATTATTTTTCCTTCCTATTTTGCATAGGTTCCTCGTTCGTTCATATTTTTTGAAATGTTCGTTCGTGCATTCAAAATGCTGGTCTGTGCATTATTTGCTAATTACACATGCACCATTTTTGTCAGGGCTTATTCGATGCTCATATGCCTTGTTTCGTTGGATATTTATCACTAACCCATGGCATTCTGCTGGGAAGAACCACGAATTGAAGTGACGAAATATAACGGAGAATCGTAGAACATTGCTAGATATTCAGACGATTAAAGATGGCTCGTAGAATATTGCTGGATATTCATACGATGGTTCGTAGAATATTGCTGGATATTCAGACGATTTCAGACAATTAATTGATGGCTCTATACTAGAAGGGCTTCCTGCCTAGGAGCATTAATTATCTGAGGGTTTGAGCAATACGAACTTGCTGGAGTGTCATATTCCTCTTGCATAGTCGGGGAAAACCGGTCGCATCCCGAAGACGTTGTCGCCCAATCTTTCGATTTTATACGGTATGAGATGTGTCGTGATCTCAGCTGGGAGACTGCACACCTGCATCTTCTTTGAGAGGATTTTTCCATCAGAGGCTCATGAGACGTGACGTGGTCTCAGCTGGGAGACTACACATCTGCATCTTCTCTGAGAGACTTTCTCCATCAGAGGCTTATGAGATGTGCCGTGGTCTCAGCTGGGAGATTGCACATCTGCATATTCTGTGAGAGACTTTCTCCATCAGAGGCTTATGGCATGAGCTTACATGATGTAGATACATGAGTCCCGATACTCATCCAATTGCCAGATCCGGAGTAATTACTGAAATTGCTCAGTATTCATGAGATGTGTCGTGGTTTCAGTTGGGAGACTACACATCTACATGTACTCTGAGATACAGCCTTCTCAGTCAGATATTTGTGGCATGAGCTTTCATGCTTTAATCGAGAGACATGAGCCTCAATACTCATCTGATTGCCGAATCTGGAGTATAGTTTTACAATTCTACCCTTTGTCGAAAATCCACCATCTACATTAAGTCCCCTGCTTAGTGAGGAACAGTCATGTTCCTCAGTCAGCATTGAATGGTGATTTTCCAGGCATAAATAGAAATAAGTAATTGAACTTAGTTATAAGATAAGATGTTACCGGATTTCAACTGAATGAGCAAACCATGGTTTGAGCAGAAACCTCAGTGGCATAATAGGGCGTCATCCAGTGAACATAAATTGGTGTTGAACCGCTAATTCGATGGTGGAACCTTGGTTGGTTTAGGATTCACGGGCCGGGCCCAAAAAGGAATTCCTTATGGAATTAGGTTTTGGAAATAAAATTAGGAATAAAAGGGAATTAATCCTTTTGTGTTTTTTTTTTTTTTGAAACTTGCTGATTTCATGAGCTGCTCATGCTTTCATCATGTTGAAATTTTATACATGTGTATATGTTAACGTGAGTTTGTGGAAAAACCCTTATTTTATTAAACATATGTTCGTTCAATCGTTAGTTTTGAAAACTAATAATAATTCCTGATTTAAGATAGATTTTTCTTTGAAAATAGACCTGTGTCCAGTGATAAAATTTTGTTTATGAGCTTTCATGGAAACAAAATCTTACATTAAGAGGTATGAGCTTTCACAAAACCGAAATAAACCTCGTTTTAGAAAATAACGCTCATACGAGGGAAAATAGATTTTCTTCATATACATAAACTTATGTTTAGTGATAAAGCTTCATGTATGAGCTTTCATAAGAATTAATATTTTATCACGAGAGGTGTGAGCTTAAACAAAACTAGCATAAACCTTCGTTTTTAAAAGAAAATGCTAATACGAAGGAAATAGATTTTTTTTTTAAATAAATATATAGCCATGACACATTATGGGTATATAACTTGTGTTCAGTGATAAAACCTTATGTATGAGATTTCATGAGAATTAATATTTTATCACAAGAGGTGTGAGCTTTCACAAAGTGGAATAAACTCTCGTTTCAAAGGTGGATGCTCGTACGAGAGAAAAGTTTTTTTTTTAAATAGACGTGCGTCCGTTAGTAATAAAATTTTGTTTATGAGCTTTCATGGAAAATTTTATCTTCGAGCTTTCGGAAATATTTGAAAATATACTCTCGTTCAAAGACAGATGCTCGTGCGAGGGAGCAAAATACATAGATATATTTTTTCAAATTTACGTGAGTTTCACGCCAAATATTTATATATTTTGTAAAACCATGTTTTGATCTTGAACAACTGTTGAAAGTAGACATGGTAAAATAATGTTTGTATGTGAGTTTTTACAATTGTAGAATGGACATCTGTCCGTTTTGAAAAACCAGTGGATGTTCACACAGTGAAAATTTACGTGGGTTGTTCACGGTTTTATGAAAATCAATTTATGATTTTGAGCAATTGTTGAAAGCAGACAATCGTATACGTGATGAAACAATGAGTTTGGTGATTTCATAGTGTATGCACACATGTAGAAAATCAGTGAATGTTCACATGAAAGGTTATGTGAATTATTCATAGTTTTATGAAAAGTCGGGTGTTGACTTTAAATAATGAATTTTGCTCGTCTTGGCAAGTTTGAAGAAACGAGCAAGTTTTTCGAGGTTTCTACGTTATTATCATTAAGTTCGTGAAACCGTAAATAGGTAAGAGTTGAGGATTACCATTTTGTAGATGCCGTTGTGAGCATCTTTATTCCATGATTCATTGTTCTGTCGAATCCTGTGCTTTGTACAAGCGATATGCTGAAGTAGCCACTTTGCAAGAATAACTGACTCCCATGATGATACTTCCAAAGATGGTATTTCCAGAGATAACATCTCAATGGACAAAAATTTAAGAAATGATACTTATGGGACCTCTGAGTGATGGTGAGAGATCCTTCATACTGATTGTACTCCTGGTTATTTTATTAGCTTCATCATAGGATGATCATGTAGTGAGATCGCGGATCAATGTAGACTCCACGGAAATGGAAGAAAGTCTACGAGAGCGGAGAACCCAGAAGTAAGGACTACAGGATGTTAGCAAATGACGTGCAGTCCCCATCCGTTTCTTTGGTGAGTTGTTAGCGCTCCTTGTGTCATGACTTTGCATGTGCAATTAGGGTCACCAGACCAAGGTTTGTTATTTATTTTCAGACTTTTTCTCCATCGATTGATGGTCTTCAACTTGTTCCCTGGCGAACAATTCATGAATCCAGCACTGATGAAGAAGTCGATGTAAGTATCCTTTTTCTTGCAAGTGATCATGGTATCTCCTTGAATGAAATAATAATAATTGTTTTTGATGAATCCAGGGAGAAATCATTGTAGATAAGCAGCATGTTGATGAAGCGTGCTCTTCTTTGGGATATGGGAATATGGAGAATTCCCAAAATCCCCGAGTGGAGATAGTGGCGTTGCCTATGGAGATTCCGTCATTGTCGAGCCTTCAAATTATTTAGAGACTCCCCCAGTAAGTGTATCTCCTGTAATATCTTCATAGAGGTATGAAATTTCTGATTTGTGGATGAATGAATGAGAATCCACGTAAGTATACGAGTACTTTTGCTGAAATACGTCACCAGAAATTTTCAGACTTCTGCCCTTTAGCAAAAGCACCGTAGAATCTTTGTTCGAAGTCGGATTTTCACGATTTGCATATGTATCTTCAAGCCCAGAAAATTTACAAGCTTTACCAAAAAAAAATTCTCGAGTTATGAGCACGTTTAGGACCTGAAAAAGGCGAAACAATAAACTTCCAGGAGACTTTCAGAACTTTTTCAGATTACATGTTGTCCAATGTTTCGGCCACATCGCCTTGCTAGTTTCTTCAATTGATGTTAATTTTGGATATGTCATAGAGGACGTCCATAAGAAAATAATGATGTATGACCTATCCCCAAATTCTTTGTAGATCGCTCCCTGATAATCTTCTTGTACAGGGCAGAGTAAGGTCTCTTCAGACTAGCTTGCCGCAAAAACGTATTTTCATGACTTTCATGCTATTTGATCCTGCCCCGAGTGTATAATGATAAACCATGATGATGTTGGAATGCTTGTATAATGTATTTTATGATCTCATTTGGTCTCATGTTTAGATTTCTCTAACCTCATGTAATCTTCGTATTAGGTGCCAAATACTGAAGTTGAGGATATTGAAACCAATAAAGATAACTCGAGTTGTTATGGAGTTGTTAATGAAGAGACAACTATCCCTGCACTTCAAGGCCATGAAAAGGTTGTCACTGAAGTTATGTAAACTTTGATTACTGCTTCTTCGGTGATAGAAGAAACCGATCCACCAACAGAGAATACTGAAGAAACTGTTGCCCCGAGTAGAGGATGCTCCAGTAACCGAGAATCGTGTAATGGTGTATTCTCCCATACCATGAACTGGTTGGTGGAGGATTTAAATACTATTGATTCATTCGACATCATGACCCTTTGATTGGTACATGAGCATGATGCTTGCATCCATCTTGTCTTTGTCAGCCGTAAAACATCACATCTGAAACCTTGGTCACGGGACCATAGCTGAGGTTGCTTTCGAGAGGGGATGATGTAATGACCATGGTTTCATGTCCCGGTGGTAGCATCACTTTCACAATGATTGATTAGTATTGGAGATCCCGACACCACGAGTCTTGCATTGTGAAGTTGATCGTCATGATCAGTGGACCGTCAGTCCAGTATTTTGTTGAATCTCTCCATTTCGTTTTCCCTTCTTCTGGCAAGACCTAGATAGCAGACCCGGGTAGAAAAATTGATGTAAATACCTAGGTGGTCGAAATTGGATGTACCTTGATGAAGGACTTAGCGAAAAGACCTGGTGGACACCGATCGACTGTGGAAGTTATGAATCCCGTCTAAAATTGCTGCTTGCTTGCATGTTGTAAGCTATGGAAGCTGTAGGAACCTCATATGATGTCGGAAATTGATGTTTGACCCCAACTTTTGAAGCTAAGAGACTGAGTTATCTCATGAGACAAGAATCAATCAATTTGGAGTTGTAGAGGTCATCCAAAAAAGCGTTCACATCTGTAATTTGTAATCTCGTACAAATTTTTCAGGTTTCGTAGACCTGACGGTAAAGGCCATATCTTTCAGCTCGTATGTATGATTAATGAACCTTTTTGGTATGTTGTAGAAGAGACATAGACGAACATCTTTCGTTGAGGAAGAATTGTCCCACTCCTCACCCATTGGTACGTTTCTGCAAACCCATGGCCTGGAGTGTGTTGTATCTCATTTTTAAAGGTGATGAGAACATCTTGTAGAAGACTTTGGATTATGCCCACCAGACGTGCCAGCTTTGGGAAGACTTTCATGTGCGCATATTATCAGGTATACACATCTTGATATGAATCATTGGTTCTTAGAGAAGTCCGCTTCATGTGTAACACTTCAGAGAATGATTAGTTGATGAAGTCCTGAGGATGTTGCTCATGTTGGTGCTGAGACCAAGAATGATTACGCTCCAGAGATCCTTGTCGGTGCTGAGGTCATGGATGGTGTTCCTCTAGAGATTATTTTTGATGCTGATACCATGGTTGAAGTTGCTCCAAAGACCGAAAAGGCCAGAACCATGATTATAGATATAATCTTTGCTCATTCATCCAGTGAGCCATGAACTGGCTTCGTAAGTGAGTCAATGTTGTTGCGATAGATAGCATCAGCATTTTTCATACTGGATGTGATTGGTGAAGAGAGAAAGTTCCTCAATTATGCAGGGGCTTGTGATATAGAGAAATCATCTTGATGAAGTTTCACGGAATCACCTCAGGTTACCCGGTGTATGTTGAAGGAGTTAGTGTCACCCATGTATAGATGATGTCGCATCTTCTTTAGAAGTCTTATCATAGGATAATGAAGACTTGTCGATCGTAAATTCGTTACACTTTGATTGCGCTGGTGTTGAATCAGTGTGCCATTGTCGATATATTTGTGCTGAATCCAGATGCGTCGTTGTAGGAGGTGTACTCTTTGATTGGGAGTACAATTTGAAGGATTCTTGGATGCTTGAGCATTAAAGCGTATATTCCTTAAGCATCGAATTTCTTAGGGGTTTGATCATTTCGGCACTGGAGTATCCTCTGTTGATTCAGAATCCCTTTCGTTGCGATAATGGGATTCGAGACTTGTGCAGACATCAAAGCTTTCTGATTTCGTGGAACACATGGACTTGCAGGAGAAATGCACAAAGTGTTCTTTACCATGTTTAGATGTCAGTAACGAATGTTTCAGTGCTTGATTCGGAGAAACATCAGATTCAACCACTTGGTAAAATACTAATGCGGTGAAGCTACCATTCATAACGTCTTGTAGAGTTGCTAGCATAATTAAGTCTCCATGCTAGGATAGCATGTTGATGAGCACGAAAGTGCGACGCATTTTCACCCATAAATACATTAACTAGGACTCATTTTATCACTAATATTCTTCTTTGTAGGTGTTTTTGTCAAATAAGCGCTTATGGAGAAAGTTACTCGAAAAGTGTTTTTGTACCCCGGAGGACACGTGTTATTCGGACTCTCAATATCAGTTAAGGGGCACCTCAATTACTAAGGGGTATCTAATTGCTAAGGGCCACCTTCTTTGTTATTTGGATCCTGTGGTTATTCGCGCCCCAAGAATTGCTTTTTACACCCAAATTTCTAAAGGGACTTCCATACAGGATAAGGGGCACCTCATCTTCAACCTTTTGAAATCCAGTTATGGCGGGAAACTAAGGAACAAAATTGGGTTTCGGTTTTGGAGGTGTTAGAAGTCGATTCAATGGCTGGTTTTTGTTGGGTCGACTCAATTCATCTAGACAGGGATGGTATGTGCTTTAGAATCGGTTAAAATTGGCTGTAAAATCACTGGTTGATGAAAACAGCAAGAACAGTTTTGGCGGGAAAAGAAAGTTCTTGCCTGGCAGAACTTTGGTTGAAGATTCAAGCATGATTCCGTGAGACTAAAGGTCTGTAATTGTTTGGGTATCTTCCTTAGGGCCTAACAGAGTTGGTAAGGCTATTCGTTTGACCCAGAAGTGGCTAGAATTGGCTAGTTAATTAACGGGTTGGAAACATGAGAGTATGTGGGAAGTTGAGGTATTCACGGGATTTGGAGGAGATTCAATGTGTTTTGTGCGTGCAAGGAAGACTCTAACAGACTGTTGGATCGTGTAGAAGATAAATAAGGAAGCCAGGACACCTGCAGACGCGTACAGGAGAAGAAAAAAAAAAGAAAGAAAATATTCTCGAAATATTTTCTTTACTGCCGAGTTAAAGAGGATTATATGGAGTGAATGAGCGAGATTCGATGGGTCTGTTGGCTATAAATATGTTGTTGGGGACTCATAGAAGGGTGATCGAGAGTAGGGGACAAGAATCAAGAGTTGCAGAGCAACTTCTCTGCTGCTGCAGAGAAGAAGAAGAAGAACAGATTACACTTGTAGTCTGTCGTTTTAAACTGTCATAGTTCTTTCCCATGAATGACAGTTTTCTGCGACAGAGTAAAACATTTGTTTTCTGCGACAGAGTAAAACATTTGTTTTCTGTAACAGCAACACTAGCAACAGTTTTGGAATTTCATTGCAACGGTGGGCTTTGTAACACCGGAAAAGCGTTGCAAACACGTTGTATTATTAGTTTTCTTTAATAAAAACACCATTTGAGCCATAAATTATATTTTTGAGTGTGTTTTTATCATGAGAAGCTAGACCCCTACACTGGGTCGACGGAGGAAGCCGAACTTTATACATGGGTGAATTTGTTTTATTTTCTATATGACTTTTGCACTTGTTTTGAATTGATTTATGATTCGATTAAATTAGTTGTGATTCAATTAGATAGGTTATGCTTTGTTTAGATAATCTATGCTTAGGGTATACAATTAATATTTTGAGGATCTATTCTGGCAAAAAAATAAGAGTTGGTGTTGTTTTGTTTAATGAGCTTAAATTGTTGAGAATAAGTAAATGGAACCCTATGTTATGAATGCGGTGAAATCCTAAACCCAGTGACTCTCTCTTTTATTATTTTCGTTAAACCTTTTAATTTAATCTTAACAACTTCCGAGAGAACGAATCTTAATTACTACTTCGAAAACTAAGAAAAATCTTAAATCACATGTGAGGAAATAAATGACATAGACATGGAATGAGACTTGCCTGAGTGCGGAACCTCTTGATGAATGTCTATGCATCTTTTGCAAGTTCTTGTGTCAACCTCGTCAAGGTTTGAAATTCCTCAAAGTACTCTGATGATGGAATGCCCGTCAAATCTTCTGTATCAGAACTTTCTTCGTTGGAGAGATGTGTAACTAAAGGCTCTTTGTAAGTACCCATATTTCAGCGTGGATCCATGCTCGTCTGAAGGACATGTCACATGTTGGATCTTCTTGATTATGTGAAACTTGGTTTTCGTCCAGGTTGAGCTTATGTTCACTTTGAGAATGATGTAGACATAAGTACTTCCGAGCGCTCCTTCAAGGTCTCTGATTGAGATGGAGCATGAGTATCTTCTTGTCGAGTGATGCATGTGGATCCGATGGTTTTCAGTGGAATGTTGCTGATGGCGTGTCAGCATCGATCAACGTTCTTCCAAATTCGTTTCTTCTGAGATTGACTGTGGTAAGCAGTCCCCAGTCTTACATCTCTTGGTATGTGGCTGGAGGCTCAAGAAGTATTTTCGGAATGGACTTATTGACACGATGTAGTTCAGTACTGTGGACATGTCTCTCCTTTGTGCCTCCGACAGGCACCACAATTCACGTTCAACCAAGGATTGAACTGCCTCTTTGATAGGTTGTTCCGAGAGTGTAAAGGTTCTGACTGAGAGAGGATTCTTGTGTACTCCCTCAGTCCCCAGTTCTTGTGGATCAACCTTCTCTTTGAAAATGTGCTTCAAAACTCCGCAGTCGCTTGTGGGATGATTGACGAACCTGTGGAAGCGGCAGTAACAAGAACTTTCCACGTTTTCTTCAGTTGGTTCTTTATTGACATATGGCAACTTGATTGCACCATCTTGGACTCAGGCATCCAGGAGTCCGATCACCTCTTCATTAGAAAAAATAAAGTCAGGTACTTCTTGATCAGGAGCTCTTGTGAGTTGGTTAGAGGATTGTGCATCTTTCTTATCCTTCATTTGTGCAGGAGCTGAGGTATGCTTGCACGCGGCTTGACTTTTCGTTTGCTCCCTTCTGTTGTTTGTGAAAGGATGAAGGTTTTACTGCTTCTTGATCAGACGTCTGCTACCTCTAATTTCTCGCGGTTATTCCGCCTTTGTAGCTTTTGTCTTTTCCAGTAGAATGGGTGCAGTGGTTTCCGATCTCTTCGCGGCTTCATGAAGCTTTGAGAAAGTCTGGAATCGAAGATTTTCCAGTAAATCTCTGTAAACCGGGAGCATTCCGTTGATGCATAAATCTACCAGTTGTTGCTCCGTGATATTTGGATCATGACAATCTAGGGTTTGGACTCTGAATCTTTTCACATAGTCATTGGGATTTTCACTGACCCTCTGAAACATCCTTCCAAGGTCATAGAGAGTGACTTGCTCTAACACGGGGAAGTACTTCTTGTAGAAGGCGTTAATCATTTCTCCCCAATTGTTGATAGTCCCTGGTGCGATGTTGTTGTACCAGGTGTATGCTCTGCCTTTCAAGGATTTTGAGAATTCCTTGAGACGGACGACATGGTTATGTTCATGTTCTCCCAAGGCTTCAAGAAAGCGAGAGACATGTTCTCGAGCATTGCCAGTTCCATCATACAGAGTAAAAGTTGGAGAAATGTAACCTTTAGGAAGGGGAATCCTCTGTGTAGCGGCAGGATAAGGAGGTTGGTGACGATGGACATGTGACGTCTTGTCCTTTCCACAATTCTCCAGAAGACGCTCCAAGTCTTCACGAGTAATGAAGTTTGATGACTCCTTTGCTGATGGATCGCCTGCAGCTTTGCCGGCTTCATCATCATTCACTGTATGAATTGGAATTAGCTCATGATCGTCATATGATGATTTCTCCTTATCTTTTCCCTTTCCTTGAATTTTCTTCGACATCTTGTCATTGAGATTATTCAATTGATCAAATAGATTCTTCTGTGCTGAAGCCATATCTTTCTGATTATGTGCAAAGATTTCTTGCGCTTTGATGAGATCAGCAATAATAGGTGGTTGGTTTCCTCTGATTTCTTCAGGGTGTCGGCCGAACAAAGGATGACCCTCTGTGTGAGGAGGAGTAATATCACCACCATCAGTATTTGTGGTCGGAATTGTTTCCGGAATGTCCTCATTGTCGTTGATGTTGTTGTTGTCGTTGTTGCTAGTGCTAGAACCATTGCTATTAAAACCTGTGACTAACCCTGACCTAAGACCAGCCAACAAAGAATGTAACTACATGTATTGAAGAAAGAAAGTTTACTAGCGTAAGTTATCTCCAAATATGGAGGCAACTAGCCCGAGCTGTATCCAATTCTGGAAGCAACTAGTACAAGTTGTCTCCATAAGTAGAGGCAACTTGCAAAAGTTGTCTCCATGAACAAGTTTTTGAAACAAATGGAGCCAACTAGCCAAACAGTACCATAAAACTTCCCTTTTACCCTCATTCATTTTTTGAGTCCAATGATCTTAGTTCATTAATCTCAGCTTGCCATTTCTTAATATGTTTCTTCTTTTACATGATAATTTCTCCTAAAATAACAACAACAATCAAAACCAAAAACAGACAATAACCCTGCATATTTCAGAAACGAATCAGTCATCTCAAACTCAATTAAGAAACCAAAACTCATAAAAAACGAAAAAGTAAGCAACCAAAACTAGAGGCAACTTGTTCAAGTTGTATTCAAAGTTGGAAGCAACTTGCACAAGTTGTTTCCATAGTTCTAGAAATCAGGAATACATGACACTAGTGGTATCTCATTCTGAAGGAAAATTCACACTACCTAACCCAAGACACTAGTGGAGTCTCGTGAGAAGTATAATCAACGCAACCAGATTCGTCTCAACTACTCTTGGATATATGTAAAGACAATTTCACATGTTTCTCAAAAAAATAGAGCCAACTAGCTCTAGATGCCTGCAAGCCCGGAATCAACTAGTTCAAGTTTCCTTGTAATATGGAAACAACTAGTTCAAGTTGCCTCTAATCTGGAAGCAACTATCTCAAGTTGCATCCGAAAGTTAAAGCAACTTTCATAGGTTTCCCCCAAAATAGAGTCCAAGAACGAAATGGAGCAAACCAAATAAAGTTAAACTACCAGTAACTTTAAAAAATTCATAATAAAGTTAAACTGCCGGTAACTTTAAAAAATTCCTAGGGTTTATAGGGTTCTCACTTAGTATTTTATGGAGCCCAAATTGTATCCAACAGTGTAAGAAACTTGGTCAAATTTTTTCCAGAGACGAAAGCAACTTGATGATTTTTTTTCTTTTCTAAATCTAAAGCCAAAAAATGTAACATATGGCAATATCATCATCCTGAGGCAACTAGCTCAAGTTGACCCCAAATATGGAGGAAACTAGCCCAAGTTGTCTTTGAATGTGAAGGAAACTTGTTCAAGTTATCTCCAATTTAGAGGCAATGACAGAAGTTGTGTCCAACAAAAAGTATACATGAATAAACTTATCAAGAAAAATAAATCGAGAAATACTAACATCACATGCTCACATGCTCCTAAAGACCAATTGATTTATATCGACTTATATGGGATGTCATATCCACCATATAAAAGCCCCTAATCACAAACAAGAATGAATCAGTTGAATTCAGTTTGGCTTCCAAATTATCGTCATACACATAACTGTATTAGCTACTATATATTAATCCAAACTTCAAACTAGAAATAGGGATTGCAAATACAAATAAAAACAAATCAAAATAAGATTTTATCATGTAACAGTTATCATATTTTTGATCAAAATTATCTATATAGTACGATTGCACCACAGATTCATCTTGAGGTGTCTTTCAATGAAATTTCAGGTATGGAAAATGAATCACCAAGGACCAGATAAACTATATGTAATAGCCTTTCTAGCATATACTGCATGCAAGATGCACCCCACCACTCGAAGACAATGGACATACAAGTAAACATTGTCATCCCAGTAGAAAGGTGACAAAAAAAGAGAACCAAATTTGAAAAAATGATTGAAGATACTAATGTCATGAAGAAGACATACTAAAGTAGTTATCAGTTGAACGCATTAGGAAAAAAACTTAAAGCAACCTTCACTCATTTTTTGATACCATTTAGCACTTGAAAAAAATGAATTTGCAGTAGTCCTCAATAGCTAATTAGTCCAGACATACCAAAAACAAGTTAATGCTTCACTTACGCAAATTAAGTGACATTCGAGAGGCAGGAAATGAAATGAGAAGCTAGAAAGATGGGTACATACCCGGTTAGTCCCAAAAGCTGTCATCCGAGCACAAATATACTCCCCTACATTTGAGTATGGAACACCCGAAGCCTACACTTGCAATCTTTTCTGCAAAGCAGATAAACTTCCTAAACAATCAAACTAACATTTTTCATTCAATTGACAAAAAATACCAAAATGAATACTGGAAAATTCTTAAGCTCATCAAAAACCAAACATCCTATATTACTGTGAACCACCACCGGCATCCACCAACAACATCAACGACCAAATTTCCAACTTTTCCTTATCTTTTACATGATGATGATTTCTCCTGTAATTACAACAAAACCAAAGTTAAAATCTAAACCTAAAGATTGAATTTCAATCTCACGAGTCACAAATTACTTAAACGAAACACAAAAATTGAATCTCGATCTCTAAATTTGATATTGAAAAAATCTCGATCTCTATAAATTTGTTATTGAAAAATCAGTGATAAAAAAAACAAGAAGATGAACTTTTCATTTCTGCTGCTGTTTATTTGAAAATTTAATTTCTGTCGTTGTTGACGGTTCTTTCAATGAAGCTTTCTCTCATTTCGAAATCTAAATCATTTACTATCCGAAATTTAGTTTCAAATAATATCAAAACTAGAAATTAACACCTAAAATAGGGATCTCACCTGAATCTTCAACGAAGAAAAAGCAGAAGAACTGCTGCTCCTGATGATTTTGAGTTTTGATTCACGAGTAGATAGCAAAGAAAGAGAGAATTTGGTCTCTGAATATGATTTCAATATTTATTTTAACCTAAGAAAATGAAGAGCAATTGATAACAAATCGAAATCAAAGGTACAAAACGTAACAGATCTACTAATAGCTGCGGTGACGGAGGAGGTGGTGATGGTTATGGTGGCTGCGATTGAGATGGTGATGGTGGTGGTGGTTGCAGGATAGATGAAGCATTTTTATGAGATTTGTGAATTAATGAAGAATGGACGATGGTGGAAGGTTAAAAGAGGAATTATATTATTTATAATTTGATTAAAATTTTCAATTATGCCATTAAGGGTATTAATAAAGACCCTAAAGGGTATTTGTGAAGAACCCATGGATAGTAGGGGTGTTTATAACATTTCCACATAAAACAATGGGTGTGTGGGACCGGCTAGGGCATGAACGGCCGGCTAGAGCCCGGTCCCACACGTTTTTTTCCTAATTTTTAATATTTTCTATGATTTTAGAGAAAATACATGAAATTAGGTAATTTTATGGAAAATTCATGAAATCAAGGAATTTTTATAATTTGATATAAATAATAAAATAATAGGGGACGTGAGGTGTGGGACCGGCCACGACGACACCTTTCTCTAATTTTATTATTTTTTATTAAAATCATGTGATTTAGATGAAAATACATTAAACTAGTTAATTATCATGATTTTTAGAGAAAATTCACAAAATCAAGGAACTTTCATAATTTGAGAGAAATAATAAACTAATGGGGAATGTGAGGTGTGGGACCGGCCACGGCCAAGGCATGGTCGGCGGTCCCATGACACCTTTCTCAAATTTTATTATTATTTTTTGATAAAATCATGTGGTTTAGATAATTTCTTTGAAAAATATGAAAATTTGCTCGAACAAGAGGATTTTCATGAGATCAGGAAAATAGTAAAAATATGATAAAATATAAAATTGGGCGAGGGACTGGTCTCGGCATGACTGGCCGGCTGGTGAGCTCAGTCCCCTGGCGCTTTTGCTAATATTTTTTATTATTATTTTTCCTTTCTATTTTGCATAGGTTCCTCGTTCGTTCATATTTTTTGAAATGTTCGTTCGTGCATTCAAAATGCTGGTATGTGCATTATTTGCTAATTACACTTGCACCATTTTTGTCAGGGCTTATTCGATGCTCAAATGCGTTGTTTCGTTGGATATTTATCACTAACCCATGGCATTCTGCTAGGAAGAACCACGAATTGAAGTGACGAAATATTACGGAGAATCGTAGAACATTGCTGGATATTCAGACGATTAAAGATGGCTCGTAGAATATTGCTGGATATTCAGACGATGGTTCGTAGAATATTGCTGGATATTCAGACGATTTCAGATAATTAATTGATGGCTCTATACTAGAAGGGATTCCTTCCTAGGAGAATTAATCATCTGAGGTTTTGAGAAATACGAACTTGCTGGAGTGTCATATTCCTCTTGCATAGTCGGGGAAAACCGGTCGCATCCCGAAGACGTTTTCGCCCAATCTTTCGATTCTATACTGTATGAGATGTGTCATGGTCTCAGCTGGGAGACTGCACACCTGCATCTTATCTGAGAGACTTTCTCCATTAGAGTCTCATGAGACATGCCGTGGTCTCAGCCGGGAGACTACACATCTGAATCTTCTCTGAGAGACTTTCTCCATCATAGGCTTATGAGATGTGCCGTGGTCTCAGCTGGGAGACTGCACATCTGCATCTTCTCTGAGAAACTTTCTCCATCCGAGGATTATGGCATGAGCTTTCATGATGTAGAGACATGAGTCCCGATACTCATCCGATTACCGGATCCGGAGTAATTACTGAAATTGCTCAGTATTCATGAGATGTGCCGTGGTTTCAGCTGGGAGACTACACATCTACATGTACTCTGAGAGACAACCTTCTCAGTCAGAGATTTGTGGCATGAGATTTCATGCTTTAATCGAGAGACATGAGCCTCAATACTCATCCAATTGTCGAATCTGGAGTATAGTTTTACAATTCTACCCTTTGTCGAAAATCCACCATCTACAATTATTTAGGGTTTAGATTCGTTTCTCACTCGCAAACCCAAAATTACCAAAATTAGCAGAAACGGTTTTCACCCACAAATAACTGCATAACAATAATTGAGAACAATGGTTTTCTTAAAGTTATGGCTACATATCTTCAACAACTATGATGCTGAGTTGAACACGTTCAGAATCACTGGAGTACTTGGAAGTGACGAAAATTTCGAGTAATGTTGAAGAACCAAGGAAATCAAGCATTTGGATGAGAAGCTACAAAGTTTATTTATTTTGTAATCCATATATATATTGATATGTCACTAAAATTGACAAAGGGGGAGATTGTTAGAGAACTGATCGGTCGAACTTGCAACCGTTGTTATCTCGAGCTTGTTTGTCAAGTTTAGTTGCCAAAACTATAAGTCTTGATTTCTAGTCTACTTATAGCTATGTCTCGGATTATGATAGAATGTGTAGTTGAGCTTTAGAATTTACAACGTTCATCGATTGAAGATGAAGAACTACTAAGGGGAGCTTGTGGAGACTTGAAATCATCTATCACTCAGAAGTCTATTTCTATTTTATCTCTTATTGAGACAAAAGTCGTATAGCTATATAGACTTCACTTTATACACATTTAATATTTCGAGTTGAATTTAACTCGCTTATATATTTTCTCGAAATATGTGTTGGTGAGCTTTCGCTATAACCAAGTTCATCTTTTATTCTTGACGAAAGTCACAAGATGATCATGTGAAAATTTCCTGGTAACATCTTACATGATTTGTGTGAGACAGTCATTTGATGTAGACTTGGAATGTTTCGTATTGATCTATTAATCACTTGAAAATTGCTTTGAAGCTAATAGTTTCTGTGAGACAGCTATTCCCGTATTCCAAGAATATTTTAATTATTAAAATGTAATTTAGAACAATAAACCATTGATTGCACAATATGCTTACTTGTATGCTAACTGTTGCAAGTTATTCCAAGTCCGGGAACCATAGTATGCATACCCGTATGCGTATTGGTTTGAAAGTTGAAGTCCGGGAACTTAGTATGCATACCCGTATGCATACCCGTATGCATACCGGCATAACAGTTCAAATCCGGGAATTCAACTGACTTTGGTTGTACGACAGTATGCATTTCTGTTCGCATACTGGCGAACCCAGACCAAGTTTGGCTACTTAGGTATGCGTTCCTGTTTGCATACTTGAGTTGGTTATGTTCTAAAATCGATTTTTTCATGAAATAATACATTAATATAATAAGGAATGCAATCTTTCGCAAACCGTGGCTATAATGTTCATGAATTGATTCGAGTGAATCAAAATCAATTTTGCTTCAATTGTGTCTTGTATACTTTCATTTGAACTAGTTGTGATTAAGATGAACAAGGTTAATATGAAAGTGTTCATATGGCTAACTTCGGTTAAATATTGTTGAGCCAACAAAGTGTACATGTTTATGTACGATTACCCATATCTAAACGAAGTCACATTTCATTTGTGTGTAACAAGCTAAGTTCTATCTAACGGTTGAAATATATTAGCTCTAATCAGGTTCTCATCTAACGGTGAATATTGAATGCTTTGTTACCAAGGTAACATTGATTTCAAACCCTGATTTGAAGACTATATAAGGGAGAACTCTATCAACTAGGAAACCTAATCCCCACGCCTCCTGTGTGATACTAGTTACGACTAGAGTCGATTCTCCTTTAACCTAGGTTTTTCTAAAACCATTATAGGTTAACGACTTAAAAACTTCATTGGGATTCTGAAGCCAGACCCAACTATTTTCTATGTAGTTGGGTGTTCTAATCTTACTTTGTTTTATCGTATTTAGTACTATCTTCTCTAAGATTTTCTCAAGATCCAATCTCCGATAGGTAAGATAAAAAATAGTCACAAACATCTTCATCTCATCGTTTGTGATTCTACAATATATTGTTTCGCTACCATATGATTAAGATTATTGTGAGGTGATTGATATTACAAGGTTGTTCTTCGGGAATATAAGTCCAGTGTATCAATTGTTCTTGTTTACCTTGATTTATCAAAAGACGGAACAAAAACTCGTAGGTATTTTTGTAGGAGACATATTTAATTATTCAATAGACTTTTTTGTGTGAGACATATTTGTTTATCAATTCTTCAACTTTAGGTCGTAGCAACTTTTAGTTGTGGGTGAGATTAGCTAAGGGAATCAAATGCGTAGAATCCTGTCGGGATTCAGAGGTGTAAAGAACGTGATTGTACCTTAATCAGCGTGAGATTGGTTATGGCTTAGTTAGGGCTCAACTACATTCCAGTCCGAAGTTAACTTGTAGTAGGCTAGAGTCCGTAAAGGCTTAATACAGTGTGGTGTTCAAATCTGGACTAGGTCCCGGTGGTTTTCTGCATTTGCGGTTTCATCGTTAACAAAATTCCAGGTATCTGTGTTATTTCTTTTTCTCATTATATTTTAATATAATTGAAATATCACAGGTCGTGCATAGTTCAATCAATTAGATTTTTTTTCCCCAAAAACGAACTCTTTATTGAAAGAAAAAAAAAAAAAAAAAAAAAAAAAGGAGGGGGACTAAGCCTTACCTCGAAGAACAAGGAGAAAAGGAAAAAAAAACAAAAAAAACAAAAAAACAAAACAAACGAAAGCCACAAATTACATATTACAAAAACGATATAATGGTAAAACCGAGTTGTCTATATCACAATTTCGCTTTATAAAAATCGGAGCATTTATCCACCAACAAGAATCCATCGTCGCTCCATGCTTAGCCAGCCTATCTGCCACTGAGTTTCCTTCCCGATAGATATGAGTAAAAATCACTTGAATAGAGTTAGCAAACACCAAGCAGTTTTTCCAGTGAGTCGAAAGTTTCCACGGTACCAGCTCAGGATTTTTGATAGCCTGAAGAACAAACATAGAGTCTCATTCCAACCAAAGTCTGCGGATACCCCTCGAACGCACCAAATGCAAAGAGAAAATTACACCCCACAGCTCATCCAACAAGGAATTTCCGATACCCAAGTTCTGTGTTAGACACCCCTGCACCCTACCGTTGGCATCTCGAAACACTACGCCACAGCCGGACGGACCCGGGTTCCCTATTGAGAAGCCATCAGTGTTATCATTGAGCCATCCCCTAGCCAGAGACTGCCATTTGACTACTACAGCTTTCGGCATTTTGGGAGGCAGTCTTTGTATTCCCAGACCATCCATGATTTTTGGTCTGGGAGCAGCCAACGAAATGTCTGATTGAATCGAAAACTGAGTGCATATTAGAACAATCCAGCCTATGACTGAACTGAAGCGTTATCCAATTCCAAAGAGAAGTGGAAAAATCACAAGCGAAAAATAGATGGTGTTGAGTTTCGCAGCAGCTTGGAATTGGGCACATGTTGCATTAGTTAACAGTGTCACCCCCATAGAAGTGGACATTATCATCTTTTGCAATTCTGTTGTGTAAAATTTCCACACCATGCACGCACGACTTGGAGGAATCCTTATCGACCATAAATCTTTGAAGTCTGCCTACTCCACTTCTTTTGGCCTGTGAAAATCGTAAGCATTTTTCATGGTTAACTCTCCTGAAGTACTTCCTTTCCATACCTGGCGGTCTTCCATATGCGGCGCAAAAGGAGTTTCGTTGATTATCTGCTGAATGTTACCTTCCAGCTCCGACATGTAATCAGGAATCCTCCACCTACCCTCCTCTATAAAGTCTGCTACAGAGTTATGAATGTGCGTACTGTGTAACTCCAGATAGTCCGCAATATAAATATCCATGCCAACAAACCAGATGTCCTTCCAGAAGTCAATCTTATTACCATTTCCCACCAGCCAAAGCATATTCTCCTTAATTATATTCTATTTATCTTTGAAACCGTGCCATATCGAAGACTTTTTGGAAGATGCCCTAGCAAAGCGAGCCTTGACGAAGCTACCAAAGACCGAATTAGTCGTCATGAGCTTCCATGTCAGTTTCATTAAATCCGCGTCATTCAGACTCTTTAAAGACTTAATCCCCAGTCCTCCTTCAGTTGTAGGAAGACACAACTTGTCCCAAGCAACTTTATTGTGATGCATACTGTTTATATCACCGGACCAAACAAAGTTTTGAACCCATCTTTCCAGCGTATGGCGAAATAGGCCACTTGTATATGTGGAAGCTATACAGATCCGAGCTTGCAATAACCGATTTCACAAGTTCCACTCGACCCATCATAGAAATGGATTTACCTTTCCAAGTCGCAAACTTCAGCTTTATACTATCCAAAGAACCCCGAAAGTGAATCGTTCTCGGCTTACCACGAAAAATTGGGACACCCAGGTAGCGGAAAGGGAGATTGCCCATTGGAATGTTATACTAAGCAGCAACATGAGAGACTCTGTTCTGAGCAAGAGCACTACAGTATATATTGCACTTTGCTGCACTAATATTCTGACCTGAGTTGTGACCATATATCTCAAAGATATGCATTAAAGCCCTAATATCTCTTTTATTTCCTCTACAGAAAACCATTATATCATCCGCATACAACACATGAGATGGAAAAATAATACCTCTAGGAGAAGAAATGTGATTGATCTCCCCCTGCCTGAAAGCATTTGAAATAGCATTTCTCAGGACCTCTTCATCCAAGTAGAAAAGAATTGGCGACGGCGGATCCCCCTAGCGCACTCCTCTTTTGCAATTAAAGTACCCCATTGCTTTACCATTTATTACAACTGACAAGGTAACAGAATGCAAGATAGAGCGAATCCACTGAACCACCTTGTCGCAGAATCCGTACCCTCTAAATTAGATAATCCAACCTTTGGTTGTTGATACAAATTGATTGGCACTTGAACATTAGTATTTGGTACCGTTCAAGTCATTTCTCATAATAATCAGGCTCACGAATTACTATCTGTTTGATTTGCTGATTACATTGAGAAACATAGATATAACTCTTAGATTTATTTTCTTTGATTGAGTCTGACTGTCTAATTGATTCTCTTGGAAGTATATTGGAGTTAGTCCATACTGTTAGATCATTGCTCGGTCGAACTCGCATACGTTGCTATCTCAAGCATGTTTGTCAATGCTAGTGATCAAAACTATAAGTCTTGATTTCTAGTCTACTATAGATAAGGTCTCGGACTAGGATAGAAAGTGTAGTTGAGCTCAAGAAATCCATGGCAATCATCATACAAGATGAAGGACTACTCAAGGAACTGGTGGATCTTCATTGACTAAAAGATATGTGGAGACTTGAACTTATCTATCACTCAAAAGTCTATTTATCTCCTATCTTGAGACAAAAGTCGTTTTGCTATGTAGACTTAAATTATACACATTTTGTATTTCGAGTTGAGTTTATCTCGCCTATCTATTTCTCAAAATATGTGTTGGTAAAGCTTTCGTTTTATCAAAGTTTATCTTTACCTAGTGACGAAAGTCATGTTATGCTTCAATCACTTTGAAAATTTCTCTTACGAAAAGTAGTTTGTGAATAACAACTATATAACGTCATCTGAGAATGTTTTAATGATTGGAATGAGGGTTTAGACTATATGACCATTGGAGGATATAAGCATTGTTGTGGAAACACATATATGTATAAGTCCTTATTCCTTGAACCAAAGTTTGCGAACGTTGTTGATCAAGTGAACCGGAGTAGTGCATGAGCTAAGTCCGTGAACTGGCGAAGTTCTCAAACCCGATAATTTTTGCTGGAGTTTGTGAACTCCATCCGTGAACATAAGTCCGCGAACTTGAGTAGGTTATGTCTAAAAACGATGTTTGTGAACTTATCTTTATAAACTAAGGAATCCAATTGAAAACCGTGGATATATAGTTCATAAACCAATTCGAGTGAATCAAATCGTTTTTGCTTCAATTGTGTCTTGTGTAGTATATAAGATTTCCTTGCAATTGAACAACTCTCTAACTATTTCATTTGAGTCATTTGAACTAGTTATGGTGAAGAAGAATATGGTTGATATGAAAGTGATCATATGGCTAACCATTTGGTTAACTATTGTTGAACCAACTAATGTACAAGTTTGGGTACGGTTACACAAACTTAGAAACGTGCAGTTCATGTGTGTATAATAAGCTATGTTTTCGATCTAACGGTTGATAAATATTAGTTTGAATCTAAATCAGGTTTTCATCTAACGGTGAATATTGAATGCTTTGTTACCAAGCTAACATTGATTGCAAACCTTGATTTGAAATACTATATAAGGAAGAACTCTAGCAACTGGGAAACCTAATCCCCACACATTCTGTGTGATACTAGTTGTGCTAAGATAGAGTCGGTTCTCCTTTAACCTTTGATTTCTTCTTCTAAATCAAGTTAACGACTTAAAGACTTCATTGGGATTGTGAAGCCAGACCGATATTAATTTCTTGTAATTGTGTGATCTGATCTTGTTGTTTCTATCATACGAGTACAATTGTAATAATTGGTTTGAGATTTTTATCTCTGATAGGCAAGATAAAAAGTAGTCACAAATATCTTCGTCTCATCGTTTGGGATTCCACAATATCTTTTTTCTCTGCATCGATTAAGACTATTGTGAGGTGATTGATAATACTAGGCTGTTCTTCGGGAATATAAGTCTGGTTAAACAATTGGTTCCTATTCACCTTAATTTATCAAAAGGCAGAACAAAACTCGTAGGTATATTCATGGGAGACGGATTTATATATTACCGTAGACTTTTTCGTGTGTACAGATTTGTTTATTAAAGTTGTCTGGTTCGTAGCAACTCTTAGTTATGGGTGATATCAGCTAAGGGAATCAAGTATGTAATATCCTGCTGGGATCAGAGATGTAGGAGCATAAATGTATCTTGGATCAGTGTGAGATTGGTTGGGGTTCAACTACAGTCCAGACCAAAGTTAGTTTGGAGTAGGCTAGTGTATGTAGCAGCTTAATACAGTGTGTGTTCAATCTGGACTAGGTCCCTGGGTTTTTCTGCATTTGCGGTTTGCTCATTAACAAAATTCTGGTGTCTGTGTTATTTCTTTTCCGCATTATATTTGTTATATAATTGAAATAATACAGGTTGTGAGTTGTTTAATCAATTAGAATATTCGACCTTTTGGTTGTTGATTTAAATTGATTGACACTTGGATATTGGTCTTTGGTACCATCCAAGTTATCTCTCGTGTATTTAATCAAGACTCGCAGTTTGCTCAAGTAAGATTTAAATCGAGAGATAGAGATATAAACTCTTTGATATACTTTTTATTGATTGGGTCTAACTGTCTAGTTGATTCTCTAGAAAGTATATTGCAGTTTGTCCATACAGATTGCTAAGCGAAATATTGGGTGTGGTTATTAGACCCCAGCTTTTTCAATTGGTATCAGATCAGGAAAACACGTTCAAGACCTTATAAGTCTGTGTTTGTAGCGATCTGACTCTATGGACAGAGGTGTTATCTCAATAAACGTACCACCAGTATTTTATGGCTCTAATTACTTATGGTGGAAAAATTTTATGCGATCTTTTCTTCAAGCACGTGATTTTCGATCATGGGTATATGTTATTAATGGCTATGATCCTCCCGTTGTGGCTGTTGGAGATGTAAACGTTCCCAAGAATATTGGTGAATACACCCCTGCCGAGATATTTGTTGCAAAGCAAAATTCCGACGGTTTGAATGCCATCATATATGCCATCACCCCAAATATTCAGCTTCATGTGTCTAATTGTACTAAGTCGCAAGAAACTTGGGAAATCTTAGAAACCATTTTTGAAGGTAATACCAGTGAAAAGGAAGCTAGGCTTCAAAACCTTAATTCCGATTGGGAAAACCTTCATATGGCAGATGAAGAAACATTTGATGAGTTTAATCACAAAGTGTCTGAAATTGTTAATGCATCTTTTGCATTGGGTAAGACTATTCCTGAAAAGTTCATTGTGATGAAAATTCTCAGATCGCTGCCATCTAGATACGATTCTAAGAAGCATGCCATCGTTGAGGTAAATAACCTTGATAATCTCTCCATAAATACGCTGGTTGGAAAGCTTAAGATCTTTGATCATGAACATTCATCCAAATCTAAGTATGTTGCGTTCAAAGCACTAAAGGACACTAAATTACTTGATAAAAGTAAAAAGTGTATATCTCTGAAGACGATCACTCTGATACAGATTCATCAGATGAAGATCTTGACAAATCAGTCTCGATGATCACAAGACAGTTTAGGGATATTCTGCTGAAGAGAAGTAAACGGTTCTCCATAGATAAGCCTAAGGCATCAGTCAAACCTCATAATCGTGTTCCTCCTAAAAATAGGGATATTGATGAAACTGATGATGAGGATATACCTAAATGCTTTAAGTGTAAGGGATTTGGTCATTTTGTATACGAGTGCCCAAATCGTAGAAAATACACTGGGAACAAAGGTCTTGCGACAACTCTTGATGAAATGTCTGAAAACTATGATTCTAATGAAGATGAGAAATCAATTGTTGCACTTCTTTGTGAAAATATTGATTTTGATAATTGTAACAATACATACATCAATCTTAATATTCTTTCAGAAGATAATCCAACTATTTTGGAAGATAAAGTTGACCCATCCTTTGGAAACTCTGTTTGTAATGTTTCAGGTTCCACCATGTGCCTAGCTGATTGCACATCTCAAAAGCCTGATTTTTATCCTAACTTGACGTGTTCTTATTGTTCTTTAAAGGGTCATGAACTTTCAAGGTGTTACAAGTACAAACACCAACAAAGGCACGTCAACAAACTTCAACGAAGAGTAAATCATTTAGCAAGGAAGCTTAAACTTTCTCAAAAGACCGCTGAGGTATGTAGGATTTTATCTTTATCTAAGAAGTTAGTTTCCAAGGATATGGCTAGACCAGTTGAGAATAAAGTATGGTCAAGTCGTTTTGATAGACAAAAGTCCGTGGATTCCTCTCAAGAGGAAAATGGTGGACAAATTGTTGTTCACCACAACACAACTTGATTGTGTTGTTTTTGAAATCTTGTCTCATGTGCCTGATCAAAAGAGACAATGATTTTGTATCCTTCAGGCTTTAGGATTTTTTTCTTCTTTTCTTAGATTTTCTTTCTTTTTTGTCTATCAAACAAAAGAAAGGGTACTATCGACAATTATACTCTTCATAGGGTTGATAGTTGGTCGTGTACTAACCTGTTTAAAGGTTTCGAAACCCTACATTCCTTTTTCCTTCTCTGTAACCTCTTTTTATCTCAAGACTACTTGTTGAGCAAATTATGATTTCCTCTCACAAACCCATAAGTTTATGGATACTCCAAGCATGATATCTTCTGATGGAAATGATGTTAATTTTATTGTTAAACCATAAATCATGAAGGAAAAAGAAAAATCTCCGCTAGCTCAGACATTGGAAAAAAAAAAAAGGAATGTGAGGAAGCCAAGAGCTGTTCCTTCAAATTCTCAGAAGTTTTCTGATGTTCTTGATGGGTTGAAGGTAGGGCTATCAATGGGTTCGGGTCCTCCCGGGTATCACTAGACCCAGACCCGGACCCTACTTATAAAGGTCGGGTACGGTTCCGGGTCCGGTTCCTAAATTTGTGGACCCAAAACCGGACCCTTTTAAAGTCCCTGGTACCCATCGGTTCTGGGTATCCGTTGGGTATTAAAAAAAACTATAAATAAAATCTTAAAAAATTAATTTATTTCTCTTTTTAACTCAAATCTACATTACTTTTATAAAAATTTATTATTATTTCTTTATTAATGTACTAAATAAAGAATAAATGTAAGAAAAAAATAAAAATGGAAAAAAAACCAAAGCCCAAATTAGCAAAATACCTATGATTTTGCTAAAAATATGAATAAAAGGATAAATAATCGGGTACCCATTACTCGCGGGTACCTGACGGGTATTACCCGTTTGGACCCGTTAATATTCGGATCCAATCGGGTAATTACCCATCGGGTCCTAAGTTTCTAATGGGTTCATAGTTACCCATTGACAGCCCTAGTTGAAGGAGATGCGAAAGGAGATTTAACAAATAAAGGCTTTTGTGTATAAGACTCAGGAGATTCATAAGGCCCTTGTTCGACAACATCAACCAAGAAGGTTTATTAATATAAACTCTTATCTTAATGAACCTTATGTTCCAATGGTTGTTGACAACAAGGAGTTCGGGGACGATAAAGAATTATTTAAAGGTCTTATTGCCTAGTAAATCTTCTATTTTTCTTGTTTTTGTTTAGAAGAATAAGTAGAGTTTGGAATTGCCATTATTGTGATTACACAGAGCTATGTCCAACGTTTTCATCTTCATGTTTTTAGGTTTATTTTTTAAATTCTAAAACTGTTTGGAAGATGATTATTGCAGTATTAATCTTTATGGTTTCATATATTGCAATGTTTTTATGGGATATGTATGTTTGCGTCCGTAAACTTGATTGTCCCATACCTTGTCAAACTTAAAGTCGTTCATGAGTTGATATGCATATATTGATAAAAGAATGAATTGACTTTTGACAAATACAAAAGTTAATCCTATTATGTCAATTTTTGATGGAAGATAGGTTAAAATCTTTTGTTTTCAAGGATTATGTCTATTGTATGTCATTGTGCAAATGGTGATGGAAAATATAATGAATCCTTGTGTATTACGCAATAATTGATCTTCCCTGATCTATTTTTATGTATTACTGTGAGGCTCCGTAATGTGTCTTATGTTGAGAACTAAACAACCAAGTTGATTATTTTTATGATTAGCTTTGTTGTTGTTCCATAAGGTATCTTATGTCGAGCATATTGAACTAAATTAATCATCTTGTTTGGTTATTTAGTTATCACTCTGTATGTTTTCTTATATTTGAACATTTTTGACTGGGTTGATTATTTTCATGATTAACTTAGTCATTGCTCCATAGATTTTCTTATGTCGAGTATGATCAATTAAATTGATTACTTTTGTGATTAGTTTAGTTGTGTATTTCGATTAGATTAATTATGGATTCTCTTGTGATTAATCTAATTGAATATTTTTAAGTCTCCATAAGTTTACTTGTGTTGAGCATATTCGGTGAAATTAATTATGAGTTCGCTTATGGTTAATTTAATAGAATATTTTTGGATTCAAATCCATACTTGTATGTGACTTGTTATGTCCAAAGAAATCCTTATTTTCTTTTGAAATAAAGGTCGCTCTTGTTGTTCTTTCGGGAATGACATAATATGGGGGAGAGTTCTTAATTGAAACTTGTGCTTAATTGCCAAATCTTTGTGGGGAGTGCGGCTGTGGAATATTATAGGGGTTATCTTGTATCTTTATAGACTCCTTGATGAATGCATTTAGCTACGGCTTTATGATTGCATCTAAATAAGATGATATATGCTTTGTTTTGGTCATGCAATGTATCGTTTGGAAATTTTATTAGGATCCCGTTCTTGTACCTTTGCCAATTTTATTGACAAAAAGGGGGAGAATTAATATGTAGTTCACACTACAAATACATATGGTTTTCGGATCATTATGTAAGGGGGAGTGGTTTCCATGTGAGATGGTGTATTAACTAAGGGGGAGTAACATATCACCATAGTATTGTTGTTAAAGTTGTGATGCAATTGGACTTTGACGTTATGTAATGATACGATGACACTGTGTAACAATGATTGAGAACTCTTGTTTTCTCATTGTTATAGCTACAGATTTTCAACAACAATGATGCTAAACTTACAACCTTTGGGATCATTAGAGTACTTGGAAGTGACGAATATTTCGAGTAATGTTGAAGATTAGGCATGTGGAATAAGAGCTACAAAGTTTATTTATATATATTTTGTATTCCATATGTATTGATAGTTTTATCACTAAAATTGAAAAAGGTAAGATTGTTAGAGCATTGCTCGGTAGAACTCGCATGCGTTTCTATCTCAAGCATGTTTGTCAATGTTAGTGATCAAAACTATAAGTCTTTATTTCTAGTCTACTATAGCTAAGGTCTCGGACTAGGATATAAAGTGTAGTTGAGCTCAAGAACTCCATGGCAATCATCATACAAGACGAAGGACTACTCAAGGAACCGGTGGATCTTCATCGACTAAAATGTATGTGGAGACTTGAATTTATCTATCACTCAAAAGTCTATTTATCTCCTATCTTGAGACAAAAGTCGTTTTCCTATATAGACTTAGATTATATACATTTTGTATTTCGAGCTGAGTTTATCTCGCCTATATATTTCTCGAAATATGTGTTGCTAAATATTTCGCTTTAGCCAAGTTTATCTTTACCTAGTGACGAAAGTCATGTTATGTTTCAATCGCTTTGAAAATTGTTCTGACGAAAAATGGTTTGTGAATAACAACTATATAGCATCCTCTGAGAATGTTTTAATGATTGGAATGAGAGTTTAGACTATATAACCATTGGAGGATATAAGCATTGTTGTGGAAACACATATATGTATAAGTCCTTATTCCTTGAACCAAAGTTTACGAACTTTGTTGATCAAGTGAACCAGAGTAGTGTGTGATCTAAGTCCGCGAACTGGCAAAGTTCTCAAACCATAGAATTTCTGTTGGAGTTTGTGAACTCCATCCGGGAACTTAAGTCCGCGAACTTGAGTAGGTTATGTTTAAAAACGATGTTTGTGAACTTATTTTTATAAACTAAGGAATGCAATTACAAACCGTGGCTATATAGTTCATAAACCGATTCGAGTGAATCAAAACGTTTTTGCTTCAATTGTGTCTTGTGTAGTACATAAGATTTCATTGCAATTGAACAACTCTCTAACTAGTTCATTTGAGTCATTTGAACTAGTTATGGTGAAGAAGAATATGGTTGATATGAAAGTGATCATATGGCTAACCATTTGGTTAACTATTGTTGAACCAACTAATGTACAAGTTTGGGTACGGTTACACAAACCTAGAAACGTGCATTTCATGTGTGTATAACAAGCTATGTTTTCGATCTAACGGTTGATAAATATTATCTTGAATCTAAATCAGGTTTTCATATAACGGTGAATATTGAATTCTTTGTTACTAAGCTAACATTGATTACAAATCCTGATTTGAAAGACTATATAAGGGAGTACTCTAGCAACTAGGAAACCTAATCCCCATACATTCTGCGTGATACTAGTTGTGCTAAGCAATAGTCGATTCTCCTTTAACCTTTGGTTTCTTCTTCTAAATCAGGTTAACGACTTAAAAACTTCATTGGGATTGTGACGCCAGACCGATACTACTTTCTTGTAGTTGTGTGATCTGATCTTGCTGTTTCTATTTTACGAGTACAATTGTAATAATTGGCTTGAGATTTCTATCTCCGACAGGCAAGATAAAAAGTAGTCACAAACATCTTCGTCTCATCGTTTGTGATTCCACAATAACTTTTTTCGCTGCGTCGATTAAGACTATTGTGAGGTGATTGATAATACTAGGTTGTTCTTCAGGAATATAAGTCTGGTTTATCAATTGGTTCCTGTTCACCTTGATTTATCAAAATACGGAACAAAACTCGTAGGTATATTCGTGGGAGACGGATTTATCTATTACCGTAGACTTTTCTGTGTGATACATATTTGTTTATTAAAGTCTTCGACTTTGGGTCGTAGCAACTCTTAGTTGTGGATGAGATCAGCTAAGGGAATTAAGTACGTAGTATCCTGCTGGGATCAGAGACGTAGGAGCATAATTGTACCTTGGATCAGTGTGAGATTGGTTGGGGTTCAACTACAGTCCAGACGGATATGAGTTTGGAGTAGGCTAGTGTCTGTAGCGGCTTAATACAATGTGTGTTCAATCTGGACTGGGTCCCGGGGTTTTTCTGCATTTGCGGTTTCCTCGTTAATAAATTTTGGTGTCTGTGTTATTTCTTTTCCGCATTATATTTGTTATATAATTGAAATAATACAGGTTGTGCGTTGTTCAATCAATTAGAATATCCAACCTTTTGGTTGTTGATTTAAATTGATTGACACTTGGATATTGGTCTTTGGTACCATCCAAGTTATCTCCCGTGTATTTAATCAAGACTCGCAGTTTGCTTGAGTAAGATTTAAATCGAGAGATAGAGATATAAATTCTTTGATATACTTTTCTATTGATTGAGTCTAACTGTCTAGTTGATTCTCTATAAAGTATATTGGAGTTTGTCCATACAGGTTGCTAAGAAAAATATTAGGTGTGGTTGTTAGACCCCCGCTTTTTCACATACAGATTGCCGAAACCAAATATTGGGTGTGGTTGTTAAACCCCGCTTTTTCACTATTCATACTCAGCCTCCCGTAACTCACTTTCAGATACCCTATAATCCCACTTATAACCTCTCTAAGATTTTAGGTAACTACAACCATATATCATGGATTTGTAGGCACGGATTTATATATGTTGATTGATTAAATGAAGTATACGATTTTGATTAGTTGTATACTTATACTCATGTTTTTATTGTTGCGCACGATTTCAACCATTCGTAAAATTACTTAACTTTTAGAAATGATCTAACCCTCTTTGATTATCTATTTTAGGAATATAAAATTTAAAATTATATGCATCTTATTAGTGGACAGATGACAACTTGTATATCTAATGGTTATAAAATAATTTAAATTCTATTTAATGAATCATATAATTTTATAAACCTATGATATATTTCTTTATAATGTCTTTCATTGCCCTCAGAGAAATTAATGATTCATATGGTTTAAGATCAACCAATAAAACTACAGAAAAAAAAAAAAAACTCGATCCGTCATAGAAAGATGTAGGAGTTTGGTTTTAAGAGCAACTGCAATCACGCGACCAAAACTAAAGACCAAAGACCAAAAAAAGGATCAAAAATTTGGTTTAGTCCGTGGTGCAACGCTACGGTGGAGGAGTAAAAATTTGGTGGGGCGCAATCCCACTCCTTCGCCCCATCAGGCGTAGTTTAAAACTACGCCCCAATTGTTTTTTTTTTTAATATGTTATGGGGCGTAACTTTGAGTTACGCCCCTTTTTTTTTCTTTCTTTAGTTTTGTTATGGGGCGTAACTTTGAGTTACGCCCCATCAGGCGTAGATTAAGACTACGCCCCTTTTTATTTTTATTTTTTTTAATACGGGCGTAACTGTGAGTTACACCCCACCAGGCGCAAGCCTAAATTCCGCCCGACCATCGATCATACCAAAGACCAAATATACTCCGTTTTTTAGTTTTAGTCTAGTATTTGGTCTTTAGTCCGCCCCGTAGTGCCTGCTATTTGGACCAAATTTTTAGTTTTGGTCCATGACTGTGGTTGCTCTAAAGGTCATAAAATTGTTCCTATATTGGTATCTGAAAAGATCTTTGAATGACGACAATATATATATATATATATATATATTGATTCCCATTTATCTGAAAGTAGATCTCAAACTTAGTAATCCCTTTTTATGGTTTCTAATTTTTAATATAAATCAAGTGTTAAACACCTTAAACATATAGTGGATTTCCCATGCTATAACTAAAATGACTACTTAATATTGGGTTTTCTCCATCATGTCTGTAAGAAGGGAGAAAATAAAGAATCTTTAATTGGGGATATCAAAACTAATTGGGGGATATAGCTATAAGACAAAAACGGTGTCCCAATAGCAATTCTGGGTGACCCCCTATGTAATTTTTTTTAATTCCTAATCTAGCCCTCACTAATTATGTTTAGTAGTTAATAATAATTAGTATATTCTTAAATATTTGGGGGATAGTTTAGTGTGTGTTTTGATTTTAATTTGTGTGAGTGAGGAGTAGAAGGAGAGGGAAAAAAAAAGTGGATTTTTTTTTTTTTAAAATGGAAGATGATTGTGATGAGAGAATTGCTGCTAAGAGGTTGAAAATTTGATCTGTTTCCTTTGAATCCACCATTGTTGCAGCTGAAAAAGCTCGGTGCCGGCATGGTATTCAACCAAAAAACCATGCCGGCATTTGTCGGAAATTTTCAAAAATTGTTTGCCACTATCCAGGGCGGTTCGGGGGGGGGGGGGGGTAGCTCTCTCGTTACGATTTTTTTCTGCCATTTCTCTCTTCATAATGTTGATTTTTTTTCTGGGTTTGAACAGGTACCGGCATGGTAATCTAGTTTTCGAGCATGCCGGTACATGTTCCGGCATAGTATTTTGCTTACATTTCTATGCCGGAACAAGATGAAAAGTATCCAGAATGTTGATTTTTTTCTTCACTTGACTATCGGCATATACAAGAAATTATCGAGCATGCCGGTATCATGTTCCGGCATAGTATTTTGCTTAAATTTCTATGCTTAGGAACAGGATGAAAAGTATCCAGAATGTTCATTTTTTTTTCACTTGAATACCGGCATTGATAGGAAATTCTCGAGCATCCGGTATCATGTTCCGGCATATGGCCTTCATCAATTCCGGCATGGTCTTCATCACTTCCGATTTTCTGGTTTTGATTAGTCCAGTACCGGCACAATAAGTGAATTCTCGAGCATGCCGGCACTTTACTACCGGCATGGTTTTCAACCGAAATTCTATGCCGGTACAGGATGAAAAGTATCCAGAAAACTGATTTTTTTCACTTGACTACCGGCATTGATGGGAAGTTCTCGAGCATGCCGCACTTGACTACCGGCATGGTCTTCATCAATTCTGGCATGGTCTTCATCACTTCCGAATTAATCAAAAAAAAAAAAAAATCGTTCCCAAAGTGAGGAGCCGGCAGAGAAGGAGAAGAGAATTTTATAGGGAGTGAGGAGAGTTTAGAATTTGAAAGGGAATGGGGTATATTTGGGTTTCAAATCTCTAACCCTAAAAGAGAATAATAAAAAATGGAAATGGAAATGGAAATGGAAATGGGGATATGATTTTGTTTTATGATTTTAAGTTTTTAATTTTTATTTTGAAGGAAGGGTATTTTAGTATTTTCATAATCATAAATCACCCCTTAGCACATACCATGGGTTGGGGGAAGTAATTCATATCCCCCCATTAGTTTTGATATCCCCAATTAAAGATTCAAAATAAATTAGCATATATTAGTCTGTTTTCTTATATTTTTGCCACCGTGCTTTGATTTCTCGTCTTTTGAAATAAATATTAATGATTGGGTCAAACAAACATGCACCATCGAATATGATTTTTGGACCACCGTTTCTTATTTTTACGGAAAACAATTCATTAACCAAACATTCAATAAATAATAGGATAAGGGATATTTAACGTTTAGTACCTAGCAAATGACCAATACCTAGCTTTGGTACCCAACATTTGAAATATTATCGGTTGGTACCTTGACCAGTTAGAGACCGTATGGTCAAACCGTTGACTTAACATTCTGTCACTTAAATAATTAAAAATTAATAAAAATTAATTACTTAACGCGGTCAAGTCACCGTTAGCGTGATCAACGAACAGCGTATCAAGAGATTTATAGGATTTCAAATCATATTGTATAGACTCCTTCAGTTTGTCACAATTGTTGATCCATAATTTACGTAGAGAAGTCCATGAGTGTAGACCAGGCAGGGACATCTGAGCAGGAAAATATGTGAACTTCAATGAGTAGAGATAACTGTTGTTGCCGTTCCTGCTGCAAGCATCCTCCCCGTTTAGAAGAAGAAAACCTTGAAACTTGGAACATCTTGCGATTGACAGAGATTGAAGCTGATTATTGTTATGGATTGGGAAAAATACAAGATCTGGAGTGTCTTCATAGAAAGGCAGTGGATTTTTTCTCCTCCACGACTGCCTAAGATTGAACCCACTACCTTGTCGTTGGTGTTACATAATTCCAAGCTGCTTAGTGAAGAAAACGAGCATATTGGTGTGGTTCTCAACTTCCCGCAACTACGGACGATCAAACTTCATAGGAGAGGAAATGAATTACGAAAATGTGGAGGAGGAACAACCCATTCTTCTAAATTATCCATATATTTGATTTTCAACTCTAGTAAAGAAGGGAATAATGATGGTGGAAGAACTATGGATGATGCTGTTGTTGTAGGTTTTGCAGTCTTCTTAATCCTCACTGTCAGTGGTGGCACCAGGGGTTGACCAGGTTGCATTCTAGCCCATCCAAGCTTTGGAAATATCAAGGCGATTTAGATGTTCAAACTGTTAGTAAGCTTCACAGTACAATGTGGCAGTACATCAATATCTGAACATGAAAGATCAAGTTGTATTAGAAGGGACAAATACCCAATGTCCTTGAGTATTATATGAACGTTAATGCACCGACGAAGTACAAGTGTCTGCGAATTGTAAAGTTCACTGATCCTGGAAGCTCCACCTACTTCTTCGAATTCACAGTACGAGAGATTGAGGTACCTCAAATGTTTAATCTTAGAAGTGAAATTAGCCACGTAAACAACTCCCTATCCAGACGTTAGGATAATTCAAGTCAATGTTAGCATTTGTAAGGGCATATATGTAAAACCACCACTTCTATTACGGATGTGTTTTCTTGTCAGGTCAACGGTTTGACTTAACTGGTCAAGGTACCAACCGATAATATTTCAAATATTGGGTACCAAAGCTAGGTGTTGGTCATTTACTGGGTACCAAACGTTAAATATCCCATAGGATAATAGTTTATTTATATTTGTCAGGAATATGACATGACATAAAAGGTCCATAGGTGTGCATCCGACTTGTTAGCCTATTTTTTTTTTGAAGGAACAAGGGGCTAAACAGAGCCCCTAAAGTACTTATATTAATAAAATGTCAACAAGTGACAGAAATTCATACATCATCAACAAAGAATAGTAAAAAATAGGGAACATTATCTATACACCCCTATATTTCTACCCCTTGCAAAATACCCTTTCCAACTTAATATATGCCCCCAGGCTTCTAAAAGCCCAAACCCGAATTAGTAGTTTACCAAAATACTCTTAGTTAAATAGAGATAATCGTCACCAACCCTTTAATTCCCCGACATTTTCATTTCCCGTTCTCTCTCTTCCCCTCTCCTCCCATATGAATTTCCAAAAACTGAAACTAAATCTTCAAAAACTGAAGAAACATATTAAAATCTCCAAAAATCAAACCTAAAACCAATTTATTGTATACTATTACAACTTCTCTTCATTACAACAAGATTCAAAAGATCAAAGTCTGTAAAAAAAAAAGTCAAAAATTAGGGTTTATGATTGAAATCAGTTTAATGTTTAATTGTAATCTTCGTATTTAAAAGGTAAGCATCGATTAACTTGTTTCAAGTACTTTGTATTTCAATTAATTTCGATTATTTAGGTTTGGTGCTAGATTTGTGCTAAAATTTGATTGATTTTTGTTTTTGTTTCAATTTTTCAGTAACTGCTAGTGCTTAATTCATTCGTTGGTTTAGCTTTTTGTTCCAGATCTTTTTCAACTTGTATATATTTACTCACCGATTTGAAATCAATGTATATTTTTCAGATTTACAGATTACAGAATTTAGGGTACGTTAATGTGTTTCATATGACCTTAAAAGTGATTGATTTGATTTTAAATAGACTTCATACTTGTAATCAGTGGATCTGTATTACCCAGAAAATCTTTTTGAATTTCATCTACTTAAGATTTTCAACCTAATTTGAATTCATATCTGATTCGGCGTTATCAAACTTAGAATGTAGGAATTAATGTTGTCCTGTTGAATAAAATGATACTAGGGTTCTCTAAAACAATGGTTGTTTCCAACATTAGGAATTATTGATTTGGTTGTGAAGATGAAACCAAAATGAAGTATTGAAGATGAAGGATGCAATTGGTTTGTACCACGATTACTGTTAATCTAGTCGGAGATAAGAAGGATTCTACAACGTATTTGCGCAACAAGAAGAAGGTCTGTGAAGAAGTTGGGATTGCACAAGTATGTTACTGATTACAATGAGAATCCCAAAGTTGATGGTATTTGCCTCTACCTCGTGTAAGTATGATTTTCTGAAAATTACCATAGTATACGAATTGGTTAACACATTGTGTTTATCGTAATTGTATCAGATACAATAATGTCTTGTTACTGTTTGGTATAAAAATGACATTCAAATTTTGATATGCATTCATTATGTATATTCACTTATTTTGTGTATACATTTTGTTGGAGACAACTTATACTAGTTGCCTCCAGATTTGGAGACAACTTGGGCTGGTTGCCTCTATTATTTTTGATGTGTTTTTGGTATGCATTTTTCTTCCTTTTTGATGTGTTTTGTTATCGTATGTTAATTTGTGGTTAGACATTTTCTACTTACGGGGACTACCAAGTTGATGACTACACTTTATAGTTTCCTTCAGTATGAAACTCCACTAGTTTCATGGATTCCTGATTTTGGAGACAACTTGCTCAAGTTGTCTGGAATTATTGAAACAACTGTGCAAGTTGCTTCCAACTTTGATTACAACTTGAACAAGTTGCCTCTAGTTTTGTATAGCTTGCTTACTTTCTCATTGTTGATAACCTTATCTATCTTATACTTTATTTTCTTGTAATTAGGTAATGCAATTTTCACTGAAATGGCATGCTTATGTATCTATATGTTTTAGGTACTTTACTGGACTAAGCTAGTCCGATTGTGGTTTGATTCATATTATTTTTGTGTGTAAATATGATTATGGTAATATTATCTATTTGGCGATGAGGTGCACACCTAATAGTCTAGGCTCTCACTTATTATTGTTTTTCAAAATGAGCATTGCCAATAGCTCTATAATTCCTTAATATAATGGTATATACTCTGTGTGGAACTCTTTTACCTATTTATAACTTCATTGTTGTTATTTCAGGAGCAATCATATACTTTCAATTGTCATTGAGTCACAAAATATTTCTTCATGCACATTATATAAAGTTCAAAACAAGATATTATATGTAATGGGGGACTTTTTTATTGCAGGCGCCTAAGTTGAAGGTAATGCATCAGCTTTTTTAAATTTTTGTCTTCGAAAGTATATTTATCTTGTTCATAACAAGAAATATTCTCGTGTCATGTACTTTAGGCTTATAGTTTGCACTTCTCGACAATTTACTGGTGCAATTAGTTATCAAGTATTTTTTGACATTAGTTTATTAAGCCAGTGTAAAATTTATTTCAGGCTTCCGATTATTCGCACTTGAAGCTATGTCTTCTCTAAGTCTCATTTGTGCGAGAAGTGTAGAACTTGATCTGAAAACAAGCTTACGTGGAGAATTACATTCATTGGTCATTGGAAACAACTTATGCTAGTTGATCCCAAATTTGGGATCAACTAGCATAAGTTGTTTCAGAAAATCCTCTGCAAAAACCCATTTTAACCTGAAAAGACCCTCAATAATTACAACTGAAAACAAAAATTATCAGTGAAAAAAGTTGGAAAAGAAAAAACTACAAAAATGGAGGCAGCCAGTCAGCTACACTACTCAAGATCAAAAACAGTACTAAGCAATTCGACTCTAGTTAGATTTTGACAGTGACACGATTGATTTGAAGCATAATCGAAGCATAATCGAAGCATAACCGAAGCATAACCGAAGCAAATTTACATAATGGGTATACTATCACAAACCACATAGACTTAATACACATCATTTAAATAGAAAAATAGCATCAATACAATCACTTAATGGTTCTACAAAATACAAAGTCTCCAGACTCAAAATGCATTGAACCTGCTAATTTTTAGAAACATAGGTGCGTGAAGACATAATTATGGATATTGACATGGATCTTCATGTATATACTTGAAGCAAAGTAGAGTTTCCAGAACAAGCTTAAACAATCTCCACATAATTTGTCGACAACACGAGCAGGTCCTCTTTTCACTTCGTAAGTACTTCTCATCTTGTTGATACTGCAACAAAATCACCAGAAAATGAAAAATGCTGAAAATAAATTACAATAATTATCACCATTTCAAATGTATATACATATGATAACCATATACCAAAGCTTACTGTAGGAGAGTATCACCACTGGATACCACCACCACATAAATCCACCTAAGTAACATACTAACTCAATTTCAGCAAGGAACTAATGCAATTCATGAGGGGGCGTTGCCATCTTGTGAGAAACACATCAATGTAGAAAGCTAAAAATTCATACGAATACACAATAAAAACCTGCAACAAAGAATGTAACTACATATATTGAAGAAAGAAAGTTTACTAGCGTAAGTTATCTCCAAATATGGAGGCAACTAGCCCAAGCTGTATCCAATTCTGGAAGCAACTAGTACAAGTTGTCTCCATAAGTAGGGGCAACTTACAAAAGTTGTCTCCATGAACAAGTTTTTGAAACAAATGGAGCCAACTAGCCAAACAGTACCATAAAACTTCCCTTTTACCCTCATTCATTTTTTGAGTCCAATGATCTTAGTTCATTAATCTCAGCTTGCCATTTCTTAATATGTTTCTTCTTTTACATGATAATTTCTCCTAAAATAACAACAAAAATCAAAACCAAAAACCAAAAACAGACAATAACCCTGCACATTTCAGAAACGAATCAATCATCTCAAACTCAATTAAGAAACCAAAACTCATAAAAAACGAAAAAGTAAGCAACCAAAACTAGAGGCAACTTGTTCAAGTTGTATTCAAAGTTGGAAGCAACTTGCACAAGTTGTTTCCATAGTTCTAGAAATCGGGAATACATGACACTAGTGGTATCTCATTCTGAAGGAAAATTCACACCGCCTAACCCAAGACACTAGTGGAGTCTAGTGAGAAGTATAATCAATGCAACCAGATTCGTCTCAACTACTCTTAGATATATGTAAAGACAATTTCACATGTTTCTCAAAAAAAATAGAGCCAACTAGCTCTAGATGCCTGCAAGCCCGGAATCAACTAGTTCAAATTGCCTTGTAATCTGGAAACAACTAGTTCAAGTTGCCTCTAATCTGGAAGCAACTATCTCAAGTTGCATCCGAAAGTTAAAGCAACTTTCATTGGTTTCCCCCAAAATAGAGTCCAAGAACGAAATGGAGCAAACCAAATAAAGTTAAACTACCAGTAACTTTAAAAAATTCATAATAAAGTTAAACTGCCGGTAACTTTAAAAAATTTCTAAGGTTTATAGGGTTCTCACTTAGTATTTTATGGAGCCAAAATTGTATCCAATAGTGTAAGCAACTTGGTCAAATTTTTTCCAGAGACGAAAGCAACTTGATGATTATTTTTTTTTTAAATCTAAAGCCAAAAAATGTAACATATGGCAATATCATCATCCTGAGGCAACTAGCTCAAGTTGACCCCAAATATGGAGGAAACTAGCCCAAGTTTTCTTTGAATGTGAAGGCAACTTGTTCAAGTTGTCTCCAATTTAGAGGCAACGACAAAAGTTGTGTCTAACAAAAAGTATACATGAATAAACTTATCAAGAAAAATAAATCGAGAAATACTTACATCACATGCTCACATGCTCCTAAAGACCAATTGATTTATATCGACTTATATGGGATGTCATATCCACCATATAAAAGCCCCTAATCACAAACAAGAATGAATCAGTTGAATTCAGTTTGGCTTCCAAATTATCGTCATACACAGAACTGTATTACTATTATATATTAATCCAAACTTCAAACTAGAAACAGGGATTGCAAATACAAATAAAAATAAATAAAAATAAGATTTTATCATGTAACATTTATCATATTTTTGATCAAAATTATCTATATAGTACGATTGCACCACAGATTCATCTTGAGGTGTCTTTCAATAAAATTTCAGGTATGGCAAATGAATCACCAAGGACCAGATAAACTATATGTAATAGCCTTTCTAGCATCTACTGCATGCAAGATGCACCCCACCACTCGAAGACAATGGACATACAAGTAAACATTGTCATCCCAGTAGAAAGGTGACAAAAAAAGAGAACCAAATTTGAAAAAATGATTGAAGATACTAATGTCATGAAGAAGACATACTGAAGTAGTTTTCAGTTGAGCGCATTAGGAAAAAAACTTAAAGCAACCTTCACTCATTTTTTAATACCATTTAGCACTTGAAAAAAATGAATTTGCAGTAGTCATCAATAGCTAATTAGTCCAAACATACCAAAAACAAGTTAATGCTTCACTTACGCAAATTAAGTGACATTCGAGAGGCAGGAAATGAAATGAGAAGCTAGAAAGATGGGTACATACCCAGTTAGTCCCAAAAGCTGTCATCCGAGCACAAATATACTCCCCTACATTTGAGTATGGAACACTCGAAGCCTACACTTGAAATCTTTTCTGCAAAGCAGATAAACTTCCTAAACAATCAAACTAACATTTTTCATTCAATTGACAAAAAAGACCAAAATGAATACTGGAAAATTCTTAAGCTCATCAAAAACCAAACATCCCATATTACTTTGAACCACCACCAGCATCCACCAACAACATCAACGACCAAATTTCCAACTTTTCCTTATCTTTTACATGATGATGATTTCTCTTGTAATTACAACAAAACCAAAGTTAAAATCTAAACCTAAACCTAAAGATTGAATTTCAATCTCACGAGTCACAAATTACTTAAACGAAACACAAAAATTGAATCTCGATCTCTCTAAATTTGATATTGAAAAAATCTCGATCTCTATAAATTTGTTATTGAAAAAATCAGTGATAAAAAGAACAAGAAGATGAACTTTTCATTTCTGCTTCTGTTTATTTGAAAATTTAATTTCTGTCGTTGTTGACGGTTCTTTCAATGAAGCTTTCTCTCATTTCGAAATCTACATCATTTACTATCCGAAATTTAGTTTCAAATAATATCAAAACTAGAAATTAACACCTAAAATAGGGATCTCACCTGAATCTTCAACGAAGAAAAAGCAGAAGAACTGCTGCTTCTGATGATTTTGAGATTTGATTCACGAGTAGATAGCAAAGAAAGAGAGAATCTGGTCTCCGAATATGATTTCAATATTTATTTTAACCTAAGAAAATGAAGAGCAATTGATAACAAATCGAAATCAAAAGTACAAAATGTAACAGATATGCTAATAGTTGCGGTGACGGAGGAGGTGGTGATGGTTATGGTGGCTGCGATTGAGATGGTGATGATGGTTGCAGGAGAGATGAAGCATTTTTCTGAGATTTGTGAATTAATGAAGAATGGACGATGGTGGAAGGTTAAAAGAGGAATTATATTATTTTTAATTTGATTAAAAAATTCAATTATGCCATTAAGGGTATTAATAAAGACCCTAAAGGGTATTTGTGAAAAACCCATGGATAGTAGGGGTGTTTATAACATTTCCACTAAAAAATACATTTAATGAGAGCCCCTAATACAGAAGATCTAACATACATTAAAAGTATTGAATACATATTCAAATTGAAAACAGATGTTTTCTGAGGGATGATTTTTGGAACTCTTTCCAACCATTTGGATAACTTCTTCAAATCTTAATGCTCCCATAGCAAGGAGTAATAAGCACATAACATCATAATCACGATTAGAACCGGTAGCCATGGATCTTGTATCGAGTTGCAGAGACCTACGTCACGCCGGAGGAAATCGTCGTCAACAATATACATGAACATACCATCACATGTTAACAAAGTGCCATTAAGGCTATTATATTCTTCATAATGACAATAGTCATCCATTAGAAGACGATCAGCAGAAATATATACAAAACCTGACTTTAAGATCCTTGTAAAACAAGGACAAGTTTTATTGAAAGCATAAAAACCTAATTTAAATGTTACCCTAATTAATATTAGAGTAAATCTAGGCAACACACAAAAATCTACTGAAAAATTGATATATGGGTCATGTTATCCTATGCACCCATGCATAGGATAATATTGCATTAATGATGTCTTTTTATCTTGGGTTTCCAAATTTCTCATTGGGATTAAATAGTTTCACATTAAATAAACTCTATTAATAAATATTGTTATTATTCCTAAAATACTCTTAAGTGTGAAGAGAATTATTTTATAAAATTAGGTAACCCTCCAAGCTAAAAATGAAATAGCATTATAAAATTCCACGTATGAACTATGGCTATCCATGATGCCCTAAGACAATAGGAAAAATGTTAGTACACGAACACAAGTCAGTTCTCATTAGGATATTTATTTTTAAGAAAAATAACCATTAAAATAATTTACATACGATCGATCATTTAGATTATGGTCATAAATGTCACGAGACTCCACCCGGAAATGGAACTCTATATATTTCATTTAATTTGATACAAATCAAGGATAAATGAAACGTTAATGTCGACATTAATTTTTATAACAGGATCGTGCTAGGAGAAAAAAGATGTAAATAAGATGTGGCTAGTGTATGTGATGGATTTCTTAATCTAATCAAAATGAAAAAGTAAATAAAAATGATGATGAGGCTTAAGGGTAAATATGAAAATTCTGCCCATTTTATTTTTTAGATTAAAGAGTTATTTAATAAAGCTTAGGCTATGATAGTTCCAATAAAATGTGTTAGAAGTTCAAGAACATTTAATGCATTTATCCTTTGCACCCATGCATAGGATAACATTTGCCTTATATAATTGAAGATTTGTAAAAGGAATTTACGAAGAAGAAAAAATAGTTTGAGTTTTTTGGGATATTCAGTTATGCAGAGCAAATGGAGAGAGAGGGGGAAAAAAATTAACCTATATTATTGGTCCTTAAAGTGACTTAATTAATTGATCTCGACTTAAATTTATTTCAATAAATAAATTGTCCATAATTTCATCCGAAGGTGAATAATTATGTAGTTGTCTCATTATGCACAAAAATTATTGCAGATTTATTTGCGTGTTCATTTTTTATAGTTTTGTTGGATGTAACCAACAAGAATTTGCTTTCCAAAAGTAATCCATGATTGATAAAAAAAAACATTAGATGTCTGGTGGACTAAAAATTTGTTATGCCGGAAGATACATCATTTTCTAATAGTTCTTGAAGTCACTATATATGATACAACCTAATTATCCAACCTTCATCTCCGATGTGCTTCTTCACCTTTTCTCTCAATTCATCTTCAACTTAACTATTAGGAGTTTAATTAATTATTTATTTTATTTTGGATCAAATCAAATCTTTTGAAAATGATATATGCTCATGTTAACTTACCCGAGCCTTTGAATCTAATTTATTGAGTAAAAGAAGATTAAGTTAATTTGTCTAAGTCAAACAAGTGATAGAGTTATTTACATTGCCATATTATTGATGATTTGGATTGTCAAGAATACAAAACAAAGCTAGGCTAAGTTTGCCTTTGTTAGTGGTGGTCAGGATTTGTCCGTGGGAAAGATAAATCAAGGGATGTGGTTCCTCACACCACCACTTACAACTCGCACGTGTGGCGTTCCTTACAATGTCAAATATTATGAATATGAATGAAAAATGAATACTCAAGTCAAGATATGGAATTTCAAAAATTATAACGTGGAGGTTCGAACTCATGACCTATTGTGTCATAAGAATGGCCTCTAACCAGTGTTCCATCTTGTTTGGAATTGATAGAAAAGATAAATCAATAGTGGTGGTTTGTTTAACTTAAATACCATAATTGCTTTATTAATTAGCGTTTCACTAATTGCACATAATAAATAATATATTCATTATAAAGTGTTTTATTAATTAGTGTTTCACTAATTGCTCATAATAAATGACTAATCATTTTTTAATTATAAATGTTTTCTTAATTAATTATAATATTTATTTATATTAATAAGTAATTTTGATAAATAATATTAATAGACATTTTTAGCGACAATGAGTAGTAGAAGAGGTGGAAGCTGAAATATTAGTGGTGGTTAAGGGCGAGCCAAGCACAATTATATTTATTTTTGTTCTTTTATCGTAAAATGGGATAAAAAGTCCATTTTTCACATGTATCCAACTTTCCAAGAATTTTTTCTCCCTCTCTCCTCAAAATCCTGGCTCCGACCCTAGTTTTTGGGAGAAGAAGTAGTGACGGTGAATGCTGGTGAGTAGTGATGGAAAATAATAATTTTATGTTATCGTCACAACATCGATAACATCGTAGTGTGGAAGATGTGGTTGGTTGTTTTTAACACTTTTGATAAAGAAAGGTACCATAAATTTCAGGGATGATATCATACAAGAAAATATTTTCATGATCGTAGTTGGATCACCCAAATGGTACCCCTGTTATCATTGGTATTATATCGTATAAATCATGATTTTTTAATGTTAAAATAAAATTGATTGCAATACAAAAAAGAATATATACACATGAAAAAAATATGCAACTAATCAATTGACGAAATTTTGTTCAATCTAAATCTCATACATTGCATTTGTGATTGAACATTAGAATTGCGTCCAACAACCTACATGGGATGGGCGCAGTGATGGTGGCAGTGGTGGAGTCAAAAATTGACACTGAGGAGGCCTATTTTAAATAATAAAAAAAACATGTAAACTTTGGTGGAATAAACCATAAATAGTATATTTGGACAAAGTACTATTTATAAAATAAACTAAAAAAATTATGTAGTTATTAAAAATTTAAGGGGTTAGAGCCAGGTTAGTCAACCCTTGGCTCCGCCACTAGGTGGTGGTGGATAAAAAAAGTGGATTTATATGGTTTTATGGTGGTGGCGGGTATTGGTGAACAAAAATATATTATGCTAATTTCGTAATGCCACGAAATGTGTAACATTATATCATAAAGTATAAAACGTGGTTGATCATTTTAATGTTAAAATAATCTCGAAAAAACACGTCCATTTTAAAAAATTGGTGCAATCAATTGCCATGTTATGTAATAACTAAACGAACGACATGAATCAAGATCAGAACATATGAAATTATTTATTATCGATTTGTTTATGTAAAGAGTGGTAAGGATTTTTCCTTGGCAAAGATAAATTTACCGCTGGGGTTTGTTCAACTTAACCGATTTTAAACGTTTTATTAATTAGTGTCTCATTGATTGTTCGAAATTATTAATTAAATTTCTATGATAAATGTCCCTTTAATAATCTAACATAAATACATAATTTTATTTATAAATAATTTTACTAAAAACTATATTAATTCTAATGGTGGTAGTGGAAGTAGGGTTAGTATAAGCGGTGGTGGGTGTTTGTGAATGGTGGAGGCGGTAACATTACTATTGGTGGAAGAAATAGTGGTGGTGGATGGTTTTTATGATGGTGGGTGTTGGTAATAGTAGCGTATAATAATAGTTTTTGCTTTTTAGTGAGTTTTATTGACCAAGTAAAAAAATAATTTTCACAAAACATGCAACATTGTATTGTGAAAGATGTAATTGGTAGTTTTTAGCACGATTGACAAGGACAAAAACTAAATATTTCGAGGATGATACCGGAACGTATAAGACAGTATGATCATGATTGTTCGATTACCCGTATTATATAAAGGAAATTGGTGTACCCGCGTAAGAGAACATTATTGATCTCTCAAGTATTATTACATTCTTTTTCCTAAAAGACCATCAATGTTGAGTTGTTTTGCGACAACTACCTACAAAGACAACAACTTTCACTCAATTCCCGATATAAAACCTTATTGACCGGGAAAATGTATTTGCATTCTAAAATATTTGTTTGAAAATTATGTTTGTTCATCAAAATCATCATAAAAAACTCTAAATCATGAATCTAAATTTCTCCTCCGATGTTTATAGAATTTTTTTAATATTTTACATTCTTAAATCATGCGACCTCTTGATGACAAATCAATAATATCAAATTACGGATCAATATGTATAGGTTTCATTCACTGGGTTAGAATGTAGAGTAGACACAGATGGGTACATCACACAAAGCAGAACATGACTGAGAATACTTTAATAATTTGGTCAAGAGATAAGGTCAAAAATTCAAGATTAACTTTCTACAGGACTAATTAGATCAGGTTCGATAGGAGCTGACTAAAATATGGATTGATAATAGTTTTCACGTAAGACAATTGCAAAACATAGTTTGGCTAACTCTTCTTATGTAAAGAGTGGTCAAGATTTGTCCTTCCTCAATTGCTATATTATGTGAGAAGAAGGTGATATCTAAGATTGAGGTATAATTCAAATCTATTAGATTCATACCATTTACAACTGGATGCCTTGAAAAAAATTGACGTGTTGTTATTATTATTACAGGCAAGGGATACATTGACCACACTTGCGCAAATAGCTCACTTCGTAAATGATTGGTATTGCATGTACTGTTTAGAATGCAAAGAGGAATTTGAGGAAACAAGGCACCAGAAGCAGTGTCCGGAGTATTTTGGATATAGTAACTTAGACCCGATGTAATACTTATGTTTTTTTTTTTTTAGTTTTTCCATAATCTATTTATTTAAGAAAAATGAACATTGCAAATACATAACATCAACAAAAATTAGACAGATTGCGTTTGACAATAATGGCTACTGATGGTCCGGAAACGACAAAAGAAAGGAATTATTGTAGAAGAATTGTTGGGATATACAACATATTACTTGATACGAATGAAAGAGGTATAACTATTTCGATTCTGAAATCATATAAAGTTCACAGTAGAAGATGACATCAAGTTTAAAGTTAGTAACAAACATAATATGGCTAACTAAAATATTAAAAACAAACAAGATATATAAACTTAGAAAGCCGTGGGACTTGAAGAGGCCAATTTTGAAAACTATAATCTTAGAAAGCAACGATCCACAATACCATAAATTTTTTTTTATAAATATTCAACGTAGAATATGTCAACTTTTGGTAAAGGATCTATTGACAACCTATTAATTTGAAATAGGATCATGGAGTACAATATGTGTTCAAGGTTCTTTATGAGGTAATGTGTCACCAGATTGTATTCCAAGTGAAGGTAGGAAAATACGGAAGTGACAAAATGTCAAAGACTTTTGAAGTTACCAAAGCCTTCGTTAAGACGAATTGCTGGGCACAATACTTTGTTGAAGATTTAATGGCAGAGGTTCGCATATATACAATCCCTTCGAAAAGGTAATGGGTACACATTTTAAACATTGTTATCTAATGGGTGTTGAAAAATTACAGAAGAATCATGTCACATTGGATAGTTTGTATCGTTCGTTCGATGCAAAAAAATACTATTCTATGCCTATTTGGAGTATCGACAACATGACCATGATAGATGAGTCAGCTGGAGCGAAATAGGAGCATGTGGAGACTTTTATGGACGATATTGATTAGTTGATTTCACTGAGATGAGCGCTGCTGACGACAAATTTCCAAAAAGTATTTAAACTACCATGTTCATGTAGAGCATTATCTCATTATTAGCAATGAACCTAAATAAAAAAAAGTCTGGAAGTTAAGATTATATTTCTTTCGTTTGAGCAAATCTTCGGCGGTAAAATATTAAAGGAAAAAACAAAGAAAAAAAAGAGAGAAAAATCCCAAATATTTTTATGACAAACACATATTAAATCATAAGGAGTTGGTATGTATTCGGGACACAAATTATACGATATATTAAAAATGAACCAACATCATGGCCCGTGCCGTTACAGCACGGGTTAAGGGCTAGTTAGATATATAAAATATAAGAGATATGTGATTTATCAAAAGATTTCGCCAAATCCTTTTGTTACAAGATTTCGACAAATGAAAATTGTTTATAAAAAAGAAAAGAAAACACTAAACGAATGTAATAAAATATTTTTGGTCGGATCAAGTAACAAATCCTTGGAAATATTCCATATATAACTTATTTTTTTAATCAAAACTATAAATGAAGATTTTAGTATGTACTGTCTAGTTTGATCATAAGAGCAGTTCCTATGGGATGAACAAACTCATAGTTTGTTCATTTTGCTCCCACTATGGGATGAACAAACCAAGAAAACGGATGTTCAAATGAACGAATCTGTTCATTTGAACACTGAGACATTCCAGTAGGCGCGCGTCTGGTGCAAGAACGCGCGTCATGACCAATAACTCGGGCGACAGCACAGGTGACGCCCGCGTTCGAGCTAGAAACGCGCGTTCAATAATCTGAAGCTGCCGTTCAACAACCTGACGCCCATCAGTTCTTCTATCATTTCTATACAAGTCATTAGTATAAAACAGGGTTTGGATAAGTTTGCCTTTGTTAGTGGTGGTCAGGATTTTTCTGGACAAAGATAAATCAAGGGCTGTGGTTCTCCTGACCACCCCCTACATCTCGCACGTGTGGCGTTAATTCCAATATTATGAATAAAAAATGAATACTCAAGTCAAGATATGGAAATTCAAATATTATAACAGGGAGGTTCGAACTCATGACCTATTGTGTCATAAGAGTGGCCTCTAACCAGTGTTCCACCTTGGTTGGAATTGATAGAAAATATAAATCAACAGTGGTGGTTTGTTCAACTCAAATACCATAATTACTTTATTAATTAGTGTTTCACTAATTGCTAATAATAAATGACTAATCATTTTTTAATTATAAATGTTTTATTAATTAATTATAATATTTATTTTTATTAATAAGTAATTTTGATAAATAATATCAGTAGACATTTTCTGCGACAATGAGTAGTAGAAGAGGTGGAGGCCGAAATATTAGTGGTGGTTAAGCGCAGAGCCAAACACAATTATATTTATTTTTGTTCTTTTATCGTAAAATGGGATACAAAGTCCATTTTTCACATGTATCCAACTTGCCAAGAATTTTTTCTCCCTCTCTCCTCAAAATCCTGGCTCCGCCCCTGGTTTGTGGTGGAAGAAGTAGTGACGGTGAATGCTGGTGAGTAGTGATGGACAATATTAATTTTATGTTGTCGTTACCACATCGATAACATCGTAGTGTGTAAGATGTGGTTGGTTGTTTTTAACACTTATTTCAGGGATGATATCATACAAGACAATATTTTCATGATCGTAGTTGGATCACCCGAATGGTGCCCCTGTTATCTTTGGTACTATATCGTATAAATCATGATATTTTAATGTTAAAATAAAATTGATTGAAATACAAAAAAGAATATATACTCGGAAAAATAATAATGAAACTAATCAATTGACAAAATTTTGTTCAATCTAAACCTCATGCAAGGTATTTGTGTATAAAAAGAATTGCGTCCAACAACCTACATGGGATGGGCGGCAGTGATGGTGCTAATGGTGGAGTCAAAAATTGACATTGAGGAGGCCTATTTAAAAAAAAAAAACATGTAAACTTTGGTGGACTAAGACATAAATATATATGGACAAAGTACTATTTATAAAATAAACTAAAAAAATTATGTAGTTATTAAAAATTTAAGGGGTTAGAGAAAGGTTAGTCAACCCTTGGCTCCACCACTAGGTGGTGGTGGATAAATAAAGTGGATTCATATGGTTTTATGGTGGTGGCGGGTATTGGTGAAAAAAAACATATTATGCTGATTTCTTAACGCCACAAAATGTGTAACGTTATATTATAAAGTATAGAACGTGGTTGATCATTTTAATGTTAAAATAAACTCGATAAAACACGTGTCCATTTTAAAAAAATTGGTGCAATTAATTGCCATGTTATGTAATAACTAAACAAACGACACGAATCAAGATCAGAACATATGAAATTATTTATTATCGATTTGTTTATGTAAAGAGTGGTCATGATTTGACCTTGGCAAAGATAAATTTACCGCTAGGGTTTGTTCAACTTAACTATTTTTAAACGTTTTATTAATTAGTGTCTCATTGATTGTTCATAATGATTAATTAAATTTCTATTATAAATGTCCCTTTAATAATCTAACATAAATACATAATTTTATTAATAAATAATTTTACTAAAAACTATACTAATTATAATGGTGAGTATAAGCGGTGGCTGGTATTTGTAAATAGTGGAGACGGTAACATTACTATTGGTGGAAGAAATACTGGCGGTGGATGGTTTTTATGGTGGTGGGTGTTGGTAATAGTAGTGTATAATAATAGTTTTTGATTTTTAGTGAGTTTTATAGACCAAGTAAAAAAATAATCTTCACAAAACATGAAACATTGCATTGTGAAAGATGTAATTGGTTATTTTTAGCACGATTGATAAGGACAAAAAACAAATATTTCGAGGATGATACCGGAATGTATAAGACAATATGATCATGACTGTACGATCACCCGTATTATATAAAGGCAATTGGTGTACCCGCGTAAGAGAACATTATCGCTCTCTCAAGTACTATTACCTTTTTCCTGAAAGACCATCAATGTCGAGTTGTTTCGCGACAACTACCTACAAAGACAACAACTTTCACTCAATTCCCGATATAATACCTTATAGACCGGGAAAATGTATTTGCATTCTAAAATATTTGTTTGAAAATTATGTTTGTTCATCAAAATCATCATAAAAAACTTTAAATCATAAATCTAAATTTCGACTCCGATGTTTATGGAATATTTTTTATATTTTACATTCTCAAATCATGCGACCTCTTGAGTGTAAATCAACAATATCAAATTACGGATCAATATGTCTAGGTTTCATTCAATGGGTTAGAAGGTAGAGTAGACACAGATGGGTAGATCACACAAAGCACAACATGACTGAGACTACTTCAATAATTTGGTCAAGAGATAAGGTCAAAATTTAAGATTAAATTTCTATAGGAATAATTAGATCGGCTTCGATATGAGCTGGCTAAAATATGGATGAATAATAATTTTCACGTAAGACAATTGCAAAACATAGTTTGGCTATCTCTGCCTATGTAAAGAGTGGTCAAGATTTGCCTTCCTCAATTGCTATGTTATGTGAGAAGAAGGTGATATCTAAGATTGAGGTATAATTCTAATCTATTAGATTCATACCATTTACAACTGGATGCCTTGAAAAAAATTGACGTGTTGTTATTATTATTACATGCAAGGGATACATTTACATTGACCACACTTGCGCAAATAACTCACTTCGCAAATGATTGGTGTTGCATGTACTGTCTAGAATGCAACGAGGAATTTGAGGAAACAAGGCACCAGAAGCAGTGTCCGGAGTATTTTGGATATAATAACTTAGACCCGATGTAATATTTTTTTTTTCCACAATCTATTTATTTAATAAAAATGAACATTGCAAATACATAATATCAACAAAAATTAAACAGATTGCGTTTGACAATAATGGCTACTGATGGTCCATAAACGGCAAAAAAAAGGAATTGTTGGGATATACAACAGATTACTTGATACGAATGAAAGAGGTATAACTATTTCGATTCTGAAATCACATAAAGTTCACAGTAGAAGATGACATCAAGTTTAAAGTTAGTAACAAACATAATATGGCTAACTAAAATATTAAAAACAAACAAGATATATAAACTTAGAAAGACGTGGGACTTGAAGAGGCCAATTTTGAAAATTACAATCTTAGAAAGCAAGGATCCACAATACCGTATTTATTTTTATATAAATATTCAATGTAGAATATGTCAACTTTTGGTAAAGGATCTATTGACAACCTATTAATTTGAAATAGGATCAGGGAGTACAATATGTGTTCAAGGTTATTTATGAGGTAATGTGTTGCCAGGTTGTATTCCAAGTGAAGGTAGGAATATGGAATATTTTTTATATTTTACATTCTCAAATCATGCGACCTCTTGATAGTAAATCAACAATATCAAATTACGGATCAATATGTCTAGGTTTCATTCAATGGGTTAGAAGGTAGAGTAGACACAGATGGGTAGATCACACAAAGCAGAACATGACTGAGAATACTTCAATAATTTGGTCAAGAGATAAGGTCAAAAATTTAAGATTAACTTTCTATAGGAATAATTAGATCGTCTTCGATAGGAGCTGACTAAAATATGGATTAATAATAATTTTCGCGTAAGACAATTGCAAAACATAGTTTGGCTATCTCTGCCTATGTAAAGAGTGGTCAAGATTTGTCCTTCCTCAATTCCTATGTTATGTGAGAAGAAGGTGATATCTAAGATTGAGGTATAATTCAAATCTATTAGATTCATACCATTTACAACTGGATGCCTTGAAAAAAATTGACGTGTTGTTATTATTATTACATGCAAGGGATACATTTACATTGACCACACTTGCGCAAATAGCTCACTTCGCAAATGATTGGTGTTGCATGTACTGTCTAGAATGCAACGAGGAATTAGAGGAAACAAGGAACCAGAAGCAGTGTCCGGAGTATTTTGGATATAATAACATAGACCCGATGTAATACTTACAACTATTCTCTGCCTATTTGGATCGGCAACATGACCATGATAGATGAGTCAGCTGGAGCGAAATAGGAGCATGTGGAGACTTTTATGGACGATATTGATTAGTTGATTTCACTGAGATGAGCGTTGCTGACGACATATTTTCAAAAAATATTTAAACTTCCATGTTCATGTAGATCATTATCTCATTATAAGCAATGAACATAATATTAAAGGAGTTGATAAGATTATAACCAACATCTGGAAGTTAAGATTATATTTCTTTCGTTTGAGCAAATCTCCGGCAGTAAAATATTAAAGGAAAAAACAAAAAAAAAAAGAGGAAAATCCCAACTATTTTTATGACAAACACATATTAAATCATAAGGAGTTTATAAGTATTCGGGACACAAATTATATGATATATTAAAAATGAATCAATATCATGGCCCGTGCCGTTACGGCACGGGTTAAGGGCTAGTGCAACATATATAAAACAATTTAATAATTAGTAGTGGGCCCACTAATCATTACATTTTAAAAGAATGAGTAAATTTTTTATAAAGGTGGGACATCAATCATTACTTACAGAATTTTATATTAAATTTAATATTTTAATTAATTGAAAAACATAATTTTTTGCACTTCTGATGAAAGTAGATCAGTGGGCGTCATATACGTGAGCGCATGCGACTTCGTTCCTAACGCCTGCGACATTATCCCCAACGTTAGCGTCAACGTCCCTGTCGCCCAAGTTATTGTCCCGAACGCCCAAGTCAGTGATATTTTCGCGCGTCTGTTTACCAAGCGCTCAAGGCTTTTCCATAATGGAAAACCCAATTTGGCCATCCACCTGGCTGAACATAATTTTGTTTTTGGCCATTGACATAGGAAATGCTCTAACCACCTAGCAGGAGGAAATTTTAAGTTCCAACAACTATGTACTCTTTCATGCCAACCACTATGGTAGTGCATTTTGCTTGACTATAGCTACATTACATCGAAGGCCAACTACAATGGGCCATCGCTTAGCTATAACGTGGTCATATGTATTTGGTTGGCTTAAAAGGGGAATACATTTGTTCCCTTCTTAAGTTAAGAAATGCCTGACAGAAACTCAATTTGCATATACAAGTATACTTTACGAAAACTAAGTTTATCAAAGAAAAGGAAGATCACTTTTCTCTCTTCTCTCTCCTCTCTTTTCCTCTTCTCTCTAGGAAAAAAGCTCTTATTCTCCATTAATCTCTTGCTCAGATTTGGTCCTTTTTGGACCAGATCTGAGCAAGATTTCTTTTTCTTTTCAAGTTTTAATCAAATAAAGTAGATTTTTTTTGTTTTTGATGTCATTTGACATATTTCTTCGCTATTTGGAGCGATTTTTCTTCGCTTTGAGGGCGATTTATTCAAACCTTGATCTCGGGTTCGTGACTTGCTATTCTCGATTCAAGAACATCAACAATCCAATTCGGTATTGCTTAGAATCTATATTCAATCTAAGGAATTCAGGGCATCCGGGTTCGTTTGGATCTACAAGATTTTGTGCAAATAACTCCTTTCTTACAGGAGTATCTCTTATTGAAGAAGAAGAAAACATAATTAAATGGTCGGAATCGATTCCGGATTATACCATCACCCTTCCCTACTACATTTACAAAAATTGGGTATCTTTACGGTATATGGTTCTTTCTCTTCGCGGTGTATTTGTAATTGATATCTTCATTTGTATTAGGGGTTTTATTATCTTGTACCTTGATGTTTTTGTTATTCTTGTAAGCGATCATGTAATCACGTTTTGATTTGAATGAATTGAAATTTGTTGATTGACCAAAAAAAAAAAAGAAAAAAAAAAAAACTAAGTTTATGTATGGTTTTTGACAAAAAGTAAGCATTCGTATACTCGTTTTATCAGTTTCTATAAAGTATTTTTTTTATGCAAAGTGAGTTATTGTATTCAATCTTTATTTTTTTACATGTTTTTATTCATAATATTCATCTTTAACTCTTTTATTTACCATAATTCATTTTTTTCCTATCACATCTCCAATTTCCCCCCCAAATATCCTTTATTTTGTAGCAACTATTTATTAAAACCTAACCGTTTAAAATTAACAAAATATTTATTATTATTTCTTTAATAATATATCGCTAAAGTATTTTTTTTAATGAATGAATAAATTACATACTTTTGGTTGGTAACCTAGCAACAAGCTGGGCTCCAACACCTTTAAAATTTGGATTGATTTTTTTTTTTTTTTTGTTTATTGAAAATCAATTTCTTTATTCTATTTTTCGTTCCAGTAAGCTAAGAAATGCAACCTTCTCATAGTAGGATTCTTTTTTTGGACCTTGGCTTTGCTGTGTTGAAACTATAGCAAATAAAAAAAGGCGAACCACTCACCAACAATTAACTGAAAAATAAAAATCGCTAGTAATCAAATGATCCCTCTTCCACTACCTTTTTAGCTTTCAGGTAAAGACACCATTTGGACCCAGTGGATTCATTTCAACCTTATTAAAAAGAGGGATTTCTGGTCTCTAGAGGTACCAAAGGATTGCTCTTGGAGTTGGAGGAGAATCCTTGAGTATAGAGACATTGCTAAACCATTCATGGATACTTGTCTTGGTAATGGGGTAAATACTAGCTTTTATTATGGATTTTGGCATCCCAAGGGAAGGTTATCTGATTGGATGGTGGGTGATTGTTTAGATACGCTTTGCTGTAATAAGGAGTTAAAAGTGGCTGATTTCATGGTTAATGGTAGACTTGAGTTCCCAGATTATAACCACGGTCCTAATTGTGATGGAAAAATCCTTTTTACAGGGGTGAATTATGACATTAGAGATGAAGACATTATGATCTGGAAAGGTAGTAAAAATGGAGATTTCTCTATGAAAGAAACCTTTAAGGCTCTCATTGGAGATGTTGTTGAGGTGGGATGGACAAAACTGGTTTGGTTCAAGAATAATATTCCAAAGCATTCCTTTATCTGCTGGTTAGATTGTCACAGGAGGCTCAAAACAAGAGCAAAGCTACAGAGATGGGGTCTTATCAATAATGCCTCTTGTGTTTTATGTGGTGCAGGAACTGAAGATGAGGAACATTTGTTTTTAACTTGTTCTTTTTCTAGTATCATTTGGAAGGGGCTGCTAATTAAACTGGGAATCTTCAGAGAGCTTGCCAGAACTTGGGATGAAGAGCTTCTCTGGTGTCAAAATAACTTCAAGAGTGCATGAGTTGTTGCTACTATTAAGAAATTGTGCTTGAATAGATTTGTTTACCATATCTGGATGGAACGCAATAATAGAGTTTTCACTACCAAGAAGATGAGTCCTGATGGTGTTAGTCACTTAATAAATCTGGATATTAGGCTTAAGTGTTTAGCTATCAAAATTTCTGATGTTGATAAACCTTACACTAGAAGATTTATGGAAGGGTGGGGCATTGATTGCTCATTCAAACAGGTGAAGGTGATAGCTTGCTCTTGGTTGTTTCCTAGTGAAGATGAAGTCATGGTGAATACTGATGGGTCTCGCAAGGATGATTCAGGTGGTAGTGGTGCTATTATCAGGAATCATAAAGGTGATACTATTGTAGCAGCTTGTGGTGGTTCTGTTCATGCGACTGTGTTTGCTCATGAACTGCAAGGAGCTGAGGTAGGACTTAAATTAGCTATGATAAACAATTGTAGGAAACTACATATTTGCTGTGATTCTATGAATGTCTATCGTTTACTTTCTGGGCAGAGTCCGCCTATATGGAGCGTGTTACATATATGGAGGCGAATAAAACATCTGCAGAAAGAGTTTGTTTCCATTAGATACTCTTTTGTCTATAGAGAGACGAATAGGGCTGCAGATTGGCTTGCTGGGAAGCACCCGCGGGATAGTTTTCTTGTTGTGGATTCTAATTGTTTTGATAGTGAGATGAATAATATTCTTGAGGATGATAGGAGTGGGAAAGTTTACTATAGGCAGTAGGTTTTTATTTCTTGATTTTTTTGTTTCTTGGTTTTGTTTGTAAGGTTCTGGGTGTTTCCTAAACCCTGCGGGCTGTGTCAAAACCCAAAAAAAAAAAAAAAAAAAAAAAATATGTTCTACCTTCAAAAAGGATTGAGGTTATCGGTCCCAGCTGCACACAATGCTTCACATCACTCTGGCTAATAAGCTATACACATTGCCTAGTGACTCAACTTCACCAACAAGGAAGATCGATGATCTTTATTGTACCTAAACCACCTCAATGTTTATTTGAATCATGCGGTATTGGTACATGTATAATATCGATTTTCACAAATACGTATACGATATGATAGTATCAGTGATACTATTTGAAATTAATCGTTGTCACTGATGATTATTGGCTGAAACTAAAGTTTTCTTTCTACTTAAGGCATTGTCGTCTTCCATCACACCGAATTTGCATATGTTAGTATTTAAATACACTTTCGTGTGCAATAGACAAGTTAAATAAAGGTAGTTGAACTTCAAATCCAAAGAACATAGTAATTCAAATAAGTTAGATCTGATTGAGCATACATGATATTGATTGAAATAAATCGAACGAAAACGCCAAAAGCAAAAATTATTTTGAAATTGACAAGAAAATGCGAGGGACCGAATCCACATGCGTTTTCTATATCGCCAATGTCAATGTCAATATAATAATAATATCATGGCAAAATCATCCGGCGATTACATGAGTTTAAAACTTTTTCCTACCAAATATTTTATCAGTAAAAAAAAAAAAAAAACACAAAATGGGTGTTGGAAGGATGATTTTAGTGGGTGACATTTTTTGAAGTGTGAGTTTGATGTAAGAAAAAACTCGATATATCTAAATTTTTTTTTACAAGTATTTAGGATATCTCCTAGTCTGACTTTCCAACTCAGTCTCTAATCCATCTGATTTCCAGTATCTCTCCAGAGACCTCTCCTCTCCCCCTCTCTAAAAAGAAAAATAAAAATCCCTAAAACCCTCCGTCTCCTCCCATCTCCACTCAAATCTCCACCACCACCACCAGAAGAACTCATCTTTGGTGGTTGGTTGCTTAATAGAAAAATGGCAGACACAGAAGTGAGCAACAGTACAGATGGGCCAGTATTAAACCTAATGAACAAACGATTAAGAGCACTTAGAAAGAAACATAATCGAATCGTTCAAATGGAAGAAGCTGTTTCACAAGGAAAACCATTAAACAAAGAGCAAGAAGAAGTACTTCGTTCTAAAACCGCTGTGCTTGCTTTAATCGATGAGTATGAAAAGCTTCGTCAACCTCTTCATACTGCTGTTCAAGAAGAAATCCTCCTCTCCCAATCTCAATCCAGCCAACAGCAACAGCAAGAACAGGAAAAGCAACCGCCAGTTGCTGAAGAAGTTGAGGAGACTCAGCAACCAAACCCTAATAATGAAGAAAATGTGATTGAGGATTTATTGAATCTCATATATTTTGGGAATCTATTTGATGCTAAACCTCAAAGTGATTTCACATCTACCATGTTAACAAGAACTCATGAAAGAGGGTGTTGTTTAACTTATGATTACGTGACTGATGATGCTACTGATTTACTCGCGGAGAGTGATTTGGATTTGATTTCTGACTTGGGGAGTTTGGTTATTTCAAGGCCTGCTCATTCTGGTGTTTCTCATAAGAAGGCTTTGAGCAATTGTCTTCAACATGCTAAGCTTTGGCGTATGAATTCGGAGGAGCCGATTCAACCTGGAAGTGATGTTACTTGTATGTTTCTGACCTAATTTGAAGTTTTTTATGATTTTCTGTGCATGGGTTTTATCTTAAATTGTTAAAGATGTTGTTTTTTTTTTTTTTTTTTAGATGCTGCATTGAGAGAGAGATTGAATAAGATTATGGCTTCGGATTATTATACTACTACACCAGAGATGAAAGCCCCTGTTGAAGTGGCTGCTGCTGCAGGGAAGTTTGTCCCTTGCCAGATCCCTGTATCTGAGTCCCCCGAGCCCAATGAGACTGAGTATGCATGTCAGTATTACCAGCAGCAGGTGACTCTTATGATATTGCAGATTGTGGTTTTGTTTTCTTCCATTTTGGGTTCTCCTAATGATTATGCATCTGTCAGTTTAGCTGAGTATGATCATATAAGAAGCAACATGTGTTCGGGCATACTTGTTTCTGTTTGTTTCGGGCTTATTAGATGTTGAATCATTTGGCATTGTAATTTAGTTGTACCCATTTACTCCAGAGACCCAGGGTTTTTTGTCGGGTAGGGCTAGAATGTCCTTAGGTTGGTAAGGCGACGGAAGGTCACTGCAACTTTTTGGTACGAGTCGCATAATTAGTAGGCAACAATTATTCACCTATAGAATACTAGATGGATGGACAAATAAACATTAAAATGAACAAAATTAATAGCAAATAAGTGATTAATTTATAATTTATGGTAGAAAAAATGGGAGATAAATGTGTTGAGACTTGAGAGAATGAAAGCTTTTTGCTTTAGGCAAGATTTTGTGTCTAGTACTCTTATAATGTGCGTTAATTTCTACAAAGACTAGAATTTCCATTAGTTAGTGGGGAGGTAAACCCCAAAATCCACAAAACTTTGAATAAAAAAAACATGTTAAGTGAAAAACAGGGACGGGCAATAGCCTCAGTTAGCCCCTCCCGTCCCTGCATTACTCCATATGGTTACAGCAGTATATAGAGTTCTGCATATGCATTTGCTTCATTTGCTCGTACATATTACATTTCATTCTTATTTTCCTTTGTTCATGGTTGTTATTCTTCTAAAGGAAGTTCTGTTTTTCTTTATTTGGAGCTATAGCGAGAAATCTGGAATTGTTTAGGACTAGTTGAGGCTCTAGGAAGGACAAAATTCCTAAAATAAACAAATCAATTAGAAACAGTAAACAATTCAAGGGGAATGAAGTCCTCAAGTAATATAGTTTGTAGTGTGAAATGACGTATACTTGAATAACCGTATTAGTATCTGGATTAGTGTACACTGCAACCATACTGGTCTTCTGCTGCATGTCCGTTTAAAGTGGATAATGAATGAGCTTCTTAGACCCAGCATACACTGCTAACATACAGATTCTAATCTTCTGAAACAGTGAGTGATGTTTTAGGTGCTAACTGTTGCTGCAAGCTTGTGGTGCTTTCTGTCTTCTTTCTGCATGACTGTATAGAAGGGATAAGATGTGCAAAACACCTATGGATGGTTGTTATTTCACATGTGTCATTCGTGTAGTTCTGTTTATGTGTTAAATGCTTGGATTGAAGGAGAAAACGTTCACCATTTATGGATGGTTCTTATTTTACATTCTCTTTATTTGTTTACTTGTGCATATATGTAAAATGCCTTGGTTTGTCTTTCTGTCTTACATTAGTCTATTGTCGACACAGTGCTCGGATGAATCTATTTACAGTTGACTGCTTGGTGATCAATTAGGAATTGGTGGTAACCCTGAAGCTCCATTCGTTCTTTTATTATCTGCTTAGACTTGATTGCATGTCAGCCTTAAACTCAAGTAGAAGCATTGCTGCAAACTTGAGTTACTTATGTATAGATAGAGAGATAGAGAAAGGGGGGAGGTTTTGTTGACATGTTTAAAATGACATTATGTTGACAATATCTTGTGGGCAGACATGGTTATGAACTAGGATCCTTTTTTTCGGATTCTAAGTCTTCTCATTTGTATCTAATGACTAATGCACTGATAAGTAGATTCTGTGATTTGAAACTACATCGTCCAACAGATGAATTTAACGGTAAAGTGGTAAAGTGAATAACGCAGCTGCTGTTGACTTTCAAACTTGAAGATGTGTACAGTTTCATGTTTCAGAGTGTGTTTTTTTGTAAAAGATACTATTATGAGAATCATTCTCCAAAATACTAGTTTCTAGGTAATCCTTGTGTTGCCAGCACAATGTCATTTTAAGCATGTCAACGTATCCTCTCTCAGTGTACATATATGTCCCATTAGCTGGTAATAGTCGTGGTTGACTAACTAGGCTTTAAGATCCAGTTGAATATCACTACCAGCGTTGGCAAGATGATTGGTGCCTTAACAGATCTTTCAATGCCATTTGACTGTAACCTGTTGGGTGCCTGTCATGTCTGTATTGAGCATGCATCGATTTGTGGAATTACAAGCTGTGCAAGTTGTTAGGTAAATGAAGAGACAAGACTGAATGCTTTATCTTGTTTAAGTATGGAAATTAAGTTTGGCGGTAGAAGAAACAAGCAGCGTCATTGTCTTGTTGCTCCTCTCATATTGCTAGCCCTGACTCTCTGAAATTGTCGCGTTTCATTCCATATTATCATGGTTGGTCTTAAAGCTGAACATGATCTTAGTCATATGATTATGATCTGCAAGAAGCATGGGCAATGACCTGTACTGGGAGATTTTTGATAGCATAGTATCTTTGTCCATCAGTTAATTTGGTAATCACATACTACTGACTGTTATCAAGACCAGTAGAAGTCCTCCGTTTGCCAAATGCTTCTTTGATTGATGATCATTGTATGAATTATGCAGAAAATAATTCCTTGTTGATGCACTTATCTTTCTTGCATTTTTTTGTATCGAAGGGTTATAGTTAACATCGCCAACAAAGTATATGTTGCTACTGGTTTTTATATGTTTTGATTGTTCTCCAACTGTTGCATGTTCACTTGCAGGATGAAGAAACAACAAACTTTCAAGGGCAGGAAACTGGTGTTGATCAGTCCTCTCCTATTGAGGAGGGGCACCTCGAGGTGATTTATTTCTCCCATGAAACTAGCTCTTTTATGCACTCACTAAATACATTTAATCATGGTGGAAATGCAATATCTTCTACTCCACAGGAAGAGTCAGAAATGTCGAACCCTGCAGGTGTCATTTCAGTCCAACAGCAAGACCAAACTAAACTTGATACTGGAGCAGAGGGGCAGAGTCAGAGAGATGTAGAGTCAAATGAAGAACACACTAATCAGAGGAAGTCTTACCCAAACCACAGAGGAGGTGGCTATGGTGGTAGGAGGGGCGGTTATCCCAATGGCCGTGGAGGTCGAAACAGCAGAGGCGGAGGTGGTGGAGGGTACCAGAACGGGCGCAGCCAGTATTACGAACAACCCGGAAACTATTATCCAAGAAACTATAACACAAGAGGTGGTAGGGGCAGTAGAGGTGGTAACGGTGGATACACTTTGAACAATCACGGCTCAACTGCTTATGGCAGCCATGCTCAGGCTGATTCACCAAGTGCCTGTGGGTCTTCTTTTGGGTGTTAAAATTAATTACAACTAAAGAGGAGGGGTGAAAGATATACTTTTAACTTGATGATTATCGGAAAAGTGTGGTTATAGTATGTTGCTGTAGAACATTTCTTTTTTTTTTTGGGCGTACCCTCTCTTCTGACAGTTTATGTTTGTTAGTTCCCAAAGCAAAGAAAAAAACTAATCCTTGACAGAGATTACGTTTGAGGTTTTAACATCTTTTATTATTCTTGTGCATATACTGCACATAAGTTTTATGCATTTTGTCTAGGGATGGATGGTGCTTATCAATTTGAAGACGATTACTATGGGAATACTGCACATAAGTTTTATGCATTTTGTCTAGGGATGGATGGTGCTTATCAATTTGAAGACAATTACTATGGGAATAGCCAACAGTGGTTTGGCGTCCGAGGGCCAGTTCACACTGTATATTGTTGCTCTTTTGGTAAAGTAACCTGCCGAGATTCTTGTTCTTACGGGTGTTAATAAAAAATGTTAGTCAATCCTCCACTATCTGTTTAATTAATCTGTAAAATCAAAGAGCAAATCTGAATGGAATTCCTTTGGGAAGCTGGAAATTCGTTTTGAGCAATGCAAATGAAAGCAGTTGTTACATCAGTCGACACCATGCCAGAAAGATGGAATCATATTCCTCATCAATGGACCACTTCATCAGTAGTGCTTCTGTTATTTATACTCTGCTTGTGCAAACTTCTGTTCGTACAAAATTTGTAAGCCAAGAGAAACATTTTCTTGTTCCCCTTGAATAGAAAGAAAATACAACAATGGGAGCTCAACATTCTCACCCTTACGGTGGCCAAATGAACCATAGTGGTTCTGGAATTCAAGAAATCCACTCCAAGCATGAATGGAGAAGTCTATTGGGAAAAAACTACGGCTCGAATCATCTGGTATTTTTTTTCCTTTTTCTTTTTTTTGTAGAATTCTTTCATGAAAGCATCATTTCACTCAAATTGTTGTTGTTGTGGTATTGAATGAAGATGGTGGTGGATTTTACGGCATTATGGTGTGGACCATGCAAATTTTTCGAGCCAACTGTTGTAGAGTTCGCTTTGAAATTCCGAGATGTGACCTTTGTCAAAATCGACGTTGATGTACTGCCGGTAAGCGAAATTGGTATACATGACTGGCAATCCAGCTCTGAAAAGTTCACTTTCTGATTGTTAAATTTGTGATGTATATATTAGGAGGTGGCGAACGATTTTAATGTAACAGCAATACCAGCATTTGTAATGATCAAAGAAGGTAAAGAAATCGATAAGGTCGTGGGAGTCAATAAGGAAGCACTGGAGATGAAGATAGAGAAACACAGATCACAAGGGCAGCAACACCCACTGCTGCTGCAACATTTATGAGATCTCAGCTATCATTTTGCATGGAATTTGTAAACCTTGAGATTATTACAAGTCTCTCTAATTTTAATAATAAAAAAGTGTGATGTTTTCTTACCATAGAGACCAAATTCTGCAAATTCCCCAATAATGAACTAAATTGCCATCTCTGGAGAAAAATGATAGCTGTTGGTGTTGGTGTGTGAGAAACAAAGTGACGTTGCTAGATACAGAAAACAAAACAGGCGCATATAAGTTTTCTTACACCACAAAGTGTCATCAGTTACGGGTAAGCTAAAAGGTATATTAGCTCAAAGATTATACGCCATTCAATAAGCCAAGCACATTCCAACAATTTAAGGATTGGCTATTTTGAAACAAATAAATTGAAGGCAGCACCAATTGAGTCTTCTATCCTGTAAAAATATTCCAAGACAAACCATAAAGAAATTCGAGGATGCTAATGGGGGTACCAAATTGCTTGGGGGTGTACCAACCCCAAGGCAAATGATTTTTTGTCTTATTAGCATTTGGTACACCCAAAAGCAAAACCAGTCCCCCCATTAGCAGACTTGAAGAAATTGCCTTCTTGAAGTATAGTCTGTTTACAACGATGAACAGTTACAACAAGATAGACCTGAGACCCATTATTGGAATTCTCAGGTAGAACAACTTTTCCGTCATTGGGTATTCCAGAAACCCCCTGTTATTATGCCCAGAAGATGATGATGGTTTATGAAGACTTGAAACCCTGAAAGTGGACGACATTTCTTCTTCTTTTGCTTGTTAATTTGCCCAAATTTAGTTCCCGCCATTAGATTCAAGCTTTCTTCACTTTTTGGCTGTTTCTTAGATTTGGTATGGGACTTGAAATGATTTTTTACTCTCTGTAAATTGGGGTACTACTATACTAGTTAAAAGGGCAAAGAGCCAAAGAGGAAGAATGTTGTTATCAGGAAGACCAGATTGGCTATAACTCTGACCCTGGTGCAGGCAAATTCCTTCGGCTCCTGTCAGTAAGAGAGCCAGTATCCCTTATTCCCGTCAGTATCCTTCATCAGTAGTGTTTCTTTGCATATACTTCAGTTCCTACAATCCATACATTATCTCATTTTCTTGTTCCTCTTGAATAGGAAAATACAACAATGGAAGCTCAACATTCTCATCCATCCTTTATGGAGAAGTCAATTGGGGTTCTGGAATTCAAGAAATTCACTCCAAACATGTATTGAGAAGTCTCTTGGGAGAGACCTACGGCTCTCATAAACTGGTATTGAATGAAGATGGTGCTGGACTTTATGGCAATAGGGTGTCGACCATGCAATTTTTTCATGGCAACTATTTTAGAGTTCGGCTCAAACTTCATGGTGCTGGACTTTGTTTCTTTCTATTTCTTCAAAATCGACTGTCAATTTGTGATGCCCAGCCAGCACATATATTAGGAGGCGGCATACAATTTAAAGGTAACAAGAGCAACAACACCCACTACTTCGGCAACATTTATGAGATTTTAGCTATCATCTTGCATGAGTTCTGTAAACCTAAGAATATTACAAGTTTTTCTAATTTGACAATAAAAAATGTGTGATGTTTTCATACCATAGAGACCAGACTGTAAATTCCCAATCAACCATATAAAACATCAGAGTTAACAAAAATGAAAGATAAGACCATGTACTTGACAATGATGAACTAAATTGCCGTCTCTGGAGAAAAATTTATATCTAAAAGAAAATTCTTGCCCTATGCATCAGACTCAACAAAACCATCCACTTGACAATAATGAACTAAATTGCGTAAATCCAAATGAAAATTAAATTCTCGCCCCATGCATTGACACCAAAGAGCCAAAAACAGCTTTCACTTCCCAGACTGCACTATTTCTTACCCACTCAAACAGTATAGCCCTGCGGGATTGTACTAATGTCCATATGCTTCAACCGAACTACTGATTCTATATGACCTTTCAACGTATGAAGCTCTGTCAACCTGCAGTAACAATTCACAATAGAAAGAAACAAAGTACATACATATCAGAAGTCAAAAAACTGACTAAATTCCTCAAATTCACCAGATCACAAGTATCAATTAAGCTGACACCTACCGAGAAATCTCAGCTCGCCTTATTGCATCTTCAGCCATCAGATTGGTATCAGCGATATTGCTACGATCCCCAAATATTTTTTCGGGTGGGTGCAGTCCATGTAAAGTCCTCTGATTACGTGCCCACTCAAGTTGACGTGCTTCTTTCCCAAAATGCTTCTGTCTGGTGAATGTAGTCTGAAACCCAAGCAGTGCATCAGACATGGAACATAATTTTTTTCTTTATTTATTACTCTTACGAGAAAATCATGTGAATGAATGTTATACGTAAGCACATACCCGTTTTTCAGTAACAAGATCCCAAGCCCTTCCACTCAGAGCATAGCGTGTTAGGAACTTGATCATGTCAAGGGGTATGTAGGTGACTATATTATAAAGCCAAATGACGCCAGCCCAACCCCAACCGATCCCCTGAATTGCTGTAAAGCTCCAGCCAGCATAGACCGCAATGAACGTTGCAGCCTACACACGAAAAACAAGTGTAAGTGGATATTCTCCTGAGTTTGATGCCAGGAAGAAAGAAAATCTGGTGCAGAAGAGAGCCTACCAGCTGAGCAACAAAGAACGCGGCTACGAGCAATATACCAGGACGCTCAAAGAAAGACCAACTACGTGACCGTGTCACAAATATTAGGGCCTGGCTGATAGTGCTCACTTGCAGGTATATTGCTGATGCTTGTTTTTCTAAATTATCTTGGCTGGTACCTTTTAGGCTAGGAACCCTGAATAACATCTACAGTTTGCAACAAACAAAAACCAATGTCAACAAAGGAAACCTGATAGAAAAGATGCATAGATACTTTTGAATCACAAGGAAAAGATAGCACAAGGTCTCTTACATGAAAGAAATCTGTTCTGAACGCCGTCCAAAAGAAAAGGACGGTCATCACTGCTAAATAGCTTCCAAGAGCTATACCAGTCGCAAATATTTCTGACAGTTTCCAGCTATCTGGTAGAGGAGATGGCTTCACCCTATCCTTTGCAATTGTCATAATAGTACCTAAAAAAAACAATAAGGAGGATTGTACCAAAGAAGAACCTTTAGAATTAAGAAGAAAATACTGAATTTATTTAAAATTGGAGTCGTGAGACAGAAATCAAAAACAAGGTTTCAAGTGCGGAAATACGGACCGTCATTCAGGATGGCAATGATTAGCACCATGAAAGGTGGAAAATCAAACTTCCAGATAAGGGTAAGCAGCATGAAACCAAGCTGTAGTAAAGAAACCGCATATAAGTGACTAATGAAATGTAGGAATAGAACTTGTATAAGATATGCACAACGATGAATAGCAAAAGTTAACAGATAACTTACCACAATACGGATTGTTATGGAAACTGCGTAAATCTGCAATGCAATTTCAGTCACTTTCAAAACAGCTAATAACTTTAAACTGATTTCAATCTTTTTATCACGATTAATTCAACATGTAATAAACGTTAGTATGGAAGCGCCTTACTGTATAATTTTTCATTCTCTGAAAGATAGCTCTACTGGTCAATACTGCACTGATAATAACACTAAGACCCGGTTCGGTCAAGACAATATCAGAAGCACTACGAGCTGCATCAGTGGCATCAGCAACGGCTATTCCAATGTCAGCCTTCTTGAGTGCAGGAGCATCGTTTACTCCATCACCAGTCATTCCACATATATGTTTTCTTTCTTGCAAGCGCTTTACAATCTCATATTTATGCTCTAAAACAGCAAGCAAACATCAAAACTTTACGCATATCAAGGACATAAGTTATTGCGGTCTGGTCCATATAATATATCACTTACAAGTTCTGAAATTATTAAAAATAATAAAGTACAAAATAAGTACCAGGGAAGACTCCAGCAAAACCATCAGCTTTTTCTATCAGTTCGTCAATTGGCAGCGCCGCAATCGATTCATCCTTGTTGTTGCCCAATAGAGCAGAGGAAGGGTACATGTTAGTCCCCATTCCCAGACGGCGTCCTGTTTCCTTTGCTATTGCCAGTTGATCACCTGAGAAATCACAAGTATTAATCAGTAAGAATGCAGATTTTTTTTTTTACAAAAATGATAACAAGCGAAATATGATGACTGAAGTTCCAAAAATATGAATTGGGGTAATAATAGTCAATTATGTGCAATCATGTGCATCACAAGTTTGAATCAGTAATATCAAGCTAAGAAAACACTCTCTTCAACTGAATATGTTTTGAAAGATACTTCTATTAGAAAGCCCCACCTGTGATCATTTTGACATTTACACCAAGGTTGAGAGCCCTCGCTATTGTCTCTCCACTGTCATGTCGAGGAGGATCGAAGAGAGGCAAGAGACCAACAAATTGCCATGGACCTCCAGGGATCTCCTTCGTCCCTTCTGGAACTTCCTGGAAATTAAAAAGCATATACATGATAATGGCCCAAAAGATGAGTGACAAATGCCAAAGAAGCACCAGGATATATAGGAGGCTGAGAGGAGAGGACCTGATATGCTACAGCAAGTGCCCTTAAACCTCTCTGCGCATACTTATCTATCGCATCATGAACCCTACGCTCAATGCTAGACTTGTTATGTGCGAGATGCAGAATCTGACAACCATGTCACAATCATGAGTCAGGGAAAGTGATGAAGAACCAGTATGCAAGAGGCTTGTAAGTGAGATGTACCTGCTCTGGTGCACCTTTGCTGACTCGGTGCATTTTACCTTCATTATCAATGTAAGTCAGAGCTGTACGCTTATCGGTTGGATTGAAAGGGAGGAAGTGAACTTCTTGAATCCCAGCGCGTGCCTATTGGTAGAGAAAATAAGAAGAAAGGCCAAATAAAACAGAATAATTAGTAAATACTAACCCATTTGAGTTGAACTAATCTTATGGTCCATCATCTTCTCTTACCTCTGATGCATCATCTAGCATTCCAACTATAGCAGTGTCTATCGCGTCTTGGTTTTCAATCCTGGAGGCTCGGGCCGCCATTAGAATAACAGCAGCTGGATTTACTCCTTCCATGAAAACCTGAGAGAGGTATAAAATGCTCAAGGTACAAGAGTAGGAAAGGAACAATAGAAAGAAACTAAAATGTTAAAAATTAGCTAGACATCATTTTTCACTCAACAAGAAACACCTCAGCCACTTAAAGAACTTCCAAACCTCAATAAGATTTTTATCAACGGAGAGTTTGTTCAGTGTGAGAGTTCCGGTCTTGTCACTGCAAAGTACATCCATTCCAGCCATTTCCTCAATCGCGGTCATTCTCTTGGTGATAGCCCCCTGAAAATGATGTTCCAATAGCACAATTAGCACCAACAAAACCTATCAATTAATAACATCACATGAAATATAACTCTGAACCAACCTGCTGAGACAAGCGATGGGAGCCAATTGCCATTGTCACTGAAAGCACTGAAGGCATGGCTATGGGAATCCCTCCAATCAGAAGAACCAGAAGATTGTCAATCCCCGTACGATAAGTGCGGTGTTGAATTGGGTACATTACGATGATCTCTATTACTATCCCAACAGCTATTGAACATATGCAGAAATTCCCAATTGCAGTCAAAACCTGAGCATCAATTAACCAACATCAAACCCCAAGTAAACACAACAATAAGATAAACAGTTACAGTGAACGACAACAAATATGAGAGTTTCATTGGAAAGTTCCTCACCTTTTGGAAATGACCAACTTGGTTTGTAGTATCCACTAGGTGAGCAGCTTTTCCAAAGAACGAATGGACTCCGGTAGCAATCACCACTGCTTCTATTTCACCCTGTTTACAAGTTGATCCAGCGAAGACACTATCCCCTGCGTTCTTCGTTACTGGTAAACATTCACCAGTAAGAGCAGACTGCAACCACAAAACAGAATAGAACATCCAACAATTATAAACCAACATAATTCTATAGATTCAACTTCCATTCATAAACTGCAATTGTAAGACTAAACACACCTGATCAATTTTCAAAGGATCTCCATCAAGTAGACGGACATCAGCAGGGATTATATCACCAAGCTTGATACTGACTATATCTCCAGGAACGAGAACAGCTGCATCTTCCTCTTTCCACCGTCCATCACGAAGGACCTAATTAAACAAACACAACAAGTTATGATCTGATTAACCATGGTACATTCATCACAATTCCACCATCAACATCCCCACCACCACCAACACCATCCACCCACCATCATCATTCAGTAATTAGAAAAATTAGGAGAATCCCAAGATGCTAAACCAGTAGTAATAAACACCCCCCACCCTACCAACACCACCAGCTACCCACAACAATCATCCATCAATTAGAAAAATCTAGAAACCCCCAAGATACTAAACCAGTAATTAACACAATCAACACCATATAAAACCTAAAAACCAAGAGAGGCAGAAGTGGGTTTCACCTTAGATTTAGGAGCAAGATGAGCCATCAAACTAGCAGCAGCATTTCCTGCGCTATTCTCTTCAATAAAACTGATAGTTGAGTTGATTAAAAGAAGTACAGTAATCCCTAAGAAATCTTGCCAATCCGGTGGTTTACCCTGCAACAAAACCCAAGTGGTAGAAATTAACACACAAGACAAACCCAAACCCAAATCTGTACACAGAAAGAAAGTAGTACCAATGAAAAAACATATACAGAGTACTTACTCCTCCATAAGTAAGGCCTATAGACATAAGAGCTGCTGCCTCCATTACCCACGACAGCGGATTCCACATAAACGATAAGAACTTCAACAGCTTACTCTCCTACACACCAAAACAAAGATTAAGCAAAAAAGAAAATCCCAGATGAAAACAACAAAAACAGAGAAGAACCCAATCAACAAAAACCTCCTTCTCTTCGAGTTTGTTGTAACCAAATATCGCTAATCGCTGTTGAGCATCTTCATTAGAAAGCCCTTGTTTTTTACATCTCAAACTTTCAAGCACTTGTTCAATAGGTATCTCCACCTGAAACAAAAAAAACAACAAAAACCCACGAATCAAAAACCTCAGAAAATCAAACCCAGAAACTAACAAGATGGAAAAACAAAAAAACAGAGAAAAAAATAACTAGAAATTTTTGAGTAGTAGTACCAGGTCAACAGATTCTTTGAGGATTTCCTCCATCACGCCATGATTCTCATCCATTCTTCCTTCAAAAACCCTGATTATAACCTTACTAAGAAGAAAAACTCAGAAGAAAAACAGAGCAGAGACCATGGTAAAGAGAAATCAAGAAGAAAAATCTGAGAAGATTTTTGTAGAGGAAGGTGGTGAGGTGAGAAAAAAAGCTGAGAACAGCTGTATTATATATGAAGGGGGGGATTTGAGCAGAGGAGCAGTAGAGAGAAGAAACAGAGACAGAGTGAGACTGTGAGAGACGGTTAGGAAAAAGGGACGCGGTGGGTATTTTGGGGATATTTGACGAAAGATAAACGTTTGCGATTTTCCGTACGAGTTTGATTTGTTTGCGTACTCCTCTCTCCTGCCTCCTCCGGTTTTCCATGATCTCTCGTCCTCCTTGATGTGTCTTGTCTTTGTGTGGAGTATGGAGTCTGTGGAAAGATTGGAAGGATCTAGATTCTTTTTAGGGCTGGTTTTATGCCCTTGGGAAGGCCAGGATTGGAGTACGTGGAGGAATGAAGTCTCATGCGCCAATGAGACTGTGCATGCCTTTGGGCAGTTTTTGTGGGTGAATCCCATCTTGTAAAAAAAATGGGGGTCTTGAGTCTTGGTGCATGTTATGTCACATCTTGCTTTTGACATTTCTTATGTGAGTCTCATTTAATTCTTTATCTTATAGACTTATAGTATTCTTTATGTTTGTGAGAGTTGGACTTTTCCGACTTTTAATAGCTTCAGCTGTAAAGAAATTATTTGAGTAAATCTTTCCAATGATCATGCACTTGCAGTTGTCTTTGCTTTGTTTACGATCCTCAGCACTTAAAACTAGGGGTTTCTAATGAGAGTTTGTTAGCCAATTTTGTGGCCGAGCTTGATCAACCGAGAGTATGAGTATCCATAAGGTTTTGAGAAGGACTGAAGAAAATCAGTTGATGCATAAAAGATTTGAGAGAAACTTTTATATTTTTAGTGGGACAGTCTATCAGTATTTGTAACCGTGAGTCCTTTTCTCCAAAGAACTCGACAGAATTCCCCCTTGACCATAAGAAGAAAGATTCTTTGATAATTCATCATTTCAAAAGGTAACAGAGCCCGATAGTAGTGGAATGAAAGGGTGGAGGATGCAGATATGATCATTAATTCGGGTTGATGGTTGAAATCCAATCCTCGGTGGCAGACAACGACCAAGAAAAGAAGAGTGGAAGTCGTTGAGTAAAGTGGATGAATTAGAAGCGAAGCTTGTATCTTTTGTGTGACCAAGTTTATGACTATCGACTTTTTGGAGTACTCTTTTCCAAAAGAACTCGACAAATTCCCCACTAAGCATGGCAACCATAGAACAGTGAACAAAAGTAGAAAGATTCTCTTGTAATTCTTCATTTCAAATGGTAACACTGGGAGATACTAGTGGAATGAAAGGCTGGAGGAGTTTGAGAAGCAGATGTGATCATTAAAACTTGTTGATGATTATAACAGTCAAAAAAGGAGAGGGTTTTATAGTAAAGAGAGATTCAAGATAAGTTGGGAGGGAGGTAGGGGACAAGAACCGAGATGAAAAAGATGACGGCAAGACTGGATGACGGGGGAGAGTCACAGAGGAAGCTGTACCTGCAGAGAAAAAGCTCACAAGGAATTAATGAAAATGAGAAGCCCAAATCAGGCTTTAAATCAAGCCAGCCAGGAAGAGAGAAAGGTTACTGAGTACCCATTTAAGAGACTTATACAAAATCAGAGGTTATAGAAACAAAAATCTTTGGAAAATTCTAGACTACCGAAGACACAAAAGAGAAGAATCAAAGAAAAAAATTCACTACTACAAACCAAGTGACTTTCTTTTTATCTTGAGAAAGAAACTTAATCCTTGAAACCTGTTAGATATTCAGGATATAAAACCACTTTATTCCAGGACATAAAGCACACTGGATTGAGAGATTAAGAGCAGTTTATGACCAACAAAGTCTAAAGAAATGTACAAGTAAAACGAAAAACGAATAAAAACTAAGAACGATTATTCTTTATGTTTGTCACGAGAAGAGAGTTTTGGATTGTTGGTTTCTTTATGTTTGTGAGGGGAGGTTTCTGAAAATGGATGTTTTTGTAGGGTAATGGGTCAAGGATCCTGGGGATAGCTCACTATGTACATTGTCAACATATGTGGTAAAAGCCAGAGTCGTAAATGATAAAAAAAATTACGAGGGGTTTAGACAGTGATGGGGGCATGGGGATAAATAATCCGGCTTGATTGAAGTATACTTAGATTAATTGGGGTATATCCAAATTTAAATAGATCTAGTGCTCTTGTTAAGGGGTGGCCAAAATTGGTGATTTTACTTCAATACCCTTGAACTAAATTAAACCCTAAAATCAAAAACTAAAAAACTCTAAATCTTCCCTAATCTCTGTGCTCTTCCTCTTCATCTTCTTCCATTTCTTCCATCAACCGAAAATCTTCAACATTGATTTTCCAAAAAATTGGTTGATTCTACCGGTGAAAAGAAGACTCCAAGTGATGTCTAAACTCAAACCCATCATTGTGTTGTGTGATTTGGTTGTTATATGATTGTTTTTTTTTTTTTTTTGTAGGCAAAATATTATTGAAAAGAACTAACTGTTATCCACCTGGGTGGAATCAATTACATTCGGAATTCCGGTACTGAACTTAGAATCAATGCAAATTAAATTGATCAACTTTTGTGTGATGTTGGATTTTGTGTACGTCGTTGTTGTTCTAGCTTTTCTTCCTTCTTTTGCCAAGTAATCAGCGACTTCATTCCCTGTTCTTCTCGTGTGAGATACCCTGAATTTGTTGAAGACCTTTGCCATTTCCTTGAGCTCTTCCAGTATGTTCCTGCATTGCCAATCCATATTCATATTACCACCTTCCATGTAGTCCTTTATGTCCTGATTATCTCCTTCCAATATTATGTTTGTGAGCCCTTTCTGAATAGACCGTCGAACTGCTTCCTTTGCTGCCATGCATTCCGCCATAAGAACTGATGTAGCCACTGTTGTAACTGTATGAGCCGACCCAAAGCTGCCATTTTGATCTCTGTCAATAATTCCCAATCCTACTGTTGTCTCCCCTTCTTTGTAAGAAGCATCGTAGTTTACTTTTATCGTTCCTTCTGTCGGTGGTAACCATTGTTGTTTTTCTGCCGTCTGTCGATTCTTTGGCCCCTTCTTTGTAATCTTGGTAAACACCATATTCTGTACTGTTATTTCATTTTCTATCTTTCTGGTCAAATCTCTTACAGACAATTTATGTTCCGCGAAGACCGTATCACACCTTGATTTCCAAATATTCCAAGTTACGATGCCACACACTGCTACCCAATCTATCATATTCCTATCCCAGCCTACGGGGTTAGTGAACCAGGTTTTTATCCACTCTAGTAGATTATGATTGTTTCATATTCTGAAAGCTCTAGCTAGACCAAACCAGACTGCCCTTGTATAAGGGCATTCCATCAAAAGATGTTTAGTGGTTTCCCTGTTTGACTCGCACATTGGACACTTATCTGTTTCTATTTCCATTCGATTTGCCAAGATATCTCTCACCGGGAGACATTCTGTAGCACATCTCCAAAGGAAGAGTTTGATTTTATGAGTTGTTTTAATTTTCCAGATTTTACTAAGGGGGTTTGACATAGACATGGTTACATTAACCTTATCGAGATAGTCATAAGCCGAACTGGTGGAGAATTTTCCATTTTTGGTAAGGCTCCATCTGTAGATATCTTCTCCAATTAACCTAGGTCTAACACAACTAATAAGGTTTACCGTCTCCTGATCAAAAATTTCAAGCAAAAGAGCGGTGTTCCAGTCCATCCTAATAAAGTCCCACATGTGCCTTATTTTATTTATACCCAATTCCTCTACCCTCACAGACTCGAAATGAATAAGGTTCTCCATCCTAGGAACCCATTTTACTTCCCAGATATTGATTTCCGAAGTTAGCGCTATGTCCCACACTCCCAATCTCTTCACATTTTCCAGGCCCTCTCTAATTCCCGACCATGCCACCGATCCCTGTTTTTTGGTATTTCCTTGTAGCGTGTTTTTATTGTGGAAGTATCTCGATTTGTATATTTTCGCCCACAGGGCCTCCGGCTCCGATATCATTCGCCAAGCCAGTTTATTCTGCATAGCCTCGTTAACCAGTTTCATTTTTTTAAAACCTAGACCCCCATGTTTTTTCCTTTTTGTCATAAATCCCCATCCCTTAATGTAGCAACCTCTTTTCTCCTCTTTTTTCCCCCACCAGAAATCCCTTTGTAGACCGGTTAAGATGTTTAAAGTTTTAACAGGTATCGGAAAGCAAATCATTTGATAGATAGGTATCGATTCCAAAGTTGATTTAACGAGTACCGATCTACCCGCCTGATTCAGGATCACAGTTTTCCATCCCTTCAGCCTAGCCCTGAACTTTGCAATCAAATTAGCAAAATTTAGATGTCTAGGTTTTTGGAAAAACAGCGGAGCTCCCAGATAGGTGTCTTTTAGGTTCATTTTTTTTCATCCTGGGAGTTCTAATTAAAGTTCTACTCAGTCTCGACGCTAGATTGGGAGTATGGAATACTCCCGATTTTTCCAGGTTTATCATTTGGCCCGACAATTCTCCAAAATCCTTTAGAAAATTCATAAGATTCCTAGATTGTCGCATATCTGCCTTAGTGAAGATCAGGATATCGTCTGCAAACAAAAGGTGATTTATCGACGGACAATTTCTTGCAATCTTAATCCCTGAGATTTGTTTTTTGGACTCCGCATTTTGTAGCATTCTTGAGAGAACTTCCATGCTTATTAGGAATAGATAAGGGGATAAAGGGTCCCCTTGTCGTATTCCACGCGAGGGGTAGAAAACTTTTCCTGGTGTTCCGTTAAGAAGGACCGAGATGGCCGTGGTGCTTATGCACTGGTATACTAAGTCACACCAGTGATCGGAAAATCCCATTTTCTTGAAGATCTTGATCAGATAGTCCCATTCTACCCTATCGAAAGCTTGGCTCATATCAATTTTTAAACCCTGGTATCCCTTTTTTCCTTTTTTTCATAGCTTGGGTAATTTCATGTGCTATCAAGATGTTATCCGCAATCTGTCTTCCCGGTATGAAAGCCGCTTGACAAGGAGATATGATTGTATTTAGATGCGGTTTTAATCTGTTTGCCAAAATTTTGGAGATGGCTTTGTACACCGTGTTACACAAGCTTATAGGTCTAAAGTCATCCGGAGTAGTTGGGTTTTCTTTTTTCGGGATGAGAGTGAGGAATGTTTGATTAACCTCTTTAAGAAGGAAACGAGTTTCAAAGAATTTCTTAACAAGGGAGGTGACTTCACTCCCCACTATTTCCCAGCTTTTTTGAAAAAAGATAGCAGGATAGCCATCCGGTCCCGGAGATTTAGATGGTGGCATTGCAAAGAAGACTTCTTTAATTTCCTGGTCGGTGGGGATAGCCACCAGGTTGGCATTTATCTCTTCCGAGACCCAATTAGGGATTAGGTTCAAGATTTCCTCCTCTTTTCCCATTCTTCCATTATGTTCTGACGTTGCTATTTCCTTAAAATGATTTTTGAGAATTTCCGCAACTTCCGATAGCTTTCCTTTCCATTCCCCTATAGCATCCTTTAACTTAGAGATTTTGTTTCTTCTGTATCGAGCTGCCGTTTTTAGATGAAAGTATGCAGTATTCCTATCTCCTAATTTGATTTCATTATCTCTCGATTTTTCCTTCCAGAATTGTTCCTCTATGTTTTTCCACTTGTCTAATTCCATCACCAGTTTCTTCCACCTCATTCTAGTCTCAACATCATGATTGGAATTGTGGTAGCACTTGTCGAGTTCTTCCTTCACCATTCTCAAGTTTTTGGTTGTATTACCAAAAACACCCTTATTTCATTCTTTTAAACTCATCTTGAGATTCTTTAGCTTAGAAACAACTCTAAAGCCCGGGGATCCTGGTATAAAACTTTCTCAGTATTCCCGGATAAGCATGAGGCAAGATTCATCTTCAAACCACATAGCCGGAAAACGGAACGGTTTAAATCCCGACATAGAGTCACGGTTAAGCCGAAGGAGGATAGGACTGTGGTCGGATCCAATTGGAGGTAGGTGAGTGAGAAAAGAATCCGGATAGTTGGTTAGCCACTCAATATTTGAAAGAGCTCTATCTAGTCTTTGTTCTATATTGCCTTCTGTTCTCTGATTAGACCAAGTAAATTGGTTTGTTCCTTCGAAACCTAGGTCCATCAGACCCGTTTCATTCACTAAAGCCAACACTTCAGTTACCTCAGAATTCTGACCTCCATTACCTCCTATTTTATCATAAGGGTGGAGAATAACATTCAGGTCCCCTAAGAGGACCCACGACATACTTTCCGCCCTGCGGGCCACCTTATTGATAAACTTCCAGGGTTCAATATTGTACCCATGATACGGACTCCCATAGAAGAAAGTGTACAACATTTCTTTTTTGGTATTGTCGTCCATTATGAGAGCGTTTATCATATTCTTATTGCTCTGAACCACTTCTAGAGCGACATTCTCACTCCAACCTAGAGCCAGACCACCCGCACTACCAACCGGCGGGACTAACCACCAATTGTGCAGTTGACATCTTTTAAACAAGGAAATGACCGAGCTATCCTTCGCCTTAGTTTCAGACAGGAACACAATGTCTACAGAATTAGAGAAAACCAAGTCCACTAGGGTATCCCTTGGTAGTTTTTTTGCTATCCCTTGGCCATTCCATTCCAGGGTATTCACCATTGCCCTAAACCGCAAAACCCACCCGTTCTTACATGCCCAAGTCCACTCGTTAAAAAATAAATTTAGGGCCCACTCATCTACCTTGTAGTTTTCCTTATAGGCCCCAAACTTTAATCTCACTCTGATCCCCCCACAGAGATCCCCTACAACAGTCCTACAAGGACTCCCACTCTTCCTATAGTCAGATGGTTATAAAGAGAGGCAGTAGAGCAACCTGTCACTAGAATTTTTCTTAATTTTCCTGAAAGTTTTGTCCGAATTCTCCCTCAAAAGGTTCTGAAAAAGACTATATTTTCTAAGGTTCAAGAGGTCACATTTATTTATATAAGGAGTACAAGAAATTATAAAAATGTAGCAGCTAGTCCTAGTTGGAACTATCCTGATACAAATAAACAATCTATTTCTCCTATTAAGACCTTTGATACTAGAACATAGACATAATAGACTTAAGATAACAGTGCAAGCATCTGTAGTTCTGTTATTCTCTTGATTTCTATCCTTTCCCAAAAAGTTGTTGATGCCTTCTACTGTTTGTTCATTCCACACTGTTACTACACTTTCTTCATTGCTTTCCTTACTGGTACTACTACTTCTTATATCTTGTTCTTCTTTTTCCTTGATGTTTACCTCACTGTTCTTTGTTTTAACTTGTAACCAATCCCCACCTTGTTCATCATTATCCTCGTACCCGATCCATTTCTCGTAACCCGGCTGCATCTTTACTACAATCACATAACATGTAATCACATTTGAGCACCATTTAATACAATATCTCATGTAACTCCCATTCTTAATCTTTTCTGTCACAGGTTCAATATTAATAGTATGGATTCCTTCCAACCGTTGCTTATAAGGGCTTAGATAGTAACCCAGATGTTTATGAATAGAAACCCAATTATTTTATAACTTTTCTTTGATCACCAGCTTAATTATTTTATAGTTAGTAAGCAAAAAAATATAGAAATGAATTTTAGAGAGATATACCTGAGTGGTTGAGGTACCAGAGTGGTTGTAGCAAGGCGCAGATCCATCAATCTAGTCATTTTCAATGGGTTGAAAGAGGTCTACTGTTGCATCATCCAGGAGATCACGACTGTTTGCAATTTCTGGGTTTTCTAGGGGATAAAATTGGTGTGGTAGGTAGTTGACATGCATTCCTGTTTCGGATTCATTTTGATCTTGCCCCTCCATCATCACTTTGTCTATCTGAGACGTCTTCTTAATTCTCTTAGGAACCTTCTTAACTCTCCCTTTCGAATTTTTTTTGTATTGTCCAATGACTTGATTAATTTCATTAGGGACAAACTCTTCCTGTAGTACCTCATTTGTGTTTGCCGTATCTTTCCCTCTGCCTGCAGCACATCTCGTAACTGATGGATTCTTACCCGGGACCGTGATTGCATAATCTCCATCAATAATATGAGTTTTCTTCCCTTTTCTGCCACTTGTTTCCTACGGTATTTGTATCTCTTCTCCAAATAGTTGTCTCATTAGCATCTGTTGTGGAGCTAATACTTTTGGGCTGTTGAGATCCTCAGCGAATCCCATAGCTTCCGAGAAGTTAGCTGTCGAAGAGCCTCCAATGTTGATTGATGGTGGTGAGTGCAGACCAATAGGAGTACCCAGCAGTATTGTTTGTTGATTGGTTCTATTTCTGGAAAATGGGTTCGAAGATAACCCATGATTTCCTTGATTTGTTTTTTCTCCATTATCCAACTCGTAAGAGTTAGCAGCCATACTCATAGGTGCAAGGTTGAGTTCAAGATCAGCAGATTGTACGTCATAAGTGTGCTGAATCGGATCGAAAAAACCCGGTCCAAATAACGAGTTGGGCATAATACCGGGTTCAGCAAATCCAGGTGGAAACAAAAGTGTTTCAGGTAGACAAGCCAACTCATTGAGCGAGTTGATTTGAAAACGCGCTTGAGTAGCGACCGACGAGCATCCGATTCTAGTGGAATCCAGGGTATTGATTGGTTGGGTATTGATATTGAAAGATATTGGTGGCGGCATAGCTAGTTGGGTTACAGAATCGGAGCTACTCGATGTTCCCCAAAGATATTGCCTCAAGGGACCATAATCATATCTGTTTGTTTTTTGGTTCTGTTGAATATCCAACGGCGAATTTGGGCTCGACTGCCTACTTCTTATCCTAGGGTTAAAGCCGATGCCATCATTAGAAGTTATGTTTTGTTGTGGTTCCGTCACCTGTGTTTGCACCTCATCAATTGGTTACCGTATAGTCTCCGATACGTTCATCGTGAAAGCTGGTATTGTGCTTAGCAGGGGCTGAAATTGATGACCGTTGAGATTATCGATCAGTTCTTGTGGAACAAGTTGTACATCACCACATCTAGCAGTTGGATGATCTATTATCCTGCACCTAGAGCAAAGTCTTCTAGGCATCTTATCAAACCAGAGGTCCACCGTTATTTCCTGTTCCGCCATCGTCATCTTCACTTTCCTAGGTAGGGTTTTTTTGCATATCCATCTTTACTAAAGCACGGACCGATCTTATTCTGTTAGCCGGGTAGCCATCCTTAGGGTCCATTAATTTCACTTCTTCATCGATTCTTTCTGCTATCTTCTCCGGCATCCCGTTGAAATGATGTTGAGGAAGAAGTTTGTTGAGGTTAGCCCACATGTATTCATATCTCATACATACTTCAGCCGGCGGAACAGTACCATTATTAATTCGAGTTTCCAATAGGTAGCCCTTGAAAGGCCATGGACTTCCCCTTGCAACAAAACCAACATCATCTCTTGATTTTAAAGTAATGACCATTCGATTTTCCCCTCTATTATCACATAACACATGCAGAACAGCTGGTTCATATGAAAGTCCAAAAATTTCCTTACAGTCGGCGTTGATGGTGTTTTGAGGGTATAGGTACGGACAGTTTAGATTGCATATTACCATTTGTTGTAGGTTTTGATAACACTTAGCATCTGTTTCATCATCAATCACCAGAGTTGGTTCAAGGTTTTCCAAAAGGTTAAGATTGATTGCTAGTTTTGAAGCCATAGAAGAGATCTCATCGGTTTTAGAGGTATCCATTTTTTGTGTATACAAAGAACGATGAAAACTTGGGATTTTTCTAAGTTGTTTCCAGAAAATGGTGAGACAGTTCGAGAGTTTGTGAAGCATTATATCGATGTAGATATTCCACAGTAATCATATTTGCATCTCCACCTCCATTAATATCCTTGTATGGTAGTTACTGCAACACATTCAATTCAAACAAGAGCATGTATGGGTTTTTGAATGAAGGTATGGTTACCCTAATATTCAGGGCTTTGAACGGGTATACGTAAATTCCGGGTGGATGGATTTTCTGGGTTTCTTAAGATTCAGGTTAATAATTGCTCAAAAGAAGATCTTAAAGAACACTATTTTTGCTTTGAATGGGTATTGAATCCGTTGAAAATGAGTAGATTGACCAGATCTTTGCGTTACTGCTCCACCATGTTTCTCAACACTCAGGGAAAGAGTAGTTAGTTCATGAGAAGACAGATACCAAAATCAAGGAGAAGGTGAAGAATTTAACGCATAAGAGTTAAAATTGAGTGTTCACCTACCAAGAACAAAAACAAAGCAAGATATTTTATGTTGTAATAGTAATAAGCCAGTAAACCAAAACAGAAAGTCGAAAATAATGAAAGAAAAAAAAACAAAGGAGAAAGGTAGAAGAAAACCATGAATGTGATGAAAAAGTAGCTGATGATCCAAAGGAGGCGTCCACAGAAGAAGATGATCAAACCCTAAATTAGTCAACAGCAACGGACAGAGTCAAGGAGAGAGAGTTGGAGTGTTTTTATATGATTGTTATATTAGGTTAGAAATCAAAAATTATGATTTATGTGTCTTTAGTCGGCAAGGTCGTAACATGCATATCTTGCCGACTTTTCATAATAGCCATGGCGACTGTAAAAAAAAATTCAACAGCCGGCAAGGTCGTAACATGCATATCTTGCCGACTTTTCATAATAGCCACAACAGCCGGCATGGTATTTTTCAACAGCCGGCGAGGTTTTTTTCTCAACAACCGGATATATTTTTTTGTAGACCTTGCAGACTAATATTAATCGTCTCTTTGCGTGTCAAAAAATAAAGTCGACATTGTTATTTAAAAAGAACCTTGCCGGCCAAAGTTAGTCGGCATGGTCTTCATTCGCCGACCTTGCCGACTTTTCATACTTTCAGAACCGAAAGTGTTGATTTCTGATCTAATTTTGAGTATGATTTCATACAACAACTTTGCAATCCCATTTTTAGAAGTGTTTGGGTAGTGTGCTTTCATTTCCGTTGCAAAAGATTTTCTCAAAACAATTTTTTTTCCTCAAAAATCTTCCCAAATAAGTTCAATAAAAAACAAAATTTCATTTCATAAGTTTTAATCTACTCAATTAATCAATCTAAACTCAATTAATTAAGCTAATCAGAATTTTTTTAGTGTTAATTAAACAACGGTATATTAGCCATTTAGAAAATACATGGTTAAGGGGTGGATTCTTTTACTTTGAAATGACCCAGGTTTTGTCTCATTAGGTATACCCCAATCAATCCAGGATAAATAAGATTTTTTTTTTGAAGCACGTAAATATTAAAAAGGAACTAAATAGAGATTACACGGGGGAATTTAATTCCCGTAGAGTCGCTTAAGAGAATCTGAGAAAGAAAAGGTGATCTCATATCGTTGTCGAGTAGTTTCCTTCTTCGCTCTTATCTGCCGCGAAGTTTGCTATACCATCGACTGCTTGGTTGCCTTCTCTATAATTGTGTTGAATGTGGTGGGAAGGTATTTGGCGCATTCGTTGTTTGATTTATGCAATCATTTGAGATATATACCAAGGAGCCTCCGCCATGTTTTGATAAAGCGCATGAGATTATTAGAGTCCGTTTCGAATACCACTATTGGCCATTGTCTTTCCATCGCTATTCTGGTTGCTAGTACGGTTGCCCATGTCTTTGCCGTCAGCGCAGTAGTTAAACCTAGAGGTTGTGCAAGAGATATAATGGTTTGTGCGTTGAAGTCCCTGCAAATAAATCCTGCTCTATCCATACATGGATGGCCTCCATCAGCTCCATCTGTGTTTATTTTTATCCAGCCTGAATCCGGAATAGACCATCCAACTTGAATGATTGTAGTTGTTCTTGTGATGGTTGTTGCAATCGTTGTTGTCGGATCTCCAGGTAGCACCGGTGGAGAGATTTTTCTTGCCCATTCAAATTTTTGTTGTTGTGCTAGAGCTGTCCTCAAGATGTTTTCTTGGTGTCATTGGGATTGGTTGAATACAAGTTCATTTCTGGTTGTCCATAGCGCCCAAAAAAGAAAACAGAAGGATGTGATGGTAAGTATATTGGCTGAAGCTTGTAGAAGATGAAATATGGTTATTTGAGGATTTAAGGTGATGAATTGGTTGTTATGTTGAAAATTGGTTATTGGTATGCGGTTTAAAAGGTTGATCCACGCCGCTATTGCAACATGACATTGAATGAGTATGTGCATGACCGTTTCTGGTGCGGAGTTGCATCTGGGGCACATGTTTGAACTGGTGAGGTTGATGTGGTGTAAAAGAGAGAAAGTTGGTAATCCATCGTTGATAGCTTTCCACAAGAAAAACTGAATTTTTGGAGGACATGGTAAGGTCCATAGAAATTTGGTGACTGGGAGGGGATTTATGGTTGTATGGTTATCTTGTTGGGCTAAATAGTTGTATCCAGAAGCAGTGGTGAACAAGATGTTGACATGTGTCATTATATTTATGAGAATCGAACTCTTTTGGGGTTTTACAGAGGTTTCTGAAAATGTGTTTATGTTTAAATAAGGTTTCAAAGTAATGGGTCAAGGATTCAAGGGTCCTGAAGATAGCTCACTTTGTACATAGTCTATTTGTTATCAGAACGTGTATATCGGGAAAGAAAGTCTAGTAAAGTGGTTATATGTGTCTAAGGTGTTAATTTGAGTTCGAAATTCGCCGTATTCTAATTTTTGTTTTCATAAATAAGAAAAAAGTAACTTGGGGATAGCTCTCTTTGTACATTGTCTATTTATTATTGGAGTGCATATCGGGAAAGCAAGTTTAGTAAAGTGGGTATACGTGTCTAAGGTGTTAATTTGAGTTCGAAATTCGTCGTATTCTAACTTTTATTTTCATATCAAATAAGAAAAAAAAAGTAAGGAAATTTTAAGAAAATGCCATATTTTGGTTTTCCGGTTTCATAAAGTGCCACCGTTTCTTTTCAAAATTTATTAAATGCCACTATTGTTAACTTACCCTTTAGGACCCACATGTTTGGTGTTTTACGTTGACTTGGTCAAAAAATGTGTCGTATTTTACATGTTTACCCTGGAAAAATCTTTTATACTTATCACAGATTCACAATCTCGTGATTCTTATCACCAGTAAACATAAAGGAAATATTTTTTTGCCAGCCCCAAGGAGTGCTAATTGAGAATGAAGATTAGGGGTAAGTGAACAGTTTCAGTGATTGAACTCAGGGAGAAGATGATGGAGTTGTAGTTGATTGAACTTAGGGAGAAGAAGAAAGTGATGCCTCTATAGGTGATATTAGGGTTTCAGTGAGAGTCGATGATGAAGATGAAGATCATGAGTCTGAGATTGAGAGAAATTGAATATAATCAGGATAATTAACCGTCGTGGTGTCGATTTGTGTGTTGATTCAAACTTAGCAGATATGGTAAGTTGAATTTATGGTTTCTTAAATTATCTCTAATTTCGTGTCAAAGGATTTGTTCTTAATTGAGCTATGGATGGATGTATAGGGTTTAATTTTAGTTCCTATAACAAATCAAATTGGAAATTATGGTTCATCCTAAATTAGGGTTAACTGTTTTGGAAATGGGGATCTGGAGGAAGAATTGAGTTACAAGGAACATTTGTTGATGAGGTTTAGGTCACATGTGAAGGACACAAAGAAGCTGTTGACGTGGTTCTGTAGATTGGTTAGTGAAGATATGGGGTGTTGTTTGTGTATTGAACTGGTGATATAGATGAAGCTGTTAGTGAACTTAAATTGAAATACATTGATATGTCTAATGACTGGTTGCTGGTGGGAATGATGAAGATAAGGTGTTTTAAGCTAAACTAAGGTATTTTGTTGTTGTTGTGTGTGTTAATAGATTGAATGGTTTGGACAACTAGAGCTATAATTTTTTTATATTTGATTATTTTTCATTTGTAAAGTTGTTTTTCCGATCTTTGATTTCTTATTAATTGCTTTCAGTCTCATGTGCAACTGTGTATCATGGTCTTTGGTGCATATTGGTATGTTCTCTTTTCATGTTAGCATTTTGCATATCTTGTTTGTATAGACCCGGCACCGACGAAAGTTTGTTTTTGTTGCTTCAATGTAACCCTCCTGCAATAGATTGGAAACGACGTGTTCTCATGGTTTTGGAATTGTTACTAATCTTCTTTTGAGTTGTATTAATTTAGATCTGCCTCACGACTTAGCTCGATAATGACTCGCTATGCTGACTTGATTTAACTCAGTTATAGTGAGACGATTCGAGGGCGTAGATGTCTTTTACTAAGTTGGATAACTACCACCTATGCACTAACTGATGTTGATAGTTTTTTTGATAGAAAAAACGGGGTGGAAAAAGTTAAACGTGTGGCATTAAATAAATTCTGGAAAAAAAACGGTGGCACTTTCTTAAATATGAAATTGAAAGTGTGGCACTTTATTCTGGGGATAGCTCTCTTTGTACATTGTTTATTTATTATCGGAGTGTATATTTGGAAATCAAGTCTAGTAAAGTGGTTAAAGGTGTCTAAGGTGTCAATTTTAGTTCGAAATTTTTTATATTCTAACTTTTGTTTTCATATCAAATAAGAAAATAAGTATCATGGGATAGATCAGTTTGTACGTTGTCTATTTATCATCGAAAACGTGTACATCGGGAATGCAATTCTAGTATAATAGTGTGGTAAACTTTAAAGGTGTGTAAGATGTCAATTTGAGTTCAAAATTCGTCATATTTTAACTTTTATTTTTCATATCATATAAAAAGAATCATGAGAATCTGCGAATACGGTACACCTACGTCGACTAGATCTGATTGATTCTCAAAAAATCCAATTCAATAAGTTACTGATGTTTCAAATTGATATCCTAGGTCATAAATATTTTTTTTTTAAATGAGGTGTTTTTACCATTTATGAAAATACTTGGCATAAATCACAGGCAGGGTGATTGATTATTTCACTGGCTTGCATCATCAACACATTAATTCCACTGGCTTTCATCGCTTACAAGATAGTGCCACTAGCTTGGATCATCAATATAAAAATGTTATAAACTTATCTCTCTGGTATACTTTGAATTTACATTGTCTTCATAATGATGCCATCCATCTTGCATCAATAGAATATAGACGCCACCATCTCAAGATGATGCACGATGCTTGCATCTTGATGCCATCACTAACATATTGATGTTATGAGCCTACCTCAACTCCTATACTAATGCCATGAGCGTGCATCATCTACTGAGTGACACCACTAACTTGCGTAATCAATGAATTGACGTCATTACCTTGTAATCAATGAATTGACGTCATTACCTTGCATCATTTATGAAGTGGTGCATAGTCACTAGACGGATGAAAACATTTTACATGATCACTCATAAATGATTGTTGTCATTAAGGATATCATCGCAATGTCCGTTCATTACTATCAACATCCATAGCTCTCATGCACCAAAATCAAGTTATTAGCGCTCTTTCTTTCCTTTTTCCTTTTTTTCTTCTTCTTGAATCAATTTGTTTTAAGGTTGAGATGGAATGAAACTAACTTTATTGAAGTTTTTCATAGTCATCCATCAACATTGTTCGCTCGATGCCGGTGAAATTGAATGCTGTGATAAACTCTAAGAGAGTGGGAGATGAATTAATAACCATGAGTGTTTAACTTACTAAACTCCAACATCAGTTCTTAGATATCATATACTTACTTGGAGATTGAAAGGCAACTGTTGAATGGTGAAAAGAACATAAATGCTAGTTGATGTCATATAGATGGAAAACGTCATTTTTTGAGAATTATTGATTATCAATAATCAAAATTGAGTTTTGAGTTGAACTTCTTAGAGACTTTATCTAAAGGCTAAGTAAGTACGTACTTTATTTAGTTATATGAGTCTCACTAGTCTTATCATACTTATGCCTATTAGTAGTCTTATCATACTTATGCCTATTAGTCTGGCTAGTCACATGCATGTTGAGTTATAGGAGTCGTACCGATTACTCAATAGACTTAATATTAGCAATACTTAACTCTATTATTAAAATTATATTATACAAGACATCAAATATGTCATATGGGTAGATAGTCACTAGGTTTTTGGTTTGGAGATCTACGACATGTGGGGTGCATTAATACACTCATAATGGGAAAATAACTTATGTGAACAGTTAAGAGAGTAAAGGGAGAAGTGTGTATGTGTAACTGTTAGTTCTTTCCTAGCGAGGCTGGCATAATTTTATCACATATTCTCCAAAGTCTTCACTCCACCACAGCTACATAACTTTCACTTCCTACTAGAATACCGTGTACAAATATTATTATAAATAGTTTACTCAACTTATTTACAAATAAGATATAACTTTCCAACAAGCCTAAAAACCTGATTACGTAGAAGGCTTCACAGTCTCATACAAATAGTCCTTCACTTATAGAATTACATACACATCATGCTGCAAATATATTAACACATTAATCTCAATACTTTCCATGCCTTTGTCCCTAAAATAAACAATTCTCCTCCTTTGTGACTGAAGTAAGACAAGAACGATCATTTATTGGTTTAGAGAAGTGTTTTACGATTTTGATCTCGTTCTAACACAAACTTCAGTTTACCCTTACTTTTACAGTATTTGTTTTTACCCTAAAAAAAAATTGACGACCACAATGGGGAATCTATCTCTCGGTTTCAAAATCGATTTTTCGAAATGGTTGACATTAGGATGGGTTTACTAATCTTAGTGCTGCTAATGCTAGTGGTAATCCTGATACTGCTTCTTCCAACATCACAACATGTGCCACTTAAATCTTTCTCTAGTCACGCTCTGAATTACTGACGAGGTTTGTAACGAGGCAACATAAACTTTAACGTCGATATTATTATGAGCTTTATGCACTTAGGTTTTGTCTCAAGTGGTTCCCTGGCGCATGCGTCTAGGTTTTGTTTCAAGGGCCTTTCCTGACGTTTTTTTTATGAAGAAAAAAATTAAGTGAGAATAATGTTGATCTATTTCACAAAGTCGTTGCCGACAATTTTCTTTCTTAAATCATTGCCGACAAAGTTCTTCCTTAAAATACGCCATATGTGCGAGAAGGCATATTATAAATATTTTGATCAAGGGAAGTTTTATTTTGGACTTCAACACGCTGTATTTATTTTTCCTTTGTCAAAGTTTTGTCCAATGATGTTTTCTTTGGTTGAGGCAGTTTATGCATGTCCAATATCGTTGTAAGCTTTTTGTATTCTTCTATTTTCTTTTGACCGGTTTTTCCCCATTAGGTTTTACGACAAGGTTTTAGTAAGAAGACGTTTTTTGAACCAAGAGGTAATGTTATATACAAAAGCTTCTATGTGGTGACCCACATGCTTTAACTATGATATAATAAATATAAGTAATTTGGGGTCGGCTGTGTATAGCCTTATAATATTTTATTATGTAATCTAAAAAGTTTGAGAAATAAAATACAACTCTTAAAATTCTCTCACGACATACTTGTTTACTTAATTTTTCTCCTTACTAAAATTGTTGTATACTTATATCAGCAAGTTATTAAACTACTTTGTGTAGTATTTAGTATTAATGATTCTAATAAGGAGAACAACCTAGTAATGTGACCCTTTTTCCATAATAATAACAACGAAATTGAATTTTTTTTGACTGTTCTCATATGAGTTGTTTTTGAAGATTAACATGTGTTTGTCCATATGAACATTAGCTGCTGAAGATAGTCTTTCACTTTTGATGGTAGTGAAATTTTCACAAGGAAGTTTGCCATTATCACGGACAAAATTGATCTTACCAGTACTTGGAGCGTCTTTTCCTTTATATCCCAGACCACGTGTATCAAGATGTTCTTTACATGCTCCTAGCATAGTGGATAATTTTGTAGAACTAGCATTGAATCTTTTAATATTTTCTTCCAGTGATTTAATCTTATTAAGAGTAGCAGCTAGATCAATCTCCAATTGTTTTTCTATGGATAGACGGCTCAATTTCTCTGTCATTAAAACATTTTTGTTGAGAGTCATATCTGGCTTCAGTTTCTGCAAGTCTTTTTCAACACAAAGAGATTCCGAAGAATATTATCACATTCAGAACTTTGAACGCACATCTTCTTCAAGATCTTTAAGAAGAGATTGTAGAATTTTGTACCCACAATCATATCCCTTAAAGAGTTTTCTCAGTTTTCTGTTTTTTTGACAGAGAGGATACATATATTCAGCCAAGCAAGCTGTTGACCCTTTTCTCTTTATGAGATGGTCAAGAAGCTTGATATATTATGAGACTTCCTCATCAAGATCTTGTCCCTCTTCTAACCGTTCATCTAGGAACTTATCCCAGTTGAATGCAGCTTCGGATAAGGGAGAAGATGTGAGAGATTTATTAGGTGACTCAAGGCTTTGAGACAAGTCAGAATGTTTCTGAACTGGTGATGCATGCGTTATTAGAGAAATTATCGTCCATAGAGTCAGATCGCTACAAACACAAACTTATGAGGCCTTAAATGTGTTTGTCTGCTCTGATACCAATTGAAAAATAGGGGTTCTAACAACTACACCCAATATTTCGCTTAGCAATCTTTATGGAAAAACTACAATATAATTCCAAGAGAATCAACTAGATAGTCAGACTCAATCAATATAAATATATCCAAGAGTTCGTATCTCTATTTCACAATGTAATCAGCAAATCAAATAGATAGAAATTTGTGAGCCTCATTATTATGTGAAATAACTTGAACGGTACCAAAGACCAATATTCAAGTGTCAATCAATATAATCAACAACCAAAGGTTGGATTCTCTAATTAATTGAACTACGCACAACCTGTGATATTTCTATTATATAACAAAAAAAATATAATGCGGGAAAAAAATAACACAGACACCATAAATTTTGTTAACGAGGAAACCGCAAATGCAGAAAAACCCCCGGTCCTGGTTCATATTTGAACACCACATTGTATTAAGCCGCTACAGACACTATCCTACTCCAAGTTAAGTTCAGACTGGAATATAGTTGAGCCCTAACCAATCTCACAATGATCAAGGTACAGTTGCGCTCCTTACATCTCTGAATCCCAACAGGACTCTATGCACCTGATTCCCTTAGCTGATCTCACCCACAACTAAGAGTTACTACGACCCAAAGTCGGAGACTTGATAAACCAATCTGTCTCGCACAGAAAAGTCTATTATATAGATAAATCTATCTCCTACAGATAAACCTATGAGTTTTGTTTCTTCTTTTTATAAATCAAGGTGAACATGAACCAATTGATATACCGAACTTATATTCCCGAAGAACAGCGTAGAAATATCAATCACTTCAAAATAATCTTCATCGTATGGTAGCAAAACAAGATATTGTGGAATCACAAACGATGAGATGAAGATGTTTGTGATTATTTTTTATCTCGCCTATCGGAGAATAATCTCGAGACAATCTTAAAGAATATAGTACTCTATCACGATAGAAGATACAAGATCAGATCACGCAACTACAAAAAAAATAGTTGGGTCTGGCTTCACAATCCCAATGAAGTCTTTAAGTAGTTAACCTACATGGTTTCGTGAAAAACTTAAGGTTAAAGGAGAATTGACTCTAGTCTCAACTAGTAACACACATGAGGTGCAGGTATTAGGTTTCCTAGTTTCTATAGTTCTCCTTTATATAGTCTTCAAATCATGGTTTGCAATCAACCTGATTAGACTCAAGCTAATATATTTCAACCGTTAGATCGAACTTAGCTTGTCACACACAAATAAAATGTACCTTCATTTAGGTTTGAGTAATCTTACCTAAACATGTACACCTTGTTGTCTCAACAATAGTTAACCGAAGTTAGCCATATGAACACTTTCATATTAACCTCATTCATCTTAACCATAACTAGTTCTAGAGTTGTTCAATTGTTTATATTCTCATAGAAGTATACAAGATACAATTAAAAAAAAATTGATTTTGATTCACATGAATCAAGTCATGGACATTATAGCCACGATTTGAAAAAGGTTGCATTCCTTAATATATAAACGTATTAGTTCATGAAGAAACCGATTTCAGAATATCATTTACTTAGGTATGCGTACCTAAGTAGCCGGACCAAGTTTTGGTTTCTCCAGTATGCGAATTGATACGCATACCATCCAAACTCAGCAGAAATTCACGGACTTGAACCTTACACCAGTACGCGTACCGTATTGCATAGAAGGTTCTCGGACTTTCTCAAAACCAACCGTACTCATACGGGTATGCATACCATGGTTCCAGGAGATGGATTACATATATGCAAGTACGCATACTATGCTTAAATTCATTTGTTTTAAACTCTATTTCAATCATTGAAACTTTCTTAGAGGATGACAATAGTTTTTTTCACGAACTATTAGCATCAAAGTGATTTTCAAGTTATTGAAATAATCAATACGAAACATTTCGAGTCTACATCAAATGATTGTATCACACAAATCATGTAAGATGTTACCAGGAGATTTTCATATGATCATCCTTTGACTTTCGTCAAGAGTATAAGATGAACTTGTTTAAAGCAAAATCTTACCAACACATATTTTGAAAAATATATAAGCGAGTTAAATCCAGCTCGAAATATCAAATGTGTATAAATGAAGTCTATATAGCTATACGACTTTTGTTTCAAATATGAGATAGAGTATATAAACTTTTGAGTGATATATGAGTTCAGGTCTCTACATATGTTTTATTGATAAAGTTCCACAAGCTCCCCTTAGTAGTTCTTCATCTTCAATCGATGAACGCCGTGAAGTCTAATGCTCAACTTCACTTTCTATCCTAATCCGAGACTTAGATATAAGTAGACTAGAAATCAAGACTTATAGTTTTGGAAACTAAACTTGAGAACAAGCTTGAGATAGCAACGCTTGCGAGTTCGACCGAGCAGTGCTCTAACAATATCCCCCTTTTTTAATTTTACTCCAATGATTCTGAACGTGTTCAACTCAGCATCATAATTGTTGAAGATCCGTGGCTATAACAATGAGAAAACAGTTGCTCTCAATCATTGTTATACAATGTCATAATATTATTACACAACATCAAAGTTCAATTATTTCACAACTTTCACAATAATACTATGGTGATATGTATCACTCCCCCTTAGTCAATACTTCATCTCACATGAAAACCACCCCCCTTACATAATGATTCGTAAACCATATGTATTTGTAGTGTGAACTACACATTAATTCTCCCCGTTTTTGTCAATAAAAATCGGAAAAGGTACGAAAACTAGTGGGATCCTAATGAAATTTCCATAGAGATACTTCATGACCAAAAGAGAACAACATATCAACTTGTTTAGATGTCATCATATAGCCGAAACTAAATGCATTCATCAAGGAGTTTATAAAGATATAAGATAATTCCTACAATATTCCACAGCCACACCCCCCACAAAGATTTGGAAATTAAGGATAAGTTCAAATAAGAACTCCCCCCCATAAAATGTCATTCCCAAAAGAACAACAAGAGCGACCTTACTTTCACAAGAAAATAAGGATTTCTTTAGACATTAACAAATCACATGAGACATGAATTTGTATCAAAATACTCAACTAAATTAACCACAAGAGAACCCATGATTAATTTAATCGGAAATGCTCACATAAGATAACTTACGGAGGCGCACAGTATAAACAAAGATGTGGATCATGGAAGATCAATACTGCGGAATAAACAAAGATTTATTCTATCTTCTATCACTATTTGCATAGAGACATAATAGACTTAATCTTTGTAAATAAAAGTTCATCCTATCTTCCATCAATATTTGCATAATGACATAATAGGCTTAACTTTTGTTTGTCAAAAGTTCATTCAATCTTTTATCAATATTTGCATAATGACATACGAAAGACTTAACTTTTGACATATACGGGATAATCAAAATTCACGGACGCAAACACACATATCCCATAACAAGTTGCAATATATGAAACCATAAAGATTAACACTGCAAAATCATCTTCCAAATAAACTTTAGAATTTAAATAAATAAATCTAAAAACATTGCAAGATTAAAATCGTTGGAAATAATTATGAGTACTCACAATAATGGATATTCCAAACCCTAGTAATCATTCTTAAAACACAAGAATAAATTCTCATAAGAAGTTTCCTAGACAAAATTAAAAATCAAAATAATTCTAAGAGATTCTTAGACACGGTCAGCAACCAGAGAACTGACAAGGGCGAGTTCATCAGATGCTCTCTTCAGTTTATTTTTCATAAAAGCAAGGTCCCTTGATGCGATTTCAAGTTGTTCACATACGACCTCAAAGTCTTGAAGAAGATTTCCAACCAATTGAAGAGAAATCTGGACTGGAAGATTTTTTTTCATGATCAATTGCTTGAAAGCAAATTATGGAGATGGGTTCTTCGTGAATCTCAACAACCTTGGCATCATCAAATTTGTCTTCATTTTTGCATTCTTCCATTGTGCACACCAAAATTTCAACAAGGTCTTGACGTTACTGAAAGAGAATATATTAAAAGAGATCCTTGATATATATTTAAGAAAATTTCATAAGGGAACATTAGGTTACTTGTAAGCGTTCGGTAACAGGTCATGTGCACAGAGTTCATGGTTATGATCCATAAATAAAAAAACAGGTAACCAAATGAGATACTCGGTTAGAAGTATGTTTTAAGAAAAACAAGTTCTGAGCAAATGACAGGAAACTTTGGCTCATAAAGAGTACAACACAAGGTTGGAAGTCAACTGTAATTAAGGAAGAAAAAACTGAAGTTTTAAATAAAGCATCAGACGAACAAAACACAACAATTGTCCGAAGCAAGGCTCAAAAATAAATATCAAAGCCAACAATAATACATCATAGACAATATCAAGAAGGGAACATCTTCTCGAGGGTTATGTGTATCCCCTTATGGTATTAAAGAGGATACACATAAGGAAATGGTCAAGTTGTAATTTGATGAGCATGGAGCTCATCACGGGTGTTGATATTTTCCTTTTCTCTTTTTCAACGGAAAACAGAAGTCTTATGAGAAACTTCAAAATAATTAACAAGGGAAGGATAGGAGTTACCTGAAACATTAGCTTTTCTCTCCTTCTTGATCTTGCGCTTGAGACTATTGATACACGTCTTAAGTTCATAAACACGATTGTTAATGTGAATAGAATCAGGAACACCCATTTTGGTAAAAAGATCATCATTAAGGGAAAGAGAGGAGTTTGAAGTTTTTTTCTTTATTCGAAAACTTTTTCTCTTTAGGGACCTACAAGAATTATTAGTCATCCATATAATATTGTTCTTATTACGATTGTAAGCAGAAGGTGTGTTATATTCATAATCAAGAAATGGCTCATCACAACACTTTTCTTGATTGAGAGATGAACTTTTGACAGTATACTGAGAAGCAGGTTTGAATACTTCTTTAGACATCCAGACAACAATGTTATGAAGTTTTTCATTTAGTAAACGAAGATGACATCTCCTTTCGACGTGACCATTTTTTCCACAATAATAACAATGGAATAAAATGTTTTTTTACTGTTCTCATATGAGCTGTTTTTGAAGATTGACACTTTTTGTCCATAGGAACATTAGCTGCTGAAGATAGTCTTTCACTTTTGATAATATTGAAATTTTCACAAGGAAGTTTTCCATTAGCACAGACAAAATTTATCTTACCAGTACTTGGAGCGTCTATTCCTTTATAGCCCAGACCACGTGTATTACGATGTTCTTTACATGCTCCTAACATAGTGGATAATTTTGTAGAACTAGCATCGAATCTTTTAAGATTCTCTTCCAGTGATTTGATCTTATTAAGAGCAGCAACTAGATCAATCTCCAATTATTTTTCTCTGGAGAGACGGCTCAATTTCTCTGTCATTAAAATATTTTTGTTGAGAGTCATATCTGCCTTCAGTTTCTGCAAGTCTTTCTTTCAACATAAAGAGATTCCGACGAAGATTATCACATTAAGAATTTTTCGAACGCAATCTTCTTCACGATCTTTAAGAAGAAATTGTAGAAGTTTGTACCCACAATCATATCCCTTAAAGAGTTTTCTCAGTTTTCTGTTTTCTTGACAGAGAGGAGACAGATATTCAGCCAAGCAAGTTGTTGACCCTTTTTTCTTTATGAGATGGTCAAAAAGCTTGATATATTATTAGGCTTCCTCATCAAGATCTCGTCCCTTTTATGAATCATTTTCATCTAAAAGTTTATCTAACCGTTCATCTAGGCACTTATCCCAGTTGAATGCAGTTTCGGATAAGGGAAAAGATGTGAGAGATTTATCAAGTGACTCAAGGCTTTGAGACAAGTCAGAATATTTCTGAACTGGTGATACATGCGTTATCAGAGACATTATCATCCATAGAGTCATATCGCTACAAACATAGTCTGATAAGGTCTTAATGTGTTTTCCTGTTGTGATACCAATTATAAAAACGGGGGTACAACAAACACACCCAATATTGGGATTAGAAATATGTATGGACTAACTCCAATATACTTTTAAGAGAATCAACTAGACTCAATCTTAATAAAGTATATCAAAGTGTTTTATCTATCTTTTTCGATTCAATTCCCACTCAAGCAAATACAAATCTGCGAGTCTAATTGAATACAAAATAAATCACTTGAACGGTACCAAAGACTAATGTTCAAGGAACAATCAATTTCAATCAACAACCAAAGGTTGGATTTCCCAATCGATTGATTCAAATGCACAACCTGTGATATTTCAATTATATAACAAAATATAATGCGGAATAGAAATAACACAGATACCAGAAGTTTTGTTAACAAGAAAACCGCAAATGCAGAAAAACCCTGGGACCTAGTCCAGATTGAACACACACTATATTAAGCCGCTACAGACACTATCATACTACAAACTAACTTCTGTATGGACTGTAGTTGAACCCCAATCCATCTCACACTGATCCAAGGTACAATTGCGCTCCTTACGTCTCTGATCCCAGCAGGATACTATACATTTGATTTCCTTAGTTGATCTCTCCCACAACTAAGAGTTGCTACGACCCAAAGTCGAATAATTTAATAAAAAAATTTGTATCACACAGAAAAATCTACGGTAATAGATAAATCTGTCTCCCACAGAAATACCTACGAGTTTTGTTCCGTCTTTTGATAAATTAAGGTGAACAAGAACCAATTGATAACCCATACTTATATTCCCGAAGAACGGTCCAGTATTATCAATCACCTCACAATAATCTTAATCGATGCGGCGAAAGAGGATATTGTGGAATCACAAACGATGAGACGAAGATGTTTGTGATTACTTTTACATCTTGCCTATCAGAGATATCAATCTCAAGCCAATCTTTACGATTGTACTCAATACGATATAAACAACAAGATCATATAACACAACTACAAGAAAGTAGTATCGGTCTGGCTTCACAATCCCAATGAAGTCTTTAAGTCGTTAACCTACAGGGTCTCGGTAGAAAACTAAGGTTAAAGGTGAATGGACTCTATCTAATACAAATAGTATCACACGGGAGGTTTAGGGATTAGGTTTCCCAGTTGCTAGAGTTCTCCCTTATACAGTCTTTCAAATCAGGGTTTGCAATCAATGTTAGCTTAGTAACAAAGCATTCAATATTCACCGATAGATGAAAACCTAATTAGATTCAAGCTAATATATTTCAATAGTTAGATCGAAAACTTAGCTTGTTACACACAAATGAAATGCACGTTTTAGGTTTGTGTAACCGTACCCAAACATGTACATTTGTTGGTTCAACAGTAGTTAACCAAAAGGTTAGCCATATGATCACTTTCATATTAACCATATTCTTCTTTACCATAACTAGTTCAAATGAGTCAAATGAACTATTTAAAGAGTCATTCAATTGCTTAGATATTATAGAAGTATACAAGACACAATCGAAGCAAAAACAATTTGATTCACTCGAATCGATTCATGAACTTTATAACCACGGTTTGAAAACTTGCATTCCTTAGTTAATATAAGTATAAGTTCACGAATAATCGTTTTTAGAAAATAACCAACCTAAGTACGCGGACTTAAGTACCAGGAATAAGTTTGTACAAGTTTACAAACTCTGTCAGATTTTCTCGGGAAGAGAACCTCCGACAGTACACAGACTGGGTTTGCGGACTCTGTTCCAGTTTTCCAGAGCAGCAAAGTACGCATACTTTGGTTCAAGAAATAAAGACTTATACATGTATGTGTTTCCATACAATGCTTATATCCCACAATGGTTATATAATATAAACTCTCATTTCAATCATTGAAACATTCTTAGAGGACGTTATATAGTTGTTATTCACAAACCATTTTTCGTCAAAGCCATTTTCAAGTAATTGAAACATAACATGACTTTCGTCACTAGGTAAAGATGAACTTGGCCAAAGCGAAATCTCACTAACACATATTTCGAGAAACAGATAAGCGAGATAAACTCAGCTCGAAATAGCAAATGTGTATAATCAAAGTCTATATAGCAAAATGACTTTTGTCTCAAGATAGGAGATAGAGTAGATAGACTTTTGAGTGATAGATAAGTTCAATTCTTCATATACCTTTTAGTCAATGAAGTCCCACCAGTTCCTTGAGTATTCCTTCGTCTTGTATGATGATCGCCATGGAGATCTTGAGCTCAACTACACTTTCTATCCTAGTCCGAGACTTAGCTATAGTAGACTAGAAATCAAGACTTATAGTTTTGATCACTAACATTGACAAACATGCTTGAGATAGCAACGCATGCGAGTTCGACCGAGCAGTGCTCTAATAATCTCCCCCTTTGTCAATTTTGGTGACAAAACTATCAATACATCTGGAATACAAAAATAGATAAATAAACTTTTATAGATGTTCTTCCACATGCCTAATCTTCAACATTACTCGAAATCTTTGTCACTTTCGAGTACTCCAATGATTCCAAAGGTTGTAAGTTTAGCATCATTGTTGTTTAAAATCCGTAGCTATAACAATGATAAAACAAGAATTCTTAATCATTGTTATATAGTGTCATAGTATTATTATACAACATCAAAGTTCAATTGTATCACAACTTCGACAACAATACTATGGTGATATGTATCACTCCCCATCTGTCAATACTCCATCTCACATGGAAACCACTCCCCTTTACATAATGATCTGAAAACCATATGTATTTGTAGTGTGAACTAAACATTAATTCTCCCCGTTTTTGTCAATAAAATTGGCAAAGGTACGAAAACGGGATCCTAATGAAAATTTTCCATAGACACATTTCATGACCAAAAGAAAGTACATATCAAATTTTTAGATGCAATCATATAGCCGAACCTAAATGCTTTCATCATGGGGTTTATAAAGATACAAGATAACTCCTATAATATTCCACAAACGCACTCCCCATAAAGATTTGGCAATTAAGCACAAGTTCAATTAAGAACTCTCCCCCATAATATGTCATTCCCGAAAGAACAACAAGAACGACCTTAATTTCATAAGAAAAGAAGGATTTCTTTGGGCATAACAAAACACATACGAATATGAATTTGAATCCAAACATACTAAATTAGATTAACTACAAGGGAACCCATAATCAATCTAATCGGAATTGCTCGACATAAGAGAACTTGCGGAGCCTCACAGTAAATACATAAAATATGGATCAGGGAAGATCAATACTGCAGAATATATTAGGATTCATTTTATTTTCCATCACTATTTGCACAATGACATACAATAGACATAATCCTTTAAAAAAAAGTTCATCCTATCTTCCAACAATATTTGCATAATGACACAATATGCATCAAAGTTTTGTAATGTCAAAACTTCATTTATTCTTTTATCAATACATGCATATCGACATATGAAAGACTTAACTGTTGACAAGGTATGGGACAATCATAGTTCACGGACGCAAACACACATATCCCATAACAAATTGCAATATGTAAAACCATAAAGATAAATACTGCAAAAATTATCTTCCAAACAATTTTTTAGAATTTAAACAAATAAACTTAAAAACATGAAGATGAAAACGTTGGACATAGCTATGTGTTGACACAATAATGGCTATTCCAAACTCTAGTTATTCTTCAAAACAAGAAAATAAAATTCTCAATAGAAGATTTACTAGAAAAAATAAAATCAACAAGCTAAAAAGCAAAGACAGGCTCCTAATCCATCACAACCGAACACGGACTAAAATCATCTCATAGATGTTTCAGAATCCTCACGATCCTTGAGGTCTTTGAGCTTGTGATTGACAGCATCCATTACATATTCAGAGAAGATATCCTCATTGAGAAGTACTTTAACTTGTATCTTTATGAGACCAAGGTCGGATGTAACCTTTTTCAACTCAATTCTCAGCACATCAAGACTATTCAAAGTATCAACGAGTTACAGTTTTGCTTCCTCAAAATATTTAAGAAAATCATGAACCACTTCAGCAGAAACCATATCCTCATTCTCAACCTCCTGATGTGTATAGGCATAGTAACATGATGCATTCAGATGATCATCTTTTACTAGGGTTCTTTTCTTCATTCCATTGGACTCAAAACCAATACCTTTGTCAAGAAACCATTTTGCAAATCCACTAGAGTTAGAAGAAGACATTCTTGACAAACAAAAAAAAATCCCAGAGTATGCATACGAGACTCAAGGGTTTTGGTATTTAAACAGTTTCTCATGGTAGGTAACTTTTAGGGTTTCTAAGAATTGATTCGTGATGGTAACGCGGGTACATGTACGAACACAATTTAGACCGGGCAACAAAGGTACGCAACCAGTCGTAATTTTACGACAAGACTGAAATGCTACAATTATGAAAAGTATCACAAGATTTTTGTCTCAATAAATTTTATATCTCCATTGAGAAATAATTTAGAGAACAAAACATAGTTGCAACCAACACAAAAGAAGAACAACATTAGACACAACCAAAACTTTAAGCAAAGTTGTATGCAGACAATTGTTTAGCTATGGACGATAAGAAAATAGCTCAACTAATCAGAAAGAAATTTTTCCAATAGTATACCTGATTATTAACATATCTTACTCAACATGATTTTTATGAGTAAGTTTTCAATCCTTGTGATTACTTGACACAAGTATGGGATCTAAGCTAATTAAATGAAATGTGTTTATGATCGAGTCTCTTTTTCCTTTCAAACCTAGAAAGGAATCCCTTTCTATGTGAGAAATTATCATAAAACTTACTATCATCAAAATACGAGACATAGTTTGAGTTCTTACCAGAAGAATTTTGACTTGAGGAGGTTGACAACCTGTCGACAATTTCTTTATAGCCTTTAATTATCTCCTTCAGATTATTTCTCAAATCATTAATTATTTTTTCTTCTTTCTCCTGGAATTTTGTTCTCATCCAGGGTAATGTTATCTCCCCTTTTAACAGAAACAAATACTTGATCTTTCCTTAGACGATTTTTGTTAAGACGTCTATTATGCTTCTGAGTGTTCGAGGAACCTATTGAACTGACTTTTCTGGTAGCATACACATGGTAGGTATGAAATCCAATTGGTTTAGACATATGAATGTCAGTTACACCTTTGAGAATTAAGTCTAAGGTGTGTTGAAGTTGAATACATGAATTTTTATTCAACCTAGAGTTTCTCTTTAGCTTAACAGATCCTTTTGAATCACAAAAGAGACATACTTTCTGATCATAAGAGTGATTAGAAAATTTCGTCTTAACACCATCGTTTGAAGATTTCTTCCTCCCATTTGATGTGCAACATCCTGGATCAGGAGAGATTACAGGCACATATTTTCCAATAGGGAGAGATACTGGTTTTACTTCTAAAGTTGGAGCTCTGTCAATTGCAATAGAACTAGATGGTGTAGAGGACTTATTGGAACATCCCTGAATCGAGAGTTTACTCAAGCGACGTTCAATTTATAATGCATCCTTTTTAAGTCTCTCCTCGAGTAGGATACGTGAAGATTCAACTTCAACATTTTTGGAATTATATTCTCGTACTACACCAAGAAGAACGTTGACATTATTTTTTAACTGATTAAATATATGAGCTTGAATTCTAACAAGATTTAGAATCAGTTCACTCTCTTCAGTTGTTTCCCTTTCATTAATAGAGATAGACTCTTTCAAATGGTAATCGGGATAAGACATGTCAGTGTTTGTCTGTCTCATCAGAACGCTAGGTTCATCTATTTTAGAGATTGGCGGATCTCTCTATTTAATAGATATGGTCGAGCCAAACTTTTATTTCTGGTGATGCGTTTATTAGAGATAGTGCTCTTGTCCATAGAGTCAGATCGCTACAAACACAGACTGATAAGGTCTTAAAGTGTTTTCCTGCTCTGATACCAATTGAAAAAGTTGGGGTACATCAACCACACCCAATATTTGGATTAACAATCTGTATGGACTAACTCCAATATACTTTTAAGAGAATCAACTAGACTCAATCTTAATAAAGTATATCAAAGAGTTTTATCTATCTTTTTCGATTCAATTCCCACTCAAGCAAATAGAAATCTGCGAGTCTAATTGAATACAAAATAAATCACTTGAACGGTACCAAAGACCAATGTTCAAGGAAAAATCAATTTCAATCAACAACCAAAGGTTGGATTTCCCAATCGATTGATTCAAATGCACAACCTGTGATATTTCAATTATATAACAAAATAAAATGCGGAATAGAAATAACACAGATACCATAAGTTTTGTTAACGAGAAAACCGTAAATACATAAAAACCCTGGGACCTAGTCCAGATTTAACACACACTATATTAAGCCGCTACATACACTATCTTACTACAAACTAACTTCTGTCTGGACTGTAGTTGAACCCCAATCCATCTCACACTGATCCAGGGTACAATTACGCTCCTTACGTCTCTGATCCCAGCAGGATACTACACACTTGATTTCCTTAGTTTATCTCACCCATAACTAAGAGTTGGTACGACCAAAAGTCGAAGAATTTAATTAAAAAAATTATATCACACAGAAAAGTCTACGGTAATAGATAAATCTGTCTCCCACAGAAATACCTACAAGTTTTGTTTTGTCTTTTACTAAATCAAGGTGAACATGAACCAATTGATAACCTGGACTTATATTCCCGAAGAACAACCTAGTATTATCAATCACCTCACAATAATCTTAATTGACGCGGCGAAAGAAGATATTGTGGAATCACAAACGATGAAACAAAGATGTCTGTGATTACATTTATATCTTGTCTATCGGAGATATCAATCTCAATCCAATAGTTACGATTGTACTCAATATGACATAAACAACAAGATCAGATCACACAACTACAAGAAAGTAGTATCAGTCTGGTTTCACAATCCCAATGAAGTCTTTAAGTCATTAACCTACATGGTCTGGGTAGAAACCTATGGTTAAAAGAGAATCGACTCTAGCTAATAGGACTAGTATCACACAGGAGGTGTAGGTATTAGGTTTCCCAGTTTCTAGAGTTATCCCCTATATATTTTTCAAATCAGGGTTTGTAATCAATGTTAGCTTAGTAACAAAGCATTCAATATTCACCTTTAGATGAAAACCTGATTAGATTCAAGCTAATATCTTTCAAACGTTTAATCGAAAACTTAGATTGTTACACACAAATGAAATGCACGTTTTAGGTTTATGCAACCATACCCAAACTTGTATATTTGTTGGTTCAACAGTATTTAACCAAAAGGTTAGCCATATGATCACTTTCATATTAACCATATTTTTCTTTACCATAACTAGTTCAAATAACTTAAATGAACTAGTTAGAGAGTTATTCAATTTCTTAGATCTTATAGAAGTATACAAGACACAATCGAAGCAAAAATGATTTGATTCACTCGAATCGATTCATGAACTTTATAACCATGGTTTGCAAACTTGCATTCCTTAGTTAATATAAGTATAAGTTCACGAATAATCGTTTTTAGAAAATAACCAACCTAAGTACGCGGACTTAAGTACCCGGAATAAGTTTGTACAAGTTTATAAACTCCAGCAGATTTTATCGGGAAGAGAACCTCTGACAGTACGCGGACCGGGTTCGCGGACTCTGTTACGATTTTCCTGAGAAGCAAAGTACGCATACTTTGGTTCAAGAAATAAGGACTTATACATATATGTGTTTCCACACAATGCTTATATCCTACAATGGTAATATAATTTAAACTCTCATTTCAATCATTGAAAAATTCTTAGTGGATGTTACATAGTTGTTATTCACAAACCATTTTTTGTCAAATCCATTTTCAAGTAATTGAAACATAACATGACTTCCGTCACTAGGTAAAGATGAACTTGGCCAAAGTGAAAGCTTACCAACACATATTTCGAGAAAGAGATAAGCGAGATAAACTCGTCTCGAAATAACAAACGTGTATAATCAAAGTCTATATAGCAAAACGACTTTTGTCTCAATATATGAGATAGAGTAGATAGAATTTTGAGTGATGGATAAGTTCAAGTCTCCACATACCTTTTAGTCGATGAAGATACACCAGTTCCTTGAGTAGTCCTTCGTCTTGTATGAATATTTTCATGGAGTTCTTGAACTCTTCTACACTTTATATCCTAGTCCGAGACCTTATCTATAATAGACTAGAAATCAAGACTTATAGTTTTGATCACTAACATTGACAAACATGCTTGAGATAGCAACGCATGCGAGTTCGACCGATCAGTGATCTAACATATACCTTGGGGTTTGCTATCTTCTTGAAAGTCTCTGTCTATATTAGATCACACAAGTTATCAGACTTATAGGTTTATATTGAAAAGATTGTGGTGTACTTAGTACCCTCGTTATTTCAATATCGAATAACTTGATTACAGTGTAATTGTTATCCTTGTCATTTCGTTGTTTACCGATGACGACGTCATAGTTAAGATTTGTAGAAGAATGAGAAATACGAGAAGGCAGTCCACTATTGTTGTAGATCGAAATAAAAAATAACATGCATTTCATGGAGTTATTATATACGATGATGGATTGAAATCATCAATCACCTTCATTTGATTATCATAACACAAGGCTTTTTGTTGATTTGATTTGATTAATGAATTTGACTATAAGTCTAGTTTGTAGCATAAAACTAGAAGATGAAACCCCATACCATAATTTTAGGATAATTATCTATTTTGAATGTTTCTACTTTCTAATATTCGATAAAATACTAGATGTCAAAATTTATTTTGTCCTATTGTATTAAATTTGGATGAACAAGATCAACCAAGTATTATAGATCTTCTCTTCAAGTATTATTGATGGAGATGTTATTTTTAGGAAGGATAGGAACTAAATTCTGATACAATTCAATACTGCATTCTGATACGATTCTGTAGAATCAGTAAGACTTACTGTATTAGCTCGATTCAAGTAGGTCCAAGTCAGACAATTTAGCTCGGTCATATTATTAGCTCGACTCCCCGTATTAGCTCAGTCATAATATATCGATTTGAGAGGAAGGGGGGGGGGGTATTAAGTCTTTTTACAAGGTAGAATAACTGCTATTATACACTAACAATCGTTAGCTATTATTTTAAATAAACATGAACAGAAAAGGTCAAATTTTTGAAATTTTATTATAGAGGTTTTTAAACATGTGCATTTTATTAAAAACCCATTGATCAAATGATATCTCACACCCAGAGAGGCACTTTAGACAGTGATGAGTTAAAATATTTTAAGCACTAGTATTGGGTGCAAACATCACCTCCTTTTGTCCGGTAACTTTCTAGCTCGACACAAATAACACTAAATTTGAAGCAAAATCACATATTCAAATAAGTTTCAATTAATCTCATAAAGAAGAAGATACAAAAAAGCAATAATCAATAAGTGAAGGAATATATGAAGATACAATTATACAAAGAAGGAATGATAACGGAAAGTATCAGGGGAAAAAATATTTTGCATGGGTTATGTTAGTGCCATGGATCATCCAAACCTTTTGGCCCCCTGTTTTAACAAAGTTTACTATGTCTTGTATGTGTTCCTTGAAATCTATTGGAGAGAAAGTGTCTTCCCCATTCAATCTCAATATTCTCTACTCCACCCATTGCTTTGCTTAATTTTCATGAGAGAATAACAACAATAAATAATTATCAGACCACGAGAGTTAATTATGGGACAAACAAAAATGTAGAGATATTATTTGTTAATTACTGTTAATACACGTTAGATTTCTACTAATCTTATCAAGAAAAAGAAAAAACTTTCCACTAAGGGAAAGTCTTACGGTAGGAAAATTCAATCTTCCAAATTTGATGACACGTACCTAGGCACTTAGAAGTTTGGTGGAAGTTAAAATGGATCCCAAAATGCGATTCTAAATCGCGTTCAATCTCGGCCCACAAAATCGACGGTCAAAAAGTCACATTTAGATTTAAAACATAACCAACTACAAGATTTAAAATCTATTTAATGGAAGAGATTCTTGATTAGTTTCTTTCAGCAAATCTTTTGATATATCTTGAGCTTTTTTTTTGCACTTAATTTTGATTGTTTGTTTAAATGATAGATCGATATGGATGCCGGTGGTGGTGGTTACCAGAAGTTTTCGTTTAACTATGCGCAGAGAGTTACCTTGCAAAATGAGGTTTTGAACATTTGAGGACTTTTCGAGATTACTGACCCTAAAAGCATGCGCCTCCACCACCAGTGGGTCATTCTAGTGAAGGAAGTCTGAGGAACCCCCCTTGTAGATGCCATCATGGTCGTAAGGAACTTCTGACCCATCAGAAATCAGTTTGTGACTGGATATCTGATGCATTTTGATATACACTTGTTATTTGTTATTTGTTAGTTGTTGTTTCATATAAAATGTGTGAACTCCACCTATAATAATCTTATCAGGGTTTGGCTTTTTCAATAATTCGGCGTTGTTTTAGCAGATTATATCTTTGATGAGAGTTTAATTCATGGCAACGTTGTATTTTCCTTTCATTTTTCATATCCAGCTTCTCTCTAACTCAAGCTTGCTCTGCGATTCTGTTGATGTTTCTATCAACTCTCGAACTCGATCTTGTCCTGTGATTCTAGGGATATGACGTGGAACAAAGACTTCCTTTCTTTCCATTACTACAAAGATGCAGCAAATATGTATAGCCTTAATCAACAAAACCAATAAAGAAAGCTTTTATCACACACATTGTGTCCCAATTCAAAACTTCATTCAAATTTTGTATGTAACATAACCCAGCCAAAGTATCTTCCATTTGTTTTATTCTTATCTCTTGAGCATAACACTCTGACAAAACCCCAATCATTAACCTGTCTAAGGAATAACATTAACCCGAAACCATTCTTCTCCATAGTACTTAGTAGCATTTCTGTGTGTACTTGACTTAACAAATCATATGATTAAACATGTATAGCCTCAATCATCAAAAACCAATAAAGAAAGCTTCTATTGCACAAACTCTATCTGTGTGCCAATTCAAAACCAACAAATAGCCACTTCATTCAAATTTTGTATGTATACAAAATGTAAAACTAACATTAAGCCAATCATATAAACATGTTATTCCCAATAAAGATCTCAAATTAGTAACTCAATTAGTTTAACACTAACCTGATTCATGGGGATAAAAACCCCAACTCTGGAATTCACACTGTCTAGAAAAGATGATCTTCAACTGAAGTATGTAGCTTGAAGTTGTTCTCCAAACAATTGTTCACAAATTATTCAAAGATGTATAGTTTGAGACAAAAACCCAAAGAGAAACTGAAGTTCACAAATTTTTGTAAGGTCCAATTTAAAAAAAGTTTGAAATTCAGAAGGCAAAACTAAAAAGTTAAGTCAAAAAAATGAGTGATTGAAATTCCCAAAATTAAATAAGAATCAGATTAACTGACCTAGATGGAAATATGGTGTTAGGTCTCAGAGTTGTCGTAGCCGCTGTGCCTCTTCCATAGTGGAGGTGTTTAAGAATTCGTGTAGGAGGTGAAGAGGGTGATTTCAAGAATAAGAGAGTAGAGATGCAGAGAAAAGGACGAAGTGGTTTTGTATTGGAAGATCAAGTTACAATACTAACCTCTATTGCATAGTTATGATTGGAATCTAAGCGAGGGTAGTTAAGTAAAAAAGGGGGGCCACGGTTGAAAAGTCCCCATTTTCTTTATTATAGTATAAGTAAGTATACTATAGTATAAGATAGGATAAGATAAGGTCCCATTAATATGTATTTATGAATATAAAAAATTAAAGGCTATAATAGAGAGTTCGTTGAAAAAAATACGCATATAAACAGAAGCTGGACACAATTTTGAAACTGACGGAAATAGAATAGAGGACGGTCTTTTTGAAACAGAGGGAGTAGAAAGTTTATTGAGAAATCGGTAACATAGGAGGGTAGTCTGGTCCGAATACGAATTTTTTTTTGGCACGGTCCAAATAGGCGAGTCGACTATGATTTTTGATCTCCTCAGATCACTTTTTGCTCTCCTTCTAACAAAAATCTTAATTTAACTATTGAAAATAGTTTGCCATTTCCGATCATATTTTTTTAAACAAATTTTTTTCAAGGATCGCCAATACAAACCACACAAAAACTACCCTCTCATATAACTTCAAACCGTAGGACCCAAAAGTGGACCCCCTACTAACTCCATTGAGGGTTGAGTGCATCCATATGTGAGGAGGTTATTTTTGTGTAGCTTTTTGTGGTTGTCTATTAAGAATCTAACATACAATCGGTTTTCCATTAACCCAATGGAACAAACTGAAACCGGCTAAAACCATTAATAAACTGAACCAATGGTTAATGGTTCGGTGATGGCAATATTTTTAGAAACCGATAGTATTGGTATTGGTTTGTTTTGGCTGGAAACCGAGCCGAAACCGATCATGAACAGCCTTACACACAATACAATTTTTTTTCTTCTAAACTTCTGAAAAAAACAGTTTCTCCTTTCCCCTTAGTACAGTAAGCGCCATCATATTCATAGATTCCCTTCTAAGCTTTTACTTCTTCCATTATGATGTGAGAGCAAACTCATTTTCCAGTGAAGAAAGAAGTTGAAGTTTATCCGATCTCCATTAATGATCTCGCTTTACACACTATATAAGTAAGCTCTCTAATTGTTTAACCATCACTACTTCGTAGGTTTTTGGTAGTGTTTTTGAAACAAAAACTTAGTTTGATTTTTTTTATTTATCGGCTTTTCCCTCGGATTTTTAATTTTTGGCAGGATGAGAAAATTCTCTCTAGCACTTAATGTGAGTTCCACTGTTTTATTTGTTGGTGAGATGAATCAAAATCGCCAAATGTTACTTCCATTGGGTATTGCCAAATCATATTTATTTTATTTTTATAGTTTATTAATGGATTTTTGTAGGGAATTATTAAAACTAATTGATTTGTGAATCTTAATCTTGTTTATAGGTTCTTAAATCGATATTTTGTGAACTATGATACATTCTGAAGAAAAAAAAAAGAGGTCGATAATATAAAGGAAACACATGTACATGATCCCCAATCATCCAATTTCCTTGGATATCGAGTATTTCTTGTGTATGGTGTTCTCTGTAATAGGAAATCTAGATTATATATAGCTAGTAGAAGTCTTGGTTATCAAATAAAGAATGTTCTAGTAAAATCATCTTGATGTGTATAAATATTGCTATATCATCAAACGTATGTGCATGGGATTTTCATATTATTCTTCAATCAATAAACCATAAGTTTATATGGTATCAGAGGGTTTGATCCGACATGGCGCCTGAAATATCTTCTTCTATTACCACTACTTTTCCTAAGCTAATTACCAAAATCACCCACCTCATCTTTGTAAAACTATATGATTCTAATTAACTTATTTGACTAGCACAATTAAATCATCTTCTTCGTGGTTACCGTCTTAAGCGATTTGTTGATGGGTAGTATCCATGTCCTTCGCCAACCTTTCCTGATGTAAAAACTAGTAATCCGGATTATGATGAATGGATTAAACAAGATGTTATTATTCTTGGTTGGATTTTCTCTTCGATGAACGATTCTCTTTTGATTAAAGTTGGCGATCTTGAAACATCCAAGGATGTTTGGGATGATCTAGTTTCCTTATATGTATGTGTGAAAGTCTGATGCTCGATTGATGCAACTGCAATGTGAACTAAGAACAATACTTAAAGGTGATAGCACGATGAAAGACTATCTTTTTCGTGCAAAGACGATGTCTGATCAACTTGTGGCGTCGGGGTCTAAACTTTCACAGTCTGAGTTGAAGCAAAATATTCTTCAAGGTCTTGAAACCTCATTCAATTATATTGTTATTCTTTAAATACCACAATGGATGGTATGTTTTCGAGGATTTTAAATCTCACCTGCTTGCCTATGAATTGCATACAAATTAACAATAAGATTTTTTTCCGACTCTTACCACCATTCATATAGCTGCCAGACCTTCTAATCCGCGTCCTTACAATTCAAATCCACGTCGTTCTTATTTATATTCATGTCCTCGTCCATCCTATCACTTCTTATTTAAACTCATGTCCAACTATCCTCGTCCCAATTTCAACCAGAGTCGTGGTGTCCATATACCCCAATTATCTCGCTTCAAATGATTCTTAAGAACCTTTTGGTTTGTGTGGTGGAAGAAATTATCCTGTTTGTAGGTGCTGGCATCAATTTGATTCCAATTTCGTGCGTTCTTCGACTAACAACCGTTGTCCATGATTCAATCCTCCCTTTGCATATGTGGTTGCACCAGGTTATTTTCAATCTTGCCAATGGGTAGCAGATTTTGGCGCTTATCATCATGTAACTGGCGATTTACAAAATCTACATATGAGAACTCTGTATGAAGGTCATGAAAAACTAAAATTAGGTAATGATGCTTCTCTAGATATTACTTATTCTGATAAGGAATTTTATAGTTATGGTGGTCATTCTTCTCAACTAAATAATCTTTACCATGTTCCTAAAATCAAAGCAAATCTAATTTCATTCTCTCAATTCTGTCCGATAATAATATTTAATTTGAATTCCATCCATTATTTTCCTTGTTAAGGACCGGAAGACGAACAAGGAGGTGCTCCGCAGGAAAATTGAAAATGGTTTATACTTACCTTTTGGTGAGACAACCTCGGAGCTCCTTACCTTATAGATAATCCAATTTTTCACACTCGTACTAAGCATATTGAAATCGATTACCGAATTGAAATCCTAAGATAATCATAAAGATGGGAGGTTTTTGCGAAAAAGGCACGTGCTTTAACAAGTTTCGAATACTAAATAATTATAATAAAATTTGTCCATGGCAGACTGAACATGTGGTATTAATTAATTTATGTATTAATCAGTTTCCTATTAATCCATTTCACTCTATGTTTTTTATTTGTTTTCAATACGAATGGTACACTGATATTTTTATAAATGCTTTTGTTGCGGAACTGAGCAAACTTATACCAAAGAGTTGGTAGCTTTCAGAAGAAATTTGCTATCCCCTATGGTGCAACATGAGTGGGCAAATGGATTTATCCCATGCGCTGAGGCTAATGACTTAATTTGGAGAATCAATGGGACAAGATGGTAAAATATGAGTAGGGGAGAGATTTGATGCTATGACGTTACCATCGAGGCCCAAATTACTTACCACTGGGCCAAGCTCAAATTGTTAAAATAAATGTACAATAAAAATCTTTTAAAACATATATCCCAACATCTTTAACTATTGTTTTACTGTGTTCTGATGTAACAATATATAATTTTTTCTTTCTTCTACTTCTATTATTTCATGCAAGGACAGCCTTCCGTATACCTTACATCATTTTAATTTTTTTTTAGAAAGGAACAAAAGGCTTTAGCCACGTGACCCGTAATAATTCACTATGCAAAAGAAGACTCCTGCCGTGTGATCCACAGTGTACCCTTGACAACAAAATATAAAGTTATTAATTACCGAACAACCATGCTATATTAATTTGCATAGGCTTCAGTTTTCATCTTTTACAGTTTTTGAACAATTTATAGGCCACTGTTACGCCCAAATTGCAAAAAAAAAAAAAAAAAAAACTTCCATATAGACATAGTGCACATCAGTGTCTAGTGGTTACCAAATGACCATCTTCTTCACTATGCAACGTAAGACTTTAGCCGCTCCTTAAATTGAAATCGGAAACAAAAAGACTTTAGAGACCAATAGAGTGTTCACATTCTACATTTACTCACTAAAAAAATCATACTAGTTCTTGGTCATTCTTATCATTTATCTACATTTACTAATTCAACAACCCATGGTAGTTCTTGGTCATTCTTATGATATCTAAAAAATTAATAGTCGAAACATATAGAAGATCAAGTTCAAGCTTAAATTGAAACATACAAAAGCTCAATTTCAAGCCTAAATCTTGTCGAAAGTTGAAGGTGTGTTATATATTTCTCATTCTGTTCTTCTTTATTTTATTTTTATTTTTTTCTTCTCTCTCTATTTTTTTTTACTTGGATTCAATAAAAAAAAAACCACAAAGAAGAGGAGATTCCAGATGAAAACAAACCACTTAAATCTAAAGTCTTATAGCATGAAGAAACTAAAAAAAATCCCATACCACTTACATGGTTCCAAAATTCTGTAATGCAAATCTGACGGAGGGAAAACTAATCAATATATTTCCAGTAAGTTGTAAAAAATTAGTTACGTTCCCACATTTCTTCATGCTCTAAGTTTCCCCTATATCCAAAATCCCAATCTCCAGTTGCATTTCTCATTTCTCGAAGAGTGTCTTTGCCAAACTGACAATTTGTATAACAAAGGATAAATGATATGTAAAGGTTTTTCTCCAACCCACTTGTCTAGAAAAATAAAACAGAATTACCACTTCTTGTATGAATCTTGGAGAAATCATTTTTCATTATTTTTTGTGTGTGAAATGTCTTCATCACAATCAAATGGCATGTGCATAGTTGATTTTGTATTTAATGTGAAATTGGAACTCATTCTACTTTATTTTTTGTTTTTTGGTTATTTTTTCCTTATGATTGAGATTAACGATGAAACATATTCTACTTTCAGTTGTGATGGCTTCATCCAGTCGACTACACAAACGGTCATTACACGAAACGGTGGTATTGGAGCTAAGTGATGAAACTGTTAATTTTCGTATATTACGTGGAATATTATGAGGTTTTCTGATTGTGGCGCTACTGAGAAAACGTGGAAGGAAGGATGTTATTATTATAGAGAGGTATATATGACATCCAAATGTATTAAAACATTTGGGAGGCATAGATGCGGAAGACACAGAATATTTGTATCAAATTGTCGAAAATATTGACTGTACTTTAAATCAATTATATATGACACAGATGGATGAAAATTGGAAGTTTGCTCCTTTGGAAAATTGAAATTTTAGCATAAGTGTGATTCATTAATATGTCATGTATTCCTAATTAATCACATCTAAGGTTACTAACAACCATAAATTATATTTGTTGTGTCATGCAGACAATGTATTTTCGGTATGGATGCCATGAGATTTAAAGGACGTGCTCACGACATATTAAATATGAAAAATGTGTTCATCCAGTTATTACCACATCCAAATTATTTTGTTGATGAGGAAGACGACATCATTTCTGGTCTTAAGGTAATCGTAAAGCTATGAGGTTTTTGCAAAAAATGCAAGTGTTTTTACAAGTTTCGAATACTAATTAATTATAATACATTTGTCTATAGAAGACAGAACATGTAGTATTAATTATATTAATCCATTTCACTATTTGTTTTTTATTTGTTTTCAATACGAATGGTAGTGATATTTTTGTAAATGTTTTTGTTGTAGGAACTGGGCAAATTTATACCCAAGATTTGGTAGCTTTCGGAAGAAATTTGCTAGCCTTATGGTGCAAGATGAGTGGGGAAATGCCTTTATCCCATGCACTGAGGCTAATGACTTAATTTGGAGAATCACTAGGATATGATGGTAAAATATGAGTAGGGGAGAGATTCGATCATACGACCTCACCCTCAAGGCCCAAAATACTTAATCACTGGGCCAAGCTCAAATTATTGAAATAAATGTACAAAATAAATCTTTTAAAACATGTATCCCAAGTCCCAACAACTTTTAACAATTGCTCTATTGTGTTCTTATGTGATAATATATAATTCTTTCTTTCTTCCACTTTTATTATTTCATGCAAGGAAAACCTTCCGTATACCTTACATCATTGAAAACCAAAGTTTAGAATAGAACAAAGGGCTTTAGCCGCGTCACCTGTAATAATTCCCTCTGCAAAAGAAGACTTCAGCCGCGTGATCCACAATGTTACCTTGATAACAAAATATAGAGTTATTTTTTACCAAACAACCATGCAACAGTAATTTTCATAGGCTTCAATTTTCATTTTTTTTTAATAGTTTTTGAATAATTTATAGGCCATTGTTACGCCCAAATTGTAAGAAAGCCTTCCATATAGACAAAGTGCACATTAGTGCGTCTAGTGGTTACCAACTCACCATTCTTACTTTCACTGTGCAACATAAGACTTTAGCCGCTTCTTAAATTGAACTATTCAATCAAAGACTTTAGAGACCAATAGAGTGTTCACATTCTACATTTACTCACTCAACAATTCATGCTAATTCTTGGTCATTCTTTTCATTTGTCTATGTTTACTAACTCAACAACCCATGCTAGTTCTTGGTCATTCTTCCCATATCTCAAAAATTAATAGTTAAAACATATAGAGGCTTAAGTTTAAATCGAAACGTATAGAAGCTAAAATTCAAGCCTAAATCTTGTCGAAAATAAAGGTGTGTTATATATTTTTTATTCTTTTTTTTTTATTGGATTCAATAAAAAAAAAAGTAAAAAACCACAAAAAAGTGGAGATTACAGATGAAAACAAACCACTTAAATCTAAAGTCTTATAGCATGAAGTAACAGAAAAACATTCCTTACCACTTACAAGGTTCCCAAATTATGTAATGCAAATATGACGGAGGGAAAACTAATTAATACATTTCCAGTAAGTTGTAAAAAAATTGGTTACCTTCCCATATTTATTCATGCTTTAAGTTTCCCCTATAGCCAAAATCCCAATCTCCAGTTGCACTTCTCATTTCCCAAATAGTGTCTTTGCTAAACTGATAATTTGAATAATAAAGGATAAATGTTATGTAAAGGTTGTTCTCCAGCCCACTTGTCCTAAGATAGTAGTAAAGCTGGGAGATTTTTATGGCAAAAATGTACCAATTAATCATAATTAAGTCATTCGCGGCAGACCGAACATTTGATATTAATATATTTTTATATTAATCAGTTTCAGTATTAATCCACTTTACTCAGTTTTTTCTTGCTTTTCAGTACGAATGGTATTGATGTTTTTGTAAATAATCTGGTCATAAGAAATGCTTAAAATTATATGAAAGACAAGAATACAATAAAACTTTTTGGTTCGATTTATATTACCACGGTATATCTATTATATGTAGTAATACTAACTTAATCATAAAAATATTTCTCATGTGTTAAACAAACAATAAATAAACAAATAAAATATTATGTTTTGGAAAACATGAAAATTTGTGATATAAGTTGTGTCCCTTCTTTTAAACCCATTGTTGTCCTGTATAAGTTGTGTCCATTAATTTGAACTTACTGCTTTGCTACAAAAGTTGTGTCCATTCATTTTAAACTCATTGTTTGAAAATATTGTTGATTCCTCTGAAAGATATATCTGTAATTTGGCAAAAAAACATGAAGATTAATTATCTGTCATTTTATTTATCCCATTGTTAGTTATGCCCATTTACTTACCACCACTGCTCTACTATATAAGTTGGGTACCCTCATTTTAAACTCATTATTTTTCCGCATGACACTTTAAATTCTTAAAAATATGAAAATGAATATGGTGTTGCCATGTCGGACAAAAGGATTATTCTTTATATAATATAAGTATCGATTTGGAAGGTTTTGGAAAAAATTTGCTAACACCTATGATGCAAGGCAAGAAGACACATGGCTTTATCCAGTTTTTTGAGTCTAAGGACTTAATTTGGAGAACAACTAGGATATGATGATAAAATATAATATAAAATCATGAGGGTTCGTTTTTAAAATTGTTGCAAATTATATCTTAGATTTCTATTTTTCTTAATATATATACAATTTTGTTGTTGCGATGTAAGGCCAATGGATTGTCTATTTACAGCTGTTGAATGTGAAGCCATGTCATGCCATTTGAGGAACGATTTTGTCGAGAAAGATGCTCTTATTTTAGAACATCCTTTCATTTGGTCTAATAAGAAATGCTTAAGTTTTTTTAAATTTGTTGGGAGAATTTCTTGATGACGTATACCACGACAAAGCATACAATTACACATCTACAAAATCATTGCAAGCTCCAATTAAAACATTGTTTAATGGTCTACAAAGGCTTTTAATTCCTAGATGGAAAATTATGGGTTGTAGAATGTGTAATAATCCAGTATTGTAAATCTATTTATTCCCATGAAGGTGAAGCTAGTATCTGGGGCTAATAAAATTTATGCAACAACAAAACTCATAGAAGGAGGTGTAGGTTTAATAAAATGGTAATTATGGAAGTCCTAACTGATTTGTTATGATTACTTCTGGAGTTATTGTGCATATCTAATCCTTCACGCATACATATGACTAATATTGAATTATATTTGTTATGATTACTTCTGGATCAACTGTCCATATCTAATCCTTCACACATACATATGACTACCATCGAATTACATTGATCTAACACGGATAAATAATGTTACATTTCATCAAGATTTCATGCCCTATGCTTCGTCAGGTTCTCGTGGCATTTATTTAGAGAGGTGATTAAAAAAAGATGCCGATGGAGAAAGCTCATGTCCAAGGTGCTGAATTTGTTTAGGCATTATGAAGTTGGTGGTGTTAGTTATGGTAGTAATGGCAAGAAATGAAGAGGAGATTAAAATTGCAGGTTGTCATAAGTGCATACTTGTGTCCTATTATTTTGAGAGTTTTTTTTTTTTTGTGGTCAAAGTCGTGATAGTTAGGAAAACTAGTATTAACATCGAAAAAGAAGTGGTCGGGTAATATTACGAATTTTTGCTAGTAGTGGTTTGCTAATTGAGATAGTGGAACCAGCTTTTGTAATTCATTTGAGAAGATAAAATCAGTTTTTCCATTTGTTCTTTCTGTGTTAAAATTCTATCTCGATCATCATTGTTTAGATGGTATATGAGAGCTATTTGGTGAATAGTATGTTTTCTTTTATTTATCACAAAGTGTTTGATTTTATTACTCAAAATCTTTGTTTATTGTTTGTATATGCTCTTTTTGTTTATTCCTCAAATATCTTCAAAACAAAATATCCAAACAATATGATATTTGAGGAATATATTGTTTGGTAGAAGTCTTTCTTGTTCATATTTAGTATTCATTTATGTTCGTGTTTAAGATTAATTGAACCAGTCACGTAAATCCAACATTTCATCAGTAGCTCCGACATATTCACACTCATCATGGTTCCCAAATTTTTTTTATGTTCATTTATTATTCTTTTTATACAAATGTTAAAAGCATCGATGCATGTTGTTGTTTACTCAATTGTTATTCTTTTCAAAAAAAGAAAATTTTAAAACTAATTAAAAAGCTAATATGCTTTCAACTAATTTGGTGTTGCAATTGCTGCATATAAAAAAAACAAAATTTGTTACATGAGGTGTGACTTTACAACTTAATATATTGCTCTTAAAGCTATTAGATTATTGTGATTCGTGGTGTTACCTTCAAAGACCGGAGTTGTTAAGAACTCGGGTATCGTTGATTCTAAGTAGTTTGATGTGGTTTAAGGGTATGTCTGCCGAAAAAGATTTATTGTTGTGTGAAAAGTCGTGGGTTTGAGTTTAGACAATGCTAGTTTGGTTCCATAAGAATCGGTATGTTGTCATATGCACATGCAGGAGAACATCCATGGAAAGATCTCAAGTGAAAACTCACTCTGTCCAAAGATTAACAACATTTTTACTTTTACAATTTGACATATTTTAAGCAAAAATGAAAAAAATAAAAACATCACTTTTCACGAAACATGGATAGTAATTGTTAAAGATTTTTAACCTGGCTAAATTTGGGCCTATCAAATTTTCATTTCCACACCACCAAATTACTCTGGGCACCCAAACTTCTAAAAAAATGCTAATTTACCCCCACATTAATTCCTAAAACAATCTAATATAAATATAAACTTTCCATTTTCAGTAAATCCAAAAAAAAAAAAAAAAAAAAAAAGACTAAACCTAAAAAACTTTATATTTTCTTCCTAATCTTTCCAAATTCTCAAAACCCTAATAAAAAATCTTCATCCTCTTGTCCAATGAATTTTCGATCCAACCAAGAAAAAGTTAAATATCCATCAACCCATTCTATGATTTGCATTTCTTCATTGATTTACATGTTTAAATCTTCAATTTTCTAAAATCAAAATATATGATTACACCCAAAATCGGTTTATGTTGACATATCGAATAAAGCGATTCTGGGTTTTGTTCTCCGGCCATGAAGAGCATGCACAATAATCGGTTTGTATGATGATTAACATAAACCGATTCTAGGTCTTGAATCGAAAAATGAAAAGACATCACTGAAATCTGATTCTTGTACATTTTTTTCTTTTAATTATGCAATCACATAATCGGTTTTTATGTGCCTGATAATTTGTCAATTTTGCTTGTCTCTTCAGATTCCTTTTCATAATCGGATTTTATATATGTACCACATAAACCGATTACTAATGTTTCACACTCCTGTATATTTTTGTAGTCAGAATCATATTACATATGTTTAATTATGTACCGATTCTTAACTATTTTTTTTTTGGTTTTATGTAGATATGGATTTCGAACACCTAGCATTTTACTCTAGAGAGATCACCTTGGAGGACATTCTTAGGAAACCACAAAGAGTGCCAGAACGAAGCCTCTATAAGTTTGCCTATGGGTGTGAGACCCATCTTGAACAAGCCCTTGCATTGATTGACAAGCTTGCACTGGAGAAGATTCATGAGGTCATGAGGTTCACTAGGATGAGGAGAAACATGATTTCCGCTGAGAGGGAGATCCATGGAGAAATGGAAGCTATGTGGGAACAAATGGCTCAAGCAGAAGCTGCTGCTCCTGATGGTGTTGATGCTGGTGTTGGTGTTGGTGATGGCGATCCTGCTGATGGTGGTGCTACAAATGCTCCCGGTGGTGTTGTTGTTGCTGCTGGTGCTCCTGCTCTTTAAGTTTTTATGTTTAAGTTTGAGATATTAAAAGTTTAGGTTTATAAGACTTGTGGTTCTTTTAAGTGCTTAACACTCTTTTAAGTTTTGTATTTTGGATAATATTTGTGTTGAACTTAATCTACTTAAAGTTTTAATTATAATTATGTTTTGTTGCTCAATAATTCTAGCCCGACATGCCAACAATCGGTCTTCTCGATATGTCAACATAAACCGATTGGTCAAGCTATTTTTCCTGTATGTTTTTCAATCTAGAATCAGATCACATATGAATATATATAAACCGATTAGTGTAGGTGAAAATTCAAAATTTTAACATGTATTTAATCGGTTTATGTTGGTCACAAGAAAGACCGATTCCTTGTGGCATTAAATTGTAATCGGGTTATACAGAGCTTAGAGAAGACCGATTATACCAATTTATTTCACGTTTTCAAAAAAAAATAATAGTCGTTAGGGACTTTCTTTATAAATAGAGAACTCACCCTTGGACCCCATTTGGCCCAAAATTGATCATTTTATTCCCACTCACTTCATATACTCCACAACTACTCATTTCATACCTCCACATACAAGAAATGACATCATTTGATTCAAACGAAGATTTGGAAATCACCAAAGCATGGTACGCGGAAACTCGAGTTATACGTCAATCCTCCGTAAGGGTGAATTCTGTAATCTTTTGGGCTAGGGTACATAAAAAATATAGGTAAGAGTTTGGGAATCCAAATGGAAGAAGTGTTCAACAAATCCACGCTAGGCACCTAGTCATCGAAGATACTTGCTTTTTTGGCTATGCAAAAACCGATTTTGAATGCTAGCCACTTTGGATTATCCATTGAAAAATTGGTAAGTATTTTTGTGGTTTATTTTACGTGATCCATGTTGTTTGATCTTCCAACTAAACACCACTAACAAAGTAAGTTTGTGTTTGTTTTTGTTTTTGTAGCATGAAGTCGTCAAAGCGCGCTACTTGGAGGAAAAAGGGGAAGCATTCGCATTCGATGCAAGTTATCAATTCATGGGATCCAAAATTCTCGAGTATGCTTCGGAACTCATGTCGGCTGAATGGAACTAGGATTCCTCTGGCGAAGATTGATGGTTTTAATGTAGGTTTTGTGGGTAGATCTCTATGTAAACCCTCACGAGACTATAACTCGTCCACTAGGGTCGCCTAGGGGTTTAAAGGCTTGATGCATGTGCTAAATGCATCGTACAATAATAATGGAATGAATGAAAAAAAATCGTATAAAAGGAAACAATCGGTTTATACATGTAATATGTAAAACCCGATTATCAAAATCAGATTATACACATGGAAACGTTAACCGATTATGGATGTCCTCTGTTAATTTGGAACACCAATCCATAATCGGTTTACAAGTTTATGAACGTAAACCGATTCTGAGTACTTTTTACGAAAAAAATCAAAATGTTTGATGTTTTGACGAACTCTCTAACATTAGTTAATCTCACATCCAAAACATAATTAATTAATATTAATTAATCAGGGGTAAAATAGGTACTTAAGTAATTATTTTGATAAGGGGTGGTGTGAAGGTTATTTGTAATGATCTTTTTTGTCATCTAGCTATAGACCCAAATTAAGTGGTATAGGCCCCAATTTAGTAAGGATTTTTAACTACATTGACTTGATTAGAAGACGGTGTTTGCACTTTGAATAAGTGGATTAATGGTTCTACTATGTTTAAGCTGTTTGACTTCATTGACTTGATTAAAAAATGGTGTTTGAATTCGAGTAAGTGGATTAATGGTTCTATTTCGTAAGTAGTTTCCTAAGGTTTTTTAAAAAATCTTCTTCCAAGTGACACATGGTTGATCAAAGAAAATGAGCAAAGGGCATTAAAATTGTCTATTCCTTGACAAGGTGCAGCTAGGGAAAAAGTTTTAAAAAAGGAACAACCAGGTGCGTTTGTAACTCGTCTGATTCGATGAGTCATTTGTTACCGATTTATTCCTAACCCACCCTTCCTGGTCGGGTTAGTTCATTAACCCTAGTTAGGTTAGGTTAGTTAAACTAGTGTGGTTAGGAGTTTGGGTTAACCCAGATTGAAATGGGTTCTTCATAGGAGTTTGGGTTAACCCGACAATCATTCTGAGAAATTTGGTTATGGTTTCCCCTATAAATAGATATAGTAGGCTCAGAACAATTCTCACTCCTATTACAGAGGTACCCAAAATAATTATTCAGGCAGTCTTGCCTAGTACCCAATAAATTTTCACCCGGTATTTTCAATAAAATATATACGACATCTATTACAGAGGTACCAAATTAAGTTTTTCAGCCAGTCATTCCAAGTACCCAATAAAAAATTTCGGCAGTATTTCCAAGGTTTATATTACACGAATTTGTTGTTCTCGTACCCAATAAAATACATGGAACTGCAAGTCTAAGGTTGAAATTTGGTTATGGTTTCCCCTATAAATAGATATAACAGGCTCAGAACAATTCTCACTCCTATTACAGAGGTACCCAAAATAATTCTTCAGGCAGTCTTGCCTAGTACCCAATAAATTTTCACCCGGTATTTTCAATAAAATATATACGACCTCTATTACAGAGGTACCCAATTAAAATTTTCAGCCAGTCATTCCAAGTACCCAATAAAAAAATTCGGCCAGTATTTCCAAGGTACCCAATTTATATTACACGAATTTGCTGTTTTCGTACCCAATAAAAATACGTGGAACTGCAAGTCTAAGGTTATAATTGGAGGTTACAACTTTCCGTACACACTATGGTATTAGGCCAATGGATGAGAAATTAACCGAGGTAGTGGATGAAAATGGAAGTATTACGGCTAGAATGATGGGAAATGTTTGCCGAGATTGTAAGGAAGTGAATAAAATTCCTCGCTTCTAGTATCTCTTTCATAATATCTGAACTTATACCACCAGACCAAACCAAAATCTCTGCGCACTGCACTGTTCTTGCGGTAGAGTGTGCAGTCCAAGAAATAAGCAGTTATGGTGGCCACCTTTTCATGGGATGAGAAGATCACATTCATGATAACGTTGAACTACGAAACCGTAAACAAAGAACATAATGTCAATGTATAAAAATATGTAGCGAAACTAGATCAGTAAAGGGTACCAAAGTAGGATCAGCAAAAGTTTGAGTAGTACGCTTACCGAAATGGAGTTGGTGTTAACAGGACCATGACCAGTAAGCAAGAGAGTTTGGTTGAAGTATTGTGGCACTGAAAAGCCCATGAAGATAAAGAAGCCTAGAATGAAATTTGTACGGAAACAAGAGAGTTTGGTTGAAGTATTGTGGCACTGAAAAGCCCATGAAGATAAAGAAGCCTAGAATGAAATTTGTACGGAAACTATTGAGATTGCAAAACTGTAAAAATCCAATACCTGCAGAAGCTGCTTGCACCAAAAACATGATAATTGTATTAGAACAATATTTCTGACAAGAGAAATTTGTCCAAAGACTCCAAATGTTTTATCTTGACATACCAACATAGGCGAATAAGACGCAATAGAAGGCCGAAATAATTGGCATCGGGATAAAAGCGAAGAGTGCTCCAAACTTGCCTGGTAAACAGAATAGGTGAAGGGTGAACTGTTCAGTACATCCATCTTCATAAGCATCAATTCAACCAAATATGATAAGGAGACTCTTTTACTACTATGCTAGTGAAATGAGTATAAGATATACCTAATATAGAAAAGAAGAGCATAAAGCACACAGATATCTGGAAGACTCTTCGACTGCCAACTTGTGTCAATGCCAAGAGACCTGCATTCTCACTGGAAACATAACAAGAATTAGTAAAATCATCCTAATGTGGAACATGAGTACTTTGTTTAAGACTTCTACCAAGCCGTTGTAAATTTAATTTGTATGGATTGACACGATTCATTACAATGCTTAACAACTTAATTCAAATGTTATGGTTCATTACACTGATGCTGAAGAACCAGTCAATGTGCCAAGCAACCCACTTATTAGAATCCCGATTTCCTGGAACTCATAAAAAGATAAATAAGACGCCAATAAGAAAAATCATGGATCACACGGATTCTTGAAACCAACATATAGTATGGAATGCCATGGTACCTTCCAGCCAACTCCACGACTGAGAATAGAAGGTGGTATAGGTTTTGCACTCCCATATCTTGACACTGCAATAAATGTACCTGTAGACTGCACAAGAAAAAAAAAACACCAAGTTATCGCACGCTTTCAACATTTTACTTTCAGAGCACGCAAAGGAATTAAGAGATGAACAAAGCATATGAATAGCTAGCATCAGATAAAGATACCGAGATTTTTACCAATACTGTTTATGCTACCACACATAGGATTCCTAGATAATTAATTGAGCACACTTTATAATCACTCAGTGTTCCTATTAATTGAAAGTGGGTAATCCTTAATTAAGTTAGCAAGTTGAGAAATAGGGTAATCCATAAACACACCTCAATAAGAGCAGCAAAAGACGCAACCATCATTGCAAAAGCTTCTCCAGCCTGAAATTTCGGCTTTCCCCATTGTAATGGTAAAGGAAATCTTATCCTGTAGAACAAAGAAAGTGCTGCTATTGGATCTCTGATAAATGCTGACAAAAAACTGTGAGTTTATAAATTTTCAGCTACTGAACTTGATAATTTCCTCAAAGAAAAAAAAAACTGGTAGCTGCATCTGTTGATGCATATGAAATTTTTTACACACTTCTAAAGATGGGATTTTAAGAATCTTGTTGAAACAACTGATTACGAGACTGTTTGTTACTTTTCGCATCAAACATGCCAACTTTTTACAGCCAAATCTTCTTCACAAAGTAATTGAACTACTGAAGTAAACTACATTAGAAGATCACCATGGAGCAGCACTGAGGAGTCCCGAACCGTCAGTATGACAAGTAAACTGCCTTACTGGAGATGCATGCTTGTATGCACCACTTACTGTTAGAATTAATGCAAGAAGCCATATGATTGCCAGCACTATAATCACTGCAAAGCGATCGAAGATGACTCTCTTCGAGAGTAATGTACGAGAGCCATACTGCAAAAATCGAATGCAAGATTACTCCTTTGAACTTGAATTAAAACGAAGAAAGGAAAGCCAGGAACTACCTAATCCATTCATGACTCATGACCGGTACAAATATAGAAGAAAACTGCTTACCTAGGAAACTAAGACCAGCAAAACCAGGGCAGGAAGCCCAAGTTCCATACATCTAGCTAACTGCAAACATCATCACAACAAAGCTCAAAACAAAGAAGTGAACAATAGACAAACTTCAATACATCACATTTTTCAAACTTAGCACTTCATTATCTTGAATGAATATGAAATTAGCAATTGAGTGCACAGATTCGAGGTTCATTCTTACCAGCGGGAAACCAATCGTATATAGCCCAAGACCGACAAGAGTCACAAGCGGAACCGCTGATAGAGTACTTAAAAACCTATAGAAAAAGTAGAGATACATTTTACAAATTGAAACAGTCAAGGCTCACATCAAATCTGACCAACACTCTCAGGAAATCTTACCTGACGACAATTCTCCAAAATCCTAAGAATCCAACAACTATCTGGAAAAATGATGCAACTATGAGGGCACCTTGTACTCCTCTCATGGTCTGTATAAATCTCTAGCGGGGATCTACAATCCCTTGATATCTAGGCGAATTGATTATGATAATCGTTGGAAGTATGTACGTGAAAGAACCCCAATTACTGCAGGAAGCCGAGTACCAAACCAAGTTTGCAAAAGTATGTTCACTCCAGCGGCAAAGAGTAAAGTTTGTATTACAATTTCTTTCTCAGACTGCAAGTGAAATTCAACCATTAGAGAGAAACTAGAGAGATAGGCATAGATATTATATATGACCAATTAAAGAATGTAGTACTTACATCAGCACCACCCATTTGAGGGACAAGGAGGTTGGGGATCAGAACTGTAATCCCAAGCATTACTAAATAATGCTGAAACCCCAAGATTATAGCTTCCGCTGAAAAATCAACAAACAAGTTTGAGTAGTACGCTTACCGAAATGGAGTTGGTTATTGTTGGACTTCTGAAAGAAATTTATAGCAAGATGTATTACCTGCTTGTGGATCTTTATATGTTGCTGTTGTTGTCTTCTGGCGAATTCATCATCGTGTTGTTCAGTTTTACACCGTTTCAGAATCGGCATTTTCGTTTTCAATGCCTTCTTAATTATCATCTTGTTGGAAATTTCAGTGCCCCAATTACTAGGGTTCCCTTAAAATAATTCAATTAAATCAAAATCTCAATTCCTCTTCTGACTCAACCATTCTCTTGAATCATCAAATAGAAGATAAATTCAAGTGAGTTCCCAACTATTAGGACCTAATTAAGAAGGATAAGAAGGAGAAAATAAGAAAACCGTCGCTGTTTTTTTTTTTTTTGTTTGGTCTGTTCTTCAACGAGAGAACGAAGAAGAATAGAGATGAATAAAATTCAGAAGGTTTAATTAGAGGTCGGATGGATTGATTGGAAGTTGAATTGGCGGGAAAAGTGTTAGAATGAAAGCTCTAGGGTTTTGATAATCGTAGATGCAGAGAAAATTAGAGGTTGAAGAAGACGGAGACGATGAAGAAGAAGAAAGGGATCTGTTTGACTCTGCAAAACTTGCATATGGAGAAGCTGAAGCAGAAGCGAAAATGGGGAAACAGAAACTGAAGACGGAATTTGGAGAAGAGAGGGGATAGATATCGTAACCTAACCAATCAAAACACCCGACCCGAATTAACTAACCTAAACTAACTAGGGTTAATGAACTAACCCGACCAGGAAGGATAGGTTAGGAATAAATCGGTAACAAATGACTCACCGTATCAGGCGAGTTACAAACGCACCTGGTTGTTTCTTTTTTAAAACTTCTTCCCTAGCTGCACCTTGTCAAGGAATAGACAATTTTAATTCCCTTTGCTCAAAGAAAATTATAATAATATGCCCGAGTATTAAAAACCGACTTAATAAAATGCTCACGTTTAACCAACTTTAATAAAATTCCCATCACATTCCGTTGGGACTCACTTGATTAGTCATTTTTCGTTTACTTGGTCAAGTTTTGAAAATTTAATTATAAACATATCCTTATAAAACCCTAAAATAAAACATCCTTTATCTTCTTGTTCTTCCACCTCCTCCTTTCACTGTCTCACGTTAGGACTTCATATTTGAGAGACGAGAATGAAAAAACCAATAAATTTAATTTTCCTTATTTTACTTCTGTTTGTCCAGATCCTTTTTGTTTTTCTTTCTATTCTTAATTCATGATTTGTGATTGGTAGAGCATTGCTCGGTTGAAACCACCAAGCATTGGTATGTCAAGTTTGGTTGTCATATTTCAGTTTTAAAACTTGAGGTTGCTTAATTAGATTGCTAGAGTCAATTTCTTTATGTTAGACTAGGAAGTCTAGAAATATTGAGACAAACTCTTGTTAATCTGAAGACCCTGAAGATGTATCGACATCAATGAACATATCATCTTTCTTTTCGGGATTAGTAATACAGACTTGACTTGTTTCCATTTTTATCAATGAACATATCATCTTTCTTTTCGGGATTAGTAATACAGACTTGACTTGTTTCCATTTTTATCTATGTTGTTTTCGAGTCGTTTATATTGAAAACATAACATACAAAGTTAATATATATGCATCTCTAGTAGTGATGTTTTGATCATTTTAGTATGGACAAAGTGTCAAGGAAGAATATACAAGTTGTGTTACAACTTTGATATATTGGAATACGAAGTATAACTTTTATCTTTTGAACTTCGTATATGTGACATAACACTATCTTGTAATTTATTACTAGATTGTGTATTGAACTTTGGGTTGATTCCATGCAAGAAAACTTTGTTTAACTACATAAGGTTAAGGAAATATACTTACGGAACTTATTTTGTAGTTGAAAGGAATCCCAAGGATTGATTTTTTGCTGGACCTGTCCCTATTAGGGATCTATAGCAGGGTCGATCCATACTTGGGTATCTTTAACAAGTTCGATCTCAATCTTTGGGATCTCTTGCAGGACCGGTTGTATTTCCGATTTCTCTATATACTTTAGTTTTACAAAGATTTCGGAATATGAGTTGTTATTTAGAAAAGTTCACAATGTCGTCATAGTATTTGAACATGTGCTAAAATCTTATTTATTTATTGTTCAAATATATTCTTTGATGCTCAGGGTGATATTCTTAACTGAAATATTTGAGAATCTTTTATTTCAATTTTAGAATTTATATGTCTTTAATTTCCCAGTAATTAAAGCATATCTCTAGAGAATATATTAGTAAAGTATACATGTATGCTAGCTAACATTGAGTTATCATCCATGAGAGATTTCAACATATTAGTTGGATATTTGTTGGAATTAGACAAAACCGAAAAATTCTTATTTATTGCGTATCTTTTCAAATTGGAAATTCCTAGGTGTCAAAACTACCTTGTTGTATAAATATTGAGGTTTGTTATTCTTAAAACTTATCACAGAACACACGCACTGCATTCTATAGTCAGTGTGGGAAGCTGACCAATAGTATTATTCGTAATACCCACCCGGAGCGGAGATTAACATAATTAGGCAAAATCTCCTGCTTTTTCTTCATTTAAAGACTTATGTGGGATCAAGAAAGTCTAGAACTACCGTTGGTAGGAAATTAGAATCATATTGTTATTTTAGTTTTTGTTATTGATTTTTTTTTACTAATGGTAGTTAACCTTGATTGCATATAGCTTGTTTATTTTGTGATCCTTGTATTCTGATATAAGGTAACTCGAACTAGATCAAGGATCGATAAAGTTCATATCTGAAGATAGGCTTGCGACCATATATTGTTAACAGACTCCATTCCTTGCGTGGTCGATAATAAAGAAATCAAGTTATTTGTGAAGGTACATGAAGACCGAAGTTTTGAAGATAAGAAGATTTTCTTATTGGTATTTTGATTTTTGTGATAATACTTCGTGCACACTTGATTGACTGGGAACCAACAAGTTGGTTTATCTTTGATAGACTTCCATAAGTTGTTATGTAGATCGAAAATATATCATTTGGTGGTCTCTTCAGGATCCGAATCCGATAGGCTGAAAACTATGATTTGATTATCTCGATAAATTAGATCTTGGTTAATCTAAATCGATACAAGGGAGTTTAATATTATAAATGGAAGAACCTTTGTATAACGCAACATATATCTCTAATTAAGTTCTTGTGTTTGATAGAGCGGTCACCAAATACATACTAGTTTTTTACTGTTTCATAAAACTTAAGATAGTGGACTTTGGATTCACGTGCATTGACCAGATCAGTAGTAGGCGCAGAGATACTGAAGGAACTGTGTAACTTGGAATTTAATTGGTCTCGACTATACGAAATTGGCGGTAGTCTTTATATAGCGGCTTAATTATGAGAGTATTCAAAACTGGACTAGGTCCCTGGTTTTTTCCAGCAATTAAGGTTTCCTTGTTAACAAAATCTTATGTTGTGTAATTTACTTTGCATATTGTGTTAGTAAATAAATTAACGCAACAATGATCAAGGTTTGTACAAAACTTTGGTTGGCAGCCTAGCAACAAGCTGAGCTTCTCACCTTTTTGAATAACAACACCTAATCTATGGAATAAAAAACTACCATGACCACTACATGCATCAAGATTATCTAAATAATTCTTAAGTATTTTTAAGAACACAACAAAATCCTCTCCAAGCTCCCCTAAGGTTGTAAAGGCCAAAAACCCCAAGTCATAGCCATGAACCACACATTTGTCCAGATATTTGTTACGTTTGCGCAAAATAATATTGACAATGGCTTGTGCCGGCTTAAAAACATTACTAGTACCGGTGGTGAAAGGTGAAATACCAGTGACATTTATACACATAGCCTGCCCACTATCCCATCTGTATACAAGGATATCGACGGGTCTCAATGCAGTACCATCTGAAAGTAATACCAGAGACACTTCCTTTCTAGCATGAACACCAGCCTTGTAACACATATCATCAACAATATCCTGAACAAGATCATGACGATACTTAAGCCCGACTTCGCCGGCACAATACAAGGTATGATCACCAAATATGTCCATTTCCCGCTTGCAACAAGAGAACAAACCACCTTTTATAAAAATTGGAATGCCAAGTCGATAACTCAAAACATCTCTAAACCGTCTCGAACCAAGACACTGATAGAGCCCACTAATAAAACACTTAAACACTTGTACGTTAATTAAAAACTTAGTTTGATCCCATAGTTGATAGTCTCTGGTTATAGTAGTTCATGCACAATGTATCTTATATAAGTTGATATCTTTTAAATCATTTCTAGGTTGGTTGTCATATTTTAGTATCAAAACCCAAAAGTCGCTCGATTAGTTCATTAGAGTCAACTTCATTAGGTTAGGCTAGGAACTCAGGAAATGTTGAGATATACAAGTATTAATCTAAATACGTGAAGATTCTGAAGACGCATCGACATCATCGAAGATATCATCCTTCTACTTGAGATTAGTAATATAAGACTTGACTTGTTTCTAATTATAAATCGTTGCTTTAAAATCATTTAGATTTAAAATACAACATGCGAAGTGATAAACATGAAACTCTAGAATTAGAGACTTGATCATCTTATTATGATCAAATTGTCAAGAAATAATATACGAAGTATAATGCATATCTTTTGAACTTTGCAATTGCGACATAAACATAATATTTGTAACTTGTTTACTAGATTGTGTAATGAACTCGGGATTTGTTTCATGATTAGAAAGCTATGTTTGATTACATGATTTTAAGGAGACTTAGGAACTTGTTTCAAAGTTGAAAGAAATCAATATGATTTATGGTCCGGTTTTCATTAACGATCTAACCAAGAACCGATCCTTACTTATGTTACGAGTCAAGGTGGTACTGATCCTTACCTATGTTGGGAGTCAAGGTAGTATTGATCATAACCTATATGGGAATCAAGGTAGAACCGATCCCTGATCCCTAACTACATTGAGAGTCATGGTAGTTACAATCCCTATATGCAGAAACCGATTTCTACTAGTCACGTACACTTTAGCGTCTGTGTGTTTTGAAAATTGGGATTGATAAATAGGAAAATTCAAGATGTCGACATAGTGAGTAATTTGAACATGTACATAAATCTTATATTTTATTGTTCAAAGATATTCCTTGATACTCAAGGTGAGATCCCGAAATGTTTGGGAATTTTTTTGTTAAAGTTTTCGAATGTATATGTTTTGTTTTTCCAGCAAGCAAAACATATCTATGGAAGATATTAGTTAAGTATCTTGTATGCTAGTTAATATTAACTTATATCCATGAGGGGTTTCGGTTATAAAGTTGGATATTGGTTGGAATTTGACAAAACCTAATTTAGGTACTTTATTGCATATACCTTGAGAATATTTTTCAGTTTTGGAAATTTGTGTTCAAACCACCTTGATCTAAAAATAGTAAAGTTTTTTCTTCTTACAAACTTATCCTAAGGCAGGCACTTTATTTAATAGTCACTGTTGTAGCCGACTATAGTATTACTTGTAATGAGAGTAACCTAATTAAGCGAAGTCTCTTAATAGTGCTAGTTTAAAGATTTCTTTGGAATCAAGAAACGTCCATTAGTACCATTGGTGGGAGAACATAATTACATTTTTATTTTAGTTTTCGATTGAATAACGGTTGTTAGCTCTTGATTGCACCTAATTTGATGATTCTTGAGATTCTTCACTTCTGACATAAAGTCACTCAAACTAGATCAAAAGATTAGTAGTAGTTCAGATCTGCCTTTAGATATGATGTTGACTTGTGATCATCCATTTTTAACAGAATCCATTTTGTGCATGATCGATCATAAATTTGAATCAAGTTTTATTGTGCAGGTGCATAAGAAGATATTGAAGATCTGAATACAAGAAGATTTCTTATTGGTTTTGTATCTTTATGATTTACTTCGTGCACAAACTTGATCTGCTAGGATACGACTAGATATTGTTTGTTTCTTTGATAGACCATTGATTGACTAGTCGTATTAGATCGACAAATTATGACTTGGTGGTATTCTTCAGCATCCGAATCTGCTAGTTAGTATACCTAGACCTGATTAACTTGTTAATTTATATCTTGGTAGATCTTACCTAACAAATGAGTTTATTGGTTTAAATGGAAGAGGCTTTGTGAACTCAACTATATAATCTCTGATTTAATTCTTGATATTGGAAGAGTGATTACCAAAAAAATTAGTCCTTTACTGTTGGAAGACGATCAAAAGGAGTTGAGTGCTTGAAGTCTTCACAACGGCTGAAGTAACTTAAGATAGTGGACTCTATCTTAAGATTCACGTAGGTTGGCCAGATTGGTTGTACGCGCAGGGATACCGAGGCAACTAGGTAACTAGGAGTAGATTAGTTGGTCTCAACTATATGAAGTTGGTAGTGTTATTTGTATATCGTCTTAATTTTGAGAGTATTCAAAATTGGACTAGGTCCCGAGGTTTTTCTGCATTCGTGGTTTCATCGTTAACAAAATCTTGTTGTGTCTTTACTTTTACTTTCCGCACTTATAATAATAATAATTTTTTTATTTTTATTTTTTTTTTATAAAAATTAAATTATTAAATATTATTAGATAACGGTTATTACATGAAACTAGTTGGAAGCCTAACAAGCTAAGCTCCAACGACGTATTACTATATTAATTGAACAGGTTACCGTGCTAGCCTACCATCGAGCCTCATGAGGAACCAACCAAGAGAACCGAAGCAGATAGGGGGGATGATTATGTCGCAAGGGGGGCAAGCTAACTCTACCTTCCATGTCAAATTATGTAATACTGCGCCATCAGGACTTGAACATGTGACCTCATGGAGCGTATCAACCTTTGAGGAACAGGGATGACCATCTGAGCTAGATACCTGTTTTTTATAGTTATTATTTTAGTTATAATTAAAAGTAAATACATTGTATGTTAATCCAACACTTCGATTGATCTCTATAAATGTGTTCGGCTCTGAACTGAAACTATAAACCAAGTGTGTACCTTGTGGTTTGCTATTTTCTTGACAATCTATGTATATATTAGATCACACAAGGTATTAGACTTATAGGTTTATATCGAAAAGATTGTGGTGTACTTGGTACCCTCGTCATTTCAATATCGAATAACTCAATTACAGTGTAATTGGTATCCTTGCCATTTCGTTGTTTACCGATGGCGATGTTATAGTTAAGATTTGTAGAAGAATAAGAAAGACGAGAAGGCATTCCATTGTTGTTGTAGATCGAAATAAAAAAGAACCTGCATTTCATGGAGTTATTACATACGGTGATGGATTGAAATCATCACTCCCTTTTATTTGATTATCATAACAGAAGGCCTTTGGTTGATTTGATTTGGTTAATGAATTTGACTATAAGTCTAGTTTGTAGCATAAAACTAGAACCTGAAACCATATACCACAATTTTAGGTTAGTTATCGATTTTGAATGTTTCTACTTTCAAATATTCGATAAAATACTAGATGTCAAAATTTATTTTGTCTTGTTGTATTAATTTTGGATGAACAAGATCAACCAAGTATTATAGATCTGCTCTTCAAGCATTATTGATGGAGATGTTGTATTTGGGAAACAGAGGAACTAAATCATGATACAACTCAATACTGCATTCTGATACATTTCAGTAAAATCAGTAAGACTCACCGTATTATCTCGATTCAAGTAGGTCCAAGTCAGACGATTTAGCTCGGTCATATTATTAGCTCGACTCCCCATATTAGCTCTCAGTTATAATATAACGATTTGAGAGGGAAGGGGGGGGGGTATTATGTCTTTTTACAAGGTGGAATAACTGTTATTATACACTAACAATCGTTAGCTGTTGTTTTAAATAAACCTGGACGGAAAAGGTCAAATTTTTGAAATTTTATTAGTGAGGTTTTTAAACATGGGAATTTTATTAAAAACCCATTTATCAAATGATATATCATACCCAGAAAGGCACTTTAGAAAGTGATGAGTTAAAATATTCCAAGCAGAGTATTTTAAACACTAGTGTTGGATGCAAACATCACCTCCTTTTGTCCGGTAACTTTCTAGCTCGACACAAATAACACTAAATTTGAAGCAAAATCACATATTCAAATAAGTTTCAATCAATCTCACAAAGAAGAAGATACAAAAAAAAAACAATAATCATTAAGTGAAGGAATAGATGACGATAAAAGAAGGAATGACAACGGAAAGTACCAAAAGAAAAATCAAGGAGAAAAACACTTTGCATGGGTTATGTTAGTGACATGGATCATCATCCAAACCTTTAACCCCCTATTTTAAGAAAGTCTACTATGGCTTGTACATGTTCCTTGAAATCTATTAGAAAGAAAGTGTCTTCCCCGTTCAATCTCAATATTCTCTACTCCACCCATTGCTTAATTTAATTTCACGAGAGAATAACAACGATAAAGATTTATCAGATTATGAGAGTTAACTATGGGCCAAACAAAAACGTAGAGCTATTATTTGTTAATTACTGTTAGCACACGTAAGATTTTTACTATTCTTATCAATTCAGAACTAGATTTCTACTATTCTTATCAATTCGGAACTACACATAATGTAAATTGGATGGCCACTTTCTCTTGGGTTCCAACTTCCAATGTATCTTTCATAAAACCTTGGAAAAAGTGTGGATGACCCCAACATGGAAGTCATTAAACTTGACATTTCACAATTTTTCAAGGTTAAATTAGCTTGGGTTCTACCATGAGACTTGCACTAATTTGTTTAGTAACATAATTTTCAGTTACTTTTTATGAAAAATAGAAACTCATTTTTTGGTGAGTTCAGAAAAAATTGGTTGATTTTGTGGGTCTAATGCCCTATGGAGACATTACCTACTCAGACCCAAGTAAATAGATTATTGCCCGATGGACTAATCCCAAGTAAGTATTTGAAGCTATAGAGTGATCATTCAGTTCTTACGTGTCCTTCCAAACCGTATATTAATCTCACAATGATCAATGGACTGAGGCGATAATTCTCGACTATGGTTGTCATGTGCATGTGTGTTTTTTTTTAATATGAAAGGAGAGATTTTATTTCTATTAAAAGTAGTAGACAAAAGAGTTTCATCTGAAGCTAAAGCTTCAGTTATCCATGAGGGCATACTATGATGCCATTCCTGTTCAGAAATAAAAGTAAGTGCTTTTTTCGCGATGGAATCCGCTACATTATTCCCTTCACGATGGACAAAAGTGCATTTTCATGTGTTAAAACTACTACGTAAATAGATTATATCTTGTATGATCGTAACATTGGTCCATTTGATCGCTCCCTTACTTCCATTTATTGTATTCACCACTCTCTGACTGTCTCCTTCTAGATGCAAATTCGGAAATCCCTTTTCCTTTGCCCACGCCACTGCTTCAAATGTTGCCAATGTTTCAGCATGCTCTGAGTTCATTGTTGAGGTACATTTTCCCCAAGCTCCATTGCTTGTACCTGACACATCACGGCTAATTAGTCCAATGCATGTCAATCCATTAAACTTACTGTAAGCAGCATCAAAATTGACTTTCATGTCATTATTTCCAAGTTTTTTCCATGTCTTTTGTTGTATTATATAGATACATTATCCTTTCTACCTGTAGGTTGGACTATCTGTATTCTTTGCCAGTCAGCCATGTGATTCTTAATACCTGTAACAATTGAATCAATATTAATCTGTTCATTTTCAAATATAACACTACATCGCAGTTTCCATATGTGCCACATTGTAAAGCAGATGCTATGAAATTGGTGAATATTCTTAGGCCTATTTTTAGGTTCTTTGTCAAACCAAGTTTTCATCCATTCATGCATGTTCTTACCCTGTAGCAAATGCACACAATTGATATCAATGTTAGACAGGACAGAAGTGAAAACATTGCAATCCAGAAAAATATGCTGGCTAGTTTCTATTTGGCCATTACAGATAGGACAAATAACTTGAGTGTGAGAAGTAAACCTAGAAGTCTTATCCCTAGTTGGAAGACACTGCTGCAGAAATTTCCACATGAAATGTTGAACTTTCAAAGGAAGCTTAGTTTTCCAAACCGATTTCCAATCAATAACATCGATGTTAAATGGCCTATCTTGAGTAGAGTCTAAAATGGCTCTATAAGTCGTGTTAATAGAGAAGCTACCATTTTTAGTTGGTTTCCACCTAAGGGTATCTTTTCCTTGAATGGGAATTCTAATATTTCTTATAGCAGTAACAGTGTCTTTATCAAATAAGGCTTCTAAGGTATTGATATTCCAACTATTTGTTGCAGGATCTATTAACTGAGAGACAGTACTAACATTGGCAGAGATGAAATCAGATTTTGGTGAACCATTTATGGTGGGTATCCAGGTATCCTTCCATATACTAATATCTGTACCGTCTCCTATCTTCCAACAGTAAAACTTTTTGATGATATCTAGCCCATCACATATGCCTTTCCTAACCCAAGATCCCTTTCTAGACAAAGCACAATTAAGAGGACTAAAACCATGGAAATACTTATGACAAAGAAGAACAACCCAAGGGGCTTCAAGCATCCTCCAAGATAATTTAGCTAGGAGTGCCTGATTTAGAACATCAGATTGCCTTATGTTCAAACCTCCCAAATCCTTTGGGAGAGCAACATGATTCCATTTTTTGCTAAAAATACCTTTCTCACCTTTCTTTTTGTTCCACCAGAAATTTCTTTGGATAGCATCCATTTTCTCAGTGATTTTTCTAGGCATAGGGAAAACAGCCATATGATGGCTAGCAATAGTCCCTAAAACAGATTGTGTGAGAGTAGTTTTACCTGGTTGAGCAATGTATTTAGACTGCCATGGAGTAAGTCTTTCATCAAACCTTTCTAACAAAGGAGCAAAGGACTCAGCTTTGTTTTTCTGGAGCAAGAGTGGCACCCCTAGATATTTGTCCTACAAAGCCATTCTTTTGATATTCAAAATATTTGAGATTTCAGTCTTAATATTGTTTGGAACTTTAGGACTAAAAGCTAATCCTGATTTCTCAAAATTCACAGACTGACCAGAATATTTACTAAAACTATCTATGATACTAGCTATGTGTTTAGCTCTAGCAAATAATAAGCAATCATGAGCAAAAAAATAAATGAGCAGGGCTATTCTTGGAGACAGTACAACCATGTATTTTGTTATTTTTCTCAGCAGCAAAGAGATTTCTAGACAAAGATTTCATACACAGTATAAAAAGATAGGGTGATATATAATGGGACACCCTGTCTTAAACCTCTTTGAGATTTGTACATATCACCTGGGGACCCATTCAAAAGGATTGAGGTAGAAACAGTGGTAATGCATTGACTAACTAGGTCACACTAATCATTTGAGAAACCTAAGCTTTTTAGGCTATCAATCACCTGTGCATGAGTGCGCTTTTGCCTTTTGAACTTATACTGCAGTGATGAAATTCTTCGGACTACGCTTGTCACGTGCATGAGTGCGCAGTGAGCACACGGCTAAACTATTAGACTCATTTTCATCGAGATGTGCATAAATAGACCACTGTACTGTTATGCACAACTCTGAAACTCTTTCACGTTTTTGCACGATTTATAAGGGTTGCTACCATGATTACTAGGGGCTGATACCATCTCAAGATCTTAAGCAATCTTGGTCGTTGGATCGACTAAATAGTATCAGTCCCCAGTAATCCTGGTAGCAGCCCTTATAAATCATGGTTTTTTGTGGTAAAATTTTCAAACGGATTGATTTTTATTTTCTTTGAGAAAATTGTATAATTTACCATTGTATTGTTAAATATGGGTACTAGTATAACCAAAATCAAATTATATACTCTTTTTATTCTGTATTTCCTTAGTTAAATTTTCAATCAAAAAAATATTTGGAGAAGAGAAATATCTTAAGCGTGATAATAGGGGCATGTAAATATTTTTATTAACCAAAAATGAAGAATATGTAACGACTTTGCCGGGAAAATTGGCTGTCAAACGGCCACTCGCTCCCCCATTTCAAAATTTAAAAGCTTCCAACTCTCGCATAAATAGGCGCACGAATCCACGATAAACAGCACACAAAACAAAACCCTAGTAAACCTCACATCATCACGCATAACTTTCTCATTCATTCTTTTCAGAGAGACAGTGAGGATTAGGAGGTTAAACATTATTTCTTCTTAAACCATGAAAGAAAATTGTAGTATTCCTGATGATGATCCAAGACGCTGCGTTAGAAAAGTTGGATTTGGAAGATGCCGAAATGATAAGTGTATTGGAATGGATTTCTGTAAATCCCACCGCCATCATGCAAATGAAGAGTCGATTCATGTTGATGAAGAAAATAAAGAACAGAATGATGAAGAGGAGGAGGAGTCTAAGAATGAAAATCAGAATACCAGTGGCAGTGACGAGGGTGAGGTAAATAGTGATATAGAAAGTGAAAAGGTGAAGAATACTACTGACGATAAAGAGGAGGATGAGAATATCAGTGACGATGGTGAAGAAAATAGTGAAAAGAATACTAGTGACGATGGTAAAGAAAATAGTGAAAAGAATACTAGGGACGATGGTGGTCAGATTCTGAAGAAGAGAAAGATGAGTAGAGAAGTTGATGCGCTGATGGAGGCCGGAAATGATGAGCAGCCACGTCTGAAGAGAAGAAATAAAAGCAAGAGGGACAACTTGAATGAAACAGTTATTACGAAACGGTACAAGGTTTCAGAGGATCAGTCAGATGCGGAGGTGGATGATAAAAAGAAGAAGAAGGTTTCCAAAGTTTCGAGTAAACCGGTGGTGTCGGGTAGTTCTGGATCCAAAAAGAAGAAGAAGGTTTCTGGAAAAGTTAAAATATCGAATGGATTAAAATGGGTTACTGTAGATGGTAAAAAGAAGCCAATGAAGTTGGTAAATGTAAGCAGACGTACTTCGCTTTAAAACTTTTTCATTCTCAACCTTTCGTTTTTATTAAATTTTGGCCCTAATCGCTACTTTGCTTTTGTTAATTCTGACCAGGGAAAGCTTGTAGAATCCCGAATGTGCCACCAGTGCCAAAGAAGGGATCGGGAAGGGGAAGTTGTTTCCTGTCAGAAGTGTTTATCCAAGCGCTTTTGTGAGCCGTGCATAAAAAATTGGCAAGTTCTCATGAAATGAAACAGGTTTTGTAGAACTTCTTTCATTTTTTTTTAATTGGCCATTCTGACTCTTGTTTATTATTAAAAACAGGTACCGCGGCTTAACACATGAGGACATTGCAAAGGCTTGCCCAGTTTGTATGGACATATGCAATTGTAAAGCATGCATTCGCTTATTCAGGAAATCTTGGGTAATTGGTGTTACAATAGTTGGATCACTTTGCATTTCTCTATTGGTGACATATTAACCTACTGGCTTTACAAAATTTTAATATATATGGCGTAATGATTCTTGTGTAGGCGAACGTAGAAAGAAAAATAAGCCTAGAGGAAGAAGCCGAGTTGTCAAAATATATGTTAAAATATCTTTTACCAACCCTGAGACAGATCCATTTTGAGCAAACAAATGAGAAGGAATTGGAGTCTGCTATTCAAGGTACCCTGCTTATATTGCTTTCTGCATCAAGAATTACTTCCATTGCTTGTTTCTGGTGCAAGTTGTACCCTTTTTCTGAATATAAACTCTTAGTTGGTTTTTGAACTGACTCATGCTGGTATATTCATATGTGTTTCTTATCTGTCACCTGTCAAAATAGAGAATTTTGTACAGGATGAAATATTAGCACACCACAATGCAATGAATTATCTTAATATAGTTAGTCTTTTTGCACACAGGACTCTCAGAAGTGGAAATAAAGGATGCTAAATGTCCTCGAGATGAGCGTATGTATTGGTAGGTATTACAATTTGGCAGTGCATTATGGCCTTATCTTTTATCTGTCATAGTTATTGACTCTGCCACATGGTTTATATATGGACAGTGACAACTGCAGAACATCAATAGTTGACTTTCATAGAAATTGTTCAAACTGCTCATATGATCTGTGTCTCACCTGTTGTCGAGAGATTCGTGGTGGTTCCTTACCAGGAGGTGGAGAGGTATTCAAGTCAAGGTTTGACAACAGAGGCGAAGCATACATGCATGCTGAAGAACCTGCGCGTAGGAAAGGTACAGCAAGGACGAGAGCAAAAGTAACGAAATGTGTCAAACCAAGCGATATGAACCTTGAACCAGATGATAACCTTGAAGGTCGTGTTAGGCTAAAATATGAGTGGAAATTGATGGATAACAATAACATTTGAAACGACAAGATTGAGAATATTAATCGAAGTTTTCTTATTGAAAAACTTGAGTTACAAAACAGGTTTCCCTGTGAATTAATAGGTAGAGATAAAACAAATCTACATGTAATAAATATATTTCCTAACTAAGAAATTATATAACCATATATACAATATATACAATGAATACATATCTCTTAATACTCCCCCTCAAGTTGGAGCATGGAGATCACGAATGCCCAACTTGCGAAGAAGCATCTCAAACTGAGGACGTCCAAGAGCTTTGGTGAAGATATCGTAAGCTGAGAAGTTGTTCGAACATGAGAAGTAACAATAGCACCAGATCGAATTTTATCGCGCACATAATGACAATCAATCTCAATATGTTTGGTGCGTTCATGAAAAAGGATTAGCAAAGCAATATGAAGTGCAAATTGACTATCACAAGAAAGTCGCATAGGCTGAGAGTGAATCACACCTAGAGATTTCAATAATGCCTTTAGCCACGTGAGCTCACTACAAGTATGAGCCATGGAACGGTACTCGGCCTCAGCAGAAGAACGAGATATTGTGTGTTGCTTCTTTGTCTTCCAAGATATAGGTGAGCCTCCCAAAAAAATAAAGTAACCACTAAGTGAACGTCGACTAAGAGGACAGGAGGCCCAATCAGAATCACAATAAGCGATGAATTCGAAGAGCACTATTTTTACGCAAAACAATCCCTTGACCGGATGGCCCTTCAGATAACGAAGAACTCGGAGAGTAGCTTCCCAATGAGATACCCGAGGAGACTGCATAAATTGAGCCAATACATGTACCGAGTAACATAATTCAGGACGAGTAATAGTCAAATAAATTAAACGTCCAATAAGCCGACGATATTGGGATGCATCAGAATAATGTGGTCCATCATCTAGAGCCAAACGATGATGTTGATCCATGGGTGAATAAGCTGGTTTGGCTCCAAGAAGTCCAGTCTCCGACAAAATATCCAAAGTGTATTTCCGTTGAGATAAAAATAGCCCATCATCTCCACGAGACATTTCAATACCAAGAAAATACTTGAGACTTCCCAAATCTTTCATGTGAAAACAATGGCTTAAATATTATTTAAAAGCACTAATAGCAGCGGAATTATTCCCAGCAATAATTAAATCATCCACATAGACCAATACATTGATAGAATTCTCACCTCGTCGTAGAGTAAATAGAGAATAATCAGCATAAGACTGTATAAACCCAAAAGCCTTAAGAGCACATGAAAGCTTAGCGAACCAATTACGAGGAGCTTGACGAAGACCATATAAAGATTTATGGAGTCGACACACCTTACCAGGAGAATTAGTCGAATATCCTGGAGGAAGTTTCATATATACTTCCTCATCGAGATCCCCATGTAGAAAAGCATTGTGAACATCCATTTGATGTAACTCCCAATCACGAGCAACTGCGAATGCTAAAAAAGTTCTAACTGAAACCATTTTAGATACGGGAGCAAATGTTTCATGATAATCCACTCCTTCCACTTGTTTATTACCAAGGACGACCAAGCGATCCTTATACCGCTCGACAGTACCATCAGAATTATATTTAATTTTGTAAACCCATTTACAACCAATAGCCTTCTTCCCTGGAGGCAAATCAGTAATAGATAATGTGCCGTTCATATCAAGAGCATTAATTTCCTTAGACATAGCTACACGCCAACATGGAAGGCGAATAGCTTCAGCATAACTGGTAGGTTCTTTAAGAGTAGTAATCGCCGCCAAGAAACGAGTATGATTAGCAGAAAAATTTGCACAAGACACATAATTATTTATGGGATAAGGCGTACCTGAAGACGTTGACGAGTGAGGAGTGGAGGAGCAGGGGTCTATTGCTTTGACGGTATTACACACATAGTCCTTTAATCGAGTATTAGGAACCCGAGAACGAACACTTCTTCGAATTGACGTCTCTGAGATATCATTATTATTATCATCACTTTCTGTAACAACTGACACGTTCTTTTGGAGCCCAGACGAGACAAAATCATCCCTTAAAGACACTGATGATCTTGTGACCTTTGAAATTCCGTCACTCCCTGTGACTGTTTGAATTCTAGGACTATTAAACAAATCACTTACGCCTGGAGAAGTATTCATGTCACTAGCGGACAAAATTTGTACATCAGTGCCCATTGGACTTCTGTCACTATTAGAAAAATTAAGTACATTACTGGCTGGTGTAATGATTTGATCAACACTAGACACAACCCGTTCTTTACTTCCTGGTGTATAAATTTGGTCACTGCTAGACAAAACCCGTACATCAGTGCCTGGAATATGATCAGTAGTGTCAGTACCGGACAAATTTCTGTTCACGGATTGTACATCGCCTGTGTCTGTTGGTCTGTTGTCACCAACTGACGCTCTCTCTTCGCCTGTCCGTTGATCATTCAGTTCAGATGTCCCATTTAAAGTAGTACCCGGAATAGAAGTACCGTCAGACAACAATAAATCCGACTGTTCTGCAACAATTTCCAACCTTGCACCTTCATTTTGGCACTCTTCGTTATTATTATCCAAAGAAAGAATAGTATAAGGAAATTTATTTTCAAAGAAAACCACATCACAAGATACAAAGAATTGTTTAAAACAAATTACAAGTTTCCAAATCAAATAATCGCCAACCCTTTTTTCCATAAGGATAGCCAACAAAGATACATTTCCGACCTCGTGGATTAAATTTATTACGATCACGAGGCACAACACTAGCATAGCACAAACATCCAAATACTCGAATATGAGTATAAATAGGAGACTTTCTGTGTAGCAGTTCATATGGGGTTTTACCATTTAACAAGGCAAAGTGGGCGTGCGATTAATAATATAAGCAAAGACTTAGGATACATTCACCCCAAAAAGCGAAGAGGTAAATTTGCTTGAAATCGCAAAGCACGCGCCACATTCAGTATATGACGATGTTTGCGTTCCACTCTCCCATTTTGTTGTGGTGTATCCACACATGAGGTCTGAAATTCAATTCCGTGTTTAGTAAAAAATGGAATCAAAGGACGAAATTCCGTACCATTATCATAACATGAACTTGCTTAACTTGCTTATCAAATTGTGTCTTTGCCATTGCACAAAAATTCTGAAAATTTTGCACCACCTCAGTTTTATATGCCATCAAATAAACCCAAATGCAACGAGAATAATCATCGACAATGGTAAGAAAGTAATGTGCACCACAAGAAGATGGAGTACGATAAGGACCCCACACATCACAATGTACTAAATTGAAGAGGTCATCAGCTTTATTCTCACTAACCGGAAAAGTAGTCCGAGTTTGTTTAGCTTTAAAGCAAATATCACATGGTTCCTTAAGAAATTTCTGACAATCAACTTTATTCATACCCGGAAGTAAAGAAACAACCTTATTAGACGGATGACCCAAACGTCTATGCCATAAACAATAATCTTCTCCAACTGATACTCGATTTTCAGTAATGAGCATTCCACTATGGAAGATATAGACCCCGTCTCGTTCCTCACCCACACCAATCACCGTCCTCGTAGTGCGGTCCTGTATCACACACAATTTATCAGTCAAAGTTACAATACATTTAAGATCTTTAATTAAGCATGCTAAGGAAATCAAATTGCATTGAAGATCAGGAACATATAAAACACGATATAATCTTATATTATCTCCAAACGCCAAAGTGCCTTCACATGGTGCAATTGTATATGCGCCGTTCGGAAGTTTTACGGAAGAAAAACCTATTTGATATGTTTTACAGAAAAACTCTTTAATTCCTGTCATATGCCTTGAAGCACCTGTATCAAGTATCCATTTACTAGAAATGTTTTCCTTCGAACCCTCCTTATTAGAAGAATTAAGCGTATTCACAATAGCTTCCCACTGTGCATCATTGAGAATATTAGCAAATGGTACTCGATCTTGTGATGAAAGATATCTTCTAGTTGAATTTGCATCAATATTCATAAGGGAACATTATTTAAATACCCTTATTATAGAGCCCCTTCTAAAATACCCTTATCAACTTATACAAATACCCCTAAGCCTAATATATTACTAAAATACCCTCTTTTATATAGTGTATATACAAAACCACCACCATTACCACTATTCAAAAAAAATAAAAAAATCTTTAATGCCCACACCACTGTCCACCACCAACAAGCACCACTTTCCACCGCTTCCCACCACCGACCACCACCACCTACCACCACCACCACCGACTACCACCACCGACCACCACCACCGACCACCACCACCACCGACTACCACCACCGACCACCACCGCCAACCACTGTCCACCACCGCCGCCGCCGCCGCTAACCAACACCACCACTGTCTACTTCCACCACCGCCGCCAACAACCGTTACCCGCCGCCAACAACAACCATCACCACCGTCAACCACCATCGCCGCCGCCAACAACCATCACCACCGTCAACCACCATCGCCGCCGCCAACCACCACCACCATGTGGAGTCAACTTGCTGAAGTTGTGTCCACATCGGAGGCAACTAGCTCAAGTTGTCTTCAACAAGTGAAAGCAACTAGCTCAAGTTGTCTTCAACAAGTGATAGCAACTAGCCTAAGTTGTCTCCATATATGGAGGCAACTTGCACAAGTTGTCTCTAAAAAAATAAAAATTATACACAAATAAGTGAACCTAGTGTGAATCGAACACACATCTTCTGACATATAGTCAGTTGTGCTACCATTGCACCACAGGTTCGCCACCCCATCAGTGTTCAACCAACAATTAAAACATCCACCATACAACACCACACCATCCATCTCTTCTACTGCAACTCTACACCGTAATGACTTCATGACCACAACCGTTTATGCACACTTGCAACATGAGCCAATAACTGCAGTCACTTCCATGCCCCTACTCAAAGACCATCAACAACACACAAGAAGTAACAACTTCTTGTTCTGCTTTCACTGCCTGGATACATATTGAGTTCATGCTCAAGTTCCTAAGCATTCATCTATCCTCTTGACTTTAAATCATGAGCATCAACAACACAACCATCATCATAAAATCAACACAACCCTGTGTTATCATTGCACCACAAATTCGTCAACGAGCTCAAAAACATAACCAAGTTGCCTCCGAAATGGAATCAACTAGCTCAAGTTGCCTCCAATCTGGAAGCAACTAGCACAAGTTGCCTCCAAAAGGTGAAAGCAACTAGCTCAAGTTGCCTCCAATCTGGAAGCAACTAGCACAAGTTGCCTCCAAAAGTGAAAGCAACTAGCTCAAGTTTCCTCCAAAAGGTGAAAGCAACTTGGTCAAGTTTCCTCCAATATGGAAGCAACTAGCACAAGTTGCCTCCAAAAAGTGAAAGAAACTTGGTCAAGTTGTCTTCAAAGTTGGATGCAACTAGCATAAGTTGTCTCCAAATAATAGAAGCAACTTGGTCAAGTTGAATATCACACCATCGGAATGGAGCTATTTTCGATGTTTCTACTGTTCAATATCACACTATTCAAGAAAAAATAAAATTAACTGAATCGATAATGGCATCAAGAGAGAGTATACATGAAATTTAGCCAACTAAGTTGCAGTAAAGTAGCCTCCATTCAACCTCCAAGCTTGGCACCACAAATGCATTCCAGCTTCCCTGTAATCTCAGTACCTATTCCACCTGAACTGTAGCTTCATCTCTGCTTCATAACATCTCAAACACCAACACAGTGCCATAGCTAGCTAGCCATTTCTTCCATCTGAATCTCTCCATCAGCTCAATACCCCCATTGCTTTACCACTGCATCCAACCAACACAGCCTCAACACAGCACCAGAACCATGCTACTCCCAATTGCTCACTGCAGAACCAACAAATCCCAATTGATCACTCTAAAACCAACAAACTTCAGTTCAACTGCAATTCAACTGCAACACCACATACCCAGTGCAACACCTTCTTATTCTTCTCTTGTATTAGCTCTCTTTCACCTTGTTATCTCCTACAACACCTAACATTCATTTTATACCCCTTCTTCCTATTTCAACACAGTTCATTCATATGAACCCAAATTTGCATTACTCAATTAAACCACAATTCAATTAAAATCAATTCAACCGACAATAAACAATTTCAAGATGGAAACCATACCTTGGAAATAAGATCCACCACCATCATTTGTATACTATTCTTCTTTCCTATCTAGAAGATATCACCACCACCACCATCTTCAACCACCACCACCACAACAAACAAACTTAACCACCACCGTCTCAATCGCCAAACTTTACCACTCCAACAAGAACCACCGCAATCTCCATCAATTCTGTCTTGTTAATATAACCTCTTTCTATCTACATCACCACCAATTACAATACCACAATCACCAGCAGAAACATCAAAGCAAAAGAAAGAAGATAATCAATAAATTCCAAATAGATGCAAAAAATTCTGTATTAACCAACTGTAATCATCGATTTTAGGTTCTTCAATCCCAATCTAGTTGAAATCGAGATGAACTTGTCAGAAATCAAAACCTGAAAATCAGATCTCGATATTTTTGAATCTGTTTTTGAAATTAAACAACAAGAAGAAGGTCTTTCTGCATACGAACCATTTGTTGCTGATAATAATTTACGATTAAATCAGAATCTGTTGGCGGAGGAGATGGTGGTGGTGGTGGTGATTTCGGGATAAAAAGAGAGAGAACATATATTCTTTTTTTCTGATGTGAAATTAAAACTCTCTGAGATGGTAATGATGGCGATGCAGATGATTCTGGTGTTGGTATTGGTGGCGTTGGTTGTGGTGGCGATGGAGATGGAAATGGTGGTGGCGGTGGTGGCAATGATGGAGATGGTGGAAAGTTCCATTGATTTTTATCGATTGAAAAATGAAGAAGAAGCTGACGTATAAGATATCAAGGTTAAAAGAGGGATTATGTGAATTATTTTGCTTTTCATAATTTCAATTATGCCATCAGGGGTATTTGTAAAGACCCATAAGGGTGTTTGTGCAAGGCCCATGGATAGTAGGGGCATAAATAACATTCCCACTATTCATAGGCGCGGTATTAACAACAACTTGTTCATAATTATCACCATTCAATTTCACCGGGGAAATCATCATACCCGTATAATCAGAAAAATGTAAGTAATTGAAGTTTATTTCGATTCTGGCTCAGATGCCATGAAACGACAAGATTGAGAATATTAATCGAAGTTTTCTTATTGAAAAGCTTGAGTTACAAAACAGGTTTCCTTGTGAATTAATAGGTAGAGATAAAACAAATCTACATGTAATAAATATATTTCCTAACTAAGAAATTATATAACCATATATACAATATATACAATGAATACATATCTCTTAATAACATTCGTTGTGCATCTTGTGGTTCTGGTCATATGGAGCTCAAGCGTGTTCTTCCAGAGAATTGGGTATCAGATTTAGAAGTAAGAGCTGAAAAAATAGCAGTGGAATTCAATCTCTTCAATGATCCCGTCCCTCTTACACAGAAGTGCTCGTGTTACAACACCGTTGGCAGTGCCAAAGCTGGCAACAATAATTTTCGTAAAGCTTCTTCTAGAGATGATTGTGAGGACGACAATATTTATTGTCCAGAGTCGAAAGAAATTCAAGATGGGGAATTGGAGCACTTCCAATACCACTGGATCCGCGGAGAGCCAGTCATTGTTCGCAATGTGTTGGAACTGAAACCATCCAACTTTAGTTGGGAGCCAGAAGTTATGAGCAGATCATTGAGGGAGAAATCTACTTCTAAGACGATGAAAGGTTCAGGTCACTTAGAAGTGACGGCTGTCAATTGTATGGACTGGTGCGAGGTAAGCATCAATGTCAACCTTTTTCTATATCTGCTAGCTGGATTTTACAATTTCCTGTCGGGTTGAATTAGAAAATGGTTTACCTTATAAACATGTTTTGAGTCTCACATTTGTGTACCGGTTTGCACTTAGTACATCATATCAAATCTGACGTGGATGTTTTCTTTTCATTTTATGACTTGCAGGTTGAGGTTAAAATAGTGGATTTTTTCAGATGCTATATGGAAGGTCTTATGCATCATAATATGTGGCCTAAGATGCACAAATTGAAGGATTGGCCTCCATCTGATATGTTCGAGGAGCGCTTGCCACGCCATTTTGCTGAGTTTGTTAGTTCCTTGCCTCTCAAGGACTATACATGTCCTAAGTTTGGATTTCTTAATCTTGCCACGAAACTACCACCCAAATCCTTGAAACCGGATATAGGTCCAAAAACGTACATTGCCTCTGGGCATGCTCAAGAGCTTATTCGAGGTGACTCTGTCACCAAGCTTCACTGCGACATGTCTGACGCGGTATGGTTAATCTTAATTATGAAGCTTAAGCATATTCATTTCTGATCCTCTGCAGATTATTTCTTGTAATTCGACTAGCGTTAAATAAAAACCCCGTTTCCATTAATTAGTTGGTTATCCTTCCACTCAGATAAACGTTTTGGTGAATGTACGTGAGGTGTTTGTGGATGGTGCACAACTTAAAGAGATAGAAAAAGCGAAAAAGAGGCACATGGCCCAAGATCAAAAGGAAATGGAAGAGTTCTTGAAGGGTGGCAATCGGAGCTCATCTACAGAGATATCTGTTCTTAACAGCAATCGCAAGGGAAAAGAATGCAATGTTTTTGTACCTGATAATTGTTCAAGTAACAGTGCTGGTGCTCTTTGGGATATCTTTCGCAGAGAAGATGTTCCAAAGCTACAAGAGTACCTAAAAAAGCATTGCAGGGAATTTCGGCACCTGTACTGTTCTCGAGTTGAGCAGGTATGTTGAATCCAAAATTCTCGCTGCTTTTTGTGTCTTTCTAAACTTTTTTCGTGCTGTTTTTAATTCCGGATACCCCCTTTACAGAAACGTTTTTACAAAATGGAATGATACAAAATGGTAATTGTGATTGTTTTTACATTCTGAGCTGCACTATCTCTTTATGCTACAGGTCAGTCACCCGATTCATGACCAAAGATTTTACCTAACTTTGGAGCATAAGAAAAAGCTCAAGGAGGAATACGGTTAGTTAATTACAGAATCATTATTACACTTAATCTTGTCAATGTGATCTGATAGAGTTTGTTATGACACTTGTGACAAAGATTGTCATAACACATATGATTCTGAAATGGACTACATTGTATTCAATGTTCTGTATATTTACATGAACAAGTACTTCCTATTTATAGAAATTAGATGTTACGATGAACACTAAAACAATTAACCTAGTAAGATGTTCTAGCCGTAATACTTGAATTACTAGACTATATTATTGACTTGACTTATCTAGCCGTAATACTTGAATTACAAGTGGGCGCAGACAGCAGCGTGGAGCGTGGAAGAAGACTGCATGGGAAGAACACAAAGCAGACAACAAAATACAACGTGCGTGAGTGAGCTGACATCAGGTGTGGAGAGATGACAGCAAGACGACAACAAATGGTGGGTAGCCGAAAGCAAGTGTGAGTGTGGGAGAAAGTGACAGCACGTGGAGAAGCATGGCCATGGGTGAGCATGGGCAAGGGTGAGTATGGGCAAGGGAGAGCATGGGTGAGCAGTTCTGATAAAGATGGTGTAATATTTCAACACCCCCCCTCAAGTTGAACACGGAGATAAATGTAGTGTACAACTTGAACGATCATTAAAAGAGGACTTGGCGTGATTGTGGTGATGATGAAGCTCGGGTTGCTGCTATGGAGTTCGATGACGTTCATGGCAGGAAAGAGCTCGAGATGCTGGTGGGTGAACTACGGTGCCGCTGTTGGTGGTACTACCGTTCAACTGGTGGTGCACCTATGGGTGCGGATACAAGTGAAAATATTGGCGCGGCTCTTGGCGGGACTACTGGTGCGGATGTTGGTGAAACTATAGGTGGAAGTACTGAAGCATGGCAGGCGGATTGTAGCACACGGATTGCGGCACGCCAACTGTGACTGCACGCGGATTGTGGCCTATGGATTGCTGCCCATGCATAAAGGGTTACACTGAATGAGTGGCACGGAAGCCACGGATGCACACTGGCGGATACTGAGTGGTACGGAAACCACGGACATAATGATACTGAGTGGTACGGAAACCACGGATACACTTACACTGGGTGGTACGGAAACCACGGATACCACGGGTGGGAAATACACATCGACATTGGGTGACTTGTTACAATCCCCCGTAATAAGCTGGGGTATACTTAATCGGTTACGGAAACCACGGAAGGACTATTTGGGGCTATTTCTAACACCCTCCTCAAACTCGAGCCTCTCGAGTTTGAATACAATCGGGTGGTATGAAAAAACACCGATACTTGATTGGAGTCGGAACTAACACAAGAACCGAGTAGGAACTAAATGATCGGTCCTCCAAGACCGACACTTGATTGAAGATGCTGAAAATCCCTACCACCACTGTATGTTAAGGGGCAGTCATCTTGTTAAGGGGTGCCCTTGTTCAAAGGAAACTGCTAAAGGCAGACGCACTTTCTACTAGGGGCTGCCACTTTTGATAAGTTCATCCCAGAACGGATCGAATGTTGGAAATGAACGTGAGGAGACGATGTTGCTGCCAACAGAGGGAACTGAAGTTACGTCCATTGGTAGTTGAACGGAGAAGCAATGGAGATTCAGCTGTGGAGTTCACATGCTAGGAATGGATGATGACGGAGCTTGGCTGAGAGAATGGGTTGAGAAGAACGTATACTCTGTTGTTGGAAGTGATGCAGGTCGAGGTGATCAACAACAGGAGGTGGACTGAGCTTGGAAGAGCTCGAGCTGATGATGCCGGAGTTTATTTAACTGTAACCGGACTCGGTGGACTCTGAACTGGAGGTTGTACGACCGGCTATGGATTCTCTGGAGTCGGCTGGTTCGGTGGAGGAGGTTGAATCATTTCCGTAGGTGGACTTGGTGAACTGATTGGGTCACTTGGTGGACTTAAATCACTTGGTGGAGTTGCTGGACTTGGTGGTTGATGAACAAAGAATAATGGAGCTCGAATCAAAACGAGATGGTGGTGATCGGGATTGCTGTGAAGGACGGAGATGGAGCTTGAGCGGAGAATTTTCATGTATATAGGTTGGCAGAGATGGATGAAGGAATTGATGAGAGCTCGAACTGATAATGACATGTGACGACGACGATTGGCTGTTGATTGATCGGAGCTCGGGATAATGGCCGTGAGCAATGGAAAAAGGATGACGAGATGAAGCTGCTACCATTATCAACAATGGAACTCAGGAAACTGATGCTGGTTGGAGGACGAACTATGGACGAGCAAGGTTTGAAGTTTGTTCATGGTACTGTGAACAAGGAATGAACGGAGAAGCAAGATCAATATGAAAAAAAAAAAGATACTTCTTAACTCTGGATTTGATTTGCAGCGGAAATGGATTTCAGATCGAACTTGGTTTGCAGCGGAAAAGGATACTACTTAGCTCTGATACCATGATAGAGTTTGTTATTACACTTGTGACAAAGATTGTCATAACACATATGATTCTGAAATGGACTACATTGTATTCAATGTTCTGTATATTTACATGAACAAGTACTTCCTATTTATAGAAATTAGATGTTACGATGAACACTAAAACAATTAACCTAGTAAGATGTTCTAGCCGTAATACTTGAATTACTAGACTATATTATTGACTTGACTTATCTAGCCGTAATACTTGAATTACAAGTGGGCGCAGACAGCAGCGTGGAGCGTGGAAGAAGACTGCGTGGGAAGAACACAAAGCAGACAGCAAAATACAACGTGCGTGAGTGAGCTGACATCAGGCGTGGAGAGCTGACATCAAGACGACAACAAATGGTGGGTAGCCGAAAGCAACATATCATGGGTAGCCGAAAGCGTATCCGAAAGCAAGTGTGAGTGTGGGAGAAAGTGACAGCACGTGGAGAAGCATGGGCATGGGTGAGCATGGGCAAGGGTGAGTATGGGCAAGGGAGAGCATGGGTGAGCATGGGTGAGCAGTTACACAGCATGGTGTAATATTTCAACAGATCCATTCTATTTCAATATTTTGGTTATATCTAATTCTGTGTTTTGTCCTGGTATAGGAATTGAACCATGGACTTTTGTGCAAGAACGTGGGGAGGCAGTTTTTATCCCAACTGGCTGTCCTCACCAAGTCCGCAACTTAAAGGTAATTAATACTTGGAGATCGCTGAGTTAGATGACATCTGTATCCCTTGTAATTTTGTTTATCAATGTCCTATATCTGATGTCATTCCTTGTAATGAAAATCTATGGCTTGTAGTCCTGCACCAAAGTTGCAGTAGACTTCGTCTCCCCGGAGAATGTTCAGGAATGCATGAGGCTGGCCGAGGAGTTTCGTTTGCTTCCCCAGGATCATAGTGCCAAGGAGGATAAATTGGAGGTGCAATTCTTCACACATCTTAATATGTTATTTCTAATATATCTTGTACCAGTCTGTATGTACATATGATTTGATTGATGCCAGCCAGTTGGAATAAAGACTACCTCATACAGTGATTTCCCGCTAGGTCTGTTTATTGAATAATTGAACAAATGTTTGTGCACATCCAGGTGAAGAAAATGACTTTGCATGCTGTCAAAAAAGCTGTGGATTCCGTGGAAATGCTCTCCAAGTAAGTATACATATCTAATGTACCTGACGAGATAGTAAGTTACTCTTTTGTGCCTGTATTTGAAAGATTAAGATCTGAAACCAAGACTTGCCATTATCACTGAACACATTTGGGAAGCTGGAAGAAAACCACTAGTTCACGAATTATATTTTAGGGGATCCAATGTGCACATTTCCAACTTCAGTTATAAAAGAAAAACTTCACTACTTGCATGTACCTAATAAGAACTTCTCAGTTCCAGAACTTGATCCAAGTCACTTTGATATTTGTTCAGGTCGCACAAAAGCAACAGCAAAAACACCAAATCGGTTTGCAGTAAAGAAGAGCCTAGCAATGGAGGGAAATACAAAACAAGGAATGGCGGTAAAGGAAGAGGGAAAGGAGGAAAAGCCGCTAACAATACTGGAGAAGGTAAATCCCACAGGGGGAATTAGTTTTAGAGGAAAGTGCAAAACAATTTCTGTGAGAGTTAAAAAGGGTTTCATGACCTCAAATTGTAATTGGCACTATTATTGTGCAGTCTGTTTGCTAGTTTAATGTTGTCAAGTGGATTTAAGTGTTTTAGCAAGTTTTGCTGTGGTCTAACTATGAGCGTCTGTCTTTCATACTGTTTTGTCGTTCCTCGGGGTCGGGGAAGAGGCTTTTCGTGGTAGTTTTCTTCATTTGATACAGTATATGTACCATGAAAGAGTACGACATTGTTTGCATCATGCATCTATTTTTCCACTCTTATCCCATTTCAAACCTCAAATAGTATGAGCGGTTTTTGCATGGCCATTTTTTTAATGTTTAGAATTTGTTATTTGTGGACAACTGAGAATTCAGACGGTTGAAGAAAGGAATAATTGCTTGCTATAGAAGAGACGGGAAAAAAACTGACGGCAGAGATAATTGTGTGGATTATTCGGAGTTCGTCCGTCACTAATCAGTAAGTGTCTCCATTCACTTCACCTACTGCGCATGTTAGAAGAAGCGCAAATTAGCATAGTTTACCGTTTTATTCGCGTACGTTTGCAACTCCGAACATTCGCGTACGTTTGCAACTCCGAACCCAAGACGCGTATTATATGACATTTTCGGATTATCCACGAATCGTTTACGAACTTTACATATCCCGAATAATACATTCGTTTAATTCGTCAGAAATTCTTTAGCTTTTACGTTTTCAAAGGCCCCACTTTTAGGGCTTTAATGCATCCCGAGCATACACAGCCCAATATTAGACATTGTTGTAATTTTTAAGAAACAAAAATGACTGAAGAGATTTGAAGTGAAGGTGAGAGAGATCTCAAACTCACTAACCAAGCATCTAAACCACTATACCACGTCCTCTTGGATGACTAATGTTGTATATATTATTAATATCATCATATTAAGTTTATTTTTTCTTTAAATAACTCACAAATATGCATAAAAATTAGTCTATGTCCTTATAAATACTAATTATTTATTATATATAGATAACGAATTTTCAGAGCCGAAGTCACATTTATAAATCGAATTATACACGTAAGTATGCCGTTCCGAATTACTAACGAATCACATCATGTTGATCGAATTTTGGACCTAATTTGGGTTTTAAAAAACCGTATAATACTCGTACGTTTTCCGAATCCCGAATTGCTAACTAGGTGCCAGACTCTCTAAAAACCGCAAAGACTCGGTCAAACCCCCTGTTTTTTCCAGAGGGGCAGAACCCATATATCTGATGTCTGTGCAGTTTTTAAGTGGTTTTATTGGATGATCTGTCCAGAACCACTCATTTTTTTAACAGTCGTTTTAGGCGAACAACTAAAAGTAAACTCCATGAAAACCGTCCACTCACGAAAGAGTGGGCTCTATTCCCTAGAAATTTGCAGGAGGTCAGTTTTGTAGGGCCATCACAAAAGGGTTTGTGTCTTAGCGGTTTTCATGGTGTTCGTTTCGACGGTTCACTAAAATTCTTTAAGACAACCCACAAAAACCACAAAAAAACAACCCTCTCATATAACTTCAAACTGTGGGGCCAAAAAGTGGACCCCTACTAACTCCATCGAGAGTAATGTCCATCCCTATGTGAGGAGGTTGTTTTTGAGTAGCTTTTTTTGGCTGTCTGCTAAGAATGATTCTTGAAAAATCCTCAAATACAGAAAAGAAAAATTATTCTGAACTTCTGAAAAAGCAGGTTCTCCTCCTCCCTCAGTACAATAAGTGCCATTATCATCATCTTCGTAGGTTCTCTTCTAAGCTTTTACTTCTTCCATCATGAGATGAGACCATACTTATTTTCCAGTGAAGGAAGAAGTTGAAGCTTCTCCAGTGTCCATTAACGAGATCGCTTTACACACTAAATAAATAAGCTCTCTAATTCTTTAATCATCACTATTTCGTAGGTTTTTGGCAGTGTTTTTGAACAAAAACTTAATTTGATTTTTGTTTTTTTTGTTATGTTTTTCACTCGGATTTTTGATTTTTGGCAGGATGTGAGTTTCTCTCTGGTACTTAATATGATTTCTATTGTTGTATCTTTAGGTGACATAAATCAAAATCTCTAAATGTTAATTCCATTGAGTATTGCCAAATCATTTTTGTTTGATTTTTATAGTTTATTAATGGATTTTTGTTGGGAATTATTAAAACTAATTTTGATTTATGAGTCTTTATCTAGTTTATAGGTTCTTGAATCGATATTTTGTGAACAATGTTATGTTCTGAAGAAAAAAGAGAGATCGATAATATTAAGGAAACAAATGTTACATGATCCCTAATAGGAAATAAGAAATCTAGATTATCTTTACCTTGGACATCAAGAATTTTCTGTTTATGGTATTCTCTATAATAGGAAATCTAGATTATATATAGATAGTAGAAGTCTTGCTTATCAAGTAAAGAATATTCTGGTAGAATCATCTTGATGTGTATAAATACTGTTATTTATCAGAGTCTATACGTGAGATTTTCATATTATTCTTCTATCAATAAACCATATGTTTATATGGTATCAGAGGGTTTGATCCGACATGGTGCCTGAAATATCTTCTTCTTTTACCTCTACTTTTCCTAAACTTATCAATATCACCCACCTCATTTATGTAAAACTCTCTAATTCTAATTGTTAGAGAACTGCTCGGTCGAACTCGCAAGCATTGCTATCCCAAGCTTGTTTGTCAAGTTTAGGTGATTAAAACTATAAGTCTTGATTTCTAGTCTACTTATAGCTATGTCTCGGATTAGGATAGAATGTGTAGTTAAGCTTTAGACTTCAAGGCGTTCATCGATTGAAGACGAAGATCTACTGAGGAGATCTTGGAGGAACTTCATCAACAAAAAGTATGTGGAGACTAAAACTTATCTATCACTCAAAAGTCTATTCTATTATATCTCCTATTGAGACTAAGTCGTATAGCTATATATACTTTTACATTATACACATTTGATATTTCAAGCTGAGCTTAACTCGCTTATATATTTCTCAAAATATGTGTTGGAAAGCTTTTTGCTTTAACTACATTCATCATTATTCTTGACGAGTTTAGTTGGAAATAATTTATTTGTTGGAAACTAAATTATGAGTCAAAAGATGATCATGTGAAAATCGCCTTGTAACAACTTACATGATTTGTGTGAGACAGTCATTTGATGTAGACTCAGAATATTTCGTATTGATCATTTGATCACTTGAAAATTATTTATAAGACTAATAGTTTGTGTGAGACAGCTATTGTCGTCTTCTAAGGATGTTTCAATGATTGGAATGGGAGTTTAGAAAAATTAAACCATCGTCGGGATATATCACAGTATGCATACCAGTATGCAAACTGTTGTAGTATGATTCAGGTCCGGGAACCAAGTTTCCGTACCAGTATGCGAACGTTTTTAACTGTGAAAGTCCGGGAACCAAGTATGCATACCCGTATGCGAACGGTTTCACCTGAGTTAGGTCCGGTAAGACAGTATGCATACCCGTTTGCGAACTGTCGAACATGACCAAAGTCTGGAAATCTAGTTTGCGTACCCGTTTGCAAATTGAGTTGGTTTAAGTTCTAAAATCGGTTAAGTATGATTTCATACTTATGAACAAATATATTAATAAATTAAGGAATGCAATCTTTGAAAAGCGTGGATAAAATGTTCATGAACTGATTCTTTTGAATCAATCTGATTTTGTTTCAATTGTGTCTTATATACTTCTATTAGAATATAAACAATTGAACAAATCTATGAGTAACACAATTAGATTTATTTGATTATCATTTGATCTAGAAGTGTTAGATGAATGTGGTTAATACAAAAGTTTTCATATGGCTAACTTCGGTTACCTGTTATTGAGCCAACTCAATATACACGTTTAGGTACGGTTACCCATATCTAAATGAAGGTATATTTCATTGGTTAAAATACCACCAGTAATTTCGAGTATTAATAAGTTAACAGAAGTAGGTGACATGAATATTTCTGCTGAATTGAGATGTCTTCGGCTTGTGTAAATACAAGACATTTTCTTAGTCTATCTTACTATAGATATACTAAAAAGTAGTTTATTTCTATCATTCCAAATGATTATAGAAAGTACGGTTACCCATATCTAAATGACGGTATATTTCATTTCTATGTAACAAGCTACGACCATCTAACGGTGGAGAGATATTGCTTTGGTTTTAAGCAAACTTACCTTGAATCTTAAATCAGGATTTCATCTAACGTTGAATATTGATTGTTTTGTTCCCATATTTGAAGACTATATAAGGGATAACTCTAGCAACTGGAAAACCTGAACCTCTTGTGTGATACTAGTTATGACTAGAGTCGATTCTCCTTTAACCTATGTTTTATCTAAAACCATTATAGGTTAACGACTTAAAGACTTCATTGGGATTCTGAAGCCAGACCCAACTATTTTCTCTGTAGTTGCATGTTCTGATCTTACTTGTTCTATCGTGTTGAGTACTATCTTCTCTAAGATTTTCTTGAGATTAATATATGATAGGTTAGATATAAAAAGTAATCATAAATCTCTTCGTCTCATTCTTTATGATTCCACAATAACCTTTTCTACTACCATATAGTTAAGTTATGGTGAGGTGATTGCTATTTCTAGGCTGTTCTATGGGAATATAAGACCGGATTATCAATTGGTTCATGTTCACCTTGATTTATTAAAAGACGAAACAAAACTTCGTAAGTATTTTCGTGGGAGACGAATTTATCTATCATAATAGACTTTTTGTGGGAGACAGATTTGTTTATAAAGGCTTCGACTTTGGGTCGCAGCAACTCTTAGTTGCGGGTGAGATCAGTTAAGGGGATAAAGTGCATAGAGTCCTGTTGCGATTCAGAGGCATAAGGAACGCGACTGTACCTTAATCTGTGTAAGACTTGGTTAGGGCTCAACTACATTCCAGTCCGAAGTTAACTTATAGTAGGCTAGTGTCTGTAGAGGCTTAATACAGTGTGATTTTTAAATCTGGACTAAGTCCCGGGGTTTTTTGCATTTGCGGTTTCCTCATTAACAAAACTTCTGGTGTCTGTGTTATTTCTTTTCCACATTTTTTTTATATAATTGAAATATCATAGGTCGTGCGTAGTTCAATCAACTGGTAAATCCAACCTTTGGTTGTTGATTGAAATTGATTGACTCTTGAACATTGGTCTTTGGTACCGTTCAAGTTGTTTCTTATAATAATCAGGTTCACGGATTCTATCTATTTGATTTGCTGATTACATTGAGAAATTGAGATATAACTCTTGGATATATTTCCTTGATTGAGTCTGATTGTCTAGTTGATTATCTTGGAATTATATCGGAGTTAGTCCATACAGATTGTCGAATGAAATATTGGGTGTGGTTGTTAGAACTCCGCTTTTTCAATTGGTATCAGAGCAGGCAAACATGTTTAAGACATCATAAGTCTGTGGTTGTAGAAATATGACTCTATAGATATAAGTGTAACCTCTATAAACGTACCGCCAGTCTTCGATGGATCCAATTACTTATGGTGGAAAATTGCTATGCGTGCCTTTCTCCAAACACGTGATTTTCAATCATGGGTTTGTGTTGTTAATGTCTATATTCCTCTAATGGTTACAATAGACGGTGTAATTGTTGCAAAGGATATTGGTAGATATGATCCTAACGAGATTCTGGCTGCAAAGCGAAATTCTGACGGCTTAAATGTTATCATACATGTCATAACCCATATCTTTAGCACCATGTGACTACGTGCACTCTAAAGATGCTTGGGATATATTAGAAACCGTATTTGAAGGGAATACCTCTGAAAATGAAGCTAGGCTTCAAAACCTAAATTCTGATTGGGAAAACCTTCGTATGGTTGATGAAGATTCATTTTATGAGTTTAATCACAAGGTGTATGAAATTATTAATACATCTTTTTCATTGGGTAAAATTATTCCTGAAAAGGACATGGTGATGAAAATTCTCATATCGTTGCCAGCTAGATACGATTCTAAGAAACATGCCATCGTTGAAGGAAATAACCTTGATACACTTTCCAGAAATACTCTTGTTGGGAAGTTAAAGATCTTTGATCATGAGCATACATCCAAATCTGGGAAGGATATTGCTTTCAATGCACAAAAGAGTACCAAATTACTTGACAAAAGTAGAAGTGTTGGCAACTCTGTAGTTATCCTATTGATACTGATTCATCATATGAAGATCTTGACAACTCAGTCTCACTGATCACAAGACAGTTTGGAGATCTTATTTTAAAGAGAAATAAACGGTTCATCAGAGATAAACCCAGGTCATCAGTCAAACCTCATGACCGTTCCCCTCCTAAAAATAGGGACACTGTCGATACTGATGATGAGGATATGCCACAGTGCTTCAAGGGTAAAGGTTTTGGTCATTTTGCAAATGAGTGTCCAAATCTTAGAAAATACACTGGGAACAAAGGTCTTGCTGCAACTCTTGATGGAACGTATGATCACTATGATTCAAATGAAGATGAAAAACCAAGTGTCACACTCCTTGGTGAAAATATTGATTTTGATAATTATAGCAATACGTACATCAATATTGATATTGTTCCTGAAGAAACTTCTTCAACCATTTTGGAGGATGAAATGGATTTTTACTCTTCTACTGAAAATTCTATCTCACATGTTTCAAGAACCTCAATTTGTTTAGCATCATGTTCAGCTATGGTGTTTGAACCGTCATCTATATTGACATGTTCTTATTGTACTTCTAAGGGTCATGAACTCTCTAAATGTTTCAAGTGCAAACATAAAATAAGATATGTCAACAAACTTCAACGGAGAGAAAATCGATTAGAAAACAAGCTCAAACTTGTTCAGAAGTCGAATACATATGAGGTATGTAAATTTAATTCCTCTCCAAAGAAGTTAATTTCTAAAGAAAAAGATAGACCTCTACAGAAAAGAACAAGGTCTAAACGATCTGGGAAAAGGGTACAGAGAATTCCATACAGGGATTACTTGGTGGACAAATTATTGTTCACCCTAACACGGCCTAATTGTGTTGTGAAGTGCATCTTGTCTCATGTGCCTGGTTTCAAAGAGACAAGAGTTGAGCACAAATCGGGCTTTAGAATAAGGAAATTTTTGTTTATTTTTTTCTTTTCGTTTTCGGGAATTCTTTTGATCTTTTCATATCTTAAAATTGGTATTGAAAAGGTTTTCCCTGTTTGATCATTGAAAGAGGGTTAAAATCGACAATTCTACCTTTTTTTTAGAGTTGAGAGTTGTGTGTATGTGAATACTTATTACTTTGTATAAAGGGTTCCGTAACCCTACATTCCTTTTTTTATTCCCTGAAAACTCTTTTTATCAAAAGATTGCTTGTAGATCTTGAATTGTGTATTTCTCCCATAATTCAATATTTGAATGGACACTCCAAGCATCATATACTCTGATGGAAAATATGTTAATATGATAATCCATGAATCATGAAGGAAAAATATAAATCTCCTTCATCTGCAACTTTGAAGAGAAAAAAGAATAATATGAAGAAACCAAGGGCTATCCCCTCAAATATTCAGAAGTTTTCTGGTGTTCTTGAAGAGTTGAAGGAAACAAGGAAGGAGATTCATCTAATAAAGGATATCGTTCTAAGAACGCTTGAAATTCAGAATGCACTAGTTCGGCATCAGTCAAGAAGGTTCATTGGAATTGACTCCTTTCTTCACGAACCTTATGTTCCAATGTCTGTGGACGACAAGGAGTTCGGGGACGATAAAGAATTTTTCAAGAATCTTAATGTCAAGGAAACTTCTTATGAGAATTTATTCTTGTGTTTTAAGAAGGATAACTAGGGTTTGGAATAGCAAATATTGTGATTACACATAGCTATTGCCAACGATTTTCATCTTGCAACGTTTTAGATTTATTTATTTAAATTTTACGATATTTGGAAGATGATTTTGCAGTATTAATCTTTAAGGTTTTTTATATTGCAAAATTTTTATGGGATACATGTATTTACGTCCGTGAATTATGATTATCTCATACATGACAAAAGTTAAGTCTAAAATACATGAAGAGTGAAATATTTGTAATTTTGGTTGTTATATTTCGCAAGTAGAACCTAGAAATATTGAAGAAGCATTTAGCAATCCCTTTTAGGTGAATATAATACATGAAGAGTTAAATAAATTTCAAAGACAAGATGTATGGAAGCTCGTACCTTGTCCCTCCAATATCAATATTTTTGGTACCAAATGGATATTCAAGAACAAGTCCGATGAATTTGGCACCATTCTCAGAAACAAGGCTAGTGTTTTCGCTCAGGGATATTCACAGATTGAAGGTATCGACTTTGACAAAACCTTTGCTCATGTGGCACGCCTTGAGTCCATTCGGTTAATACTAGCTCATGCATGTATCCTTAAGTTAAGTTGTTTCAAACGGACATAAAATTCGCGTTCCTAAACGGAAATTTAAAGGAAGAGGTCTATGTTACTCAACCGAAGAGTTTTGAAAACCCTGATTTCCCAGATCATATCCTTAAGATTAAAAAGGCATTGTATGGGTTTAAACAAGCACCTCGTTCCAGGTTCGAAAAACTAACTACTTCTCTTCTCAGGAAAGGTTTTTAGAGAGGTGTAGCTGATAAAACATTGTTTACCAAGTGGAGTGGGAAATATGTTGTCATTGCTCAAGTTTATGTAGATGATATCATCTATGGATCAACTTCTGAGAAACTTGCAAAAGATTTTCAATTCTCTCTTGGTAAGGACTTTGAAATGAGCAATGTTGGTGAATTAAAATTATTTTTAGGATTACAGATTCAACAACATAAGGATGAAATTTACTTATCTCAAGAAAAATATTCTAAGGATCTTGTGATAAGGTTCGATCTTGATAAGTCAACTCCAAACTGACGCCTATGCCAACTACTGGTAAACTACATCGAGATGAGAAAGGAGTAAATGTGGATCAAAAGCTTTATTGATCTATCATTTGAAGCCTCTTATATCTTACATCTACTAGACCTGATATTTATTTTTGTGTTGGTTATTGTGTTAGATTTCAGGCTAATCCAAAGGAATCTCATCTTGCAGATGCAAAGAGTATCATATGATATATCAAACACACTATCATGTATGGTCGATCTTATACTTTTTATACTAACACTGATCTTACTTTCTATTCAGATGCATATTAGGCAGGTTGTGTGAAAGACAAAAAGAGTACTTCAGGGGGATTTTACTATGTTGGGTTGAATCTTGTGGCATGGCATAACAAGAAACAAAACTCACAATCCTTGTCTACATGCGAAGCAAAATACATTTATGTGGGTTCGTGTTGTACTCAACTTCTATGGATAAAACAAATGCTTGTTGATTATGGAATTGACACTGGTATAATGAAGATCTTTTGTGATAACTCACGTGCGATTCGCATCACTGAGAATCTTGTTGAGCACTCAAGAACTAAGCACATTGACATAAGGTATCATTATATTAGAGATCTCTATGAAAATGGTATTATCAATATGGAGTTTGTGCCTTTCGAACAACAATTGGCTGATATTCTCACTAAACCTTTAGATAGTGCTACGTTTCAACACTTACGGTAGTCTATTGGTATTGTTTTGGTTCATTATTTTTCTATCCTTTTTGCCCCTGGACTCATTTATATCTATTGGGCAATCATGGCTTAGAATATCAGTGTATTGTTGTTTCAATTCCGCATTTGTTTCTTCGTTGATTAAAAAAAACTCTGTTAGGGATCAAAGTATTCAAATAAATCCTTATTTTCTTGTAAAAGTAAGGTCGCTCTTGTTTTTCTTTCGGGAATGACATTTTATGGGGGGGGGGTTCTTAATTGAACTTCTGCTTAATTTCCAAATCTTTGTGGGTAGTGCAGCTGTGGAATATTATAGGAGTTATCTTGTATCTTTATAAACTCCTTGATGAATACACTAAGTTTCGACTATGTGAAATCATCGAAACAAAGTTGATATGTTCTCTTTTAGTCATGAAGTATCTCTATGAGAAATTCATTATGATCCCACTAGTTTTCGTACCTTTGTCAATTTATATTGACAAAAATGGGGAGAATTAATGTGTAGTTCCCACTACAAATACATATGGTTTACGGATCAATATGTAAGGGGGAGTGGTTTTCATGTGAGATGAAGTATTGACTAAGGGGGAGTGATACATATCACCATAGTTTTGTTGTCAAAGTTGTGATACAATATTCTGAGAAATATTGTTGTTACCAAAGTATTGTTGTCAAGCTTGGTTACCAAACTATAAGTCTTGATTTCTAGTCTACTTATAGCTAAGTCTCAGATTAGGATAGAAAGTGTAGTTGAGCATTAGAATTCAAGGCGTTCATCGATTGAAGACGAAAAAAATACTAAGGGGAGATTGTGGAACTTCATCAACAAAAGGTATGTGGAGACTTGAACTCATCTATCACTAAAAAGTCTATCTACTTTATCTCCTATTTGAGACAAAAGTCGTATATCTATATAGACTTCGATTATACACATTTGATATTTCGAGCGGAGTTTAACTCGCTTACATATTTCTCTTTTACCAAGTTCGTGTTATATTCTTGACGAAAGTCAAAAGATGATCATGTGAAAATTGCCTTGTAACATTTTACATGATTTGTGTGAGACAGTCATTTGATGTAGACTCAGAATGTTTTGTATTGATCATTCGATCACTTGAAAATTGCTTTGAAGCTAATAATTAGTGTGAGACAGCTATTTTCGTCTTCCGAGAATGTTTCAATGATTGAAATGGGAGTTTAGAACAAATAACCATGATTGGATATATCACAATATTCGTACTTGTATGCTAACTATTGCAAGATATTCCAAGTCCCGGAACCATAGTATGCATACCCGTATGCGTACTGGTTGGTTTATGAAAGTCCAAGAACTTAGTATGCATACCGGTATGCGTACTGGCATGAACTTCAAGTTCTGGAATTTAACTGACTTTGGATGGTATGTGTACCCGTTCGCATACTGGCGAACCTAAACTTAGTCCGACCACTTAGGTATGTGTACCCGTTCGCATACTTTAGTAGGTTATGTTCTAAAATCGGTTTGTTTATGAACTAATACATTTATATATTAAGGAATGCAATCTTTTGCAAACCGTGGATATAGTGTTCATCAATTGATTCGAGTGAATCAAAATCGATTTTTCTTCAATTGTGTCGTGTATAATTATATGAGAATATAAACAATTGAGCAACTCTAGAACTAGTTTCATTGGAGTCATTTGAACTAGTTATGGTTAAGATTAATAAGGTTGATATGAAAGTGTTCATGTGGCTAACGTCGGTTAACTATTGTTGAGCCAACAAGGTGTACATGTTTAGGTATGGTTAATCATATATAAATGAAGTCACTTTTCATATGTGTGTAACAAGCTAAGTTCGATCTAACGGTTGAAAGATATTAGCTTGAGTCTAATCAGTTTTTCATCTAACGATGAATATTGAATGTTTTGTTACCAAGGTAACATGGATTGCAAACCATGATTTGAAGACTATATAAGGGAAAATTCTAGCAACTGGGAAACCTAATCCCCACACCTCATGTGTGATAATAGTTATGACTAGAGTCGGTTCTCCTTTAACCTTAGGGTTTTCACGAAACCCTATAGGTTAACGACTTAAAGACTTCATTGGGATTGTGAAGCCAGGACCAACTATTTATCTGTAGTTGTGTGTTCTGATCTTGCTATTTTCAATCATATTGAGTACTATCTTCTCTAAGATTTGTTCGAGATTGAATCTCCGATAGGTAAGATAAAAAGTAGTCACAAACATCTTCGTCTCTTCGTTTGTGATTCCACAATATCTTGTTTCGCTACCATACGATTAAGATTATTGTGAGATGATTAATATTACTAGGCTGTTCTTTGGGAATATAAGTCCGATGTATCAATTGGTTCTTGTTCACCTTAATTTATCAAAATACGAAACAAAACTTTTAGATACTTATGTGGGAGACAGATTTATCTATTCAATAGACTTTTCTGTGTAAGACAGATTGGTTTATCAATTCTTCGACTTTGGGTCGTACCAACTATTGGTTGTGGGTGAGATCAGCTAAGGAAATCAAGTGCGCAGAGTCCTGATGGTATTCAGAGGCGTAAGGAACGCGACTGTACCTTAATAAGTGTGAGATTGGTTAGGGCTCAACTGCATTCCAGTCCGAAGTTAACTTGGAGTAGGCTAGTGTTTGTAGCGGCTTAATACAGTGTAATGTTCAAATTTGGACTAGATCCCAGGGTTTTTATGCATTTGCGGTTTCCTCGTTAACAAAATTTCTGGTGTCTGTGTTATTTTTTTTCCACATTATATTTGTTTATATAATTAAAATATCACAGGTTGTGCGTAAGTTCAATCAGTTTGTGATTCCGACCTTTGGGTTGTTGATTAAATTGATTGACACTTGGATATTGGTTTTTCATACCGTCCAAGTTATTTCTTATATTCAATAGAGCTCGCAAATTCCTATTTGTTTGATTGCAGATTGAATTGAGAAATTGAGATATAACTATTGGATACACTTTTCTTAAAATTGAGTCTGAATGTCTAGTTGATTCTCTTGAAAGTATATTGGAGTTAGTCCATACAAATTCCTAAATGAAATATATGGTAAGGTTGTTAGACCCCCAATTTTTCAATTGGTATCATAGCAGGCAAACATGTTTAAGACCTTATAAGTTTGTGTTTGTAGCAATTTGACTCTATGGATAGTAAAGTCTCGATAAACGCTTCACCAGGATTTAACTGCGATCTTAGAGAAATTTCTGAAGAGCTAGTTATTCTCCATAAGAAGTTGGATGAACAAATCTGGATCAATTCTGATCTTATTACAGAAATCACAAAGTATAAGGATATGAAGTCTGACAAAGTTCCTTTAGTGGATTTGAATAACTGCTCTGAAGAATTATCGCAAGTCAGGGGACAAGCGAGGTTTAGGCTTTTTGAAACATTATGTGACTCAGAACTACTCAGATGAGTTTAAAGATGTTGGTCCATGTATGTTCAGTGATTCTCGTAGTCATTTTCAACATATGTGTACATCTTTCAAGAAAAGTTTTAAAAGTTGTTGTTAATCTTCATAAGTAATCTGAACAACTGTTTACTTACCTAAAAAGATGTGCAAACCTAACAAAAATCCCAAACATGATAGTAGTGTTAGTATTGGGAGATTTTGATCTAAAATCAATATCATCCTTTCAATGGTTCCTTGATGGTGGATGTAGCCGACATGTGACTGGAGATCTTTCGTGGTTTGTGAATTCAAACGACTTTGAAGGAGGTCATGTAACATTAGGAGATGGGAGTTGTTGCTCCATAAGCAAGAAGGGGACGATCAAATCCATGATATATTTTACGTTAAAGTATGACTGCAAATCTTCTTTTTGTTAGTCAAATTTCTGACAAAGGATACCATAAAGTTGTCTTCAATACGAATGGATGTGACATTGTAGACAAAACTGGAAAAGTAATTTTCAGGGAACTAATGGTAAAAATAACTGTTATTTTCTTGATACTCAGTTTATCAATTGTTGCAATTTGACTAAGGTGGAATCTAGACATCTTGGCATGAGCGTTTTGGTCACATCAATTAACGCCTTCTAACTAAGATCATTAACAAAGAACTTGTTAGAGGCGTTCCCAAAATTAATACAAATATTGTTGGTGTATGTAGTGCCTGTCAAAAAGGTAAACAAACGAAAGTTCCATATAAATAATCTCGAGATATTTTCACTAAAGCTCCACTTGATTTGATTCATATGAATCTCTTTGGTCGTATTCAACAACCTACGGTTGCTGGGAAGAAGTATGCTTTAGTTATGGTAGATGATTACACCATATTTACCTGGGTGGCATTTTTAGCTCATAAAAATGAAACCTTTGGTGAATTCAAGGTTATTGTTAATAGAATCCAGAATGAACAAGGTCGCAAGCTAAAGAAAATTAGAAGCGATCGTGGAACTGAATTCAAGGATACTAAGTTGTTTGAATTTTGTGACAAACTGGGGATTATTCAACAATACTCACCAGCCATTACTCCCCAAGCTAATGGAGTTGCATAAAGGAAGAATAGGAACATTCCAAAAATGGCCAGGGTAATGCTTCGTAACAAAAACTTACCGTTAAGGTTTCGGGGAGAAGTTGTTTTCACAGCATGTTATTTGATCAACCATGTATAACTATGGTCGAAAACACTAAACACTCCTTATGAGTTTTTGTACGGTAGGAATCCCAACTTACATTATCTCACAGTGTTTGGAAGTAAGTGTTACATTCTGAAAGATCAAGAACACAAAGAGAAATTTGATTCCAAAAGCGATGAAGGTATCTTTCTTGGCTATGCATCTGATAGTCGTGGTTTTCGAGTATTTAATCTTGGAACCCAAGTTATGATGGAATTTTCAAATGTCATCATTTATGATCTGAGAAATTTTCATCATGATAGCCCTCCTGCTGAATTGCCTCTTACTGAGACAATTGAGAAAGTCAAGGAAGTCCCAGAATCAGTTGAAGTTGTTCCAACAGTCGATGATCCTGATATTTCTAGTGACGAGGAGAAGAGCACAGATCGGACTACTCCTGTTAAAAAAGAACGAGTTCCTTCGCGACACATACGGGTTCAAAGGAATCATGATACTAACAATATTATTGGAGGAAAATATTCTATAACTAAGACAAGAGGACAACTTCAAAATATTTGTAATTTTGGTTGTTATCTTTTGCAAGTAGAACCTATAAATATTGATGAAGCATTTAGCAATCTCTTTTAGGTGAATATAATACGTGAAGAGTTAAATAAATTTCAAAGACAAGATGTATGGAAGTTCGTACCTTGTCCCTCCAATATCAATATTGTTGGTACCAAATGGATATTCAAGAACAAGTATGATGAATTTGGCACCATTCTCAGAGAAAAGGCCATGTTTTCTCTCAAGGATATTCACAGATTGAAGGTATCGACTTTGACAAAACCTTTTCTCCTGTGGCACGCCTTGAGTCCATTCGGTTAATACTAGCTCATGCATGTTTCCTTAAGTTAAGATGCTTCAAACGGACATAAAATTCGCGTTCCTAAACGGAAATATAAAGGAAGAGGTATATGTTACTCAACCGAAGAGTTTTGAAAACCCTGATTTCCCATATCATATCCTTAAGCTTAAAAAGGCATTGTATGGGTTAAAACAAGCACCTCGTTCCAGGTTCGAAAAACTAACTACTTATCTTCTCAGGAAAGGTTTTTCGAGAGGTATAGCTGATAAAACATTGTTTACCAAGTGGAGTGGGTGATAGGTCGGGAAAAACCACAATATAATACTACAAGTGCACATCGTCTAACTAGTAGAACAATGGCAAGTACAGGTCGTTCCCACGAGGAGTGTGAAATACTCTACCAACTAATACCAAAAACTAAGTAATGTTTTTGAGAATTTTTAGAAATTCGGACAAAATGAAATAACAAATTATAAGAATGGGTTATTAGGGCTTTCGATTTCCACCAATTCAATCATATAAAACTCTACTAATCTCTATTTATTACTCAAGACAAATTTCTAAATCAATCTCATGTCTCGGAAGATGGTATATTAATTCTAAAATATAGTTTCTCCGCTGTAATTTCCTTCGCTTCCTGGGTAGTGATCCTAAAGCATTAACTATCTATCCTTGCATATCACGTCTAGGGATTTAACCGAAGCACGAAATATCAATTCAAAAGCATAAATAATCAAAATAATCACATAATCAATTCAATGCCAAGTAATATGAAGAGAAATTACTAATCAATGAATCATTATTAGAAATATCATCGTAGAGTTTATATAATCAAATTGGCTTCTATCTAAACCCTAACATGGATTAGCTAGACATGGCTTTCTTAAAAACCACAAACAAATATGAATAAATCCCTAGCTAATTGAAATCAAATGGGAGAAAATGAAACTCCAAACCCTAACTATTCACTGTTCGGCCGTAGCCGCGGCCTCAAACTCCAGGCGGCCTCCTCTCCCTGTTCTTCTCTCTCTGATTCCAATATAGTTGTTGCGTAGAAGTCTAAACCTAGCACAATCGCCAGGCCCAGTCCACACACCATTAGGATTTCTGACCAAGGATTTCCAAGGCCCACTCTAATTGCTTCTGTCTATTCAGTCCGTCAGTCTCCCTTCCTTTTCAGACTCGTCCATAACATCAATTTCCTGAACCTTTGAGAACCGTCTCCGCCAAATGCAACCAGCTCATTGCCAAGATCATTGCGAACTAGACTCATTCGAGGCATCTTACATAACCAATTCACACATAACCGCATCTCGGCTACAACACCTAAGTCCATTTTCTGTTCGTCCAACTAGCCATCACCACCACCGGTTCTTCTTCGTACTTCTTAAACTCCATTCGTCCGATACCTTCCTGCCTCCGGCTTTGCAAAGATCTGCAGTTTATTTCCCAACTACTGCCGCCAATTTAATTCTCAATCGAAAAAGAGAAGCTTGCATTCGAACGGCATGAAGACTTGATGACGTGGACAGTTTAATTCAACCACAGCTTCTTCTCAGCTTACATCAAATATCGTTCCGCAAAGCCCATGAGATTCCCCAAAGGCACTGTTTCTTAGAAGAGAGTTTACTGCCACTATTACCAGCCAACCAACGACACTTCTCTCCATCTTCAGTCGAACAAACAACTCCAAAAGTCAGCCAGATACACATAACCTTCTCCATCGATGCACTTACTGCTTCCCATTAGTTATTCCCTGTACAAAAGTGCTTCCTGCAACGGACCTGCCTTACCCAGACCAATTTGCAACTGAAGTTCCATGCTCAGAACCACGCTTTGTTGCTGTCACCAGTTCCACCACCGGTTAGAGCTCAAAACATCAGCAGCATTCAAACACATACATCAATTCCTAGCTCCAGGCAAACTCCATTGTTTTGTTGCTGAAATGGCGAGTCTCCATGCTCACCAAATCCACCAGTAGACTAGAATCCAATTATCCAGATCGGATTGCGACCATCTCAGCCAACCCACTTCGCTGACCTGTATAAATACAGACCACAACTCTCGACCTCGGCCTGTGTAGCTGCAAAGAACACTGCAGTTGCGACCATTTCCAACAACCACCACTGCATGTCATCTCCTTTACTTTCTCGATTCACTTGCTGATGTAAATGGCCAAGTTCTTGCAGCCTGTACTTGACCAAATCCTTCTTGGTTCAATTACAACCTATCATGGAACTGACTGAGTTGTTTCCAATCAAACTCAAACCCATTCTCAAACGTATCTTTGCTGCTGCCGATTCCATCCCAATCGAGAGAGCTTCACAGTACCAACACCACCATCGGCAACAGCTCTTGAACATTTCACAAAGATAATGCTCAAAACTCCTTTTCGCGATAATAACAATCCCACCTGATCCATCCATCAAATATCTCCACTTCGCATGCATCTCGTAACCATTATCATGTAGCCCATAATCTCGATGTTTGTCTCTTGATACCCCAGACGAAATCCATCACCAGGCTTCCTTGGTTGTATGTAATGACCACCTGCTACCACTGCCTGCACTCTTCATTCACTTCTCGACTGTATTGGTCCATGAAGTGTATTCCCTGTTTGATAGCAGCTGCTTGCTTGAAAGAGAAGTGAAAACTCTTTTGTTGTGAAGACCAGAAGATGCTGCATATAATAAGATTTGGCAGTAGAGTAGGCCACGTCCATACTTTGGTAGCCTCTTTGGTAGTTCTAGTGGCAAACGCCACTTTGGCTCACATTTTATTGTTTATTCTTCGGATGATCGGAATTGTTTGTACTTTCTACAAAAGCACTAAAATAATGTTATTAGACAAAATATCGAGTCCTAACTAAGATAAGTATGGGTATAAAATGTAGCACAAACATGCTTATTTTTCCAAATCGCACGCCCAAACTAGCGTGGTCACACTTCCCAGATCATAAACTGATCTCGACCACTCAACTTCGCCGGACGAATTGAGTGGCTTAGATCACGTTTCCATGGGACAGTCAGGTATAAGCGTGAATACCAGCCTACCATCTACATCTGGACCAAACGACCGAGACAGACCAAGCTTGGTCGTCTCGAAACGCGCGCCTTGAATGTGGCATGCCGCGCCCCTTTAGGAATCCTTTGCGACATTGGATTTCTGTCGCAAATCGATCTCAGCCACTCAACTTCACCGGTAAATTTGAGTGGCCTAGATCAAACCTTCATGGGACAGTGAAGTATGGACATGGACATCAACATGTCGTCTACACACATGCCTGATCGGTTCTCCATAAAATGTCTCTCAGGCTTGGATTCGACCAAGCTGAAAGAGTGCACTTGTGCACCTCCTAAACCCTAATCCGATGGTCGCAGATGTGGGTCGCAAGTCATCTTGTCCGTCCAACTTCGCCAGCCTGGACGGACGGCCTAGGATAGGAGTTAGGCGACCAATGAGGTATCACCGTGATCACCATCTGCCACTCTACCACATCATGTGGTCGGCCAAGGGAGGGATTGCTGGCGCAGCCTCCAAACCATCACATGAAGTAGGCAGGGCATAATGCTCAACATCGATGCTTCATATATGCTGAATACATTCGATGCATAACATGCATAAAATACACACGATGCTTTACAAGTATCGACTTCCTAAATAACTTAGTTATTTAACTAGCATTACATGCTACCTTCTGTGGGTCCCAAGATCCACACACTCGGGATATCAATCATGTCACAAACTGGGGATACATACTAGGGTATTGGTATGGAGGTTTACAACTTGCAGCGTGCAACGCGCCATCACAAGAACGTGTCAGGAAGACATGGACGGTTAGTGATGATAGGAGAAGTGGGCAAGATTGATCGTGTGACACTAACACACAACTCCACTACTCCATCATTCCACTTCCTTCACTTTCCACGAGAGACATGAATAAGGCTCAAATGACTTGTATAAATAAGTTCTCCTCCCTATTTCCAACACAAGAGAAGACAACACAGAAATCTAGTGTTAATACAATTGTATTCGAAACACCCAGAGCCTTCTTGCATTATTCGTAATCCTGCTCACCTTTCTGTTACAAGTCATAAAACAGCCTATAACTTCACAATCTCAACACCTTCTTCGCTTCCCTACCTAAGATCAACCCCATCTCCTTCACTTTGTGACCGAAACAAGTCTGGAATGGCCATTTCTTGGTTTAGGCCAGAATTGTATAGATTGATCTCTCGAATCAAAAGCACTCCCGTGCAGTGCATTTGTTTAGGGGTTAGATTCACTTCTCATCCGCACACCCCAAATTAACAAAACTAGCAGAAGTAGTTTTTACCCATAAACAATTGGCGACCACAGTGGGAGATTAATCTCTCGGTTGTAAAGTCATTTCATCGATACCCAATCTCATTGGTTGATCTCAATATGGTTGGTCTTATGACTCACCAAACAGTTTCAAATTCCGATCGAAGTTCCTCCAACGAAGATGCTCCTCCTCCCAATGGCGTGTCTGATAGTGTAACTGGAAGAATCCCAACATTGATCGAGTTAGCACGGGTGCAGAATATTTACACGAAGAACATGGACCTGATCAAAGAAACGATAAATGACATACTCGATCTCCTCATCAGGATGACATCAGAAATGAGTGGCTCCCATGTCACATAGATTTCTACATTGGGGACTGATCCTTACAACGATCTTCCTCAAGTCAGCAGTTTCACTATGAATCAAAGGCCGGTGGACCAGGAAGCGGCTTCCCTAGTGGAAATATTGTGTGAACTTTAACACCTCTCGAAGAATCAGCGGGCGAAAACATTTGTTGCAATCAACCAGATAACCTTGGACGTGCAACTAACTCCTTTATGTCCAGAAACCCTCAAAACACCGGATATATCTGTGAATAATGTTACATTTACATAAGAAGACATGATGGTTGAAGAAGGTCACAACCGGGCCCTACATGTCACTGCGCGCATCAAGGATTCAGAGTTCAAGAGGGCCCTCGTCGACATAGGAGCGTCTTCGAATGTGATTACCCTCAAAACACTCAGGATGGCCAAGGTTCGCCCAAGCAAGATCGTGCAGCAGACTACCACGATGACATATTTTGAAGGAAACCAAACCAATACGTAAGAGTACGTCAATCTAGATTTATCTGTAGGTCTCGTCCAGTCTAAAGTGAAATTCGAAGTCATAGAAAAGGAGCCGGACTACCACATGATATTGGGAAGACCCTGGCTTCATGACAATATAATTATTCCTTCAACATATCACCAGTGTTTGAAGACTATGCTGAATAAGGAAGTCGTTCGCATCCCTGGATCGTTCTCTCCTAACGCACCAATCTGTGGCGTAGAGTTGTTTGAGACGAAAGAAACTCCGCGGAAAGAATCAGGTAAAGTTCATTGTATCCCACTCCCCACGTGGACATCAATCCAGGAGGAAGACCGACTTGCGTCGTTGAAGGCTAAGCCCCATGATATGTCAGAACATCCTTCTGAAACTACGACTCATATTCATACTAAAAGAGAGCGAACTTTGTGGCAAGTCGTGATCAGAAGGGAAAGACCGTATACCGACGTCGTTGTTAGAAATTAGCAGGGGAGGCTACTACCCAGCCTTTCTGCCCAATGGAATGTTACAACAGCGAAGAGCCGCAGGAGGAGGTATTGGATGCTCCATGACAGATGCAGGATGACACCAACTCCATGACCGACGAACTCGAAGTTGTTAATATCGGGAGTGAGTAATTCCCCAGGCCTATCTCTATCATCTCAACCTTGTCCACAGATGAACGCACGAAACGTGTGCGACTTCTCAAGGATTAATACCAAGACATATTCGCTTGGACGTATGAAGAAATACCCGGTTTAGATGAAAAATTGGTCACCCATCACCTGCGTGTCATACCCGGATCCAATCCGGTCAAACAGTCTCCGAGACAATTCAGGCACGAAGTGGAAGAGCAGATCAAAACTGAGATACAGAATATGCTAGCCGCTGGCTTCATTAAACCCATTCATCACCCAACCTGGTTGGCTAATGTGGTTCTAGTAAAAAAGAAAAATGGGCAGATCAGATGCTGCGTGGATTTCATAGATTTGAACATATGTTGCCTCAAAGATGAGTTTCCTCTACCTAACATCGACATGTTAGTGGATGCAACCAGTGGACACGGCATGTTCTCCTTCTTGGACAGATACAACGGGTACAATCAGATAGGAATGTACGAGCATGATGCAAGTAAGACAGCTTTTAGAACTCCTCTCGGAAATGTTTATTAAACAATAATGTCTTTTGGTTTGAAGAACACCGGTGCGACCTATCAACGCGCTATGATGGGAATCTTCCACAACATGATGATATAATATTCAAATCGAGGGATCGGTCGGATCACACAGGAGTCTTACAGCAAGTGTTCGAAAGGTGCCGTGAGTACAAATTGAAGATGAATCCATTGAAATGCGCCTTTGGTGTTTCTTCAGGAAAATTTCTGGGATTCCAGGTAACCGCTAAGGGAATCGAGGTAGAACCATCCAAGACTCAAGCCATCCTCACGATGCCGCCGCCACAACCTGTGAAGGAACACCAAAGCTTCATGGGCAAGGTGAACTACATTCGGCGTTTCATACCCGGCTTGGCCCATCTCGTTGCTTCATTCGCTCCCTTGCTAAAGAAGGGAGCAAGCTTTATCTGGACCGCACTACAACAGGAAGCATTTCGGAAGATTCAATGGATGTTGTCGTCTCCAGCAGTCATGAAGTCCCATGTCCAAGGGAGACCGCTGTATCTCTACACAGCATTCAACGATACTGCCGTAGGGGCTTTGCTCGCACAGGATGATGATGAAGGAGTCGAACATCCCATATACTATTTCAATCAAGTACTAAGAGATGTTGAGATCATATATCCCAAAGCGGAGAAGGCATTCCTATCCCTGATTCACTCCATTCAGAAGTTCAGACATTACCTGTTATCCAACAAGGTAGTACTCATATCTAAATCTGACCCTGCGAAGTTTTTACTTTCAAAGCCGGTCTTGATGGGAAGGGCGGCCAAGTGGCTTCTCCAAATGTCGGAGCTAGACATAATGTTCACGTCACCGAGGGATATCAAAGGACAAGATGTTGCTAATTTACTGCAGCGTTTCCTGGAGAAGGCACTACTGCATTACACGAGGATCTTCCTGGAGAATTTCCAGAGATCTCCGTTGTCGGAAGAGAGGCATGGCTACTGTATTTCGATGGCTCCGTTACTCCTAGCAATAACACTGGAGGAGCAGGCGTGGTCCTAGTATCTCCAACTGGCGAAGTCTTTTCACACTCTTTCAAGTTGGACTTTCAATGCACTAACAACTCAGCGGAGTATGAATCCTTTATCATAGGACTTTCAATAGCCAAACAAGCAGGGGCCACTCGCCTAGAGATAAGAGGTGACTCTAAATTACCGGTTAATCAGATAAACGGAGTCTATGCATTGAAGGAAGCAACACTTGCCCTGTACCGATTAGAAACGCAAAGGTTGTTGAACTACTTTGCAGATGCAACCATAACCCATGTTGGTCGCAGCAACAACAGACATGTCGATTGTTTAGCCACACTGGCGTCCAAATTGCAGTTCGAAGGTTTGGAAGAGACTCTGACGGTAAGAAGGAGGACAGTGGAATCAACATGGCTCTCACAATGCGAAGACATTGGGACCTGTGATTAGCGAACTCCCATCATTCAAGAACTCAGCAACTCACTTTCTCAAGAAAAGGTTAGTCTCAAAACTCTGCAGAGCTATTTCATGCTTCATGGTATGCTATATCATCGAAATCCAGATGGTTCCCTATCGAGATGTCTCGGAGATGAAGAGGCGAAGTTACTGCTTAACCGCGTTCATAATGAAACCTGTGGACAAACGTTGGTGGTAATTCTCTACCATCGTCTTCAACGCCTAGGCTATTATTGGCCAGAAATGGAAGCTAAATCTTGTTTACTCCAGAAGTTTTGCACCAATTTCCAAGTGCCGCCACACCAACTGGAGGTCCTCAATGTAATCCGTGTTGGGGACTGCAGAAAACCGTACATTAGTTATCTTCGCGATGGAGTAACTCCTACCAATCAAAAGGATGTTGTCAAGATGAAACAAAAGGCGAAGCAATTCGTATTTCATAAGGGGATCCTATATTGTAAAAGTTTTGGAGGCGATCTATTACGGTGTCTCGCTAAGGAAGAGGTTTCGACTATGTTGAAATGAATGCACGAAGGGGAATATCAAGGAAAGAGGAAACTATTTCTCCAGATACATGAGAAGTAATATTGTCCGACCATGGAGGATGATGCAGCTTCATTCGTACTACACTGTCATGCATGTCAAGTTCACGGGAACCTCGTTCACGCACCCTCCACTCCTTTACACTCGATAAGCAGTCCATGACCCTTTTATAGCTGGGGACTTGACATTATTGGGAGGATTAATCCGTCATCGTAGAAGCAGCACGAGTATATCATAACTGCGACGGAGTATTTTACTAAGTGGGTTGAATCCATCCTTCTACGGGGAACTACAGGAGCAACAATTGCCGCATTCATCAAAGAATACATCATTTGTCGGTTTGGTGTACCCAAGCACATCATCACCGGCAATGGCACTCCCTTTGCAAACAAACAGGTACGGGAACTGCTTGAAGAATATGGAATTAAATAGGTATTCTCCACCATCTACTATCCTCAAGGAAACGGACAAGCTGAGAGCACCAACAAGACACTGATCTGGATTCTCAGTCGAACAGTGCATGACAACCCCAGGAACTGGCACAAACAGCTGCCTATGGCACTATGGGCATATCGGACGACACCTAGAAGTTCCGTTGGGGTTTCTCCATATTCACTTGTTTACGGTGTGGATGCAGTTCTCCCAGTAGAAATCAGGTTTCCGTCAGCAAGTATTGCAGCAGCAAGTGGGGTCTACTGGAGCGAGGCTGAAGCATCTAACTCGAGAATTGCTGAGTTAGACACTATGGATTCCAGAAGAAGCAAGGCATAGGAGCGCACTCAGGTATACAAAAATAGGTTTTCCAGGGCGTATGACAAGACTGTAAGGCCACATGTTTTTGGAATAGGAGATTTGGTCTTAAAGACAGCCAAGCACATTCAACAAGACATGTCTGCACCAAAGTTCTCTCCAAAGTGGGAAGGTACCTATGCGATTACCAAGGCTTACAGCACCAGCTACTACAAGATCATTAAGGAGGATAGAGGCAAGTTGGAAACATTCATTAATGGAAAATGGCTCAAGGCATACCATGCCTGATCATTGTCCCGCAACTGTCCCACGACATGGCAATGCAGACATTTTCATTACACATTTGAATTGTCAATTTATTCGAAAAAAAATGCTAATAAAAAAAGACTTCATCCATCTGCCAATACAATCAAGAATGTTCAAAAGGAAAATTGACGATAAAGGAGCGTAACCTAGAAGAGGCCATCCAGCTGATTATAGTTCCTTGAAAACATCATCTTCAACCTAGCATGATACCTCTATGTCCTATCCTTGAAGTTTTGAACCGCCTGCTCCACCTTCTTTGATTCCACAGCCAGAGCCTTTTCCTCCTCCAAGATAGATTTTGTAGCAGGGACAACATTCATGAGGATACCAGCTCGATCAACCTTGATGATATCAAGACGATGCCGCAGCCAGCCCACGTTGAACTCCATGGATTCGCAGGTAGATACCATGTCCTCCCACTTTTCGAGATTTGATTCAGCGACGTTGCGAACAAAAATATTCTCCATCTCATCAATCATGGGAAGAAGGAAGTTTACTGTGGTAACCATAGCAGATGAGCAGTGCCGGACTACATTCCTGGTTGCGATGTGGCCATACTTTTTCCACACTTTTGTACACAGAGGCACAAACTCCTCCCGCACTAAGAATCCACCAACATCTCGGTAGCTGGAAGACAGGAATTTCATGTGTACATCGAATGCAAGACCCGCATTGGGGTATTCGTAAGAAGAGATACCCAGATCAACATCTTCAAGGTCCGTAGCGTCAGGCGTGTTCGAGTTTGAAGGAAGAGGACTGGTTAAGTCATCATCATCGATAACCGTTACACATGTTCAAGTTGGGTATCTCTGCAAAAAGGAAAAGATCATTCGCCTGATCGTCGGGAATAACAAGCAACTGTGCGGAGAAAAAAAGGAAAAGAGAGACAAACCGGTATGACCTTCTTGAATCGGAGAACACAAGCATGGGACTCATCATGAAGCCTGGACGCATATCGTGCACGCTTAACAAAGATCCTAGGTGGTATGAAGAAGATGATCCACTTTTTTTCGACATGATGAGGAAACAGAGTTTCTGCCAGAGAACCCTATTGTAAAATTGTAAAAAGTGGTTCAAAATCTCCACGTATGCATATATGCTGAGGAAACCCTAAAGGAAGAGTAAAGCGTCCGCAGTGAATCCTACCCGATATATGAGGATTCAACACTGACCAAGTCCTGCTTTCTTTCAAACCCTAATCAAAGATTGAGAGAATAACTTGATATGAACGATTTGGCCAGAGCAGTGTGTAAACACCCACGTCGGGGAATCCTAGTGGAAGAAGGCACCTAAGGGAGGATGTCGGTCCCACCAAGGCCCGTGGTCACGCATGCATGGAGGATTGCCCACGATTGGTCAGATTCCCTCCAGGTAGACATCCCTCCTCTCATCCTCTTATGTTATATATGTAACCATCTCATGCCTTCCAAACAATAGTGTAACCATCATGTGTTAGGCAGGGGACTTAATGTTGATGGTGGATTTTAGTTCAGGGCTAAAGTTGTAAAACCAATTTTTGTGTAACCATCCTGCAGAGGATGAGACTATTTTATAAGTGATGAATACTTCTTCGCTTTGTTAATTCACCTAGAATGGAGCATGTATCAACAATCCCCCGAATATTATGTGAATTTTAGCATTATTGATTAATGCATAAAACACTTTGTATTTCCTGTGCGGTTCTTAGAAGAACTCTCATTGTTGGTGCGGCATGATGACTGATTGTTACTCGCAGCAGAGTAGCATGAATATCCAAGTACCGACAGTGAGGCATGCACGAAATGCCCGTACATGATGTAACTCTCGGAGTGTTATACTATCCCGATTGAGCATACATCTCTCGGAGTGTTATACTAGCCCGATTGAGCATACATCTCTCGGAGTGTTATACTAGCCCGATTGAGCATCCAGACTGTCCATAGAAGTCTAGGAATGATCACGATCATCCAAATTAACCAACATGATTGGATGGTCCAGATCGAATCCATGACCCCAAGCAGGTATTGGAAATTTCACTGCCGACCCAAAAGGGGTGGCATAGCTTGCCAAACCGTCCAATCCAAGCAGAATAGAAAAGAAACCCTAAATTAGGGTTTGCGGCACATTACATGTGTCGCAAAACGATCTCAACCATCTATCTTCGAAGGCATAGATGGAGGGTGTAGATGTAGATTCAAAGGTCCCAGAGCATGTAAAAAATAATCAATGTAGGCCCGTCTACACACGTGACCAGTCGGTCAAGACCAACTATGGTTGGTTGTCCCAATCCGTGCGCCCAAAACAAGGCATGACGCACGACCAAACCCTAATTAGGGTTTGTATTGATCACTAGCATCTGTTTTCTCCTGATCAAATGAAGGGTTTAGGAGATAATTGAATAGGTCCAGTGAACATCAACATGATTACTGTGGATCCATCTATCTCCTTACCCGATCGACCAAGGCATACCATGCCTAGTTTTTCCAAATTGCACGCCCAAACTAGCGTGCTCACACTTCCCAGATCATAAACTAATCTCGACCACTCAACTTCGCCGGACGAATTGAGTGGCTTAGATCACATTTCCATGGGACAGTCAGGTATAGGCATGAATACCAGCCTATCATCTACATGCCGGACCAAACGGCCGAGACAGACCATGCTTGGTCATCTCGAAACGCGCGCCTTGAATGTGGCATGTCGCACCCCTTAAGGAATCCTTTATGACATAGGATTTATGTCGCAAATCGATCTCAGCCACTCAACTTCACCGGTAAATTTGAGTGGCCTAGATCAAACCTTCGTGGGACAGTGAAGCATAGACATGGACATCAGCATGCCGTCTAAATACATGCATGATCGGTCCTCCATGAAACATTTCTCAGGCTTGGGTTCGACCAAGCTGAGAGAGTGCACTTGCGCACCTCCTAAACCCTAATCCGATGGTCACAGATGTGGGTCGCAAGTCATATTGTCCGTCCAAATTCGCCAGCCTGCACGGACGGCCTAGGATATAAGTTAGGCGACCAGTGAGGTATGACCATGATCACCGTCTGCCACTCTACCACACAATGTGGTCGGCCAAGGGAGGGCTTGTTGGCGCAGCCTCCAAACCATCACATGAAGTATGCAGGGCTTAATGCTCAACAACGATGCTTCATATATGCCGAATACATTCGGTGCATAACATGCATAGAATACAAACGATGCTTTACAAGTATCGACTTCCTAAATAACTTAGTTATTTAACTAGCATTACATGCTACCTTATGTGGGTCCCACGATCCACACACTCGATACATCAATCATGTCACAAACTGGGGGATACATACTAGGGTATTGGTCTGGCGGTTTGCAGTGTGCAACGCGCCATCACAAGAACGTGTCAGGAAGACATGGAGGTTAGTGATGATAGGAGAAGTGGGAAAGATTGATCGTGTGACACTAACACACAACTCCACTACTCCATCACTCCACTTTCCACGAGAGACGTGAATAAGGGTCAGATGACTTGTATAAATAGGTTCTCCTCCCTATTTCTAACATAAGAGAAGACAACACATAAATCAAGTGTTAATATAATTGTATTCGAAACACCCAGAGCCTGCTTGCATTATTTGTAAGCCTGCTCACCTTTCTGTTACAAGTCATAAAACAGCCTACACCTTCACAATCTCAACACCTTTTTCGCTTCCCTCCCTAAGATCAACCCTATCTCATTCACTTTGTGACCGAAACAAGTCTGGAGCGGCCATTTCTTGGTTTAGGCCAGAATTGTATAGATTGATCTCTCGAATCAAAAGCACTCACGTGTAGTGCATTTGTTTAGGGTTTAGATTCACTTCTCATCCACACACCCCAAATTACCAAAACTAGCAGAAGTAGTTTTTACCCATAAACAGTTAGTTAATAATACTTTCTCGATCATCTGTATATAGCTATATGATCAAATTTTAGATAGTGGTAAGAAAGGTTGTCGTTCACTCGGATTTGATGAGATTGATTTTTAAGAATTAATAAACAAAAATACTTGAACTACCAAAAATATATACAAATTATGGTAACAAGATGAAGAGGTACTGAGGCGCAGGATTTCATAACTTTTCATATTCTTGTGGTTCAGTCATTAACTCTAGACAATATAGCTCAAACAAAAGAAGTTGTGACTCTAATTCTTTGCCAAAAATAGATTTCATAAAACATTATTTGTAAGTTGTAAGCATGACGCATCAAAAGTAATTTAAACTAAGCATGCGACATCAGGCAAAATAACAAGTAATTAATAGAAATCATAAAACAATTAAATCTATGCAAAAAGTCAATAAAATAATTAATTCATTTACCACAATCATGAAAAGTTTCTTCCTCCGTTGTCCCAGTGATGGGGTCTAGCTTCTCATGGTGAAAACATACTCAAAGGAATTTTTCATTGATCAAATAGGTGTTCACAATAATGAAATAGAAGAAAATTAATAAAAACCGGGTTTATAACAATTATATTTGTTACAAACCAAACTGTTACAGAAACGATAACTATGAAGTGTCGTTGGTACTGTAGAAATACAATTGTCTTCTATGGTCTTATGTTCTTCGTGTTCTTCTTCACCAGCAAAACTGGTTCGTCTCTGCAACTTGATTTTTCTCCGTCCTCAACTCTCTGTTCGCTCCCATATCACTCCATCTCCCTTCTCTTACATCTCAGAAGCTATTTATAACCCAGCATCACCTCCAAATATCTCTAATTACTCCTCAAAATCTTCACAGTGAAGGAATATTATTCTCCGGAATAATTTCCTATTTTTTTTCTCTGCATGCATGAATGAGCTATAAAATATCTCTCCATCAAAAGTGTAAAATTCTCAGTCAGTCTTCTCCTTTACTGCACGTATCTTTCTCACAGTAACACCAACAGTGAGTGAAACGAAAATATATTTGTTCCCTGTTTTAGGTCGTCACACGTCTGCTTAGTGTTGACGTATTCCAACATGCATTTTTTTAGAAATAGATTGATTCTAACTCGTGACAGAATAATCTCTTCACGCAGATCTGACGAATAATCTACAGGAAATCCCGAGTTTCCCTCTCTTGAAAACGTGTTGCCCTATTTTCTTCGATCCGACGTCGTAGCCCAAGTTGGTTAATTCATTACCAACCCTGTTTAGTCAAAACATGATCTTCTTAGTCAAATCCATCTATTTAATCTCCCTTAAACACGTCCAATATCTTCACTGTAATTCTCGGTTTTTCACAAGCATTTTCCCGCCAAAAATAATTTGAACGTGGGAGAAGATGGAGGTGCCCCTTATCCAGACCAGGGGTGCGAATAGTAAAGAAGGTGCCCTTAGTAATTGAGTGCCCCTTATCCAATGTGGAAGTCCGCTTAGCAAATTCCCTCCGGGGGTGCCTTTAACAACTTTTCGAGCTGATTTTTCCAAAAATGTTTATTGCCCAAAAACACCTACAAACAAGTTTATTAATGATAAAATGAGTTCCAGCTAATGTATTTACGGGTGAAAATACGTCACACTTGCGTGCTCATCACTATATTTTACCAATTTCGTAGAACTTATAATTGAACTTCAAATAAAACATAAACATTACCCATTTAAGAGATGATACTAATCCTGGCCAAATTGGGGTATACTCAGATTAATTTGGGTAATACCCATTTTATTCCCATCCAAACTAGTGTGCTAAGGGGTGTCTAAAAGGTATTAAAAGACCAAATTGCCCATACTAAAACAACCATGCCAACTAAAACATATTAAAAAGAAATTCAAAATCTTTCTTCTAAACTCTAACTATACATGATGAAAAAAAAAAAAAACAACGAAGAATCAAAAGTCGGCAGGGTATTTTTTTGTCGACCTTGCCGACTAAAATATAGTCGGAAGGGTATAAGGTTGAATACCATGCCGATTTTTCATCTCTGAAATTAGCAGTTACAGGGTCGTCAAGGTATCCATCACTATACCTTGCCGACTATAGTTTAGTCGGAAGGTTATGAAATTAATACCTTGCCGGCTAATCATGCATTTATAACACCTTTCTCTGTATGTCAAAAATCTTATAGTTGGTGGGGTATTTTTTTGTCGACCTTGCAGATTTTTCATACTTTCAGAACTGAAAATGTTGATTCCTTCTATAATTTTGAGTATAAAATTACCTAGCAGCTCTACAATCCCATATTTATAAGTGTTTGGGTAGCACAATTTCATTTCCGTTACAAGTAGAATTCTCAAAAAAAAAAATCTCAAAAATCTACCCACATCCATGAGTTCAATCTAAAATAAAACCTAATTTCAAAATTTTAATCAACTAATTAACTAACTAAATTAATTACCCTAATCGCATTTATTAGTGTTAATTAATCAAGGGTAGATTATCTATTTTTGTAAATATGTGGTTAACGGGCTTTGTGTTTTACTTCAAAATGATCTTATTTTGTCTCATTTGATATACCTCAATTAATTTGTGTATACCCCAATTTGTCCAGGATACTAATATGTAGTGATTTGGTACTTCATACATTGTTTCTTCTTCTTTTGTCAAAAGTGGTTTTTAATTTTTACAAATTACTTCATTTGATACTATGACTTTCATACCCGAACTTGGTGTACTTTGCTTTTCTCCTGTACCTGATATGTTGTCCCCTTTGCCGACAAAAATTATCATGTTCAGGATTATGGCATCTTCCTTACCTACACGTCACCATATTTAAGGGTCATTCAAATATTATTGTGGATTTCTTTACTCGCTAATCTGAATACTATAGTACTAATTTGGAATTTCAAAAGTGGAGCATCTAAACTTTTTTTTTATTCCAAATATGAATAAATTAAAAGCTAGAAACAGTTACAATGTCTGCTATCAGAAGACTTTCCACGAAATCTGGAGGTTCATCTGAAAAATCCTTAACTAATCTATTTTTCCGGCTGAATTTAGCTAACCTGTCAGCAGGTTTATTACATAATCTAGGAACATAGTGGCACTCCCAATGAGGGATGCTTTTTAAACCATCAACGGCATCCAGAAGGATGTCTTCGTTTTCCCAAGAAATCACAGGTGCATGATTTTTGATATAGCTTTCGATACCTTGTAAATCAGTTTCAAAAACTACATGTGTTTGCTGCATTTTTCCACCCCATTTGACCGCTTTTAGAAACGCCAGACATTCTGCATGTTCGGAGTCCTTTACTCCTGCATAGTATTTTGTAGAGCCTCCCCTCCATTTGACTGAAAAATCACGTAAAATTAGAGAAATTCCATACTTAAGTGCATCATATATATATAATTATATGATACTACCATACTACCATGGACGGAGTTTTAAGTGCATCATATATATAATTATTAATCACCATGTTGTGTTTTAATTGTTTAGACGATAGACGTTTTACAACGGCTTATTACTGATTTACTGCAATTCCTAAGACCTAACATTAATTTATCCGCAATAACAGTGTCGACGATCAACTGTGCAATTATATATATATATATATATATATATATATATGTGTTGATCCATGGCTCCAAGATTCCAACTCATCAATGACGTGACTTTATTCTTTTCGTGTTAACCACGTCTTGCAGATGGTCTTGGATAGATAATCCACGTTTCCTACACTTCTTGCTTAACATGTAAGTTTAATCATATATAGATACTTCATTGTGTTAATAAGTAACTATGGGAAACTGGAAATTCAAAAATGTTATTCAAGCTACTTTCTTGAAAACTTTGATTTCCTTCCACATTTTTGAATTCCATAATAAGAATTTTAGAACAACCAAGCTTGATGTCCATAAGTCTTATTTGATATTTCAAATCCAACAATAGCACTTGGGTTCTCATATCATTCCCGAAACTGACCTCTCTCTTAGCTTCCTCTATTATTTTTCTGTTACAAAGGTGAAATGTGTAGTATCCCCGCTCTAATAACATAAAATGGGCTATATAGCCAAAAAGATACTCTTTCTGGGCCATATGGACAGGTAAGAATTTGTCCTGGGTCAAATGACCAAAAGAATCTTTTAATGGGGAGAGACGTTACTACCCTTTTGATCCAATCTTTTTTCATCACCGTCACCTACGATTTCTCCACAAATCTAAGAACACCATTGTTGACAATTCACGGTGATTACTAAACAATCAGATCGAAAAGTCATGAAGATCGAAAAGTGGATCCAATCGGAGCTATAATGTCATGAAGATCGAAAAGTGCAAATTACTAAACAATCAGATCATAACATTAATTACTCTATAATCAGATCCAACTCCAGCAAAGCAAACTCATGTAATGTAACTTGAGAAAGAAACAATTATTATGCTTTCATAAAACAATCTTCAAACACCTTCCGTGCATGTTGAAACAATCAACCAAGACAGATGAAGAAATTTTAAAGCAGGAGTGGTTGACTACCGTAATGCCTCAAACCTGATATGCATATCTCATTTACCATCAGTTGTCATTGATTTTGTATAACCAATAATTTTGATTATCTTAACAATAGAACATGGGTGATCACCTGAAGTTGTAGCTTCATCCGCCATCGAGTTTAGCTTTGATAAAATATTGCTTGCTTCTCTGTCAGAATGTAACCAGGCTTGGATGAAACCCAGTTACATCCTAGCCTGTACAAAACTGCATTTTTTGTCAGAATGTAACCAGGTTTGGATGAAACCCCGTTACATCCTAGCCTGTACAAAATTGTAATTTTTTGTCAGAATGTAACCAGACTTGGATGAAACACGGTTACATCCTAGGTCAGATAAAAGCGCAATTTTTTGTCGAATGTAACTGTGCTTGGATGAAACCCGGTTACATCCTAGCCTGTACAAAACTGCAATTTTTTGTCAGAATGTAGCTAGGCTTGGATGAAACCCGGTTACATCCTAGCCTGTATAAAACTATTTTTTTTGTCAGAATATAACCAGGCTAGGATGAAACTGGTTACATCCTAGCCTGTATAAAACTATTTTCAGAGTGTGCAGGTTAATTTTTTTGTCAGAATGTGAAGGATGAAACTAGTTTCACCCTGGCCAAAATTCTTATTTTTTACAGAATAGGCAGGATGAAGCCAGTTACATCCTAGTTTAATATGTGTTGTTCCTGAACGCATTCAAGTTACATCTTAGCCAGTATAAAACTATTCTGTAAAAAATGAAATCAAAGATGAAGAGAAGAAAAACGTCACTCCAAAAATGAACAGTGTCTAAAATTGATTAAACAAAAAAAAAACATTATCTCAATTTCTATAGCTCTTGAGACTAAAAACAAAAGTTGAAATTCTATATAATTAGTAAAATTTGTGTACTAGGAATTACATTCTTCGGCAATAGCTACGCCATATTTAATTGTACATTACGAAATTCGTATATTCCTTTGATACATTCTACTAAACAGTTTCTATGCAAGTCGAAACTCGTCAACTAATCATTTGTCTTCAATGTATATAACACCTCATATACAATCAAATCAACCAACATAGAAAGCCAACACATCTAGCCTAAAATTCAGCCCCAAGCTTTAACAATTAGGAAAATACATTCTTGGTTATTGTGTTATTGTCATCTATGGTAATTGTCATCTTAGGGGAATCTGTATTCTGGTTTTGACGAAGGATTTAAATGACACCCACAGTGACAATTCATAGGGACTTCAAACTGTTGGATCAATATTAAGCAAAGAGTGAAAGTAAATTCTCTTGTATGTATGTTTGGTATCGAATTCTCAACACAAATTGTATTACATTTTAATTTGTGAACAAGTAGATACCACCTTGGCCGTGAGAACAAATGTTTCACAGGTGATTGATACTACTGTCCAAAGAGCAGCACGTTTAGCTGGTGTAGGCATAGTCGTAATTCTTCGTAAAATGGAACCAGTTAATAAGGGGGGCATGATTCATGAGAAGAGGGTCGTGGTGGCCATTGATGAAACTTTATATGAGAAATATAACAGTATAGAAGATATCACAAATAGTCACCGAGCTAGTTGGTCCATTAGTAGTTGTAAAACGGTTCCGGGATGCTTCCGGAGTTGGAGCTGCTGTATTGGCTTATACTAATTTGAGAATTTAAATTATAACCTCTCTGATCCTTAGATGGTATTCCTATGATTCATGGATGAACAAGTAATAACAGATGTTGGAGGTAATGAACCGAAGGGAAAGAAAGGTTTGTCGGTGGAGAGATAATAAATAATGGGTATTCTAGTACATGGGATACAAAAATCAGTTATAAAAATTGGGTGAAATATCCATTTTGGCTAAATGAACAATATTTTTCGGTTTTTTAGCTATATAAACAATATCTAAAGCTAAGAATCTATTTCACCTAGGAATTTTCTGTTTTGGTCTTTTTGACCAATTTTGTGCTCTATTAAAGTGTGCATATTTATATATTTTTTCGCATTGGATTTTAGGTTGATATTTGGTTCTATATTTTGTATCAAATTTCAAAAAGAATCGAAAACGTATTTACCTGAACTTGAAGCAAGAGATGGAATATCAGTTTCCATGGAAAACATCTGAATGTCCCATGTCTTGAACATCCGCTACAAACGTATAAGAAAAACTATTTTTAGTCGATCGTGATTAAGTTTTTTATTTTATTTTTATTTCTAACTTTTGATGGTAATTATGCAAACAGACTCGATATTCCAAAATTGATGCACTGAAAGTCCTACTATGTCTGTTAGTTCACCAACATACATATATTACACTATTACGCACGCACAATGCACCTACAATTTCGGTTTATGGTACCCAAAAAATAGGCATGCACCTGTAATTTTGGTTAGTGGTACCTAAAGAACTGCCATGCACCTAAAACCCCAAGTTCATTAAATACCATAAATAAGTGTACGAAGTGCATTATGCAAACAGAAAGTCCGTAATTTATATCTACATGTGCAAGAAATAAATATTTCTAAAGTATGTACATGAAAAACATTATCTTTCATGTTATCTTAATTGATATGAGTCATTAACTTGTATAAGATAGATGCTTTTTGGAATAACTAACTTGATAATGTGGATCTTAAAATAAATTTCTAATGTGATAGTGCAGTGCTAATAATTTTCCAGCGAAGAAAAGGCTAAAATCATTGACGACATGTTAAACATTCATGAAGTACCAAAAGTTTACAAAATTTACTTCTACGACTATAAGAAATAATGGAAGCTGGATTTGATCATAACTTCATAAGCGTCAATTCTTTTACAACCCAAAAGTATAAGACTATTATGTTCCATTAAGGTTAGTCCTCTTTGTTGGCGCATTCCACATCCAAAGTCCTTTAGTGCAGGGCCGGTGGATAGATGCAACTTGAAATCTACTTCTTCTCCTAAGAATCTACAATAGATTACAGAAAGTAAGCAGTCATAAGGATAAATAAACAAATATTCAATGTAAGAAAAAGAATTCACATGACTCTATTAACATTGTTCAGTTAAGTATGACAGCCATAGTGCCAATTGTGAGACCGCTCCTCCTTGTTAGATCCGTAACTACTTTCATACCTTATTTTGTCTCATTTGGCCAAAGTACACATCATGGGAATGATATTCGGACTTTGATCGGGAAGTTTTTTTTTTCTCTTACCACAAACACTAATTACATGGTAATTTATATGTAATACCCCGATATTCGGCAGTGGTTGACCGAATGGAATATAAGTAATGATCTATCCTTTCATAACACCGAGGCATGATGAGTACACTTGATTGAGTTGTGAGAAAAACTTCTCAGTTAAGCGTGCTCGACCGGGAGTAGTCACGGGATGGGTGACCTCTCGGGAACCTGTTGCTACTGGATATCCGCAGTAGTGCCGTTAAAAATCTCACACTGTTGGATAACCGCAGTGGGTAAGTGGGAACAATATCGGTGTTAGTTGGGATACAACTAGGGGTTGTTCGCTTGTGCTCGGGTGGGGGAGTATGCTGGGGGATTATGCCAGATACTGCTCTCATAGGATACAATGAACATCTACATTATACCGAGGACTTTTCAGCACAATTGGTTCCAGAATTGGCAAAAAACTCTGCAGTTGAGCTTGCTCAAACGGGAGCAATCCAGGGATGGGTGACCTCCCGGGAAGTTGCTGCTGGATAACCGCAGCGATGCCCGTTAAAAAACCACACTGCCGGATAACTGCAGTGGCTAAGTGGGTACGATATCGATGGAGGGACGGGTCATTACATTATAAGTTTTGGTTTTCAGTTAACTGGACTTAGGGTCTTAACTTATAGGATTATTGAATAGGGAATTTAAATCCAAACATAGTTCCCAAATGCATCATATCGGAGAACTACATGATCACTTTTGAAGTGGTTTTAGATACATTCTAATAATGGTTATGTAAAACTTGATTTTCAGGTTCCCTTCGTTCGGGGAAAATGCCACAACTACAGTTTAATATCCGTTGCTTATAGCTTAGTCCATTTTCAGGCGTTATCAGGTTAGTAATTCTCAATATATAATGAATAGAGGTAATTAGTGAAAATTCATATTGTTGATCAAGGTTTTTTTTTAATGATTTCTTCAGTGTTGCATTTGTATCGCAATTCAGCGAGATTCTTATTACTGAATGTTGTCTGCATTACCATTAAGTTTATTTTTCTTTCATGCTGTTACTTTATCTCATTGAAATCTGAAAGTGTGTTCATTGGCTTAAAGGGCACAATTTACGGGTATGCTTCATAATGTCTCTCAAAAATTTGTGGGCCCTAGAGGATAACTTCTTATTTGATATATTGATATCTGAGTTACTGAAATTTCTCCTTTATATTACTCCCTCCGTGTCCGTCCCACTATTAAGTGAGCTAGTTTAAGTTTGCACAATTTTTAAGGCAAACAAGGAAAAGAGTACGTTTAAGCATTTTTTACAATTATACCCTTATGGATAATAACTAGTGAAATTTAGAAATGATTTATCTCTCAAACTACTCCACGGTCGCAAACTTCATACTATTGAAAATTATTTTAAAACACCTACGTAACGAATATAAACATGCCTATCAAGTTATGCATATTTCTTATATTTTTATAATTAACTAAAATGATAATTTTAGAAATATCTATTTGTTTAGTGATATAGGTCACTTATTAGTGGGACAAAATCTAAAATCAAATAGGTCACTTAATAGTGGGACAGAGGGAGTATATAAAAGCATTCAACGATTGGGATGTACTCGCATGTAATTTTTTTTTAATAATAACATTGCATCATTTTATATTTTGTATTATATCGCGATTACCTATTGTATATATTACGCTTTGTTCTATGTGGTTGTAAGATGCTAGATTATATGTTTTGTTTGTCCTATTTAAAAAATTATTAGTTCTTATCAAGTATTTTGATATTATTTTTGTTCTTTGTTCAGGTAGACTTGAATAGAGCAGGGATTTCGTTTATTGAGATTGTTTCTGAGCCTGATATGGGAACTGGAATTGAAGTTGTTGAGTGTGAAACCGAGTTACGAAAGTCGGGTTGTTATTAAGGAGTAGCTATTGTTAATATTTTGGAAGCTTCACTGCATTGTGATGTGACTATATCACTTCACTATGGTTTATAGTACAAACATAATTTGGAATGATGATAACCAAATATTATTTGCATCATATACCCTGATTTCGACAGTGCTTCACCAAACGAAATATAAGTAATGGGTTGTCCTTTTTATAACATCGAGGCCTTTTCAGCACAATTGGCTCTAGAGTTGGTAGAAAACTCTGAAGTTAGGCGTGCCCGGACGGGAGTAATCTAGGGATGGGTAACCTTCCGGGAGGTTATTGTTGGATTACCGTAGAGATGCCCGTTGAAAATTCTATACTGCCGGATAACCGCAATGACTAAGTGGGGACAATATCGGTGGATGGTCGTTCCATTACATCTATGACACCTAGATTCTGGTGATGTTTTACTATAACTGAATGTAGGAAATAGTTTAACTCGGATTTTGGTTGCCTTCTTGCGTACATAACCTGACGTTATGTTTTATGTTTCTTTATGGTAAATTAGATTGACAACCTGAAATAAGCATTGGGATTCAGATACAGAACATCTGACTAAAACTTAATTAACTCGATTTATTTTAATGGTTTCGTATTTTTCCAATCTTGGGAGTAAGAAAACTTTTTCAGGAGTTTTTGTTAGACAAAACTTTGTGATTTGATGACCATTACACATTTTAATCATCACCTAGGTATCTTTCGAATAATGACATCGAATACAACACTGCCATAAAATTATAATGAGCATCTACCATATAAATATGCTTTAGATCATCCTGATTTAATAGTGTATGTTTTCGAGTTAAAAAAAATAAAAATAAATGAAGGACAAATTACTCTTTGAAAAAATTGTTGCGTATGAATGCAAAGAAATATAAAAACATTGATCACCTCATATGATATTCTTTATTATTATTATTATTATTATTATTAAGTCTTGGAAAATTATGGAAAAAATCTAAACTGTGGAACATGTTCACAAATTTGCTTATGCTATATTTCTTGACGAAAAATTGACCTCGTTATCTTTCAAATACTAAGAAAGTATATGGTACATGCTCAATGTGGTTACCAGAATCGTTTCTCCGTGTATGAGGGCATCTTTGAAAAAATTGTTGCGTATGAATGCAAAGAAATATAAAAACTTTGATCACCTCATATGATATTCTTTATTATTATTATTATTATTAAGTCTTGGAAAATTATGGAAAAAATCTAAACTGTGGAACATGTTCACAAATTTGCTTATGCTATATTTATTGACGAAAAATTGACCTCGTTATCTTTCAAATACTAAGAAAGTATATGGTACATGCTCAATGTGGTTACCGGAACCGTTTCTCCGTGTATGAGGGCATAAAAGTGTATTAATGTTATCCGAAGATACACACTGGTAGTACGTTTTTGGATGAAGGTGGATATCATATTTATCATCAGAGTAATACTAGGAAAGACATAATTGTTCGTAAATGATGTAAGACGAAAAATACAAATGTCGTTCCTTGCGACCCAACTTGTCAAGAATGTTAAATTGCCATACCAATATGGATGTTGTTCCTTTAGTTGTCACCTATTAATGACTTTTACACATTCATCAATCCTTATAATATGATATGGGAAACATTAATGCAAGAGTTATATGGTGTTGAAAAGAAAGATATAGATGAAAGTAGGTCAATCGTTGTGATATGCCAAGTGCAAGAAGTTGTCAAGAAAACTAATTATTAAGAACATGATATAACAAATATCAACAATTAGGTTAACATTGATGGATACTAATGTGACATAGTTGTTTATTTAGGATCCCAACAACGTTATGACTTTCTTGCCAAATATTTTCCCAAATACTAATTTGGGCAGTGCAAGGTTGCACTTCTCAGAAGTCGTTGGCTACGAAATTAGGTAGACAACATGGGATAACTATTATGCTATAGTTTTGGATCAATTAGGGTCGACATTGCTGGAGATATAATATCTTGGATTATCGGTATGTATCGAAAAAAATATAATACTTTAACTGCTTACCTAATTAACTTTGATTATCAGTATTAATATTATGAGAAAAGAAAACAACCACAAGAACGATGAAAGGCACAAAAAGAACGCTTGCTTGGATGGAATAATGCAATATTGTGTTTGGAATAAATGCTAATTCACAATGGATTATAAAATTTGTATACTAAATTACCTAATAAGCTACACAAGTATTTCAATATTTAGGAAACAACCATATGTGCAGATTGAGCGCCATGAGAGGAATCGTGATAATAATATGAATAACATGACTTGCGAGAGCCAAAAAACAACCTCATATATTTTCTTCCTGAGATTGTTTATTTGCGAGTAACATGGGTCAATTATTCCTATAAATTAAAGATATATTCTTTAACAACCTAGTAGATATTGTGAATAATCAAGAATAAACGAGTTGTGACCCAACTATCAAGTTCCGAGAGAAAATCTCACCAACATAAGGAAACGGTCCCAAAGGAAGTACAATATAAACGGTCCCAAGGGTAAAAGACTGACCAGTTCATCCAAGAGGGATCCAGATTTAGGTAAATGTTTTTGCTACAAAATAAAAATTCTTTTATTGCGTGAAGCAATTAGAATAGTGAAATGAATTTACAAATTTATATGTGCTAAACTTCTATCTGAAAAAACTAAGTCAATTCTCTTTCAAACAATAAGAAAATGTATGGCATATGGTCGATGTAGTTGCAAAAACCGAATTTTCCTATATGAGAAATGGAAAATGTATTAAAGGTTATCCAAAAATACATGTTAATATAACATTTTTGGATAAATATTGATATACAAAAAAGGAAATTGAAGCGCAATTAAGATCTGAAATCATACAATTTATAAATTACGTACCTAAGATCACTTATACCAAGATATGAATACATATGAAACTACAATCGAATACATCATCATAAAGTTTCATAACTCTCTACAAATTTTAGAACATATAGAATAACCTAGATTCCAAATCATGAAATCCGACTAATAGTTAGCGTAACGATCATGTTATTGAGAAACATATACAACGAAGGGCTGATGAAGGTACTAGGGTTTCGATCACAGATTTGGAGAAGACAAAATATGAGGTTGAGGTGTTAACAAGGAAAAATACTGGAAGCGTGATAATCATTAAAAAGATTTGTATGTACGTCGATGACTTTTTGCATTACAAACTTACTAGGCATGTATGATTAAAAAAAATAGCAAGAAAAGATACCTCAATAACGTGAGCATATACATGAACACTAACATTTTCTATATTGGAAGATTTCCCAATGAATTTCAATCACCACAAGCCAATAAAAATTATTGAAGATGATCATTATAATGAACAAGAGTATGCATGATCACTATAAAAAGTCATCATGAACAAATGCGTGATCACTATAAAAAGTCATCATGACCAGAGAGATATATAATTAAAAGAGATATCCAATTCTATTGATTAAAACCACCGAAATTGTAGCTAACATAAGAGTCCAGCACAGAACGTAAACTGAAATCAAAATTAAAACATACTTGTTTAATCCCTAATCAAGAAGTCATAATTGCACCACAAAATGATTGTACTCCAGAATTTAACCTACAACAATTCTTTTTTCTTCCTTATTAAATTCTCTGTCCCGTGCCTTCTTTTCCCGCTCTTCACGCTTTGCCTTCATTAGTTGTCTCTTGAAGTCATCCTTCAAGTCATTGAACTTGGTGTTGGTCCTTTTATTTTTTTTGATCTCTCTTTGTTTTCGGTTTTTCTTTCTTTAGGTCTGTGATACATGTAGATTTTAGTTCTATATTTTAAACATAGAAAATATTATTAGGAAAAAAAGAAAAAAAACACAGAAAAATTGGGAACTGATGGACTGGGCGCTTTACCATAAGAACAAGCAATTGAAAGTTCGCTTCTCCACAGTCATCCCATCCACCACCAGAATGCCACCCCTGCAAATTCAAAATCAAGAAATTGGAAATATAATACTAATAAGAGTAGTAACAAATTCGGTTTATTCAAGGTGTGCATAACCTTCTCGGGGGAAGCTTCAAGAGTCAATTCATAATGATACTTCTCCTAGTCAGATGATTTCCAATAATGCACATATAATATAAACTCGATATTAATTAATCTATCCATAGAAATAACATCTTTATCCATATATATGATCAAAAACATGGAAATCAAAAGTAAAATCAACAACTCTGACAAATATGTGTATAAACTTCTCGGGGGAAGCTTCAAGTGTCAATTCATAATGATATATCTCCCGTCAGATAATTTCCAATCCTGCATAAAACTCAATATTAGTTGATCTATCCATAGAAATAACATTTTATCCATATATATGATCAAAAAAATGGAAATCGGAAGTAAAATTTGTGATATGGAGAAGAACATTCACAAACAAAGTTAAAAAAATAAGATCACTTAAGATAATTTCTTAAGAGTAATTAGATTAGATGAAGCTTTTTTACAGTACATCATAGTTAGATTATGCTTCAAGGAAAAAAAAACTTAGTAGAGCTGTTAGAAACTCATCTTTAATTCGTTATTTCACATAAATACTAATTCACCAAACATTCTGGAAAAATCAAGATCATAAAGTGTGTATGCAATAATGATCTCAAACAAATAAAATGTCGCCTTCCTTAAACCCAACTTTTGTATTAGTAAAGTTATAATATGGATAGCACACTCGTATGAAATCCACCAATAAGCAAAAAATAAAAACAAATAACCCAATAAATCCAAAAATGATGTCATTGCTACTAAACATTATCTCGAAAAAATTTGACATGAATTTTTATATTTTCGTGATAATAATAAATTTAAGATTCAATTTGGAAAATACAACACACACCTAATCAATTAAATGTCCAAGCCACTATGACTCATTCGACTTTAGAGACATTGTGAAATCTAACTAATGAACCCCCAATATTGCTATAAAATTCATTTAATTAAAACCTCCAATTAACGATGCAATGAGTACAAGACCAGGTATCACCTACCCACGACAAATTGTAAACTAATTTCTCTTATTAAATTACATGATTCAAAAAAAAAGAGTACAACACCACTCGTAAAACAATCAGGAAAAAAGGGCAACAATATAAATGAAAACATAAATTTCACAATCAAAGTTTATTAAGTATTGAATAACAAAAGATAATAAATAGATTGATATTGAAACCGACGATAATGTAATCATGAAATGTTAAAGTGATATCGAGAGATTACCCCTTAGTAATTGAGAAACAAGAAACAAAAAGGGTTTTTATTTTACCACCTTAAAATGATAAAGGCTTTATAAATGAGAGTTGTACAATAACTAAAATAACAAATAGGTTTTATGAATGTTGATGCACTTGGATATGTGTCTTATCCTTAGTCATAAGTCACAAGCTTTGACTTTAGTTCGTCTATCCTTTTACTTTAGTCGAATCATTAACATTCAATTGTTACAACCTTCTAAAACCAAGTATTGCCATTAACCATCCACTTAATGAAATATGCATATGAATTTGAATTCCGTTAAAACTAAAAAATCTATAATATCATATTCAACCAAGTTTTACAATACCAAAAATACTATAAGCTTAACTAAGTAAAATCGCATTAAATTCGGTTCCATTTTCTCTTACTCGTACAAATAATATTAAGTGTGATTATATATGAAAGTCATATATTGAATTGGCATTTTTGTAGCTATTAGTAGACACATGAATGAGTTATGGATCAGGTTTGAATAAAACTTTAGAACAACTGTTAAAAAAAAATGTATTGACGTACAATTGCTCCAAAAGATGTAAGCCATCAAATTGGTTGCTTATACAAAATTAGTTGATCTGAAAAACAAGTAAAATCATGCTAGAATACTATTCTCCATGAATAACGTTTGCATAAGGATTAAACTATTGTTGAAAATGTAAAAGTTAACTTGTGCATTATCTATTGTTGAATTAACAAGCTTTATGTTGAGAAAAAATGAATAAAAAACAATATACAAGATGAAAGGTTGAGCCCAGGTTATAGTCAGTTAATAGTAAGGCATGCGTAAAATAAAACTAAGGTTTAAAAAGCACTCAAGCAAGTTATAATGACACTCAAAAAACACATAATAAAAGAACTAGCACCACATTTTCTTTGACTGAGAAAGATGGTGACCAAATGATGGTCTTCCAGTCTTTTGACTAATTTCTTCTACCGAAAACATCAAATAAAGGCACATCAAAAAAAATTATGGCCATATCTTTTCCTCATTGGGAGACTCAACGTGAGCTTCCAATTCCCTAAAATCAACAAAGTCAGGTGCTAGGAAATTTTTCACGAAACACTTGTGTCCCCCTTAAAAAAAGAACAAACAGAAAAATTAAAGAAATCCAGATAGCATCGGGGTAGTAAATAAGAATCCTAATTACATTTGGGAATCACTATAAATTAAACAAAAATATAATCAATAAACAATAATAAAGAACATAATCAAGAATGAATTCCATAGAAGGAGAATGCTTACTCGGTATTCTACGATCCATGATTCTTCTTTGTATACATCGATTTTAGGGTTTTTGTGTTTTTTTTGTTTGTGTCTAGACTCTAGAGAGAGTGGATCATAAGAAACTCCCGAGAAGACGATAAAGGAGCTTTTCATTTTACAGTGGCATTTTGGATGTTATACGTAACATAGAAATGTCGACTAAGGGTATATTGGTAATATTCTTCCCTACACTTTTTTACGGTTAACATTTGCTAATCCTTATTTAAATTATGGTTTTCCACATAATACAACAAAAATGGAGATGTAAATTCATGCCACCAACCATTTACATTTTTATGGCTAGCAAATTGGCATAATTAATGAAACATTTGGTTAACATCTCTCAGAATTGCTCTAAATTGCAAGTCATGGATTTGGATCCTTATACTATATGCGATGTGTCTCTCGCTTCACCAGTTATAGCATTAGTAACATTCAATGTGTTTCCTTCAATAATAACATTCTCTAGATTGAGACTTCAAGATGGTACATCGTGTACTCACTCTAATTGTATCAACTAGTTCAATATTTCTAATGCTAAGTAGAGGTATTGTCAAGAAATTCAAATGCTATGCCACATAACATTTTTTTTCTTATAATAAAAATAACTACACAAAAAAGGATTTCATGAGAAAAGATGATTGAAAATAGATAATTTATGATAACAAATCATAGAAATTTAAATTATTGTTGTTCAGTTGTATTGTGTGAAAAAAAAAAGTTGGATGTTTGGTTAAATACAAATAAAGCTTTAACAACAATCAAATTGTGTTTGGTAAATATCAGATTCAACTATTGTTGTTGTAGCAAATGACAAAAAACAGACATACCAGTGAAAATAGTTTTATTCTATTTTATTGGGTCTAAAAATATATTTTTTTTACTAATTATTAATAAATATTATTTTTCTTAACCACGTTCATTATAGATATAATTTCCAACAAAAAATCAAACTCCAATTAAATAGTTATTTAATATTTGCACTTATTTTTATTACTGATAAATTCAACAACAAAAAAATTAGTGAAATGGTATACACACATAGTTTGAAAATGAAAAATGATAACCATTAAAAATTAATATATGGATAATAAAAGAAAAGTCATTTCGATTCAACTATTAGGTAAAACGTACCCTCGTTTAATTTCAATTTAATCTTAATAAATATGATGCTTCAAAAAAAAAAGGTGATGGTATACATATGTAAGAATAACTTTTATTATTTATAAAATAACACTAGGTATCACCGGGGCCTTACGGCCCCGGCTCAACCGCTCATTTTAGTGTGCGAACATTAGGCCCATACAACAACCCTGACTACATAACAAAATGCAAAACCCGTCATTTATACCTGGTCTAATAGTTACCTTCACATTTGGGAGTAGTTTTATACAAACTTTGTCATTACATGTTCATAGTAAATTGCATAATGATTTCTCATAGGAATTATTATTAGAAAACACTCATTCGAACAGTAAATTGCATAATGATTTCTCATAGGAATTATTATTAGAAAACACTCATTCAAGTACATCAATAGACCAAACCCGAAATTAGTATTCATTTTCATAATGTTAAATTGGTGTAAAAGAATAACCTATATGAGAAAAACAATGACCTACGCCTTAAACGTTCTTCACAGATAATATTACTTTTAAGTTCTGGTTATTTTATTGCAAGTTGAAGTTGACATATGAATATGTTGTCAACGATCTTGCCCCAATTTTCTTTCGGTTTCAGCATTGTTAAAAAAATATTTAGGTTTTTTACCGGATAAGCACAATAATTCGTTTATCAGGTATAATCCATAATCCAAAGTTTATTTGTTTGTTGGATTTTGAATGTAGAACAATATTCTTAATATCTGAGGATGATCATCACATATGTTAAAGCTAAACTTCTCCCACAAAATTTCTGGTTCTCTTGGGTTAGAATCTGCTAAAATGAATTTAAATAGTTTTCTGAGCTGGTTTACCTATTGGGATATCTAGGGCTTATTTAAGACAATCCATGGCTTCTCCGTCGTTTTCTAGTAATCCAAATTCAACTCATGTTTTTTTAATGTAGGCAATAGTTCATTGTCTACCATTTTCATACGTTCAAATGAATCTGCTTGCAATAAAAGTCTACAACATTCTTAGGTAGTATAATTTTCCAGCAACATTAGAAAAGACAAAATACATTCTAGGGGCTGCAAGACCTTGTTTACTGATGTGCCACTTTTTTGTACTTTTATCCCAGAGAAAGTGTTGTGAAAACTTTTGGTATGTATATGCAAGTGTCCTAGGATTTTTAGCATAATACTCAAAATAAGCCATCAATGTCGTCTTATAGTTCTCAGTTTTTTCCATAACCTCTTCTATGAACCCTATTGATTCATAAATAATTTTTTGGTTGCCTAATAAAATTTATTTCCAATCTCAGGATGCTTGGTTCTTTTTGATACATTGAATAACCGAATAAACTCCAAGCAGGTTCAGGCATACATTTGAACTTCATCTATAATCTAATAGTGATTGTTGTTTTATCATATGCTTTTTAAATTTCGTTTATGTATTTACTGCTCTTTCTCCAGAACATATCTTAATGTTTATATGGGAGTTAAACATTCTAGTAAATGCAATATGTGGTTATCCACATTTCTGAAATTCAATGGTGTGCACATGAATAAAATTTTCTCCAAACATAATATTATTTAGTCATCTCATTTATGAGTGTTTTCCGAAAACTCGTGCTGCTAAATCAGGACGATCATAGGAATATTAATGTTGTAGAAGCTTGTCTTGGATTTCTATCCAATTCAGATTGGTAGTCATAGTGATAAAAATATCTGGATGATGGTTAAAGCGTTTCATTTCTATTGAGACTTCCAATATGTGATGATGGTAAAAATGAATGGTGTACCTCCTTCATCAGGTGTTAATCCAGAGTGTTTCATTTTTATGGAAGCATATTGATCTACACGTAACTTTATCTGGTTAAATCTCATAAAATTTCAACGATTCTGTTTAGTCAAAGCCCACGCATCTACTAAGAATTCTTGGAATAGTTTTCCTCCTCTGAGAATTGTTGAATATTCTGAGTGACGCTGAAAAAGATAGTAACCATTGAACCGCATCTCAGAATTACTATTTTTGGTAAAATTCAACCCCCTTGATGATCTTGATTGTGTTGCAAAGCTGATTACTATATTCGTTAGAATCAAATCTCCCTCCTAAACTTGCTCTTAAATTCTCTAAAATGCAATGGAACATCAAATTTCACTCCTCGATTCCATCTGAAGCTAAATAATGGCGTAATTCATTGTAAAATTTGTAAAACTAACGATAAACAAAGAACTAAAACCAAAAGATTTGTTCACAATATCGCCTAAAATAAAAGGAAAAAACCCAATAGAATACAGTATATTGTACATATGGAACGACAATGGAACAAAAGAAAGAATCAAAAAAAAAAACAAAAAAAAAATATATAAGGGAATATCCTTCACTGTGTATGTCGAAGTATGCCTTGTTATCTCTGCTCTTCGATCACACATATAGTTCACACGGTGCATCGAGGGCACATTATCATGACTTTAAGGCACTCGTGTAGTTACATTGCAGGTTTGCATGATACGCTTTAAATCGAGTAAAATTGGATGTACCATTTATAAACTTTTGTCAGATATAGGTTTATCAAAAATTAGCCAAGTAGAAACGCATAACCTCAGCTCTTATCGACTTAAATCCCAAATTCCAAGTCCTCCATATTGCCCAAATATCTAAGTAATGAATACCAAAACATCTAAATCAAAATTTTAACGAAATTTAAGCACACTTACTCGTGGCCAGCTCTTGATCATATCTGCTTGCTTGTATCATATCTACGTGCCTACAATAGCAAATGAGACATTCAAATTTAAGAAAATTGCTTAAACATTCACCCTTAAACTTGAAAACATTCAAGTACCTTAAATAACTGAAAATAACTTAAATCTCTCTTTATGCAGTACTATTGAACAGTCTCTCCTTCTTCGAGTTCTAAGCTCTACCACAAAAATAACAGGCTAAACTCAACCCATCATCTTGTAACCCTAGAGCGGTCTCCTTTTGCCAAGGAAACCTCAAAAAAACAAATCAAAATCTTACAATGAATTGAAGCTCGAAAATCTTGTCCACCCATCTGTTATAAATATGAACTAACCTATTTTTCAAAAATATGCAATTACCTAAACTAAGTTGATTTTTATTGAGAACAAAAAATAGGGTTTCAAAAGGGATAATGAGATATATACCTCAAAATCTTGAGGCACTTTGTTGTTAATTAGTTCTTTAATGGATGAAATTGTTTCGTGGAACAGATGGAGGGCATTAAAGATTCACGATCGAACGGTATTTAAAGTAGTGATTTTTTCTTTAAAGTATTCGGCATCTATAAGTGGATGGAATCCCTTTTATGGTAAACATCGCAATGATTTCCATATATATCACAAATTTGTATACTTCTGAATACCGTGAGTATTTCCAATCCGTCCAAGCAAAAACTCCATCCGGAGATTCCGTGGATCGGGGTCCTCGTTCAACGACATCCGTATGATAGCTTTTGCTGGCCAGTATCGTCGTCATTATTTTATTTAGTTGGTAGTAATCTCAGTATTTGATTTTCAAGAAAATTATTCTATACTGCTAGTGCTGAAACTGATTACCTTGTTATGTGCTTCTCAAGGACTCTCCTATGGGGATCATGACTCGGTCTCCGAACATCATAGAACTCTTGAATCAGGAACAACAATATTGGAAAGAAAAGTTTATACGACAACATCATCTTCAATGCCTGGTACCTGATTTCCTAGGGCATAAGTCAGTGTCAGCCGTAAATTATTTATTTTTCTAGAAAGATGTACCAACATGATAATATCAACTACCTGAATTTATTGGATCGACATAGCCTTGATTAGTACTAATAAGGTATGTATCATATGCAGGACAACAGTGACCATTTTGACATTCATACTTCAAAAGAGAAGAAGACCTCTAGCCATGTCATAAAATAACATTGTAAAGTAGCATGCCTAATAACAATAACTATTGCATCAGTCTAGGGAAGGCCCACCAAAACAGAAAAGCTAAACAAAATATGAAGTCGAGACTGGAAACTCACTTCTGGGATTATTTCGATCTGATTTCCAGAGTGTATGCAACTGAATAAACAATAAATAAAAAGATGGTTATAAATATTCAGCTTACCTGCAAGGAAACAGTGGAAGTTAGCAACTGAATATGTTTTTCATTTATGATGATCTGAGTTCCGACCTGCAGGAAAAGACAAATTTTGAATATGTATGCTACGTCAATTTAAAACCTAGAAATGTCGGTGGTTGACCTCAATTCATTTACGTCACATTCAGAAACTCAACATTGTCCACGATTATGTAAGATAAGTAGAGAATTGGCATAAGACAGCGGATAAAATCTTGATAATAAAAGACATACTTTTCAGAGTTACCTGTTTACATTTAAAACTTTTGAATTGAATATCTATTAGATTTTGATGGTTATATACTCATGCTCTTTTGACTGCAAACTCAACCGCCATCAATTCAGTTTCATGCTAGCTTGAATAAACCTTGGAGTTTATATATGATAGGTTATGGCCCCTTATTTGATAATATTAATGGAAAACAGGTAAAGAAAATAGGTAACAAATAACATTACAACCAAATGACCCTAAATGGTATTTTAACATGAACGGATGAGCCTAAACAGTACCGGGATTCGAGCAAAGACTGAACAAACATCAAAACACCGTAACAATAGAGAAGAGGAGGAATTACCTAAAAAAGAGTGTTCCAATCATTACTCCACCATGAAGAGTCTTTGTTATTATCATCATCCATTGATGATAACTCTCGAAGAAATAGTAGGGTCTATTTTGGAAATTGTGGGCATGCCAAAGTTGTAGTTATATTCCCAAGGTACACAAATCCTGATGTTGCAGCCAAAAGAAACCACCATCACAATAGAATATCAAGGATATAGCCAAGGGGTTAAGTACATGAAGAACGAATTTGGATTTATCAAACAATTACATGTTATAAAGTCAAGAATGACTAACTGATGATGTACATTAGAGAGCTACTAATCAACATACCGTATCTACTATATATTACAATGAACCATTCAACTATTTTTTTATGATTTGGGTTTCCATCTCAAGCAAAGGAAGTATGTTGTGTATCGTAGATAGTCGAACAATATACTGACTGATACCTAATCAACGCCATTCGACTTACTGTACTTATTCAGCAGAGGTAAGCATGCCATAAAATTACTTTATTATTTTTTCCCTCGAACAGATGCAACAACATAGGAATTAACACCCAAAACATAAGTTTAGATCCATGCATACAGATTTGCTTGAGCCAGCAAACACTTACAATAATGTAGAAGATAGTACCCAAAACATAAATTTAAATGTGCACAGAAGTTTCCTGAGTATATGCAATATTGGGTTCATGGACGTTGCAAAAATACTTAACTTATTTATATATGCTATCTGAGGGAGTCGAACCCGCAACTACATTGTTGAAGGCCATGTGCTCTACCAGTTGAGCTAAGATTGCAAGCAAGAAATTACAACCAAATATAATCAATCACATTTTTATTAACTTTCAAATTAATTGTTTGCTATAACTATAAACTTATGTATATATAGTAGGACTTGAAGATTTTAAAATCCAACTTTGACATGTCTAATTAAGTTAAATGATGTTATGTTTTTCAAAAAAAATAAATGATATCAATAATTTGAAAGTATATATATGGTATGGATGTGAATAACAATTTAGGAGAGGATGAGACTCTCTTTACGTATAATGTAAGCGGATATATGAGGAGCTTCAACTGAACTTAGGTGCTCATCCTAACAAAGTAAACCCCTTTATCACACTTTCACCTTTAGGTAGGGGGGTAGTCTGATTTTTTCATGTGTTCTGCAAAATAATAATACATTAACATAAAGATAGTCAAACTATACAACTGAAACACATAAGATATTTTCCCGCGGAGATTTTTAGAAAAGAGATATTGAATCTGATTAAATCTTAAAAATATGTGAATTCAAAGATAACCACCACCAACCAAAAACAAATAAAGATAGTTAGGCATATAGATTATAGGTGGTGACTGGTGAGAGTAGATTCACCACAATATGTATACTACACAGATGATATATATATATGATGCTATTTAGAATTATTGGACAGGGGATGGCATATGATATTTTAAGTCAATTATTTAAGAAGAAACCACGGTTTCTTGAAGTAAGAATTATTATTTGAGAGCCAGATATTTTACAATCATCAATGTTCCTCACTACGGCAGATGAGGAACAAATTTCATGTATAGGTAATCAACCATGTTATCTTTTTCATATTCTCAGACATCTAATTTTTGAATTATTCATTTACTCATAATCCTTAGATGTTTGTGGTGATTAAACTTAATTATTAATATTCTTTGTTAAATGAATAAACCATCACAACCAAGTTTCTACCTTTTGTCACTCGAAGATGTCCTTAGTCAGCTAGAGTAGCAAGAATAGGTGTACTAAAAACCAACTTATGAACTGAAATAAACTATAGTAACATTAGATAAGCAGCCTTAACTAATTGGAATTCAAAGGCTTTCTGTACCTCATTGGAACAACTCCAATCTTCTATCTAATTACATGTCTCTTTGAGCATCAGCTTACTCAGCTGCTTAAGCAAAAAAATAAATATATTTCTCCAATAAATATTGTAAAATTATAGTACCGGAATACGAAAGCTTACCATAGTAGTAGAGATGTTTGTTCCTCCACTGTTGGCAAAGAGACATAAAAATAAATAAATATTGACATTATAAGGACTGAAATAAGATAAGAGAAATTTTAGAGCTAACAAAAAAGGGGTCTTTGCAGTTTGAGACTGCAGCTAGTACGAATGCATCACGGGAAACCATCACCAATTAACATCAAACCAATTAACATAAACTATCAGAGATTACACAGATGCAAATGCATTAACCAATAAAGGCCATGTAAAAAAGATGCCAAATCAGATGCACAACAGAATATCTCAAATGAAGGCCATTACATTGTAGAACTGCGGTTTTCTGCTTTTACAAACAAAAAATAGTTGGGAACGCGAGCTAGAGACTAAATGCAACCAAACAACATCTGTATGTGGATTTTTAAATCAATAAAAATGCTTATTAACCAGAACAGAAATTCCAATAGTAAATACTTCAATTGTGTTACCCATTGTACTATAACAATTACAGATCTTCATTGGAGTTGGTAGATTCAAATATCTCATCTTAGTGTCGCACTGAGCTATGCCACCTGTTTCGTTCACTCGAATAAGTTATCCAAGTCGCACACAATACTCTGACATAATATTACATAAAAATAAAAGATGGAAATAATCTAAACTGGAAGTAAACTGAATTGTATGCAGCAAATAAGAGATATACATCTACAACGTACCTTGAAATTTGTCCAGAGGATATATTTTAAATGCTTCTTACGACCTCAGCTCCAATTCAACCTCCTATTGTCCCTAAAATAAAACAGAAATGAGCGAAATATTTTTAAGGAAGCTGGTGCAGGTGTTAGATGGCAAATTCCGTAGCTTCGGTATTCATGTAATGATAAGTACATAGTAGCTATTAGGGACCTATTGATATTGTATTATGGGGAAAAAAACGGAACATCAAAAGCAAAGAGTACATAACAGTGAGTCAAATTCTCACCTGGTTGAGAATTCTTGTTTATGTACCTATTAAAAAATCAACATAACACTGAGTCAAGATGACAAAATATGATGAGGAAGAAATAGACCAGGGAAAAGGAAAGTTGTAAGATAAAAAAGAGTATGGGAGAGGGATATGGCAGTGAAGATTAGAATAGGGTTTTGTATATTACTCAATTCTAATTTACATAATTCAAAAATCTAAGATGATTGGATGGTAACCCATATTGAAATTGAATGGTTAAATCATGTAGCACTCAGATTTCATCAGTATTAAATACATCTTCTTCTCCACCAACAAACAAAATTCGGGACCTATTTAAGAATTTCTAAAATTATATAACCAAAAAAAAAAATCAGTATTTAAAAGTTCTACAAAATATTATTTTTTTCAAAAAAAAAAACTTGCCACAAAAAGAAAACCCGTGAAATCACTAGGGATTCTTCATATTTCGCTTCAATGGCCTGATGCTGATAGTTTGATGATGGTGAAAACAAAATTAGGGTAACCACCCAATTATATATAATCAAACTGTGCGCTAGAATAGATCAAGAAATAAAAAACGTAAAATAGCGTTATTCAGTGAGGAAATTAAGCAATTAAGAGATAGTTACAAGGTTAAGACCTGATTATGTTTGTGAGAATATACCATCTTCAAGATGATACATGTATTACTATTGCAGTGAAAGCCCCAACAACAACAATTATCAAGTGTCCATTGGTTCCAACAGATTTGGATTGGCTCTAGATATAACTTCTTAAAAGTAGCTGTATCCACAGCCATACACAAATTGGGCATTGAAGTCCAATGTTATGGATTTGTGGCAGTCGTGCTATTATAATAGGATATCATCATATGCAACTCTATACAGTGGCAGTAAGTACCAATTTTTTCAAGAAGTAGCATATCTCTGTCCCACATAGGACCCTGCTACCTATTTCGTCCTTTGTTATTGTGAAGACTCAGAGAGAATTCACCATTTACCACCAGATCAAACCTACCCATGAAAAGCACATCCAGTAATATAGTTATGAACATTGTTTATCTGCTTAAAAAAGGCGAAGATGCATAATCTTCTCTTCGTTACCCAGACTTCGGGGCGAATGAGCCTTTCCATGAAGTTATTTTGTTCATCTATAGTATCAAGTAATTGCGGATACAACATTAGTGACAACAATATCACCTACAAAAATTTTAAATTATAATAAGTCACATTGTCAATTCTTCCCAGTTATCTGATGATATTTCAAACCTGGGAAGATTTTTTTGCAAGTAACATATGAGAATACACCATTCTCATTCCCCAGCTGAGGTCATACTTAGAATATACTGTCTCCTCACTGTAGTAGGGAGTCACTGCCACGATAGATATAAATTAAAATTAAAATAAATGCGAGAACGTATTTCATATCCAGTAGACAAAATCTAGGAAGTAAATGGATTGTGAAATCAATGATGATTGCCTTTTGTTTTATTATATTAATAATCCATATCATCCAGTTAAAATACTATAGGTCACCATACGTACATATCCAAATGAGATATTCTCTTAAACAACTCTTACATGTACAATTGGACAATACTATCCAGTTTCATGTAATGCCATCCAAGTTGAAAGCGATTTTTCTCTGCGTATTAAAGTAGATGGGTAGGAAAAAAAGTACTTACGTTGAAGTTAAAAAATCTCATATCCAGTAGACAAAATCTAGGAAGTAAATGGATAGTTAAATCAGTGATGATTACCTTTTGTTTTATTATACTAATAATCCAGATCATCCAGTCAAACTATGTAAACTGCACTCAAATGCAATTCTGGGAGTCTTCCGCACTATGTTGTTGTGTCTTTCTCCATGTTTAAACTATCCTTTCAGTGAAAAATTATCATCTCCAAGGAGCAGTACTATATTTTCATTATCATCCATGTCCCCTCTTACTTGCCGTCTTTGCATAGCTACATCGGTCACGCCGAATTTGTCTACCAATACCTAAATCAGTGACATAGTCACATAATAACCCTTTATGTATTGTTTAAAGAGATGGCTGTGAATATATTATCCTTCGCTGATAATATTTTCGGTATTTTATATTTGAGATGATTGAAGTTTCCCACTAATGGTGCTTAAGTTTGAGTTCACATGACATGCAATCTATACTACAGGTAGACTTTTCACCTTGGGTACATTTTGCATTCCATAAAGTCTCAATGAGAGAAAAGGATTGAGAATAATTCGAATTCATTTCAGCTAGCCCAAATGTGGTGATTCTTTTTATGTATTTCGCAACCATTGAATCTGTTCATGGATGCTGCGACATCCCAAATCCGAAGTGAAGTAGTCAAGCGGCTCAAGACTACTAACATTGGAGGAGGCTATAATTTTAAAATAACAACAAAGGATAATGAAAGAAGATCACGGCAAAGAATAATAAACAAAAATGTAAAACGTGTAACTAAGAATAATCTGAAATACACAAATACCACATCTTATATCAAGAGTTCTGTTTATAAAATTTGTGAGATTAATATCAACAGGTTGCTTAGGGGATTTCGGTGGTAATTAAAACTGATGAGAGTATGCTTGGAAAGCGTATGTGGTGCATCAAGTTCAAATGATGTTAAATAGTATACTAAGTTGTTTATGATAACGCATAGAGTTTCGACGTAGCATTTATTTACAGGTAACTATTAGAAGGCCCTTATGGATTAATATACTAAGCTAGTGACGAATAAGTATATTCAAATATCGTATGGATTTTACTGTGAGAGAATTATGTTCAGTCTCAAATAATTGAATGATCTCCTAAAGTTTTATATGCAATGATTCTGGTATATGAAAACGCAGAACACAATCTTCGCGGAGTCAATCTAAGAAGTAAGAACTCCTTTAACAAAATTTTATTGCTAATTTCTATTTGTCCAAAAGAAGCACCATTCATCTACACAGCATGTTGCCTTCCGACCTACAAAAGCATTAGATGCATCAGCGTGTTCTCCTTTTTAGGAAACACTGATCATGAATGCACCATATGGGTCCCATGGATAATGAAAATGTGCATACACATACCTTCAGCAAGAACTCTGTGAATTCCACATTTTCTGACCTCATATTTTGAGTCAATCTAAGCACTTTCACACAGCTGCATAGGGAAGAGCTCCTAATATAAGCCCATGCGATCTGTTACCATTCTCCTTTGAGAATGATCACTTTATTTGTCATTTCTTCTTGTTTCAACCGTTATTGAAGAACAATCCTCTTATAATGTATAAACGTGGAAAATAACTTGAAACCTGTATGGTTTAGATTAATTATATGAGTGCCAACAAAGGAGGTTCGGTAAAACTTTGATGCCTACGATGATGGAGATCACAACGAAAAACAAAATATCATTAATCAAATTTGGTAATTTGATCAGTATTATGAACGCTCTTGTTTTAAAGAAATTGTATGTAAAAAAAGATAAAGAAACAACAAGGATAATGAAAATGCGCATACACATACCTTTACAAATGCTTTCAGAGACTTTTTCTCTTGATCCTCACTAACTAATCCATCACGGAAACAATTTTATCAGTGGTATTTGAGTTTTGACCTAATTTTCAACACAAACTCAATTGTATGAATGCCATTGTCCATAGGTTGTTAACCAATCTACAAAAACTAAATTGAATTACCCAATGAATGCCATTGTCCACGGGTTGTTAATCAATCTGCAAAAACGGAATTGAATTACCCAAGAATTTGCAAAAACTCATTAACAAAATTGCAGAAACAAAAAAAATCAAAAGCATATAAAAGAGAAACTCAATAATTCAAAACAAAAACGAATAAAAAAACCCTAAACTGATAAATTGGTATTTCTTAGCAAGTTAACACAACAACCATTAAACTCATAACAGTATACTTAAAAAACACCAAATTTACCACCAGATATATGAAACCCTAGGTTTTAATTTCTAAAATATTAACAAAATTCAATTACTATTACCAAAATCTCTTCTTAATTACCTAGCAAATCCCTTCATGACCAACTGAAATCAACTAAAAGATGAGAAGACGATGTGTGGTTCACTTCGAATCATTGTTGCTCCTGGTGGTAATTGTGGTGGTGACAGTGCCGGAGAACCAAAGAAGAACCCAGTATGTAGAAGAAGAAACCTCTACGTGGAAAATATAGATAAAAGGCCAAGAGCATAAACCCACCAATATTTGGTTCACCCATATCGCCTAACTTAACATTAACTGAGCTTTCCCAGCCGTCCAATGGAAAAACCAATCCGTAGCTTCCCGACTGCCGGATACGGGTCCCCGTTGAATGACGTCCGTCTGATAGCTTTTTCTATCATGACACAAAGACCACCTTTTTTTTTTATAACAATGAGTAGGATATAAAAGGAAAATAAGACTTGAAATTAGGGTGCGACATATCTTTTGCTATTCAAGCTTTTTAAAAGCTCATTTTTACCGACTTTCAAAAGTTGGGTAAACTTTGGATATGTTTTGTATAGAAAAACACTTTACAAAACACTAGAATATAAATATTAAAATTATGTTTTCAAAGTGCTTTTTGAAAAGATAAAACAAACCCTGCGAATTCAACCTAACCTTTCTCAGTATTATTATTAGCATTTTTTATGTTATATAGAGTTGTTCCTTGAGGAAGGTTTGCACGGGTCAATACTATTTTTATCGATATGTTGTTGGTAGACAAATTTGAGTTATCGAAAAAAATAAATACATGATGCAGGATATTTAGTTCACCAAATTATGTTGTTTGACTCAGTTAAATAAATTTTATCCTTTTTTCTTTTTTAGATAACACGAAATTTTGTCAACGAAGAGCTCAAAATGCATGTATAACAAAGATTTGATATATGGAGAGAAGTTATCATCCTCTTCAATAACAATTATTTCCTTCTTAACTTTCCTTGAGATGGCATGAAAGAGTAAAGTATTTTTTTAATCATGCATCTTGTTTAACTGTATTCTAGATAATTTTATCTTATTTTGGTTGTATCAAAACAAAAATTTATTAATAAAGCAGCCCAGCCGAAGCCCGAACTGCTAGAGCCTAAGACTGGATCTTATTGATCTTCTCTGCTTCTTCCATGCTCCAAAAACCGTGATCAAAAGCGTCATTTCGCGTTCACGTTAATTAACTATGAATTAGGAATCACCGTGGAAAGCGAACGAACAATGGTTGTCCGTTTTTAAACAGTGGAAAACGGATAATCATAATTCATTTTAGCTTGAAAACCGTGTAACCTAGGATTAGTGGGATTTATATATTAATATGTAATTAAAAAAATTAGGTGGGGTTTGTGTATAAAAACCGTGTAACTTAGATGTAAGTGTAAATAAAATACAAAACAAATGAATATTATTCATTTTTAGGAAAAACAAATAATTATTCTCCATTTTCCTTTTAAAAATGGATAATCATTATCCGTTTATAACAAAAATAGAGAATCACTATTATGGAAAGCGACTTGGGAATAGTTTAAGTAGTAACACCAAGCCTTTGCCGGTTTCAAACCCAAATAGTGTGAATATTTTTTCATGACCGTTATTTTTATGTTCATAATGATCTGGATATCCACAATCGAGCTTGAATAGAGATATAGAGACAAGACACATCCCTATCCATTCAAATGTTCATATGGAAGTGTGCTCATGGAATTCTTCCCACCAATGCTAAAATTGCAGGTATTCTTATCTACATTGATCCTACCTGCAGCTCATACAACAATGCTACAGAGGATATAACCCGCACTTTAATCTCTTATCCCCAACTTCTCAGAATGGCTCAACTCTTGGTTTCATCCTCAGAATCATAATAATGACTGGATTTCCACCTGTGCTACCATTGGTTTATCTAGAAAGCTAGATGTGAACTAGTCTTCCAGAAAATACCACATTCTGCAGTTAATACTGCCAACATGATCACACATCATCTTTACTCCTTCAACGGAGTCATGTATAACCGAAGTCAAATTGTGAACAATCTCTACTACCAGAGAGATGATCAGGATAACTTATACAGACTTGTCAGAGCTGATAAGCAAAAATTTAGAATAACTATTAGCATGAGCTCCGTGATCTCTCCTAACATGGAAGGAAGTGCTAATTTTTACTCTTATACCAAGTATGCTCTAATTGCTATGCCATATTCAGGATTCTGCGTGAGAACAAAAAACTACACGGACAGTGTTTCTGGAGCTAACGGGGAAAGGAGAAGAATTAGTTGCAATAAGCTGGGCCAAAGAGTTGCAAAGGACCAATATTGACTTAAATGCTAAAGAGTTGCCAAGGACCATTATTGACTTAAATGTTGAGGATGATGCAACCCTAGAAGAAATAAAAGAACTATATAATAAAGAAAGTTCAAAAAAGATTTAGTACGGGATTCCACCAAACGAGGGATGGAAATCTTTAAGCAGTTTCTTTTGTCCTAGGCTATATGATCATAGTCAGATCATAACACAACCGCATTTTAACTCAGCTAGACTAGCTACAAATTCTGCTGAACTTCAATCGGAAAAGTCCAAAGTCTCCAAACTCGATGTAACTTATTAAAGGAACCTTTGGTAGGGTCTAATGGCAATGCCAACGTTCGTACTCAACTCACTGCAGTTTTGAAGCAGCTTTGTCCCACGACTCCCACCTATTGCATTTTCGGTTTTAAAGGCCTTATCACCTAGGAGTCCGTCCGTCCAACTAATCACGTCGCATCCGTATCAGTAAGTCTTCAGTCACATCACCTACTGCGCACATTAGAAAATGCGCAAGTTAGCATAGCATACCACTTTCAGTTATAAAAATAGGGATATTTCCGAATGAAAATAGTTTTGCCATTTTTGATCATCTTTTTTTGAAAATCCTAATACCAACAAAAACAATAAAATACACCTTCTGAACTTCTGAAAAAGCAGCTTCTCCTCCCTCCTCAGCACAGTAGCGGCATTATCATCATCTTCACAGGTTTTCCTCCTAGGCATACTCATTTTCCAGTGAAAGAAGAAGTTGAAACTTCTCCAATCTTCATTAACAAACTTGCTCTACAGACTAAGTAAGCTCTCTAGTTCTTTAATCATCAGTACTTGTTTTCTTCTTCACTACTTGGTTTTAGGTTTTGGTAGTGTTTTTGAAGCAGAAACTTAGTTTGATTCTTTTTTATTTGCTCTGTTTTTCACTCGGATTTTTTATTTTTCGCCGTATGTGAGTACTCGGATTTTTGATTTTTTTCTCTAGTACTTCGATTTCTACTGTTTTATCTGTTGGTGAAATGAATCAGAACCATTGAGTATTGACAGATTATTTTTGATTCATTTCAATGGTGGATTATGATTTTAATTTATTACACCTAACTTTGATTTTGTGAATTTTTTTGTTGGTATAGGTTCTTGAATCGAGGTTTTGTGAACAATGTTACGTCCTGAAGGAGAAGAGATTGATAATACTGGGAATACGTTGGATTTTAAGTGGGGCAAACTCAAAGGGAAAACACGGGATGGTATACAATTGTACGAATCGTTTATGCTTGATAAGGTAGAGTACTGTTTGTATGATTGTGTCTATATGCAGAATGAAGACGATTCTAAGGAGAATCACATTGGGAAGATAGTCAAAATTATGGATTCTCCAAACAATCAGAGGAAGGTGAAGATTGTGTGGTTTTTTAGACCTAGCCAAGTAGAGAATTGGCTTAGAGAAAGACAGGTTGCTTTCCTTGTGCATGAGATCTTTTTAGCATCAGGAGAAGGTAGAGGCGTCGCCAATATCAATCCTGTGGTAACGATTCTCTTTCTCTTCACTGTATATGTTGTTATTTTCTTGTTATCACTTTCGTTTCTCTTTATATGCTGTTCTGGAATTAAAGGCATTGTTTCTCTATGGCATTGTTATCACTTTCGGACATTAACTACTTTCAACTTAAATTAGAGCTAGTACCCTAGCATTTGTTTGCCAAATGGAATGTTTTGCATGCTATGTATGTTTTCTAAATGTCATCTTCCATTTGATTACTTGAAATGAAAAGTTTGCAAACTCCCATCCATTACCCTTACTGCATACAAATCCACGACCACGCCCTTCATTGCCATTGTTGTCATTGTTGAATCAATCGGTGTGATAAATAAGGGTTTTGAGAAGAATAATTTTGCTAATTTGTGGAACTTTGACGGCGAGCAAGTAAAACAGTTGATGTAGCATTAGTTTGAGACTGAAGAAGAGGCATTTCGTTATTGAGAAGAACAGGAAAAGTTTAGAGAAAGTTTGTATCTGGTTTTAGAGGCTCTCACAAACTGACCATGATCAGGACCAAGACCACGAAAAGTGTCTGATATTGAAAGGTGAGTCGATGGATACTAGCAATAAGTTGAGAAGCAAATGAGGAGTGGGGATGATGATAGAGAGCATTCATCATGACATAGTTTCCTATAGTTCAGTAGTACTCAACTATTTAGCAACATATTTTATATATAGGTCTCTTTAGCATAATTCTGTTAGCTTATATTTCTCTTTGTCCATCTTGCATGTGTTCACAGTTTTTGAACTTATTTATTGATATGATACACTTTGAATTTGTTTAGGAAGCAATTGCGGGGAAATGCTTTGTGGTATGCACATCAAAGGACATAAGAAATCGTCAACCTTCTGAAGAAGAACGTCGAAAGGCTGAGTTCGTTTTCTCTCGGACATTTGATGTTGGAGAATGTACTTTCTTAGATAAACTAGATGACATCATATCTGGAATTAAAGGTGCGCAATCTATCCCATACTGTTTCTTGCTTTTTAAAACAAAATTGTAGTTGTGAAATTTGATTATCCTGTATCCATGGCAGTCGAGCACTTTTTTAACACTAAAGAGTGCTTAGCACTGAGTGGAGATCAAGAACGGAAAGGTAATCCTGAAAAACTTTCTGTGATCAGATGTTGAATGCTGTTAGATTTATTCGAAAGTAAGTTTTCATCCTTCCACTGATGCAGAAGTAGAGAACCCCAAATCTAGTGGTGCTGAGAAGGAGAACCTTCAAGCTCCAATCGTTCAAGGTGAAGAGGATACTAAGCTGAAATCCCAAGGTGTATTATATCATTCAGACTCACTGCGAAGTGCTTCTTTTGAGGAAACTGTAAGGCTTGGTAGCTCAACCAAGACAAAAATTAGATGCAAGGATGCTGGAGCGTTATCTGGATTTCATGCAAGTCAAGACCGGACAATTGATCGAAGGATCTCTAGTATTGAGTGCCCAAGTAAGAGAGCCAAGCTAGCGGTTAAAGAAGCTGTTCCTAAACCAGCAGGAGAGAAGGGCACAAAAGACGATCGAGTAATTCTGAGTAAGAGACCAACTAAATTTGTAGATAGAGGAGCTGCTCCTGAATTAGCACAAGAGAAGGGTACAAATACTCATGCCCAGTATCACAGTATTAAAGAACGTGAAAAAGACTCTGCAAGGCATGATCAACGGTTATCCACTACCATAACTACTGAGAAAAAACTAGACCTCAGTGAAAGAAGAGAAGGTGCCATAGATTTTGTTGGACGACATAATTGGATATCCAATACATTGAATCGTGATGACAAAGGAACCCTGCTTTTAAATAAAGAAGCATCTGAAGCACCTCAGCAAAAGAAGATGATCAAAAGCGATTGTCACACTGTGGATGCCCAGAAAGTTGTAAGTTCTCTTTTCATTTGTTACTTGTAAGAAAAAAAGCTATCCTTTCATTTGAGTCTTTTCTTCAAACAAAAATGTATAATCTTTTAGAATGTCCTTTCATTTGATTCTTATGCTCTCCTATTTCCCCCCTTCATATTTCCAGGACAAAACCAAATGGTTCAAGGAATTTGTAAGTAGTTCCTTTCTCAAACTAGGTTTCATTTTCTTGGAGCATTAATTTGATTTTTTTAAGCTTTTGCGTTAAATTTTATGATAAAAAGCTGTGCACAGACTGTAATTTGAAATTGCAAAAGACAAAAATTGTGCCAAGCAATGACAGTCCAATATCCTATATGCATACCCTCTTCCTTGAAACAGAAATCACTTTTTCAAGGCAAAAAAAGTAAACTAGAATGTTTATTTCATACCTGTAAATTTAGGTTGTGAAACTATCATTATGTGTTTATGTGGTTGTATAAGTTATCCAAATCAAGCATATCATGTTTTTCAGACATGGGAAGACAAAATGGACTGTGCTCGTACCAAACGAACCCTTGTTCGACTGCAAAATTTGGATCCATCCTATTCAGCAGCAGAAATTGAGGTTGGCTTGGAACTTCCAATTCTGTTTAAAATTGTTCACATTTGTTGTTTAGTTTTTTCTGTTCTGATATTCTTTTGCAATTCCTTTATGAGAGTGTTGTCTGGTATGATATTTGTTTTACTTTGTAATTTCTCTTTTGGTGTTTTATTTCAGGAAATAATCTTGACCTATTTGAAGGTAAGGTGCACAGCAAAGGTGTCACAACAAAGTAGATTCTCTGGCCCTGACAATGGTAATTTTTGTAGTTTATCAAGTCATTTTTTGTGCTATGTTCCTTCATATGTAGCTTGGCTTATATCACTAGGATTAATATTTCCTTCAAATCTACAAACCTTTCACTGTTTGTACCTTCTATTCTAGGTCAAGCTTTATTGGTCTTCAAAACAGAAGAAAAGGCAGCAATGGTGATTAAGCAATTGCGGGATAGGTGTCTAATGCTACCAAATGGAAGGTATCTTTACTTTTACTTGCATTTCACCATTTTAGTAGGAGTCTGGCGACCCTTAAATTGGTTGGTTAATTAAATATGAGCAAACAATATTGCTTTTGTTTACTGCTTAATGTACTTTTGGGTTTTGCTAATTTCAGGCCCCTTATTGCTCAACGAGAAGCCCCAAGGGAAAAGTCGGCAAAATATTATGGCAATCTTACGGTCGACAGAATCAAGCATCATGAGCAGGTGGGGCTTCTCCTGTCCACTCTTCTAAGTCGGTCTTAGTTTATATTCTTTCATCATTCTATGGTTTTTAGTTCTCAGTGTTTATCGACTTCTTCTGGTTTTCAGAAAGACGCAGTATCAACATCACACTGTGCGCAGCCTAACACCATTGAATATGAATTGTCTTTGGATTGGATCTTATATCAAAAACGATCCGAGGCGTCCAGGCAAGCGCTTTTTGAGGTGATTATATAATGTTGAATGACTCAGTTTGTGTGTCTCAATAAGTTAAATTTTGAGTTGATGAACCACAACTATATGCTCCACGAAGTAGAGACTGATTGCTGAACCTTTTTTTTTATGAAGCATGATTGCTGAGCTACACATGTAATCTCTTATGGTAACTCTTTGTACTTTGTAGGGTCATGGGAAGGAATTGGCTGCTCTGAAGGCCCAACTAAAGCAATACTAGTAAAGTTGGGCACCTCTTGTGTAAATCTTTTGCGAATGTCTATACCTAACTGAAGCTGAAGGTACAAGTATATGCTAACAACATACAAGGCTCTATCTTTTGGGAATCTTAAGGGAAGTGCTAATACGATTAAATGCGTACTGTCTACAGACTTACAAATTGCTCATGTCATAGGAGGTGAATTCTTGTAAAAAATTTGCCGTCATGCATATCAAAAAGTCAATTGTTACCACCTCATTTGATGTAATTACTGAGATAGTGTGAATGGGCTTTCATGACCCTTTTTTAGTTCATTTCTATGTTTAGAATTCGTAAACAACTGACTGTGCAACTGCAAGTATACTATGAAATGGGTGGTTGCTATATGGGTAATCCACCGGCAGACGCATTCAAATGCTATGGCGGAGAGCTGCTATGACAGTGTCTGGGATAACCTGATTCAGGAAATACAAGAAATCTCTCTCAATCTCTCTACGTTCATATTCTTTACATGGCCTAATACCTATTGAGATAGGTTACAAACTTGGCCTCATACGTAGCCGATTGTGAAACCTTTCCAAAAATAAGAAATACCCATTAGGTTCACGAACATTGTAAAAATAGTTATCAGAAACTACTTTCGCTTTGAGTTTACAAACCTATTGTTTACTTAGGTTCACGTTGAGTTGAGTTCGCGAACTTAATCGTTAAGCCTTCAACTTTCAACACGCAGACTTAATCATTAAGCCTTCAATTTTCAGTCTTCAGGTCCCTGAAACTTCATTTCCTTTTTGCATTTGGTGACTAAGAAGAAGAATGCAGTGCATATAGTAATTGGGCCGACCGACCGGAGGGCCCCGTAGGGAGGGAGACCCTTCTATGGCCATTTTTTTGTCAAATGAAACCTATCAAAAATATCTAATTTGATAAAAAGATTTGATTTTACTTCCGTCCGAAATTCTTCACCGCTTCCAGTGAAGTGACTAATTAGCCCCTCCGCAATTCCTTATTCTTTCTTCTTCGTCCAAAATCAAAGAAACTCCAATCCTCTTTTCTTTCATCCCCAAAACAAACCCAGCAGAAAACGTTCCTCCATAATGAGATCAGTTCATCAAGATTTTAACTGAATCTTTAAACCTAAACCCACTTCAATTTGTCCCCGAATCAAATCAGTTCTCTTCAGGATTTCAATTAAATCTTTAAACCCAACCCCAATCCCGGTTACACTCTAACCTAATTTTTTTTATCAAAATCAAATCAGTTCTTCATGATTTCAATTGAATCCTTACACCCAACCCCAATTTCAGTTACACTTTAACCTAACTTATTCGGTTACACTTTAACCTAACTTTACATCAAATTCAATTTGATATGAAGATTTCTTCCATTATTCTGCTGCCATGGCCACATCCTAATTGGTTCCTCATACAATTGGTAAGGAAATGCTCACAATTTACTTTATATTGGTTAGATACTATGAGTATTCTGATGACAGTGAAAACCTATAAACTGACACTATCCTAATTGGGTTCTCAGTTCTCTTTTCCGTCTCAATTTTTTTTATCATCGCAGTAACATAATTATCAGCTGTCGCAACTCTTATGTCGTCTAGTTTAAGGTTTTCTTTAATGTCCCTCAGTTAAAATTTGAGTTACTAAAATGTTCATGCTTAAAGTTATAGAATTTCTCAGATCAATAATGCTAGTGTTCATGTTAATCCTCTAACACTGATTGTGAAGAAAGTTACTACAATAAGAAATACCCTACCTACTAACTCTTTAAACTCCCATCCTTGACTAAACTACGGTGTAGATCTAAAACTGCCTCAGTACCTTCAACAACGGATACTAAACTCACTTTTCGTGGTTAATTTGGAGAACTCAAATCGCAATCATCCAATTTATGAAACAGTCCCTTGAAAACCAACATGGGTGTCCAATAGTTGATATGCCTTTCACCAGTTGCATATTTTCCATTCTTCCAAAATTATGACACACCACGGAAAATGTGAGTTTTTACATCCCTGGAGATAGTACAGCAAGTCCTTGACTAGATGGTTGTTTAATGTGTACTAGATTTTGACTTTGTTTACCATGGCCACACATGTGACTTCCTTTATTGTTGCGTTTTCAGGGTGCATATAATTTTTCTAAGATTTCTTGCCGTGATTAGTTAAACAATATGGTTTTTTCCAGGTAGGAATTTATGTATACTTCAGGAAAATAGAGAATTGCACTAATAATATTACCATGGATCAGTAGCTATAGCAATATTTTTCCAGTTTCCTTCTGTTAATGTCTCATGATTCCCTCATATGAGACTAATCTTATTTAAGGACTTGCTGATTCCCTCATATGAGACTCTTGATAAGGCTGTGGTTAATATAGGAACCAAAGAAAGACTCGGTATGACGTTCGTAGCACTGTCACGAACAAGAAGACTAAAAGACTTGGCGTTCTATCCTATGTTTGATTTCGAATGAATAAAGAGAATCGGTAATTGTTACGGGATTAAGAAAAGGAGCACAGAAGAAGAACGGTTGCAACAATTAGCAAGTGTGACGCGAGAATCTCTTAGGTCATTTCTCTCTTGCTTTCGTTCACTGGTTTTTTGTTATGCTCAGTTCATTATACTCTCAACATTTTACCTATATTTGTTACTTACCTAAATGAGATTTTATTGCAGGTGAATGTCATTTTGATGTAACTAGAATATTAGAGCTTCAGGTAAGATTTATGTTTTACTCGACGTTCCATTTTCTTTTCACGAATAGTAAAAATTATTTTTTTCGGAACATTCATGAACTAAGCAAACAGTTGAGAATGTGTTTTTTAATCATTTTTGCAGGAAAAGAAAAGCAAATTGGTTGAATCTATTTTCGAGGATCACAAATTTTCTTTTACAATCCAATTGCAGCGGTGTTTGTTTTTTTTCGGTCGGCCCTCCCACCGTGGCAGCGGTATTCTAGTTTAATCAGATTATTGGGCCGACCGACCGGAGGGCCCGGAGGGAGGGAGACCCTTCTATGGCCACTTCTTTGTCAAATGAAACCTAACAAAAATATCTAATTTGATAAAAAGATTTGATTTTACTTCCGTCCGAAATTCTCCACCGCTTCCAGTGAAGTGACTAATTAGCCCCTCCGCAATTCTTTATTCTTTCTTCTTCGTCCAAAATCAAAGAAACTCCAATCCTCTTTTCGTTCGTCCCCAAAACAAACCCAGCAGAAAACGTTCCTCCATAATGAGATCAGTTCATCAAGATTTTAACTGAATCTTTAAACCTAAACCCACTTCAATTTGTCCCCGAATCAAATCAGTTCTCTTCAGGATTTCAATTAAATCTTTAAACCCAACCCCAATCCCGGTTACACTTTAACCTAATTTTTTTTATCAAAATCAAATCAGTTCTTCATGATTTCAATTGAATCCTTACACCCAACCCCAATTTCGGTTACACTTTAACCTAACTTTACATAAAATTCAATTTGATATGAAGATCTCTTCCATTATTCTGCTTCCATGACCACATCCTAATTGGTTCCTCATAAAATTGGTAAGGAAATGTTCACTATTTACTTTATATTGGTTAGATACTATGAGTATTCTGATGACAGTGAAAACCTATAAACTGACACTATCCTAATTGGGTTCTCAGTTCTCTTTTCCGTCTCAATTTTTTTATCATCGCAGTAACATAATTATCAGCTGTCGCAACTCTTATGTCGTTTAGTTTAAGGTTTTCTTGAATGTACCTCAGTTAAAATTTGAGTTACTAAAATGTTCATGCTTAAAGTTATAGAATTTATCAGATCAATAATGCTAGTGTTCATGTTAATCCTCTAACACTGATTGTGAAGAAAGTTACTACAATAAGAAATACCCTACCTACTAACTCTTTAAACTCCCATCCTTGACTAAACTACGGTGTAGCTCTAAAACTGCCTCAGTACCTTCAACAACGGATACTAAACTCACTTTTCGTGGTAAATTTGGAGAACTCAAATCGCAATCATCCAATTTATGAAACAGTCCCTTGAAAACCAACATGGGTGTCCAATAGTTGATATGCCTTTCACCAGTTGCATATTTTCCATTCTTCCAAAATTATGACACACCACGGAAAATGTGAGTTTTTACATCCCTGGAGATAGTACCGCAAGTCCTTGACTAGATGGTTGTTTAATGTGTAATATATTTTGACTTTGTTTACCATGGCCACACATGTGACTTCCTTTATTGTTGCGTTTTCAGGGTGCATATAATTTTTCTAAGATTTCTTGCCATGATTATTTAAACAATATGGTTTTTTCCAGGTAGGAATTTATGTATACTTCAGGAAAATAGAGAATTGCACTAATAATATTACCATGGATCAGTAGCTATAGCAATATTTTTCCAGTTTCCTTCTGTTAATGTCTCCTGATTCCCTCATATGAGACTAATCTTATTTAAGGACTTGTTGATTCCCTCATATGAGACTCTTGATAAGGTTGTGGTTAATATAGGAACCAAAGAAAGACTCGGTATGATGTTCGTAGCACTGTCACGAACAAGAAGACTAAAAGACTTGGCGTTCTATCTTATGTTTGATTTCGAATGAATAAAGAGAATCGGTGATTGTTACGGGATTAAGAAAAGGCGCGCAGAAGAAAAACGGTTGCAACAATTAGCAAGTGTGACGCGAGAATCTCTTAGGTCATTTCTCTCTTGCTTTCGTTCACTGGTTTTTTGTTATGCTTAGTTCATTATACTCTCAACATTTTACCTATATTTGTTACTTACCTAAATGAGATTTTATTGCAGGTGAATGTCATTTTGATGTAACTAGAATATTAGAGCTTCAGGTAAGATTTATGTTTTACTCGACGTTCCATTTTCTTTTCACGAATAGTAATTTTTTTTTTTTTCAGAACATTCATGAACTAAGCAAACAGTTGAGAATGTGTTTTTTAATCATTTTTGCAGGAAAAGAAAAGCAAATTGGTTGAATATATTTTCGAGGATCACAAATTTTCTTTTACAATCCAATTGCAGCGGTGTTTGTTTTTTTTCGGTCGGCCCTCCCACCGTGGCAGCAGTATTCTAGTTTAATCAGATTATTGGGTCGACCGACCGGAGGGCCCGTAGGGAGGGAGACCCTTCTATGGCCACTTTTTTGTCAAATGAAACCTAACAAAAATATCTAATTTGATAAAAAGATTTGATTTTACTTCCGTCCGAAATTCTCCACCGCTTCCAGTGAAGTGACTAATTAGCCCCTCCGCAATTCCTTATTCATTTTTCTTCGTCCAAAATCAAAGAAACTCCAATCCTCTTTTCGTTCGTCCCCAAAACAAACCCAACAGAAAACGTTCCTCCATAATGAGATCAATTCATCAAGATTTTAACTGAATCTTTAAACCTAAACCCACTTCAATTTGTCCCCGAATCAAATCAGTTCTCTTCAGGATTTCAATTAAATCTTTAAACCCAACCCCAATCCCGGTTACACTCTAACCTAATTTTTTTTATCAAAATCAAGTCAGTTCTTCATGATTTCAATTGAATCCTTACACCCAACCCCAATTTAGGTTACACTTTAACCTAACTTTACATCAAATTCAATTTGATATGAAGATTTCTTCCATTATTCTGCTGCCGTGACCACATCCTAATTGGTTCCTCATACAATTGGTAAGGAAATGCTCACAATTTACTTTATATTGGTTAGATACTATGAGTATTCTGATGACAGTGAAAACCTATAAACTAACACTATCCTAATTGGGTTCTCAGTTCTCTTTTCCGTATCAATTTTTTTTATCATCGCAGTAACATAATTATCAGCTGTCGCAACTCTTATGTCGTCTAGTTTAAGGTTTTCTTGAATGTCCCTCAGTTAAAATTTGAGTTACTAAAATGTTCATGCTTAAAGTTATAGAATTTCTCAGATCAATAATGCTAGTGTTCATGTTAATCCTCTAACACTGATTGTGAAGAAAGTTACTACAATAAGAAATACCCTACCTACTAACTCTTTAAACTCCCATCCTTGACTAAACTACGGTGTAGCTCTAAAACTGCCTCAGTACCTTCAACAACGGATACTAAACACACTTTTCGTGGTTAATTTGGAGAACTCAAATCGCAATCATCCAATTTATGAAACAGTCCCTTGAAAACCAACATGGGTGTCCAATAGTTGATATGCCTTTCACCAGTTGCATATTTTCCATTCTTCCAAAATTATGATACACCACGGAAAATGTGAGTTTTTACATCCCTGGAGATAGTACAGCAAGTCCTTGACTAGATGGTTGTTTAATGTGTACTAGCTTTTGACTTTGTTTACCATGGCCACACATGTGGCTTCCTTTATTGTTTCGTTTTCAGGGTGCATATAATTTTTCTAAGATTTCTTGCCATGATTATTTAAACAATATGGTTTTGTCCAGGTAGGAATTTATGTATACTTCGGGAAAATAGAGAATTGCACTAATAATATTACCATGGATCAGTAGCTATAGCAATATTTTTCCAGTTTCCTTCCGTTAATGTCTCCTGATTCCCTCATATGAGACTAATCTTATTTAAGGACTTGCTGATTCCCTCATATGAGACTCTTGATAAGGCTGTGGTTAATATAGGAACCAAAGAAAGACTCGGATGACGTTAGGAGTAATCGTCACGAACAAGAAGACTAAAAGACTTGGCGTTCTATCCTATGTTTGATTTCGAATGAATAAAGAGAATCGGTGATTGTTACGGGATTAAGAAAAGGAGCGCAGAAGAAGAACGGTTGCAACAATTAGCAAGTGCGACGCGAGAATCTCTTAGGTCAGTTCTCTCTTGCTTTCGTTCACTGGTTTGTTGTTATGCTCATTTCATTATACTCTCAACATTTTACCTATATTTGTTACTTACCTAAATGAGATTTTATTGCAGGTGAATGTCATTTTGATGTAACTAGAATATTAGAGCTTCAGGTAAGATTTATGTTTTACTCGACGTTCCATTTTCTTTTCACGAATAGTAAAAATTATTTTTTTCAGAACATTCATGAACTAAGCAAACAGTTGAGAATGTGTTTTTTAATCATTTTTGCAGGAAAAGAAAAGCAAATTGGTTGAATCTATTTTCGAGGATCACAAATTTTCTTTTACAATCCAATTGCAGCGGTGTTTGTTTTTTTTCGGTTGGCCCTCCCACCATGGCAGCGGTATTCTAGTTATCTAAAAGACCCGGTATCTAGATAAGAAGAAAAAGAAGAAGAGGAATGCAATGCTCAAAATAAAAAATAAAAAATTGAAATAGCTCGACTAATCAGAATATCTCAAGATATCTCGATAAACAAAAACCCTGCAAGAGATACAGACACTGGTCATATATAACTTCAACTCCACCTTGTTAGAAATTAACATTAAGTGGTTCATAATTACGATTAGGAGGTGAAAACAAAGACTTTCAAAAAGAATTGAAGAGAAACAATTGAATTGTCCACAGGGGAGGCGACAATTCAAAACCTTGTTTTTAAATATTCACAATTGATTTTTGTAACAATATTTACATCTGCAATCACCTGCGTCATCTACTAAATGTATGATTTGATAGTCTTGCCCTCCCAAAAAAAATTCAAGTCTCAATCATCATCCCGCCAACACCCTCTTCAGACTGGACTTCTGTTCTGGTGTGAGAATTGCTGGAAACTTCACATCGAACTTCACTCTTAGATTTCCTTTCTTCCCAGGTTCCTTTGATATTGGCATTCCTTCATTTGGGATCACCATCTCGTAGCCAGGTTTAACAATATCTGTTACTTGATAATGTAGATTTCTTCCGTCTAGGCTAGTGAAGCTAAGCGTCTTCCCAGTGAGGGCTTCAAGTAATGATATCCGTTGGTTGACTAAGAGATCGTTCCCATCTCTCTTGTAAAGTGCATGCGGCCTCTCATCTATCACGAAAGTAAGATCTCCTGGAGCAACACCACGAGATGCCTGATGACCTTTCTCGGGGAAAGTGATCTTTGTCCCTTTCTTCCAACCAGGTGTGATATCAATTGTCAATACCTCCTCCTTGATCACTGGCTTGCTGCAAAAAAAGATTATATATGTTTTAATAATTGAACTTCAAAAGGTTGTTAAGAAAGTCACTTAAGTGCATTTATCAGTCAGCTTAACATTTTGTATATATTCCATAAGCAATGTTTAACAAACAGTCTCGGACCTTGTAATTCATCCATGTGAAGACTTTTCCATCTAGAGTGGAACTGAGATCTCCAGGGCTGAGTTGGTTTTCTGGGTCAAAAGAGGTTATACTAACTACAATAATCTACTCTACCAACCTGCTTTATGCATCCTTTCACTCTTTCTCCTATGGTCCTCGGCGCACAAAACTGAAGCAGGATTTTTAATTTCTAAATAACAAAACTAGTAAATAAAGGCCAACCATGAAGAGCAACTACATGGTTTAATTATGGAGATACCCACCATTGCTAGCGCTATTTTATGATGGCGATGTAAATTTTTTGACTCTTCACTTGGAAAAAAAAAACTTAGATGGAGATGATATACAAGCAACCGAGGAACCAAATACAAATTAAAGAAAACCTTATAAATCAAATAAACCTTTCTTCACCTATTTGTGCTATGTTGCTAAGTCTTAAGTTGTCTTACAATACTTGACGATATGAACAGCTAAAAACAAAACATCCAAAAGCGGAGGAAGATAAGAATAGCAGAAAATTGGAGAACTGAGTGATACGCAGAGTGGAAGGAAAAACAAAAACAAGATCGCCACAGAAAGATTTGGGAACCATTGGTCAGTAGGGCTAACTACTAGTAAAAACCCAAATGTATAATGTTGATTCGAAGTTTTGGAACTAGGAGTCATTCACTAAAAAATCATCTAAAGACCCTATTGTGGTACACTGAATTACTATCTGGACAGACCAATTTGGAGATTCGAATCAGTAATCATATCAGCAAAAATTGAATTTAAAGATCCTAACCATTACGACACTATCTTCTGAGATCGCAGATCCAAAGGAGAAGCTCCATTTCCTTTTCTAGAAATTGGTCATGCGCATGGCACAGAGCAAGTGATAATCTTGATACAAGCCAAGAACATGTGGCACTGCTGAGAAGAACACTGGGCTTACTCTTGGTCCAAATTCTAGGTGATGATCAAAGCTCTTTTAACCTAAATTCTAAATTACGAAATGTTTGTATATATTCCACAAGCAATGTTTAACACTTGGACCTTGTAATTCATCCACGTGAAGCTTTTTAATGGGACTGAGATCTCCAGGGCTGAGTTGGTTTTCTGGGTCAACAAAGGTTATACTAACTCCAATAATCTAGTACTCTACCAACCTGGTTTGCATCATTTCACCCTTTCTCCTATGGTCCTCAGCGCACAATACTGAAGCAGGATCTTTAACGTCTAAATAAATAAAATTGGTAAATAAAGGGCAACTATGAACAGATATACCCACCATTGCTAGCGCTATCTTATATGGAGAGGTAAAAAAATTCACTTGGCAAAAAAAAAAAATCTTAGGGTGGAGACAGTATACAAGCAACTGAGGAACAAATTCCAAATTAAGAAAACCTTTGTCAATCGAATAAACCTTTGTTCACCTATTTGTGCTATGTCACTAGGTCTATCTTTAAGTTGTCTTAATTTACGTGACCATATGAACAACTCCAAACAAAACATGCAAAACCAAAAGAAGATCAGAATAGAGAAAAACTGAAGAACTAGGTGATATGAAGAGTGGAAGGAAAAACAAAAGCAAGCTCACCACAGAAAGATTTGGGAACCACTGCTCAGTAGGCTATCTACTAGTAAAAACCCAAATGTATAATGCTGATTCGAACTACGAGTTATCCGCTAAAAGGATCATCTAAACCCTACTACGGTACACTGAATTACTATCAGGACATGTCAATTTATCAATTCGAACCAGTAGTCATCATGTCGGCAAAAAGAACTTTAATAATCCTAACCATTATGACACTATCTTCTGAGATTGCAGATCCAAAGGAGAAGCACTGTTTCCCTTTCTAGAAATTGGTCATGCACACGGCACAGAACAGGTGATAATCTTGATACAAGCCAACAGGGGCGGAGCCAAGGGTTGACTAACCCTGGCTCTAGCCCCCCCTAAAATCATTAAATACACAAAAACACCCTTATTTTTGTCACATATTTTATATTTAGTCCACATAATGTTAGCATTTAGCCCACTAATAATTTGAAAAAAAAATTTAGTCCCCCTCATTCTTAATATCTGGCTCCGCCACTGCAAGCCAAGAACATGTCCCATTGCTAGGAAGGACAACGGGCTCACTCTTGGTCCAAATTCTAGGTGATGCTCACAGACCTAAATTCTAAATTATGAAATGCATATACGCGGAAGCTACATATTCACATTTACCTTCCATAGTTCACAAAACTAAATTCTAAATTATGAAACGCATATATGTGGAAGCTGCATATTCACATTTACTTTCCACAGTTCACAATGAAGAATCAAAGAACGAAACAATACACTCCACAGCAAAATGCAATGTACCTCTAAAACAGTTAATACAATCCAATTTGTCAATTTCAAGTTCAATGCATAGAAATTAGTATCAAGAATCAAAACATTACGTACCCGGATTCATCCAAAACAGATTTGGAAATCTTCACTTTCCTCTTGGCTCCTAAATAAAGATCTTCCAATTTACAGGGCAATTTATTCTCAAGCACCGGAGCTTTCTTTGAACTCTTTGTCTTATTACCATCCGGTCCTCCGAAGAACTCATTGTAGATCTCATCAGGATCTCTAGGTTGATAAGTTGAATTCTGATTACGACTCGAAGAAGAAGAAGCCGGCGGCGGCGGCGGCGGAGTAGCAGCATTAGCCGTCGGATGATGTTGCTGTTGCTGTGAATGATGATAATAACGATTAGAACTACTAGAAGAAGAAGGCGGAGCAGGAGGAGGAGCAGTTGTACTGTAATTTTCTGGAATATCACCGGATAACAAAGCATCAGCACCGTATAAATCATAGATCTGACGTTTCTGTGGATCACTGAGGACATCATAAGCTTGTGAGATCTGTTTAAATTTAGATTCAGCTTCTTTTTTGTTGTTAGGGTTTTTATCTGGATGCCATCTCATTGCTAATCTTCTGTATGCTTTTTTTAGATTCTCATCACTTGCATTTCTACTCACTTTCAGCATATTGTAGTAATCCACTCCCATTATTCCTCTTCTTCTTCTGCTTCTCTGAACTGACTCTGTCTGGTTTTTCTCTGTTTCTTCTTCTTCTTCTTCAGATTTAATTTTGATTATTTTTTGTTTTGTCAACTAATGAATGCTAAAATAAGCCGTAAGTGTAGGTGGTGAAGGTGACTAGAGAAGAACGTGCAGTCATTTGGATCGTGGTGGTGGAGTAAGTATAAGTGTAAGCAATGATAAAACCAGATGGGAGATTGTTATACCCAGATGTGATTTTACTTCGTGGGGAAAGTTTGAATGGTTCTAAAATCTCTGGGATTAACGTGTCTGGAATAACACCACGTATTTGACTTTGCTTCGGCCGTTTTAAGAAGATATCAAAAAAATAATTAAATAGTACAAACTTGTTTTACGAGAGAAAATGAACCTCCGCTCCAAAGTGGATTACTACTAGTTAGTTTATGCGTGCCATGTGGGAGTAAGACTAATTCATTTTGCCATTTAATTCATTCCGAATCGGGGGAGGGGATTAGGGATCGAAGTTCATTCCAAATCCTGGGGAAGCTAATAGCGTGTTTCAAGACCACAATCAGAAATATTTCTGTATTTTTAGAAATAGTAATCAGAAGCGGCACATAAAAAATTACTTTTTTATATTTAGAAATCGTTCCGAAATAATATTGTGAACTTTTCGATTTTCAAAAATAGAAAAGCAATTTCTATATTTTGTTAAGCTAAACATAAAAGTAACCCGACTGCATGAACTTCGGTGGAAAAAATGCGCCAAAACAGCGGATACTGTTACCCGGAATGGATTCTTCACTACTTCCATACTGTAGTAAACGTACTGCTCCATTTTGAAAGGGAGGTAGGGTTGTCAATGAAGATTAATTAATTTAACTTTCTTAATACACGATAGCTTTACCATTTTTTTTTGGTTAATTAGCCCTTAAATTTAACCTAGATTTTGTGCCCGTGCTACGCATCGGGCGGACCTGAAAATCATCCACCATCATATTTTATTTTTCGCCCCGTTGGTAGGATTTTTTATTTAGTGTGACTCGGATTCACCTCGTCCTGTCGCTTAGAATCTTTGATTTGGTGTGGCTTCCCTTCATCCCGATGCGTGCTTAAGATTTTTTATTTGGGGTGGTGTCGGCTTTAAATTATGGTTTTCTGTTGATGCAAGTCTATGAGATTTCCAATGGAGCAACATGCACTCATCCATGGCCTTCCAACAAAATATTCATCCAAGTTCTCGTATATGTTAGCTACACTAAGTACAACATTTTTCTCATAGTTTACATGGATATTGAGAGAGGGCCTCGGATGCTTACAAAATTAAAGAGCATTATATTAGGTATTCCAATTCCATGAACAACTTAACTGACATTCTTTTTTTTTTTTTGATTGGTAAAGAATGTTATGTTAATGTTAACTGGAGACTCACCTCTTGTTCTGCTCCCGCCAATTGGGCTAACACCAGATGGTTACTTAACTGACATTCTTAAACCTTTACAAAACAAATTTGTGAGTGAACCAAACTGGTAAGATGTAAATACTTTCTACATCATTACTTTGTGGGATGTAAACACAGAAAGATCACATTAAGCATAAGATGTAAATCTAAATTGGTATCCTGATTTGAAGTGAGTTAACCACAAATCATCAAAGAAAAAATTAAAAGATGTAATCAAGATGTTACGGCTGAGATTAATTTCATTAAGTCATTTCCTTTGGCAACTGATGATAACTGCTCCAACGGAGACTTTGCAAACACACTAGCGGGACCAATTATGATGAACATCTTTGTGCATACAATCACGACTTCCCTTACCATAAACAAAATCAATAAATACAATGTGTTGGTGATGACAAAATTAACTATATGTCCCTACTACTGAGGATTGACCAACTAATGTTATCATATCTGTGTAAAGGGGTACTGTTGAAAGAACCATAGTTAGAAAATGTAAATTGTCGATTCCAAAACGAATTCATATCATACACTAATACACCATGAGCTCATTTTAAACTAATCCCAAATTATGTCGAGGCACTGCACCAATACATTAGCCAAGCCATGCCAAGATTGTTGATTTATGCCTCCACCGTTACCTTGTGTCCAACGGATAAGCATCCGGTAGATGTTTTGCCTAAACATCCAACAACAACATCAAAACTATGAACTAAAACTTTTACTTTTACTGTTCTTAAGAGTGATAGTTTTGGTGAACAAATTAGTGAAAGTCAGATGATATCCAATTAAACAAATTTTTTATTTGAACAGAAATTACAAAATGCGGCTTGAAAAAGTTTAAGCCAGCATTTACTTTCAGATAGACATTGCTTATGAGGTAAACCTGACCTGTTGCAATTCTCAACTGTAAACTGACCTTGAATCTCTCAGGAATATGCCCTAATCCGTTATCATTGAAGCTCTCTGACTCCGGCCAAATTTCTACAATGCGCATTTCACAGTAATTAACTGTCTCGAAATCCCAATATTATAAATTAAAGGTTAATAATAAGCCTTGAATTTTCTAGTCTTCATACTAGAATCAATGATGCCAATGATCACGTCTGATTTGGATTCAATATTTGCATTACTTTGTGGAACATCATCGACCCCAATGAAATCCCAGGAATGAGTAATATGGAGTTGGTTAATCTTACTTTCAAAAACTGAGATAACAGATACCGATTCTGCAACCTAAAAAGAGAAAGATTAGTAATATATAATACTTATATATACTAATTAGCTTTTTTATATAAAGTGATAACACGTAGTTAATCAATTTTCTTAACGCGAAGCTGTTGTGCTTGTTAGTGTAATGGTGAACTGCAACTTCTTTGGCTTGACGACTACTACAAATGAAATCAGTCAACTTTTAACATTTTTCTACGTATAACTCAAGAAAACTTAAATTTCATTCAGAAGTTCTCACATTACTGCCGAATGGATTCTTATTACCTACCGGTAGCTTATGCAAGAAAATCATGGTTAGACGATATAACTGATTACGAATCCGGGTAAGAGTGCTCCTCCATATACTCTATATAGTGCTGCAATTTTCAGAAAAAAACCATTAGTTTTCCCTAAAGAGTAAAGATGCGTGATGTAAATGTATCCATGAACTTTATGATTTATGAGTACCTTCTTGGTTATGGACGTGGCTTCATTTCTTACGACATACGTGAACAGAAAAAGTGCAAGAGTGGCAACAGTAATCAACTTATTCATGTTTTCGCTTTGAGGTATACCTTGATTCCTATTGGTTATTGCTTGTCTAAGACAAAGTAACATAGAATTTGTCAAAGTTTACCTGATTCTTCCGGAATGTGTCAAGATTTAACTTATTCCATTAGAATTTCATAACATAAAACTAAAACTAAGTAAGAAATCATTACATCCTGTTGTTGAGAAAAAATCCCACAGAGAATCAATCCAAATCGAATCTCACAAAAAAAAAAAAAAACTGAAACTGATATTCTCGCTAAAAAAAAGCTTAAACTAATCGTTTCAAACATCAAATCAGTTCTTATTTGAAAACCCCAAAGAGATTCGTAGGGAAAGAGATGGAGATTTTACCTTTTTTTCTGCGAAAATCTCGAGACCCAACATATTGACGGAAACAACTCAACTGATTCATGAGGAAAAACTATGGTTTGTCGGAGAAGAAAAGTATGGTAGGAGTTTGTTGCAGAAGAAGAAGAAAAGTATGGCAGGAGGAAACCCTAATTTCTATTTCTTCTCAATTAGCTTTCAAATTCATCACCCTATTAGATTTATCTAGATCTCAATATCTACATGAATCACTCACAAACAAAAGATCGATTCATCTAAACCTTTGAAATTGAATTCGACAGGGAGAAAGAGATGAACAAGAGAAGAAAAGAAATATCAGAATCCGATAAACTTGTGTAAATCTGGTTAGGTTTCTTACGGATGTATTGTTCACTTAACGTCTGTGAATAACATCCAGTTAAATATTTTGTGTAAACCAAGTGTATAGGTGTAAATCCAGACATAAGTGTTATACACCCATGTTTGTAGTAACGGTGTTACTATCAGGCAATTAAAAACAAGGTGTAAATAGAGTGTTTTTTAAATTTTATTGATCCGACCAGTAACGTTCCGCCACTTGTCTTCTCCAGAATTATTATAGTTCAAAGCTTTTATCTAATTTATGTGAGAGGGGTGTAACACTCACCGTGCGACGTGGAGGCTCATATGACTTAGCGTCTTAAAGGAGTGGAGATTCTTGGGTCTAAAATACAAGCAAAATATGCCAATCTTTCAAATAGCCAACAATTCAATTTTATGGTTCTTATATCCCAAATGGGTAGTCCGCCCGAATATTTTTACATTAGTTTACTAATTCACCCTCCCCTCTTCCTCGCTATCTATTTTTTCCAAAACTCGTTATATTCTTCGTCCTCTCCGGTTAAAATAGTTGAAGCACTAAATGTTGTCGCCATGGATTTAATAATCCGTGAAGTATGATGAATTCTGTTTGGAAAGGAACAACAACTCCTCTTCTTCCATATTCATATGTGTCTTTCACTACCTAAGCCAAATCCACCAACAAAAATCAATAAGACTCAATCATAGAATCACTAGATTGAATCTCTGAGAATACGGAAGTTTGGGTCACAATTCTTGGAGTCTTGGAAAGCTTATATGTTGTAAATACAGTAATGAAAAGTGAATTGTTGCAGATGGTTTAGGTGTTTAATGGTGGATACATATGGGTGATTTCAATCTTGGGAAGGAATTAGATTATAGAGATTATTGTGAAATGGTTGAAATCGAAATTGCAGGTGGACAAGCTACCAAATGAGCTCAAACCTACCTGGAAAAGGGATCTATCGACTTCAATCTAAAATAGCACATCAAGTGTTTGGGTAAAAGTCTCATAGAACACTAAAGGAATTTGTAATAACCAAGTTATTAGTTTAATGTTAGTGGAAAGAAATGGAGACAAGAAGATTAGAATGAAACTGACGGGAGAAGACGAGTGCAATTGGTACTGTTTTTTCTTCCAGCGAAGTCTTGTTGACGTTGGCATTTTCCATCTCATGGATCTAACTTATAAGTTTTCTTGCATTCCATGAATTTTTTTCTTGTATTAATTGATGCAATTGAAGTTATTCCTTTGTAATTTGATTAATCATACTCTTTTAAGTGAAATTTTGCCATTAATTTGTTGATTTTTGCCCAATTCAAGTACTGGTAATTCAGTTGATTAGGGGTTGAGCAATTGTGTTTGATTCCTTATAACTTTTCATATTATTTATCTTGTTTGTCATGTAGACTATTGTTGGTTTGAGCGTGAGGTTTAATAATAGGTTTGGCCCATGAAATATACAAGATGCACCTAAGTGCATAATGTATTTTCTAATAGAAATATAAGTTTTGGCCTAGATGCACCCGAGTGAAAAATGTAAATTTTTATGAATTTTTTGTTGTTCCTATTATTTTTCCTCTTTGAGTATTATTTTTGGTTGATGTTTTAATGATGAATGCGATGATAATGATAGTGGACTTATTGCTCAAGATCATTAGCTACTGATTTTGGTCGTGTATAATATATTGCAAGTGATTTTTAGGATAAACCTATATTTATCCACAAAATACACAAGATGCACCTGGGTGCATAATGCATATTCATATAAGAAATATGTTTTAGACCAGGTTGCACCTGGGTGCATCATGCATATTTTTTTTGTATTTTTTGTTATTCTTCTTATTTTTCTTCATTAATGCTTGTTTTGGGTTGATGTTTTGGTAGTGAATCTGACGGTAATGGTGGTGGATTTATTCCTCGAGATCATTAACTAGTGATTTTGGTTGTGTATAATATATTAGAGGTGATTAGTATGATAAACCTAGATTTATCCCCGGAATACACAAGATGCATCCAAGTGCATGATGCATATTCTTTATAGGAAATAGGTTTTGCCCGGGTGCACCCGAGTGTATAATGTACATTTTTTTGATTCTTATAGGAAAAATGTTTTGGCCAGGTTGCACCTGGGTGCATAATGCATATTCTTATAGAAAATAAATTTTGGCCTGGTTGCACCTGGGTGCATAATGCATATTTTCATGGGAAATAAATTTTGGCCAAGTTGCACCTGGATGCATAATGTATACTCGGCCTTGGTTAAAATGATTTATTTTATTTTTCGAATTTCATATCAACAATGGATCTTGTTTTGAAGAGATTTTCGAGCCCTTTCCGAAAATATAAATTTTGTAGAAATCCGACCTATATTTCGGAAGTTAAGAGCTTTCTCGCGAATACTTTTTAAATTAGAGCGAGAAAATAAATAGAAGAAAGAAAGGATATGACAAAAAATAAAATTTAAAGTTAAGGGTACATTTAACTAATTTTTCTTATGTCTTTTTCACCCAGACCTATATTTTACAAGTCCATTGCTCCCACACTTTATGGGTTGTGGTCATATAACCCATTTTCCGTATCTTTACAGATATTGTGCAGTACCATCTGATGAAGCATAGTCCAAAGGGAAGAAGGACATAACCTGGATTCATGTGGTTAACCCTACCTTCCATCCAACGTGTTAATAACGCGTACCTTTTGTTTCTTATCGACAAAAATGCAAAGCAGAATGTCGGTTTTTGGTTCTCTGCTTCCAATCTGACTATTAGGCTGTACTAGAACACCGCTGCCACGGTGGGGAGGGCCGACCGAAAAAAAAACAAAACAACCCTAATTGCATAGCGCGTTATTTATGTGAAAAAAATTGGGGGCCATGGTTTTTAATCGGGGGCCTCCACTAGAGGACAAAAAAGGTCTCCCAATCCTAACTTTGGCCACCCCTTATTCAAATATTTTGGTAATGCATAATCTACCCCTTATTTAATTAGTGGTGATCTCACTTAATTAGTGGTAGTCTCACTTAATTAGTATCAAAAAATTTAAATCAAAATCAAAAGTTTAAAATCAAAATTTATTTATTTTCGAATTTTATGTTAAAAAAAAAAATTTGCGCAATTTTTTTATGAAAAGTCGTCATGTAGTTTTTAAAAAATTAACCGACCCTCAAGAATCGTCATTGTTTCAGTGATGACTCTAAACAGTCCTTATTATTTCAAAAACGACCCTCAAGAGTCGTCATTGTTTCAGTGACGACTCTAGACAGTCGTTAATGTTCAAATACGCATATGACGACCCTTTAATGTATTCCGTCATTAATGAATCTTTAAAGAAGATAACGACTCTTTTATAAGCATTAACGACTTTTTAGAGTCGTCACTGAAACAATGACGACTCCTAAGGGTCGTTTTTGGAACAATAACGACCGTTTAGAGTCGTCACTGAAACAATGACGACTCTTGAGGGTCGTTAATTTTAAAAAAAAAATCATGACGACTTCCAGCGATGAGCTCCGGCGATTGAAAGCCAGGGATCATCATCGGATTGGTCTCATCCTTTTTTTTTGAGGGATTTGATCGCGTTTTCTTCTTCTTTTCCTTTCTTCATTGTTTTGATTCCTCGGGCTTTGTTTTTGCTATTTTTCCCTTCCCTGTTTTTGCTTAGGGTTTTGTTCTGTTTTCGTTTAGGGTTTACCTTTTGTTTAAGAACAACCTTCTGTCATGTCTGCCGCAGCAACTCCTGCTCCTCTATCTTCCCTTAGACCGCCTCCATCACCCAGGACAACGCCTGTTTCTCCAACTGGTTCTTCCTCTCAGACGGGTTACGTGATCTGCCCATTCAAGGACTTTGATGATTGCAGCAATGGAGTTCACGGGAGAGGCTATGTTAAAGGTTCTATCTTGCGACACCTCCAAGATAGACATTCTTTTTCGAAGGAGAATGGGGCTCATTGCAGGGGTATCATATGTGGTATCATGGAAGTCTACAGCGCCTGGGAAGATTTGCTGCGACAGTTACGAATGTGGCTTTGCAGCCGATGCATGGTTCTTCATGCCTGGAAGTCTCCTTGTAAAGGTAAGGGGGTTCATTGTGACACCATTGCAGGCCCCTTTAATGGTACATCTGCAGATTTTCTGCTCCATGGTATTGACAGGAGTGATGTCTCACCAGCGTCGATCGAGCCTGTTGTTTCTTCCCTTGGTGTCGCTACAGTCCCTGAACTTGATGTTGGTTCCAGCTGCGTCGATAAGGCTCTGTCGGATGAGGTTTTTTCACTAACCCCAGACTTTTTTTGTGCTGTTTTCCTGCGCAATTTCTCCACAGTTGCTAGCATCCCTCACAAGTGCAGGTTGAGTTTCTCCCGCACTTTGAAAGTATGTTTGGACAGCGTGCTCAGTAAACCGATGGATGTTACTGCCTGGATTCGTCTTATTCTCCTTCCCATTTTCACGTTGGTACGCCACAAGCCAAAGGACGATGAGAAGTCTGGAAATCGTAGGCGATTGCAGGTGGCGGCCATTCAACATGCCTTGTTGGTTTGGAAAGAGCCAGGGGGGTGTTTTAAGCTGATGGAGAAGTTGCTTCATGGGCCAAATCTTCACCACGGAACCAAACTTGACAGTGAGAAGAAGCCAGACTTGGCCAACCTAAGTGCTTGCCGTAGGAAGATCGAATGTGGGCATTATGCGGAGGCGATTCGTGTATTGTCTTCGAACAGCGTTGCTCCTCGCAGTGAGAACACTTTTTATGAATTGCAGTCTAAGCATCCTACATATCCACCTCCTTCCATTCCATAGGGTGGTTTTGGTTGTGATCCAGTCATGGTCGATTCACGGGCTGTTCGTGGAGCTATCAAGAGTTTTCCTAGAGGAACATCTTGCGGTCATGATGGTTTGCGAGCGCAGCATTTGGTCGATGCTTTGAGTGGTACAGCAGCGGCAGTGGCAGAGGATTTGTTGGCTTCGATCACGGGGGTGGTTAACCTTTGGTTGGCTGGCCAGTATCCTAAGGTTTTGGGGGAGATCATCGCCAGTGCACCCCTCACACCTTTACTCAAACCTGGTGGCGGGTTGAGGCCTATTGTCGTAGGCACTATCTGGAGACGTTTGGTTTCTAAGGTAGCCGCTCTCTCCGTTGGCAAGGCCATGTCTTCTTACTTAGGAGATCATCAGTTTGGAGTTGGCGTTCCAGTTGGGGGTGAGAGTATACTTCATGCCGTTAATGGGTTGATGGAATTGAGAGGTCACTCAGATAAGTTGTCAATGTTGCTTATCGATTTCTCTAATGCTTTCAATATGGTGTGCAGGTCTCACCTTATTAGAGAGTTTCGGCTTCATTGTCCAGGTATTTCTCGCTAGGTTGAATTTTTTTATGCTAGGCCAGCTAAATTATATTATGACCAGTACATTTTATCTTCGGCTTTGGGGGTTCAGCAAGGTGATCCTCTAGGTCCCCTTATGTTTGCTCTGACTCTTCACCCTTTATTGAAGTCCATTGATGCACGTTGAAATCTTGATTTACACGCATGGTATCTTGATGATGTCACTATTATCGGTGACACGTTGGAGGTCGCCAAAGCTCTTCGAATTATAGAATCTAAAGGGCCGAGTAGAGGCTTGCATCTCAATATCAAGAAAACTGAGGTCTTTTGGCCTACTCTTGATCCACGCAGCCTCGAGGATGGTGTTTTCCCCAGAGACATTGGGAGGCCTAGCATAGGTGTTAAACTTTTGGTGGGACCCGTGAGTTTGGACATGGATTTTATGAGCAATATGGTTTTGGGTAGGGTGAAAAAGACTATTCAGCTAATGTCGGCCATCAAAAAACTCAGGGATCCTCAGAGTGAGTTGTTGTTGCTTCGTAACTGTGTCGGTGTCTCCAGGTTATATTTTGCTATGCGTACCACTAATCATGCTGCTATACAACAAGCCACCGACCTTTTTGACGACCACTTACTCAAGTATTTGAGGCTTCTTATAACGGGAGATGGAGTTGGTTTTGGTCCTTTGCAACAGAGATTAGCTACACTACCCATCAAGGATGGTGGTCTTGGTATTTACACTATGACGGACACTCGTACCTACTGTTATCTTGCCTCCCAGAGTCAGACGGCCTCGGTGCGGAAGAGGATACTTGGTAGTCTTTTCCCACCCGACAGTGGTGCTTCTTACAAGTTATCTCTTCAGAAATTTACTCAGGTTTGTGATTTGACTTCTACTTACTGCGTTGATGATACTGCCCCTCCCTCTATGCACTCCCTGGAAGTTACTTATTTTGACGCAGTCAAGAAGAAAATCCCTGTCCAGTTTACTTTATCTGCGAGAGACTCAATGCTATGGCAGTGTAACCAAATCAAGCATGCTCAGGATTATCTTTTGGCTGTCCCTATTAGTGGACTTGGTCAGTGCCTTGGTCCCCGGCAGTTCAGGGCTGTTGTGTGTTATCGTCTTAGTATTCCTTTGTTCGTCGAAGGTGGTTTATGCTCTTGTTGTGATAAACCTATGGATATTTTCGGCGACCATGCGCTCCATTGTGCTAAAGACGTAGGGATTAAGTTTCGCCATGACCTAGTCTGCGATTTAGGTGTCGACATCTGTTACAAAGCATGTGTTCATGCGCGCAAGGAAGCAGACCTGGGTATTGTATTAGTTGATAACAAGGATTTACGCCCAGCCGACATCCTTGTGCTCAATTGGGAGAACGGCCAAGATGTGTGTATGGATGTTACCGGTGTCTCACCCTTCACTGGCGATGGTGTTCGTTCCTTTATCTCGTCCAGGCTATTTCGAGAGAAATTTTTAAAAGCGTACTAAATATTTATCTGATTGTACTGCTCATGGTTACGGTTTGGGTATTTTAGCTTTTACTACTTTGGGAGAGCTTAGTGAGGACTTTATTTGTTTTTTCAAGCGTCTGAAGAATTGTTTAGTCAGCAATGACGCTGGTAGTGGGTTAGGCAATTTTATTTTTCATAGATTGGGTGTGGTTATTCAGAAAGGGGTTGGTGCTCAGCTTGTTGCTCGACTACCAACCAAAAGCTTTGTAGTGTAATTTTTACATAATAATAATAATTTTAAAGTTTTGATTTTTTTAAAAAAAATTTAAAAAATAAGGGGTAAAATAGTATTTTCACTTTACTATTGATACGCCCCTGAAAATTTTGGGTTACAAACAAAATTGGTGAGGCCCCCAATTAAAATCTATGTTCCCCAATTTTTTCCTGTTATTTATCCTCTCTTTTTTGTCGAAATGTTATTTTTGAGGCATATACATTGTTTTAGTGGTTGCATAACCAAATTAGTGGATGCATGAACCAAAATACGACTGTATAAACTGTTATGCATCTTTATTTCTTTTTGGAATGATATTTATAGGCATATACTACTTCCGTTTCAGAAAAATAGATGTTTTCACAATTTTATTTTTGCTTAAAAATAGGCCAAATTGAAAAAGTGAAAGTATCACTTTTCCTAAAACAAAATGAAAATATCACTTTTTATGAAACGGAATGTGAAAGTATCACTTTTCCTGAAACAGAAAATTATCGATGCATAAACCAAAATATGGTTGCATAATGTGTTATGCATCATTTGTGGTGGTTTGCATAATGGCCATGCATTCAATTTTCGAGAATATTGTGCCTAAAGTAAAAGTATCACTTTTCTTGAAACAGAGTGAGTACATCGTTTTATTAGTTGCAATGGAAAATTAGTTGATGTATAAACCAAAATATGGCTACATAAAGTATTATGTATCCTTTGTGATGGTTTGCATAATGAATATACATTTAATTTTCTAGAATTGTGCCTAAAATGATTAACACCTCTGAATTTTTCGTAAAAACTCTAAATTTGATATTGTTGTTTGTACTCATTGCGTAGATTTTTTTAAAACCTTTCCAACTAGATAAAATTTGTAAAATTCCAAGGCACGGATTTTTGGATATGTTATATTAAAGTTTGGTTGCCAATTATACCCTTAAAAATAGGATACATAAGGAGTTATAGTAATTGGACTAAAATGGAGAGATATTTTGGTATTATCAAGTGCACGCTACCAAAATCTTTTTATCAAATTGCAAATTTATGTGAGGTTTCATTTTACAAAAAAATAGCCATAAAAGGGACTCCCTCCCTTCGGACCCTTCGGTCGGTCGGCCCAAATATCATTCACTTCTGAATCTTCGAATCTTTGATTTGGATTTGTCATTAATTCACTTCTCAATACTTGTACAACTGGATTTGGGTGAAGCGGATATCGTAAGAAGATGCAAAAACAATAATGTGCATAGTTTACACAAAATTGGTCAAAAATACCAAAACAGAAAATTCCTGGGTGAAATAGATTCTTAGCTTTTGATACTGTTCATATAACCAAAATTCAGAAATATATTGTTTATATAGCCAGTTTGGATATTTCACCCAGGAAAATTAAGATAAAAAAAATATGTGTTACCTAAAATACCCCCTAACCTTTTAAACTATTCTTTTCAAAGAGAATTTATTTTTCTTTCAGCTCTTCCCTCACAGCTCGTCCCTCACCTGCAGAATTGTCTTGAGAATAAATTCAGAGCTCGTCTCGTTTTCTGATCTGGTTGATCAATCATGGTGGTTTTCAATTGTTGAATTGAAGTTTAGATTAATCACCTTTCAAGTCATCTAATATCATCAACAACCAGTAACGCAAATCAGTAAGTTTCAAGTTTCAATTAATCCAATTTTGATTTCGTTTTTGTGTAATTCTTTGTAATGCATATATGGGTATGTCGATTTTGAAGTTTCTCTATCAATTTTTGGTTTTAGTTGTTGATTTTGACTATCCAGGGTTTTACTAATCGATTGATTGTTCATATCCAATCGATTGATTGTTCATATCCAGGGTTTTACTAATTTTTGGTTTTAGTTTGTGCTTGTAAACGTGATTATTTGTTTATATCCAATTGATTGATTGTTCATCAAAGTAAATTTTGTTTAAACCTGCTGAAACAATACATAGATGCAATCCAAATTGAGTTTTTCATTGTTTTGGAAGTGAACGGAATTGGTATAATATCATCATGTCTGTGTGTTTGATTAGAGTTTGCTTACAATTTTTGCTCAGAAGAAATCTGTAACTGGTTTCCATGATGAATATGGGTGTCACAATTGATTTTCCAATTTTTTAAAGCAGGATGAAACTGTATAAAAATAGATCTATAGTCTTAAAATATATTACCTTCGCAAAAAGTGGGTGTTTCACTTTTCCAAATTTGCCTATAAGTTAAGAAAGTCTATGTTTGTTTATCAAAGAAACACAAAACAATTTTGAAGTCATAAAAAGTAATATCACATATCAGTTTTACAAATATATGAAAGGAATATTCAACTCTGAACAAGTGAGTCTACCAAATTTTCGGGAGCTCTTTTTAGTCTACCATACCCATACAACTTAGTAGTCTACGTGACGGTATTGATTACTAGCTAACCCATAGATATTCTAGCTAAATTAGGATAATTCCAACATTTAAAAGTCTAAAACTAAAATAGGTCTACGGAAACGACCAAGAACTAGATTCTAGAAATTGTAAATATTTCATTCAAGAATCCCATCTTATGAAAGTGTAATATGATACTGAAGTGAAAAGGCTTAACATAGTATAACTAGTCATGAAAGTCATTTTCCCTGAATCTAAACTTAATTTTAAGAACTATGTGTTTATATGTTAGTATGGAAGTTTATCGAACTTGACAATCAACATAAAAGTATAAAAAATTGTTGTTGAATTTGGTTTTTAGTCATCCTGGTTGTTTAATTTGTTCAATTGAATATCATCCATTTACATTGTTTAAATATTCCTTTTGTAGATGGATCAGCAAACTCTTTGTGTGGTTATCTTTGGTCCCGATACATGTCCATACCACGTTAATATGAAGTCAACAATTGATGAGTTGAAGTTGTATGTGTGTTCTTTTTGGAATTATATTTCGTCAGACTCAATCCAGTTTGTATTTGACAATGAGGGAAGAAGTATGGTTGTTGACAGTGATACGAAGCTTCATTCTGTCATATCAATGTGTCATGTTTTTCAGTTGAGTTTCTTGGAGCTTCGTTTATTTGAACATGTTCCTCTTCGTGCTCCTGATTTTGTTCGTGAACCTACATTTTGACCAAAAAATTACAGTTTTGTACATGCTAGGATGTAATCGGGTTTCATCCAAGCCTGGTTACACTTTGGCAAAAAATTGCAGTTTTATACAGGCTAGGATGTAACTGGGTTTCATCCAAGCCTGGTTACATTCTGACCAAAAAAAAGGTATTTTCAACCTGCAAATTTAATCATTTATGCCTAACATATTCAAACACAACTATCATGAAATTGAAGTATATGCATTTTTCAGTAAAAAAGTTCATATTTCAATTAATACGAATCCACATATCACAAATGTATGTGAGGACTTAGTCCAACAAATTTTTTTTACTTTCCAAGAGTATCTTTGCCTTGAACTACATTAATAATTTTTTTTCTAAACCATCTAAAAACATCAAACTTTCCAGCAGCTATTCTCATCAGTTAGGATTTCATATGCGAGATTGATTCGTCTTGTGCTCATCTCCTCTCCAAGAGTATCTTTGCCTTCAAAGCAGTAACCGTTTGTCATTGCCCATTCCATGAAGTAGATAACATACATCAATGAATCATGACTGCAAGACAAATGAATATGTAATGTCACTTTACTGATCTAGAAAAAAAAATATAATGTCGGTTCAAACTTCATTTCTGTTGGTATGTTATAATTTCAGTTCAAAGAGTTAACGACCTACCTTTCACATTGTTGTGGACAATCTGATTTCACGACGACATCAATGTTATCCATACTAGTACTTTCTTGTTGAACGAGAAAGAGATGATTTATTCTTTCCGTCATCATTTTAGCATCCGTTAAATAGTTTGAAGAACCTATGAGAGAATTGTAGTGTGTCCAAGTTCTTCCATGAATGTCAAAGTGAATCAATGTGAAATGTTCTTTCTCGTTCAACATTGGGATGAACAAGTGTTGTGTATCGACATCAATCTTCCGCAGTTCAGCATTTATCATATCTGCAGCCTTCATCTCATCTCCCGCGATGACATCAACCTGAAGACAAATTTGGATGAAAACCAGTTAAGTCATATTTCAAATCTGTGGATGCAACTCAATTACATCCCATATTTAATGCTAGATGAAATCCAGTTTCTGCAGGCATCAGATGAAACCCAGTTGCATCCTATATATAATTGCTAGATGAAACTTGGTTTTATCCTACACTAGTGAGAGAATTATGTTTCAAGCAACAGATGCAAGCCAGGTACATCCTACACTAACTTAAACTTATATGAAAACAAATGCAGACCTAAGTTCATTCATTTTAAATTGTAGTATTCAAAATGTTTACCCATGCAAGCGCGCTAAGAAAGATTGACTTTAAGTATCCTTTGGTATCACCACCAGATTGAAACAATTGTCTCCATTTTTCGATTTTGAACTCCAAAATAGTGTTCACCAATGGTTGATTGAAAACAAGCTACTGGATGTGTTCTCCACTAATACATACACCTCCATTGGATTTCCAAACGCAGTCACTGCATTTAACCCAAGTTCATCTAATTTCAGACAAGCACATGGGTTTCATTTTTTAACAAGAAATAAGAAAAGTAGAATGTAAAAGAAAAAAATAATAGCAAAAGAATGCAGATATGTACCTTAACCTTCCTTTTGCAAAGTACTCCTTTATTAACTGCTCTTCATCTAGTCTTACTCCGCAACTCAAGTATTCTTTCCACAGCTTGTTGTTCCTTGTTAACTTCTTCAACTTATCATCCTTTTGCTTCTTATCTGCACGCTCATGCTCATATGTTACAAACTTATTTTGTCTAGTCCTTTTATATACGTTCTTCACTCTATTCTCAATTGATCCAAGTTTACTCATAACTGCCAGAGGTTCTGGTGTGATAATCTCTTCTTCGGTGATTTCTAGTGGATGAACTGGTGCTAGAGGTTCTGCTCAAGGAACTGGTGTTACATTTTCTGCTTAAGGAATATCTTCAGCTTCTGGATTTGCAGCTCCACTTGTTTCACCTTCCTTGCTAGCGTCTTAAGGAACATCACCCTCAATTGGTTTGCAAACCTTCTCTTCATGAACAACACCCTCCACTGGTTTGTTCATCTCTTGAGTGATTTTGAGGTTGAAAAAACTCTCACCAGGTGGAGTGTAAAGAACAACATCAGTAGGTGAAGCTTGCGGAGCTTGCGAAGTTGAAATAGTTCCCGGTTGACGGTTGAGCTGCGCTTTCAAGGCTTCCACTTGACTTTGCAAGTCCGAGATTGTCTTATCCTTTTCTTCAGACTCAACCTCCTTTACTTCGAACTCTGCATTCCTTGCTCCTAACTCGGCATTCAAGTGATCAATAATGATGTCCTTCTCAGCTAGTTCATTCTTCAACATGGAAATATAATCTTCATCTTTGTTTTCTTCTTCCTCATCAAACATGCATAATTGTTTCTCCTCTTCACTCCAGCTACAAACAAAGTCAACAACCTGCAAACACGTAAACACATACACACAAGATGTAATTGATTTTGTCATATGATAACACATGATGTAACTGGGTTTCATCCACTGATAACACAGGATGTAACTTGGTAGAAAATGGGTTTCATCCGTTAATAACATAAGATGTAACTGGTTTCATCCAGTTATTATAGGGTATGGAATTTTAAAAATGAATCTAAACTTAATCAGCGTAATATGTAACTGGTTTCATCCAATTATAATAACATCAAGAATCTATTTACCTGATTGCTTGAAAGAGTCTCAAGCTTCCCCTCAATTTCGCAAGATATTTTATACAAGTCCCATCTTGCAAACCTTGGCCATGCATCACTATTGGCTTTCCTAACAATGCCTTCGATGTTCACTTGCTCAAAAATCCATAACTGCAACAACAAAAGATATAAGTTAATAATCACCACATGATTCAGTTAATGAAAAAAGAAATAAAAATTTATTCAAAAGATACTCACCAGTAAATAGAAGCTACAACCATTGATAGAGTAAGGTGTCTTGTGCACGGATTTAACACTTTGCATTAGATGCTCATGGATTAAATCCGGCCAAGAGACTCTGTTAATCGTATCGATTGACTGCAGGCAGTTTAAATACCTGTAGTGGACATACATACCTCCGGTGTTTATGAAGAAGATTGTACAGAAAATGAATAGCAACAAAAGTCTCTCCAAGCCTTCTTATTTGCCTTCTTCATTCATAGCAGTTTGTATTCCTTAGAGGATGTACTTCTTGTGCAATTTGTCCCCAATAATCGCCTCTTTACTTTTCTTCTCTTTGTCTCCGACTTTCTTCCTTTTCTTCTCTTTGGCTTCACCTTCCTCTTTCTTCTTTTCAGCATCCTTTCTCATTGGCTCTAGAAAGTATGTGGTGTAAAATGCAAAATATTTCAAACCAGGTTCGTCCTTCGGTCCATAAAGTTTCTTATCTTGTTCACTCATACGTATTCTCTGCATTTTAAAAATAACAGCAAGATGGTTTGGATCAGTCTTGAAAACTTGATCACCAATCTTGAATGCCATCTGTTTCGGGTCAAAATTTCTTATGATGAACTCTAACGCCCTTGGAGCTTTGCTACATTCTGCCTTGCCCACTTTTTCTTGTTTGATCGCCTCAATAAAGCTCCAGAATTTTGTCTTCTTCAACACAGCCTCTTGTCATTATGCACCTCTTTTCTTTCCTTCCTTTTTCTCTTGCTTGTCTTCGTCCATTTCGGCATCCACATCATCCACATTCTCTGTGTTAGACTCACCACCCACGTCCTCATCATGCTTCTTCTTGGTTCTTCTTTCAACACCATCACTTTTCTTACTCTTCTTGCTACTGCTTACTGCAACAATTTGGATGAAAACCAGTTAAGTCATATTTCAAATCTGTGGATGCAACTCAATTACATCCCATCTTTAATGAAAGATAAAAATCAGTTTCTGCATGTATCAGATGAAACCCACTTATATCCTATATATAATAGTTAGATGAAACCAAGTTTCTGCAGATATCAGATGAAACCCACTTACATCATATATATTATGGTTTAAATTTTGACTACAGAAATATGCAAACCATCAAACACTTCCTAACACCAAATTAAAACCAGCGATTAGTTCAGTTTCATTGTGTTTCAAAATGATTCAACTCATATTGTCTACAGCCTAACTATACAGATTTCATCCATCATATGAAATTAGTCTACATCCTAAATACACCATTACAGTATCATGTTATTAGTCCCATAATCATTAAATTTAATTCCATCAACAGATGCAAATCAGTTACATCATAACTTAAAGTTAGATGAAAACCAGTTTCAATCACCTGCTGAACATTACTACATAACCAAAAACAAACCCAATTTCATGTAATCAAACCAAAACATAACCAGATGCAATTTCATCCATAGATTAAGCAAGATGAAATCACTTTCAACATGTAATACAGATCTTCATCCACAGAATTATTATAAAATCCTAGTACTCATACTACATCATCCCAGTTAGACATGTGCACTGGATTAAACCAGTTCCATCCACACCAAAAAGGCACAGATTAACACTTTATGAAACCTGGTGAAACAAATACTTAAATAACCAGATGCAAACCAAAATTTAACATTGAAAATACTAAAATAACCAGATGCAAACCAATTTCATTTAACACATACTAACTGAAATGAAAATAAAACAAGCAATTCCACACAGAATGGTACTGAAATGAAAGTATGAAGAACAAATTCAAAAAATTAATCATGCAATTCTGTTAATAAGAAAAAAACATAGTTAGGGTTTGGAAACTTACTAGTTTTAGGAGACATTCTGTGGATCAATTGAAACCCTAAATCTTCCAATACACTGAAATGGTATTAACCCTAATTCTCAGAAACTGATTTCCGGGTTGATGGTGTTTGACATACGATGGATGAAACCTAATTTTCTGGTAGTGTTAATGATTGGTAACCGGTGGATGAAACTGATTTTGGGGTTTTGAATTTTGATTCAAGATGGTGGAGGAATTTGATGGTTTAGGAGAAGATGAAAATGAAAATTCCCTTCGTTTTCAGGAGACGGTGGAGGAGAAGATGAAGGAGATGGTGGAGGAGAAGATGAAAACTCTCTGGGTTCAGGAGAAGGTGGAAGAATTTTATGGTTTTGAAACCTTTTCTGTGAGAAGTTGAAGAAAGAGTGAACGAGTTTGTGAGAGAGGGAGAACGTGGGAGAACGGTTACAAAAGGGTAGTTTCGTCTCTCCACACCAGAAAGATTCCTTTGGAAATTTGACCCATACCTAATTCTTACCAGTCCATATAGCCCAGAAAAAGTGCCTTTTTGGCTATATAGCCCATTTTATGCATAGTTTATTGGTTTTGAGTCAAACTTTGTGCGCGCTTATTTAAAGGAGAAAGATTATGTACGCCAATTTTATTGGTTGGTCGAATGAACCTATATATTCTTTTTTGTTTTCCTTGGATAAAAAGAGTTATTCTTTATTTCATTGTTGATTGATTGGTAATTCAAAGTTAAGGTTACAAAAAGTTTCAAGACATCAAGATACTAGAGTTATAAAGTAGCACCATGCAAAATCAGTACAAAACCAAGTATTCTAGTAAGAAAAGAAAAAGAACGCCGGAAAAAGACCAGAAATATGTCTGTAAGAACCGATTGAATCGAAGGAAAAATGGTTTTTGGATTATAAGTCCACCATTTTTGATGATTTATTTCTTCCTTAGAAAGAGATACTCCAAGGTAGGAGTGATTTTCTTTGAGTCTTGAATATGCCGATGAAGATCCCTACCATCGGAGCTCACTGGCAATGTTCTTGAACACCATGAAACCTAACCAATAACGACCATGAAAATCGATAAAATTTGCTATAAAAGCATAGAAAAGGTTGTCATAAAGACGATGATAACTTGTCGTCAGCAAGGGAGAATAAATTCCAAAGCTAAACCTAAAAACAGGAAGAAAAAAAACTAGCTAATGTATGAAATAACTTGCTGAAAATTAAAAAAAAAAAAGTTGGGTATCGTTCAGATCATCAGCTCCAAGAGGAGCATCTGAGCACTTAAAGGTTGTCGCAGAGAGAGTCTTTGGTCACCGGAGAGATATGGAGAATGAGAGAGAAAAGTAATTTGTACAAAAACCAATATATATATTCATTTAATGGGGATATCCACTCGCAAGGTTCTCTCACATTTTTCAATGCTAATGTTTTTATAAATACAAAATGATAACATATTAGAAGCTAATTTTTACTAATATATTCATCTTAGAGAACTCCACATTCATACTAAAAATTAACACAATTAGAAACCTGTAACACTGTCATCTACTATTTTGACAATCAGCCGCTGAAAATAAACAGTTTTGCACTTCTAATTATTAAAGCAGTAAATTGTGAGATCGGAACGCATTAATTTTGGTACCAAGTATGGAGCTTTCTAAGAAAAATATATTAGCAATATTTTCTGACACCCATTATCGTTAGGGATTTATAAAAATTATCGTTGAAAATATTAAATTGTACGATAATAAACTTGTGAATGAATCCCCCCTTATTAAATATTTTTTCTTCTATTATTTGTTATTATGATCTAAAAATGCATGGGAAATTTTCTATTCTTTTGTTTTAGTTTACTGATAATCTTAAATTTCAGTGTGTTTAAAAATGAAGATAGGTAAGTAATTATAATATTTTTGATAAATAAAAATAGAAAATAAATTAACGCAATTACTAAAATTATTAGTGCTTCTGATCGATCGTGTTTTCTTTGTTTAGACATAAAAAACGACGACATTAATTCACTTTGTTGTATAAGAAATAAAATGTCAAAAATTACTCCATCTTACTAAGTCTAAACTTATATTAATGGGTTCTCATCGGTGGAGTTTTTCGAATTCGATTAAATGGGATAGGCATCGTGTATGATTTCGAGTTTTTAATATGTCTCGAAGGCATGAAATATGTATTCTTGATCAATGTTTGATTACTTTTTTTGCTTGGAAACATCAACTACAATTTTTTAAATTGTTGACAATCTCATGGATGGTTTTGGGTGTTTACTAATTTTATACATGATCTTGCTTGGTGATGACTCCCTTAAAGTTTTTTCAAACTCTAGACGTTTAATTTGTCCACTTACCCCTGCATCAGTTACTTGGGTCTTTAGGTCCACATCTTTGTGAGAGTCCACGAGATATGGACCAAAAAGGGTGACCACAACAAGATATATTATAAAATAATCTAAAAGTCTTGATGTTACCCCTTTAATTTGAGGGGAGTGATATGGGTAGTCCATTAGGTCATCCAATGACAAGATAGGTTATTTTTTCTTATCCGGTCATTCAAATTCTGAAAAACGTTCATGTTATTACTTAACTGAATGAGATGTTTCTTGTAAATTTTTAATAAATTAATTGTTCGAAAGAACTTATGTGGACTCTGCTTAGATTTGTGGTTGTTTTTCTAAATTCTCATTGTGGAAAAGATTTTTGAACTATCTAGCCTTGCTTATTTGTATGAAATATCCTTGAGCTGAACATCCACTCCATAGGAGTTGCCTTAAGAAAAAAAACGCAATAACCGTGTCTTTTGTCTACAAGGACTACCCTGTTAATTTAAATTCTGAAGCACGAACTTGATTACTTTCTTGGGCAAATGCAGGGGGGCGGACACGTTCCTTACTATAGATGGTGATTTTCATAACGAGGACAAAATAGTCATTTAAGATTCAGTTCAAGTTTCATCATAACTTAACCTTTACGCCCAACCTCAGGTCTCTCCCTCATGACCTTATAGACACTGCTTCTAGTACATCCATGCGAGATACACTTGTCATATCTGTTTTTTTTTTCTCATGACGCGTCAACGACTGAGGTTAATATGGATATTACCAATTTCTAAAAATAGAATTTAACTAAATTTAGTTTTTCATCGCATAAGAAAAATGAAGCAATTATGACCAAATATGAAGCTATTATGGTACATATTTATTATTATGTATTAGTTAGTCGTGTTAGAGCATCGCTCGGTCAAACTCACAAGTTTTGATATGTCAAGCTTGTTAGCAAATTTAGTAGACCAAGATTATAGTCTTTTAAGATTAGTTTGGGACTAGGAATATAGTATGGTAGTTGAGTATTAGAATTCACCAATCGACCTTTAAGATTGAACAATGAAGAACAATGTAGATATCTAAGGAAATTCATCGATAAAGATATGTGAAGACTGACTATCATATTTACTTATATTATCTATCATTTTATGTACTGAGACTATTAGAACATTGCTCGGTCAAACTCACAAGTTTTGGTATGTCACACTTGTTGTCAATTTTAGTTGATCAAATAATGTCTTGATTTATAGTATACTAAAGTCATACATGGACTAGGAATAAAGCATGTCGGTTGAGTATCAAAATTCACCAATCGATCTTGAAAAATGACGACTGAAAAAAGACGACGTCAACAAAAATTTCATTAACAATAATATGTGAAAACTGATTATCATGTTTACTCATATTATCTTCATTATATATACTAAGACAAGTCGTATGAATTTGGTATAATGATGAACATATACAAGGAGTAGTCAAGTTAGCCAAGTTATAATGATAAGCAAAGAACAATACAAGATATAAGGAGTAGTCAAGTTAGTTGTTAAAGTTCAGAAACTGTTCTACCAGTTCACGAACTTGAACTTATAAATATGAAGACTTTATTTTAAATCTCAATCAACTCGCGTACACGAACTGATTTGCTCATTCGTAAACTAGTTGATTTTAAAATAATACTAGATATTATTTAATCCAAATGTACACGAACTGACTCATACGGTTTGCGAATTAGTTGATTTTAGATGTTACCTATACACCTTTTGTTTCCAAGTACACAAAATGTTTTGACAGTTCGCAAACTTGCCAAATTCAAAAGGTTCTTGGGTTACAATATGACTTTGAGTTCACAAACTGCTATGACAGTTCACGAACTGATTTGGTTTTGTGATATACTCTAATTATTCTTATGGGTTCTAGAACTGCTTAACCATGGCTCTTTGGAAAACCACTTGGTGCACTAAAGTTTCACACACCTTCTTTGTAATTCAAAGCAAACTTCTCACATGCTTTCATGCATAATCTATATGAAGAAGTTTAGCTTGCTTGAATACAAAGAAATTCGTAATGATAGAAAGTAGTTCGCGAACCTGCTTTGTTTAACTTTATTCATCAATATAAGTAGAAGACTCCATACACACTAGAATCTCAATCCTGGCACTCCTTTGGTGAAACAATATTAGGTTACGACTTTGAAATACTTCACTAAGGGATTCGTGAAACCCGACCATACTATCTTTTACTTAATAGTTCTTGTTATCCGGATCTTGTTCTTATTGATCTTTTAGTCTCAAAACTATAGATCAGGAATGATATAAATAAAAATCACAAGGTATTCTTCGTCTCAGACTTTGTAATTCCACAAGATAGACATTTAAATGACTTCTAGTTTGATTCGTTTATATTATTATTATGATATATAATTGTTAGGCATCTCTATAAGTTTTGAAGTGAATAAGTTTATCATAATCTTGAGTTTTCTTGATATCTTCTTTTCTTTAATATCCCTCATAAGCATATAGATTTATATACCTTGATTGAATATTTTTCTGAAGAAATCAAATAGGCTTTCTATTAGAGAAAAAATAGTCATAAAAATTTCCACTTAGGTTGAATCAACTTCTAGGCCTGTAAAAGACGTCATCTAGGAGAATCGTTTTGCATATGGTTTGCTAGATGCAAGGGACATAAAATAGCATAACTAAAGTTGATTGCTCGTACAGTCGATTTGGTCTCGATTAAAGTGTAGTCAGAAGTATGATAGTAGGCTAGTATCTATAAATGATTAATACAGTATGGTGTTCAAGTTCTGGACTAGGTCCCGGGGTTTTTCTTCACATTGTAGTTTTCCTCGTTAACAAAATTTCTGGTATCTTATGTTATTTTTTTCCACATTATATTGTTTATCTCTATGATAGAAATATCATAAGTAGTACATTAAATAACCTAGACAGTTTTTAAGCCTAAAATAATATATAGACCTACACGATTTATTCTTAAACGAAAGATTACAAGACTTGTTCTTGTTAGAATTCGGTTCTGTAACAGTTATGGTGCATAATAGGTTATTACTTGGATATTGATTTCCGAGATCGTCCAGATTATACTTGTTTTGATATCATGTATCGGACATTTACTGTTGCTCTATGCTACTGATTTTAACAAGTTTGTACATACATGCTTCCGAATAAAAATTTGATGGTGTACTTGGTACCCCATCTTTTTTCATAGACAATGTCATATTACTTTGATGTTATGATGAATATTGTAAAGAATAAATCTCGAGTTCAAGATAGTAATTGATTATACCCGAAACATAAAATCAAGCAATGAAGATCTTATCGCATAAAAGGTTGAAACCAATTTATTGTTCAATATATTTTAATTTCATATTAAGTTCATCAGGAGTCCCAGAGTTAATTTTTATGCTCACAAACTGATTTGCTCATAACACGAACTTGGAACTTATAAATAATATAAGACTTGATGATTTTTTCTCTTATTAACTTATGTACGAGAAATGATTGGTCAGTTGAGATGCTCATGAGTACTTTTGAATCCTTAAGTGCATGAACTGATTGATCAACATGCAAATTGTCCGATTTTAAGAGGTTCTTGGACACTTTTTTTTTATAACTTTAGTACATGAGCTGACTTGGAATGCTTAATGGTTCACGAACAACTTAACCATTGTTCTTGGGCTAACCACTTGATGCACAAAGATTATTTTGACAAATATGAGGTTACACATTCTTCTTTGTAATTTAAGACAAACTTCTCACATGCTTGCATGATCAATCTATATTGAGCATTTGAGCTTGCTTGGTGTTAAAGTAATTCGTAAACATGAAAAATGATTCAAAAACTCATCTTTGATTGTAAGCTACCTAGACTTGTTCATCATTATAAATAGAGGACTCTGTGTAAACTAGAAACTCAATCCAGGAACCTTTGTGTCCTAGTTGCGGCTAAAGTCTTCCTCTAAATACCTAGGTTTCTTACTGAGCTATGTTAGGTTACGAATTTTAAAGTTTACACCGATGGATTCGTGAACCCCAGTCAGACTATATTTTACATGACAGTTCTTGGTATCAGAATATTATATTCTTTTCATATAACTCGTGTCTGTTCAAAAGGTTCGTCTTTTATATTATACGGCTATTAAAAAATTATCGAATTGGGAATAAGATTGATAGAAATTACATAGTATTATTCGTCTTAGACTTTGTAATTCCACAAGTATGATATTTTTTCGATTGATCTTGTTAAATAGAATTGATTAAGCATCTTTATATCCTTTTGAAAAGAGTAAGCTATCCTAATTATTGAGGTTTGCTTGATATTTTTTTACCTTGAAGATCCCTCATGATAAAAAAGATTTCCATCGAGAAAATCAAGGTAATGGAAACTTAGGAAACTTGTTAGATGTAGAATAGTTAAAGGTCTTCATTTAGGCTTAAGCGACACCTAGGGATATAAATGACATCAGCTTGGGGAATCAAGTGCATAGGGTCTTGCGAGATCCAAGAGACATAAAGAGCACAATTGAAGATTAATTTCACGGAGATTCGATTCGGTCTAAGTTATATTTCATTTAGAAGTCTGATAGTAATCTAGTGTTTGTAGCGGCTTAATACAGAGGGGTGTTCAAAACTAGACTAGCTCCCGGGATTTTTTCGCGCATTGTAGTTTTTATCGTAAGAAACATTCATGTGTGTGTGCACTTTTACTTATACACATTAAAAAATTTGTATCATCATTTTACTTATTAAAAGTACTACGCGGTTTCATGCTCCTATTAGATAAAAAGTTGGTAGTGTACTTGGCGCCCTTTCCTTTTCAAGACGCGTAAGCTAGTGTTATCTAGTTAACTATTATCTATTTTATTTTACTAATTATATTAAAAAAATAATTACCTTAATTTTTATAACCAGTAAGAAAAATAATAAGTTTGTTCACTTCTTTAATAAAATAATAAAAAACACTGGATTGAATATTGTACATCAATAATCGTACGTGGATTTAGTTTCATTTAAAATAAAATAAGTATTAAAACCCAAGATTGGGTTTCCTTGAAAAACACTGAGGACTCTACTTTAAAATATTATTATTTTAATAACCTCAAAAACATTAGTCAAAAACTTCTCAGGAATCACAATGAAGGTATATCGTTGTAGAAGACTATTGTCTTGTTCTTCTTATTGAATTCCATGCTTAAATGACATAAACAAGAAAAATGTTACTGTTGTGGTAAATTTGGTCACTTGCAGAAGTCTTGTAACCTCAACAAGATAATGTCAAAGGCTAGCATCTACAAAAACAAATAAGGAAACAAATTCATGAATGAGTGCATTGAACATGATGATCCAAGCATATTCAGAAGAGTTCATAGATGGACCGTGAGCATTTACTTGTTTATCCGTATCCTCAATAATAAGAGATTATTGTACCTTCTATTATGTACGTTTGTATCTATTCTTTTAGATGGGATACCTATATATAAGCTAGAATGGGAGGAATTTTTGTAGCGCCTCCTAAGCTAGCAGCTGACTAATCCAAGAGATTAACTAAATAAGAGGCACTAAAATCTAAAACATGCACTTAAGCATTCAATTAAGAAATGCGATACGGAACTTAACCCAAAGCTAACCCCGCTCAGAAATATATATATATACAAGGTATTCTCTCAAATGATACATGTATAATAGTCATTTGGTTTTTAAATAAAATATACAACATAATAAATATAACAGAAGTTAATCAACTAGCGAAGTCAACCCGTGAGGCTTTCGCTGCGCAACCCTGATCTGTCACAGAAACTGAAGTGGGAATAATTAACATTTAACCTTCTAAGTAATCATATGCAAGATTTGGAAAGCAATAATGTTTTTCCGAAAATATTAAACAGTGACTAAGTCACTGAAAATAATCATACATGTATATGGAACAAACTCCTTCGTCAAACAATGTACTAATATGGTTGTGAACCCCTAAATACCGGCAATTCACACCTATATAGCTATGGATGCCACCAAGACCATGGTGACCAACTCTATTCAATAAAAGCTCTAGGTATAAAAGTGAAGGAACGTAACCAATATACCACAAGTGGAAATTCTCATTTCCCATAACAATTCATGTTGACGACGAAACAATACAAGTCCTTTCCACATCGTGGAAAGATTCACATAAATAACAGAATTAACATAATGCATTTTAAATAAATATGGAATACAGAAACAGACAATGCATGAGTTTGTTAAGCATAATATTTTTTAAAAATAAAATAATGAATACAAAGAGTCAAATGCATTCCCACACCTTTTTGAAGACAAGCCACGCCTACCTCGAGATCCACTGGTTCATCCTTTGAATCGATCGTTGTTAATAATGACTAACTGTTAATCACACAAGAAGTCTAAGAGTCTAGCCAAAGTGGCTCAAACAAGAATCATACAAATCTATTTAATGGTTTTAAGCCCATTTATGACTCTATACATCTTCATTATCCATCTCTTGCATTTCTAAAGGTTTATTAATTCAATTAGGTCAATTCTAAAGTCCAATAACTAAGTCTTATGAACATCGAGCATCTACAACTTTGTAAAAGAAAGCAAAGGCTAACTCAGACCATAAGTGGTCCACACACTAATTAAGATTGTTGGCCTTAAGGCCAAGCCCATGAGCCTGATTCGGCACAGACCACTAGTCCGGCCCACTACACAAGACCTGACCCAACTGGGTCAATCTAACGGTCACTGACGGTCAGAGGAGTCAATTAATGGTCAATGTCCAAAGTCGGGTCAAAGTCCAGGGTCAAATAGTCAAAGTCTAAATCGGTCAACTGCATCAAATCGTTCTAAGTAAGGTCAACCTGATTCAACTCAGGTTACAACGTCAACTCGACTCAGTCATATGGTCTGAGTCAGGTAAGTCAGTTAAACTGACTGGAATGATTAACATGTTTCAACCAAGGTTTCTAAGGCATCTCAACTCTAGTTATTATACTTGCAAGTGAAACTCATAACCACAATACATTAAATCCAAGTAAAACTTCACAATTTAATCACATAAACAAACTTAGATTACCTGCAAAAATGCAGTTACAAGCTTTCTCTAGAGAGGTTCAACCCAACACCTTCATCTAACCTTCATCCCTATATCACAGTCACATAACATCAGATTCTCAATTAGTTCTCATTTCATCATTTCCACAATTATATCACCACTCTGACTCTCCCCTGTATATTACAACACCACCACAACTAAACTGAACTCAATATCATTACAACACCACTACCAAACTGAGTTCATATCCCTCAATGATCTGTCAATCAAACTGAATAACAACAATACAACTCAACACTACCACATCAGCAACAACATCTCCAACCTTAGATACCACTTCAATTCCAAGCACACTCTTTTCTCAATCACCACCAGCAAATACATACACACACACAACTCAATAACTCTGTACTTTATCTCAACACAATCAAACAAATCATAACAACACCATCAGTTCCATTTATGTGCAATTGTACTAGCTACACATATGTTCTTCACTTCAACATCATCAATAGTTCACACATCCATAATAACTCATTTCAATTATTCAACACACCACCATTACAACTTGTAATATCAATTCCTAAATCACTAACTCAGTTATCAACATCTGTAATAATCATTAAATCAAAACTCTACATGTTCTAATCTCAGTTGTAATTCAACTTCCAACTCAAACATCTTAACTTCATCACAAACCTAACCACCCAAAAAGTTCTGTTCCATATTCAATTTCAACTTAAATTCAATTATAACTCACACATTCAACAATCAATAAAAACAACTTCTTAAAGTTAACCAGAAAAGAACAATTACCTTTAGAATATTTCACACAAACAACCATTACAATCTCCGCCCTTCTCTGTCAGTTCACCACAGCCAACATCCAACAACCTTCATTAAAACATAATTAAATTCTAACTCATGATCTTCACTAACACAACTCTGCTGGATCAATTAGACAACAACCCTATCAATCTCCATCTAACAACAACCCGAATCACTTATCAATTCCAACATGCACTCAACCTCAATCTCAAAACCCTAATTCTCCAATTCTTCACTGAACCATCTTCAGAACTTCAATAGAACATAAAACCATCTCTAATTACATCTTTATCATCACCTAATTGAACTCCAATTTGATTCTCTGAGAAACCCTCACTTCCTGATTCTTCATGAAAACAACATCTGAAAATCAATTAAACATAAACTCTCTTTGTTCATTACTATCAACAGCCCAATACTCTCATAAATTCTATACAAACTCGAAATCAAACGAAAACCCTAATCTCTAAATCTTCCTGATTCAATAACGACCCCAACAATCTCTATTGTTCTTCTTCATAATTTACCACAACCTCATCTTTATGGCTTCATCATCTAATTCACTTAAATCACTTTCACGAACCACTCTCAATTCATCACTCGTAGAAGAAGAATAATAAGAGGAAGGAAGAAACATATGTAACAAGAAGATAGAAGAATGAATGAATCCTTCGAACGGGTTTTGGTGAAGATAAGGCCGACCAAAATGTTAAAGGCACATGAGAAACGGATAAGGGCAGCCAGGCGGTTAAGATCAAAACTGATGATATCTTCTTCATCCGATATCCGAATGACACATTCGAGTAGTCCATCTCGCATAACTTTTCTAGACCTATCTAACGATACTATTTTCGTAGCTAGATCGTTGTTAGATTAATTCCTAATAATTAACGTTCGAGTTACACTAATCGAGTAATTAACGGCTAAGACGTCTCTTGACTAGTCTAATAGCGTTGACGAGCTTGAGTGTCCTTACAATTTTATTCACTCTTTGTTCACTTATTCTTGGGTTGAGATGATTTATCACGTTTTATATGTTCTAAAATGTTATATAGGTTAATTTAGTATTTCTTCAATTGAACCATTTTATAGGAAGACAATAATATTCACATCCTTTTAAAGTTTCTTGCTTTAAGTACATGAGTCCATATTCAAAAAATGATGTGATCTGTTGATCAAGTGGTTGTCATAATTTTCTCCTAAGAATTTATAAGAATAAGAGTCACAATAGATATATTTGACTTAGCTAGGGTACTATCACATCCATAATAATGAGTCTCAGATATTATGACTCAATATGGGTATCAACACTTGTTTTGCTATTTGAAGTGTTGACTAGCCTATGGCTCATAAGGAAAGAGCAAAGACCACTACGACACTATCTATGGGATTAGATACACAATGAGCTAGGATATACATGCGCTTAGATAAATTCATGTATTCATGATGTTGATATTTAAACTTGGGATCTCTTTGAAGGTGATAAATTGATATCTAATCTCTGTCACCATGGCTAATTATCATATACTGTATATATATGGGTAACATTTTTCTTCTTGGTTTAATGCTTTATCCATATTTGATTAATTTTCTATACAAGGATGATTATCAAAGAAGATTCCTTTTTTTTAACTGACAAAAGTTCACTACTAGGAGGGTCTCTTTTGTAATTTTAATTTTCTAATCATTTTCTTACTTCTGCAATTATAATTATTGTTTTAGTTATAATTAAAAGTAAATATATTGTACGTTAATCCTAACACTTGGGTTGATCCCTAAAGTTGTGTTCAGTTTCGAGCTAATACTATATATAACAAGTGTATACCTTGTGGTTTTTTATCTTCTTGATAGTCTCTGTATATATTAGATCACGTGAGGTATCAGACTTATAGGTTGATATCGAAAAGATTGTGGTGTACTTGGTAGCATCGTCATTTCAGATATGCAATATATAAAAGCCGAAAACAAAATAGTTAGAGATATAAAACCGATAAGTTGCCTCATGTTAACATTTGGTTTAGTATCGTCAAACTGACTCTCAACTCGCTTGCATCTCCTTGGACAACGTCAATAACATCAGCAAATAAACTTGAGTGCACATCATTGGGGAATCTCATTGCCTCAAAGATATTGAAACATACCGGCTTTCCATCGAACTTTATAGCTAAAGTTTTTTGTGATCCTCAATCTTTGTCATAATATTACTCATAAATGATATGTGCAACGGTAAAGGTTTAGATGAGGATGACTATTCATCATTCATGGATAAAACGTAGAAATCTACTTTAAACATTAGCTCCTTAACCTCCGCCAAAAATATCCTCAACAACTCCTTTCCGGTAAACATTTGATCTATCAGCAAGTTCAATAACTAAGGCGGACTTCTTGAGAGGAAAAATATCTATAAATCATAAATTTAAAGTAGGCATAACATTAACATATACTTTTATATATAACAAAGCTTGCATAAACCTTGTATTACAAATTGTATATGGTATTAGTGAAGCTATCAAGATCTTTATATTTAGGTGGCAGTTTTCTTTTTAAAAAAATAAAATAATGTGGGAGCATTCTCCCCCATACTTATTACTTATTCACAAGTTAGATCGTGCTTGTTAATGAACTTGTTTCGTTGCTTCAATGAGTGTTGTGCCCATCAGCAACTGGTTCTTCTTACAGATGTTCAAAATTTATTTGTCTAAATCTTCCTTCTAAAGATTTACAAAATGGGTTGGAAAAAGAGATTTCATCTAATATGTAGGTATAAGGACCCTAGGATTATTGGTTGTTGCACATTTATCTTTTGGACTACATTTTGTTTTCTGCACTCAAAGACAGTTCAAAATGACTATAAATAGCTACACAAAACTAGTATACATATTTCAGATCCACTAGATTTTTTATTTAATTTTGCATTTTTCTGGAATTGCTAAGAGACAATCCTAGTTAACATGACATACAAAAACCTCTTCATCGAGGAGGATGGTGGAAAAATATTTATGGTGATGATGTTTTGGATCAGATTTATTTTATTTTTCATTTTTCCGGAATCGCTAAGAGACAATCCTAGTTAACATGACATACAAAAACCTCTTCATCGAGGAGGATGGTGGAAAAATATTTCAGGTGATGATGTTTTGGATCAGATTTTACTAGGATCTATAGCCAAAAAATATATGCCTTAATTGCTTTGTGATTGATCATCTAATAGATGTGCCACGCTGCGTGGTTACTCTATTTGGATAGCTTATCCCAGGCTGAGTATAAAGCATTAATGAGAGAAGAGGCCGATGTTTATGAAGGAAACGATGAACGAAATATGAATAATTCTATGAATGAGGAGTTAGCTAATGAAGATACTTTGGAAGATCACAGGAACGTCAAGATAATGATATACTCTTATCTCAATCAGGAGCCATCAATAAACCCTTATAATATTAATATCCAGCCACCTAATATCCTGCGTGATACCGATACTACTAATATGGACCATAATAATATCAGCATGATGGAATCGGATAATTCAGCTGCAATCATCTCTGCATCCATGAATGATTGTGTCAGAGATCCCTCTCAGGTATTCACTCAACTTCTCATGTGCATATATTATGTCCAATTTTCAAATTTCTTTTCTACATTTAATATTGTTTTAGTTTGTTACAAAATCTTCAACATGAAAATAATTGCATGGAATTGTCAAGGTTTTAATGATGTTAAAACTAGGAATCATATTAAAAACCTGTCTAGAGCTCACAACCCTGATATAATCTTTATCCAAGAAATTAAAGTCAATTTAGACAAAATTCTCATACTATCCAAAAGTCTGAACTTTCCCAACTCTGCTTACGAGCCTTCTAATGGCTTATCTGGTGGTCTCTTTATTCTGTGGAAGGATGGCTTTTCTTTTGGGATAGTTCATTATTCTAAGAATATAATACACTATTTAGTCAGAAATGACCCTTCAAAACTAGACTGTATTCTTTATCTTCTTTATGGATCTTATAAACCTCAGGAAAAGAAAAATCAATGGAGTTTCATTAGAGAGTTAGGATTAGAAGTTAACCAACCGTGAGTGTTGGTTGGAGATATTAATACTCCCTCTGTCTTTTACTAACAATCCTAATTGACAAAGTCAAAATATTAAGGGAATCGTACGATATGTCATGACTAACCTCTGACTAACCCTATTTAATGTTATATTATTACTAAAGTTAATAAACTGGGTAATATTATTATTATAGGAAATGCTTAAAGAAAATAAAAACCAAGATATTTTGGTTTTTTTATGGAATCCATATGAATAGGTAGAAGCTTTATTAGGAATTTTATAGTTGTCCATAAATATTTTTATTTAAAAAGGAAATGACGATTAATATGAAAGATATTGAATATATATTTTTCCTTATATATGGTGATATTATTTAAGATTTTGGATTGAATTTATATTAAAAATGATTTTATGATTATAAAAAATAAAGGATATATTTGATAGTCTAAGGGAAAAATATGTCTATAGACAGAGCGGACAAATAAAAAAGACATACCAAAATAGAATATTGGACAGATAAAAAAAGACAGAGGGAGTATCTTTTTAGATCCTTCAGACATAGTGGGTAGTAATGGTACTTTTAATTTTACATCACCTTCAGTCATTCAATGCATTAATGGTGTAGGATTAGTAGACTTAACCTACAATGGCAAACCATACACTTAGACACAAACATGGAACAGGTAGAATCAAGTCTAGGTTAGATATAACTATGGTGAATGATGATTGTTTCATAAATTTTCCAGACTTAGGCTGACTCATTTGACAAAGCTTGAATCAGACCATACTTATATTCTTGTTAATCTTTGTTCTTCTGATACTAACATGAGCAGGAATTGGAAGTTCTTTTCTTGTTGGCTGCAAGATTTTACATGCAAATGATCAAAGCTTGGAGTAACAATATTCAGGGTAGCTTAGCACACAATGTAAACCACAAGCTTCATATTGCGAGGAAAGCTCCGAGTATTTGGAACAAAAATACTTTTGGGAACTGAAAATACGAGGGTACCCAAATACACCACACTCTTTTATTAATCAATCAAGTCTATCAAAGATAAACCAATTCTAGTTGGATCCCAGTCTATCAAGGTTTGTGCACTAAATCCACAAGATATGAAAACTAATAAAAAAATCTTTTTCGTCTTCAAATCTTCTATTGCCTTCAAATACCTGCACAACAACACTTGAATCCTCTTGTGATCAATCACACACAGAACAGGGTCTTCTAACAATGGATTATCACAAGATGTCTTTAGATCCGAAGATGGTTCTAAATATTTCGTCGATACTTTGATCTAGTCTGAGTGAATCTTATATCAGAAGAAAAGATTCTCAAAAATAAATAAACTAGGTGCAATCAAAGTTTCAACAACTGTTAGTCAATTAAATCAATAATCGAAAACTAATAACAATTCAATTATCTAGTTTCTCACCAACGGTACTCGTAGAGCTTCTTGATCCCATAAAAGTCTTTGAACGAGCTATCATAAGATATTTCACCTAATTAGGATACATTCCTCTATGAATAGAGATGGCACCACTAGAAACAACAAGAAATGAAGTTTACCTGGCTCTTAGGATAGTTTGCAAGAAATGCAAACTCAAGTATTTATAGACCAAGGTTGTTTGGACAACAAGGAAATTCCAAAACCGAAAATATTCTCAAGATATGCAATAAAGTACCTAAATTCGGTTTTCCTATTACCAATAAATGTTAACCAATATTTCCGAAAGCTCTCATGGAAAAACTCCTATTATTAGCTCAGCACATTAACTAATAACATATTCCAGAGGATATGTTATAATTGCTGGTAGTATATTATGAAAATCATAATTAAATGCTTTTCACTTTTTTCGGACCAGAGATCACCTTGAGTATCAAGGAATATCTTTGAATAATAAATGATAGGAGTTATGTACATGTTCAAATATGTCGACATCAAGGAGTTTCTTAGCAAACCCTAATTCCAAGCTTCAAACAAAACTTACAGAGATATGTGAATATTGGAAACTCGGTTTTGCTTCTTGGGATTGGTTAAACCAACCTCACAATGTAAGTTGTGATCGGTTATACCATGTTTCCCAAACCAGGTTGTGACTGGTTACACCTTGCTTCCCAGAGGCAGCTTGTGATCGGTTACACCTTACTTCATGAGTTAGCTTGTGATCGGTTACACCTTACTTCCCAAAGGCAGCTTGTGATCGATTACAACTAACTTCCAATTCATCTTATGACCGGTTATACCTTGATTCCCAAATTAACTCATGGCCGGTTACAACTTGCATTCCAATATAGCGTGTGTTCGTTTACAACTAAATTTACAATGAATCTCATGACAGGTTGCAACAAACTATATAATATATGCTATGACCGATTATACCATAAATCTCAACAAGTTAAGATAAGTTCTACCAAAGTCATCTTTCATTGGTCATCCAAAATATATTAAAAGAATAACAAGACCAAACATGATTTCCTTTCGATTATGAAACAAGTTCATAAATGTACTTCCTTTAAACAAATGTTGTAAAACATTGTTTCCTAGGATGAAATCATTCCTATATAATGCACACATAATCAAATAACTATATACAATAGATTATGTCGATGTCGTACTTACGAAGTTCCAAAAGATAAGCGTTCATACTTCGTAATATGTTTTCCTTAATACTTTGATCATACTATAATGACCAAGTCACATCACTAGAGTATTATTTATAATATATATAGCCTCGCATGTTATGTTTTTGATATAGCACGACTTGAAAGATACGTTAGAAATGGAAACAAGATCAAGTTAATATTACTAACCTCAAGTGGAAGGATGATGTCGTTGTTGTAGTCGTTACTTCTTCACATTCTTCAGTTCATCGTATTAATACTTGTATGTCTCAACATTCCTAGACTTTATAGTCTAACCTAAACAAAGTTGACTCTAGTATTTAATCAAGCGACTCTAGATGAGTTTTGATACTAAAATATGACAACCAAACTTGACATACCAACGCTTGGTGAGTTCGACCGAGTTATGCTCTAACAGGAATATTGACACCAATATCAAGATGTTATACAAAATTGGATACCTTACACCAGACGGCTAGTTCTCAAGACAACACTACTAGCATTTTAGAGGTTGAAGCTGAAATTCATAAGTGGAAAGATATAAAAAAGGAATTATGGCAACAAAAGAATAAAGACAACTTCTTTCAAGATGCAAACAACAAACCAAATTACACCATGCTAATGCCAACAGAAGGAGATCAAGGATCAGAATAGATGCCTTGCAGGACAAGCAGGGATATTGGTGCTCAGATCAAGAATCTCTTTCTACTCTTCTAACAAATCATTTTAAGGAGATCGATATAACTTCAAACCCAATCACCAATGTAAATTTTATTAGTCATGTCCAAATTATTATTACTCCCCAAGATAATGATAAATTGATTGCCATTCCTTCTAAAATAGAGATATTAGATACCCTTAAGAGCATGGACCCTTGGAAGGCATCACGACCCGATGGATTTCCCCGGGCTTTTTATTAACCCAATGGGATGTAGTGAAAGATTATATAGTCAGCATGGTTCAGGATTTCTTCAAAAGTGGGTTTATCAACAACAAGATTAGTCAAACTAGACTAATGTTGGTTCCTAAACTAAAAACGCCAAGATCTCCATCCGACTACATGCTGATTGTGTTATGAAATACCTCATACAAGTTGATCTACACACTCCTTGTAAGAAGAATGAAGACTCTATTAGACAAAGTCATCTCGCCACTTCAATCTGCTTATGTACCAGGGAGACTCATATCAGACAATATCTTCCTTGCACATGAAATTATCGACACACTAAAAGAAACAAAAATGGAGATAGTTTCTTAGCTTTAAACCTAGAATTGTCGAAAGGATTTAATAGGCTAGAATGGAGTTTTATCATTGATGTGATGAAGAATATGGGTTTTGAGGAGAAGTTTGGTGGTCTTATTCTTCAGTGTATTTCAACCACTGAAATTTCAGTTTTACTCAATGGCTCCCCTTGATATTCTCTTTCACCATAGGGATATCCCGGAATAAGGCCTCCAATGTTACTCACAAATCACGCCCAAGACATTAGAATTTATCCAATGGAATGTATGTGAATATAAATGTGATATGGCACAACAGAAACGATTTGTAATAAACCGACACGCGGAGAATACACTCCGGTAAATAGGGCCCAAAAGAGATAAAGCAACTTCAATCCAGGAGCAAAGTGACGAATAACGATCAATGATGATCAATCTCTCAAAGAGAATCAAACAAATTTTTAACCAAATGGTATTTTCATTAAACGAGCTAATCCAAGCTAAACTACAATGAAAATGAAATAAACTATTTATAGCCTCAAACTTAAAACCTAAGAATCTAGAATATTCCTAAACTAGCCTAGGAGAATACATTATTCTCGTAAAACAGGATAAATCAAATAAAGCAACTAATTATCCTAATAAATATCATACCATAACTAACGAATATCCAAGATATTAGCAATATCTTAAAATACATGTGAAACCAAAGGATATGTCCCATATCAGGCTCCCCTACTGTGACGAAACTCGTCTCGAGTTTATACTGAAAATGGCAAGTCGAAGAAAGAACTTTGGCACTCCCACTAATGGCACACGTCGATCTTGAATCATGCATCAGAATCACTAACTGTTTAGAAAATATTATCGACTTTACATTCTTCATTCTATGTATGTAAAAACCCGCCACACAATGTCGTTTTATCCAAGCGTTGCAATGAAGAAGCTCCCACGACATCTTCCAAGCATTGTCCCTTCGGTGTCCATAAGAGTTGGAAGTAACATCACAAATCATGGTGAATGCGTACGAGTCTTCATAAGTGCTGCTTACGGGAACTACCACCACAACTATATCCAACTGGGAATGACTAACCTTAAGCACCTCATTTCCTCCAGTCACTTTATGAATTCCCTGGACATCATTACTAATGTTCTGCTCAACTTCACCAAGGTTGTTTTTGAACTCAGCCTCACCATCTGTGTAAAGTGCACTTTTAAAAGCCATCTCTTTCGGTGAAGATGACATTGATTAATTTTTTTTAGACATCCTAGTAAGCTTTTGCTTAACTAAAGTTAATTCTAATACCATTTTTAGCTTTAATAAAATCTTAAATTACCAAAAATAAAATTTACACCTAATTAAAGATGATCACAAACTACACCATTGAAGATGAGTTATTTTTTTCCCCTAAACATAAGATCAAGGACTATGGATGTTGAGAGTCTCTTTTAAAATGAAAGACTTGGTCAAATTAGGTCCTACTATGGGTAGAGAGAAACCCCCTTTCACCAAAAACTTAACCACCCGCTCTTTTATTCGAACGAGTGATTGAAAGTCTTCTCTATATGGCTAACAATTTACGGTGCACAATAATATTGGAAAAACGGCCCTTAGTTTGTCGTGTAAAGTTGAAAGGAAAACAAACGGCTGTTGATTTGTGGCCAAATATTGCTTTATCCAATAACATCATGCCAGCTGTATAATTGCAAGGCTAAATTGCTTATGTTGCTTCTTTTTTTTTCTTTCTCTCAAACGGATATTTGTTTACCGTATAGACTATGAGTTCTCTATCGCATGGTCAGATTTGTACTCTTTCACTTAGACTCTTCTTCACTTTGATAGGGATAGACTCCACCCATAGCCCTTGCTCTAGTAAAAAATTGGAATGAGAGTGTGTTTTTTGTGTTGCCACCTAGAAAACACACATAACAACCATTGGAGAAGCTCTTATACGATGTGTGATTTGGTAGATATTCTTATTTTGCGGATTGGAACTAAGAGCCTCTCCAATGGAGTGTGTGTGAAGAAAAAAGTCATAATCCGCGTAGGATTCACAACCATATTTATAAAAAAATCATCTCCAACAGATTGTGAAGATGATGTGGCAAAAAAAAGTTAGACATCCTCTAAGAGCAAGTCTTATGGTGGAATCCATCCATCTTCCATCTTCCACGCCACCTCAGCACTTGGAACTGTGGATGGAAGCGCAAGTGTAATGGTGGAATAGTAGAAACGCTATTAAGAATGGCGTAAAACGCCAATCTTAATGGAGCTAAATCTACAGTAAAAAAACGTCAATCTTAATGGAGCTAAATCTACAGTAAAAACACCAATCTTAATGGAGCTTTTTTCTCAGCCGTTAGATTCTCAACAACTCAGTTTAAATCTACGGATAAAAAAAAAGCCATTCTTAATGGCATAAAACGCTATTCTTATTGGCGTTTTACGCCATTATTATTGGCGTTTTATGCTATTCTTATTAGCGTTTTTGATGGATTCCACGCAACGTTCCACCAAACCATGGAACCTTGCTTGGATTTTGTGTAGAAAACACCAACTTGGAAGCCACTAGACTTGACATTTCATGAATTTTCCACACTTGGAATAAGATAGATACCACCATAAGACTTGCTCTAAGTGAACCTCTAGTTTTAGACATTTCATTAGAGGATGTCTTCCCATCCTAGTCACACACCTTTATTAATAAAAATCATTGAAAATAAAAAATGGAAACAATTTTAACCAATTATATGACTACAAATAAGTAAAAAAATAATAAAAAACTCTACGGGTTGGAAATAAAAAATTATTTTTCCTAATATTTAGGATTTTATACTCAAAAGATGTCTTAAAGTGATGTCACATACGAAACATTCACATTAACCATTTGAGAAGCCCTAGGAAATTTGATGGGAGCAATCGGAGCCGCCCTGGTAGGACGACACATCAAAAATCTTGCAGAAATTAAAAAACAAAATATTATACGTAATTGCTTAGATAATGTATGCCTTGGGCTCTAATTCAGGATTTCCCTTCTTCTGACCGTAATGTAATTATATCTATTGATTCGGTGGGTCCTAGCGACTGAGCAGAATACAACGTGGCTAACAAAAGAGACATGAATATTCCAGGTTCATGCTGCTCCACGTGGATACAAAATTTTAAAAAAATCGGATAAAAACATACAATATGATGGTCAAACAGACTCGTGCTACGAAAGTTACTTCGTTTGGCTAATTAAGTATCATTTGACCGTACCTAAACAAGAGTGATAATGACTCACGTTATCTCTCTTTCACAAAAACACTTTTTAGATTCCTACTTTGCATTAAAGTTCGAAAAACGGTTGTTTTTTCCTACTTTGCATCAAGAAAACAACGTTAAAATGGTCACTGCCTGCTAATTTAGAAAATAGTCGATCTAAATTAGCGATTACACTTGCAGGTGTAGTGCAGAACATTGCGATACAAACAAAACAAAAAATATGAGAAGTCTTACATAAAAAAGAGCAACTCTTTATTTTTCAACTACCTAGGTGAAAGTTTTAGGTTCGTAATTTGTGTGATCATTATAATTTTTAGACTAAGTAAAAAAATTATATCGAGTTGGCCCTAGTTAATGAGTCGACTGCGTGTTTTACTCTCATTCTAAGAGCAAGGACTATATAATGAGTATTAAGAACACTTACTCATGTTCAAATTGACTGAGCGGCTAGGTGAAAGAGTAATTTCTGGATCGTGGGAGAGCCATTGTGAGAGACTAAGAGGCCGATGTTCAGGCGCTTGAACAATTTCTTACCCATGCGACTAAACATCAACAATTCAATTAGGTTTTTATTCTTTTTTTTTTTTTTGGCCAATCAACAAATCTCAATTCATTCAAATCAAAATAGTGATAACATGTTCGCTTACAAGATTAACAAAAACATAAAAAAAATATCAAGATAATCAAAACCCTAATACAAATAAGGATATCAACTACAAGTAGATCGCGAAGAGAAAGAGCGATAAACCGCAGAGATACCCAATTTTTGATTATGTAGAAGGGAAAGATGATGGTATAATCCGGAAATAATTTCGACCATTTGATTTTATTTTATTCTTCTATGATAAGATATGCTCCTGAAAGGAGAGAGTGTTGAATCGAGAGAAGCAAGCCACGAACCAGCCATCAAAGATTGAAGAACTCGCCCCACAACGACGAAGAAAAATCGTCCCAAAACGGCGAAGAAACATGTCGAAAGACACAAGAAATGATGTATATACATCTTATTCGATAACTATTACCTAAAACTAGAAAATAAAAAGAAATTCTTGCTCGGATATGGTCTAAAAAGACCAAACTGAGCAAGAAAAATGAAATAACTCTTGGGTTTTTTTTTTTTTGAGAAGGGAGGAGAAAAGGAAGAAGAAAGAGATTATTCGTTTAATAATTAGTCAAATAGTTTTATACCAATAAAAAACTAAGGAAAAGCTCGAGAAACATATGATTAGCTGCTCAAGACAAATTCCCCCCCAAAATGACTGATCATCGGCCTCTTAGTTTCCACTATGACACGCTCCTTCATATGAACGAGTGTATATGAAAGAGCTTGGGTGAATGAATGAGTGTTCATATTCCATAGTACATATAATTCCCTTTTTTTTTTTTTTTTTTATCAAGCTCATTTGACTTGAATTAGTGTTCACTCATTCCACGGCCCTTTGACTCGAATGAGTGTTCACATTCCATGATAACACATAATTTGGTCTTATTTTTTTTATCAAACTCCTTTGACCTGAATAAGTGTTCTCTCGTTCCATATGTTAGAAAATATGGGTATAAAATAAAGGATGGAAACACTAAAAGAAATTATTGTACTCAAAAGCTTTCAAGGCTCGGGTGATTTCTTTTAGACGATTATTTCTACCCTCCTAATATAAATTGTCGATTGCAACAGGTATGCGAAATAATGCCTTCAGGATATAATGAAAGCCCTACAACAGGAAATTAGATTCAAGGTTTGCACCCCTTGACCCAACCAAGAACACATGAGAGAGATTTCTGATGATGCTTTAGATGGAGAGAAATCAGGTTGAATTCATTCTCAAGAATGGGAGAATTCCTTCACTACTTATAGGGTTATTCATGCCTATTGGAGATGCCTCTTCACTTCCAAAAGACACATAAGGTGTCTGTTGGGAATGATTGTGTCCTTTATGAACCATCACACCTATTAGAGGTGTCCCTTCATCTCCAACTAACATCCATTGTGTTTATCCAACACAGAACACTTCCCCATCATAATGACAAACCAAAAACGAAAACAGTTTTATTTTCTAAGTTATTAAAAATATCCAACACCATAGTCATTGCTCTGGAAAAAAAAATGCATATTTTTTCGTAGATTTCTACTAGAATAGTTGTTAGAAATAGACCAAATCACTCTTAGATTTGTTTATTTTTATTGTAGAAGGAAATGATGTCGCTAGACAATTTTCTCGGATTTGTTTTCATTTCTTCATTCTAATTTCTTGTTACAAAACGGTAAAGCTACAAATTTCCTTCTAGCATGTTACTAACGTACACAATTAATTGTTATTTGTAGTAGTCATGCGCACAGTTACATATCTATTTCCTAACATTTATGAAGAAATAAAATTATACGTAAAAGGGGTAAACACATATTTACAAGAGAATTTTCAAAGAACGGAATACAGACCCAAGCTCAAGTTTACACTTATCTTGCACAGTCTTTTCAATTTAACGCTTTTCTCCCAATTGAATATATTTGCGTTGCTACGTAGCCGTCTTTATTGTACGTTCCAAAAAATAAATAAATCTGGAAATAACGATGGATTTCATACAAAAATGTCAAAAAAAACCTATGGAATCCACCACAACACCATCTCATTTGTTGCATGAATTGATGTTTGTAACAGCTAGTTGACAATAATACCTATGTGGACACTAGGTGTTCAAGGAGTAAACTTTTTATCTTGAACGTTGTGGAAACTAAAATTTAAACTCCTATCACCCGTTAGATTACTGAAATCACCCAATCAAATATCAAATGTTAATTACAATATCTCAAAATTATAAAGTATCAGATTTCTTCAATATATTTTAATTTAATCCAGCAATAAGAACGCCTTCATCCTCCACCCGCTCAATTGACCGAATACCTATTCAATCTCATAATGTAGAAGCTTTTTTCTTAATCTGCTGATTATATATTATTAGGATGAGTGACATGAGAATTTGATTTACTTTAGTATTGTTAAAAAATAGATTTCTATAATTATTATTTATTTTTTAGAAAAGTAAGCATCATAAAGATTTTTGATGGGTTGTAATAGTTAATGATGTATAAAACCATAATTTTGCAGAAAATCTGCTCATTACCCTTCTTCTCCCTCTTCTCTTCTCTCTCCTTCTCTCCAAACCTTAGAAAAACACCTCTTCATCTTTTCCTTCTTTGCTCAGATCTAGTCCTCTAGGGACCGGATCTGAGCAAAGATTTCTTGTTTTAGTAGTTAGTCGTGATTTAGAAGTTGATTAATAAATTTTTTCGCTATTCGAGCGATTATTTCTTCGCTATTAGAGCGATTTTTTTCTCGCTATTAGGGCGATTCTATTTGCACTTTCATAGTGTTTCTTTCCTTAGATTTGTTCGTGATTCGTTATCTTGGATACAAGTACATCGGCGATTCAACGTGGTCAAGATCAAGTTCTTCATCGAAAAAATAGATCTTGGTTTTCCGGGTTACTCGCTATTCATGAAGAATATTTGGGCAAATTACTCCTCTCTCATAGGAGCATCTCTTTTCAAAGAAGAAAACATATCAAAATGGTCGAATTATAATTTCGAATACCATTCCTTCTCCAATCTCTATGTACAAGAATTGGGTGTTGTCGTTGTTGTAGATCGCTCTTCTCTTTGTGATTTATTTTATCGTTGCATCTTACTTGTATTTGTTTATTTGTTTTTGATGTACTTGTCTTTCTTGAAAACCATCATGTAAACATTTCTTTTATGGAATGAAATATCATGGTTTGTTGATCAGAAAAAAAAAACCATAATTTTGCAAGATTGATTTTACCGACGGAAGCTAGGTAGTTTTGTTGCGAGGAAGAAGCAAATTTTAAAATTTTTGAGCAAATCAGATTTTCTAACCGAGCGGTAAATTCCTTCCAAGGCTATAAATACTGGCGAGAGACCGATGGAGAACTAGTACCGCGAGGGAAAGATGAAAAGGACTTTGAAAAGAGAATCAAAGAGTGCTTGAAATTGTCGGGAGGGAAGCGGATGGGGGCCGACGATGTGCCCGGGTCGGATGCGGAACGATGATGAGCCGGTCCGCCGATCGACTCGGGGTGCAGACCGACGCGGATTGAGACGGCGTCCCAAGCCCGGGCTGTAGTCATGCCCGCGGAGACGTCGTCGCCTCAATCGTGGTGGGCAGCACGCGCCTCACGGCGTGCCTTTGGCAACAGCGTGCTCCCGGCGTCGTCCTGTGGGTTCCCCATTCGGTACTTAATACCAATTATGCAAACGTGGATGACAAATGGAAAAAAAAATCTTTGCCAAATAGTTTTGCTACGTGGGATTTATGGTCATTTAGCTGTTAGCCAGCTGTTCAAATAGCAACTTCGTCATTAGGCCGACCGCCCGTAGGGCCCGTAGGGAGGGAGTCTTTTTTATGACCACTTTTTTGTTAAATGAAGAGTAACGTAAATGTTCAATTTCATAAAAAGATTGAGAAAGAATATTCCTTGCAGATTCCCGTCACATTTTCACTAGACAAGATTATCCCTCTCTTTTAGTCCAATTACTATAACTTTTTAAGCGTCATAGTTTTCAGGGGTATAATTGGAAAGCAAATTAGAATATAACATATCTAAAAATACGTGTCTTGAAATGTTATAAATTTTATCTCGTTGGAAAGCTTTTAAAGAAATCTACGCAATGAGTACAAATAACAATATCAAATTTAGAGTTTTTACGAAAAATTCGGAGGTGTTTATCCTTTTAGGCACAATATTTTGGAAACAAATGCATATATATTACGCAAACCACCACTAAGGATGCATAATATCCATATTTTGGTTCATGCATCAACTAATTTTTCGTTGCAACTAATAAAACGACGTGTTCCCTCCGTTTCAGGAAAATTGATATTTCCATTGTAGACACAATTTTCGAAAACTAATTGCACATTAATTATACAAAATTTAGTTTTGCGCCAATTTTTTCGGCCGGCCGTCCCACCGTGGCAGCGGTCATCTAGTATAAGGATGTGGTGCTGAGGAGTTCATCGTACATTACAAAAAAAAAAAAAAAAAAATGGAAACGGGTTTCATACAAAAATGTCAAAAAAAAAAAAAAACATGGAATCCACCACCATAAAACCATCTCATACGAGGTTCCGGTGTTGAGGAGTTTAAATTGACGGTGAGTAAGCAATTTTACGCGCATTGTTGGACTGGGCTGTGGTTGGTGGTTCGCATGTCTTTTTTTTTGGGATTTTTGATAAAGTACCCCTCTCCACTTACCCCCACAAAAATAATGCCCCCGACATTTTAAATTTTTCTAAAGTGTCCCTCTGTTTGGTTTTCCGTCTTGGATCAGTCAAGACTAGTTTACCCGGTCAAAATGGTATAGAAACTTACACTAAAGCCCATACCTAAACAGAGTATAAAAAAAAGTTGCAGGAATTTCGGGTCGAACTCGGTTGATCGCGGGTGTAGAAGAGGAAGTAACAGGTCGGTAAAATCCGTATCGGATCCATTAGCCTAGAAGAAGTTTCCGCCCATCTTAATGCTCTCCCACCGTTTCACTTCCTTGAGTTTGGTTACCAACTCGTGTATCAGCCGAGTCACACTCTCTTCTCAAATCTCAATCAACTAAACTATGTATCATGAGTGGATCTGTAGATGACTGTGATGATGATCCATTGATTTTGTTCCATGAATGTACCAATTACTACTATGCAATTATTCTTTTCTTCTAATCATTAGTGCTGGGTTCCTTTACTACTACCCAAAATTTTAAATTCTTCATCCTATCAATCGAATTAGATAAGTTTCCTCAGCTAATGCTTTTAAGTTTAACTGTTCTGCTACTATAAACAAAATGAGATAGAGAGGAGGCGGACTTAGAGGAGATTAGTGGACTAGGTTACTCATGACTCATGTTTTGTACTCCACTTCCATGTGCAATTTTGTTTACACGTATGCGTCATGCATACATTTTTAGGACACGTCGAGGGAAAAATAGATAGCCCATCGGGACGAATGTTTGATACCGTACTAAACTCGACGGATAAAAGTTGTGAAAATGTTGTACAGGTGTAATCGGAAAAAATAGTATCGATAAAAGAAGAAGAAATAAAAAAGAAAAAAATGTTCTACCGTTGAAACTAGGGAAAGAATAAGAATTGAACGACAACTGCACTTGGAAATGTGAATATTTTGTCGGCCTCCCCACTGCTTAGCAGTCATCTAGTTCTATTAAATTGATTTAATTCGAGATATGGGTTTGCGTTAATTTATGTTGGGAATTTTTTGGAAACTCTAAATTTTGCATTACTGTTTGTTGACTAGCAGACATGGATGAAGAGAAGAAGATATGAAGTTTTGTTGTTGCAGGTTACGAGATTTTGCTGGTTATATTGCGGTGAAGGCATGAGTGAAAATGGTTTTGATTTTCACAGGATGGTATAAGAATGGCATTGCATGGTCTGGTCACCTGTGAGTAATTACAATTGAGGCTGATACACAAACTGCTACTGTTTGGGTTATCTTTTTCTAGACCTAGAATTGATATGGAATTTGATGATATTGATAAATGGAAAATGTGGATGATTCAGGGGAAAGGCGTGACAGTTTGAGTAATATGAAGAGAAAAGCAAGAATTTGAATTCATATCAAGCTAGAGGAAAGAGATTTAATTTGTTTGGGCGTTGGCTTGATTCTATGATCGTCACTTTGATTACTTGAAACATATCTTTTTGTTGATTTGCTTGATTGATTACTTATATAAATGTTTTCTTATTCAATTTCAAAGGACTATTGAAAATGGATGATTTTTGCATATACTCTTTTAAGTTTTTTTGTTTACAGTAAATGGTGGAAATGAAATCTCAGATCCACCGGTAAAGTGGTAATGTCTTTGTCTTCTCTCTATCGTATCTCAAGGAGGGTTCAATTAAAAATACTTAAAACGATTTAGGGGTGTTTCGAATCGCTGATTCAAGTAGAATCGTGTTACTACTCAGTTAGAAGGGCTTTTAAGACATTTTGCTGTCGCCACCTAAGCGTTAACGGCTTATAACGGCCATTTACCGTTTTATTAAAAAAACGGTCAAGGCAAGGGTATTTTAACAAATATTTAGAAAATATGAGCATTTTTTTTAGTGTAAAGTGAAGTGTAGGGGTACTTTATCAAAAAACCTTTTTTTTTTTTTTTTAAGCATGACGCTAATCAGCATGCTAGACTGTATTCAGAACCCACTTTATCTTTTGAGTGAACAAAACCCTAAGCAGAGACAAGCTGAGAGTGTCAGCTAAAAAGAGAAAGTGCCAAACGGGTATGGTATAAATTAAAAAAGATAGGGCGACCATTAACAAGATTTACTTTTCATCTGTTTCCACTTCTCCTCCCAAGTTGCTTGGAAACTCTTTAAGGGTTGAAGGGGGCTCTGGTTTTTATTTCAGAGCCGCCTCTCTGTTGTTTTCTTCTTCACTCACCATTTCTTATTTATTATCTCTACATCATCACAGCAGATAGATTCATCACCGGCACACCAGCTGATTCAAAAGGTTTTCCCTTTATTTTTATCTCTCTCTGTAAATAATCAGATTGAAGTTTAGTTTTTATTCGTAAAGAGAAGGATTATTCATTAATTTGTTTGCAGTTTATAATAAAGTAAACACATTTGAAGATGGGTTTTGATTTTTAGTGTGTGGGATTTTTTGATTTGTACTGTAATATGCAGAAGTGATATATATATATATATATAGGTCCTGTAAGTTATTGGATTGGGGGTATTTTGTAGAAAAATTAGTTCTTTTCTTTTAGCTTAGACGGCATTAAAACTAGATTTGGGATGTAATTTGGTGTATTTAGCCTAGACAGTGATTACTGATTAAAGGGGTAAACTTTTACTCCGAGAAAATGATATAGGAAGGACTTGCATTTGGAAGATTCATTAAACATAATGGGAGCGTGCGACTTGGTGTACAGAGTTTCTGTTGCTGAGATGTTGAATAGTTAAAAGATTAGAATTGGACAATAACTTATAGAATGCTTGATTTGGTTTTGGGGTCTGCATACAATGCTTGAAACATCATTGACGAATTGCACATTGATTGTATTGTGTTTGAGGAAGATGATTTTAACAAGTTATATACCCCCATAGATGATTGGCGATAAAAACAGGGGAAATAAACTGGGTTGAGGGTCTTTGTGGATCATATCCTTTATGTTTTTGTTCTTACCAGTACCACTACAGATCATAAGAACTTCTGTGGAGCTTTGTAATATTGCTTTACTGTTTTGGATATATCCATTTGATTTTTCTGGAAAGTCTCACCTACTTTTGATTTGGAAGCTTTTCTATCATAAACAAGTTATTTGACTTAGAGTAGTAGAAAATGAGGGCAATCGGAAATCTGTTCCTTGATGGATGAAAGGTTTGTACCTGGTGCTTTTTGGATCCTTTCTTTTCATGAGGGGGTGATATGGTTGGATTTACTGTTTTTGGAACTTTTTTTGAGTTGTTCAATAAAGTGTGGCATACTTATTGATATGGTCATATTGCTTCAGTTTCCTTGCTCATTATATACTTTCAGTCCGTAATTTTGCATTATGAGTTATCAGGTGTTCTTTTTTATGTTTGCTTGGCTTGAGCTATTTGGCTTTGTTTATATAACCATTTGTTATTTCTGATGTGCCAGGTATCTTGCTGTTCTGAATATTGAAGCCCTCATATGGTAACTACCAACTCCAGTGAGATACCAGTCACCGTATCTATAATTCTACGGAGGAGGTCAAACCCATGGGTAGCTTAGAAAACGGTAGTTGTTGCCAGATTTCTGCTATATGAGTGGCTTTATTTCAGAATAGAGAACAGTTAGGTTACCTGCTTGGAAGAAAGAAAACGAAGGGTAATGTTGACCCGCTAAGATGGAGCTGAAGATACTTATTCGCTGAGATTCTATCCCCATTCTTCTATAGTTTTCAGTTTGTCCACAGTTTTGGACGGTAGAGTTTGGCATCACATTTTTTATGCAAATAATGTTAAGGAGTAAGCAGATCGGTCCCCTTACCCAGTGTGCTAGGTCATTCTTTGTTAGTGGTACTCGAGGTGGAGCAGACGGAAGTCCTTGTCCTTACCCCGAAGATGAAACTTATGCTCCGAGGAAGCAGCTCAGAAATAATGGAGTTTTTCTTCCACATAAGGATTCCACCTTAGGTTCCAGATCTTCAGTCAGTGATGGAGCTACACTTTCTGGAGATGCAATTGGAGCAATTGGCCATAAGACCGAGAATGGTGCTAAGCCAGCTGCCGCACATGTTATATCTGTTGCGAGCCCTTCGCTGAGATTGGGTTCTGGGAGTTCTGTAGTGAATGATGTATGTGTTATTCAGAAAGATCACATTCCTTCAACTGCTCATGTTTCAGATCAGTTTGTCAAAGCTGGCATTGCTGCAGTTAGCCTTTTATCCGACCTGGTAAATTACAAGCTTCCTGTATCAGATGGGAAAGAGGTACTTCACAACAACACAAACTGCATGCTTGATCCTTCAAGGCCGATCTCCAGCATAAGGCCATCCAACATAAAACCAGTGAAAAGAGAGAGTTTCGTCACTGTTGATAGAAAACCAACTGTAGTGGAGATAGGACGTGGTACAACATCCAATGTTCGTTCCGACGTTCCAAAAGTTAAATCAGAAAAGTTTGCTTCAGTGAAGACTACAAGTACAAACCATAGTTCAAGTAAGGGTATCCAGAATAATTCAGTTAATAATCCGAACGTACCTTCTGGTACTAGATATCGTCAGAGGCAATACGTGCAACAGAAATCTAAACTTACTTCATCCCGTGCTGTTTCTAATTCTAAGTCTGGACAAGCTTCAGAACCCAAATCTGCAGGAAATACTTCTGAAAGCGTTAGATCAGGTTCGGATAATGTTCAGAAGCCTTCAGTGCATGCTAGGACGCCAACAGGTTTTACCCCATTGGCTAGGCATAATGTGAACACCAGACATGCTGTAGAGCGTGTTTCTAACATTTTACAGCAGTGCAAGTGGGGACCGTCTGCAGAAGAGGCATTAGAGAAACTCAACTGTTCGTTGGATCCTTATCAAGCCAATCAGGTCCTTAAACAGCTACAAGATCATTCAATTGCTATAGGGTTTTTCAACTGGTTGAAAAGTCGTCCTGGATTTAAACATGATGGGCATACTTACACCACAATGGTTGGCATACTTGGACGTGCTAGAAAATTTGCTTACATAAACCGATTACTTGATGAAATGGCCAGAGATGGGTGCTTACCAAATGTGGTAACTTATAATCGTCTGATTCATAGCTATGGTCGTGCAAATTACTTGAATGAAGCATTAAATGTTTTTCATCAGATGCAAGAAGTGGGCTGTGAACCAGATCGAGTTACCTACTGTACGCTTATCGACATCCACGCGAAAGCAGGTTATCTAGATGTTGCAATGGACTTGTACGAGAGAATGCAGTTGGCAGGTCTCTCACCTGATACGTTTACGTATAGTGTTATTATCAACTGTCTTGGGAAAGGTGGGCACTTGACTGCTGCTTACAAGCTCTTTTGCGAGATGGTTTCTCAAGGTTGTGTTCCCAACCTGGTCACATACAATATCATGATTGCTCTTCAAGCCAAGGCAAGAAACTACCCATGTGCATTAAAGATTTACCGGGACATGCAAACTGCTGGATTCCAACCTGACAAAGTTACATACAGTATTGTCATGGAGGTACTTGGGGTATGTGGATATCTGGATGAAGCAGAAGCTGTATTTTCAGAAATGAAGCAGCACAATTGGATTCCTGATGAACCTGTTTACGGTATTTTAGTTGATATGTGGGGTAAGGCTGGACATGTTGATAAAGCTAGAGAATGGTTTCAAGCAATGCTCAATGCAGGCCTCCGTCCTAATGTCCCTACATGCAACTCCTTACTCAGTGCTTTTCTCCGAATGCATCGGTTAGCTGATGCCTATGATCTGCTCCAAAGTATGTTGAGATTTGGTCTGCACCCAAGTCTTCAGACCTATACGCTGCTCCTCAGCTGCTCTACTGATACAACATTTCGTATTGACATGGGTTTTTGCTGGAAACTCATGGCAGTTACTGGCCATCCTGCCCATGCATTTCTTGTATCAATGCCATCTTCAGGACTCGATGGTGGACTGAATGTGCGGCAACATGCAAGCAACTTCTTCGACTTGATGCACAGCGAGGATAGAGAGAGTAAAAGAGGGCTTGTTGATGCGGTGGTAGATTTCCTTCATAAGTCAGGTCTTAGGGAAGAGGCAGGATCAGTTTGGGAGGTAGCGGCATTGAAAAATGTGTACCCAGATGCAGTTCGAGAGAAGAGCTCCTGCTACTGGCTTATAAACCTTCATGTCATGTCCAATGGAACTGCAATTACAGCATTGTCAAGGACTCTTGCTTGGTTTCGTAAGAAGATGATTGCATCAGGTATTGGACCAAGCAGAATTGATATTGTTACAGGCTGGGGCCGGCGTAGTAGAGTCACTGGATCTTCTTTGGTCAGAGAGTCCATTCATGAGTTGCTGGATATGTTTCAGTTTCCATTTTTACCCGAAAATGGTAACTCAGGATGTTTTGTAGGCAGCGGAGATTCTCTCAACCGATGGTTATACCAACCCTGTGTTGAGCGAATGCACTTACTTTAGCCGGTATTTTTCTTCCGGTTCGTGCCATTTTGCAGTTCGACATGAACACGGGGATGTATCGGGTGTTGTTCATTTTTGTTAGTTTGTATTTAAATAATTAGGTTATTTATTTCATTTGATAAATTAGATTATGAGCTGGTATGATGATGCCCATCTTGCCGTGTATTCATTTGAAAACGTTCGTATGTAAGCGGCTCTTGTACAAATGAGGGATAGTCACGTTCATTGGCGAGTTTTATCTTGGTTAATTTTGAAGTTTTTCTGAATTTGTGCCAAGTGTAAGTTGCAAAAGTTTGCGTGTTCATATCGCAAGTTACAAACAAAAATAATGAACATATCCCTCAAGTTAAATAGCCGAAAAATCCAAGCCAATTCCGACCAATTGGTCGCTGCAGCACATTTCCGAAGTCATTACAAAAATTATATCCAACAGACAAAAAAAAATAAAATCCCTTTTCCGGTCTGCTTTTATAAAGAAGAATTAATTGGGGATATGGGAATTAATTGGGGGATATAGCTACGAGACAAAATAGGTGTCCCAATAGCAATTCTGGGTGACCCCCTATGTAATTTTTTTTTAATTCCTAATCTAGCCCCCACTAATTAAGATTAGTGATTAAGTATAATTAGTAAAATGTTAAGTATTTGAGGGATAAATTAGTGTGTATTTTTATTTGTGTTTGGGTGAGAGTAGAAGGAGGGAAAAAAATATTTGAGAGGAATTTCTTTTTTTGAAAATGGGAAGATGATTGTGATGAGAGAATTATTGATAATAAGAGGTTGAAAAATTGATTTTTTTTCTTTGAATCCACCATTGTTGCAGCTGAAAAAGCTTGGTGCCGGCATGGTATTCAACCAAAAACTCATGCCGGCAATTGTTGGAAATGTTCATAAATTGTTTGCCACTATTTTCCTGGTTTTGATCTTCCGAATGTTGATTTTTTTCTGGTTTTAAACAGGTACCGGCATGGTAATAGTTTTTTTTTCGTCGTCAGATTTTGTTCCGCATAGTATTTTGCTTAAATACCTATGCCGGAACGTAATGAAAAGTATCGAATGTTGATTTTTTTTTTCACTTGACTACCAGGCATTGATAGGAAATTATCGGGCATCGCATCGTGTTCAAGATATGGTCTTCATCAATTCCGGCATGGTATTCCTCACTTCCATTTTGAATTTTTTCGGCTTTAAAAAGCTTGGTCTTAAAGCATGGTCAGTTGATATGAAGACCATGCGGTATTGTTTTTCGCATAGGAAATAAATATGAAAACTATCTTGGGAAAAATACTGGCATGGTCTTCATATCAATCGACCATCTTAGGTACCAAGCTTTTTAAAGCCAGGAAAAATTCAAAATGGAAGTGACGAAGACCATGGAATTGATAAAGACCATATCCGGAACCCGTGACGGCATGGTCTTCATCAATTCCGGCATGGTCATCATCACTTTCAAAGATGATCTTCATCACTTCCGAATAAAAAAAAAATTCGTTTCCAAAGTGAGGTGAAGAGAATTTGATATAGAGTGGGGAGAGTTTAGAATTTGAAAGGGAATGGAGAATATTTGGGTTTCAAAACACTACCCCTAAATAAGATTAATAAGAAGTGGAGATGGAAATGAGGGATATGATTTAGATTTTTGATTTTAATTTTTTAATTTTTATTTTGAGGGAAGAAGTGGAGATGGAAATGGGGGATATGATTTTGTTTTTTGATTTTAAGTTTTTATTTTAATTTTGAGGGAAGGGTATTTTAGTATATTCATAACCAAAAGTCACCCCTTAGCACACACCATGGGTTGGGGGAAGTAATTCATATCCCCCAATTAATTCCCATATCCCCCAATTAATTCTTCTTTATAAATTGTTGCTCATGAAATAATTCACTCTTTTATTTAAATAGAAAAAAGCTAGATTAGTAAGTATAAGAACTAAAATAGATATGTCCAAAGCTTTAGATAAGGTAAACTAGAATTTCTTACTGAAGGTTCAGAAACATTTGTTTTTTCAAAAGATGTTTGTGACCTAATAGAACAATGTATATCTACTACCTCTATTTATGTTCTGCTAAATGGTACTCCAGGTAACTCCTGTATACCAGCTAGAGGACACAAGGAGACCCCCTCTTCCCTTATCTTTTCATTATATGTATGAAGATTTTTTCTAGACTTCTTCTTTCTCAAGAACAAAACAAACTTCTTCATGGTGTTAAATTTAAACCAAAGAATGAGCCCATACCTCACTCATTCTTTGCTAAAGATTATCTTCTATTTGTTAAGGCAGACCTAGTGGAATGTAAAAATCTTTTACAAACAATAGATTTATTCAGTAAGGCTTCTGGACAACTAATAAACTTTGATAATTTTGGGGTCTTCTTTAGTAAACAAAACACCAAAGAATGATGTCCAAATCCTTAAAGATAAAACACATAAACCTTAAATATCCTTATTTAGGAGCCCCACTCTCTATGAATTAATCAAAAGTAAAAACCTTTGAACCAATCCTAAAAAGAATGGAAAACAAATCTCAAAGATGAAAAAGTAAAATCCTTTCTCACACCAGTAGAATGTTCCTGAACAAAGCAGTTCTTGTTAGCATTCCAACTTATCAGATGAGATGTTTCATCTTACTTATTATATAGGCGGAATATTAGATTTTTCTAGTTCCACTAAATAGCCGGAATTCCAATTCCAAGAAGATTTTTGACATACATACGCATATTTATGTTGTATGGGAAACAGTACTGAGAATAAGACAAAGGGTAAAAACAGGAAAAAACATGAAAATTTATGAAAACCAAAAAAATTCTTAATCGAAGAGATTTCACCTTCTCCGCCTGTATATTAGGGACGGAGGGAGTAATAAAATAGATGCAATTCAAAGGGATTTTTGGTGGGTCAAAAACTCTGGAACTAGAGGTTTTTATCCTAGAGCCTGACACAACCTATGTAAACCAATGCAGTGCGGGGGTTTGGGGTTTAAGGATGCACACATATTTAATCTGGATATGATAGCCAAAGTAGCTTGGAGACTAATCCAAGAACCAAATTCCTTGTGGGCTAAAACCTTAAAACTTATTTACTTTAAAAACAAATCACCATTAAAGGAAAAACCTCCGGACAAATGCCCTTGGACCTATTAGCCAAATATATCTATTTAAAGATAGTAACCAAAACCTTAGAAAATACCAGTTACGTTGGACTCTAACCAAATCTGGTGAGTTTACTGTAAAATCAATGTATGAGAAATTGAATGAAAATGGTCAAGATATAGTTTGTTTATCACTGCCAGAGTCTTTTTTGGAAATCCTTGTGGAGAATAAATATCTCATAAAGAATCAAGCTCTTTTTATGGAAATGTTTACAAAATGCCCTTCCCACTAAATGTTTACAGAATCAAGCTCTTTTTAGCCAGTAAGAGCGAAAAGAAAAACATATCATGTAATACAAATTATGAATGAAAAATTAATCCCCAAGGGGATTCACCCGTGGACGTAGGCAGCCATGCCGAACCACGTTAAACCTCTGTTTCGTTGTTTGTTCTTCAAATCATCTCCTAACCCTAAATTCACAGAAAATAATCAATTTCATTGTGTTTCGTGCCCAAAAGTAATTTTGGGTACAAACATTGGCGCCGGCTAAGGGGATTTACGAGAAAAGGAATCGTGTTTTCCCATTAAGAAAAGTTGTAGAAAATGCTTCAAATCATGTCTGTCAAAAAGCAGTTTGAACGGCTTGAAAATCACTGCTGCAGTCCAATTGAACGTAACTACTACAGTCCAGTATGTTCGCAATTGGTGCAGTCCAGATGATCGCAGCTACTGCTAACCATGTAATCACAGATACTGCTGTCAAGTTGATCACAACTGCTGCTACCCAGATTCGAGGTTCGAGATTTGCTAAAACTGTTACCTTCTGAAACCACTGAAATTGCATCACTACGAAGTCTGATGAAAATGTTGCCAACATGTTCGATCCGCTGTAAAAAGTTGGAGTGGAATACCATCAAAACTGTTGGCAGTATGTTCGATCTGCTGCACATTACATGGCGAAAATCACTATTAAGACTGGTGAAACCCCCGCAAGAACGTTCGATCCACGATGAAAGATGTCGTAAAAACATCATCAAAATTATTGTTGGATGTTCGATCTGCAACATGGCTTGGCCCAGTTTTTCCAATCACTGCAGTCCAGATGATCACAAATTGCTGCATACCGATTAATTACGATTCTTTGCAGATCATTGATCGTGAATCGATACGGTCCAACATCATGATCGGAGCCATCACATCGGACTCACTGCAAAAAATCACCAAGATTGTTGTCAGGATGCTCGATCCGCAGCATGTTCAAGTCCAAAGTTAAAAAAAAAAACTGCTTCTCAAATAACGCATTATCCACCTGTTCGAGTTTGTCGCATGACAAAATCGCTACTATCATGATCGCAAGGTTTCCAAGTTGCTTACATCTCTAGGTGCTTGAATACCCAAGAGAAAACCTCAGGAAAAGCGTGTCAGAAAAGTCCGCTAAGGAGCAGCAACACCATGGTGAAAGGTCCATAAAGAAACAACAATGGTTCTAGAAGAAAAGTCAACAATTTGTTAAACTGTTACAACAGCCGTTACAAGGAAGAAAAGGCAACATCTGCGATTGAAAAGATCACATTTCAGAAGGCCGTTGCAACAATCCTTCATAGCAAATACAACATTTTCATAAAAAATGTCACCAAAAGTACGGGGAAAGATCACAGTTCGTGTAAAAAGCGTCGCGGAAAAAAGTTCAAAAAAAAAAAAAAACCGGCGGCTTTCTCACCCACGTCAAGGGTTCACTCACCCGCGTTTCGTCTCAGTCACCCATGTCAGAGGTTCTGTTAACCCACTTCGACAAAGGTTTTGTTCACCCACTTCAGTCAGTCACCCGCTTCGATGCTTCAGATTACATCAAAGTTCGATGTTCTTCGCATACCAACCGTTGATGCTATGGGGTTCATCAAACTTCGATGTTCCGATCTACATCAAAACTCAATTTTCAGGAAAACTTCAATGCTTCAAGTTGCATCAAAACTTCGATGTAATGCGTATCCTGACTGTTGATGCACTTCACGACAAAGAGCCGGCAGCAACGCCGGTGGCCAATGCCGGAGCCAGTCCTGGAAGCCATTACGAGCGGTGGCGGCGGCGACAGCGACTAACGACGGCAGCGGCCAAGGCCGACGGCAGGACCCGGCAGCCCAAGCCGAGCGGTAATCGGCGATTTCACGGCGATTAATCAGAGATTAGTCGGATTCGGAGATTAATTAGAGGAGATTAATTGGGATTATGATTCAGTACACCGCGACGCAAGATAATTCCATACTCCCGATTCAGCGAAACGCGATGCTATTTAATACCGTGGCCCTGATCATGTGTAGCGCGGCTCAACTTAATTTCATGGACCTTGGATGATTCCGCCCCATTTCTCTTGCCTTGCGGATATGTACACCCCACTTGGGGTTGGTCTAAAAATTTGTTTCGCTGATATCTTACTCGTCTCACGTCCGAATTGGATGATTTTTGGCTCGTCGCATGAAGATAAAATTTTACAATTGGAGAATAATATTTTTTCGGGTGAAATCACGACATCAATCCAAACTGAGTGATTTTCGGCCCGTTGAGATTGTAAGTCAATTCCCAACATCGTGAAGGCGAAATTTCAAATTTCATAGAAAAATAAATTTTAGAAATTTGAAATGACAGCACCAGAAACGGTCACATTCAATCACCACCGAAAATACTGCAGTCCAGTTGATCGAACTGTTGCAGTCCTTTTCCACATAACTATTACAGTCAGTCGATCGAATTATTGTAATCGATTTTACAAAGAACAACGGCTTGGCAGTTGATCAAGCGCCATGATCCTTTTAAATTCCTCTGATCCAGGTTGGTCGAATCATTGTAGTCCGATTTCACCCAAAACTGTTTCAATACGGTTTTCCTCACAACTACTTCAGTCCAGCTTTATGCATAACTTTTACGGTACAGCTGATCGCAGTTGCTGAAATACAGTTCCGTAGCAACTGTCTACAATCCAGTTTAGACTTAACTGGTGCATTCCAGTCCCAAAGATAAATAAATTTACTAAGACGAGACGAGACGATGGAAAACACCAACATAGACAGTGTGCATCCTGATCACTTCATAAACAAAGTCGCAACAACATTTTCAATATGGTAAGTATACAATTTACATCTTTTTGCATCTTTTCATATAATCATGCATACTTTTGTTCAGTGAGACACCTGTAATGTGGCGAGCATTTTCTCATGAGGAGATGCATACATTCCAATTCTACGCGCATATGGAATAGTGGGATTACCCCCCAGATAGCAGACATCTTCAAAACCCCATGCGCGAGCAAAATGCAGCAAGGCATGCAGTGCACCCTTGTACGAGCATTGATCAGCATGACAATCATTATCTTCTGGGGGCGAGTTGCATATCACTTCAATGTGACTGACCATCACCTGGGGGCAAGATATGTAACACCTCATGGTATGAAATAACTCTTTTGGGGTAAGCTGTGTAACACTCCATACACTTGGGGGCGAGTTACATAGCACCTAATTGCAATGCGGAATTAAGCTTCTGAAAATCGAAACTTCAGGTAACTCAAACTTCTTAATCCTCCAACGAGTTGCAGGATTAAGAGGGGGCGAGCATACACCCTAATATTTTTACGCAATTATTACAATCAGTAATGCTTGACTTCTACAATTAAATTGATCAAATTATTATACTCCAGTTCAAAAGCAACTGCTGCATCGGTTGGACGCAACGGATGCAGTCCAGTTGCCTGCGAATTCTGTACTCAGTTGGACGCAACTGATGCAGTCTGGTTGCACACAGTTGGACGCAACTGATGTTGTCTAGTTTTATTTGTAACTGTTACACCTAGGTTTATCGAACTGTTTAAGTCCAGTCCCCCAGCAGCTGCTGCAGTCCAGCTAGGTTTGTATTCCTGCAGTCCAACTGATCGAAGCTGTTACAATCCAACTCTGTTTATATTCCTGTTGTCCAGCTGATCGCAGCTGGTGCAATCATGTTCGCATATCCTGCAGTCCAGCTGATCGCAGCTGCTGCAGTGAGGCTCGTCTTTCCTGCAGTCCAGCTAATCGCAGTTGCTGCAGTGCAGCTTGGTTCGTTGCTTCTGCATTCCAGCTGATCACAACTGATGCAGTCCATCTATGCTCGCAGCTTTTGCAGTCTGGCTCGTCGCTCCTGCAGTCCAGCTGATCGCAGCTACCACAATGCTCGATGCTGCTACCTTCCAGCTGATTGAAGCTACTGCAGTCTAACTCTGTTCGCAACTTCTATAGTCCAGATGATTGCAGCAGCTGCAGTACAATTTTTCTCATCGTGGCTACATTCCAGCTGATCGCAACTGTTGCAGTTCAATTTTGCTCATCGCTGTTGCATTTTAGCTGATCACATCTGCTGCAATCCAACTATGTTCACATCTCCTGCAGTCCAGTTGACCGTAACTGCTGCAATGCAGTTATGCTCATCGATGTTGCAGTACAACTGATCGCAGTTGCTGCAATGCTCGATGCTCCTGCAGTCCATCTGATCATAGCTGCTGCAGACTAGCTTCACTCAATGATGTTATCGCTCACTCACAATACCACTCCACTCAAGAATCATGCTTCTGTTACAGAACAGTTTATCCTTCCATCATGATTTTGCATACAACAGTGGTTCATGCTCAACTGTTTCCCGCCGACCTCCCAGTCACAATAGCCACACTTGGGGGCGCCGTGATTGTGATTTCCGTAAACAACAAGGGAAGTTCGCCAATCGCCCCAACATCAATAATCCACACTTGGGGGAGAGTTTTATCATCGACTAAGGAAAACAGAACTTTCTTAACCCCCAACAAGTTGGAGGTTAAGAGGGGGCGATGTTTGAACCATAAGTAAAAAATACCACTTAATGGGCCGAATCGACACTTGAATCATCTTTTGTTCCTCATCCAAGCCCGCTAACCAGTCAACCAAGGCATCCCACCAGTCTGCAAAGACCGGTCAATGGTCAAAGTCGGTCAACTATCAAAGTCAACATTCGGTCAAGGTCAATGGTCAAAGTTAACGGTCGGTCAATGGTCAAAGTCAACTGTTGGTCAACTATCGAAGTCAGTCGTACCCCTAGCCAATTTTCAGTCTTGTAGCCGGCAATGCTGCTAACCAATTCTCAGCCGAAAACTCATCCGCACTGCCAGCCAATTTTCTACCCATGCAGCCATACCAGTCTGCTAACCAACATCCTTCCACACTGTCAACCAGTCTCCAACCATCTTTGCCAACGACTTCCGTCACATCACCTGCAGCCATCATGATTGTCAATCATCAAGCAGTCCTAAAATGCGTTGTTACTCACGCCATCAAATGTCCACCTATACTACCAGCCATCATTTATGCAGAATTTATCATGAAAGCATAAATGTGCAGTTTCATCCATTGAATTCCAGCAGTTTCAGCCATTGGATTCCGGCAGTATCATCCATGCAGAATTTATCATAGAAACATAAAGGGGCAGTTTCATGCAGAATTTATAATAAAGGCATAAAGGGGCAGTTTCATGCAGAATTCATGATGGAAGCATAAATGGGCAGTTTCATGCCATTTAAGTGAATATTGAAGATTAGATGCAAAGGGATATAAATAGGGAGGAGCATAAGTCAGAATGGTGTGTGTGTGTGTGGGGGTGGGGGGTTAGCCAATAAGAGCGAAAAGAAAAACATATCATGTAATACAAATTATGAATGAAAAATTACTCCCCAAGGGGATTCACCCGTGGACATAGGCAGCCATGCCGAACCACGTTAAACCTCTGTTTCGTTGTTTGTTCTTCAAATCATCTCCTAACCCTAAATTCACAGAAAATAATCAACTTCATTGTGTTTCGTGCCCAAAAGTAATTTTGGGTATAAACAAACACCTTTCTGTACAATGTGTAAGAATGAAATAGAAACAACATAACATCTTCTCTTCCATTCCCCTTATGCTAAATCAGTTTGGAATTCTTCTCCTAATCCTGTCTCTTTAAACCTAAATATCTCAAGTACAATTCTAAAGCTCCGCAAAATCTGGATGACTAATCCTAGGACAAACATTTCCTTAGAACTTCTCATCACTAAAATGTGGTTTATTTGGAAGGAAAGATGTGATAGAATTTTTGAGGACAAAACTAAAAATGTTACTGCTTTAGATTTGGAAATACAAAGATATATTGAACTTTGGTCTACAAAAAAAAAGCAAACCCACTAAACTTAAACATAAGAAGAAATTAGATCCTAAATGAAAATCTCCAAATTCAGATACACTAAAGATAAATGTAGATGCAACTTGGATCTCAGAATTACTGGGCATGCAGCAGGTTTCGACCCACAAGAGGCAGAGGCTATAGGAGTTTTGCAGGCGGCAATTTGGGCTAAAGAGAGGAAGATTCAGAATTACAGTATTGAGGGAGACTGTGAAAGTCTTTTCAACTACATCCATGGACACAATACAGACATCTCTTGGCGCGCTAAAGCCTAAATGAATGAAGCAAATAGAATAGCTCATCTCTGTACCTATTTTTTGGGTTTTATCTTTATTCCTAGACTAAAAAATCAAGTGGCGGATATTTTATCTAAGTTTATTAGACCTTTGAATTCACCTGTAGAATGGGGAACATCTCCACCATTTTGTAGTATTAAGCAACTTATAGTAGATAAATCTAATATTCGGAACTTAATTTATGTGTAAAGGCTTGGAGTTAATCAACAAATATAACATTTGAGAAATAGGAAATGGTACTAGTGTGAACACATGGGAAGATAATTGGGTCCCAGACCTTACAAGAAACTTATCTTCTTATTGACATGTTAATAATAACTCTTGCTCCATGGTGGAAGACCTCATTAATCCAAATACAAAAAATTGGAATACTTCTCTCATTCATTCGATATTTCCTAAGGAATTAGCAGCCAAAATATGTAGAATACCTATTTTCGTAGATAAATTCAATGCTAAAAAAACACATAAACTTAAATGAAAACTGACAAAATCTGGAGACTATACTGTAAAATCTATGTATGATAAACTCAATGAAATAAGGACAGATGTAGTGAGTCAAGGTTTCCCACCTCACTTTGGAAACTGGAAATTTCTCAAAGAATTTTTTTCTTTTTCTGGAAATGTATTCAAAACGCTTTAGCAACCGATGCAAAACTGGTAGGAAAGGTAAAAGACGTAAGTCCATATTGTACAATGTGTGGAGAAGAATTTGAAAAACATATACTTTTTCATTGTGATTATGCCAAAGCAATTTAGGAAACATAACCATTTTCAATACAAATACAGTTTGACCCTTCTTTTAACACAATAGATCTTTGTAAGCTCTAGATTCAAAAAGTAAATAAGGAATTTTAGATGGAATTAATTCTTACAAAAATGTGGTTTATTTGGAAAGAGAGATGTGACATAGTTTTCCAAGAAAAATCTAGATCCCTTGCACAATTAGCTATAGATATTCGAAGTCATCTAAAGTACTGGGATAAAAAATCTTCCTGCAAGAAACAACGAAAACTCTTAACCAATAAAGCCATGGACAGCTCCAGAGTTAAATTGTCTTAAGATCAATGTGGATGCAATCTGGAATTCTTCTAACTTTCTTTCTAGATTTTCTCTAATCCTTAGAGATAAAACAAGTAGATTCAAAAGGAGGAAGAGAAAGACCATTCTCAAGACTAGATCCACAAGAAGTAGAAGCGGTAAGCATTCTCCAGGCAGTTTACTGGGAAAATGAAATGAACATTTAATCTTTCACAATTGAGGGAGACTGTGAAATCCTTTTTAAGCATCTTAATGTTTCAAATTAATAAGTTTCATGGCGTGACAAAAGTTCGATAGAAGAAGCATCTAAAGTAGCAAACTATTGTCCTATTTTTTTTGTGTTTTTTTTTGTACCTAGGACCGAAAATGCGACAGCAGATTCCTTAGCTAAATTTGCAAAAAAATTATTTTCAGCATTGGATTGGAATTACCATCCTCCATCATGTATTATTTACAAACTAACAGTAGATAAATCTAAAATTACAAGGAACCATTCCTTTGTATTATATGGCACTACTGATATTGTAATTAAGACTCACCATGAGTCTTAGTTTTCGTTTAATGTAACCTTAATCAGAAAAAAAGAAAGAAAAAGAAAACGTGTTCATATTTCTAGCATGCTAACTTATTGCAGCATTTGAAAAAGCGGGGATCTAACAACCTCACCCAATATTTCACTTAACAATCTGTATGGACAAACTCCAATATACTTTCAAGATAATCAACTAGACAGTTAAACTCAATCTTAAGAAAAGTATATCAAAGACTTATATCTAAATTTCTCAATTCAATCAGCAATCAAACAAATAAGAATTTGCGATCCTGATTGAATACAAGAGAAATAACTTGAATGGTACCAAAGACCAATGTTCAAGGATCAATCAATTTCAATCAAAAACCAAAGGTTGGATTAACCAATTGATGTATTCAACGCACAACCTGTGATATTTCAATTATATAACAAAATATAATGCGGAAAAGAAATAACACATATACCAAAAGTTTTTTTAATGAGGAAACTGAAAATGCAGAAAAACCACGGGACTAGCCCAGATTTTAACACCACACTATATTAATCCGCTATAGGCACTAGCCTACTACAAAGCTAACTTCGGTCTGGAATGTAGTTGAACCCTAATCAACCTTACACTGATCAAGGTACATTCGCGTTCCTTACGTATTTGATCCCAGTAGGATACTACGCACTTGATTCCCTTAGCTGATCTCACCCACAACCAAGAGTTATTACGACCCAAAGTCGAAGACTTGATAAACAAATCTGTATCACACCGAAAAGTATATTTAATAGATAAATCTGTCTCCCACATATATACCTACGAGTTTTTGTTCCGTCTTTTGATAAATCAAGGTGAACGGGAACCAAGTGATAACCCAGACTTATATTCCCGAAGAACAAACTAGAATTATCAGTCACCTCACAATAATCTTAATCGATTAACGAAACAAGATATTGTGGAATCACAAATGATGAGACGAAGGTGTTTATGACTACTTGTCTATCTTGCCTATCAGAGATATAAATCTCAAGCCAATCTTATGATTGTACTCAATCACGATAGAAAACAACAAGCTCTGATCACGCAACTACAGAGAAAATAGTTGGGTCTGGCTTCACAATCCCAATGAAGTCTTTAAGTCATTAACCTACAGGGTTTCGTGAAAAACCTAAGGTTAAAGGAGAATCGACTCTAGCTTATACAACTAGTATCACACATGAGGTGTGGGGATTAGGTTTCCCAGTTACTAGAGTTCTCCTTTATATAGATTTCAAATTAGGGTTAGCAATCTAAGTTACCTTGGTAACAAAGCATTCAATATTCACCGTTAGATGAAAACCTGATTAGATTGAAACTAATATCTTTCAACCGTTAGATCGAACTTAGCTTGTTATACACAAATGAAATATAACATCATTTAGGTTTGAGTAAACGTACCTAAAGGTGTACACTTAGTCGGTTCAACAATAGTTAACCAATGGTTAGATATATGAGCACTTTCATATCAACCATATTCATCTTTACCATAACTAGTTCAAATGACTCAAATGAACTAGTTAGAGAGTTGTTCAATTGCTTAGATCTCATAGAAGTATACAAGACACAATCGAAGAAAAATTGATTTTGATTCACTCAAATCAATTCATGAACATTATAGCCACGGTTTGCAAAGATTGCATTCCTTATTATATGAATGTTTAAGTTCATGAACAAACCGATTTTAGAAAGTAACCTGCTTAAGTATGCAAATAGGTATGCATACTTAAGTGACCGGATTGAGTTTGTTTTTCACTTTCAAACTCCAGCAGAAATTCACGGAAGTGAAACTTCCGCCAGTATGTGTACGGGTACACATACTTACCCGAATTTCCAACAACCGCTAGTACGCGTATGGTTACACATACTTTGGGTTCCCGGTTTTGGATTTTTACACAAATGTGAGAACACACTATGTTTATATCCAAACATGGTTACTTGTTCTAAACTTTCATTTCAATCATTGAAACTTTCTTAGGGGATGTTTAAAATAGTTGTTATTCACAAAATATTAGCATCAAAACGATTTTCAAGTTATTGAAATAATCAACATGACTTTCGTCATGAGTAAATATGAAATTGGCTAAAGCGAAAGCTTACCAACACATATTTCGAGAAATAGATAAGCGAGATAAACTCAGATCGAAATAGAAAATGTGTATAATTAAAGTCTATATAGAAATACGACTTTTATCTCAGATAGGAGATATAGTAGATAGACTTTTGAGTGATAGATAAGTTCAAGTCTCCACAAGTTCCCTTGAGTAGTTCTTCGTCTTCAATCGATGAACGCCGTGGAGTCTAAAGCTCAACTACACTTACTATCCTAATCCGAGACTTAGCTATAAGTAGACTAGAAATCAAGACTTATAGAACTAAACTTGACAAACAAGCTTGAGATAGCAACACTTACAAGTTCGACCGAGCATTGCTCTAACAACATTGTACCCAATATTACACGATAAACTCACTCGGTATGAGTTTACCATGATCCATATCTTTTATAGTATTGGTACTTAAATTGGATCCTTCGAAGTTATCATATTGTATAGTCAATCATCTGACCAGTAGATGTGAGAAATCCCACAGTACACCCAAAGTGATTATCAATATATATTTAAGGTAAAGTGATAAGATTAGTGAATACAAAAACCAAATACATGTGATTTACGTGGTTCAATATTGGTACCTACGTCTACGATGGTAGTTTTATATTTTAGTATGTTTTGACAACGATTACAAGCACTCGAAGGAAAATACAGTCCGATTATCTCTGTCTAAGTACTTTAGCTCTGCTTTGAACCCTAAAAACCTCAACCCTCATTACACTGTTTATATTTTCCTTATATAGACAAAATTCGCTAGTGGGTTATCCTTCACTTTTAGCTTTACTTGCGATGGAGTCTAATTTCACTATCGGTATTCTTCGTGCCGATGGTAAAATGCTTATAATGAATGCTTTTTTGCTAGAGCTGTCACTCTGTCTTATAATGAATGCTTTCTCGCCACCTATCTGGTCAGACCGAAGTCTTGTCGAACTGACCGTTCTGACTCTGTATTAAATGCTGATGCTTTCCACGTATCTTCATCTTGGGTAAAGGGTATACATATCGAACCTGGGTAAATGCTTCGAGGAATGTTTCGGTGTTTACCCTAATACTTAGACTTCATGTGTTCATGCTCTAAGATTCTTCCACATGGTGACATGATTTCTGCCCACACATGACCAATTTACAATATCTCCTGCAGACTCACCTGATGGATCATATTCTTCATTTTGTTGTTTTAGTCCTTACTGTTCTTCCATGATTCAGGGATTTGATCCTATGGGCAACAACTTAAAGATAGGTGAGCTCACCCTAAAGCTCATAGTGTAAAGAAAATGAAGGTTGTAAATTGGAGTTATCAGCCGAACCTATGTTGTAAATTGGAGTTATCAGCCGAACCTAAGCTCAAATTTTGAACCGAACCTATGTTTTTACTTAGGTTCGGCTGATAACTCAAGGTTCGGCTGATAATTTTTCAGTCGAACTTAGGCAATGTACGCCTCAAAACAGATATTAAGAAAGAATCCTATTATTGGGGCTCTAGGAGGGAGAGGTTTTGGGGTCTTTTCTAGGGTCATGAAATAACAAATCCAATAGCCCCTTATCCTATAATTTTCTAATGCCTAATATACCCTTGATTGAATTAGTATTAATTAGGGTGATTAAGTAATATAATTATGATTAGTGTATGAATTAGGATTAATCATTGCACTAATTTTATGAAAATCAAAAACTTTTTTTCATCAATTTTTTTTTTTATTAAGTGGGAGAATTTTGAGGATTTTTTTTTTCATTTTTGAAAATCAACCATCTAATATGGTAAAGCATATCCTTAAATTATCCAGGATAACCTTATATGTAGAGGATTTTGTTGATTCAAATCGGAAAACATCAATTAAAAATCTGGGTTCTTTGCAGTTTCGGTTGGGAAAACATCAAATCCCAGCCGCAACCGACACTTATTCGGCTGAAATAATTTGTCGACCCAACCATAAAACGCAAAAGCGATTGGGAAATGATAGTGTTTCAAGACGTATTTTTTATTTACGGCGGGGAAATAAAGAACTCCTAGCCGAAATCATTTTTTTGTTTTTAGAACCAATTAAGTCTGGGTTTTCCCAGCCAAAACTGGTTCTGGAAACAAAAAAAAATCAGAAAACTAATTTCGGTTGGAAAACCAAGCCGAAACATATACTTTCGGATGGGAATCTAAGAAATCCCAGCCGTAAACACATTCAGATTTTTTTTTTAACCCGAACTCATAGAATCATATTTTTTAAACCATTTAAAAGTAAAAATAAATGGTGGGTTTTCTTAGTTTTTTATTTTTATGATGATAGATGATAATTTTGGGTTTTCTTTATCCTGGCTTGATTGGGGTATACCCAGATTAATTGGGGTATACCCAATTTCAAGGGGACATGGTGTGTCATTATTAAAAAGGATGATTTTACTTTAATACCCTTGAACTAATTAAATCTTAAAAATAAACCCATTTCTTAATTTCATTAACCCTAAAATTAAAAAACTAAACAACTCTTAATCTTTTCTTCTTCTTCTTCTTCTTTTTCTTCTTCATCTTCATCTTCATCTTTTTCATCTTCATCTTCCATCAACCAAAGACATAAACATTGTTGACTCTACTGGCGAAAACAAGACTATAAATGATGTTTAAACTCAAACCCATCATTGTGTTGTGTGATTTGATTGTTATATTAGGTTAAAAATTGAAAATTGTGATTTCTGTGTTTTTGGTCGGCAAGGTCGTAACATGCATATGTTGCCGACTTTTCATAACAACCATGGCGACTGTAAATTTTTTCAACAGCCGGCAGGGTATTTTTTGAAGATCTTGCCGACTAACAAATTTTTTCAATAGCCGGCAGGGTATTTTTTGAAGGCCTTGCCAGCTACTAATTTTTTTTAACAGCTGGCAGGGTATTTTTTGAATACCTTGCCGACTAATACATTTTTCTCAACAGCCGACAGGGTTTTTTCAACAGCCGGCATGGTTTTTTCTGATGACCTTGCCGACTAATAATTTTTTTCTGTCGTCTCATGCGTGTTTAAAAAATAAAGTCGGCATGATCTTCATTCGTCGACCTTGCCGACTTTTCATACTTTCAGAACTGAAAGTGTTGATTTTTGATCTAATTTTGAGTATTATTTCATACAACAACTTTGCAATCCCCTATTTTTGAAGTGTTTGGGTAGTGTGATTTCATTTCCGTTCCAAAAGATTTTTTCCAAACAATTTTTTTTTCATAAAAAAACTTCCCAAAGTTCAACCAAAAATTTCATTACTCAAATTCATAATTTGAAAAGTTTTAATCTAAACTCAATTAATTAACCTAATCAGATTTTTAGTGTTAATTAAACAAGGGTATATTAGCCATTTAGAAAATATATGGTTAAGGGGTGACATCTTTTACTTCAAAATGACCCTATTTTGTCTTATTGGGTATACCCCAATCAAGCCAGGTTCTTTATGATCATCATTCTCATCATGATGGAACCATGATCATCATTTTTATCACAATATATGAATGAGAAGAGAAGGATGGGGAGAAGATAATAGATTTAGTTTTTTTTTAATGATCTTCATCATGATTTGTAAATGAGAGGAGAAGGAGAAGATTATAGATTTAGGTTTTTTTTTTAATGAATAGTGAAATTTAGGCAAAGGTATTTTTGACTTTTTCATATACCCTTGAGTCCCCCTATCCATTTGTTGGCTACACATAGCATTTTAACCTCCAAAACCTCTCCCTCCCAGAGCCCAATAATAGGATTCTTAAGAAAAGAGATTTATTACCACCCTAGGCCCAGAGTCTTGTTTCCTCCGGGTCTCCAACTTCAATTTGGCCAGAGTCTTGGAGTTGAGAGTAGAGACATTGGAAATAAGTATGTGCTCTGTAGTCTAGGGGTGAGCATTTTATCCGTAATCCGCGGATTTAACCGGGACCAACCGTATTTTTGTGGATGGATGCCCGGATCGTACGTGTAGGTGTAAATTATACACAGATCCAGGTGGCAACCTCCTAGGCCTGGTGTACCTAAACACGAAAAGACGCGAAGCATGGAATGAAGATTAGTGGCGCGAGATTTCAGGATCCACGTGGATCGGGCGTGATCGCTCTACAGCTGTTGGAAAAGACTTGATTCAGACTTCTGACAAAGGTGACATGACGAGACGCGGCGGGACAAACGAGGTGCTATGGTCAAATGGATAAGAAAGTAGGGGACACATCGGCTAACCATAAAAGCAACGATCGAAGACGGGCGACATTCAGAAACAGGAGACATCGTGTCAAGAGAGCATCGGGAGAGGTCGGCTCGGACGAAAGATAGGCGAAGAGTCAAGATACCTCGGCCATGTGAGGCGACATAAGTCGGTCCGACCGCAGAACTGCTGAATTGATGTCACATGACCAACACCTTATCTTGGTTGTATGGAACTTCTCCTATAAATAAAGGGACTTGTATTCATGAAAGTTAGGTTGTAATCTTGGGAGAGGAGGAGAGAGAAACTCGAGTAAACACTAGGAAGAAGTGAGTGAGAAGTAAGTTCACCTTGTAAAGAAATCCAACTAAGATCAACACCTTTGTAATACCTTGAAGTAATAAGATTCATCATTTCACCCCCGTGGACGTAGGTAATCATACCGAACCACGTATATATTGTGTTCATGGTTGAGTGTTTACTTTCATTTGAGAATAGTAGTACGTTTTTATCCTTTGGATGTAGTTTGTAGTAAAATGCATCTACATTCTGGCGCCGACTAAGGGGACACGACTAAGATCTCCGGATACCTTGCCGTTAAAGCCTTCAGAGACAATCAACAGCTCCTTAATACACGTTAATATGTTGGAGTAGAAGCTACGATGAACTCTGTTAGCCGAAGTAATGGTTGTTTTGAGTCATTTACTGAGCATTTAAAGTCAGAGCAGTAGCATCGTCTTCTTAGCGTCTTCAACAGTTTGATAGGCATAGAAACTTCACGAGCTCACCAGCGACTAACAGTTCGGGTTAGAAGCTACGTGAAGAATTTGTTGAAAGGACGACTGTTTGTTCTTGATAGTTGTGTGTTTATTAGTGTTAAGCGAGTTGTTTCTAGGTGCGGTAAGAAGTCGGGTGCTCGGAGTTACCAAAAGTTAGCGTTTTAGATGTTTCATCATGTAATGAACTGTCGACCATATATAATTTTTAGCCGGCGGTGTAGTGTAAGTCGTCGGAAAGGTCATAATTAAATCTCGAGAAAGTGGAGTTGGTACAAGTTTAATTTGATTCTAGGGGTTACTTGCCGTACTTTTTAAGCATCACGTGCATAAGATCAATAATTTGGAGCATGTAGAATAAAGGACAAACTAACTTAAATGCATAGGTCGAGTATAGAGAGCGACGTCGTACGGAGTGATAGTGACGGGGAAATGAGTTCAGCCACAGATTCAGCATAAGAACAAAATAGGATAGATAGACGGAACCCACCTGATAACCAAAGTTGACCCTACACAGTGACAGTAGTCGTAGAGTCGAACGTTTCGCCTTTTTTTCTGAACTTTTTGTTAGAAAAATCAGGTCAAAGTAAGGGGTTCTTTTTTTGTATTTGCTGACGTAGGGACGGGCGATACTCGGCTTATCACGCGATGTGACAAATGGCTAGCGCTTCAGGGACGATAAGGATGTTGAGGAATCGCACAGTCACTAGCAGCAGCATGCAGGCAGGGATAACGGGGCCGAGGCAAGAGGACAGTCGACAACCACCGCCCGAGGAATCTCATGCAGATGCGCGAGGGATGCCTGTTGTAGATGAAGAAATAGATTTGGGGCGAGACGATAACACCTTACCTCTGGACCAGATTATATTGACTCAGAGGAGAGTTGACCAAATCGATGGACTCACAGCTTCAGACACCAATGACGATGAGGAAGCACTTGAAGCGCGAGCTCAGAGGCAATGGACGAGGCAGCAAGTTGAACACCAGGAAGCTTTGGGAAGGGAACAAGAGCGTCTTAGACAGATTTAGCTGGGGCGAGTAGCAGAAAGTAACATCGGCCCGACAACCGTTCACGCGGTCGATCGTGTATCCAACCCGATACCGCCACCACCACCCACATCAGCACCATTACAACCTCGGCCACACCAACCCAATGGACACTCCAGTCATGAAAGTACGGACCCGACGTTGTTGGCCATTTTGGAGAGTCAGAGGAGGCACTAAGGGAACTCCAACAGAGGAATCTAGCCTTGGAGTATGAGAACTACCAGCTGAGGAACCAACGAACCAGATCGAGAGGGTCATCCAGTGGAGGGACATCAGGATATCGCGGCCGATCCGGTCACTCACCAACCATGATGGGGCCAAGTAACCTTAATCATCCCGATCAGTCGGGTCAGCCACCATTACCTCCGGTATCCCCCACGCAGAGATATGGACCACCCGAGGACTAGTCCACCGACGAAGAAAGGCGAGGAAGGGACGAGAGACAAGATCAGACAACTAAAGCCAAACTTAAGGAGTTGGAATCAAAAATCAAGGAACTATCGGGTGGAAGCGAAGAGAATAAGTTGGCCGAGATTATGAGTGAAGCCGAGAAAACGCCTTTCTCTCAAGAACTTGAGCAAATGTCGTTCCCACCCAAGTGTACTTTACCTTCATTCCTCTCTAGATTTGACGGAACGGGCGATGCGATCGAACATCTTAAGATGTATACAATGTCACTGATCCAATGGAGAAACAACCCGGTAGTTATGTGCAAATTATTTCCAGCTAGTTTGGAGGGCGAGGCGCGAGATTGGTTTTATTCACTCACACCTAGTCGATTAACGGGTACGATGCGCTAGTCGAGGCTTTCCTTGAGACCTACATGCATAACATCCGACCTCGGCCAAGAATGAACAAGATGTTTACTCTCGCCCGACGATTCAGAGAGCCCCTGAGAACCCTGACCGACAGATGGAGGAAATTGTGTACTGAAATTGGGAAGGTACCGGTGGATCAAGCCATCTTTGGGTTTGAAAACGCGTTGGGGAGGTCGGACCCCATCTGGATTGCCATGTTTTCTGAAAAACCTAAAACCTTAAAGGAGATGAGAAGAATGCAAGAGCACTATATCGCCTTGGAAGAAATTCAGGCTGAATCAAGAGATAGAGGAGTACAAGAAGCCAGCACTGAGGATGGTACCGAAACTAAAACGGTCATGGACGACCATATCAGGCGATCGGAAAAGGGATCGGACCCGCCCCCAAGGAGCAGTGAGAAGAGGGAATGGATGGCCAAAGGGAAGAAGCCAAAGCAGGAAACCCGGTCGTATACCCCTCTAAACGCTTCTTTGGAAGAGGTTTTCAAGGAAGTTGAGAAGAGAAACGACATCAACTACCCAAAGATCGAGGGGAGTACAGTTCCAAGAGACCCGAGATCATCCCGAATACTGTCACTACCATCAGTATAGGGGCCATTCTACCAATAACTGTCGAGAAGTGAAAGATATTGTTCAACACCTCATCCGCGATGGATATTTGAGGCAGTATGTCCGACACCCCCCTCGGCCAGAAGAAACACCCGATGCACCAGTTCATCAAGTCCGCATCGATAGTGCGAGTCAATTCGTAAGCACCATTTCACATTCGGCTATGCAAAACTACACCCTCGGCCCAGGAATCACCACTAGGATCCATAAAAGGGATCGTGATGGTAAAGAGATATTCAGCGTAGCCAAGTCCCTTCCCATGGAACCTTGGATGACGCTGCCCATATCGTTCTCGGCTAAGGATGTCCCAGCAAATGGACAGGCACACAGTGATCCACTGGTCATCACGCTGTTGATTGAAAAGTGGGGAGTAAGAAGGATTCTTGTGGATAGCGGAAGTTCAGTCGAGGTGCTGTTCTACGACACGTTCAGAAGAATGAAACTCTCAGACGACATGCTCGTCCCATCAACATATCGCATCTACGGCTTTAACGGCACAATAACCATCCCAAAGGGCGAAGTAAATTTGAGAGTTTCAGATGGTGGTGGCTACCTCGACACACTAACCACTTTCTGTGTGGTCAACGTCGCTTCACCTTATGAGTCCATTATCGGGCGCCCATGGGTTGCTGGGATTAAGGGAGTAGCATCGGCCTACCATCAAAGGTTAAGGTTCCCGACTTGCAAGGGAATAGCGGAAGTTGTGGGCGACTCCCAGGCAGCACGATAATGCATGAAAGTTGATATAGAAATAAATGAAGAACGGCGAGCTCGGCAAAGGCAAGAAAAGAACAAAGCAAAGGAAGTGAAGGCGGAAAAAGAATTGGAGGAGGCGATTTCACAAGCGGTCCTGGCACACGAAACTCGAGAACAAGACCCTTTATAGCAATTAAAGGAAGCGTCCCCAGTCAGGGAGACCAAATAAAACTTCTCGACAGTCGAGCCGACTAAAGAAGTAAACTTGGGAACGATAGAAGAACCCAAAATAGTGAGGATCGGGGCATTACTATCGGACGAACAAGCAAGTAAACTCACGATGCTATTAAAAGAAAACCTGGATGCATTCGCTTGGGAAGTGCATGATTTGGAGGGTATTGACCCGAAGGTCTGCTGTCACCACTTAAAAATCGATCCGAGGTTCAAACCGGTTAGAAAAAAAATGAGGCGCGTAGCGCCAGAGTTACAAGCGGCGGTCGAGGTCGAGCTGAGGAAGTTACAAGAATCAGGAATAAAAAGGAAGTCCCACTACCCACAGTGGATATCAAACATGGTCGTGGTACCGAAAAATAAAGGGGGAGTCAGAATATGTATTGATTTCAGCGACTTGAACAAGGCCTGCCCAAAAGACAGTTTCCCCCTTCCCAGCATAGATCAACTAGTAGAATCAATAGTGGGATACGAAGCGATGACCTTAATGGACGGATACATGGGCTACAACCAAACACCATTGGCGCCCGAGGACCAGGAACACACTTCCTTCTTCACACCGAGAGGATTGTATTGTTACACCAAGATGTCATTCGGACATAGGAATTTCGGGGATACGTACCAGAGATTGGTAGGCGACATGTTTGAAGACAATATTCACGATACCATAGAAGTTTACGTGGAAGACATGTTAGTCAAGAGTCGGAAATCAAAAAACCACGTCCGAGACCTTCGAGAGATTTTTCAGACAATGAGGAGACACAAAATGAAAATTAATCCGGCCAAGTGCGACTTCTGGGTCACGTCGGGGAAATTCCTAGGCTACATCATCACTCCCAGGGGAATAGAAGCAGATCCCGAGAAGGTACGATCCGTCCTCGAAATGCCATCCCCCGCAAAAGTAAAAGACGTGCAGAAACTAAATGGTTGCATAGCCACATTGGGGCGATTTGTATCACGGTCATCGGACAAATGCAAGGCCTTTTACGACATCTTGAAGAAAGGAGAAAAATTCCAATGGCCGGACGCAAGCGAAGAAGCTTTTCAAAAAATCAAGCTACATTTAGCTAGCCATCCCGGTTCTTCAAAGGCTTGAGCCGTCAAAAAATCTCACTCTATACTTAGGCGCGACACCCTATGCCATTAGTGCGATATTGGTCAAAACAGAGATGGGCGTGGAAAAGCCGGTATACTTCGCCAGCAAAACTTTAAGTCCGGCCGAGAAGAACTACACCAGAATGAAGTAGATGGTGCTCGCGCTAGCCTTTGCTGCCTCCAAACTACGAACATATTTTCAAGCTCATCGAATACGGGTGCTCACCAAATCGCCTATTGAAGCGGTCTTGGATAGAGCTCGGTGATCGGGGATAATATCCAAGTGGGGAGCCATAATCAAACAATATGACGTAATATACGAGGCAAGAACCGCGATCAAAGGACAAGTAGTGGCCGATTTCTTGGCAGACTTCCCCCTCAGTGATGAGGACGAGGTAGAAGATATACCTGGAATGGTCGAAGAACAAGAGGAGCCAGCGGACCTACTATCCGCCAGTAGCGCAACACGATGGGAAGTATTTGTCGACGGGGCATCAAACAAAGACGGATCGGGCCTCGGGTTGGTGTTTACCACGCCAAAGGGGAGGAAGATCGTGCATTCGTTCAGGTTAGAATTCAAGGCGACGAACAACGTCACCGAATATAAGGCGGTGATCCATGCCTTGATAATTGTGGAAATGGGGATGCATGAGGTTTGACTGACTAGTGACTCACAACTAGTGATCCGGAAAATTACGGGCCAATACGCTACACACGATCCGGTGCTACAAAAATATTCGGAGCTCGCCCAATCTTACATCAAGCAAATCCCAGATATTAAATTCCGCCACATCTGTCGAAAGGATAACAGACACTCAGACGCCCTGTCATACATCGCCTCACAACTTGTAGACCCGAGCATCGAAGGAATACACGTTATGAGGCTTCTTAACCCGTCTATCCCTGAAACACCAGAGGTACGGATTGAGGTGGCCGTCAGCATATCCGAGAGATACAAATAAGGCGACTAGAGAAAGCCAATACATTAATACTTAGAGACGGGTGAGCTACCTAAGAGTCGGCCCGAGATGAACAAGATCAAAAGCAAATCGGGCGCTTACGAGTTAAGGGAAGGGATCTTATATCGGAAATATTACCTAGGACCACTCCTACGATGCTTAAGCAGGGAAGAGGGCCATATAATCCTACACGAGCTACACTATGGGGCGGCTGGAAATCACAGCTCGGGAAGAAGTTTGTCGGTTAAGGCAAAAACAATGGACTACTTTTGGATGTATATGAATGAGGACGCAAAGAAAATGGCGAAAGCTTGCGAAGAGTGTCAGCGTTTTGGGAAGAAAATACATGCTCCCGGCGTACCGTTAAACTCAATCATAAGTCCGTGGCCCTTCGCTAAATGGGGAGTGGACATCGCCGGGCCATTACATGTAGGAACGGGGCAAAGGAAGTATTTGATCGTGGCCGCTGATTATTTTACCAAGTGGGTAGAGGCGGCACCACTAAGGCATATTCGGGACAAAGATGTCTTTAAGTTCATTTGGGAACATATAATTTGTCGCTTCGGGGTCCCTGCGGCTATCGTCTCCGATAATGGAAAGCAACTGCAAGGCGAGAACATTGATCTTATATTCAACACTTACAACATCCGCAAGAGTAAAGCAACCCCGATTTACCCCCAGTATAATGGGCAGGCCGAGATCACAAACAAAACCATCGCCTATAACATGAAAAAGAAACTAGATGGGGAATATGGCAACTGGTGCGAGGATCTATACAACGTCCAATGGGCATATAGAACCACACGAAGGGAAGCTACGGGATTTTCTCCATTCATGCTTACCTACGGAACCGAGGCGATCCTACCAACAGAAGGGATGATTCCTACCACAAGAACCGAAGCTTGGAGGCGAAATGTGTCATCCGACCTGATCTTGGCTAAACTCGACGACTTGGAAGAAACAAGAGAAATGACGTTACAAAAAATGGAAAATTATCAGAGGAGGTTACAACGGGAATACAACAAGCGCGTTCGACCAAGAGAATTTCATCCCGGGCAGCAAGTATTGAAATTTAAATTTGAATGGGAGCGCGACAAAAAAGGCGGAAAACTAGCACCAAAGTGGGGTGGGCCATATATAATCGAATCTAAGGCGGGCGAGGGATCATATCGACTACTGCGACTCGACGGAACAAAAGATCTCAAACCATGAAACATCCGATTCCTGAAACTCTACCATCCTTGACAAGCGACGCGGAAAAACGGTAAGAAAACGTGTCCTCTATCTCTGTGAAACCGTGAGGGGTATGGGATAGGGCATGAGCGACTAATGGTCATTCGTACTTGGGGCAATGCCGGTGTGGAAGTGCCGAGGTGACTTACACTCGAATGGTCATTCGTACTCGGGGCAAAGCCAGTGTGGAAGTGCCGAGGTGACTTACACTCGAATGGGCATTCGTACTCGGGGGAACGCCAGTGTGGAAGTGCCGAGGTGCCTTACAGTCGCCTGGCTATTCGAACTCGGGGCAGTGGCAGTGTGCAAGTGCCGAGGTAGCCTAATGGTTCTGGTGGTTGGAAACCAGTTCCAAAGGTTGTTTAGACACGAGGTCTACTCATCTAGGTGGCCTACTTACATCTGAAAGGTCACCACCATCGTAAGTGGGCGTGTCCACTTGCCCGAGATCGGTTGGTCGATAACCACTCGGGATTGTCGGGCCTAGAACTAGGATAACTGGTACCCTTCCACTGAATCCAAAGAGATAGTGATGAGATACCCCAATCAGGACATGGCATAGGGCCCGATGACCCTCCTTGTTGGGTGTGTTCGACCGAAATGGTTAGAATACTGACTTACTTGAACAATGATTGCAGGAATAACATATGAAACAAAGTAGAACTCGATTGCGTCATGCGACTATTAAGAAAATACGGAAAGCGTCATGTGACCAAGCGAAACGAAGCGTCTAACGAAAATAAAACAAACACCATCGGTGACGCAGCACCCCCATTAAAACGAACAAGCGAGGTAGCGGAAATTAAAAAGGGAAGAAGTGTTTAGAGCGATTTACAACCCTATGGAAGGGGCAACATAGTGACGTAGCACCACAAAAAGAAAGTTTAAGCCTTGGGAGAAGCCGCGCCGTCCTTCCTCTGCGCGACCTTGAGCCGCTTCTTCTCCACCCAGTCCATAATGCCATCCTGAACCTTCTGATCTAACTCTTCCGCATGGGTGACGCATTCATCCTCGAGTTGTTGGGTAATCTGGGAAGCGTTTTCCTCAGCATCAGCTAACTTGGAGCCTAAATCGACCTCGGCCTGTTTCAATCGGCGAACCTCCAGATCCAGCTCCCGAGAGCGTTGTTGCTCGGCTACAAGATCACAAAAATAGAATGTTATTCATCGGGTGCATTTTTGCAAGAATAAAGCGCAATAAAAATCTAAAAGAGCGGCCTCAACACATCATCTAAGAGACATGACAGGGCGGGTAACACCGACTGAAGCGACTCTACCAACTTGGACAACTCATCCTCGTCCCTGGACAACTTCATGGTTAATTCGTTATAATGATGCTCGTTGAACTCGTTACTAGGGCAATACTTCTTATGCTCGGCCCAATCGTCCATTAACCGATTACACGACGCTTGGAGCACTGCAATCTAATCCACTCTAAATCGCCCATAACCTTATCAAATTCACTCACTCGGCCCAGTAAATCGCTATTAGCTCGCTCTACCACATCTTTGTCTCTCAATATTCGTCGGCGGTCCTCGTGAAGGTCTCGATTCTGCAATTGCAGAGCGTCTACCCTTTGCTCCAAACTTGTGGCTAAAGCATCCTTTTCAGCAGCAAGGCGCTGAGAAGACCCCAAGTGAGCCCGTAAGTTTTCCATCTCGGCAGGATCATAATCAAACCGGCGACGTCGTTCTAACTCGTCCTCAAGTCTTGCAATCTCCTCAGTTTGACGGTCTATTTTGTCGTCTTTGTTTGCCATTCGTTGACGAAGATTTTCCACAAGATCCTTCTCAATATCCCATTTTCTCTTCATAATCCTAAACTCCAAAGTAGCGTCTATACCTATAATAGATACCTCGTCTAAGAAGAAGGATACCCGACTCAGGATACTGGCACGATAAACTTAATCAACACAAGTTAAGAAGGATCATATACCTTGAGCGTCGGCAAGCTTGATCTCCAGCTCATTCGCGCGACCCCTCTCATTCTGAAGTTGAAGTTGGAGAGATTCTATCAACTGCTTATCTCGAAGGCGATTGGAAGCATCCAAGCGTACGCGGTTCATAATCTAACACAAATAGCTTGACTCATAAGCGACACTACGAAAAAGAAATCGGAAGCGGAGCATAACCATACAGAAACGACTTGCTCACCACAGTGTCAAGTGTCAGGGAGATGTCACCATAACGGGGCACAACATTCAACATTTCCTCATATGTATACTTCACAAAGTTGGAGGAAGTAAGCGCACCCAAGGAGTTCATGATCTGGCCAGAGACAGTAAAGGAAGTTTCAGCACTAGAAGACGATCCCTCAGTAATACGGGGCACACAAGGAAGCTCTACCGGTACATCGGTAACGATCTTCTCTACGACGGGCGTCTCCGAGGGCTCCTGTTGGTCGCCCATACCTTGTTCATCGCCTTTGTCGCCCGACACATTCTCTCCAAACAGCTCATCCTCATCGAAAAGATCAATGATGGGGCCCGTTTTCGGCAGTGGCTTAGCAATTTTCTTACCTCTACCAGGATTACGCCTCAGCGGAGTAGGGTCAACATCGCCCGCGTCATCATCATCGTGCCTTGGGTGTTTCTGCACAAGTATCTCGTCAGAACATGTGAAGGCAAAAAACAGGGGCAAGTACATGTACTTATAAGAAAATCATTATGTTTGTTACCTTCCCCTGGTCTTCCTCAACCCTTGTGCCAGCACCTCTTTTCCTAGACCCGATAGTTTTGGTGGAGCCGACCTGAGATTTTTAAACAACAACAAATGACTAACTGACGCCCGAAGCTATCAAGATAAAAATCAAGAAAAGCGCATACCTTATCAGCCTTGTCATCATTAACCACCTAGAAAGAATAGGGCTCGACGGGAAAAGTAGGCGAAGGGAAGTCATCATGAAGGATCGAACCTCGGACTAGAAGCGGAACTCGGGGATAAATCGGGTCATTAGAATGACGAGCTCGCTTGTTGGAACCCTGGCCGATGGGATCGGCATCCAGCATCATCCTTTCAACACCCTCGGGCATAGTTTTGACCCGATGAGGACTAGAAGCAAAACCGGCAAGTTCTCCTAAGGTTGAAGTACCAGCTCGATAGTTGACAAGGAAATTGGCAACGGTATACTTAGGAGCATCCTCGGGCTTGTAGGTCGACCACTCGGCAGTAGAACCATGACCATCGCGGCGATCCCTCCACTCGTTCAAAATTCGGAAAGTATTGCCAGTCCATTGAGCTAAAGCAAGAGAAGGCAGAACCTGGGACAAAATCTCGTAATAAAATGAGCTATCAGGGTTGTATAAGGGAAGACGAAGGCCCAGCTCCAGCTGACCCAAGGTGATGACCACACAATCAGCTGATTGCTCGTGCTTCTTCATATCGGTTTTCTTCAAACTACCGTTTCGGCCCGAGAGAAGGGTCACTTCGTAATTTTGAAGATCGTACTTCTCCTTCAACTGCTCAATGAACTCTTCGTCAGAGAGATCCTTCACCCTTTTCTCGGACCTGCACGAAATAGAAGGAGAGCTATCAGATTTTATCGCGCGATCATCATACCTAGAAGGGATTTCAAGCAAAAACAAAGAAGCAAGGGGGGGGGGACATCAAACTCGGAAAAAACGTCATCAACAGACCTCTTTTCAGCCATGGAAGGAGAAGAAGCCATTAACGAAGATAGTGCAGAACTCGGTTCCCAGCAAAGAAAGATGAGGCGATAACAGCTACTGTATCGGTCGGTGAGGAGAAAACGACGAAAGAAAACCAAGAAAGCTAGGGTTTTTTGAGAAGTGCAAAATGTGAAGAAACTTGGGAGAAAACCGCAGTAGATGAACAGAGAAAGAAAGGGTAAAGAAGAAGAAGGAAGAAAGGAGCGGGCTATTTAAAGAAGAAGAATTGTAACCGACGCCGACGGTTACCAGTCATAAAGTGGAGTTAGTGGGACGCTGCATGGCGGGATTCACGGCATGAACAAAGACGTGGGCAGTTAGGGCGATATTCTTCCACACGTGTCTCCCACACGAGCGGAAGAAGGGGCATAAATGTAGGTGTAAATTATACACAGATCCAGGTGGCAACCTCCTAGGCCTGGTGCACCTAAACACGAAAAGACACGAAGCATGGAATGAAGATTAGTGGCGCGAGATTTCAGGAGCCACGTGGATCGGGCGTGATCGCTCTACAACTGTCGGAAAAGACTTGATTCAGACTTCTGACAAAGCTGACATGACGAGACGCGGCGGGACAAACGAGGTGCTATGGTCAAATGGATAAGAAAGTAGGGGACACATCGGCTAACCATAAAAGCAACGATCGAAGACGGGAGACATTCAGAAACATGCGACATCGTGTCAAGAGAGCATCGGGAGAGGTCGGCTCGGACGAAAGACAGGCGAAGAGTCAAGATACCTCGGCCATGTGAGGCGACATAAGTCGGTCCGACCGCAGAACTGCTGAATTGATGTCACATGACCAACACCTTATCTTGGGTGTATGGAACTTCTCCTATAAATAAAGGGACTTGTATTCATGAAAGTTAGGTTGTAATCTTGGGAGAGGAGGAGAGAGAAACTCGAGTAAACACTAGGAAGAAGTGAGTGAGAAGTAAGTTCACCTTGTAAAGAAATACAACTAAGATCAACACCTTTGTAACACCTTGAAGTAATAAGATTCATCATTTCACCCCCGTGGACGTAGGTAATCATACCGAACCACGTATATCTTGTGTTCATGGTTGAGTGTTTACTTTCATTTGAGAAGAGTAGTACGTTTCTATCCTTTGGATGTAGTTTGTAGTAAAATGCATCTACAGTACGCTAATGGGTTGGACGCGAATGAGATTTTTCAAATCCAACGGAGTACGGATTGGGCCCGGATGCAACCTTGAAAATCCGTTGGACATCCATATCCGTTGGATTAAGGGCATTTATATAGTTTTTAGAAAATATATATATAGTTTTGGAATATTTTAAGGTGTTTGCTTGGAGTGTTGTCCATGAAACTTATATATTTATCTACATATATAAAAAGTGTAGGTTTTATAAGGGCAACTCCTATGGGAAAGAAAATCATCCACATCTTTGTGATTCTCCACATCTTGTGGACCAAAAAACGCTACTATGGATGAATTTATCATCCATATGTTTGTGAAATCCAGATGGTACCCCTCAAATTTGAGGAGGTTGCTATGGAGTAGTCCATCCGGACATTTAGTGTCCGGATATATATTTTTTAAAATTTATTTTCCTTATCCGGTCACTTACTAACCGGATGAAACTATTTTTTTTTTTCCATCCAGCCACTCACCAACCGGATAGGAGTTTTCCTTTCTCTAATAATGCAATTATATATCCACTCCTAGATAATTGGAACAGTTTCAGTCAGAATTAGCAACATCAATAAACGTTGCGAATTTCAAACATTTGAAATTATCTTCTAATTCATCTCATGCGGTCCTGTTTTCTTTTTAATTTTTTTCTTCTACTGATCCGAACTTTAAGTAGCCGGATGGACTAACTGTTTGGTTTTTCCCACGGTGGGTTTTAACTCCACTAATTAGTGAGAGTCCATATATATATATGGATACTCCATAAGTTATGGATGTTTTTACCTCCATACTAAAAGAGTTGCCCTAAGAAGTCTCTATATTGGTTTATTTTTTCATTATAAATTATAACTAACACAAATCCATTGGATTATCCGCACCCAATCTGTTCATCCGTGCATCCATTAGATGCAAATCCGTTGGATGTTGGATCGGATGCGGATGTCAAATTTGAAATCCGTAGTGAATTGGATTGGATTGGATGAGGACGAGGTAAAACCGGTCCATACCGGCCCATGCTCACCCCTACAAGTACGTAGACTGTAGTTATCAAACCCGTGAACCAAAACTGAAACCCTAACCTATTTCAATCTTCTTCTTCTTCGTATCTGCAACAGTTTGTCACGCCCAGAACTACACAAGGTAAGGGTAATCTTATAATTCTTGAAACGCGAAATGTGTTCAGTTAGAGTTATTAGTTCAGACCGAATTTATGATTGAATTGAGTTCAGTTATGGCCGAACGAATGTCTCAATTATTATTCCCTTATATTAACATCCAATTTTGGTTCGGAAACTTGGGGTTCATTCCACTTCTCTGTTGGCGACGTGCTTAACCACCTTATGAGCCATCTTAATCCCCTAATTAGGTTAATCCTTTTACGAAATGATCATTCAGTAGGAATCTTGAATAAACAAAACTGATTGCTAATACATTTCTACTGGTTACTAGTTTGTACAGAGAGTGAGTATATACATCACATATGATTGGTGATAAAAGACATTGCCGTTTTGACTTTTGAGATTGAGAGTAAATTTATGCATTCCTCTTAGAAATTTTGTTAGAAACATTTTGAACTCATGTGATTAAGATTTCTGATGACAATTATTTCATTGGCCCGTATAATTCACTACAATTGACGGTTTGAGTCTGTCGACTGTATCAGTAAGTTTACTCGCTAACTGTCATTTTTGGAGCCAAGCATATGAAAGTTTGTTACTTGTTATAGTCCTTACCTATATCATATGCTTTAAGCCTGGCTGAACATTGTCATTCGCCATTGTTATTGACAGTTAAGACTTTAGACCTGAATTTTATTTTTGTTTGTATCATTAAAGTTACTAATCTATTGAGCTAAAGAATGTGATCTATATGGTAAATCTGAATTTCAAGCAATAATCGTTTTTATATATACTCGAGTTCTATTATCAATGTCATGAATCATGATAATTGTTTTTGGTGTTGGAGTATGTCGAATCCCCATTTCATCTGGCTTTAATAACTTGGTGCTTGATTTTATTATTATGGCTTTGTCCCAGTGAAATCCTACATTATGCTCCATAACCGAAAACAGCTAGCTAGCATTACTTTTAAGGTAACTACAAGGGAGTTAGAATTTTTTTCTGACGTCGTGTTAAGAGTTTAAGATGTGCCAGAGGAGTTACTCCATGGTCCATCCGAAGGAATTTTTGCCTCTTATAGTTTGTTGGAAAGAAAGAAACAATATATTCTTATCGTTTGATCTTATTTTCAAACTTTGGCATACAACCGTGTACAACTATTACTACAAATTATGTGGATCATCAAATGTCTACTAATTAGACATCGTGTGAATGTAGTTTTCACTATTTTGATCTGTTCTACTGCCATTTGTTTTGATGAGCTTTTGTGTTTTTCTTCAGGAACAAGACACCGGAGTGTAATGTCATATGTGTGGAAGAGGTATTTCTCCTCTCTTTGGCTCTTTTTGCATCAGTCAATTTGTGCTTTACCCGAGGTTATGGTTTAAAAAATAAATGCATACCAAACATATTTTTGAATCTAAATGAAAATGAAAACAAAAGAAAAATGTTGTTTCGAAAATGTTAGAAAATAGAATTGGAGAACGATTTTTGAAATCTAAACCAAACAGGCTTTAAATCTCTTCCTGTTCAATAGAATACGTTTCATAACTTTCAATTGTATGAATTGGTTCATTCAAGCAAGATGCAGTTTAGTAAGATGCTTAAACCAAAGCTTGGATTGTTGGGTCCCTTAGTGAATCATTTTTTTCTGTCTTCGTTTTGCTGATTAGAATTTGAGAGAACAATAAAATGCTGCAAGGTGGACGTATCAGACTTAAAGTGTGGCAGCAAGCGGCTGTTGCTGTAGGTTCAGCATTTGGTGCACTAATGGACCCAAGCCGGGCAGATTTGATAGCAGCTTTAGGGGAGACAACTGGAAAACCAGCATTTGAAAGAGTTTTAGAGAGGATGAAGAACAACCCAGAAGGCAGAGTAAGTTTCTTGACCCTTTGCGGTGTTAGTCTTTTACTGAATTTGTAGAATGGGATGAGTTTTTTAAGCTCTCTCATCATTTATCCGTTTGCAATGAAATGGTCGACTACGAAACAGAACTAATATTAACCAAATATATGTCGGTTAACCCCCTATAATGGTTTTCAAAATTTTGAACTCTTTGACGGTGATATGAGAAGTTGTATGATGGCACCGTTTAAAAGATGGAGAAACTGTAGGCCTCAAGATTTGGTGCAGGGGCATAATTGCTTATTTTGTCTTTTCTTATTTAAGTTATTTGGTCGCTAATACATTAAGTGACTTACTTATAGATTAAGGGACAGGATTTAAAGTATCTTTATTTAGGTTCTTAGCTAGAAAACCCTGGTATAAGTTGGTTTATGAAACTCCTATTTAGGCGGTTATCATTATTAATATTACTGAATTCTATTTTTCAGTTGAGTTTCTTCTACTTTCTGTGTGAATCAACCCTAATTTCTTCTTTACAATTGCTGCGTCATAAAGATTCCACCATTACTTGAAATGCCATGGAAAATATAAACGGTTGAATGCTGGAAACTAAAAGAACACTTCCATTTTTCATGTGAAAGGAAATTGTATAGTTAAACCTTATCCCTCAGATAGTGGGATCTGCGGCAGGATAGTTTATTTCATGTCGGATTCAATGGTAGGATCCTTGGAGCACTATCAGAAAGGTTGAGTTTGAATGACACTGTCGTTGGCCTAGATTTCCAGGAGACCCTGAATGACGGGTTTGTGTGGCTTATTCCAAAAGTTCTGATTTGCTGTTGATTAGAGCTAACTTTATGTTCCATCATTTTGGATTTGGAATGATGTAAAGACTCGACAAAATCATGGTAAAGTTTCCTTTATAAATGCTAAGGAATATGCTTAGTTTTATTCTATCATTCTAGTTCATAGGTTTCATTACTTATACTATGTTTTCCTGCTCAAATGATTTGAGGGTTAAATGAAATCCATTACTTAGTCTGCCGAGTGAACCATACACTAAAACTGAGTTATCAAAATGGAGGAGAAAAAGGCCTCGAAAAGCTTTGCTAAGTCATTCTTTTTAGCAAACTCATGAATAGTTACATTGATTTTTTTCCTTCTATAGTGTTTTCGTTTTTTCTTGTGAAGTCCATTGTCCTTCATGTCTTATCCTGCGTATTGAACATGCAGACGCCCTCTTTATTATTTAGTGTCATTTACTGGACCTCGCTATCTTTTCCTCAGGCTATGCTGTTGGAGCGTCCCCGTGTAATATCTCCTTACGTGGGGCATGCATGGGACCTACCAGAGAACACATTTGGTGCAGCTTACGCTAGATTTATGGGATCAAGAAACTTCTCTCCTGATGACCGTCCACCAGTGCGTTTCATGGAGACAGGGGAACTTGCATATATAGCAATGCGAGCCCGCGAGGTACATGATTTCTGGCATACCCTGTTTGCTCTTCCTACCAACTTAATCGGTGAGTCCGCACTCAAAGTCATTGAATTTGAGCAGATGTATCTACCGATGTGCCTGTTGTCAGTTGTTGGTGGCACGGCTAGGTTTAACGAAAAGCAAAGGGCTCTATTTTTTAAACACTACTTGCCGTGGGCAACACGAGCTGGCATGCAGTGTACAGATCTCATGTGTATCTATTATGAACAGCATTTCCATGAGGATTTAGCCGTTGTTCGTAAGAGATGGGGAATAACTCCTGCTCCTGCCCCTCCAAAATAGAAGCCAGTCTAATCTACCGCGAGCCGTTTTCAGAATTCTGCTGACAGACTTGGAATTGAGTTGATGTATGTAGAATAGATAGATGGTGTTGTTACTTCTTTGCTAATTGATGCTACATTGTAAATTGAACTCACCAATGTTTCTTATAAAAAAATATAGCTCAAGCATAGAGAATTTGTTGTCTTCCTGTCTCTTCTGTTTTCATCTTGTTATTATCGTTTCTTGCAATTTCTTGTGTACCATTTCTACCATGAACATAGAATTACGATTACACTATTATTTTTTTGTAGGAATTTGATCTCTGTAGGTAATAAAAAGAAGAATTTCTCCCCCAATTTTTTCGAAGCAGCATCTTCCCAAGGTACTAATCTCATCTCATAAAACCCCTAGTTTGATTTTTATGACATATTTCTCGTTTTTGTTGGTGCGACATTTTCACAAACATTAATGGACGAAATCTCTGATATGTTGATTTCGTTTTTGTATTTGTCAGATGATTCCAATTTGGTATCTTGAATGAGAAATTGTGAAAGCTTATCCCATTGGAGTTTGGATATTTGTAGGTAAGGAATCAACTTTATGTAATCTATATTTCCTTTTTCGTGCTTCTTTCCCATTTTTATTTGTTGTTTTGACATGAATTCCATGTATGTGTGAGTTTATGGAATATGAGAATGAACTAAACTTATTCAAGAGGAAGAGAATAGATCATCTAAGGTTTCTACTATTTTTCTTCAAGTAGTGACCAAACTTATTCAATTCCTTTCCCATCATGTATATAGATTCTAGAGAAAGAACTAAATCTCAATTCCTTTCCCATCATGTATATAGATTCTAGAGAAAGAACTAAATCGCACATCAAGGGAATTGGAGGATATTTCTGCTCTGTGATCCTTGCAATGCTTATATGCTAAACGTTGCGAGATGTCTTCAACTACTTGCTTGTGTGCAGAGCCAGAACTTTAGTTTAGGGAGGGAATTTGCAGTTAGTTTAATCCAGTTTATTATATTGACAAAGGGGAAAGATAAACAACATAAAGCACAAAATAGCTTATTGATACTTTTTGTTTGGTAGTCCAAAATGCCAACATTCACTAGTAGCAAGCAATCATGCATAACTTTATTTAGATAGATGTCGAGCTAGGTCATGCATACATGATAAATAAATTAGCACTGAATGAAAATACTCCTCCAGCCGAATGAACTGCACATTCGAGCGTCACCGTTGAGCCTTGTGTGAGCCGGACCCCTGCACCCACCTTCATTGTATAGAGCGCCAGTTTGACCGTTGTAAATGAAACTATAACCACCATTAAGGTTAATGGTTGAACAACCACAGTTGCTAATAATCTGGCCTCTGTAGTTGCAACCAGGTCCGCTCCATACAATCATTGAGCTGGCATTTGCAAAATCGCACACCAAGCAATCATGCATAACTTTATTTAGATAGATGTCGAGCTAGGTCATGCATACATGATAAATAAATTAGCACTGAATGAAAATATTCCTCCAGCCGAATGAACTGCACATTCGAGCGTCACCGTTGAGCCTTGTGTGAGCCGGACCCCTGCACCCACCTTCATTGTATAGAGCGCCAGTTTGACCGTTGTAAATGAAACTATAACCACCATTAAGGTTAATGGTTGAACAACCACAGTTGCTAATAATCTGGCCTCTGTAGTTGCAACCAGGTCCGCTCCATACAATCATTGAGCTGGCATTTGCAAAATCGCACACCAAGGCTACAAAAACTAGAGCCATGGTTGCTATTGAGACAAAGTTGGATGATGAATTCTTGTTGTAAGCTGCCATGACTACTGACCCGGGTATTGTTTTTAAGACTGAAAAAGCTGATAACAAGAGTATTATTGCAATGAAGATATTAGAGGTGGGGATGGACTGAACCTGAAATTGGTGTGGGGAGTATTTATAGGCAAAGTTTTGGAAACGCTTAACCTGATAATGACAATAAAGGAAAAAAAATGGTTGGATGGAAAGAAAGACGTGACAAGTTCAGTCGACATTGTAGTCTGGGACCTGGGTTGCTGACTTTCTACAATCTAGCTAGCTAGCTAGCTTGATTGATTTATTATTATTATTATTGTTTTTATCTTTTCGAGGAATAAGGGAGGAATCGGAGGATTGGCCTCTGCGTTTTTGGACTTTGGAGTTTGAATCTCGACCATTGTGAATTTGTGATACTGATTTGATTGGTGTACGTGTATTTTCTTGGGTACATTGATTAAATACCCGTGCAAATTGATACACTATTCAATTTCCACTATTTTCTTTGGGGCAGGAAGCATATTCATGTCCAGAGGAATTTCTGATGGCCGGCTAACCACAATCTCCAAGTCCGCCGTTGAGTCTCGCTAGCTAGCTAGCTAGTATTTGGCGCAAACCTTCTCATATTCATGGCCCTGCTGGTTCAAATATCGCCTCTCTTTTTTTATCGACATTCAATTTTTGTCTCAACGTCGAAATTCAATCATAATTTCAACCCCATGTATTCCTTGTTTGAACATCCAAATCGGACACACTGTTTCCAGTTAAATAGGATACTGGAGATAGGTACCAAGTGAAAAGTGCCAAATGAGAAAGAACAACCAAGAATTCCACATCTACTACCAAAACCAAAACCAAAACCAAAGTCTTTTCCAATAGCAAGTACCGGGTCAACTAGAGAAACTCCTGAGAGTTGGACTTAAGTTTTACGACGGCTCGTCCAAGCCTTGCACAACTTGCCCTAAAGACAAGAAAAGTCCTTAGTTGGATTTACGTATTCACGACCGTTAAGGTAGCATTCTCACTTTATCCCTGCCCAGAAGACAGAGCTACTGGGGGGATCTCCCCCGTTCACCAATCTGTCATGGTTGATTACAGGTTCTCTGATGACATTCCCGCCCCATAAATTCCGCTCGCCGATGCTGTCCAGTCCAGAGCTTGAACAGGACAGCACAAAAGTCGTATTTATTTATGCAACATTTGGAACACCGATGCAACATTTGATCATCGATGCGAAAAGGTCGCACTTTTAAAGTAACAAAAGGAGAAAGGGTTGTAATCCACATACCTGAAACCCACCTCTTTCACGAGTATCGTTGCCCTCCATGGTTGTGTTGTCCAAGGCCTGTTCCGGGGGAGAATTAACAAGTTCTGAAACCCACCTCTTTCACGCAATTCGCCGCCCTCCATGTCCGTCTGTCCAAAGCCTGCTCTGGTGAAAGGTTTCGAATGTACAAGTCGTTCTTCACGCACTCGTCCCAAGTAAGCTTCGGTCTGCCCTGCGTTGCATCCTTCCTTCAGCACGTCTTATGCGACCTACCCGCACAGGGTCATCGGGTGGTCTACGTTGAAGATGTCCAAACCAACGCAGCCGATGTTGAGCAAGCATCTCCTTAATTTGCGCCACTATAAGTTTCTTACGAACATACTCGTTCCTGATACGGTCATGTCTCGTATGTCTGCATGCCCACCTTAGCATCCGCATCTCGGTACTCTTCAGTCTCAAGGTGTTCCGGCTATTTATCGCCCAACACTCCGCACCGTATAACAAAGCAGGCCTAATCGCAGATTTGTAAAACTTACCTTTAAGCTTAAGCGGCGCTTTGCGGTCACAGAGGATGCTCGAAGCCATACGCCATTTTCCCCAGCCAGCTTGAGTACGATGCCGAATGTCCTCCTCGATACCTCCATTACTTTGGAGTATGGAACTCAGGTAGCGAAACGATTCTTTCCTTGGTACAGGTTGTCCATCCAGCAAAATATAGTTAAAATTTATACTTTTATCAAGAACTTAGAAACCTTGATAATATTTTTCGGAGATATACGAGCATCGTGGTGTTGCTCGTATAGAGCTCCTAGAGCTCTAGTAGTGAAGGGTGGAAGCAAGGACTTTGTAACTTGAACTTTGTATTGATTGATTCTTGCTACCTTACTTACTTACAAATGAATACAACATGCCTATTTATAGGCTACAAAAGAGAAGAAGAGAACTATGCCTATGGAGGCTAACAACTATGCCTTTTGAGGCTAACAACTATGCTTATGGAGGCTAACAACTATGCCTTTGGAGGCTAACAACTATGCCTATGGAGGCTTACCAAACCAATTACTAGACAATCTAGTATTCTTGTTTGATTTGTCTAACCCTAGAACACTCATTTTACACATGTTAATTGTCTAATATTGACTCTAGACATCCTAGATATTTCTAGGTTAGTCTAGATAGGTGTGAACTCTTGACTAAGTTGGTGTTGAATATTCAACACTCCCCCTCAACACCTACTTTCCAACTTCTCTTTATCTTAGACGTTTCAGTCCTCTTCGGAAGTTTAGGGACATTTCGGTCCTCTTCATAGTTTAAGGACGTTTCGGTCCTCTTCGGAAGTTTAAGGACATTATGGTCCTCTTCGGAAGTTTAAGGACATTACGGTCCTCTTCGTAGTTTTAGAACATACGGGTTCCATCGTAGTTTAGGGACATTGCGGTCCTCTTCGTAGTTTTAGAACATACGGGTTCCATCGTAGTTTAGGGACATTGCGGTCCTCTTCGTTTAATAAAATACTTCTTGTACTCTTTAGACAACTCATAGGATTTTCACCCACTTTTGTTGTTCTCTATCTCATCACCACTTGGTGATTGCTTCCGTTTCTTCACAACATTTTTTGTTGTTTCTTCTTCTATTCATCTTTGTTCCAGTCACGCTTTTGTTCGAAAACTGTAACACTTCTTTGGTTATCCAGATTCTCTCACAATCTTTCATTTCGTCAAGCTTCTGCCACAAGCTCTAACTATTTTTCTTCTTGTTATTTGATGTTACAAATTTGCCACTTTATCCAGATTTGCCACATTTCTGAATTCGTAACAGATTTGCCACGCTATGACATAATTGTCACACTTTGGTTTGTACGTATTTAAACAAACACCTGTAAACCCATTTAGACTTCATTTGGACATTACAAATTAGGTAATTCCAACACTCCCCCGTAATTTGTAATGGCTCTGTTTTTTTTTTTGATATTCACCCAATCTCCGTTTGCTGCTCTTATCTCCTCATGCTTGTTTCGCTCGCAGTAAACTCTTTATGTTTGCCGCCACGTACCGCCGTTTTTTTTTTTTTTTTTGTTCTTCTTCTTATCACGAGTATGATTTAGTATCTCGTGACAAACATGCCATGCTTTTCTTCGACAATTGAGGAAGCAATCTGTTGCTCTTACCCTCAATATTCTTTTTTTTTTTTCTTCCCGATTTGAGGAAACAACCACTTATTGTTCTTACCCTCAAACCCTTCTCTGATCACTTATTAGGAAGTGACCCTTTCTTCTTCTCTTTTATCTTGTTTTTTTTTTCATGTAGACGCCTTTTTTTTTTTTCATGAAGACCCCATTTCTTCTCTTTTAGTATTTCTTGCTCATTTAGTATGTCTCCTAACTTCTGCGTGCAAGCCTCTACAAATTCAACATTTTTGAAATGTCGATATTACAAAAGCTTTGTCTTGTAGTAGCAGTAGTTTTTTCTTCTTCCAGTGGATACATGTCCACCGGCTTCGTGTCACAAGTAGAAACTTGATGTTGTCGTGACAAACATGGCTTTCTTGCCATTTTTTTTTTCTCTCAAAACCGAGTAGGTCGTCTCATTGAGGCTTTCTTCCCATAATATGAGGAGGCGATCATTTGAAGCTCTCTTCCCTCAATATATGGAGGCATTCGTTGTTGACGTTTTCATGATATCGGCTTCTAAAACTCTTGAACGATTGTGGAGGCAATCCTTGGTGCACTCTTCCCACAATTGTCTTTAGAATTTTGTAAACAATTTGAGGAGGAAAATTATTGCTCTCTTCCCTCAAACTTGTCTTCTGGTCACTTATCAAAAAGTGATTTCTTTTTTTCTTCTCTACTTTTCTTTTTCCACATGGAGGCGTTTTTGCTCCTGTGAAGGTAGGATTTTTTTTTTTTTTTTTTTTTTTTTTGACAGTTGGAATGGTTGAAATCTTCTTAGTGGTGTTTGCATCTTCTCCTTCTTAAACTTCATATCTTCTCAACTCGAAAGCTTTGAAACCCATCAATTCGTAGCGGAAACTTTTACGCCCATTTCGGATCGAACGAGCTCTGATACCAAGTTAAAATTTATACTTTTATCAAGAACTTAGAAACCTTGATAATATTTTTCGGAGATATACGAGCATCGTGGTGTTTCTCGTATAGAGCTCCTAGAGCTCTAGTAGTGAAGGGTGGAAGCAAGGACTTTGTAACTTGAACTTTGTATTGATTGATTCTTTCTACCTTACTTACTTACAAATGAATACAACATGCCTATTTATAGGCTACAAAAGAGAAGAAGATAACTATGCCTATGGAGGCTAACAACTATGCCTTTTGAGGTTAACAACTATGCTTATGGAGGCTAACAACTATGCCTTTGGAGGCTAACAACTATGCCTATGGAGGCTTACCAAACCAATTACTAGACAATCTAGTATTCTTGTTTGATTTGTCTAACCCTAGAACACTCATTTTACACATGTTAATTGTCTAATATTGACTCTAGACATCCTAGATATTTCTAGGTTAGTCTAGATAGGTGTGAACTCTTGACTAAGTTGGTGTTGAATATTCAACACTCCCCCTCAACACCTACTTTCCAACTTCTCTTTATCTTAGACGTTTCAGTCCTCTTCGGAAGTTTAGGGACATTTCGGTCCTCTTCATAGTTTAAGGACATTTCGGTCCTCTTCGGAAGTTTAAGGACATTACGGTCCTCTTCGTAGTTTTAGAACATACGGGTTCCATCGTAGTTTAGGGACATTGCGGTCCTCTTCGTAGTTTTAGAACATACGGGTTCCATCGTAGTTTAGGGACATTGCGGTCCTCGTCGTTTCAGTAAAATACTTCTTGTACTCTTTAGACAACTCATAGGATTTTCACCCACTTTTGTTGTTCTCTATCTCATCACCACTTGGTGATTGCTTCCGTTTCTTCACAACATTTTTTGTTGTTTCTTCTTCTATTCATCTTTGTTCCAGTCATGCTTTTGTTCGAAATCGTAACACTTCTTTGGTTATCCAGATTCTCTCACAATCTTTCATTTCGTCAAGCTTCTGCCACAAGCTCTAACTATTTTTCTTCTTGTTATTTGATGTTACAAATTTGCCACTTTATCCAGATTTGCCACATTTCTGAATTCGTAACAGATTTGCCACGCTATGACATAATTGTCACACTTTGGTTTGTACGTATTTAAACAAACACCTGTAAACCCATTTAGACTTCATTTGGACATTACAAATTAGGTAATTCCAACAAATATCCCCTTCAGCTCTCCCGGAATCGCTAAAATCGCACTTCAGATACTCAGTCTTTGTTCTACTAAGCTTGAAACCCTTTGATTCTAGGGTATGGCGCAACAATTCCAGTCTTTCCTCGACGTCCTTTTTTGAGTTGCCGATAAGCGCTATATCATCAGCGAAGAGAACTCTCTTGGATTTTTTTGAATTCCACATCTACTACCTCGTCCCAAAAGAGAACTCTCTTGGATTTTTTTTTTTTTACCTTATTTACCTTTACCAAACCGGGATAATATTATTTAGATTTATCTAGAAAACATCAAATCAAGAATTTCATTACCATTCTTTGGGAATACGTTAGGCATTGACTCTAAGTTCGTTGATACTCATATTTTAAATCCAAAGTAATTCGGTCACTCATGGTCTGTCTCCTGGTCAAAGTAATCCAAAGCAATACTGTAATCATTTTTACAGAAATATAACATTCCTAAATTGGGGCCTATAACTACACGACAAAATAGGGTCATTAGGAAGTAATTTGTGGGAACCCCTTATCCATTATTTATATTAATACCTAAAATATCCTTATTAAATTAGTGATGATTAGTTAAGTTAGTGTTTATTAAATTAATAAGTGTTTGAGTAGGATTATAATGTTTGGATTAGAGAAGAAGATCATTTTTATTTTTCTTTTTTAAGGTTGGGAGGGAAAGAAGTAGAGGGAAAAAAGGAAAAACTAGGGTTTGTGATTTTCTTAGCAAAAATGAAACTTTATGGTGATGATGAAGACTCTAGTAGCGATGAAGAAGGGGGTGCATCAGATTATAATGATTTTGATCATACCGAATTGGAAAATTTGTTGAATGTAGAAGAGAAAGTGAACCAAAAAATGCTTGAGGATATTATTCAAGCACAAAAACACTTTCGTCGGGAGGAAGAAGATGATAATGCTTCCAATAAACAGGTGAGTTGTAATGATCTACAAACATGTATTTGCATGTCCCAATTGCCGAATAAGGAAAACAAATTCTAAACTTTAAACCAGAATCGGTCTTTGTTCATCACCAAATAAACCGATTGTAGTAATTTTTGGCGCGATGGGTACGTGAAGAGAATCGTTTTTTGTTGGTGTTGTGCATAATCCGATTCCTTTCCTAGAATAATCACATAGAATACACAAAGTTGACATTCGGTTTATTTTCGTGAATATGTAATCCGATTTTGGAGAAAAAAGATCCAGGAGAAATGTGAACAACAATCGGATTATATTACACGAGACGTGAACCTATTGTATACTATGATTTTTTTTCGCCAATTCTTTAATCGGTCTTTATGATTGCATATATAAACCGATTACTTTAATCGGGTTAATCGACTGTAACATATAAACCGATTTTGAATCATCAACTTTTTGGTATTTGTTGTAGATTGTTGTTGCGTTTGATGAAGATCAACCCAAAGCCGTATCTTTGTTGGTCCTGATACCTCTGCCCACTATTTCACCGATTTGGAATGGAAAGACAGAAACAATGCAAAGCAATGGTTTATAGACAAGGGAATAGAGATCAAATGCGTGTTAGTTTTAGGCCGTCGCTCAAGTCAAGATCGTTTGGAACTTGTTTGTGAGAGAGGTGGAAAGCAAGAAAGTCACTGGGCAAAGGACAGACTGTATGTGAAGAAGACGAAAAGGGAATACATTACTAAATCAAAGAAGTATGGTTGCCCGTTTAAGATTATAGTTAATACACGCAAGAAACCCGATGATAGTAAGGTATAAAACTCTATAAAGTGTTGAATGTTTGTCATAATCATGATGATCCGGAATCTCTTATTGGACAAGCGGTCGCTTGTGGGTTGAAACCTATCAATGGGAAACGGTGAGGTCGATGAAAGCGTGTAAACCAAGTGACATCCTTAGGAAGATTAAGGAGGATGGTAAGGATAACTTTTCCACTTTGAGGCAAATATACACGGCAAGAGCATCCTTTAAGATGAGGTCATGGGATGGTAGAGAGGTTATGGAACAATCTCAATGGTTAGCCGATCAACATGGATACACAATGAGGAAGCAAGTATTGGATGAAAAAGTGCCTCGTATTTTCTTGGCGCATCCGGAGATGATCAAGTTGGCACAATGCTTCTATCAAATTTTGTTAATATATTATACGTACAAGACCAACAAGTACAACATGCCGTTGTTAAACATTCCTTTCCATACTTCCGACAAGCAAACTTTCACGGTAGCATGGGGGGTTTATGGATCGGGAGAATAATGTGAGTTTTACTTGGATACTAGAGACCTTGAAGATCCACTCGAATCCTTTGTGGACACGGATATTGGAGGAGAAATCATCGAAAAATTCCCCCCATATGGTACCAGTCGGAGAACCAACGGTACTACCGCCGACAGGTAGACCACCTTCCAACATGGATCAGAAGGAAGAAAGGTAAGAGTTTAATGTTGCAATGAGTACCGGAAAACACTCGTTGTTGAGTCATAAAAGAATCCTTTGTCGACATGAGAAGGAAGACGCTAAATATGAAGATGCTAAGGTTCCAAAGAAAAGGGGTCGACCGAAGAAGGGAGAAAGCGGGGCAAGTAGCTGGTAGGTCTTTTCTTTACATCGAATTAGCACAAGAGTAAGATGATGCAAACATTCATCAAAAGAAGACCCAAATACAGAAAAATCATCCATGAAAATTTCAAGGAACTCATCTACCATGTCGGAAAAAATGTTCATCATGCAACGTTGAAAAATAGCGGGTGCATTACACAACCCAAAAGGCATACGACGATAAGCAAATGTACCATAGGGACAAGTAAATGTGGTATTTGATTGGTCTTCAGGTGCTATGTGAATTTGGTTATAACCCGAATAGCCATCTAAGAAACAATAGTGACTATGTCTTGATAGTCTTTCTAGCATTTGATCAATGAAAGGGAGAGGAAAGTGGTCTTTCTTTGTTACTGTGTTCAACTTCCTATAGTCAATACAGACTCGCCACCATGTGGTTACACGAGTAGGGACTAGGTCATTCATTTCATTTTGAACTACAGTAATGCCGGACTTTTTGGGTACAACTTGAATGGGACTGACCCACTGGCTATCTGGAATTGGGTATATGATACCCGCATCGAGCAACTTCAGAATCTCAACTTTAACAACATCTCTCATGTTAGGGTTAAGTCTCCTTTGCATTTTTCTAGATGGTTTAGCATTTTCTTCAAGATTTATGTAGTGCATGCAAATTGTGGGGCTTATACCTTTAAGGTCTGAGATGGTCCAACCTAAGGCCTCTTTATGCTCTTTAAGAACTTCTAAAAGTTTACTTTCCTGTTCAGTGTCTAAACATGATGCAATAATAACATGCAAGGTATCAGAAGGGCCTAAGAAAGCATATTTCAAAGTATCAGGCAATGGTTTCAAATCAAGCTTAGGTAGTTCGACAAGAGATGGGGCAGACTCAGAATCAGAATGTGGAAGTGGTTCCACATTATCCTTCCATTTATCAATATCCATGAGTGGTACAGATTCAAGCAAAGAGTGGACTACACTAATGTACTCAGAATCAAAAAGATCTAAGTCAAAGTTATCTAAACATGCTTGCAAAGGGTCCACAGATAAGATGTCAGGCAATGAGTCTTGGATCAGACTTTCAATCATGTTAACCTCATGCAATTCATTATCATCAAAATCCATAGGTTGTTGGCTAACACGAAAAACATTTAATTCCACAGTCATGTTTCCAAATGACAAATTCAACACTCCATTTCAACAATTTATGATAGCATTGGACGTTGCCAGAAAAGGACGTCCTAAAATGATAGGAATGTGATAGTCTGGGTTTTGCACAGGCTGAGTGTCTAGAACAATAAAATCCACAAGGAAGTAAAATTTATCAACTTTGATTAACATATCTTCAACAATACCACGAGGGATCTTTACATATCTGTCCGCTAATTGTAGCGTCACAGAAGTGGGTTTCAATTCCCCAAGACCTAATTGCTCATATACAAAATATGGCAGAAGGTTCAAACTTGCACCTAAGTCTAACAAAGCTCTATCAATTGTATGTTCACCTATTGTGCATGTGATAGTTGGACTACCAGGGTACTTAAACTTGGGTGGGGTCTTGCTTTGAATGATTGAACTCACCTGCTCAGTAAGAAAAGCACGCTTATGCACATGATGTTTCCGTTTTTGAGTGCATAAATGTTTCAAGAACTTAGCATAAGCAGGTATCTGTTTAATTGCTTCAAGAAAAGGAATATTTATATTGGCTCGTTTAAACATTTCCAACATCTTATTGTACTGGTGACTCCCTTTTTGTTGCATCAATCTTTGAGGAAATGGGGAGACAGTCACATTAGATGGTGCAGGGACATTATCATCAGTGGAATTCTTAGAGTCACTATCATGCTCAGATTCCTTTTCCACAACTGGTGTTTTCTGTGGAATTGTATGCACTGGTGAGTCTGACTTAGATTCACTCGACTGTGGCTCACCTACTTTGTTATCAACAACTTTACCTCTACGAAGAGTGGTGATAGCATTTACTTGATATTGTGAGGACTCATTGCAAGTTGAAGTACTTGCCTGAAATGCACCTTTTGGATTTTGTTGGGGCTGACTAGGGAGTTTACCTTTCTCTCTCTCATTCAATGCATCAAAAATTTGGCCCATTTTAAGTTCTAGACTTGAGAAACGTTGGCCTGTGGTTTTTTTTAGTTGCAACAGATTTTGGGTCAACAAACCAACACTATCTTCAAGACTAAGCCTTTTATCTCCAGGGTATTGTGTGTGTGATTGCACTTGGTGGTTTCTAGGATATGAATATCCTTGGTTATTGCTCGTTGTACCCCCTTGTACAGGTCCCTTAGACCATGAAAAGTTAGGGTGATTCCTCCACCCTGGGTTGTAGGTCTGAGAATAAGGGTTGTTCTCTTGCTTATGATATAAAGCATTAGCTTGTTCAAGTCTAGATTCTTGAAATGCATGTAGGTCTGGATAAGTATCCACTAGGTGGTCTGAGCCGTGACATGCCGCTGGCTGTCTCAATTTGGTCACGGAGAGTAGGGGCAGTAGTTTTCACTTTTTTCAGCATCTTTAGCGCTTCTACTCTCCTAGCCAAAGATGCAACATTTGCTTTTTCTTCAAAATCGGACTCGATTCTATGGACATTAGCTACTGGGGCAGTCTTTTTAGGTTCACGGATGGACTCCCATTGCTGAGTCTTTTCAGCGACTTCGAATAAGAAATTCCAAGCCTCTTTAGAACTTTTATCAATAAATACACCATTGCACATTGACTCAACTGTGGATCGAGTACTGACATCTAAACCTTCATACAAAATTTGCACGAGTCTCCATTGTTCAAAACCATGGTGAGGACATTGGAGCAGTAATTCACTAAATCTCTCCAGGTATTTGGCCAAAGTCTCATCTTCTATTTGCACAAAACCATTCATACTTTGACGAATTGCCACAGTCTTATGGTTTGGAAACAACTTTTTGAAAAATTCTTTTGTTAGCTCTTCCCATGTTCTAATGGATTGTGGTTGTAGTGCATTTAGCTAGCACTTGGATTTTTCTTTCAAAGATAAGGGAAACAGTTTCAGTTTGAGAGACTCTTCCGGCATTTGGTTAAAACGCAGAGTCCCACAAATATATTCAAAATCTCTTACATGGTGGAAAGGATTCTCAGTATCTTCCCCTCTAAACACAGGCAACATATGAATTGTGCTTGCTTTCAGTTCAAACTGGCCAACATCAGCTGGTAGAATGATGCAAGAGGGTTGGCTTGCCCTAGTTGGGTACATGTATTCCTTCATACTACGTTCTTGGTTTAATTCGTCCCCCATAGTTTCAACTTGGTCAGGGCCGTCTACCTCAGAATTAGAAATATCAAAAATCTCTTCTTGGGTAATTCTTACTAGGAGATTAGTTTGGTCTCTAAAGGTCACAATCATAGCCTAGAAGGCATATTACTCATGTTATAACACTCAGACAAACAAGCAAATTGAAATTCCAGGAAACAATGGTAACTACTCAACGGATGAATGCATATAGATTCACTATGCTGCACTATTCAGTCAAGTAGCAAAGCACAGATCAGGGAGGCAATGCTCAGGGGAAAAACAATAGCTAATTCTAGGAAGTATGCACACAAGACTGTTATGTTGAACTGACCAGATAAGCAGCAATTTCCTAACTCAAAAAGAGTAATGCTTGCAGGAAGAACAAAAGGATTCAGTGATGCATACACACGGGCACAATGTATTTCAGAAATTATGCAAATCAGTGTGTTTCCGAATCTAGATAGCATACAAGACCCAACAGATCAGTAGGTCAACAAGCTACTCAGATAGCACAGATCAATGCTTCTGCAAAATGACAGTCAATTTCAGTGATAAACATACATGCTTAATAAAACTATGCAACTAGTTTGTCAGGTGAACATGGCTCATCAGACAGAGCTTTTTAAAAATTCAGAGATTGACTGTTGAATATCAAGCAATTTATTCACCCACATATCACATAATCAGTCTCATGGATACCAGGGTTTGACAATCACTAATGAGAATTTATTGCAGCAGTCACGACAGTTATTTAAGACGTATTTTGAGTTTGAGAACACAATACCGCCAGTATTAAACTGGGTTTAGGCACTTCCACAGATTTTCCTGCTCCTTGTGCCTTTCCTTAGTGTGTTTCAGCTTCTCAAGTACCTGCTGGCTCAAAGAGAGCTTCAGTATATGGAGTTGTACAGGAATGGCAAAGAATTGCAGAAAGTAGTTGTTTATACCTTATGGTTAACAACTTAGAGTTGCAGGACAAATGATGCGAACTATTCTGAAGTATCAACTGAAAATTGAGCTTGCAAAGTTGAGGAACCTTGAACAGAACAGCTAAATACCACAGAACAAAGCTATATCATGCTAAAAGTAAGCTACAGATTGCAAATATGAAATTATGTTACAAGACGCGGAGCTAGAAATTTGTACAGAGATGTAAAAAAAATATGAGCAAATGGACTAATTAATATAGTGATGCTAGTGAAGATTATACAGACAGATGATCTACAATCTAAAACCGGAATAATAATGTACATAACTTGGACATAAACAACAGTTATAGATGCAGGATGAATGAAATCGGGACTGCAAAAACCTAACCAATGCTAAAATGCTTACACCTGCAAAAACAATTAAAGTGCCAAGGTAACAGAGCAGTAACAAGTGTTTCAGAAGCACATCAGTTTGAGAGATGCAGAATATTGATAATTGATAACTTCAAACTAGCTAGACAACGATGTGGCTAAGAACTTTAAATGCAGGTGAATAAAACATTTTTTATTTTTTTATTTTTTTTATGAAGACCACAGCAAACACTAAAAAGATATGATGAGATGATATACACAGATGGTTGAAACAATAAGTTGAACTAATAACAGACAAGCTATAACTAGTACTAAAAAGAAAATATGTACAGAAATTGATCTGAGATCAGTAAGATGGAACCAAAGAAACAATTACACCGCCAACGAGTCCCCGGAAACGGAGCCAAAAACTTGGTAGGTCTTGAAAGATTCCTACAATTATACTGCAAGTGCACATCGTCTATTCCAGACAGGACAAATACAGGTCGATCCCACAGAGACAAGTAGGGTGTAGAGTCGATTCAAAAGTTTCACTAAATTGATTCAATGGTAAGTAACACAAAGGGGGTTTTGTTGTGTCGATACGACAAGATATTGGTAGAGATTAAAACAGTAAATTAAAGATGTTAACAACAAAGATTAGAAATACTAGGATTGTCAAATCCACCACTAACTCACACTATATATATTCAGCTAGTTAAATTACTCTTGTCCTTGTGACAGATAAGGGAGAAGTGTCAAGTCTACCACTTACCTAAGGTGTTTCACCAATTGATAATTTAATCACAACTAAAGTATCAATCTGTAGCACTAACTGTCTAATTAAGCACAACTAGTCAAGGGATTAACAAATGTCTCTAAAGCTTGATCTGAAGCATAATCAACACAGTTTTATCCTAACTACAATGGATGCCTTACATTCACTGTGAGAGCAAAGCATTGACGTACTAAGATTGAAACTATCCTTAACAGTTAAGCATTCAAGAGTACATAATCAGCATGAATAACACAGCAGAGATCTAAGGCTTCATCTAAACCCTAGCAAATGGAATTAGAACATGATTAAGATGATTAAAACACAAATTATATTAAGCTATCAATTGATCCAACTAAACTCAGATGATTTCTCACACAATAGTTGACCTATTTATACGCCAGTTTCTTCTCAAATACTAGAATTGATAAATTAGAGAACAACCACTCACTAAAATCGTATTTTCCGACAAACCCCCTCTGCAATTCTGTTCTGCAACTCCATGATTTGATGTTAGCTTTTTCCATTGAAGATAACCCTAGCTCTGTCTCTCTCAATCATAGCTTCTAGGGTTACTGTTTTAGGAAAGATGCTATGATAGAGAAAGAAAGAAATTAGGAGGTTGATTGATGGCGGCTAGGGAGGTTACTGATATCAGAAATGGTCGTGTAAGAAGTTGATTGATGGGGGGTGTGGGGGGGGGGGAAGGAGAACTGAGAGGTTTTGCAGGGTATGGAGAAGATGAAAGTACGAAGGAGGTGTTTGGATTTCTGCTCGATTAAGGGAAGGAAAAGGTAGGATCTTCGGTGTTGAGCGGAGTATCGAATGTTGATGCACACTGAGGATAAGCCTTGGATGCTGAGAAGCTCAATTGAATCCGATGGCTTATAATGGAAATGGGCTTGGATCTTGTTTCGTCTCTCTTCTGGGCTCAAGTCTTCTTCAAGGCTGCTATCTCAATCCCACTTCTAGTTTAGAGATGTGAAAACAACATTCTTCACTTGCGGATGAGGTGCAAAACATATTCTTCACTGCTTTCCAGCGGTGACTTTTGTTGTCTCTCTTCCATTGTCACCATTTCTTCACTCCTTTTGGCTTCTCAATTCATCCAAGCTTTATTTAGTACCTAAAAACACAAAATTAATTAGTACCTGTATTTATTCTTGAAAACAAAGAAAATACAGAATTTGGGATAATATATGATTTAAAGCGTAAAAGATGAGTTAAATGCCAATAAAAAGGTATAAAAATATGCAATATTTGGCACTCATCAGTAGAACACAAGAGAAGACAAGGAATTTTAGATATCCATGATGAAGGAAGGAAAAACAAGACAAGACAAAGAAGTGATTTTTGAAAAAATGGTTGCTAGAGTACAAGGGCCAAATGGGAATGGACCAATTACCCGAGAGCATTGGATGCAGATGCCTCTATGTGGACATCTCTTGGCGGAAACGTGGAGTTGCGTTGTTCATCTATTTGGTAAGGGATCATGTTATACATACGCACCAAAATACACCATTTGGGATGAATCACTTAAGGATCGGAGAATTGTTTTATTCAACCATAACAACATACATTATATCGGTCTTAGAGTACGTGATGATTGTCCATTACCACCGGTAGATGGGTTTCATGAGGTCACAGAGGAGTGGCTAAAAAAATACGATGCCAACATGAGGCGATGGGAGGAATTGATCGTGCAGGATCAATTCGATGGTCTCCATTTGTTGGAATGAGTATTTTCCTTATGTTAAAAACTTGATCTATCGGATGCTTATATTTTGTCGCTTTCTTATGGAATGAGTATCTTAATGAATGAAAGTGGTTTTCTTTTTCTTTGGGTAACTATGACTCATGAATATTGCTTCAGAATCGGACTTAAAATACGTTTATGAAGTACGATTCTGAAGGTAGTTTGCTGCAGCTTTTTCAGAATCGGTTTATATGTACGACAATGTAATCTGATTGTTGATACAAAGATTTTAAATTACAAAATCGGGTTACATAAGCTGCAAAATGAACCGAACATGAATCCAGAATCGGTGTATGTGTGTACTAATGTAATCCGATTATAGTTGATGTTCATCAAATCTACCCAGAATCGGGTAATGTAGGTTCACATTAAAAACCGATTAAGGCCATAATCGGTTTACTATGGTGCACATATAGACCGATTCTGGATGGATTTTCAGAAACTTGATGAGTGGATTTTAAGGATTTTGAGGTAAATCATTGTAGAGAATCCCTTAGAAGGAAATGTTTAAAGGGATTCAACTCAACACTTGAATTGTGTGTTTTTTGTTTTAATTTTAATGCGAAATAAATTGAGTTTTAATTGTTGTTTAAAGGGATTAGGATTTAGTTTTAATTTTGATGAAAACATAAATTGAGTTTTGATTAATGATTTTGGTATTTTGTTAATTAAGTTTTAATTTTATATTTGTATTTGTGTTAGAATAATTAAGGTTTCTTTAAGGTTAATTTAGCAATTTTATAATTTTTTGGACACCCCTTATCATTTTCTCTTGGGGATGAAGAAATCTATAGGAACCAATTTAAGAAGGAAATATAATAGTAACTGAATTAATGATAGTGACTTTAGCCAAAACACTTCTCAAAACTAATGGGAAAAATTGAACAATAAATTAAACAATGTAAATTGATAAAGATCCCGTAAATAAATCATGGATGTGACAATAAATAAGAGGCAGCTACGAGAATATCGACCAAGTTAAAGAAGTCGCTGTTCGTCTGTGTCAACGGAGATGGAGCAGACGGTGGTGATCGGAAAAAGCCCTCACATTCATTGCCGAGACTTGCAATAGTAGTTGCTGCTCTGTTTATTCCAATGTAATCTTGTGCTAATAACATCTTAGAAACCAATCCAAAACCGTAGTATGCAACGGTATAATTTATTTGACAATACTGAAGGTGGGTTTTTTGAGCAGTACTTGTCGCATTGGGGAGTAAGTCAAGTTTGATGTCGTTGAGAATATCTTCCGACTTGAGTGATCCTTGATTAAGCATCTCATTCGCTATATTATAAAGATCTTCAGCTGCAACACCGGGAATAAGATTTAATACACCATTGCAGTAGCTAGGGCTTTTGGTCAGACTACAAACTTGATTGACGATGCCATTCTGGTGAAGATCTCTTGTTGCAGTCGAGACAGAAACCAAAGCTAGTAGCAGCATTAAAAAAGTCATAACAAATTGAGATGCCATGACGATCGATTATTGAAGACCGATTCTTCTTCTTCTTATATAGACCAAATTTTTTCTTTAGTTGCCTTTAAATGGAAAGAGCCATAAATTAAGCACGATACTTTCCTAACGAACGCGCAATTGGGTATACTTTTATTAATTGGGGATATAGCTACAGGAAAAAAACGGTGTTCCAATAGCAATTCTGGGTTACCCCTATGTAAATTTTTTTTTTAATTCTAATCTAGCCCTCACTAATCATGTTTAGTAGTTAATAATAATTAGTAAATTCTTAAGTATTTGGGGATAGATTAGTGTGTGTTTTTATTTTAATTTGTGTGAGTGAGGAGTAGAAGGAGAGGAAAAAAAATTGAGTGAATTTTTTTTTTTGAAAATAGAAGATGATTGTGATGAGAGAATTGCAGCAGCTGAATCTTTAGCTCAACTACAACAACAATCATATCTTCAATCTTCGGTGTATGATAATAACTCACAATTAGAGTTATATGATGAACCAACACCCTTGAATCATGATTTTCGTGAGCATGAAGTGTTTTGTGAAGAACCAACCCATGAAAGTAAATATGTTCAGCATACAAGCAACCCCAACACACAGGTAATGCTTCAAGGAGGTCGAAAATTTGATTTTTCTTTTAGAAACCGCCATTTTTTTTCCTTGTAAAATCTTAGTACCGGCATTGTCGTTGTATGCATACTATGCCGGAACCAGTGCCGACGGCGTGGTATTCATACAACACGCATGCCGGTACACTATATCCTCCATTTTAAACAGTTTCCCGGCGTGGTATTTATAGTCCATTCAATGTCGGTACAATATATACCCCATTTTAAAAACTTTCCCGGCATGGTATTTATACTCTTTTCCATACCGGTACAACATATTCCCCATTTTAAAATCATTCCCGGCGTGGTATTGAAACCAACTATGCATGCCAGTATTCAGTTATGCTTTTTACCTAACACCGAATATTCCATAGAATATTCCAACCGGCATGGTTTACTCCTACCTGACGATGCCGGTACTTACAGAATAGCATCCAGGAGTTTAAGATTTTTGAACTCCAATACCGGCTTAGTACATAAAATATCTTGAACGCCGGTAGTTGTTCCCGGCTTGCTTTTAAAATTACCCTAATATCGGGGCTTGGTTCCGGCTGGAAAATCACATGTCGAGAATGCCGGCTCCAGTTACCGGCTTGTACCTTGTTTAGCGAGAATGCTGGTATGGACTCTTCCGGCCTTTGTGTTCAAGAACATTCAATGCCGGAACTAATGTCGAGCACGCCGGAAATGGTACCCGGCATGGTAATTTTTTTATTTTCTTTGAACTAATTCAATTTTGTTTTCATTTATTCCTTAGATTGTGACACACATTGATCCAACAAATTCCAAACCGCTTGGAACGGATACGTACGAATACTATAAGATGCCTCCGGTATGTTACCAAACAATACATTTCACCTAGTTTTTAGAACGTTATGTGGGGATTGCTTGTTATGAACCTTATAATCTTCTATTGTTGTCCTAATGTAGGGAATTAAATCTCCAGCGGAAGCAATTGCTTGGGAAAAAGAGACGGGTCTTAAGAACAAGTGTGTGTTAGTGAGGAATACCCAAGGTTCAAAAATTCGTTTTGAGATGGTTTGCGAGAGAAGTGGTAAATATGCGAAGAATAGCCATAAGAGAAAGGGTTATGTATATGAAAAGAAGACTACTAGGGTATACAAGACTAAGTCGAGGAAGGATAATTGCCCCTTTAAGCTTGTATTCAATTTAAGAGACAAAGAAAATGAATGGGATTGTACGGTGTGGTTTGGCCAACATAACCACCGGGATCCGAAAGATTTTAATGGTCACTCCATTGTTGCAAAGATAAAAACTCATGAATTCGAGGATGTAAAGATAATGACCAAACCATGTATCAAACCAAGAGTGATTCTCAGAACCTTCAAGGAAAAGGATGATCAGAATGTTTCTTCTCTAAGTCCAATTTATAGCGCACAAGCAACCATTAGAAGGGTGGAATAGGAAGGGAGGAGCGTTATGCAAGAATTTGAGAAGATAGTTTGGGATCACAACTACACGCGCATCATTAAAATAGGATCGGACGAAAATCCCCTTCAGATATTCATTGCGCATCCTTTGCTTTCACAATTGGCTCATACATGTTGTGGTGTTCTTTTGATGGATTGCACCTACAAGACAAACAAATACATCATGTCGTTGTTCAACATCGTGGGTCAAACATCGGACAAGGTAACATTCACATTGGCTTAGTGTTTAATGGAAAACGAGAGGGATTACAATTATCATTGGGCATTACGACAATTGAAATTATTGTTCCCGAAAAATCAATTTCCGAGGGTCATAGTAACCGATCAAGATGACGCACTAATGGGTGCTATATCTGATGTATTTCCGGATGCAAAATTTTTCCTATGTACGTATCATATAGGTCAGAATGTGACAAAATATTGTCATGCTTTGTTTGAACCCTCTAAGGCGGATATTAAGAACAGAATGATTGCTGAACTAGAGGAAGATGTTCGCAAGAATAAACTATCACACGAAATAGAAGAAGATGAAAGAGGTAAGATTAAAGAGTGAGTGAACAAGGAACATGATGAAAATCATAAAAAGTGGTTGGAATTTCTAAAGAATTAGGAAAAAGTTTATTGGTCTCTTACCGAGGATATATATGAAAAGAGATTGAATATGTTTAGTGCTAAATATAAGGAAGTGTATCCAAGCGCCGTCTCATATTGTCGGGATAAATTGTTGGATAAGTACAAGGAAAAATTTGTGCGTGCATGGACAAACCAGTATAGGCATTTCAAAACTGAAGCAACTAGAGCATCGGAATCCACTCATGGTAGATTTAAAGATCTCATCCAGTCCGGGCAAGGCAACGTTGTTACGATCACCGAGGCAATCGAGCAATACTTTAAGGCTGATATCGATAGGATCAAGAAGGCTTTTGAGAAAAGTTCAATAGAAAGGATGAATCAATTTCTTCAATATACTGAGTTGCTCCAAGGAATATAGTTCAACGTCTCTCATTGAGAAATAAAACATATGATGAGAGAAATGGCATATGAGAAAAATTATGGAAAACCAGGTGATGTGTGTATTTGTCCGGACATGTCTTCATTGGGGATTCCTTGTCGTCATATGCTTGTGAAGTATAAAGAAGTTATACCTATTGAGGTTATTGATCCGTTTTGGAGGCAACTATCTTTTGACCCTCCCCCTACGGAAGCTCCCGGACAATCACCATGGGATACAAATGAAGCAAAGGAATTCTACGAAGCTTACTCTCGTGGCAACTCAGATAGCCAACAAGTATTGTTGAGCCAACTAAGGATAATTACTCGCCCATGGATCAAAGCAAGTGAAGAGCCAGGAAAGGGAGATCCGATAGGTAGACCCCAAACTAGAGTTTCAAGGAGAAAAAAAAGGAAAGAATTCAAAGGAATAACTCGACGTGAAGAAGAACTCGCGACAACCAAGATACGAGATCTATCCGCAAGTGAGATTTCGGAACTCCGATTCGCGGAAGCGCCGGTTCCAATTAAAAGGGGTAGACCGAGGAAGGAACCGTTAAAAAGTCAACAACAAGCGCCGGTTTCCGTATCCACACCAAAAACCGATGGATCGGAGGTCCCAAAGAAAAATGGTAGGACACCGAAGGTACCAACGTCAAGCTTGCAAGAACAACAAGTTGAGCATTCCGAAGCCACACCCATAGTCGATGTATTGAAGGTTCCAAAGAAAAGGGGTAGGCCGCCAAAGGTACCAACATTGAGCGACCAAGAACCACAAGGTGAGCATTCCGAAGCCACATCCTTAGTCGATGTATTGGAGGTTCCAAAGAAAAAGGGTAGGCCTCCAAAGGTACCAAGATTGAGCTACCAAGAACAACAAGTTGAGCATTCCGAAGCCACACCCGTAGTCGATGTATTGGAGGTTCCAAATAAAAGGGGTTGGCCGCCAAATGTACCAACATTGAGCTACGAAGGACAACAATGTGATCATTCCGAAGCCACACCCTTAGTCAATGTATTGGAGGTTCCAAAGAAAAGGGGTAGGGGTAGTCCAAGGAATAATATTCTCCCGTCAAATACCGAAGACATTTGGAGTGTAGGGATTGCATAGGATGGTTTGGATATAATTAAGCTAAAAGTTGGTAATATGACGATGTATAAGGATTCGCAAACGGGTAGGAATTATAGACACTACCATTCGAAGATAGACTCTTACATAGACCAACTTCCTGAGGCTATTCGTGAGTTTATTGTGTATACGGATGATGTCGATGGAGATGGAAATTGTGGCTATCATGCTGTGACCGAACAATTAGGAATCTTTGACACGGCGGTTAGTAGAGGTATGACACCATGCAAATATGCTAGAACGAGGATGTCCGAACAACTTGTGAACAAGAAGAGCTTTTATGAGCAATTTCTTGGTGAAGGAGAGAGGTTTGATGATATGTATCAACGAGTATTAGGGCCCGAGCAAGAGATGAAGTTTCTTCCTTCTGAATATTGGATGAGAATGCCGCTTTGTGGGCATCTAGTGGCGGATACATTTAGATGTGTTATTCATTATTTTACCCCCACCGTAGTCACAACATTTACACCAAAGTGGCAAAAATGCGAAGGATCCATTAAGAAGAGAAGAGTTGTTTTGGCGTTCGTAAACGGCAATCATTTCGTTATTCCAAAACTCAAGGACAATTGTCCATTGCCACCTGTATGTGCGATGGTTAAAAACAAGGACCTAGATCCAAATATCTGGAAAGGATGGTGTTTGTGGGAGAAAACTACTTCTGCCGGTTTAGGTAATTTTGGGTGTGTATGGATGAGAAGTGAGTTTAAACCTTCAAAAAATGTGCTGCACGATGAGCACTTTGATTCGAGAGATAATCTATACAATTCTGGCCTAAACCGAAGACACGACCGTTCCAGATTTATTTCGGTCACAGGTGAAGGATGTGAGGTTGATCTTAGGGAGGGAAGCGAAGAAGGTGTTGAGAGTATGAAGGTGAAGGCTATTTGATGACTTGTTAACAGAAGGTTGAGCAGGCTAGAAAATGTTGCAAGCAGGCTCTGGGTGTTGAATACGATTAACACTTGGTTTTTTTGTGTTGTTCGAACTTCTGTTTTTGGAAATAGGGAGGAGAACCTATTTATACAAGTCATTAAGCCTTCTTCACGTCTCTCGTGGGAAGTGGAGGAAGTGGAGTGAGGGAAGAGTGGAGTTGTGTGTGAGTGTCACACGATCAGAACTTCCCACTTCTCTCATCTTGACTTAACCGCCCATGTCTTCCTAACACGTTCTTGTGATGGCGCGTTGCACGCTGCACGCTGTAAACCGCCAGAACAATACCCCAGTTTGTATCCCCCAGTTGTGACGTGATTAATGTCTCGAGTGTGTGGATCGCGGGACCCACATAAAATATTGCAGGGTGAACCATGAACTTGGTATAACATCGCATGCATCCATCTTCAGGTAACCGTTTGGAGGCTGTATAGACAAGCCATGTCTTGGTCGGTTACCTTGTGAAGAAGAGTGACGGATGGTGGTCATAGTGATACCTTGTTTGCTGGTTGATTCGCACCCTAAGCCATTCGTCCAAGCTTGCAAAGATGGACGGACGAGATGACTCGTAGCCTTGCTTGCGACCGTTGGATGGGAGGCGCGCATGTTGCCTCTTTCGGCCCAAAAGTTTGCATGCTTAGAGATTTCCAATGGAGGAACCGATCAGCCCTGCATGGAGGTAGTACAATGGTGTTCACGCCCATGCCTGCTTGACTCGCAAAGATTTAATCTAAGCCACTCGACTCAGGCGGCAAATATGAGTGGTCGAGATTAGAATTTATGGAGGGGCCGTGACATGTCACCTTTGGGCGCGCATACCGAGGAGCTTGATCACCGCCGGTCTTGGACGATCATCTAGACGTGAAGTTGGGCCCACGTTGGTCATGCTAGCATGCTAGGTTCCTTCTAAGTATCCATCTTGGCCTTCCGTCCAAGCCTGCGAAGATGGACGCTCGATATTTTTCTGCGCCGCAAACCCTAATTAGGGCTTTGGACCGGCCACTTTGGGTGATCGGTTTTGGGTTGCGCGCGCCTCTTTTGGGGAGACCGACCATGTATGCAACATATTGGGTCGACGGTGAGCATGTACATGCTTGCTCTATTACCCTGGGCGCAATCTAAGCCATCCAACTATGCCGGCGAAGTCGGATGGTCATGATCGTTTTGGATCTTCTCAACCTGCATAAGGCGTTAATCTAGCCTTGTTTGGGCAATCGTTTCTTGCACCACGGCTTGCCTATGAGGGAGTCGGTCATGTAGGTAGAAAGTGGGCCCGCCAATGGTGTTCCATCACTTCACTACTTGTTTTAGGGTATAATCTAAGCCGTCCGACTATGCTGGCGAAGTTGGACGCTCACGATTAAAAGGAACCCTAGCCGTGCGTCATGCTCGCTTTGAGCGCACGTTTTGGAAGGACCAACCGTAGTTGGTCTTGACCGTTTAGTCATGTGTGAAGGTGGGTCCGAGGTGATCATGGTAGCATGCTCAGGACCCCTGAATCTATATCTACACCCTCCATCTGTGCTTGCAAAGTTGGACGGGTGAGATATATTTTTGGGTTTGTTTTCAGCAAGTGAGACTAACATGGGTAGTCTTGCATGCGTTCAACGGGGCTAGTATAACCTACCGTCAGGTAGCCTATGGGTGTTTGCACGTCGAACACAAGGCTTTAATTAAAGCATTAATAGTAATGTTGTATACCTACAGAAAACCGGGATGGTTGCCACATGCTCCGTCGGGATGGTTGCCACATGCTCCGTTCTGGGTAGGTATGTTTAATTCTCAGAGATGGTTGCACATTCTCCAATGAATTAATATGGCGAGAAGTATTCATCGCCTGAAGGCTTTATCCTTTGCAGGACGTCAGCTTACAAAAATTGGCTTTTTATAATTTTACCCTTTAAATAGAAATCCACCATCAACATTAAGTCCCCTGCCTAACATGCAATGGTTACACTATTGTAGGGTAGGCATGAGATGGTGACAGTTCGCAAAAATAACTAAAGCTAGGGTAAAAGTACTTTTACCACATGGGGAGGGTGCTCGTGCCGAATGCCCTGTAGCGCTGGTGGAGTTGTTCCCCTTCAACGAATTTTTCTCCGATTTCAGCTAGGTTTCTGAAGCTAGCGCGACTTGGTCGGTGTTGATCCCTTGCCGGCCGGATGTAGTCCGAGATAGCTGCTTCTAGGGTTTCCCTTGGCGTGTATATATACGTATGAACAAGAATCTTCTTCTACATCTTGGGATAGAATTTCTTCTCTGCAGAGTTCCATCATGTCAGGCAACAACAAGTCGTCTTCTTCATATCACCCAGGTTCATCTGTCAAGCGTACCCGTTCTGCAGCTCAGTGCGCTTCTGAAACTCGTGACAATCCTCCAGCTCGCGTGCGTAGAGTCAAGAGGGTCATACCGGTTTGTTATTTTCCCTTTTCTTTTACGAGTAGTCACCCTTATTTCCTGATCAGGTGAATAATCTCCTCCTTTGCAGAGATGTCCACCTGGAACATGTGTAACAGTCATTGATGACGATGACTTGGATAGTACACTTTCTTCGAATTCAGCTACACCTTCACCGGACGACCTCGAGAATGCTGACCTGGGTATTTCATCCTATGAATACCCCAATGCCGGCCTTTCATTCGATATTGGTATGAAATGTTTGTCTTCTAGCTACAAGACTGTCGGTGGTTTTTTAGTACGAAAGGAGTTCGTCTCCATGTACACAAAGATATGGAGAAAGTATGGCCACATCGCGACCAGGAACGTAATTCGGCATTGCTCGTCTGCTTTGGTTACTGTGGTAAACTGCTTGCTTCCCATGATTGCTGAGATGGAAGGTGTCTCTATCCACAAGGTAGCTGAATCAAATCTCGAGAAGTGGGAAAATATGCTCTCTACCTGCGAGTCCATGGAGTTCAACGTGAGTTAGCTGCGGCAGCGTCTTGACATCATCAAGGTTGATCGAGCTGGTATTCTGGCGAACGTAGTCCCTGCTGCGAAGGCTATCTTGGAGGAAGAGAAGGATCTGGATGCTGAATCAGAGAAGGTGGAGCAGGCGATCCAAAGCTTGAAGGCCCGGAGAGAGAGGTACCAGGCTAGGTTGAAGATGATGCTTTCCAGGGATTACAACCTGTTGGACGACCTCTTCTGAGCTGCGTTGAGAGATTTCCTTCCTTCTTTTTCTTTTGCACACCATCGAGAGATGTGAGATTTTTTTTTTTTATGTAGATGGATGGAGAAAAATTCATTAATTTTTCCTGAATAAATTAACAAGTTAGACATGAAACGAGAATGCCTGTATTGGCATGTCATATGACAAGTATGGGAAAATGATTAGGCGTGATATGTCTTGAGCCATTTTCCATTGATGACTGCTTCCAACTTGCCTTCATCCACCTTAATGATTTTGTAGTATCCAGTGTTCTAAGCCCTGGTAATCACGTAAGGTCCTTCCCATTTTGGAGAGAACTTTGGTGCAGACATGTCTTGTTGGATGTGTCTGGCTATCTTCAGAACTAGGTCTCCCACTTTAAAACTTCGTGGCCTTACAGATTTGTCATACGCCCTGGAGACTCTGTTTCTGTACACCTGAGCGTGCTCCTCTTCCTTGCTTCTTCTGTAGTCTAGAGTATCGAGCTCAGCGATCCTTCAGTTAGACGCCTCAGTTTCATTCCAGTGGACTCCACTCGCTGCTGCAATCCTGGCTGATGGGATTTTGATTTCTGCCGGGAGGACAACATCAGTCCCGTAAACGAGTGAGTATGGAGAAAATCCAATGGAGATCCTAGGTGTCGTTCGGTATGCCCATAGTGCCATCGGTAGTTGTTCATGCCACTCTCTGGGATTGTCATGTACTGTCCGACTGAGAATCCGGATTAATGTTTTGTTGGTGCTCTCAGCCTGCCCATTCCCTTGAGGGTAGTAGATGGTGGAGAAGACTTGTTTAATTCCATATCCTTCAAGCAACTCTCGTACCTGCTTGTTGGCGATGGGAGTATCGTTATCGGTAATGATATGTTTAGGTACTCCAAAGCGGCAAATGATATGCTCTTTAATGAACGCTGCAATCGTTTCTCCTGTAGTTCCACGTAGATGAATAGATTCGACCCATTTTGTGAAGTATTCAGTTGCGGTTATAATATATTCATGCTGCTTTGATGATGGCGGGTTGATCTTTCCAACAATATCAAGTCCCCATCTATAGAATGGCAACGGGCTGCTTATCGAATGTAGGGGAGTGGATGGTGCATGGACGAGGTTCCCGTGAATCTGGCATTTGTGGCAGCTTTGAACGAAGGCAGCTGCATCATCTTCCATGGACGGCCAATAATATTTCTCGTGTATCTGGAGAAACAATTTCTTCTTTCCTTGATGTTCTCCTTCATGCATCTCTTTCAATATTGTCGAGATTTCTCCTCCAGCCAGGCTCCGTAGCAGATCACCCCTAAAGCTTTTTCGGTACAAAATTTCTTCGTGGAACACGAAACGCTTCGCTCTCTGCTTCATTCTGACTGCCTCCTTTGAGTCAGCAGGAACTGTGCCATCACGAAGGTAGTTAACATATGGCTGCCTCCAATCCCCGGTGTGATTTATGTTGAGTACCTCTAGTTGATGAGGTGGTACCTGGCAGTTTGAGCAAGACTGTTGGAGTGCTCGGGATTGCGTCTCCATTTCCGGCCAGTAATAGCCTAAACGTTGGAGGCGTCGATAGAGTGTCACCACCAATGTTTGTCCACAAATCTCGTTGTGGACACGGTCAAGTTGCAGCTGTGCTTCTTCCTCTCCGAGACATCTTGATAAGGAACTATCCGGGTTTCGGTGGTATAACATGCCGTGGAGCATAAACAAGTTTTGTAAGGCTTTAAGGCTGACCTTTCTTTTTTGAGAAAGTGAACTGCTAAGCTCCTAAATGATTGTAGTCCGCCATTCACAGGTTTCAGCATCCTTGCATCGTGAGAGCCATGTTGATTCCACTGTCCTTCTTTTCACCTTCAGGGTTTCTTCTATGCCTTCGAACTGCAATTTAGAAGCTAATGTTTCCAGGCAATCAGCATGCTTGTTGTTGTTGCGGCTGACATGAGTTATGGTTGCGTCAGCGAAGTAGTTCAGCAGCCTCTGAGCTTCAGACCGGTACGGAGCTAGAGTTATCTCTTTTAGTGCATACACCCCGTTCATCTGATTAACCAATAATTTGGAATCGCCTCTTATTTCCAAACGTGTGGCTCCCGCCTGCTTGGATAATAGCATCCCTATAAGGAAGGCTTCATACTCCGCTGAATTGTTAGTGCATTGAAAATCTAACTTAAAGGAGTGTGAAAATACTTCGCCAGTTGGAGATACTAGGACTATGCCTGCTCCTCCAGTGTTGTTGCTGGGAGTAGCGGATCCATCAAAATATAACAGCCAAGCTTCCTCTTCGACAACAGAGATGTCTGGAAACTCTCCAGGCAGGTCTTCATGCAATGCCGTGGTACCTTCTCCATGGAAAGCTGCTAGTAGATCCGCGACAGCCTGACCCTTAACAGCTCTGGGCGGAGTAAACGTTATGTCTAGTTCTGACATTTAGAGGAGCCAATTGGCAGTCCTTCCCATTAGAACTGGTTTTGACAGTAAGAACTTCGCAGGGTATGATTTGGATATGAGCGTTACCTTGTTGGATATTAGGTAATTCCTGAACTTCTGGATAGAATGTATCAATGCTAGGCAGGCTTTCTCTGCTCTCGGGTATCTGAGTTCAGCATCCCTCAATATTCGACTGAAGTAGTATATAGGACGTTCGACTCCCACATCATCCTCTTTCGCCAGCAAGGCTCCAACGGCAGTGTCACTGAAGGAAGTGTAGAGATATAACGGCCTTCCTTGAACATGAGACTTCATGATGGCTGGAGACGACAATATGTGCTGAATTTTCCAAAACGCTTCATGTTGGACGCTAGTCCAGTTAAAATCCGCTCCTTTCTTCAGCAGGGGGTGAAGGAAACAACGAGTTGAGCCAGACCAGGTATAAAACGTCGAATGTAATTCACCTTTCCCATAAAACTTTGAAGTTCCTTCACGGTTCGAGGTGGTGGCATAGTGAGGATGGCTTGAGTCTTAGATGGGTCTACCTTGATTCCCTCAGCAGTCACTTGGAATCCCAGAAACTTTCCGGAGGAGACACCAAAGGCACATTTCAAAGGATTCATCCTCAACTTGTACTCACGGCACCTCTCGAATACTTGTCGCAAGACTCCTGTGTGTTCCGTCCTGGCTTTCGATTTGACTATTATGTCATCTACGTAATCTTCAACTTGTTTGTGCATCATGTCGTGAAAAATTGCTATCATGGCGCGTTGATATATTACGCCGGCATTCTTCAAACCGAAAGGCATAACTGTATAATAAAAATTTCTGAGAGGAGTTCGAAAAGCAGTCTTACTTGCATCATGATCGTACATCCTTATCTGGTTGTAGCCGCTATATCCATCCATGAAGGAGAACATGCCATGGCCGCTCGTGGCGTCTACCAACATGTCGATGTTAGGTAGAGGAAAGTCGTCCTTGGGGAAGCACTTGTTTAAATCTCTGAAATCTACACAACATCGGATCTGCCCATTCTTTTTCTTTACTGGGACCACGTTAGCCAGCCAGGTTGGATGGTGGATGGGTTTGATGAAGCCTGCAGTTAGCAATTTCTGGATTTCAGATTTAATCTGATCTTCCACCTCATGTTTGAATTGTCTTAGAGACTGTTTGATAGGCTTGGATCCAGGCTTGATGTGCAGGTGATGAGTAACCAACTTTTCATCCAGACCAGGCATTTCATCGTACGTCCATGCGAATATATCTTGGTATTCTTTGAGGAGTTTCACAAGATTCGTTCGTTCCTCCTTGGACATAGTGGAACTAATGGAAATGGTCCTGGGAGACTCTTCACTGCCGATGTTAATAGTTTCGAGTTCGTCAGTTGTAGAGGTGGTACCGTCTTGCAGATGTCTGGGGGCGTCCAACACCTCTTCTTGTGAGTCTCCGTTTTGACAACATTCTATTAGGCGGAGAGACCGAGCATCAGTCTCTCTTGCAAATTGCTAACAACGGCAGCGGTAGAAAATCTTTCCTTTCTGATCTTGAGTTGCCACAAAGGTTCGTCCTCTCTTGGTAACGTGGTTTACCGCCTCACTGGGTGAAGGAGAGTTCCTCGTCAGCTGGGATGCATCATGTATGAGTTTTAATGATGCAAGCCGATCCTCCTCCTGGATTGACGCCCACGTGGGAAGTGGGGTACAATGTACTTTGCCTGGCTCTTCCTTCATAGCTTCCTTCGGTTTGAACAATTCTACTCCGCATATGGGTGCGTATGGAGACAACGATGCAGGTATACGAATGACTTCTTTGTTCAGCGTAGTTTTCAGGCACTAGTGATAGGTTGAAGGAACAATCCTATTCTCGTGGAGCCATGTCCTACCCAGTATCATGTGGTAGTCTGGTTCCTTCTTTATGACTTCGAATTTCACTTTTGATTGAACAGGACCTACGGATAAGTTCATATTGACATACCCATATGTGTTGGTTTGGTTCCCTTCAAAGTCCGTCATTGTGGTAGATCGCCGCACAATCTTGTTTGAGCGAACCTTAGCCTCCTTGAGTGTCTTGAGGGTAATCACATTTGAGGATGCTCCTGTTTCGATGAGGGCCCGTCTGAATTCTGAATCTTTGATGCGTGCGGTTACATGTAGGGCTCGATTGTGGCCCTCTTCTGGCATCATGTCTTCCTCTGTAAAAGTAACATTGTTTACCGATGCCTCCATCGCATTTGAAACTTCTGGGCGCAAGGGAGTTAACTGTACATCCAAGGCTATCCGGTTGACGGATGCAAATGTCTCTGTTCGCTGCTCTTTTGAGAGGTGTAGGAGTTCACATAAACTTTCCACTAAAGAAGCGGCTTCCTGATCCACAGGTCTTTGGCCTGTAGTGAAACTGTTGATTTGGGGGCGTTCAGTCCCCAGCGTCTGGACCTCCATGACTGGTCCGCCCATCTATGACATCATCTTGATGAGGAGATCGAGTATGTTGTTGATCGTTTTTTTGATCAGGTTCATGTTTCTTGTGTGAACCTCCTGTACTCTTGCTAAATCGATCAACGTCGGGATTCTTCCAGCCAGACCATTAGGTGTGCCGTCGGAGGGAAATTTATCATGACCTGAGACTGTCGAGGTACTCCTAAGACCGACCATCTTGAAATCAACTAAATAGGACTAGGTATCGAAGAAATCGACTTCACAACCGAGAGATTAACCTCCCACTGTGGTCGCCAATTGTTTGTGGGAGAAAACTACTTCTGCCGGTTTAGGTAATTTTGGGTGTGTGTGGATGAGAAGTGAGTTTAAACCTTCAACAAATGTGTTGCACGATGAGCACTTTGATTCGAGAGATAATCTATACAATTCTGGCCTAAACCGAAGACACGACCGTTCCAGATTTGTTTCGGTCACAGGTGAAGGATGTGAGGTTGATCTTAGGGAGGGAAGCGAAGAAGGTGTTGAGAGTATGAAGGTGAAGGCTATTTGATGACTTGTTAACAGAAGGTTGAGCAGGCTAGCAAATGTTGCAATCAGGCTCTGGGTGTTGAATACGATTAACACTTGGTTTTTTGTTGTTGTTCGAACTTCTGTTTTTGGAAATAGGGAGGAGAACCTATTTATACAAGTCATTAAGCCTTCTTCACATCTATCGTGGGAAGTGGAGGAAGTGGAGTGAGGGAAGAGTGGAGTTGTGTGTGAGTGTCACACGATCAGAACTGCCCACTTCTCTCATCTTGACTTAACCGCCCATGTCTTCCTAACACGTTCTTGTGATGGCGCGTTGCATGTTGTAAACCTCCAGACCAATACCCCAGTTTGTATCCCCCAGTTGTGACGTGATTAATGTCTCGAGTGTGTGGATCACGGGACCCATAGAAAATAGTGCAGGGTGAACCATGAACTTGGTATAACATCGCATGCAGCCATCTTCAGGTAACCGTTTGGAGGCTGTATAGACAGGCCATGTCTTGGTCGGTTACCTTGTGAAGAAGAGTGACGGATGGGTGGTCATAGTGATACCTTTTTTGCTGGTTGATTCGCACCCTAATCCATTTGTCCAAGATTGAAAAGCTGGACGGACGAGATGACTCGTAGCCTTGCTTGCGACCATTGGATGGGAGGCGCGCATGCTGCCTCTTTCGGCCCAAACGCTTGCATGCTTAGAGAGTTCCAATGGAGGAACCGATCAGCCCTGCATGGAGGTAGTATAATGGTGTTCACGCCCATGCCTGCTTGACTCGCAAAGATTTAATCTAAGCCACTCGACTCAGGCGGCAAAGACGAGTGGTCGAGATTAGAATTTATGGAGGGGTCGTGACATGTCACCTTTGGGCGCGCGTACCGAGGAGCTTGATCACCGCCGGTCTTGGACGATCAGTTAGACGTAAATCCGGGCCCACGGTGGTCATGCTAGCATGCTCGGTTCCTTCTATGTCTCCATCTTGGCCTTCCGTCCAAGCCTGCGAAGATGGACGCTCGAGATGTTTCTGCGCCGCAAACCCTAATTAGGGCTTTGGACCGGCCACTTTGGGCGATCGGTTTTGGGTTGAGCGCGCCTCTTTTGGGGAGACCGACCATGTATGAAACATCTTGGGTCGACGGTGAGCATGTACATGCTTGCTCTATGACCCTGGGCACAATCTAAGCCATCCAACTATGCCGGCGAAGTCGGATGGTCATGATCGTTTTGGATCTTCTCAACCTGCATAAGGCGTTAATCTAGCCTTGTTTGGGCAATCGTTTCTTGCACCACGGCTTGCCTATGAGAGATTCGGTCATGTAGGTAGAAAGTGGGCCCGCCAATGGTGTGCCATCACTTCACTACTTGTTTTAGGGTATAATCTAAGCCGTCCGACTATGCTGGCGAAGTTGGACGCTCACGATTAAAAGGAACCCTAGCCGTGCGTCATGCTCGCTTTGAGCGCACGTTTTGGAAGGACCAACCGTAGTTGGTCTTGACCGTTTGGTCATGTGTGAAGGTGGGTCCGAGGTGATCATGGTAGCATGCTCAGGACCCCCTGAATCTATATCTACACCCTCCATCTGTGCTTGCAAAGTTGGACGGGTGAGATATATTTTTGGGTTTGTTTTCAGCAAGTGTGACTAACATGGGTAGTCTTGCATGCGTTCAACGGGGCTAGTATAACCTACCGTCAGGTATCCTATGGGTGTTTGCACATAGAACACAAGGCTTTAATTAAAGCATTAATAGTAATGTTGTATACCTACAGAAAACCGGGATGGTTGCCACATGCTCCGTCGGGATGGTTGCCACATGCTCCGTTCTGGGTAGGTATGTTTAATTCTCAGAGATGGTTGCACATGCTCCAATGAATTAATATGGCGAGAAGTATTCATTGCCTGAAGGCTTTATCCTTTGCAGGACGTCATCTTACAAAAATTGGCTTTTTACAATTTTACCCTTTAAATAGAAATCCACCATCAACAGATGGATGGCATTGTATGAGGATAATCACCAATTTTGGGATGCGTTGGCCTTATCAAAGAAACCTATTAAAGAGTAATAATGATTAATTTAAACTTTTCTATGTACGCAACCTCTTGGAATTATACGTGTGGAAGCAATGATGAGTAATTTGGATATATGTGGTTCCGACATACGCAACCTTTTGTTTTTTTTTGGAAGTTTGAGTTGTAATCATTAAACCATATGCTATGTACGTGTCGGCATGATTTAATTCAAACTTTGCAATGCCGGAACTTATACCGGTTTAGAAATACTTTTCTCTTTTATGCCGGCAACTAACCATTAGTACACAGAGATATTAAAATAACTTCCTACATAAATAATAACTTCACGACAATGACGACACGGTAACAAAAACATTTTTTCGTAAGGGAAAGATAGAGTACCGGCACTACATTCAAAATTGTATCAATGCCAGAATTATAAATATATTAATTCTTGAAAGAAAACAGATTTCCGTCATGGGGTTATCAATTTGTCGCAAGGGAAAGACAGAGTACCGGCATTGGTTTTACAATTTCTACCATGTCGGTTTTGAAAAAGAGATGAAATCCACATCTCAAAAACAAATGAAATACACAGAAACATAATAACATAAGCACCATATGTAAAGTTAAGATGTTCCAAACCGAAAACAAATGAAACAAAGATTTCAAAGTTTAGCAAGACACACACATATACATAAACCGATAGTAGATTGTTCAAACATATCTAATACTATAAAAGAATCATTAACAAACATCTTAGATCACTCGGTCCTTGGCTTCTTGTGAACCCTCTTTTTCTTTGGAGTCCACAAGTCCTTTGCATCTGGATCTTCAATTTTGTCAATCTTCTCATCAATTGTCTTCATTTCTTCCGGGGTCAGCACCTCTCCTTTCTTGATCTTGCATTTAAGCCAGTTTCCAAATTTTGCTAGGCGCGAACGCTGTTGTTATATATTTCCATTAGTACGTTATCTTTTATAGGTAAACATTCAAAAGATAGGAAGTGAACCAGAATTATGTACAATCAAAAGGAGAGTCTTGCGAAGTACGGGTAAAGTAGGTTCTTCAAGATTTTCCCATTTTGTAGGCACTTCATCGCTGGCCGGGCGTACAATATAAGGATGTGAGTACCTCAAATGACCTCTAAGGAACCCTGGTTCCGACTCATAACCGTCTTTCGCAAATCCCCAACTAGCCCTGTCCAGTTGTTGTTGTTCCCTTTCATTCCAATGTGCAACTACATGAGTTGGTTTGTAAACTACCAGCGTATGTTGTTCACCTGATACACATTCAGGTAAGGAATGAGAGAATTTGGCATCATATTGACCCGTAAGTGTTTTCTGTTTGTACCCAAGTTGGCGCATCTCACGGAGAGGGTTATGCATAACCCATCCTTTTGGATGAAACAATGGTCTGTTGTAAAACGCTACATTGTCATGCCTTGTAAAGTGAACTCCTCTATCGTTCTTATATGGGTCAAACACAACATCTTGGACAGCGATAGAGTCCAAAGCCTCCCTCATGGTGAGTAACTGAGTTCTGTTATTGGGCTTCGGTTTATTGTCGAAAACGTATTTCTTAGCTATAGGAGTTTGTGGATCCAAATCATATGTTGACGACTCCAAATATTTGTAATCATTGAACAATGTTGGGAAGTGTTCATAAGCCCACACCTACGCAAATGAAAGATTGTTCCAATGAAATCTATGTATAAGAAAAAAAATTAATGGAAAACAAAATAACTTGTTCACATTTCCTGTAATACAGTCAAATTCCCATTAAATTGACGGCAAGTCGCCTTAGAAGATCTACGCATCTCCGCCAAAAAATGTGCCAAGAAAGAAGTGCCCTATGAGTACTCATGAACCTCCTCCAAGGGATCCAAGTATTGTAAGTTGTTCATATGCACCAAGTTACAATTAGAGTTAGGGAATATTGCGATTCCCAAGAGGAACAATAGATAAGCAGCGCTAGTTTGCTGAATTTGTTCGGCATTCAATTCCTTGCCTATCGTATCTCCAAACAACTGTTTGAGATTAACGACTTTAATAATCTTTGTCATGGTTTTTTTTTTTCACGTACATATTTTATTTTTTCGTTTCCTCATCCCAACCAAACAACTTTTTAGTCAGATCATATATCTTGGACCATTCTAGGCTCTTACCGTGTTCATCTTTGTTAACGGCTTTTCCTCGGATCTCTAGACCCAATATTCTTTGGACATCTTCAGGGATAATGGTCATCTCGCCAAAAGGGAAATGCATGGTATCAGTCGAAGCATAAAACCTCTCCAAGAAGTAATTTGCCGTCACTTGATCAGTGGTCACATAGTATTCTACCGCGGGATACAACCCAGATGCTCTTACTGCCGCTTGAACCTCCATAAACTCCCCGTCCAAATCCCATGTATCCATTTGTTGATGGTGGAAAACACGGAAGGCTTTCTTATGGTCCTATAAAAACACACCAAACAAATTTTAATTCACCTGATCATATATAAACAATATAATAACAAGATGCAAAAGTCTTACATAAGTTGAATAGATCCAACGAGCCCAAGAGTCCTTGTAGTCAAATAAAAGTTTGGGATCTCTTGGCTGACCCCAGTTTTTGACATCAATGCGTTCTGGAATCATGTCATATAGTTTTGGGAGGTGCTTTGGGGCTTTGTCATCGTCTTCAACTCCAGGTTATCCTAAGCCATGTGAGGATGAGCCACATGTTGCATTAGGAGGTACATAATTCTCCCACTGAGCATTATCATCGCTGCTTGCGTCTCCCTCCTATGGGGGATTTTCTCGGATCGTGAGCTTACGACTTTCCGGATCATATCTACTACGTCGAGATCGATAAGACTTAGGTTTTTCTTCATCAACAGCTTTTCCCTTTCCTTTCTTCATTTTTGGAGCTATTGACCTCCAGCATGGTAAATGAACATAACTAGTATTCCGGCACTTATCCCGGCATTTTATACTAAATAAGTGCTATGCCGGTTACCCGTTCCGGCATGTTATGTAAATGAAATATGATGCCGGTATTAATAGAATTGTCTATAGAGATTTACAAAAAAATAAGGAAACAATACCGGTGTGGTCGATGAAAATAAAGACTATGCCGGCACTTATCCCGGCATAGCTATACTAAATGAGTTCCATGACGGCTTACCAGTTCCGGGGTGTTATGCAAATGAAAAATTATGCCGGTATTAAGAGAATTGTCTACAGAGATTTTTAAAAAAAAAGGAAATTTTACCGACATGGTCGATGAACATAAAGAGTATGCCGGCACTTATCCTGGCATTGTATACTAAATGAGTTCCATGCCAGTTTAATAGTTTCGGGGTGTTATGTAAATGAAATATTATGCCGGTATTAAGAGATTAGTCTGCCGACATGGTCGATGAACAAAACGAGTATGCCGGAAATGTAGCCCGACATTTTATACTAAAATATTTCCATGCCGGAATTAACAGAATTATCTACAGAGATTCACTCAATTGACTGAATATTGAAAGTTCAATTCACTCAATTGACTGAATATTTAAAGTTCAATTCACTCAATCCACTGAATTTGTGTTTTTTATATTATGAAATAAACCCTAAGAATGCTTCAATAAACATATACATCACTTACCTCATCATCTCTGTTATTTCCTCATCATCGCTTATATCTTGTTCAATAGATGCTTTTGATTTCGATTTACCACGAGGATTAGGTTTTGGATTTTCAGAAGGTTTTCGAGGACCCATTCTTCTTGGGGTTTTAAGAATTGAACGAGTTTGGTTTGGAAGATGAAACCAAATAATGGAGTTTAGGGGTTTTTACAAGTTCTTTTGGAATTGCTAAGTGAAAACAAAAAAAATAGGAAGATGGAACCGTTTCCATTTTATGTAGTAATAGAGTTTGTAACAGTCAAATAGGAAGATGGAACCATTTCCGTAACAAATTTTGGGAGTTTTGTAATGGGGTGTCTGATTATCTTTGTGGCAGACAAGAATTTAGTTTTTTGATGTTATACTTATGACTACTAATTTGATTTTTAGTGGTTGTTGGTGTTGGAAATCATGAATTTGATATGGGTAACTGGTATTTGTTAACAAAGTGGTCAGTTGAACTTTTTTTTTTCTTTAGTTGTAGTTGGGAATCAAGTTATCAAAGTTTTTGTTGAGAAGTTGAGGAATTGAGGATTTTATGTAGTAATGGAGTTTGTAACCATGGAATAAAGAACCAAATAAAGGGAATGAGGAAGTTTGAGGCGGTTACAATGGGGGATAATTGGTGCGACAGTTCTAATGGAGAAGAATAAGGAGTTGTTTCTTTTTTTAATTAAAAAAGGTAACAAGCCTCAGAATTCCGGCACCACATATATGCTATATTGTATGCCGGAACTCTGTCTTGCTACATTTAAAGCCGGAACACTATCTTAAGCAAACAAACCGACCCAAAATGAAACTAAAAAACATTAAACACATAAACAACATAACACATAAAATGAAACGGCTCAAGCCAATTGCAACTAACATCAATTCTCGGAACGAGATTCAAGGAACAAAGCAGCTTCAAAATGCCTAAAAGGCTTTTTGAACCACTTCAAATATGCCTCCTGAGCTTCATACCTATTCCCTCTATATCTTGCAAGAAACTCGTTGTATTTGTGACATAATTTGATGAGTGCAGTTGTTCGATTGCGTACAACAAGATCACTGCATTCTTTTCTGTGTTGCTTACAGTCAAACAATTCATTGATGGAAGAACCATTACTACTAGACCCCAAAAAAGATCTGAAGGGCGGTGATCTTCCGGAAAATCCGATATTATGTAGTAGTTTTTAATCCACTGGGTTTCTTCCTCAACATCCGCTTCTATCGTAGCTTGTTTTTGACATTTATCCGCTTCCTCAACATCCGCTTCAATCTTAGCTAGTTTTTTACGATAACGTTCAAGCTTTGCTTCCTATTTTTCTTCTCTTTTCCTCTTAACTATCGCTTCTTCCATTGCGGCAATTGACTTGGTGGTTTCTTCCTTTCTTCTTAGTTTTTCTAGTATTGTGTCAACTGAGTTGGTGGTGGTTGATGATTGATTTCCTATCGCAGTGTACAATATTTTCCTCATACGTTTTTTTTTCCGAGGGAATTGATGAACTTGAACTTGGTAGTTGGTGATTGATAATCCATCAGAGAGATGTCTTGGACCTAACGTTGTTATTTTGTTTTTTTTTTGAGGTATCAAGTGCAATGGGTGTATCCATTCGTTTAAATAGATGAGGACATAACGGCTCTTTTCCACTTTATTATTCCGGCATTATCGGTAAATTATATACCACGTCGGAAAACATTTCCGGTTTAGCATCTCATAAAATAGAATGCCAGGGAAGATTTCCGGCATTGAAATTGTCGTAAAATAGAATGCCGGAAAAGAGTTCCGGTTTTGTATATTATAAGACGAGAATGCCGGTATAGAATAATGTCTTTACATAGATTTAACAAAACCAATACCGGCATGATATTAAAAAACTATTCAATGCCGGTACAAATGTCCGGCACTCAATCTAAATTAAATACGAAGCCGGCATTTGTTAAATTAAAAAAAAAAAAAGGCTAGTTTTTTCAAAAATAAGACCGTTGGGGATTCATTTATATATAATACCCCCATTCCTTTGTAAAAATATACACAAACCACGCACCAAATAACAAAAATCATTCTCTCAAGATACCAAGCACGGTTAAAGCTTCAGAAGGGATGGGGGATTCATGACTACCTCTATTTGCAAAGTAAGTTTATTTACTAACAATATAATGTTCAATACTATGACACATAACTAATAAAATTTTCTATTACAGAGTCACCATTGCAAGTGTCAAATTTGCAAGTCACCTTTTCATCTAGCCATGGATTGTCCTTTTATTTATTCAAAATGTAGAAGCTGTGATGGCACACGCCGGTTTTGGATTGCAAAAACTGATGACGCTGAAAATGGAAGAATGTTTCTAAGGTGTTTGAATCACCCAAAGTGCGATGAGTTTTAATGGTTTTACAAAGAGGTTGAACTAGAAGAGTCAAGAGAAAACCACAAAGTCCAATGCAAGCCTATTGATAGGTGCTATATAAAGGGAAAGGAATATGTTGAAAGAGAAGATGAACCAATTAAGATGGTTCTTGACACCGAAATTCCAGACGATGTCTTCGAAGATATTCGCGAAAGATTCAAAGGCTCCACAATTATTGAAAAGGGATGGAAATAGATTATGATATCCACTCTAACCAAATTTAATCCATTCCACGCCGTTTAGTATGTTTTAATTTAATTTTCTAATCCAATGTAATAGATTACTTAGTGATGAATTAAGAAAGCGTTTGTGAAAAACTATTACAACAGAATTCCGGCATTAAATCAATCAAGATTAGAGTGCCGGTTTTGTAACCAAAATGAAACTTAAAAAAAAATTACATTTTAGGCATCCATTTAGATAACGTATCCACGCCGGTACCAGAGTATATCTATACAGGAACATGGAATTTTTATTCTTCCAATTCCGGTATAGTTTTGTAGAACAATTTGTATGCCGGTACTAATTTGTAAATAAAACTTGCAAATATAACAATTCACTACAAATTTAAAGTTAAACATATTCAACCTAACAAAAACAAACTGGATCGTGCTTAAATGTTCTTAACCCACGAATCATAAACCAAAAGCAAACCAATATGTAAAAACTAAAGAGATAATCACTCGGTCCTTTGCTTCTTTTGGGAAAATCTATTCCTCGTTTCCCCGAACAAAACTCTTGAACTATGGTCGGTTTCTTCAATTTTATCAAGCTTTTCCACGACTTCCTTTATCTCTTCAAGGGATAGCACCTCTCCTCCCGAGTACTTTCAACCTAACATCTTCTTCAACTTGCCAAGCCGACGCTGCTATATTCATACATACAACACATAATTAGTATATATATATATGCTAATATAAAATTATGTGTACATTAAACGAGTAAGAAGTTAACAATACTTACTAGCAATCCAACGGTCTTATCAAGTTGGCTCATCGTAGGTGGTGCCGCTATAGGAGTTGGAATGGGAGGGTTTTTCTGGGGTGAAACTTGGACATCTTTAGGACGCACAACAAGTGGATGGGACCATTCCAAGTAATCATCAATATAGTATGGGTCAGCTTCATCACCATTGTTCGCAACCTCCCAATTAGTAGTATCCACCAAACGACGTGGTTCCCTATCCCTCCAGTGTGTTGGTTCAGGATTTGGATCATACTCTACCCTCAACTTTGTGGAACTTAACATGCAACGAGTTAAATCAAGAAGGTACCTTTCAGTAGAAGCTGTCATATATAAAGGTAATTGCGTGAATCTAATTTGCCGCATCACACGTCGAGGATCAGCCATAATGTATCCCTTTGGATGGAACAAAGGACCTTGGTATAATGCAATGTTATAAAACCAAGTGTATTGACGTTTATCTCTAGCCTCCTTGTAGGGGTCGAACACAACATCCTTGGTAGTCATCGCGTCAAGAGCCAATTTCATTTATATCAGTAGACCATTGTTATCGGGCTTCGGATGGGCGTTGAACTCGTATTTCTTTGCTCTAGGCTCCTGGGGGTTAACATCGGGATTAAACTTCAAAAAGGGGTGGTCCTTGAACAATGTTGGGAAATGTTCATAAGCCCACACCTATACAAATTTGAAATTATACATATAAAAGTCAGTAAATTTTGTTTCTAAATACATAACAAGGATACACGTGAAAAATATAAATAAGAACATAAATTTAAAAACAAAAGTACATGGAGTAGAGTGAAATTCCCGACGAATTGTTTTGTAACCGCCTTATAGGCCCTTCTCATCTCCGTCATAAAATGTGACATTGCAACGGTGCCTCATGAATAGGTAAAGACCTCATCCAACGGATCCAAGTACTGAAGGAAATTTGCACTAACCCTGTTGCCACTAATGTCAGGGAATACCCGAGTGCCCAAGATGTATAACAGGTACGCGGAGGCCGTATAACGAATCTATGTGGGGTCCCATCCATCCTCCATATAGCTTTTCTTTGTGTTTGAAAACTTCTTATTAAGCAGGGTCAGTTTGAATGTCTTTGTCCTACTAACCTTTGATACATAGAAGCTTTCCACAGACTCTTTGTAGTCCCAACCAAACAACTTGTTAGTAAGCTCGTGCAACTTCGTCCATTCTAACTCAAAGTCACCTCATTCTGTAATTGATTTGCCGATAATGTTCAAGCCTAGAATGTTCTGAGCATCATCATGGATCAAGGTCATCTCTCCAAACGGGAAGTGCATTGTATCATTTTCACCATGATACCTTTCGACGAAGGAATTGACGGTTACAATATCGGGCTTCACATAATTTTCAACTAAAAGATATAGACCATATTCCTTTACTATTGCTTGGACATCATCATGGTCTAGAGACAAATCCCAATCAGCCGCCACTTGGTTTCAGCAAACACGCACATCCTTCTTATGATCCTATAATTAGGAGATAATGATTAAGAGATTTTTCATAAATACAGTACATATGCACGAAAGAGAAATTATTACATAGGTATGATATATAGTACGAGCCCATGAGTGCTTGTAGCCAAATAGATGGCCCGGATCAAGTGAAGCCACGCCCCAAATTTCACCACATTCAAGGTCGGGTATCATGTCATCAACATGAGGAAGGTGTTCACCTTTAACTTTTGCTTTGTGTTTTCCTTTCCCCTTGCCTTGTGTTGGTTGTTGACTTGGACCACCTTGTTCAACTACTCCTTGGATTTGGTTTGCTAATTGAGTTGGATCAATATCATTGTCTTCCTCCTCACTTTCCTCTTCATCTTGCTCATGTTGCTCGTCTTCCTCATCTTCCTCCTCAACAGCTGCAGTAGGTTCACGGATTACAAGAATACTACGATCACGACCACTCTCCCAAATATCCCCTCTTGTCTCAAAACCCAAACGCTTTTTGTTATTCCCTTGAGGAGGCAGAGACTGAGGAGTATCAAGACCATCCTTCTTTTTTTTCTTAGTCGCAACAGCTTTAGCTTTTCCTTTGTTAGCCTCCTTTGCTTTGGCCTCCTTGGCTTTAGATCTATTTCAAAAGAAGCACGAAATTAATACCACTAACTTTCATTTTTAATACCGGCATACAAACCATGTCGTTAGCTAGTTTCGGCATGTACATATAATAAACTTTCATGCCGGGTATAAATGTCGGCATTTAAAATTAAACGTCGAAAATGCTGGTATACTTCAGAAATTTTCCTGGATAAATTAACACCAATACATGAATCTTCATATAATAAACGTTCATGCCGGATTAAAGTAACGGCATACAAAATTAAATGTCGAAAATGCCGGAAAAAAATCTAAAAATCCTGGATACCAAAAAAAGAGTTCCGGTATGACTTCTAAAATTCAATTTATGCCGGTACAACTCACTAAACAATGGGTCTATGTATATTAGAAGTTCAATACCGGCGTGGTATTCAACCTAGATTGAGTGTCGGTACCAATTTACGGTGTGGTATTCATACTAAATCTTCTGTCGGGATATCTACCGGCGTGGAATTCATCCTAGATTGCATGCCGGTTTCAACTACAGGTGCGGTATTCATACTAAATTGAATGTCGGAACCTCTGAAACTGATAATTTGCAGTTAGGGTTTCGCGATTTTGACTTAAACCCATAGTTACAAATCGAGTGAAACACTAATTAAACAGTTCAAAATGACTAACCTTCTCACAGAAGCCATCTTTGCTAATAGTTTATCGTCTGATAACTCTGCTTCTTTGTCTTCTTCCTCTTGAGCAATCAAACAAAGTTTTTTCTTTCAATTTCTGTTGAGCAATCATTCTTGGGTTCGATTGACTTGGGTTCAATTGGGAAGTTGTTTTCTTCCGTTGAGGCATGGTTATGATTCGGGTAGGTTAATCGACGAAGAAATTTTTGATTAACTATTAATCGTCGATGAAAAACGATGAAGAGGATGAAAAAAAATTCGGAACCCTAACCCTCACACGACTATGCCGATATAGAAATGGGGGATAACTGATTTTGTGTTTGGTTTTGATTTTAAGTTTTTTATTTTTTTGGGAGGGTATAACAGTCTTTTCATAAGGTTTTTTTATTAATATAAGGGTGTTTTAGTATTTTCATACCCAAAAAACACCCCTTATCAGGCACCTAAGGTTGGGGAAAGTAATTCATATCCCCTAATTAGTTTTTATATCCCCCAATTGCGCGTTCTTCCTAAGAAAGGAAATTAATATAAATACAGCTGCTTATACAATTTATTATATGGAAACTAACGTAAATATTGACATTTTATGTAATAGTAAATTTGTAATTTACCGCTCTTAACTAATAATTTATTTAATAAAATCACCGTGGGCAACGAGGCATAAACCATCCATATCTTATGGGCCGAAAGTTGCAATGATGCTAATGGGGTACCCGATTTCACAGGAGGGTACCAAAATGCATATATTTTATTGTTATATAAAGGTATGAGGTTTATGTCCATGATGACTAAAGCTGTCAGACGGACGACGTTTAATTTAGGCCCGATCCAAAGGTCGGGAAGCTCTGGATTGGAAAGTCATTAGACGGCTATGAAAGACTCACGGTAATGTATAGTGGGTCGGGGTGTGTGCACGAAATTTGGGATGGGTGGAACTCGACATTATTTTCTCTAGATATCTCAGCACCCGTTTTCTCTATTTTGCCTCTGTGAAGACTTACTTTTTCTTTCTCTGTTCGATTCCTAGGTATTGACATCGTTAATGGGAAGGTGGTGTCTTCTGATGTACATGATGTTTACTTCACAGTCCCAAACTAAAATCCTAACCCTAATTTTTGTTTAAATTTTAATCATTTTTTTAAGGGTTTAGGTTAATTTAGGGGCAAGGTTGTTTTGATTTCCGGAATAAACCAAAGAATTTAGTTAATTAAAACCCTACTTTATAAAATGATCGCCTCCATAATTCTGCAGCTATTCATGAGATTCATAAGGTATATCTCTCTAATACCCTGTCTTTTATTTGGTGTTTCTTATTTACAAAAATTTCATTGACAATGGGAAGCTTAGAAATCAGGTATACTCTTGGAAGGATTAATTGGTTCAACGCGGATCTCTTTGATTCAACCCTTTACGCTATGTCCCGTAAATGCCTATTCATCCATTACTCAAATCAGCTGAACTCACCATCTACTTTCAGATAATTGAAATAGCCTTTAAGTTGGTTCTGTTAGTGATACTTTCTTTTGTGTAAGTACTTTCATATGTTTTTGATTCAATTTAACATGAATGATTAACAACAGCGTTATGAATTTGTCAATTTTGTACTCGTGTTTGCATATTTGAGAGATTAGGTATATAATCTCTATGTACAAGGTTATTTACCATTCAATTTCATCTTCTTCTTCTATCTCAGAGAATGAAGGCGTTCATTGAAAATGCCACAGTTTCACTTCCAATCACCGAGGAAAATAAGAAATCACAGAGGAAAGTTGGTAGTGACCATGTTGTATGACTCTTTATCTCAATTAAAGGTTTTCTTTTTTCTTTTTGGTTTGGCTCCGGCTCTGTGAATCTACAGATGTAAAGATTTTTCGTTTCGTGGACCATTTAAACGTTTAGGGCCATTTATTTCGTTAGATTTATCTGTTCTTTTTTAATTTGTGTGTGTGAAGATTATCCATTTATTTGTTCTTCTATTTTCTTCATCTGGATTATTTGTGATTCTACAACTATCTACCATGAAACCTTCTTATCTTATGATAAGTGATTGTTGTCTAATGTTAAATGAAAGTGCTTACATAATGCATTTATTTTGTTCTATTTTATAAATTATCGACCTTGAAAATTGATTGAGAGGGAAGTTTGTGCTTTTATGGACAAGTTATAGTAACCGATTGATCTATGCGGATCCGAGTATATTATAGTTACAGAACCTACGTTACTAACCGATGGATCTTCTTCTGTGTACAGGACGGTCTGAAAGAAGTTGCGGAATTGCAGAAAATGCAATCTCTGCATGTAAGAAAATAGTTTGGCTTTCAACTTTTCAAACTGTAATCCTAACTGGCATATAGGTGCATGGTAAGATTGTTACCATTCAATGGAACTTCCGATTAGACTAGGATGCTATTTGTACAACATGGACTCCAATTTCAGACATTTAATACTTCCATCCACAATAGGCATATTTCACTGAACGGTTTTAGACTATCAAGTACATTTCCACGAAGGAACCTACTGGATATATCATTTTACAGCGTTACTCTTCTGAAACTTTAGCGTTAAATTAAGATTTAACTCTAAATTATTCGTCCATTTTAATAATTATTTTTTTGGGTTCTTACCACTTGGCTAGCTGTTTGCGTATCTTATACACCACTCCTTTAAATTGGTCTAAATTGGAATTTTAGGATCACTATTGTTACATGGAATGTCAAGGCATTCGATCTCATTTTCATTATTCAAATGTTCTCCGTCTGCCATGCACAGGCTACATGTGTATTGTTCACATCATATCCCGCTAATCCCGTCTATCGCTATTTAACACTAAAAGTTGATTCCTCAACTCTAGGCAAGATGGTTGTTGTGTTAGTCTTAGTTGAAACTGGATGAGAATCAAATTTTTACTAATTAATATTGAATAATGCATCTATAAAATTTAGATGCTATTTTTTTTTAAGCATTTGATTGTGCAAGTGGTTTTCTTGCCATGCTCAATGAATTACATCAAGCTTTTTGGTGTATAGGAGTTGCTTGGATATTTGAGTGAAAAAAGGGTTTGAAAGTGATGGATGCAGCAGCACCATGATAGCTTAATACCTTAATCTTGATCGGTCTCCTTATTCGGGGTCTTGAAGCGTGGATTACTTCGAGAAATTGGAGCAGATCGGTGAAGGCAGAAATGGGTAAGTCTAAATTTTGTTATGAAATATCCAAATCTTGGAGTTGGTGGTAACTTGCTTATATATAACTTATACTGACAAGGTGTTTGAATAAAAAAAGTAAAAATATCTGTTAGTCACATTCGTTCCTTACTGACGAAGAATAAAAACTAACAGTAACAACGAAAAGAGCAACAAAAGCCGTAAATACTAAAAACTTTGATTGTTAATACAGATTAATTATGGTATTAGCCTCCATGTATGAAGGATTATCCCTGGCCAAGTTTGTTGTCAGTCAATACACAGATAAAATAAGCTTTATAAACGTATCGTTTTATCATCGGATTAGCCATTTGAGACTAATTCATAACGACTTAGAAAAGGTTGTATAAAATATTTAAAAATAAATAAATGGATGCTTGAATGTAAGTTAGAATCTTACGAAAATATTTTTTGAATGGAAGAATGTGTTTTATCAGATAATAGATACCATCATATCACCAGTTGATTTGCAAGACCGAGGAACAAGCTCACATTGAAAACTCCAGAGGAAGATGTTCTCGAGTTTCTTAAAATATTATTATGAATATCATGCATCTCATTCTTATTATGGAACCATAATCAGCTTCATGTGTTCACACATCTAAACAGTAATTTCTTCTTTCATCATTTTTTCTATAGACTATATAAAACTGTTTTTTTTTTCCTTTTTTATTTTATAGATCAGTCAGTTTTGATGGTTTTGCAAGTAATCTTTATTCCCCAATATATCAATTTTGTGGCATAGCGACATATTGTTACAGCAGTCCACTTTTCCTTCATAAAGTGAGACTAAGATTGCCCACAAAGAAACAATCTCCAATTACAAAGGAGAATTCTTTGTTATGTTAATCCACATCAACAAAAGGGGATGGACATATTAGAGTGGGCAATGAAGGAAAAGGTTGAAGAAGTTTATGTTAAGCTTTCGCATTGGTATTTTTTTTTATCAGTTGTCATTGTTCATGAGTAAATCATTGATAGTGCTAGCAACATGAGCCTTGAACGAATCACTGGAGTTGCACTATAATATATCTAGGCTGCGTTTACTTCTAGAAACTAAATTTTATTAAGAAGTGGTATTCATCATTATAATGAAGTGTGATCATGGTTAAGAGATATATCAAAATAAATAGGTAGTGGCATGTATTGTGTCATCAAGATTAAATGTAGATTTTTTATATCTTATCTGCCCAATGCCACTCTAAGATAGATTTATTCCTTAGTTATCTTTCTAATGATCACAATTATAGCAAATTCTATTCTTGCTTAGGTGCTTTCACAATGCTTTAGAACACAATTCGTATACTCCCTTCTAATGATTTCATTTGAAATGACTCATATGCCTATGAAAGTCTTATGTTGGCTGAATTTCCGTTGGTTTATCAAACATTACTAATTTACTATCTTCAAAGTCACTTGAACTTTTATTACTGTTTTGTACCCATTTTTTTCCTTCTATTTTTTTTCTTCAGTATATGCTTTAAGTTATGCATAAGCGGTATGGATGCTTCCATGTGAATTATTTCTCTCCACAACTACTCCCTTTTAAATATTTTCTTAATTGTAGGTTAAACAAATATGAAGCATAGTAGCATGGAGGAAGTAGCTGAGACAAGGGTAGAGAAACTTATTCTTTAAGAAACAAACACTACGAAGACATCATCATTTGAGGGACATCCAATTCCGATCATCAAATGTATGTAAGCAACAAACTCAGTCCTGTAACTTTTACCTGCAAGCAAGAATAGACTGACACAGATTAAGCAATGTCATATAGAAAAGAAGAAACATTTAAGTTAACTAATCCTTATGTAGCTAAAAATTTATATGGCATCCACCAACCTTCACGACAAATAAACTTATCTACATAAATTGAGGTAGGCGACGATAGAGTAATGTAAGATCAATCGGCAGTTATTTCATTTTAAAAATTCGGTTTTGAGAATCACAAGATGATCTCCGTGCTTCTGGAGTCAGAGTTACTTACAGACTGTAGGTGCTACTACTATATTTATATTATTCCCTAAATGCAACAAGGTCGTAGGTTCGTATTCCAACTTGAGGTTGAAGATTGAACTGGCTCCACTATGTTCGTTGCTCTAGACAATGAAGTCCATAAAATCATAAGCCACACAACTGCGTAACTATACTTGCTGGAAGAGGTATTACGTTTCAAAACCTATACATCCCCTTTATAGCAAATTGTAAATAACAAGTACACTAATTAGTTGCAAGTTAAGCATTGGCAACCTACTCACAGATATTTTCACCTTTCCAACTAATATTAAAGTCGCTATTTTGTCTTTTAACTCCCTCCCTTTGAATCTTTAATTACATATGCATCATCCTATCAAATATTTCCTAACTCATAGAAAACAGTGTAGATAAAAGAGCTATAAGCAATGTCATGGGACAACTAACATTTTGAAGTTTATAACGTATGTGTTCGCTTAATACGACCTAAGGGTCCCCAAAGACATGCCTGATATATAATAAGAATGTTTATTTATAGGTGTATGACAACAAACAAATGACCCTAATGAAGAAACGGTGCACGGTTAGCATAAATATTCATAGAACTATCGTATATATCCTATAAAAACGGTAATTATTATATTTAGCAAACGATAAGATACTCTGCTATTTATTATTCCCATTGCAAGACCGTGGAAGGATGTATGGTATTCAAATCTTGGAGCAGGAAACTTAGGTGTTATATGTGAATAACATTAAAAGACCAAGGGTGGCTCAGTAGGAAGTAATTGTAGTAAAGGAATTGTATGGGAGTGAGAAACTTAACATACAAAAATATATTGTCTGTCACAAAATTAAATATACGGATGGTAGCCAAATTATATTGATACAAATACTTTGAATTATAACAAAACTTTGCTTACCCAGAAATTAAGACCAAACTTTGTTTGGGTATTTTCAGTAGATGGCTATTATTTTCTATTGATGTGATAAACACTGCTTGAATATTTCTAAATAGGATCTGTATTTTTCGGTATTTGTATTTGTTACACCAGTTTGTAATTAAATTCCCATGGACCCCATGTTTGAACATGCAGGAATTCGGGCGTGCGATGGTGGTAGAAAGGTTGTAGAAGATATTGTACAAGGATGTCTATTACGGTACGTGATAACTTTAAAATCTTATGCTAGCATGTAAAAAATCCCTATAACCTTTACTCTACCACTTTCATCCAGTTCAATGGTGATACGTAGGGCTGCAATAGCAGCTCCACAATGCTAGATTTATGCAGTTTCGTTGCAGCGGTGATCAACAATTTCAATCTTCGTCTAGGTTGATGCCTGATAATAACCAAGGTACACCTTCTCATGAAGAGAAAAGTGGAAATTGAACTATTGTCCCTCCTTATGATGGGCCTTCACAAATATCCCTAAGCCTCTTTATAAATATCCCTAGTGGCATGATTGAAATTTTAATTAAAAACTTAATATTTGTAGTTCCGTATTTAACCTTCCACGTCTTCTTCTTCTTTATTTCTATCTAATAACCAGGAGATAAATCTCCATCGCTCTCACCACCACCATCAACAATCCATTATCATTTTACAAATTCCACCACCATCGTCAAAGTCGCCACCTCCGGATTATGAACAAACAGATTGAGATGTGTGATTATTTTTTTTTTTTTTTTTTTTTTGCTTTTCTGGATTTTTTCTTTCGATCTAATCATTTACCGATTCAAATTCATTCATTTTCTCAATTGGTTGATGGAGATAAAAGAGATTGCACCGTTTAAGCTTCTGCTGGTGTCGGATGGTGGTGGTGTAACTAGTTTTTCTTCTTGTTGTGAAACAACAAGGGTATACAAATATTGGTGGCTATGGTGATTTCTTCTCGTTTTAGACTGGTAAGCATTAGCTAGCTGTGTACCATGCCTATTTGATGCTCTAGTTAATTTTTGCTTATCAATTTGAAATTCAAAAGATTTTCTATAGAAGATAAATTTCCTTTCCGTTAGTTTTTGTTGTTGATGATGATGATAGAGGTGGTGGTCATGGTGTTAGTGGAAGGAGATATCAAATCTATGTTTTATTAGTAGATTATGGTGGTGGTGGTGGAGGATGATATAAGGTCTGTATTCCATTAGTTGATAATGATGGTGGTGGTTGCAGCAGCGGAAAAAGTATGTATTTCAATCTCTTTTCTGTTTAACAATATATAATAATTGATGGTTTAAATAACTAATGATTTGTTCTCCCTTTGCTATGGATGTATTTTATTCTCGTTGAACCACTTCAATCTACATTTTGAAATTTTGTATTACAATGTTAAGAATCTAGTAATTTAGCATATTTATAACATGCCAGTTTGACTAAAAATTCGTATATGAATCATGAATATGTTACTGTAGCATTAACATATCACTAATATGTATTACCTTGCCTGTTTTGGTTTGGATCTTTTTGTTCACTCATCTTTGTTGCTAAATGAAAACTAGTGTTTGTAGAATGGCGACATTCTTGTTGTTGCATTTGAATTGCTAGTATCAGTTTGCAAATAAAGGGTACATTTTAATTGCTAGTATCAGTTTTGTAGAATGTTATTTGTTAATTGCTAGTACATTTTAATTGCTAATAACATTCTTGTTATTTGTTTATGGTTTTAAATGAAGGGATCTCATTTTGTTGTTTTCCAACATTTTGAAATGATCAAGCATTACCATTTTTGTTCATGTATATCTTTGGACTTCGGTTTTTATGGGATCAACTACGGTTGTGAATCCATTCATTGGATCAACTCTTGTTGTTGACTTAATTTTTTATGGGATCAACTAAGGTTGTTGATCCATTCATTGGATCAACTCTTTTTGTTGACCCAATTTTTTATCGGATCAACTATTGTTGTTGATCCTTTCAAATCCTATTGTTGACAATATTTCCTTGGATAAGTATAATCGTGCTTGTATTTTAAATCATGCTTGTAGTTTAAATTATGTAAATTTCTTCCAATGTTGAACTTGTGGTGCAATGATAGCATGACTGACTCCATGTCAGATGATGCGTGTTCGACTCACACCAAGTTCACTCGATTTATATGGATCAACTTTCATTGTTGATCCAATTTAGGGGATAAACATTGGCTGTTTATCCCCTAAATTAGATCAACTTCTACTGTTGATCCTTTTTTTTTGGATCAACTACCGTTGTTGATCCCCTAAATTGGATCAACTTCTACTGTTGGTTCTATTTTTATTTGGATCAACTAATGTTGTTGATCCAAAAATATCTAAATCATTGATGGTGGCGACGGCGACGACGGTAGCGGCGGACTAGTGGTGGAGGAGGATTGTTGGTGGTGTAATGGTGGTGGTGAAGGAGTGGTGGTGGAATATTGGTGGTGGTGGTGGCGGTTGGTGGTGGTGGTTGTTGAACGGTGGTGGTGGAATGGTAGTTGAACGGTGGTGGTGGAATGGTAGTTGAATGTTGGTGGTGGTGGTGCTAGTGGTGGTGGTGAAGTGGTAGAGAAAGAAATTTGTTGTATTTTGAAATAAAGAAAAATATTATATGGATGAGGGTATTAAGGTAATCTAATATTAAATGGATAAGGTTATAAAAAAGTAGGGACACATTTATTGTTGTATAAGGACATATTTATTGGGTGTCAAAAGTAGGGACATATAAATAATGTACCCAAGAGAAAATAGGTTTTTCCATGGGTCGTCGTCACCATCAAGTAATCATAGCAGAACTTTGGTAGAAGCAACACTTAGGTCATGTCCATTAGCCCTAGCTGCCAGATGAGATTCGGGAGTTGTATTTCTTGGTATAGATGAACCCATAACCGATACAAATGAATGAAAAGGGGATTATCTAGAACTGTGAACCATTACAGCCCAGGGCAGCTCTTTTGGAATGTCTCATCTATAGAGTTTAATCTGCTATGCAATTATCACTTCCGAATCAGGAGTACCCATTCGATCAACATTGTTGAAAGCACTGCGGCTAATTGGGTGTCGGAGATGACCTGATACTGCATTAGGTTTGCCAAGTTCTTCCTGCAACCAAATTAAAAGCATAAGCCTATGTTGTGTTTCAAACTAGATTGATGTTTGCTGCTTCTTCTACACAATAGACCCTTTTCATAGGGAAAGTGTTCATTCATGTTTTCAAAGTTCTCTCTATCGTATAATACTTCTTTGATGATATGGTCTTATAGTTACCTCCACACTCTTATATTGTAGCATAGCAATGTGAAAAACATGGTTGTAAAGCATTTGTGATTCTGAATGATAATCTATATTGAGAAACGAAAAAAAACAACATTTCAAAGTTGACCATGGGTTACACCGAGAGGTTTCCGATGACACTAATAAAGGGTGGGGCCCATCCAAAAAATTAGAAGGAGGTCCAGCCCTATTAGTGCCCTTCTTATGTCTCGAAATTCTTTGTACAGTTGTTTTTTTTTTTTGCATGATTTTTCCTTTTCCAAACTCCATGACTTAATTAGAGGCACGATGGAGTAGAATTCATTTTTCTTGCAAACACGCGCACACTCAATCACGGTTAGCTAGCTCCCACCCGTTAATCTCAAGAATAATGAAATCATTACCACGAATCTGTAACCCCAAGTGGAAAACGGATAATACAGCCAAAAGCTGTCTCTGACAACTGTAACTCAAAGCATATTGTTTTAGCTTTGCAAGTATGTTGTCTAAGCTTTGCGTTTTAATACTTCAAAACAGATCAAGTTAAAAGCTATGGGTGTGCATTTCCAAAATACGGGTAATGGGAAGTTTGATGTTTGTGATTTGTCAAGTGTCAACTGTTGTCAAGAAAACAATTATCAAAAACAAAATGTACCAAGTACCCAAAATTATGAGGAAGAGTAGGTTTATGAACCTTGAGGTGACACAAGGACCTTCAGGCAAGTAATTGAGTTAGCATAAAAGGACAAACTCTTGCATTCTTTTGTTTATCATATAAATCCGTCAAATATTTCATATCATATTTGATGAAACTTCTATGTTCCATATAACTACAACATCAAATGAGTATGAAAATATGTTAATCAACCGTGGTCCGGGACTACTCTCTGAAAATTGAGTTGTAAATAAAAATCTACATTAATTCCGGATGAAGCAAGATTTTAATCTTATCAGCCAAAAAATTATTAAAAGTATCCAATATTATAGTCATGGATATCGTACGACCTTTTTAGAGATTGGTCAATATGTGCTTGATATGTCATGTGACAAATTAATATATAAAAAAGTGTCCAATAACAATATTGTGAGATAGTACTGACTGCATATCGGGCATTGCAACCGGGGAGAAATGCCACAGGGGATTTTCTTCTTTACTATGTTGGTATTTATGCTTCTCTTAGCAAGTCTGTCGTATAACAATTTTTGTATACTTCTTTTAACTATATGGTGGTCAAGTACTTCTTATGGGCATATAAGTAATTTTATACATCTTAGTTTCCCTATATTTTTAACATCGATAAAATTATGTTTTCTTTGGTTTCTTTCCCAATGATATGGTAAAAAACTATCTTTCGAGCTGCGGGAAAATAAAAGGCCATATGTATTTTTCTCAAATCAAATGAAGCCATTCTTCAAACTTTCATTCTCATTTAGTATTTAAATAGAGTTGAAATTGCATCCTTCTTATCTTATTGGTTACATCACATTACTTTCTGATTCCACGAGAGGAATTTAACAATATTGCTAATATATGGTAAAATAAATCGAAAAATTTAGATAATTTATGTTCGTCGTATTTCTTCCTAATTAACTTGCTATATAACTTCCTTTGGCTAATGCTAACTATAGTATATAGTATTTTACTTTGGTTACTCATAACTTTCTTTGAATATGATTTTAGTGTCCTTTTACAAGCACGAATAACATTAACTATGGTTTTTTTGATGTGAACAAATCATTTTTACATTTTTAACCGATTCTCTAATAATTATGCTAACCGTAAAAGTCAACTAACCACAAAAAGGTTGAGCCCGACCTCAGGCTTAATCTTTGCAAGGCTCTTTATGGGGCTTTAGGTATAGTTTTTTGGCTGTTTCTTTACCTTTTTCTTATGTGCTTCGGACTGCCTTCGTGTGAGGATTTGAGCACAAGAACAAGATGAGATTATAATTGCACTTATTTTGTTGATTTACGAAAATAAAAGCATTATAGGATTGAAATGTTTGTGTAAAGATTAGTGTTGGTAAGTGCAAGAGTAATGTAACCTTTGGTGCAGCAAATGTACATTCAAATTTAATGCATTCTCAATATGTAATTTCTTCAATGATTCAACAATAAAATCGTCAAGTTGTTCAGTTAGTGAGTTCTTCCTCTTCATTCCTTTGTAAAACCTGATATTGCCATCACATATTTCTCCATGTTTCTCTTTTTGCACCACTTGATTTTCGAAAGTCTTCCTTGCTCCAATTACTTTTCAGTCGACCTCAAAACTTGAACTTCCGACTTAGTTTCTGTCCATGTTATAGCGAAGCTCTTTAGGCTGGAAATGTGTTTGTGTAAATGTGTCTCTATTGTGATTAATTTTGAAAGTTTTATACCTTTGATTAGGACTGATTTTTTTTTAGCGTAGTTCTCATATATGATCTTAGTTATCTTCTAAAGTGAATAGACTATATACGGGCTAAATTACACTCGAAAAATAAATAAATAGAAATGTAAACGTAAACGTATGCGTTATTTATTGTTGAATTAGCAAGCTTTACATTAAATAAGCATGACAAAAAGGCGATACAACAACGTTGAAGTCAAGCCCTATGAATTAGCAAGGAGAAAAAATCTACCATTAGTTAGCTCCCAATGATATTTACAATTGACTGTAGGAAATAAATTAACTTGGATTATTAAGTCCCTTTATTGGTACTCGCTTTTACATTTTTTTTTCCTCACTTTGTTATATGGTAAATACGGTTGGCAACCTGAAGCAAAGCATCAAGATTCGTATGCAAGACAATTTACAAAGGCTTAATTAAATTAAATTAAATTATTTTATATTTTAAGGTTATATTTATGGATGCCCAAACGAGCATTTTTCTATTTTGGGAATTAGAAAAAAAATTCAAGAAGTTTTGGTAGACATACCTTCGAGATCTATCATGATTGGTGACTATTACGCGTTTTAATCATCACCCATACACCTTGGAGAATGATGATTGGTAACTTGAATTGGCCAAAAATTTAAGACATCTACAATAACAAGATGTATCAGATTGCCATGATTGAATAACCCATGTTTTCAAGTTGAAAGAGAGATTCTTTGATGAAATAAATCAAGGAAAATTTTTTTTGCGTTAAATAGTTGTATTTCATGCGTGTATAAGATTAAATTTCAAACATGTTTATTAATAATTTTTTCCTTTTCTATTCTTGAATAATTATGAAAAAATCTGAATTGTGGAACAGATTCACAAATGTATTTGTGCTAATATTTTGATGAAAAAAATGACCCAGTTCTTTTTCAAACACGAAGAAATATGTGATACATGGTCTATATGGTTGTAGGAACCGAATATCTCTGTATGATATAAAAAATATTATTAAAAATAGTTGGAGATACAGGCTCATCGTATATTTTCTGACGGAGGTGGATATCCAATTTATCATAGGATGTTGTTCCCAAGGTAGTCAATATCGGTTGTACAGGCCGATATTACAGGTTTTTATCGGATATCGGAAAATACCTATACGATATCGAAAATATCGGTGATACGAAGATGAAATGATAAAAACGTTCTTACAGGCTGGTACAGGCCGATAATATCGGTTTTACCTATACACCGATAATATCGGTTCCAATATCATCTTTGGTTAAGATGAAACCTACGAAGGAAAAATTAGGCATTCCAGTATCATCTGTGGTAAAGATGAATTCTATAAAGGGAAAACTAGGCACCATCAAGTATAATCAATTATCAAAATCACCACCAAATAAAGTGAATAAGTTTTTCGAGATGCATCTAGTCTTTACAGACAAGTACAACGTCAATTAGAGAATGTTAAAAACCCTAATATAATTAAGATATAAAAACAATGACTATGCGTAAGATATAAGTTGGACACCATACATACTCGAGGAAGAATTTGAATGGGGTTTGGTTTTGCTGTGAATCGCAGAAGATAGTGGAGATTTTGAGCGGTTGTTATTGACAACGTAGTTTTATTTGTGATTGTTTTGATTATAAAGCAAGGATAATAAGAAAGATTTTACCGGCAAAATTGGACAACAGTCACAACGCGTAAGATTTTTCCACCTTATATTTTAGAAATTTGAGATACATGTATCATTTTTATTATTTTTTCTATGGTCTTATAAATAATTGAAATTCTAATTTTAATGATGTATCACAGATAAAAACATGTAATATCTTTTGTATAGGTGTATCGGACCCGACCGATACGATACCGATACACGATATTAACTACCTTGGTTGTTCCTTAAAACCCAATCTGTCATGAATGCTTAATTGCCACATCATTGGGATGTTTTTTCTTTTTTACTGCCTCATATTGATGAGTGTACGTTATGCATCCAATTATACTTATGATGTGCTAAGCAGTAAAGCAATATATTTACGATGTTTTTTTTTTTGAAAAAAAAAAGTATAAGGGGAAATTTGATCTGTGTGATATGTGAAGAGTCAAAAGTAGTCAAGAATACCAATTATCAAGAACAAGATGTACCAAGTGTCGAGAATTATGTCATTTAACAAGTAGTTATATTGTTCATGAATAGAAATGGGTCATAGTTGTTGTCTAGGAACCCAATATCGTTTTGAATTACTAATCGCTAAATATTAATTTGGAAATGCAAGGTTACACTTATCATAGGTCTCTGACCATGGATTTGGGGAAACAACTCAAATCAGACTGTGTTTCTCTTCGAATAGATTTTCTGGATTGAGTTTTAAAATATGAACTTATTGCTTTCATATTCTTAGATTTTTTTATCTTCTAAGTAAATATTGGAATTCTTCATTTCTTCAATTTAAACCTAATTTGTTTGATAAAAATGCATATCATTATCCGTCTACGTAATATTATACTTTTATTGCTATTAACTTTGAAAGGTGGCCTTTACGTTCAATGATCACTACTTAATTCCCCTGGAAGTAGCGAATAAAAAACACACCAAGATAAACATTATGGAAATCATTAATGGTGTACCTAGCTAGATAACATAAACCGGACTATGTCAATGAGATACCTGAATAAGTAAATTAATGATATTTTAAAGTATTTGCATGCGACATATACAACAATTTAAGAACCATATGTTGAATATCAAAGACTACGTTATGCATGACACTAATCAGGGGTTGAACTGGGGTCGTAATGCCCCGGTGATACCTAGTATATGTATAAGTCCTTAACACTTGAACCGAAGTTTGCGAACTTTGTTGATCAAGTGGAACTGGAACGTGAGCAGCAACCCAGTCCGCGAACTGACGGAAGTTCTTGTCCCGAGAAATTATGTTGGAGTTTATTAACTTCAACCGGTTAGCTTGAGTCCGCGAACTCATTCCGCGAACTCAATAGGTTATGTCTGAAAACGTTGTTCATGAACTTATTCTTAAATTACTAAGGGATGCTTTTGCAAACCGTGGATTTATAGTTCATGATTAATGATTCGAGTGAATCACATCGTTTTTGATTCAATTGTGTCTCTTGCAGTACTTGAGATCTCATAGCAATTGAAAAACTCTCTAACTAGTTCATTTGAGTCATTTGGACTAGTTATGGTGAAGAGGAATATGGTTGATATGAAAGTTATCATTTGGCTAACCATTTGGTTGACTAATATTGAACCAACCATTGTACACGTTTAGGTACGGTTACACAAACCCAAAAACGTCAAGTACATGTGTGTATGGAAAGCTAAGTTTTCGATCTAACGGTTGAGAGATATTAGCTTGTATTTAATCAGGTTTTCATCTAACGGTGAATATTAAATGCTTTGTTACTAAGATAACATTGATTGCAAACCTTGATTTGAAAGACTATATAAGGGAGAACTCTAGCCATTGGAAAAAACTAATCCCCACACACTTTTCTTGCATGATACTAGTTTTCTCTAAGCTAGAGTCGATCTTCATTAACCCTTGAGTTTTCTCTCTAAATTCGGGTTAACGACTTAAAGACTTCATTTGGATTGTGAAGCCAGACCGATACTACTTATCTTGTAGTTGTGTGATCTGATCTTGATATTTCTATCGTACGAGTACAATTATAATAATTGGCTCGAGATTTCTATCTCCGATAGGCAAGATAAAAGTAGTCACAAACATCTTCATCTCATTATTTGTGATTCCTCAATAATCTTCTTCGCTGCGTCGATTAAGTTTATTGTGAGGTGATTTATGAAACTGAGATGTTCTTCGGGAATATAAGTCTGGTTTTATCGATTGGTTCCTGTTCACCTTGATTTATCAAAATAAGGAACAAAACTCATAGGTTTATTCGTGGGAGACGAATTTATCTATTACCTGTAGACTTTTCTGTGTGAGAAAAATTTGTTTGCTAAAGTCTTCGACTTTGGGTCGTAGCAACTCTTGGTTGTGGGTGAGATCAACTAAGGGAATCAAGTGCGTAGTATCCTGCTGGGATCAGATTCGTAGGAGCATAAATGTACCTTGGATCAGTGTGAGATTTTTTGGGTTTCAACTACAGTCCAGACCGAAGTTAATTTGGAGTAGGCTAGTGTCTGTAGCGGCTTAATACAGTGTATGTTTAATCTAGACTAAGTCCCGGGGTTTTTCTGCATTTGTAGTTTCCTCGTTAACAAAATTCTGTTGTCTGTGTTATTTCTTTTCCACATTATATTTTTATATAATTGAAATAATACAGGTTGTGCGTTGTTCAATCGATTAGAATATCCGACCTTATTGGTTGTTGATTTAAATCGATTGACACTTGGATATTGGTCTTTGGTACCATCCAAGTTATCTCTCTTTGATTAGGCTCGCGAATCATATTTGCTTGAGTAAATCAAATCGAGAGATTGAGATAATAACTCCTTGAGTATTTTCTATTGATTGAGTCTTGTTGATTCTCTAGAAAACAACTCGGAGTTATCCATACAGATTGCTAATCAAAATATTGGGTGAGGTTGTTAGACCCCCACATTTTTAGGGTTTAGGTCAAGATGCCAAGGTAATTGCAATTAGGAATGCCATCAGAAAAAACAATATCACAATTTGCACAATTCAAGAATCTAAAAAAGAATTGGTTGATGATGCTCTCATTAGGTCTCTTTGGGGAAATAATGGATGTAAGTATATTCATATTCCATCTTGTGGTATTAATGGTTCTTCTGCAGGCATTATTGTTATGTGGAAAGATGGTGTGGTGGAAATGGAGGATCACTTGTTAGGTGCTTTCTCAATTACAATAAAATTCAAGAATGTTGCAGATGATTTCAGGTGGGCTTTCAGATCTGTTTATGGTACTTATGATAATGGATATTACAGATTATTCTGGGCTGAGTTAAATGACATTAGAATTCTCTTTGATGAGCCTTGGATAATGGGAGGTGATTTCAATGCAATCTTGTTCCAATATGAGAGAAATAAGTTAGGAGGTTGTGTTGCTTCTAGAAAATTCTTTAAAAAATTTGTTAGACAACATTCTCTCATTGACTTGCCACTGAATGGAGGTAAGTTTACTTGGACCAATTCTCAGCAACATCCTATTTTAATTAGATTGGATAGATTCTTGTTTAATGCTGAATTTCAAGAACATTGTCCTTCTCTACTGCAAGTTAGATTAAAGAGACCAATCTCATATCATAGTCCAATTATGTTAAACTGAAACTTTGCAATAAAAATTGTCTCTCCATTTATAATTGATAATTACTTGTTGCTTCATCCTTCATTTTTGGAGAATTTGAAATTATTGTAGGCAAGCTTAGTCTTTTCTGGTAAGCCAAGCTTTGTTTTTGCTAAGAAGTTACAAGGCTTAAAACCTCTTATCAAAGCTTAGAGAAAATCTCTAGGTGATCTTCAATTGCAACTGGATGATCTAGAGGAGGAGATATATGACATTTATTGTATGGAAGAATTTGCAATTCTACATACTGATGATATTGTACAGAGGGAAAGAGCTAAATCTGAACATGCTTCTGTTTCTTTAAATTTAGCTAGAAAATGGAGTCAAAGAGCAAAAGATAAGTGGTGTAAAGATGCTGAGAGAAATATTAGGTATCTTCATCAACTTGCCTCCTATAAATTTAAGATAAATAGTATCAATTGTTTAAGAATTGATGTAGACATATCTTATGATAAATCCAAGATAACTGCAGAAGTTGTTTCTTTTTACTCTAATCTTTTTTCAGAAGAATTTCCAGTTAGACCAAGATTTGATTAATTGCAAATGCCTTATATTTATGTTGAATATAATATTCAGCTTGAGAAACCATTCACTGAAGAGGAAGTTAAAAGTTTGATTTGGCACTTTGGAACTAATAAGGCTCTTGGGCTAGATAGTTTCACCATTGAGTTTTTCAAATGTGCTTGGGAGGTGATTAAAGTTGATCTTATGAAGGTGATTAAAGAGTTTGAATCTTCTTCTTCATTGGATTAAAGGTTAAATTGCATTAATTTGAAGCTGATCCCAAAGTGCAATGGTGTTGTCTCTTTACATAACTTCATACCTATTAGTATAATTGGTGGTGTTTACAAAATAATTTCAAAAGTGCTTGCTCAAAGAATGAAACAAGTAATGCCTTCTATTATTTCTGATTATCAAGGAGCTTTTATTCATGAGAGACAAATTAATGATGGAATTATCATTGTTGCTGAGTTGATTGATTCTAGGAAAAGGAAAATAAATCTGGTATTGTGTGCAAGGTGGACTTTGAGAAGGCTTTTGATAATATCAATTGGGGGTGTATTGACATTGCTTTAGATAAATTTGGTTTTGGCCATCTTTGGAGGAGTTGGATAAAATGGTGTATCTCTTATGCAAGATTCTCTATACTACTAAATGGGGAAGCAACTACTCTCTTTAAATCTCAGAAAGGAATAAGACAGGGAGATCCAATCTCACCCTTTCTTTTCATTATAATTGATGAAATCCTCTTATTAATGATTAAGAAAGCTGCAACTTCTGGTTTAATGTATGGGTTTAAAGTTACTTCTAATGGTACTGAAGTACATCATCTTCAATTTGTGGATGATCTTATTGTCTTCTTGGATGATACCACAGAATAAGTCTCAAATTTAAAGAATATTTTGTTTTCTTTTGAGTTGATTTCTGGTCTCAAAGTAAACTTCAGAAAGAGTACAATTGTGGGTATTGGTTCTGATCACAATGGGGCTCAATGTGCTAATATTTTTGGTTGCAAATTATCTCAATGGCTTTTAAATTATCTAGGCATTCCCTTGGGAACTAAATCCAAATGTAAGGTTGTTTGGGAGACTATAATTCAAAAAATTCATCAAAAACTCTCTACTTGGAAAGGTAGATATCTCTCAAAGGTACAGAGATTATTAATGATGAACAGTGTGTTAGCTAGTTTACTATCTGTCAATGTTTCAAATGCCAGTTTCAGTTATGAAAGAATAAAGAAGATTATGAGAGACTTTTTATGGGGTTCTACTATAAATTCTAAGAAGAGAAGTTGGGTAAAATGGTCAAGAGCTTTGGTGTCCAAGAAGAGAGGTGGTATTGGAGTTAAAAAACTAAAGTTGGTTAATAAGGCACTGCATTGTAAATGGATTTGGAGATATGGCTCTGAAAGAAGAGCTATTTGGAGACAAATTGTCCACCAAAAGTTTGGTGGTCAACAAAATGATTTCTTTCCAAAAAACACAAATTTGGCTATTAAGAGCAGTCTTTGGGCAGGAATTCTTAAAGCTAATGATCATGTTCTGCAAAATATTTTCTTGACTGTGATTTCAGGAGATAGAGTTCTCTTTTGGCTTGATAAGTGGACTGGTAATAACCTACTTCAAATCTCTTACAATGCTCTATATAAACTGTCTAGAAAAAAAACATGCTTCTATTAAAGATTGTATATCAGAGGAAGTAGCTTGGAGCTTGGATTTTAAAAGGAATTTGAATGCTGAAGAGCTAGGAGATGTTGTTTTGATGCTTCAAGATCTTGGTGATCCTGAAATCTTTTTGAACAACTCAGTGGAGGAGGATCAAAGGAAATTGATTGCTGAGGAAGGTGAATTCTCAGTCAGCAACTGCTATAAATCGTTGGATATGGATGGTTTTCTTTTATTTCCACATAAGCAACTGTGGAATCACAGAATCCCAATGAAGGTCTAATTCTTGGTCTGGACTCTATGCTATGGTGGTGCCCCTACTCTAGATTTTCTTCAATTCACTGGAAGAATTAACAACAGTGAATGCCTATTCTGCAATATGGCTCAAGAGACAAACAATCACTTGTTTATGCAGTGCACTGAAACCTTAAAACTATAGAACTATTTCTTGAACAGTTTCAACACCAGTTGGGTTTTCTCAGATTCTATCAAGTCTACTTTGTGGGAATGGCCTACTAGGAGAGGTAATGAAATGCATAAGAAACTATGGGGTTTTAAGGTCATAGCGCAATAAAAAGCTGTATTGGAACAAAAGAAGGAGTGTTAACCAGTTAATCATTGCAGTAAAATGCATAATCTATAATTGGTGTATAGATGTATGACGCGTGTCGTAACCACAACAAATTAATTAATATTTAACACCTAATTAACAAGTAATATAGGGTAGTCAAGATCGTTCCCACGAGGAGCAAGAGGTTTTAGTTGTCTTATAATGTCACAAAAAGGGGGGTTTTGGTTTTTAGATATTAAGAGCAAAAGAAAGTAAAAATAAATAAACAAAGCAATTAAAAAGATAAAGGAAATCAATAAAGAGAAAGTAGATCAAGGAATCCTTCTTCGTAGCAAAACAATGATTCAAGTTATGTTCTTTTCCACTTTTTATTAGTCACAGATTATCACCAACCGTAGGATAGCAGGTTCACTTAGCTAACCCCAAAATTCCTAATTTTCACTGAGTAACAGGTTCGCTTAGTTATCAGATTATATTCAAAAGAACCACCTTGAGGTTCGCTTCCAAGATGTAATTCCCTGAACGAATTAAGATTTATGAACTTAGGTTTAGTACTAGTAGTTAGACTCGGTTCGCTTGGTCCACTTTCTAGTGTTGTTTTCACACACAATTGCTCCAAGAAATCCCTCCGCAAGGTCTTGTGTTTTCTACTTGTGTAAAGAGTCAAGAAACGATTACTTATCCCCTAACTTTCACTAGCTTTAGATCAAATTAACAAATCAATTTAGTTGGCCACCTAAACAATCTATCAATCAACCATGAATGTATAAACATTCCTATTAGTAAAAACAAACGATAATCATGTGAAAATTCAAAGTAGATTTGAAACAAAAACTTAAATCATATGTTAAGAACTAGGAATTCATCCTCAATCAATAATAAAATTAGCTACTCATGCTTAAAGAGTTCACACAATAATAATAAAGAAAAGAGAAGTGTTGTGTGTGTAGAGGTGTGCAAAAAGTATATAAAAGATATGTAAAGAAGTGTAGAGAACTCCTTTATTTATAGGCTTCAATGCTCTCCAAATCTTCCAAGGAATGGAATCCCTTTCCCTTTGTAGTTCAATTTCCAAATCCAAGCCTTTATCAAATCTCCCATATTCTCTTTCCATATTCAAACCAAATTCTTCATCCAATTCCAAGTCCTATTCTTCACATCCCATGAGAGAAATACACATAAAATTATGTAACTTTTGGCTCGCCGGAAAACTGGGTTTTTGGCCGGAAATAGGTCGGAATCTGTCACTTCCGGCAACCTGAGATTCTCCACCGGTAAGGGAATATTCTGTCACGTCCCCGTCCAAGTTAATGGTCAAACGGGTCAAACCGTTAGTCAACTGGTCAAGAGAAGGAGAAGTCAGCCGAGTCAGTCACACCCAATCAGCTTGTGTTAGCTGTCTTGATCGGCTGAGTGGTCTGAGTTACTAGTAAGGATCGGTCATCGGCTACCTGACTCAGTTCATCGTCGGTACGAGTCAACTCGCCATAGGGGAAAATCGGCCGAGTTTCGTTTGTTTACAAGACATTCCCGGCCGAATTCAGACCATTTTTAGCTCCATTCCCCGTGAGAATCCTAACATACATCTAAGTGCAATCAACAACTTCATCCTCTTCTAACAGTGTTAACAGAACACTCTCTTGTCAATCAATTCCAGGGCTTCAAATCATCACTAGCTCTTCCAATCTTGGTAGCATCAGTTCCACCACTGTCTTTTCAAATCAGCATAAACCCATTGTTCCTTTTCTTGCGTTCAACATCTACAGATCTTTTTTTCGCTCCATCTGGAATTCTTCTCAAGACCCATTAGTAGCAACTAATCAATTCTAGCCATTCCGACTTCATCTCATCATTAGCATCTCTCAGATCCCCTTTTCTTCTACTCGATTTCAACATCACCAACACAAACCCTAATTTATTATCTCAATCCATCAGTCGTCATCGACCCATCTTTATCTCAACTTCAATTTCTTACTCGAACCAGTAATATCATGATTTCTTTCTGCATCTTCTTCTTCCCTGTCATACATCGATCTCAAATTCATTTTCACCGAGCTTCAACAACACCATTAATGGCAACAACTTCAAATCTCAGTTTAATAAATCCTCTCTTGTTTATCTGTTTTTCATGGAAGCACTCATCACTACCCCATCTTTGATATTCTCTCAATTCTGTAACCAACTCACCTCTCAATTTCTCTGAATTTTAGTCTCTCGGACATAGCAGCCGCTTCTACTTTCTTTTCTTTCTCAATTTCAGAGAAAACGATCGATATGAATGAGAGTAAAGTCTTCTCTCAATTTAGGGTAGGGTTGGATTGGAGTGCTAACAGCACAATAGTCTCTTGGATAAGGGTTACCCAAAATTGGCAGTCCATTAACATGAGTTGGCTGCCTTTTATACTTCTCCGACAGAGAGTTTCCCCTCAACCTTGGGTTGGCTCCTGATAGTGTTTACCCCGTGAAATGATAATTTTGCCCTTCCAGCTCAAGTTGAACGATTTCTTCTTCTTTTCTCCGTGCGACTCCAGAACCTAATTACTCAAAAACACGCGTAAAAATACATAATTTACAAGAAAAATAGCAAAGAAAGCATAAACTCTTTAGATAGTAAATACGGTGTATTCTACACATATCAAATTCCCCCACACTTAGACTTTGCTAGTCCTCGAGCAAATCAAAATAAAACTCACAACTTCAAAGCGTTCTAGCGTCCCAAGCATCCAAAGAGTTATGAGGACATAGAGTTTCTGCATGCTAGTAATAAGAAGTTAGAAATACTAAAGAACATATTCTCATTCTTAAATGTTGAGTGAGAAATAACCACACCATAATGAGAGAATGCGTGTTTGAGAAACGATCAATAAGCATTTCGCCTCGACTTCTGCCTCTCTTAAAAAGGATTTTATGATAATTGCACTCAAAAAGACGGCTTTTTTATGGGTCTCACATGTGTGCAGGTAAGAATGAAGAGAGAATTCCTGTAACACGTTGAATGGTGGGAAGGACATCTTCCGAAATTTTGAAAAACCCACATCTTTTAACATTTTAAAAAACCATTTTTCTAACGATATCTAGGAAAGAAAATCAACCACTATTATCGAGGATGAGATTACTTACTTACCTTCACATCCAATTGCCAATTATGATAACACCACTCTCACGGAATCCAAAAGAAACGTCTTCCTCTCCTCGTCTTCATCTTCTTGGTCTTCGGCTTCAACTATTGATGATAAACTTTTCGAATTTCGTAGATCCTCGACAATTTGTAACCTTTTTCCTTAAAATCCTTGTCGCTTGAAACTTCCTTATAGATTTTCCTTCCCCACGGCTTATTAAATAAACAAAAACAAAAATAATAATAGATATTTCTCCTGTCTCATATTTTTCTATCATTTTTTTTAAAGAGAAACAAAATACAAATCAAAGTGAAAAATAAAACAACCATGGCCGTGGAAAAGTACTTTACCGCTTGATTCTTCACAACTTGTATCGTCTCGAAATCAAAAACTTCAATAATTCTCACCTTTTGCTTTTCTTCGCTCTTGTAAATAAGTCTTCAACTTGTATGTAAAATTATGCTCATTGTATGTTGCTTTACTTGAATATGAAATTTTCTCTTTTCTTGTCCCATTGTTGCTTGCAAACCTTGAACGTCTTCAAATTTCCTTGTAGATTTTGATGTCGCTCCCTTGTTGATGATTATGGTGTTTCTATGGACCCGTTGTTGTCGAGAGAGAGAATGGTGCTAACTGCAAATCGAACTACAAGAAGGAGGCTTTCATCCATAGACGTCACCCTCATGATTGACAAAAATTAGCACTCAAGAGATCAAAAATAGTGCTGAAATTGGTGTGAAGTTGGGTAGCTCACCATTTTACCCGGAATTAATGTACGGTGACACACACTCAAAAGAAGGCTTTTTTAGTCATATGGAAGAATTTCTGGTCGGTGCCTCACATGATATAAAAAACGGGTAGTCTCCACTAATGATTGATCAGCAACTCTAATAATGCATTCTTCTCTGCTCCTAATTTGCATCACCGACATGATTAAATCCATTATTTAACACTCTAACAAGCAAGAAATCCGAACGTAGTTCCCTAACACTTCCAAGTTCAGTTATGTCGGTCATAATTCTCTATGTAAACATACCTAAAAGTATGCTAGTGACTCTAAAATCTCTAAAAGTTGAAAGTTTTATGCAATTTTTTTTTTTTTTTTTAAATATGCTTAACCGCTCCCCCACACTTAAACCTTACATTGTCCTCAATGTAATTGAATCGTCCAAGTAAAGTCAAAGTGGGAAATCTTAACATGATATGGAACAAGAAAAATAAACAAATGCAAAATAAAAAGAAAAAGGATAAGAAATACAAAATTTATGGGTTGCCTCCCATTAAGCGCTTGTTTTAAAGTCGACGGCCCGACATGGCTTCTTAAAAGATTCATTCCCCATATACTAACAATCGAAAAATTCGGGGATCCACCCATGGTACCTATTTTGCAAACAATAACTCCATACAAATGTTAGCACAAGAAAACAATAGTGAAATTATTGCCCGATAGAAATTTCCCCCACACTTATTCTTGTCCACACTCGGAAGTGTATAAAGAACATAGAATTTGGTAATTTCTATGTATTCCTCTTGGCAAATCTGCATAGTGTTAGCATCAAGTGTTTCCAATGGTGGATATCGAGAAACAAAGTCATTCAAAAATACTTTCGAAGCACATACATTCAATCCAATAAGAGGTAAAGGAGAAGAATTAATATGCAAAGGGTTAGACAAACCTTGCACAATTTCTTGTATTACGGTATCTTCTTCATTCTTAAAAAATTTGAGTGAATTACTTACCTCTTGCATATCGTGGTCCTCTATCAAACCTTGCAACCATTCTTCATCATTTTCTACCTTAACTAAAGTCTTGGCATCATTAAAATCATTGGAAAGTTCAATTGGGTCTTCCACAATATCATTCAATTCGGTTCCATTATCGATCATCACCTCTTCAACATCTTCATCATCGGAATCAGGCCATTCCGCTCTCATAAAATCTTCTTCGATATAAATTGTAAGATCTTCTTGTGAGGGTGTTACACCGTTTACAACAACAGGTGAGTCATACCCAATCTCCTCCCTTTGAATAGGTGAAGGATCGTTATTATGATCCGGAGTTGGAATAACTTCATCATTGTTGCAACGCTCATACACTTCCGCGGACTCATATCTTTCCCTAAGGAATTTTTCCAAGCAATAAATGCATCTTCCTCAAGCTCTACCTTTTGAATAGGTGATTGATCATTATTAAGATCAAGGCTCGAGTAATCTACACTAGCGTCATCAAAAGTCTCCAAAGGTTGGTCCTTTTCAACACAATCATCTTCACTTTCGAAATCACCATAATAAGAATCTTCATCGGTTTCATAACCTTTTTCCCGGCGTCGTTTAAGTTCCATATGAATGGTCCTACTAATTTCTGCGACAAGCTCTTCCGAGTCTCCATCATCTTCCAATTTGTATAATTTCTGTGCAAGTTTCCTGACGTTCACACGCTTACTACCATTGGATACAATAGGTTCTCTTTCCCATGACTCTTCCCTTTGAATGAGTGAATGATCATAACTACGATCCAGAGTCGGGTAAGAGAAAGTGTTGCAGAAATTAGTTTGTGCGGCGTTCTTTCTTTCACGGTCTAGTATTTTCCGCAAGTCTTGCAATTCATTGATAATCTGCATACAACTTAAATGAAGCCAATTAGAAGTAGATTTATCCCACCTTGGTGCTTGACTTACATACCCATTACAAGGTTGTTGATATGTATGAGAGTATCCATAAGGTTCCGTAGGTTATTGATCATAGCCAAAAGATTGGTTTTGATTGTATCCTAAGGATGGTTGGAAGTGGCCATAATGTTGAGGTTGAAAACCGTATTGATTGTTGTAATATGCTTGCTCTTGTCCACCATACATGGAAAACCGGTACCTGAAAAACAATTTTCAAAAAAAAAAAAAACTAAGTTAGATACGATATAGAATCTAACAAAGCAAGAATAAAGCAAAAATAAAAATAAAAACAACTAAAATCGCTCGCTGCTCCCCGACAACGGCGCCAAAATTTGATGCGTGTCGTAACCACAACAAATTAATTAATATTTAACACCTAATTAACAAGTAATACAGGGTAGTCAAGATCGTTCCCACGAGGAGCAAGAGGTTTTAGTTGTCTTATAATGTCACAAAAAGGGGGGTTTTGGTTTTAGATATTAAGAGCAAAAGAAAGTAAAAATAAATAAACAAAGCAATTAAAAAGATAAAGGAAATCAATAAAGAGAAAGTAGATCAAGGAATCCTTCTTCGTAGCAAAACAATGATTCAAGTTATGTTCTTTTCCACTTTTTATTAGTCACAGATTATCACCAACCGTAGGATAGCAGGTTCGCTTAGCTAACCCCAAAATTCCTAATTTTCACTGAGTAACAGGTTCGCTTAGTTATCAGATTCTATTCAAAAGAACCACCTTGAGGTTCGCTTACAAGATGTAATTCCCCGAACGCATTAAGATTTATGAACTTAGGTTTAGTACTAGTAGTTAGACTCGGTTCGCTTGGTCCACTTTCTAGCGTTGTTTTCACACACAATTGCTCCACGAAATCCCTCCGTAAGGTCTTGTGTTTTCTACTTGTGCAAAGAGTCAAGAAACGATTACTTATCCCCTAACTTTCACTAGCTTTAGATCAAATTAACAAATCAATTTAGTTGTCCACCTAAACAATCTATCAATCAACCATGAATGTATAAACATTCCTATTAGTAAAAACAAACGATAATCATGTGAAAATTCAAAGTAGATTTGAAACAAAAACTTAAATCATATGTTAAGAACTAGGAATTCATCCTCAATCAATAATAAAATTAGCTACTCATGCTTAAAGAGTTCACACAATAATAATAAAGAAAAGAAAAGAGAAGTGTTGTGTGTGTAGAGGTGTGCAAAAAGTATATAAAAGATATGTAAAGAAGTGTAGAGAACTCCTTTATTTATAGGCTTCAATGCTCTCCAAATCTTCCAATGAATAGAATCCCTTTCCCTTTGTAGTTCAATTTCCGAATCCAAGACTTTCTCAAATCTCCCATCTTCTCTTTCCATATTCAAACCAAATTCCTCATCCAATTCCAAGTCCTATTCTTCACATACCATGAGAGAAATCCACACAAAATTCTGCAACTTTTGGCTCGCCGGAAAACTGGGTTTTTGGCCGGAAATAGGTCGGAATCCGTCACCACCGGCAACTTGAGATTCTCCACCGGTAAGGAAATATTCCGTCACGTCCCCGTCCAAGTTAACGGTCAAACGGGTTAAACCGTTAGTTAACTGGTCAAGAGAAGGAGAATTCAGCCGATTCAGTCACACCCAATCAGCTTGAGTTAGCTGTCTTGATCGCCTAAGTGGTCTGAGTTACTAGTAAGGATCGGTCATCGTCTACCTGACTCAGTTCATTGTCGGTACGAGTCAACTCTCCGGAGGGGAAAATCGGCCGAGTTTCGTTTGTTTACAAGACATTCCCGACCGAATTCAGACCATTTTTAGCTCCATTCCCTGTGACAATCCTAACATACATCTAAGTGAAATCAACAGCTTCATCCTCTTCTAATAGTGTTAACAGAACACTCTCTTGTCATTTAATTGCAAGGCTTCAAATCATCACCAGCTCTTCCAATCCTGGTAGCATCAATTCCACTACTGTCTTCTCAAATCAGCACAAACCCATTGTTCCTTTTCTTGCGTTCAACAACTACAGATCTTTTTTTCGCTCCATCTGGAATTCTGCTCAAGACCCATTAGCAGCAACTAATCAATTCTAGTCGTTCGGACTTCATCTCATCACTAGCATCTCTCAGATCCCCTTTTATTCTACTCGATTTCAACAGCACCAACACAAACCCTAATTTATTATCTCAATCCATCAGTCGTCATCGACCCATCTTTATCTCATCTTCAATTTCTTACTCGAACCAGTAACATCATGATTTCTTTCTGCATATTCTTCTTCCCTGTCACACATCGATGTCAAATTCATTTTCACCGAGCTCCAACAACACCATTAATGGCAACAGCTTCAAATCTCAGTTTAATAAATCCTCTCTTCTTTATCTGTTATTCATGGAAGCACTCATCACTACCCCATCTTTGATATTCTCTCAATTCTGTAACCAACTCACCTCTCAATTTCTCTGAATTTTAGTCTCTCGGATATAGCAGCCGCTGCTACTTTCTTTTCTTTCTCAATTTCAGAGAAAACGATCGATATGAATGAGAGTAAAGTCTTCTCTCAATTTAGGGTAGGGTTGGATTGGAGTGCTAACAGCACAACCGTCTCATGGATAAGGGTTACCCAAAATTGGCAGTCCCTTAACATGAGCTGGCTGCCTTTTATACTTCTCCAACAGAGAGTTGACCCTCAACCTTGGGTTGGCTCCTGATAGTGTTTACCCCGTGAAATGACAATTTTGCCCTTCCAGCTCAAATTGAACGATTTCTTCTTCTTTTCTCCGTGCGACTCCAGAGTACCTAATTACTCAAAAACACGCGTAAAAATACATAATTTACAAGAAAAATAGCAAAGAAAGCATAAACTCTTTAGATAGTAAATACGGTGTATTCTACACCTATCAATGTACTAAGATTTTTGAGAACTTTTCTTTAAGTACAATCATTTGTAATTGGGAAGCTGTGTTAGCTTGAGCTTTCAGCAGCTTTTTCTCTTATAATCTGTCATGCCTTTATGACTGATTCTTTCTTTTATGAAATTTGCCTTTGTCAAAAAACAAACAAACAATCATCTTGTTCTGACTATGGTTCAATGGAGGGTTTTTAGGAAGCAACCATAATTTGATTTAGGAGTTAGAGGTAAGGAAGGGACTGTGTCAAATTTGGTTTGTATTTGGGTATGTATTGCTTACTGAAAACAACTCACAAGTGTCGTATTTGTTCATAATTTTGTGAGATAAATGGATGTGACTAATGGTGTTTGAGTAATTGTGTGTGTTTAGAAGTGTTGGATGTCTATCCTAATCGAAATTTCAGGGACTAGAGGCTATAATGGAGGTGCAAATACCACAAGAAAAACATATCATCATCAATAGGAAAATGCCTAATAGTTGTTCGTCAAAATACCTAAAAGGCAGCAACAAAGTTTTCTTCTCGCCTAAACGAACATAATCACCAATTTTATTCTTTTCAATCTACTTCCAGTTGCTTGTAATGCCAACAAAGCTTGTCGTTCTCTTAGTGCACCTTCAAATGTACTACAAAGAATGAAAATGAAGTTGGAAACAAATTTTTGCTCAAATCCCTAGCTTCTTTTTCGGGTTTACCATTCAATCGATAACCTAGTTACAATGATCTTCTTTTACTAGTTTACCAACACAATCAACATCAGTTGTGTCAGTAGTTGAATCAAAGTGAATAACATCAAAATGAAGATCAATTAAGTAGTGTATGCATCACCATACGATAATAAAACTCAAAGATTTTTAATGGAAGAATAACACATGGGAATAGAATATATAAACCTAATGGGAGTGGAAATAACAGAAGGTCAGTTGTATTCTCTGATTGCCATGGTGGTCATGATGTTTGATGTTTCTTAAGAAATGATGATGATGAACATCAAAGGAGATTGGATTCTCGATGGATATGATGCAAATGGAGATGCGGAAGATGATGATTGTTATCTATTATTCTTGGGGTTTAGTAAAGTGAGACCAAATGATGATATTGTTCATGAAACTCACGATTTGAGGAAGTGACGCCATTGAATGAATGATGCCCTTGTTTGGAAGATGAGAGATCATAGTGGAAATTCATTGATAATAATGAGATTTGATTTAAATTTGAGGGTATTTTGGTAATTTATATGCCACCTGTATTAATTATCCACGTTTGCACTAATGATGAGTCAACTAACTGAGATTTGGATGAAAAAACTAACGATGGGAGGAAACGAAATTTTAATCTATTTGGGGAGGAAATGAAAATTAGCGATCTTGGGAGGGGAGGAAACACAAAATTGCCCTAATTTCACAAGAGAATCGATTTATAAAGGTGTATATATAAACCCATTATACGTTAAAAACATACAAAAAAATTTGCCATTTTTCTCCACTCAAAATCGATTCCGTAGAACCACTAATATAAACCGATTCTAGTAAAACAGATGAGAACCACATACTCTATAATCGGTCTATGTGGATATATTTATATATACTGATTCCATCATAAATAACCAACAAAAAGACGGTTATTTCTTCTACGCTAGAAAGAGTCGACGTGGGCATGGACATCGACCCGACTCTAATTAGATGTTCTTCAACCAAAACACATATAGAATAATCGGTTGATGTTGGGATAAAAAGCGACTTGTTTACCAAGGAATCGATATACGCGTACATTAACATAAACTGATTCTGGTAAACCTAGAAATTTTTTATTTCAAAATTTTCGATTTTTGAGTAATTGCATGTTGTGAAAACCTAATTTAGAGGATTGGCTTGATAGCAAAGTACCAAATTCGAGCCATTTTTATGCTTTTATTGCGTTTTAAGATTGTTCGTCCTCTGTATCCGTTTTCTTCCTCGATTCTTTATTTCGAATCTCTTAACCAATTCCTGGATCACTCCCGCTAGGATAAGTAACTCGAATGTGTTTTATAAATCTTGATGGTTTTGACATTATTATATAGAAGAAATTTTTTTATATCATTTTTGGAAAAAGAACAATCGTGATTTGTAGAAGAAAATGAATTGAAATGACATAGATTAGAGTTTTAGGTTAGGATACGATGATATTGTTAGAATGACATTATCGTGACATGGTGATGCCATTTTTTTTTACAAAATCCTTACGACGATGAATTTTATTATTTAAAGCTAACCTTTTGGTGTCATGTTCTTCTTATAAAGCTCTATATTCCTACCAAAAATGAGAGTCTTCCGAAATACGAAATTTCACTATCCACAAATTTTAATTTCAACCGTTAATATTCAATGGGTGATGTCATTCTAACTATGTCATCGGATCCCGCCCCATTATTATTAGTATGATTTAATGGAGGGTATAATAAAATTTTAAATCTTGCGATTCAGGATTCGCTTCAAAATTTCCCAAAACGATTCAAATCCCAACTACGAATCGATTATATTGTAAATCTTGCGATTCACATTTTGACTCGTGCGATTTGCACCGATTCATAAGTCAGACAAATCTAAATCTGTTATTTTCATGTGATTTTTATTAAAAATATTTTTTTTGATACATTTTAACTCGTGCTAGAGCACAAGATTCAAACTCAAGAACCATGTCCACCTATTTAAGCGCCCAGCCACTAATCCGAACACTAAATTGTGTCACTATTCTTCATTATTCATATCTATAATATTAATAACATAGTATATTTAAACTTTTAATCTATAACTCCACTATGTATTTGGAAATTTATCATGAATCTTCGATTTGAGATTTAACATACAATTCGATTCTTAGAAATGAAAAACGATTCACGATGCGATTCACAATTTGACAACCTTATTTTATGGTTATTTCATTCAATTAAGACATCTTTATCCATTTAGTCGGAAACAAAATTTTGATAAGCCCCATAAATCACACCTAAAAGGAAAAATAAAGAAATTCCTTAAAAACCCCAAAACAAAATCAAAGAAAAGAAAAAGAAAAAGAAATAAAGAAGAGAGAGAAAGTGTGAGGAGGTTTGTTGGTCGACTCTCTGTATCTTCTTCTTCTTCGTTTTTTCATCTTCCAGACTTCCACCAAACTCAATCTATTTTCACCATTAAAATATCAATTAATCCCTTCCTTAACCCACCAACTCAATCTACCTATTTTTTCACCCTTTATACACACTCACAAGAGAGGGAGGTGATATCTATCAGAGTAACAAAGTAAAAAAAATAATCAATCCGATCGATCAATAGCTTCATCAATCGAGTATATCAATCGAATATGGATAAACTTCTTCTTCTTCATCGTATGATTCTTGCAATTTGTTGAATTCTCTCAAGTAAGTCTCAACCTCTATTCAAATTTGTAATCCCAATTTTTGTACTGTGTGTGTTATGAAATCAAACTTAAGAAAAAAATCGATTAAATCGTTTAGTTAATGGGGCATAAAAAACGGAACCCTATTCTTCGTTCTAAACAACAGCAACAGCAACAATCTTCTTCCTCTACTTCGACAACGCCTGCTGCTGCTTCGTCTGATGTAGTAATTAATGGCGGTGTTAATAATGTTAATTGTGTTGAAGATGAGTCGAATCTAAGTTTGGTTACTGATTCGTCGTTTAATAAGGTAAAAAATGATGATTCTGTTGTTGTTACTTCACAATTGGATGCTTCTGTGTATGCATCAGTTAAGCTTGAATATGAGAAAGCACTTACTTCTTTTAGAAGAGGGAATCATACAAAAGCCTTGAGAATTATGAAAGATTTATGTCATAGGCATGAGAATTCTGCTATTGTTCACCGTTTTCAAGGGAATGTATCTGTGAAAGTTGCTTCGTTGATTGAAGATAGTAATGCAAAGCAAAGGCATTTGAAAAATGCAATGGAATCAGCTAAGAAAGCGGTTAGTTTATTGCCGAATTCTATTGAGTTTGCTCATTTCTATGCCAGTTTGTTATATGAGATGACTAATAATACTCAGGGATATGAAGAGGTGATTCGAGAGTGTGATAGAGCACTTCTGATTGAGAATCCTACTGATCCTGCAAAAGATGGGTTGCAGGATGAGAGTCAGTTGAGTGAATCTACTCCTGAAATGCGTATTGCTCATTATCATCAGGAGCTTAAAACGCTTATTCAGAAAGCTAACATTGCTTCTCTTTCTACTTGGATGAAGAAATTATCGGATGGGGGAGTTGAGGATAAGTTCAGGTTAATTCCAGTTAGTAGGAGGACACAGGAGGATCCGATGGAAGTTAGATTACTTCAGTCTAGGAGGCCTAATGAGATTAAGAAGGCTACTAAGACAGAGGCAGAGAGGAGGAAAGAGGTCGAGGTGCGTGTTGCTGCAGCGAGGTTGTTGCAGCAAAAATCAGAGTTACCCCAGTCCCACGCTGATGATGATAGGCCAGCTGATACATCTTCAAGTGCATATAGACTTGCTGAGCGTCGTAAGTATGCAAATATGCGGAAGATTGCCTCTTCAGCGGATAAGATGGATCAGGTTAGGACGTTTTGGAATTCAATGAGCCTCGATAAAAAACAAAGTTTTCTGAGGGTGAGTGTTAGTGAACTCAAGGAACATTACAGCTCATGCAAGGATGGAATGGCAATGGAGGTTCTAAGAGAAGCACTATCTTTCGCTGAGGCCTATAAGACATGGAGGTTCTGGGTTTGCTGTCGCTGCAATGAGAAGTTTACCGACTGTGAATCCCATATGCAGCATATTGTGCAGGAGCACATGGGAAACCTCTCACCGAAACTGCAATCAATTCTCCCTCAAGAAGTTGAAAATGATTGGGTTGAGATGCTCCTCAATGGTTCTTGGAAACCAGTGGATGCCTTTGCAGCAGTAAAGCTATTTGAAAATCAGTCGAATTACCAATATTCTAAGCTTGACAATGGTTCCAATATTGATAGTCATTCAGATGGCTGTAAGGAGGACTGTCATATTGATCAGTGTAGCTCCAAGGACTCATGGGATTCTTCTCTTGATGAGGGGGAAGTAGAGCCACTAGCTGAAGAATCGAAGGCAGTTGATATATGCCATAAACTTCTTTTAGAAAATAAAGTCCACGATAACATGTCCAGCCTTGATTTAATGGAACTTGGATGCGACCAGTGGTCTAACACACATTCACTCGCAGAGAGGCTGCCGCTGTCTGATGATTCTGAACGTGCAAATCTTCTCGAGAGAATCCATGCCATGTTCAAATTGCTCCTGAAACATAAATATCTTGCTGCTAGTCAACTTCACAAAGTGATACAGTATACAATGGATGAGCTCCAGGGTCTTGCTCCTGATTCACGAATTCTTAACCACGGTCTAGAGCGAACACCTCTCTGCATTTGCTTTCTAGGAGCCTCGGAGTTACGGAAAATCCTGAAATTCCTACAGGAGCTTGCACACTCTTGTGGGTTAGCTACTAGGTATCCTGACAAGAACAGCAACATGGATGAGGCTCATGGGGGCACTGAAGAGTTTGAAATCAGAGAGCGGATAGTTTTAACCAATGATTTTTCATATCTCCTTTTGGATGAGCATTTGTTGCATCCTCCTGGAATGTATTCTGAGAATAGCAGCTCTACTGATTTTGGTGCTATGTCAAATTCTGTTATTGGTGGTGATCATGAAAATGGCGTATCACCATATGGTGATACCCTATTATCTTGGATATTCACAGGTCCTTTATGTGTGGAGCAACTGTTTTCATGGACACGTTTTAGAGAAGAGAAAAAACATAGTGGATTGGAAGTTTTTCAGATGCTTGAGAAGGAATTTAGCCTCTTGCAGAGTATGTGTGAGAGGAAATGTGAACACATGGGATATGAGGAAGCGTTACAGATGGTAGAGAGTCTCTGTCTTGAAGAACTGAAGAAAAGGGAGTGCGGAGTGGATTTTGTCTCTCGCAGTTACGAGACCATTCTAAGGAAGCGGCAGGAAGAGCTTAGTAATAGAGAGAATGATCTGATGGTCATGGGCAGTGGATGCGGATTTGAGTTAGATATGATATCAAATATTCTTAAAGAGGCCAATGCTTTGAGTGCAGCACAATTTGGGTACGATGAGACTTTGTCTGATGCCACTGGCCGGTTGTGTGACTTGGAAATGGGCGAAGATGATGGTTGGAGGTTGCAAGATTTTCATCAAACAGATACTTACATAGAAGTGGCAATCCAAAGGCAAAAGGAGAATTTGTCTATGGAGGTGGGTTCATTTACTTTAATTCTACTCTAGATCTAGGATTACTGACCTAGGTTTATCTATATTTCTTTTCTTACTGTTGTATCTGTGCAGCTTAGCAAGAGCGATGCAAGGATTATGCGTACAGTCGTTGGCATGCAGCAATTGGAGCTTAAGCTTGGTCCTCTCTCCTCCTATGATTACAGGGCAATCATGTTGCCTCTTGTTAAATCATTCATGCAGGTATGAAACAACTTGCTCCACATATTCAAATTCCACACGTCGACTTTATGTTGAAACTTACACATTTTCTATATTAATCTTCCAGTCACACTTGGAGGAGCTAGTGGATAAAGATGCCAGGGAGAAATCTGATGCTGCAAGAGAAGCATTTTTGGCAGAACTGGCACTTGATGCTAAGAAGAGTCTCAACAAAGGAGGTGATCACTCGAAACTTGTACTGGAGAAGTCAAAGGATAAGAAGAAGAACAAGGATCATCGAAAACATAGAGATTTGAAGGTTCTATTTTTTTTTATTACATCTTATCTGACTTTTTCTGAAAGAGTCATGTATATTAATTTGTGGTATTTATGTAAAACTTCCATGACACTAATATATTTTTTATGAATTTGTAGGCAACTGGTGGTAACGAGCAGCCCGGCCCTATTGAAGAAACAGAACAAGAGTATGAACCATGACCCTTCTTTCTCTTATGGAGCAGAGACGTGCATTTTTCCTGAATGTTTCGTCAACCTTTACTGGTGCTTATCTTTAGCTAATTTTCTTATTTGATATGTGTATGTGCAGAAACCCCCCCTCTGCATCTGATCGACACTTCGTTATAGATAATGGAACTAGTGAGGACTTTGAACAACAGGAGGAACGTAAACGTAAAATGGAGCTTGAGGCAGAGGAAAGAATGCTTGAAGAAACTCTGGAGTATCAAAGGCGAATAGAAAATGAGGCTAAGCAGAAGCATCTAGCAGAGCAGCATAAGAGGGCTAGTGGGATGATTCTAGAGAATGTCGATGTTCTATCATCTGTAGATTATTATAATCATGCTGATAATGTAGAGGTTCAGAAGCAGTTCCGTCAGTCTAAATCTGGGGCTGATGGTTCCGATTCTCAAGTCCCCTTGCCCTCTGGTAGTCCAAGCATTGAGTTGGATGTATCCGTTAAGCCTCATAAACATCACAATTACCAAAACTTATCAGCAGGGAAAGCTGACTTATCCAATGGAATAGTAGGTGCTTCTAATAGCATTGTTGAAGGAAGCTCACTCCCTAGCAAACCCTCTACTAATAATGTTACTCAGAAGAATAGAAAATTAAGCAATCGCTCTCCCATAGTCAAGCAAGGTTAGCAGTCAACAAGACTACTCCATCACTATATTTGCATTCATGTACAACTTTTGTTCATTTTCCCTTTTAGTTGAAGCTGTTAGCTTAGCCATTTTTGCCTTGTGCAGACCTATCCAAGCAAGGGAGTCAGGACTATGTTTTGGCTTCTAATTGGGGATCGCCGGGCAGATGGCCAAATAGTTTCACCTCATCGCTTGATGGAAATCCTCAAGGATCGTCGTTTTCGGCTAAGAATACTCAAAACGATAATTGCAACAAAAAACAAGTCAATGCTGCGGGGAAGGGGAGTATTTTTGATACAAACAGTAAGTGAATCTGTACATCTATATTTTATTTTCTTTAAAAAATTCTTCTGCCTCGTTCTCTAAGCTCTTCTTTCACCTTAATTTGCACAAATTATTGGTAGGATTTCAGCTTCATTATTATGTATGTTTTGCATTTTGTTGGCATCACCACTCTGTGCTAGCAAAGCCAAAGACAGTTAAATTGTTGCTCTCATTAAGTATACACCATCAATGTGTTCTCTGTAGCTTGTAATCTGGAACAGTGATTTGACTGAAATGATTATGCAAGTAGTTCTGAAGAAAAAGAAATTAAATGTTAGTGCTGCATCTTTGCTTATTAACTAAACAGCTTTGGTTGTTAACCTCAGTGATGAAATAAATTATCTCTTCACTTCTAGATAAATACATGTTGGAAGATGTTTTTGAGATAGCTCTTAAAGGCCTCTTCCACATGTATAGTGGACTTTATTCCTTAATGTGGCTGGAAATTGGTTTTACTGTCAACACTCAATACTAATTTTGGTTATGTGTAATTAGTGGATCCACTTTTGGGAGGAAATGAAATGAAGTCTCTGAGACAAGTTCGCTCCGAAGAACTAGACGAGGAAAGGTTCCAAGCTGACCTGGAAAAAGCTGTGCGTCAGAGCCTTGGTAATTTCCTGACATCCTTCGCTTTGAGGTTCTTTTGTGATCAAGTTCAGATGAGTGGTCATTAGTTGTCTGAAGAGTTTATTTTGTGATTGAGTTTGTCGATTACTTTTAATATTTTGTTTTCACCCACTACACTTACAGTACTTATAATTACCAGTTGGTTTTATAAAATCTCATATGTCCGTGCTGGAGCATACTTAAACGTAAATATCGGGCTCAAACTTATAAGAATAGAATGATTCTCGAACTTCAGTTCTTTGTTCCACTGAGTTGTTACTTAATCTGCATTTTTTCTATCTGTTGTGGTGTTTTGAATCTGCTATTCTTGCATATTCTAAACTCTGTTGAAGCGCATAAACCTCTTGTTGTTTATTGCTTGATGATGCTTACGAACCTTACTGTCATAGCAGATCATTCGGCAACTGTGCCCGCCGAAGTACTAGTCCACAACGTGAAACAAGACGATGTCCTTGGTGCAGGTCTACAAAACGAAGTTGGTGAATACAATTGTTTCTTGAATGTGATAATACAGGTGGGCGTTTATCATGTTGTAATAGCTACTGATATCTCTTTTATGGTTCTTAATGAGTTAGTTTAGTGTTTTGGTAGTTTCAAAAGGGTGCTATCATGCACTGATTTGAATCTTTGTTACTGCAGTCTTTATGGCACTTGCAAAATTTCCGAGATGAGTTCCTGAGGAAATCGACATCATTTCATATGCATGTTGGAGATCCTTGTGTAGTCTGTGCATTATATGAAGTTTTTACCGCACTGAACATGGCATCAATGGACACACGGAAAGATGCTGTCGCTCCTACTATTTTAAGAATTGCTTTAAGTAACTTGTACCCAGACAGTAATTTCTTTCGAGAGGTAAGTTTTTGAAATTGTCTAAATTTGCAGTCGATTGCACAGTGTTACTACCAGGCCTTTAGGAAATATTTGAATTTTTTATTGTAATCAATCGCTGCAATTACAGGCTCAAATGAATGATGCTTCTGAAGTATTGGGAGTAATCTTTGATTGCCTTCACAAATCGTTTACCTCCAGATCAACTGTTTCTAATGCTGAACCTGATGGAACTAAGAATGTCATTGGCTCTTGGGACTGTCTAAGCCGTGCATGTATAGCACATACACTTTTCGGAATGAACATCTTTGAAAAAATGAACTGCTGCAACTGCTCATTTGAGTCTCGACATCTAAAATATACCTCATTCTTTCATAACATAAACGCCAGTGCTCTCAGAACCATAAAGGTGTGTCTCGTTTGGATATTGTTTTTATTATAATCTCTAGTTTCAGTAGAAGAAATAAATGATATTTAGCAGTGATATTCATCAAGTCTGAAGTATTCATGAAAAATTGCATTTGTTAGATTACGCATGTGAATAGCTCATTTGAGGATCTTTTGAAGCTTGAAGAGAGGAGTCATCAGTTAGCCTGTGACCCAGAAGTTGGTGGCTGTGGAAGTCTCAACCACATCCACCATATTCTTAAAACTCCTCCCCATGTGTTCACAACAGGTACTTGTTGGTTGGTCGATCTATCATGCTTTTTGACATAAATAGTCTTAATTGTTTGAAATAATCAACCTTCCATATATGTATTGCAGTTCTGGGTTGGCAGAGTACTTGTGAGAGTGCAGATGACATATCAGCAACATTAGCTGCTCTAACCACTGAGATTGATATCGGCATCCTATTTCATGGTCTAGATTCAGGGAGCAAGCATTGCCTAGTTTCAGTGGTACGTTCCAAATAACCCAGATACTACATCTAGAAATCACCTACTTAGAAATATGTAGGGAACCGACTACGGACTCTCAGATACCGTGACTGTTGCGCTTCAGAGTAAATGCTTTACATATTAGGAATTTTACAATGTACAAACATTGAACTCCTCGACCTAAACCACTCTACACCTGAGATCTTTTGGAAATTTACCAATTCTCAAACCTCCTACACAGCTTGTGGGAAGGTTCTTCACTTTACATTATATTTCCTTGATTGCTCTTTTGTGGTTCATAGGTTTGCTATTATGGGCAACATTATCATTGCTTCGCTTACAGTCGTGAGCATGGGAAATGGCTCATGTATGATGACAAAACTGTCAAGGTAAAATTGGCTCAGTTGTGTACTAGTGTGCTTTGTTTATATTTTATACTCTAGTTTTCATATAGCATCCACTAATTCACTTTCCATGGTTTGATTGAACAAATCTAGGTAATCGGTTGCTGGAATGATGTTCTTAACATGTGTGAAAGAGGGCACTTACAACCTCAGGTTCTTTTCTACGAAGCTGTAAATTAACTTCTACTTGGAGTGAGCTTGTATTGCGATTTTCTGTACCCGGATGCTGCATGATTATGTCCGCTTCTGCACGGTGCACCCCAATCATGGCTCAGTATCAGTACTGCAGCTTGCAACCAGATTTGCAACAGCTTCGACTTCTAAGAAATTAAGAAGTTTCAACGGGAGATTTTTGTAGGATTAATTGCCCTTTCAGAGAGAAAGAATGCACTAAAAGAGGTCTTGTGTCATTATTGAGGGAATATATAAGTTACTCAACATACTCTTCGCGGAAATGAGGAAGCTGATGGTTAAATAACTCAAAAGGATAGGTATGTGTGCCTTTCAACTTCAAGCTCTATCGAATCTGGGTTTCAACGACTTAACCACAAGTATCGCCTGAAGGAGGTTATTAGCATTAAGTGTAAAGACACCGGAAGTAGCTGATCATTCTAGCATACATCATAGTACTCTTTGGGGCTGACCGAATTAGAGTTCCACCCTTCCATTGATATATTCTTTTACTTCGGTGCTGAACATAGCGAAGATGACATGTCCATAGAAAATGTGATGTCCCTTCCTTTCACTACTATAGGTAGCCGTATTAGTAATTATTGGCATTTTGATGATGGCGATAAAATGAAAGTAGTTTCTTATTGTTCTTGGTCCAAAAGCTGAAATACAACTATTACAGTGAATTAGAAGGTCAGCAGTCCTGAACTCATAAAGATCGTTATACTTTGGACAATAATGCTTTGCATCAGGGTTTTTAAAATCTTATGATTTACGATTCGCTTCAAAAATTTCCAAAACGATTCAAATCTTAACTATGAATCGATTCGACTGTAAGTCTTACGATTCACATTTTGGCTCGTGCGATTTGCACCGATTCATAAGTCAGACAGATCAAAAACTGTTCTTTCCGTGTGATTATTATTATAAATTTTTTTCGAGACATTTTGACTCGCATTAGAACACAAGATTCGAATTCAAGGATCATGTCCACCTAATTAAGTGCACAACCACTCATCTAAACACTAAATTATGTTATATATTCTTTATTATTCATATCTATAATGCTAAGAGCATTTTCTATGGCAATGGCCAAATACAAAAGTTTGTTCAGCCACGTGGATGGCCAAATTGAGTTTTCCACTATGGTAAAGTGTAGGGCGTTAGAGCAATAGACGCGCGACATGAGAACGGACTCGGGCGACAGGAGCACAGACTCTGGCGTTTGGAGGGATAACGCGGGTGTCAGAACAACTGACGTGGGCGTTAGGCAAACTCCAACGTTCGACCCTCCAACGTTCAGATTTGCAGTGTTCCAATTTTTTCAAAACTATAAATTCGCCTACATTTCTTTCATTTTCATTCACACCTCTTCCATTTCTTTCTTCTAAAACTCTTATAAATCAAAATTTTCTCAAAGTGAAGAGTATTAGGAAGAAAAGAGATTGAAAAAATGAATCGAAACAGTTGCCTCCCACATGTGTAGATTTTTCTCGAAATCGAGAAGAAGTGTTTGCTAACCAAAGAATAGTTGTTGATCCATCATTAGTCCCAGGTCATGTGTCGGGGCATCATGAACGATCTGAGGAATTTTATGTCACGAGGGGTGGATTTTCAGAATTAAATGTTGTTTATACTGGTCTACCGCCTGTGGTCGAGAAAGGGTTGACAGATATCCTTGGCGTGCGCTTTATAGATTAAAGCTTAGAAACCATAACAAAAAAATTCCAAAAACAGTGATAGAAAGGTGGTGGAGTACGATGCACACATTCCATTTTACTGATTTCGAAATTGGTAAGTTCTTTTAACTTAAATTAAATTAAATTTTTTAAATAATTAATCATAGTTTATATTTATTATACTTGTAATAGGAATTACTCCCCTTGATTTGTATTTCATTGTTGGGATTCCAAATGGAGTGGGAGACCCGCCACCATTCAACAAAGAGGACTGGGTTTTAAATAATAGATGGAAGATTTTTTGTCCCTCGTTTTTGGAATCAGCAATGCGTGAAGATTATAAAGAATTGAAAGGAAATGGGATTAGATGTGCGGCGTTGAAGACGTTCCTAACCCAACCCAGAAATCTAGCACATGCAGATGACTATCCTGAACTCGAAAGGATGTTTATCTTATGGGTATTGGGTCAGGCATTCTTTCCAAATTCAACTTTTGTTGCTCATGTTGGTTGGTTTGAAGCGTTAGAAAATCTCGAAAAAGCACCACATTATGACTGAGGATCTTCAATTTTAGGAGAATTGTACTGTGCGTTGGATAAAGCGTCCCTGGGCGATGGAAACTTCGAGGGTTTCTGGAGCATCACTGAGGTAAATATCAAAATAATTATTTTTAAATTTATTATTATTACTAATGTAGATTATTTAGTCAAAATTCTAAAATTATGAAGTAATTTGCAGTATTGGTGGTATACCTACTTCCGTGTTGGTAAGACAATCCTAAAAGATGGGATACTGAGATTTCCAATGTTGGGCATGTATATGAATAACAACATAGAGAAGCATATTGGCAGCGACGTCTTTGGTTCCAGTTTTGTTCAAAGGTTACAGCAGATGACTCGGAGCCACAACAACGTAGTTGTTTTCCCATACATTGATTTACCTCGGTATCATGGTGATGTTGGAGTACGTATTCTTGATTATTCTATGCGTAAAGTTGTTTTTTACAGTCCGGAATCACAAAGAGTAAGGCTGCACAAGAACCGGTTTGGAGTCCCTGTACCGGACTGGAACCGACGGAACCGGATTGGTACCGTACCGGAACCGGTGTAGCCGGTACAGGGACCAGTACTGGAACTTGAGAACCGGGATAGAACAAGTACAGGGATCGGTTCTGAGGTGGTACCGGACTGGAACCGGACCATTAGTACCGGCTAATATGAGTCGTTAGATTTTTTAATGAGTATTTAATCTTGGTCGTCCATCCTAGATATTTGAGACATATTATCTATCGAAATATCTTTTCTTCTTCATTTTTCTTCTTCTTCAAAGATACACCGAAGAGGACTAGAGGATAGGAGATGGAGGCACTAAAGTTTGAAGATGAGAAATTATTATTTTTTGAATGAAATCAGAGGTGGTGTTTGTTCTCCTTTAAAGATGGAAATTAAATGAAGATGATTATGCTTACGAAGAAAAAGAGTATGGATCTGAAATTGGTGAAGGTAAGAGAGAATTAAAGTTTGTAAAGGAAGAAAAGTTGATTGTTTATATCAATTGATTAATCACAACCTTCCCCTCCACTCGGTCACAGACTCACTACACCAGTACCACCACCTTCCTCTTTTTTGTCTTTTCCAATTATTTCAAAAACTAATTGCATGCTAGATTTAGGGGTTTTTCATTTAGAGAATATTGAATCTAATAATGGTATTGATGATTTAGTGCTGTTAATGATGTACAATAGTGGTATTGATTATTGATATTTCAACTTCAAGAGATTAAGGGGATGTTGATGTTCTACAGCAAGAAATCGAAGATGGGAAAGAAAAGGTGAATAAATTGATGTTTGTAATTGATTTTATCTGATTGAACATAGGGAAACAATAACAGGTGATTGTGAAATGGGTTAATCTTTCTTCCATTGTCTGAAGTGCAGATATCTTGGGTTGATTGTATCTGTTGATTATTAAAACTTGATCTTTTTTTTTTGTTCATTGTTTCTGTATATTCTGGAATTATTTTTTAAAGGGTAAAAAACCCGGTACCGGCTTGTACCGGATCGGTACTGGCGGTACAGGTACAACACCAGGTACTGGTATTCAAAATGAGGAACCGGTCAACACCAAGTACATGGACCGGTTCCATAAGAGAACCGGACCGTACCGGACCTTGTGCAGCCTTAACAAAGAGGGGTTTGGTATCTGGGAGAAAGAGTGCAATACCAAATACAAGGTATATTTTCAATTGCAATTAACCCGCCACCACAGATGCAAACCTCTGCATCAGATTTTGATCGGCTGAGAAGAACCAATTGGAAGAGGTATGAACTAAACACACAGAGGGATATTGATGAAACACAGTATGTCAACTGGTAAACGTCAATTACGAAACCAGTAATTGGGACACAAAACATGCACATTTATGGGGTAGATGTCCCAGGGTTATCAAACATGTCCCATGATCCAAGTATCATTCCTATCCAACCACCTCCACAAGAGCCAAGCTTTATTACTTATCCGAGGACGGGTGCAAGTTGTTCATCATCTTCGTTCATTATGCCTGAAATTCAATGGGAGCTACAAAGTATTACTTCACAAAGTGAGTCAACCACGATCCCCATTGTTTCCTAAGGTATGGACCGTGATTATCCTTACAACAATGTGATTTTCACTGAGCCAGAGTTGAGGAAACAATTGAACTATTTGTATTGGATGAATCGACGAAAAGATGCGACGCACTTGGAAGAAGTACGAAGATGGCAGAAAAACTCAATGTTTGGATTTAATCTGCCTGTAAATGATGATGGGCGGCAGTCACAGTCTTCCGGTTCCAACAGGAGCAAAAACTCATCATGGAACGAAGGTTTAGAAGAACCCAACAGATCATGGCGAGATAGTGAAGAAACAGAGGTGCGAGAAACACAGCACAATATTGCACCACAACTTGTGCCTGTATCTCAACCTCAAGCATTTCGGGTTGAACCTAGGCGCATTTCATCATCATTCTCGCCCTACAACCAAAATGAATGCTACACACCAACACCACCACAACAACAAACCTCGTATATGCTTGGAGGAACGAGTACACAGAGTGCTTTCTAATCGCCTTATTTTCTTTAGCCAGGTCTATCCGGTCTATCTCCATGTATATCAATGACCGGAAATTTATATAATATGTTGGCAGCTGGGAATTTCCCAGCTCTATCCCCAGTTCTTTCCCCAGGACTTACTGAATTATTTCCTCCAGCTAATAACAATGAGGGAGCTAGAGATGAGCGACGTTAGAGAGATTATTGTAATTTTGTTTTAGTTTTAAAAGTTTGTAGTTATAAAAGTACGACAATCTTAATTAAATAAAATTACCACATTTTACATTGCCACATTTTTCACTAATGAGAAGCAGTACTGGGTGGAACAACAACTACAAAGAAGGGATTGAACAATTTCAACCCCTTAAGGATTTCAAAACATTTTCGAAAGGAAAAGCCACATTTTTCCATCTTCGCCATTCAGCCAAAGATCTTGTTACCATCTTAGCATCAGTTTCACCTCTCAGTCGATATCGATTTACTTGTATGGTTAAAGCTACAAACTCACTTACTTCTTTCTTAATTGTATCAAAACGATGATATTCTATGTCGCATATAGAACGACGACTCGGATTACGAGTGTCACTGCAGAATCCATCGTGAATAACCGACCAGAAATTCACCCATGGATAGTTTGCCGAAGCAAGCTGAGTAGATAAAAAAAACATAGTTTCTGCAAATAGATTCATCTTCTTCTTTAGCATAGGAACTTGCCGAACTAACCGGGGTCGAGACATGTTCACTCAATAATTGAGAGAAAGTGAAGAATGTGTGAATTTAGAATGTGTGTATTTATAGATTTTAAAAAATGTAGCCGTTGGATGAGATCTTTTCGCAGCAGTTCAGATTAAGCCGTTGGCGCTATTGATGATGACGCCGGCGCTATTGTTCTGACGGGCGCTAGGTATGTGAACGCTGGCGTTATTGCTTCTGACGCCAACGTTTTTAGGAATGACGCGAGTAATTACACCAAACGCGCGCCGGGAGTTCGGACTCAATGTTCAAACCATCAAATTTGTTCATTTAAACATCCGTTTTTCAAGTTTGTTCGTTCCATAGTGGGAGCAAAATAAACAAACTCCAAGTTTGTTCATCTCATAGGAATTGCTCTAATAACATATAAATAAACTTATTGATCTATAACTCCGATATGCATGAATATTTGGAGATTTATCATGAATCTTCGATTCACGATTCAACATACGATTTGATTCTTAAAAAATGAAAAACGATTCACGATTTGACAACCCTGCTTTGCATGCTGATATAATAATTAGGGATTTAAGGTTTTAATGAGAAATAAAAGATAAAGCAAAATTAGTTTCTCCTGGTTGTTTGGTTTATCTTCTCAAAAATGGTCTAAAATTCGAAATTCCAGTCTCTTCCGACCTCTCCGACCCAATGATGCACCGGTTGGCCGAGGAGTAGTGAGTTCAGTGGGCTTCACAAGTACCATATAAATGCACTCATAAATGCTCAGGATAATGCATTTGAATAAATGACATGGCTATGTTTTAGAAATCGAAACACAGCACAATAACAAGCTTCTTCTATCCACATAAAAAGTGAAGCCTCATTACAAGCTTACATTGTCTTGGCAAAATCAACTTGTCATTCAACAAGCTTACATTACTGCGACTGTTTTTGCCCAAATGATTTTTTCATATACAACAATAACAGAAAAAAAAGAGTGAAAACCACTACAAATAAAAAGATTCATCAACTATCTGAACCCCGATTTTTTATTTTTTATTTTTTTGGGTTTACTATTTGATCTATTTATATCATGGTCCGCTTCAAAAGTAGAACCAGTTAGGATTTGCGACTAGAGACGTAAATCAAGAGCGAGCCCATATCAGAGATTCCAGCACATGTATCATCAGGGAATACCAGAATAAGCTTGAGGAAACACGCTTATATATTTGACATGAAAAACGCGATTTAATGCCCCCTTCGCTAGCCATCTTATGCTGGTCCTGGGTTTGCAAATTCTTTAGCAGCTGATGCCAGTAAGACAGTGAAAACACACACACAATGAGCGAGCTACCATGCAAATGAAAATTTACATCTAGTCATACAACCGATGTGCAATTCTATAGTATTTTATTGAATGTGAACTCTATAAGAATATATCAATTCTCAACAACTTTACCAATCTAGTGAAGAAACAAATGACTGTAGAAAGGCACACACAACTATTATGCTCTATTAAAGTTTTTAAAGGCTGTAATTCCGATTGTTAGCTATGTAAACAAAATCATCCATGGATTCACCAGAGCATTATAGCAATGGTAATATTAAACTTCCTCTCTAACCACGGTAAAGTAAAAAATGCATGTTCAAACAAATATAATCAAAACAGACAGCAGCAACACTGATAAATTTGAGATCACAAACTCAATAAAGATGAATGAGAAATGGGTAGAATTACCTCTAGACGAAGATTTAATAACGATAACATGCATAGTAGCATTATTGGGAGGAAGATGCAATCGAAGTGGATAAAGGTTTCCATTCAATAAGCTACGAGTACAAACAATAATATCTTCATCAATCCCTGTTTCGTCCACCAATTTTTCAGTTAATTCCTCGACACTATTCCCTTTAAAAGTAAAAGAACATTCATCCTCAGCTTCATCCACATTACCCCTATCATCAGCAACATAGTAGTAAATTGTTCTCCCATCAGCCTTTGGTGGTGCAGTGAAAACAAAAGAATCATTTGACTGCAACATAAAACAAACGAAAGCAATGTCATTAAACAATCGCACTCTTAAAACTTAGTCTTCGCCATATTTTGCACAAACACACAAGAAGCATATGAATGAAGTGAATCATTGAAAACCCATAAATCAAAAAGCCAGTGCAAATGCCTCTCTGGTAGAAGAGATTCCACATTCAAATGCATCAACTGCATATTCCACGACAACCCAGACCCTCTACTATACAAGTTTCTACAACCATTTGACAATATAACTCAATAGAAATCTAAAGCCAGTTAAGACCCAAAATGAATGATCAAAAGGACAAACCTCAACTTTAGATAACCTTGGAGAATTGGGTTCTTCTTCTTGTTCAACAGGAGGAGGAGGAGGTGGTGGACGAACAGCAAGAACATCAACAGTCCATAAAATCCATTCTTGAGTAGCACTTCTATGAGGGATATCATGAGTAATTGAATTTCTCCATGGTGGTACACCACCATTAGCCCTCAGATAATTACCATACCTAGTTTTCAATTTCACTTGATGACCTTCTCTTATTGGTTCCCATTCAACCAATGAATCTAAACGTTTAGGAACCGTCTGTAATACTTTTTTACCTGTAACTCCAATGAATTTTGGTATATCCGTTGCTGTTAAATATTTATCATAACAGCTTTTTAAACGAATCACAGAATCAATACCAATTCCATCAACAAATTCAACCGTCCATCTTGCATTTTTACATGTTCCGTTTCGATCTTGACATACTGATTCTTTATCATCTTCTGCTAATAGATACTTATCATGATGGCTTCTTAATCTTACCGTTTTTGCACTTCGGAACAGTTCCATTTTTCCTTTTCCTTTTGTTTTCTTTGTATTAAAATGACAACAGAAATTGAAGAGAACTATTGGGTTTCGATTAGAAATGAGAGATTTTTAATGGGTTTTGTTTAATTTTCGGAATTGAAGATGAAATGGAATTACTTTATGAGATTAAAGATTTTTTGTGTGTGAGATTGAGAAAGAAAGGGTTGCCATTTAATGGAGATGACGAGACAAAAAGTGAGTTGGAAAAGTAATTTTTGAGAGTACATCCAATTTATTATGTTTCGTATACCGTGTCTGATTAAGAACTGCCGACACGGTTAAAGGGATGCCTAGTGGTTAAACTAACAAACTTTATTGTAGTTGTTATGTGCTATCCTTGATATTTTAGAGGCTCACGGGGAAGCATAACTGCTTCTTTTTTCTGGTATCCAAACATGCTATAAACATCTATTCGGCGTTCGAACTAACCCTATGTGATATTTCATTTCTTCTTTTTCTGAACTTGCTGCATCAAACGTATTATGAGTAAAGGAGTAAAGTCAATTGAATCCCAAATATGGAGAAAAGTACCTATACTTTCCATATTTCGGTTCTACGGACGAAGAAGAAAAACCATATATGTGCTCTAAAAATGCAAGACGACATTTGGGTCACTAAGGCTAATGCGGTTGTAAACTTCTTGGTGCTCCATTTTTTCGTTTATTCAAAAGAGACCCTGATAAAGAGAAGTACAAGTGCCCTATTTTGTTTCAATCCCCTGTAGAAATTGACATGGAGAATAACTCCAAAATTTCGGCTATTCCTAGCACTGGAGAAATTCGGGCTACTATCAAGAGGATGAAAAGTTTGAAAGCCCCCAAGGCTTGATGGTATGCCATCTTTATTCTAAAAGAGTTGATGGGAGCTTGTTGGTGAGAAAGTTTCCACAACTATCATAGAGTATTTTGCTTCTGCTTCCCTTCCTCCAGGGCTGAACCACACAAAACTTGTGTTAATTTTAAGGTAAAAAATTCCACATCCATCTGAGTTTAGACCTTTATCTCTGACTAATGTCTTGTATAATGTGATTACTAACATTCTGGCACAAAGACTAAAATGTCATCTAAATAAGTTTGTCGAATGTGCTCAGTCGGATTTCATCCATGGTAGACTCATTATAGATAATATTGTAGTTGCTAAAGAAATCATTCATTCTATGTCTAATTCCAAATCCATAATAGGCGCTTTTGCTTTGAAAATAGATATCAATAAGGCCTACGATAAAATTCGTTGGAGGTTCTTCAGCCACTGCCTTAGGGATTTTGGCATTGTAGGTACTGCACATGAGTTGTGAAATTACGAGGGTACCCAAATACACCACGTTTTTTTGTTTCAACCTATAAGTCTGATACCAAGTGTTATCGTCTATGGACAAAGTCGAGACAATACAACAACTTGATATTCACTTGACAATAGTTACATTACAAGACCGATTGACTATAAGATCAAAGTCAAGAGATTAGGATTAACGTACAAGTGTATTTACTTTTAATTATAATAAACAATTATAATTGCGGAAAAAAAAAGTAAATGACACAGCAATATTTTGTTAACGAGGAAACCATAAATGCAGAAAAACCCGGGGACCTAGTCCAGTTTTGAATACTCCCATAATTAAGCCGCTACACTAAGTACAAAGCCAACTTCATATAGTTGAGACTAAGTAATCTCCCCCTAGTTACTTAGTTCCCTCAGTATCCCTGCGTCTACGACCTACTGGTCACACACGTGAATCCCAAGACAAAAAATTCACTATCTTGCGTTGTTTTACCGATGTAAAGTCTTAAGCACTCAACTCTTTTTGATCGTCTTCTAAACAATAAAGGAACAAATATGTTTAGTAACTACTCCAATAATCTTCTAGAAAAACATTCGTTGAGTTTGGCAAAAGCTCTTCCGTTTAACTAGTAAACTCCTTTTTCGGGTAAGATCAATCCAAATCAATAACTTACATTACGATTTACAACTATCAGATACGGAAATTGAAGAATACCACCAAACGATAGTTTCCAATCTAAAAGACTTTATGATCAAATCTATCAAGAGATAAACTGGATCTCATTCGGATCCCAGACGATCAAGATGTATGCACAAATCACGAGATACGAAAACAAATAAGAAAAAATATTATTGTATTCAAATCTTCAATTGCCTTCTTATGTACCTGCACACCCCCAACTTGATCCACTTATGATCGATCACATGCAAAACAGAGTTTGTTAAAAATGGATGATCACAAGTTGTCTTTAGTTTGATCTAGTTTGAGCAAAACCGTTCAAAAGATCCTGTCAATATTTTGATCTAGTTTGAGCGACCCATATGTCAGAAGAGAAGGCTCTTAAGAATAATCAAACTAGGTACAATCAAAGTTTCAACAACCGTTCGTCAATCAAATCAATAATTGAAAACTAAAATAACAATGTAATTATCTAGTTTCCCACCAACGATACTCGTAGAGCTTCTTGATCCCACAGATGTCTTTAAACGAGCGGTCCTAAGATATTTCACCTAATTAGGGTACTTTCCTCTCCAGATAGACGTCTCCACCAGAAAAAACACGAATGAAGTTTACCAGACGCTTAGGATAGTTTGCAAGAAATGCAAACTTAACTATTTATAGATCAAGGTTTTTTGGACAACAAGGAAATTCCAAAACCGAAAATATTCTCAAGATATGCAATAAGTACCTAATTTCAGTTTTCCTATTTCCAACTAATATCCAACCTGTAATTCTGAAATCTCTCATTTGAAAATATCTAATATTAGTTTAGCACTTAGCTAATATAACTTTCCAAGGGATATGTTTTGATTTGCTGGAAAATCAAAAACATATAATTAAAAATCTTAATTAAAAGATTCTCAATATTTCGAATCGAGATCACCTTGAGTATCAAGGAATATCTTTAGATAATAAAAGATAAGAATTATATTCATTTCCAAAATATGTCGACATCTAGAACTTTCCTATTTTGCAAACCCTGATTCCAAACTCACAGAACCGTAAAGTAACATGTGAATATGAAGGATCGGTTTTGAATTTGGGACCGGTTCTACCATGACTCCTAACATAGGTTAAGGTCGGTTCTACCAAGTCTCCAAATATAGGTAGGGAGCGGTTCTACCAAGACTCCCAACAATAGCAATGATCATTTCTACCAAGTATCCCAATATAGGTACAGATCGGTGCTACGAAAGCTCTCAACATAGTCAATATCGATTCTACCAAAGTTATTATCTAGGTTCGAACTGGTCATCCAATAGATGTTCAATGAAAACCGGACCAAAACGCCTATTGATTTCCTTTCGATTAAGAAACAAATTTCGTATATGTACTTCCTTTAATCATATGTAATTAAACATAGTTTCCTAGGATGAAATCACACATATATCCAATACACAATCAAGTAACAAGTTACATAGATTATGTCGATGTCACATTTACAAAGTTCAAAAGATAAACGTTATACTTCGTAACCGAATATTCTTCCTTGACACTTTTGATCATAATAAAATGACCAAGTCTACTACTAGAGAATTAAATATAACCTCGCATGTTATGTTTTCAATCTTGAACGACTTGAAAACAACGATAGGAATGGAAACAAGTCAAGTCAGTATCACAATACCTCAAGTACAAGGATAACATCTTCGTTATAGTTGATACGCCTTCATAATCTTCAGGTCTTCAGAGTAATACTTGTATGTATTAACATTCCTAGACTTTCTAGTCTAACCTAAACAAAGTTGTCTCTAGTACATTTAATCAAGCGACTCTAATTGAGTTTTGATACTAAAATATGACAACCAAACTTGACATATCAACGTTTGGTGGGTTCAACCGAGAAACGCTCTAACAAGTTGATTATGATTCGCTATCACTTTATATATAGTATTTAATGGAAAGCTGAAGGGTTTTTTTTACTAGTGAGAGTGGATTGATACAATGATGTCCTCTATCCCCATATCTATTTATTCTTTGGTTCCACGGATTGTCATGGCTAATTAGAACTATTGAGAGAGACAAATATTTATGATGGCTACAAAATCTACAAATATGCCCCTGCTGTCTCCCATCTTATGTTTGTTGATGACTTACTACTATTTGGTACTCTTGAGCATAAAATTGTGAATACTCTAATGGATATTCTATACATTTATGTGGCTTGGTCTGGGCTAAGTATAAATATGCAGAAGTCAGTTTTTCTATTCAGTAAAGGAGTCACCATAAACATGAAGAACGACATTTCCAACATATTAGGTTTTCAGCAAATGAAGATATCTGATAAACATTTGGGCCATCATCTGCTCAAACCTGCTTATAGACACTCTTCTTATGATTTTTTTTGGAAGATAAATTTGATAATAAGATGGATGGATGGAAGAGAATCTATCTTACTTATGCTGGATGAACAATGCTTATCATAACTGTGCTTGAACTTATACCTCCTTACTACATGAATACTTCTCTACTTCCCAAGAAAACTTTGCAGAAGCTAACTAAAACTACGAGGAACTTCTGGTTGGGCCACAATAAAGATGAGAGAAAAATGCATTTTATAAAATGGGAACATGTGTAACTTGCAACAGAGAAGGGTGGACTGGGAATCGTACCTCTGCAGAATTTGAACAAAGCAATGATAGTTAAATTGATATGGAAACTACTAAATGACCATGAATGTCTTTGGACTCAGTTTATGGAGGCAAAGTATTTGAAAGGTGGTATCTTTGGAGAATCTAAGAAACCAACTAAGTGTTTTTCTACATGGAGTCCAATGTTGGATTGTAGAGAATAAATGAAGTATGGTTGTTGTTGGTCTATTGTTAATGGGGAAAGCATTCAAACAAGAATTGATCATTGGATACCAACTTTGATGAAAAAGACTCATGTTGTAATATCAGACTGTTACTCAGATTTGAAGAAGGTGAAAGACTCAATTAATCAGGAAGGGAGAAGCTGGAATGAAAACAAAACGCAACAGCTCTTCAGCCAGACAAATATCCTAAAGATTTTAGAGATTCATATACCTTTAGATGCTGAATCAGATTTCAGAGACTGATTTGGATTCACCATCCATTTGGTAACTTCTCAGCTAAATCCTTTCTTAAGACTTTAGAAAACAGTTACCTATCTACTTCTCAAAATAATGCTAAACTTTGGGAAAATTTCTGGCAAGTCAAGAATATACCACTAAAAATTCACATATTTTAATGGCGAATTTTAAAAAATGGTTTAGCAGTTTCTTGGAATATTAGTAGACATGTTCAGGGAGTAAAGGAAGATTGCAGGTTGTGTAATAATGCAACATAAGCTATTGAATACCTTTCCATACAATGTTAGACTACTCAAGTTGTTTTGTTTGCTTCTCCTTTGAACCTGAGAATCAGTACTGATTGTAATGACATCACTCAACCCTTTATTACTAAATAAATGTCTGAATGGGAGGAGTCACAATATTGTAAAGATGGGAGCTTATCCATTTTGGGCTATCTGGAAAACTAGAAACAATATCATTTTCAACAAAGGAAAGTTTAATATCCTTGCCATTGTCAGAGATGCTTTGTATTGGTATAACATGGAGGTTGAAAAAGCGGGGGTCTAACCACCACACCCAATATTTCGATTAGCAATCTGTATGGATAACTCTGAGTTACTTTCTAGAGAATCAACTAGACAGTCAGACTCAATCAATAGAAAATATCTCAAGGAGTTATTATCCCAATCTCTCAATTTGATATATACTAAAGAAAATAAAATCTGCGAGTCTTTATCAAAGAGAGATAACTTGGATGGTGCCAAAGACCAATATCCAAGTGTCAATCAATTTAAATCAACAACCAAAGAGGTCAGATATTCTAATTGATTGAATAACGCATAACCTGTATTATTTCAATTATATAATAAAATATAATGCAGAAAAGAAATAACACAGACACCAGAATTTTGTTAACGAGGAAACCAAAAATGTAGAAAAACCCCGGGACGTAGTCCAGATTAAATATACACTGTATTAAGCCGCTACAGACACTAGCCTACTCCAAGCTAACTTCGGTCTGGACTGTAGTTGAACCCCAATCAATCTCACACTGATCCAAGGTACAATTATGCTCATACGCCTCTGATCCCAACAGGATACTGCGCACTTGATTCCCTTAGCTGATATCACCCACAACCAAGAGTTGCTATGACCCAAAGTTGAAGACTTTAATAAACAAATCTCTATCATACAGAAAAGTCTACAAGGATAGATAAATTCGTCTCCCACGAATAAACCTATGAGTTTTGTTCCGTGTTTTGATAAATCAAGGTGAACATGAACCAATTGATAAAACCAGACTTATATTCTCGAAGAACAGCTCAGCTTTATCAATCACCTCACAATAAACTTAATCAACACAGCGAAGAAGATTATTGAGGAATCACAAACGATGAGACGAAGTATTTGTGACAACTTTTATATCTTGCCTATCGGATATAAAAATCTCAAGCCAATTATTACAATTTTACTCGTACAATAGAAACAACAAGATCAGATTACACAACTAAAAGAAAAGTAGTATCGGTCTGGCTTCACAATCCCAATGAAGTCTTTAAGTCGTTAACCTGGTTTTAAAAGAATAAAACCAAAGGTTAAAGGAGAATCGACTCTAGCTTAGCAAACTAGTATCACACAGAATGTGTGCGGATTAGGTTTCCCAGTTGCTAGAATTCTCCCTTATATAGTCTCTCAAATCAGGTTTTGCAATCAATGTTAGCTTACTAACAAAGCATTCAATATTCATCGTTAGATGAAAACCTGATTAGATTCAAGCTAATATTTATCAACTGTTAATTCGAAAACATAGTTTGTTACACACGCATGAAATGCACGTTTGTAGGCTTGTGAAAACGATACCCAAACTTGTATATTAGTTGGTTCAACAATAGTTAACCAAATGGTTAGCCATATGATAACTTTCATATCAACCATATTCCTCTTCACTATAACTAATCCAAATGACTCAAATGAACTAGTTAGAGAGTTGTTCAATTGCTTAGTTCTTTATGTACTACACAAGACACAATCGAAGCAAAAACAATGTGATTCACTCGAATTGATTCATGAACTATCAAGCCACGATTTGCAATAGCATTCCTTAGTTTATTAAGATAAGTTCACAAACATCGTTTTTAGACATAACCTACTCAAGTTCGCGGACTTAAGTTCCCGGATGGAGTTCACAAACTCCATCAGAAATTCTTGGGTTCGAGAACTACGCCAGTTCGCGGACTGGGTTCGCGGATTGAACTTGTATGCTGAGTTCGCGGACTGAGCTCATGCACTACTCCGGTTTCACTTGATCAACAAAGTTCGCATACTTCGGTTCAAGCAATAAGGACTTATACATATATGTGTTACCACAACAATGCTTATATCCGCTAGTGGTTATATTGTATAAACTCTCATTTCAATCATTGAAACATTCTCAGAGGGCGTTATATAGTTGTTATTCACAAACTATTTTTCGTCAGAGCGATTTCCAAAATGATTGAAACATAACATGACTTTCGTCACTAGGTAAAGATGAACTTGGCTAAAGCAAAAGCTTTACCAATACATATTTCGAGAAATAGATAAGCAATATATACTCAGCTCGAAATATCACATGTATATAATCTTAGTCTATATAGTAATACGACTTTTGTCTCAAGATAGGAGATAGAGTAGATAGACTTTTGAGTGATAGATAAGTTCAAGTCTCCACATACCTTTTAGTCGATGAAGATCCATTGGTTCCTTGAGTAGTCCTTCGTCTTGTATGATGATTGCCATGGAGTTCTTGAGCTCAACTACACTTTCTATCCTAGTCCGAGGTAGACTAGAAATCAAGACTCTATAGTTTTGATCACTAACATTGACAAACATGCTTGAGATAGCAACGCATGCGAGTTCGACCGAGCAGTGCTTTAAAAATCTCCCCCTTTGTCAATTTTAGTGGCAAAACTATTAATACATATGGAATACAAAAAATATATATAACTACCTTAGCTCCTATTCCACATGTCGTCTAATCTTCAACATTACTCAAAATCTTCGTCACTTCCAAGTACTCCAATGATCCCAAAGGTTGTAAGTTTAGCATCATCGTTGTTGAAAATCCATAGCTATAACAATGAGAAAACAAGAGTTCTCAATCATTGTTATACAGTGTCATAGTATCATTACATAACGTCAAAGTCCAATTGCATCACAACTTTAACAACAATACTATGGTGATACTTCACTCCCCCTTAGTCAATACTCCATCTCACATATAAACCACTCCCTGATAAGCACGTAAGTGCTACATTTTATACCCGTATTTATATGAGCTAGGACTCGATATTTTGGCTAATGATAATATTTTAGTACTTTTGCAGAAAGTACAAGAAAATTCGGTCATCCGAAGATAATTAGCTAAATAGGAAGTAATACAGTGTTCTGGTCTAAAGACATTCTGCCCTTACTTCAAACACACATGGCCACTCACATCACCTGCTGGGCTGTTTCATCTCTCGCCACAAAAGGAGTGGACTCTTATTCAATTTACCAAGTTTAGAGAACAAGGTGGGCAGATTTGAAAAGTGGTGTTAATGGAAATGGTATCCCACGTGTCTTGTTCTCCACCAAATGTCATTCGACTCATTTCTATCGGACACAAAAAGGAGATGCCGTTCATCTTCTGTAGGCTTCATTTTTGTATCTTCGTGAATACCGAGCTGCGAGTGGTGGTGTGATATTAGATTTTGCAGAGATGAGAAATGAATATGGAAATAAAGGTTTGCTGGTACTTGAAGGTGTTATGGCTATCAAGGGTTCTAAAGGCTGAATTCGGTGCATGCAGTCTCGGGCTTTCTTCTCTCGAACTGATGACGGGTGTCGGCTGAAATGATGGTGGAAGATGGTGGATGTATGGAGAGACGACAACAGAATTTGAGAGTTTCTGTGGCTGTATAGACGCGACACAGGCGGAGTTCAGTTCATCCGTTACACTGTACTCGGCTTGGAAGTGCAGCAAGTAGACAACGGATCTGTTGACAATGGGTTTGGCTGTGTCTGCGCTTAATGGATCTGTAGCTTGGGTACTTGGATGGAATTGGAATTTGAGTTGAATCTGTGTGGGTTGAGCTGTTGCTGCTCAACTTCAGTCGATGGAGTTTGGAGCTGAATGGATATGATGGCTGAACTATTGAGTTTTGTGTCGATTGGTGGCTGGAAATCTCGACAAGAAACGATCGAAGGGTTTACTGCCGATTTATGTTAGATGCGAACGATGGAAGCAAGATGACTCTTGCTGACGGTAAATGGAATTTGGAGTAAAGGCATGGACTGTGATTCACTCAAACTGGAAGGGAGTTGGTGCTGTGATCAGACTTGGAGTGCTGATTAAAAGAGAAGAGCAAGGAGTTGATGTCGTTAACTATTTGGATTCGGTGCAGAGATTGAGGAGTTGTTGGCTGATTTGAATAAAGGAAGATTGTCTATACGTTGTTGACTGATTTGAAACAGTGAATGGATGAGCTCGAGGTGGTTCTTATGTTAGCTGTGGATGTCAGTTATGGGGTTCATGTTAATAATAAAGTTCAGGGTACACGAAATTGGTTGAGCTGCTACTATCGTGAAAGCTCAGTAGATGAACTGAAGCTGAGTGCTGCTGCCAAGGTTGATCGTGTGCGAGAGGATAAAGGTTAACTGGTCAGAGATGTTCGGTGGAATTTAGGTGATCAGAAGAAAGAAACCGGACCGGAACAGGGAATCTAAATGTGGTTTAATTTGGGAAACTATTGGACTGGGTCTTTCCAGTCCTTGGTACGAATGGTGTGTGGATTGGGCCTGGACATTGTGCTAGGTTTAGACTTCTGACTAACAACTATATACGAGGAGAGACAGAGAAGAAAAAAGGAGGTCGGTTTGGAGATTATCTTTTGGAGGTTGCGGCTACGGAACCGAAACCAGTGAGGAGAAAAAGAGTCGACGACGTGTTTGAGAGCTCAAGAGCAAGGGAAGAAGACGATGCCATCGGTTTAATCTTTCTTCTTTTGTTATTACTTTTGATGGGTTTTGAGAAACCCATGATCACAGCTTGCTAGTTTTATCGTAACTAGGGTTTATGTTGAAACCACATGGAGTTTTAGGCTATTTTCAATTGAATAATATTTAACAAAAGACTATTATGATTTGAATAAATTAATTTCATGATTTTATATATTGATTTAATGATGAAATGAATTGTTGTTTCACCGGTTTGTAAACCTTTGTGCGTAATTGTTAGGTTCATAATATATTTTTGTCTCATTATTTGATAATTCCATGCTTGAGGTTAATATCTTTGATGGGTTATGCTTAGAAGAGCCATATAATAATTGTGAATCAATATTTTAGTTTCGTATAATTTTCTCGTTGATGGAATTTGATGGTTCATGCTTGGATTTAGTCTTTTGATGTGCCATGCTTAGGATATACCGGTGATATTTGCGATGCTAATACTTATAATAGGTGATGTCGATAAAACGGATGATAAATAATTCATGGATTATGTTTCATTTCAGTACTTGAATAGAAGTTGTGGTGGATACTATAAACCATGGTTACCGTCTTTCTCATTGGATTCATTTTGTTACTTTAGTTTATTTTTCTCATTGTCTTTATTCTTTCAAAAATTTAAAAACATCATTGTCGGTTAATCTTTTTAGAGATATTGATTACAGTATTTCCACCGCTCTTCGTGGGAACGACCCATACTTGCCTCTGCCTACTAGTTAGACACCGTGCGATTGCGGTTATTACATATAGGAATCTCCAGATCCTATCACTCCTCCTTACATAATGATCCGAAAACCATATGTATTTGTTGTGTGAACTACATATTAATTCTCCCCCTTTTTGTCAATAAAATTGGCAAAGGTACAAGAACGGGATCCTAATGAAATTTCCGTAAGAGACATTTCATGACCAAAAGTAAATATATATCATCTTGTTTAGATGCAATCATAAAGCCGAAGCTAAATGCATTCATCAAGGAGTCTATAAAGATACAAGATAACCCCTATAATATTCCATAGCCGCACTCCCCACAAAGATTTGGCAATTAAGCACAAATTCAAAAAGAACTTTCCCTCATAAAATGTCATTCCCAAGGGAACAACAAGAGCGACCTTAATTTCAAAAGAAAAGAAGGATTTCTTTTGGACTCAACAAATCTCATACAAGTATGAATTTGGAATCCTAAAAAGAATATTCAATCAAACTAACCGTAAGCGAACCTAAGATTAACTTGACTAGATATGCTCAACACAAGTAAACTTATGGAGACTTAAGAAAACAATTAGATTAATCATAAGAGAGCTCGCAAATAATCAAATTGCCATACTCAACCAAACTAATTACAAAAGTAATCAATTTAATTGGTCACACTCGACATAATAAAAATCTATGGAGCAATGACTGAGTTAATCATGAATAACCAACTCAGTCAAAGAAATGCTAAAACATAAGAAAACTTATGGAGTACTAACTAAGTAACCACACAAGATGATTAATTTAGTACACAAGATGATTAATTTAGTTTATCATGTTCAACATAAAGTACCTTATGGAACAACAACTAAGTTAATCACAAAAGTAATCAACTTTTGTTGTTTTAGTGCTCAACATAAGACACTTCATGGAACAACACAATATTTACACAAAAATTATGGATCGGAGATCGACCTTATATTGTGGAATAAGCAAGGATTCATTCTATTTTTCATCACCATTTGCACAATGAAATACAATAGACATAATCCTTGAATCACAAAAGATTTTAACCTATCTTCCATCAAAACTTGACAATATAGGCTTAACTTTTGTGTTTGTCAAAAGTCTATTCATTCTTTTATCAATACTTGCATATCAATTCATGAACGACTTTACTTTTGACAAAGTATGGGACAACCAAGTTCACGGACGTGAACACACATATCCCATAACAATACTGCAATATATAAAACCATAAAGATTAATACTGCAAAAATCATCTTCCAAACAAGTTTAGAATTTAAACCAATAAATCTAAAAACAAGAAGATGAAAACTTTGGACATAGCTATGTGTAATCACAATAATGGCTATTCCAAACACTAGTTATTCTTCAAATAAAAACACAAAAAATAGAAGATATACTAGGCAATAAGACCTTTGAAGAATTCTTTATCCTCCCCGAACTCCTTTTCGTCAACATCCATTGGAACATAAGGTTCATTAAGGTAGGAGTTTATATCAATAAACCTTCTTGGTTGTTGTTGTCGAACCAGGGCCTTCTGAATCTCATGAGTCTTATACACAAAATCCTTTATTTGTTGAATCTCCTTTCGCATATCCTTCAACACTTCAAGAACATCAGAAAACTTCTAAGAATTTGAAGGAACGGCTCTTGGCTTCCTCACATTCCTTCTCTTCCTTTTCAATGTTGGAGGCAATGTATATTTTTCTTTTTCCTTTGTGATTGATGGCTTATCAATCATATTTCCATATTTTCCATCAGAAGACATCATGCTTGGAGTTTCCATGAATGTATGGGTTTGTGAGAGTAAATCACAATTAACTCAACAAGTAGTCTTGAGATAAAAAGAGGTTTTATAGATGGAAAAAAGAATGTAGGGTTCAAAACCTTTCAGCAGGTTCGTAAACGACCAACTCTCAGCTCTATGAAGAGTGGAATTTTCGATGGTACCCTTTCTTTTTGTTTGATAGACAAGAAAGGAAAAACTAAGAAAAGAAGAAAAATAAACTTTTCTTAAAGGACTGAGCAATAAAATCATTGTCTCTTTTAATCAGGCGAATGAGACAAGATTTCAAGAATAATACAATCAAGTTGCATTATGGTGAACAACAATTTGTCCACCATTTCCCTCTAGAGAGGAATCCACAGACCTTTGTCTATCAAGACCATTTGACCATATTTTATTTTCTAATGGTCATAGTTTATCCTTGGAAACTAACTTCTTAGATGAAGATAAAATATTACATACCTCGGCGGTCTTCTGAGCCAGTTTAAGCTTTCTTGCTAAATGATTTGCTCTTCGTTGAAGTTTGTTGACGTGCCTTTGTTAGTGTTTGAACTTATAACACTTTGAAAGTTTATGACCCTTTAATGAATAAAATGAACACGTCAAGCTTGGATAAAAATAAGGCTTCCGAGATGTGCAAGCAGCTAGGCACATAGTGGAACCTGAAACATTATAACCGAGTTTCCAAAGAATGGGTCAACTTTATCTTCCAGAATAGTTGGATTATCTTCTGAAAGAATATCAAGATTGATATGTGTATTGCTACAATTATCAAAATTAATATTTTCACCAAGAAGTGCAACACTTGATTTCTCGTCTTCATTAGAGTCATAATTGTCAGATATTTCATCAAGAGTTGCAGCAAGACCTTTGTTCTCAATGTATTTTCTCCGATTTGGACACTTGTTTACAAAATGACCAAATCCATTACACTTAAAGTACTGAGGCATATCCTCATCATCAGTTTTATCAATATCCTTGTTTTTAGGAGGAACACGATTATGTGGTTTGACTGATGCCTTAGGCTTATTTCTGGAGAACCGTTTACTTCTCTTCAACAGAAGATCCCTAAACTGTCTTGTGATCATCGAGACTGATTTGTCAAGATCTTCATCTGATGAATCTGTCTCAGAGTGATCATCTTCAGAGATATACACTTTTTTACTTTTATCAAGTAATTTAGTGTCCTTTATTGCTTTGAACGCAACATCCTTAGATTTGGACGAATGTTCATGATCAAAGATCTTAAGCTTTCCAACCAGCATATTTTTGGAGAGAGTATCAAGGTTATTTCCCTCAACGATGGTATGCTTCTTAGAATCGTATCTAAATGGCAGCAATCTGAGAATTTTCATCACAATGTCCTTTTCAGGAAAAGTCTTACCCAATGCAAAAGATGCATTAACAATTTCAGACACTTTGTGATTAAACTCATCAAATGTTTCTTCATCTTCCATAAGAAGTTTTTCCCAATCGGAATTAAGGTTTTGAAGACTAGCTTCCTTCTCACTGGTATTACCTTCAAATACGATTGCTAAGATATCCCAAGCTTCTTGCGACTTAGTGAAATTAGACACATGGTGCTGAATATTTGGGGTAATGGCATGTATGATCGCATTCAAACCGTCGGAGTTTTGCTTTGCAGCAAGAATCTCGGCAGAAGTGTATTCACCAATATTCTTTGGAATGTTTACACCTCCAACTACCTCAACGAGAGCATCATATACATTAACAACATATACCCATGATTGGAAATCACGTGCTTGAAGAAAAGCTCACATAGCAATTTTCCACCATAAGTAATTAGAGCCATTGAAGACTGATGGTACGTTTATTGAGATAACACCTCTGTCCATAGAGTCAGATCGCTACAAACACATACTTGTAAGGTCTTAAACGTGTTTGCCTGAGCTGATACCAATTGAAAAAGCGGGTGTCTAACAACCACACCCAATATTTCGATTAGCAATCTGTATGGACAACTCCGAGTTACTTTCTAGATAATCAACTAGATAGTCAGACTCAATCAATAGAAAATATCTCAAGAAGTTATTATCTCAATCTCTCAATTTGATCTATACTCAAGCAAATAGAATCTGCGAGTCTTTATCAAAGAGAGATAACTTGTATGGTGCCAAAGACCAATATCCAAGTGTCAATCAATTTAAATCAATAACCAAAGAGGTCGGATATTATAATTGATTGAACAACGCACAACCTATATTATTTCAATTATATAACAAAATATAATGCGGAAAAAAAATAACACAGACACCAAAATTTTGTTAATGAGGAAACCGCAAATGCAGAAAAACCCCGGGACCTAGTCCAGATTAAACATACACTGTATTAAGCCGCTACAGACACTAGCCTACTCCAAGCTAACTTCAGTCTGGACTGTAGTTGAACCCCAATCAATCTCACACTGATCCAAGGTACAGTTATGCTCCTACACCTCTGATCCTAGCAGGATACATCGCACTTGATTCCCTTAGCTGATCTCACCCAAAACCAAGAGTGGCTACGACCCAAAGTTGAAGACTTTAATAAATAAATCTATATCACACAGAAAAGTATACAAGGATAGATAAATTCGTCTCCCACGAATAAGCCTATGAGTTTTATTCCGTCTTTTGATAAATCAAGGTGAACATGAACCAATTGATAAAACCAGACTTATATTCCCGAAGAACAACTCAACTTTATCAATCACCCCATAATAAACTTAATCGACGCAGCGAAGAAGATTTTTGAGGAATCACAAATGATGAGACGAAGTGTTTGTGACTACTTTTATATCTTGCCTATCAGAGATAGAAATCTCAAGACAATTATTACAATTATACTCCTACGATAGAAACAACATGATCAGATCACACAACTACAAGAAAAGTAGTATCGGTCTGGCTTCATAATCCCAATGAAGTCTTTAAGTCGTTAACCTGGTTTTATAAGAAGAAAACCAAAGGTTAAAGGAGAATCGACTCTAGCTAAGCAAACTAGTATCACACAGAATATGTGAGGATTAGGTTTCCCAGTTGCTAGAATTCTCCCTTATATAGTCTCTCAAATCAGGGTTTGCAATCAATGTTAGCTTACTAACAAAGCATTCAATATTCATCGTTAGATGAAAACTTGATTAGATTCAAGCTAATATTTATCAACCGTTAATTCGAAAACATAGCTTGTTACACACATATGAAATGCACGTTTGTAGGCTTGTGAAAACCGTACCCAAACTTGTACATTAGTTGGTTCAACAATAGTTAACCAAATGGTTAGCCATATGATAACTTTCATATCAACCATATTCCTTTTCACTATAACTAGTCCAAATGACTCAAATGAACTAGTTAGAGAGTTGTTCAATTTCTTAGATCTTTATGTACTTCACAAGACACAATCGAAGCAAAAATAATGTGATTCACTCGAATTGATTCATGAACTATAAAGCCACGATTTGCAATAGCATTCCTTAGTTTATTAAGATAAGTTCACAAACATCGTTTTTAGACATAACCTACTCAAGTTCGCGGATTTAAGTTCCCGGGTGGAGTTCACAAACTCCAGCAGAAATTCTTGGGTTTGAGAACTACGCCAGTTCGCGGACTAGGTTCGCGGATTGAACTTGTATGCTGAGCTCACGCACTACTCCGGTTTCACTTGATCAACAAAGTTCGCAAACTTCGGTTCAAGCAATAAGGACTTATACATATATGTGTTACCAGAACAATGCTTATATCCTCTAGTGGTTATATTGTCTAAACTCTCATTTCAATCATTGAAACATTCTTAGAGGGCGTTATATAGTTGTTATTCACAAACTATTTTTCGTCAGAGCGATTTCCAAAATGATTGAAACATAACATGACTTTCGTCACTAGGTAAAGATGAACTTGGATAAAGCGAAAGCTTTACCAATACATATTTCGAGAAATAGATAAGCAATATATACTCAGCTCGAAATATCACATGTATATAATCTTAGTCTATATAGTAATATGACTTTTGTCTCAAAATAGGAGATAGAGTAGATAGACTTTTGAGTGATAGATAAGTTCAAGTCTCCACATACCTTTTAGTCGATGAAGATCCACTGGTTCCTTGAGTAGTCCTTCGTCTTGTATGATGATTGTCATAGAGTTCTTGAGCTCAACTACACTTTCTATCCTAGTCCGAGACCTTAGCTATAGTAGACTAAAAATCAAGACTTTATAGTTTTGATCACTAACATTTACAAACATGCTTGAGATAGCAACGCATTCGAGTTCAACCGATCAGTGCTCTAACAGAGGTAAACGTTATTGGGAGTAATATAATTCCATATGAGAAGGATATTCTTGAAACTCAAAAGGATAAAAGGGAAGTGCCTATAGAGAAAAAAATAATGGTGAATTTTGATAGTGCAGTAGGTGAAAGGGGGAATGGTTGTGGTGTTATTTCAAGAAACTGTGTAGCTAGATTTCAGGGATGTCAATGTATAGAGTTTAACTATGCTTATGTAGTAGAAGCTAAGGCACCGAAAGCTTTACTTGTTGTGTATTTTCAATAAGCAGAGTCTTTAAGGATGTTATTATTAGAGGCGACTCCCTAATAAAATCATATGCAAGCATTATCAACAACCTTGGAGTGTCAAGAGCATCATCATTAAAATCAGTGAACTCATACCAAAGTTTACTTCAGTAAATTTTCACCATATCAGGAAAGAAGCCAATTAACTCGTACCAAACCTTAGCAGCTCATGTTGTTTCTAACCATTCTTCAGAAACTTGGTTACATTCCCCTCCTTCTTGTATTGCCCAACTCATTGACAGTGGGGATTCTTATATAGTTTAGTTTTCTTTGTTTCGGCTTTGCTGTTTGCCTTTCAAAAAAAAAAACATGCTATAAATAATGGGTCTTATTAACTTGTACCCCAGTATGCTAGTTAAGGATATTTAAAATAACGTTTTTTTTCCTTGGGGGATATAAATCCTTCATAAATAACTTAAATAACTTGGGAATAAATTTTTTGTTGTTTCTAGACAGATTATTTCTGTTTTTATCTTTCTAAGCTTTAAATACTCCTCAATTTGCTATCTTATACCAATTTTCAATACTAAACAAAAATTGTTTAGATTGACGGTAAAAAATCTTCAGGGGGTGGTATAAAATGCATCTAACTATAAAGGTATAGGATCAACTGACATTACATAGCATGTACGATTATTGACATGACCGATTTTTAGAGTAAATACAATCATATAACTTATCTCCACATAGTAGCATCTACCTCTTTTCATCTTCATTAGCAAGCCCAACCTCGTTATACCAAACAATAGAGCAAGTGATATGGAATTCACTGCCAAAACCAATAAGAGTCTGGCTCAATGAGTGTTTTTGTGACCATGGGAAGCTAAATTAAGTGACTAATCGGTTGATATTTATCCGCTATCTCTACAAGCGGCTGTGCCTCCCCATATTATTTTTTCTTTTTTTAATTATAAAACCTAATTTTGGTCTCGCTTCCAAGAGTTTTAAATTAATAAAACTCTAAATATAGGCTCTAGAGGCAGATCTTCAGCCACTCAAGGTGTTATTTTTCCCCAAGCGGTTGACAATCAGCCGCTTAGTATCCATTGTCGCACACTCATTCGATCCAATGAGTATGAATGATTATTAATGAGTGGGTGAGTGTTCTCACTCCATAGTAGCACCTAATTTGAGCAAATCCAGTGAGATTCATTCATATTGAATGAGAACCCTCACCGCATAGCCCTTGCTCTAACTAAGAACAGGAAAAACTGATGTATAAGTCCTTCCTTCTTTGTATCCACCCTTACTCGTAAAAGACCCATTCTTTGATCGTATATACATATCACCAATTCAGCAAAATTATTACTTGAATGGTAAAAGAAGCAAAATTCACCTAATTTTATCGATTCCTTATACTTTGTGCTTGTTTGTTTAATACTCCCCATTTTGATATTCCTTCGTTTGTTGATTGATTTACCCATGACTAGTCTCCTAGTTTTGATGATATCTCATTTGTTGTTTATCTACCGAAAAATTGTTTTAATGACTCCCATAGTTCACGAGTCCTATAGATTTCAATACAAAAAGTTTTCAAGGAAAAGATTTGAAGATATATGCATGTTGTTAATGTTGTGGTTAAGTTTAGACCTTGTTGGTCATGATGGAACAAGCAGTGATGTGGGTAGTTGCAAAAAGAAGTACCAAGAACTATTTAGACCGTATTTAGAATATTAGTGTCATTAGTTTTAACGACAATAGGAAAACATAAATTGCTCTAAAACAAATTATAAGGGTAAAAGTAAAGCAGCATTTCTAGAAACAATAAAATTTCATTTCAAAAAAAATTAAGCTATTTGGGAAGGATTTGTGTGCCTAATGCAAAAAACTAATATTTTAATCTTCATTAACTTGTGTACTGGGACACAATTTAAGAAGACCCATAAATAATAAGGAAAAGTTTAGGACGTGAAAAGCAAACACTATGGAGCTTGGCTATGTTTGATAGGATAATTCGCTTTGTTTGAGCACGAACGACATATTATCGTTTTGCCACCTATAACTAGTTATTTAAGTTGTCATCCTTCTCGATTTGACGGTTCTCATTTCCATGAGTATCTATATGTCGTTTTTCGGATATGATGGTTGATTATTACAACTGCCATCCATACCTCTTTTCACACAATTTCTATTGTTATTCCAATTATTTTTATTTTATTTATTTTTTTGTTTAATCATGAATTTTGTTACTAAAAAGATTTCAATTTACAACTTACGAAAAAGCCAAGACATTTTCAAGGCAAAAAGAAGAAAAAAAACTAGAGCCCAGTATGCATAAGCCCAATAAGGGAGCTTTAGCAATTATCAAAGCTCAATTAAACAAGAAGTAAAAAACAAAAGGCTCAGCAGAGCATTACAGGAAACAGAAACAAGGAATTCAAAATCTGAAGTATACATCCACTTCATTTTCCATTCTGCCAAGAATTTGAGGTTTTTCATCATAGAATTGCACCACTCCTCTAGCTAATGTAACTCCTCTTTTTGCCATCTTGCCAGCTGAGAAATTTATTTCTCTGTATTAGTGTCTAAATGTAATCAGAGGAATACTTTGCTTTATCTTCATCCATCTATGAAGATAAAATGAATACTTTGCTTTATCTTCATCCATCTATTGTTATTCCAATTGACCTCTTCTTCTAAAATGAATATTGTCGTGTAATCATCTCCTTCAAAGTTTGAGATTTTAAGTCGGCCATTTCAGTTGTTTTAAAAAAAATAAAAAAAAACAAGGAAACTTTTCATTAATGAAAATTCGAGGTTACAATGAGTTTAAGATCGAAAATAAGAGAATACAAAGTAATTAGAACATGCTGTAAAAGTTCAATACTGAGAAATCCAACAAGAGAAAGAGAATGATTTCCGGAGTAAGATAAACACGAGTATGAATAACATTCGATTAAATCAGAGGAAGAATGGCTTTTATCGGAATTAAATTCCAACACTTTAGTTTATTTTTTGTCTTTATAAAGATGTGATCCCCAAATAAGAGTGCTTTGCTCAGATATCTTGTAGCTAGAGATGGAGCTTCTGCCGTCAAAGAAATCACCAATGAAGATTCTATCGCCGGATAACTTGATGATGAAAATTCCATCGTTGGAGACAATAGAGATGAAGATCTCTTCGTTGGCGAGCATCACTATTGATTTTAAAACCCAACCCAATAAGAAAGAACCACCATTAAAGCGAAGATAAACCTCAAAAGAGTAGATAAAACCACCATAATGGTGTAGACAAATAGAAAGCATAATAACAACTAAGCCAAAATTACTAACCAATCTAGAAAGCAAGAAATAGTGAAGAAATCTGCTCAGATCCGGTCTAAAATGGACCATATCTGAGCATAGAAGCATTGTTTGTGATGGTTACGTTGAGGAAAAATAAGAAGGAGGAGGAGAAGAAGGAGTGATAGAGAGAGAGAGAGAGATAGGAGAGAGGAGGTTCAGATAAATATATGAAAAAATAACTTCTCTAGTTTTCTTGATCAGTGGTTTTGTTGCTTGAGTAATTCTCTATACAAATCTTACCCATGTGTAGAACTTGTTCTTTCATCTTCTACATCTATCAAGAAATCATGCGCTTTTTGTTAGTAACAACAAGACATTTTACGAAGAATTCACTTCTTTGCTTATCCTCCTTCTTCCTCCTCCATAGACCTCTATCACCATGGTTGATGTGACTTTAAACAATAACCATGAAGATTGTCATAAATTACAGCTAATCACGTGAACTCCAGAAACCCTAAAATTATCTCAAACCCAATAGCTCTAAAGGTTTATATTTTCACGTTAGTTTTTGTCGTATCACACATCATTATAGAACAAAATAATTGTGGCCCTATCATTGGTTGTAGTAATACGTTCCATGATGTAGCAATCCACCCGGTTGATCTTTACACCTCATATTGACGATCTTGGAGATATATGAGCCTAGAATTTTCTTCACCATCTAAGCCCTTTATATAGTAGTACATTTTTGTTCTACCAAGTATCTCAAACATGGAAACTATAGTCTCAAGCATCTTAAACATAGAATCCTCAAGCTTTCCTAAAGAAACCTTGCACAAGTCATCTAAGTCTTAAAACATGAAACATAAGTTGGTTCTAAAACCGTCCAAAGACCCAATTCTCTTGAATCCTAAAATATTTCTGTTATGTCATAAAAAAGGTGATTGAGATCATTTGGAGGAAGATCGGTAAATTCTATAGAAATAACTAAACATGTGAAAAGATCGATAATCGTGTAGACTACAATTCGAAATATTTGAAGGGATATCATTTTTATCAAGTATCTTATCATTGAGAAAACAATATTACCAATATAATCTTGTCTTATTTTCTATTAGTGTTTTAAACATCATCGTCAATTTTGTCTTTAATTTATAACGTTTTTGTATAATAAATAAAATGATAAAAATTGTTTAATCTTGTTTTTTTTCTTCTAATTAATTCAACTGATTTGCCGAATCTTTATTTTATTTTTTATTTTTTTGATGGGAATGTTAGAATAATATTAATCAAGCAATGTAGTACAACAAGCAAGCAATTTCTTTCTCATTGAAATTATTACAGTTGATGCTAGATTTTTGGACTTTTAGATTTAACTGCTTGGACATATGATATGTATTCTTGCTTCTTTGGCCATAGAATCTGTTGCTGCATTTTTTTTCCTACAGATATATTGTACCCGAGCTTGTGGAAGATTTTGAAGGATATTTTCCGCCTCTTCAATTATGTTCTCCGCCTTCCACAAAATTTCCATAATTTCATTATTAATTATATCCGCTAGTTGTTTGCAATCAATAACTATGGATATTGTAGATAGGATATTATCCTTTAACCATTTAGATGCCTTGAGTAAAGCTTTCTCCTCTACATGCCTTGTCGAAGTCACTCTGTCCCAACCAGCCGCTATGTGCATGAAAGATTCTTGGTCCGCTAAGAATAAAATGAAAGTGTTGCCCATTGTAAAATCATCTTATTTAAAGGAAGCATCTATAGATATTATCCAATTCGAATTTATCATAGACCAAGAAGAGTTGGTATATTTATTTGGACTTTGCCTTGAGCTTTGAAACTGCTTAATAGGAGGAATGGATTGGATGAAATTTCTAATTTGGTATATCAAATTTATCGGATCTGGTTTAACTTTTTCAAAGACTACATCACATCTGTGTTTCCATATAAACCATAGAGTAGTAGTTATTCTACTAACAGTGTTCTAGTCTTCATTAGATGAGATCAAGTCTTTAACCCAAATGATTATCGATTCTGACTTGAACTTGGATGTGATCCATTCTAAAGAGGAACCAAACCAAATTTCTCTCACAAAAGCACATTGATGGAAAAGATGTTGTTCTGTCTCTTGAGCTTCATAATTACACATTTGACATACCGGAGATATGTCAGGTGTGTAAGCTGCCAATCTGTTTGAGGTGTGGAGAGATTTCTAGACCCATTTCCATAGGAACAGTCTAATTCTCGGAATGAATGGCATTTTCCATATCCTATACCATGAGAAATATAATTCTTCTTTTTCTCCTAGATTTATAAAATAATTGTATATATTCTTTACCGAGAATCGACCCGATGAGTGATGTTTCCATATGATTTTATCTGGACTCTGTATTTAGGGATTGATAGCTAGGATCAAATATTTGTTTTCTAGACTAAAAAGGGAATCTAATTTGGTATTATCCCATGATCCTATTGTAGAAATCAAATCTTTGACTAGTTATAGTAATGGTTCCTCCTTATCCGAGGGATTAAAAATAATGTATGTGTTGGGCAATCGTTTGTCTTCCCAGATTTTTGTGGAGGCTTTATTATTTACCTGCCAGACAAAATTATCCTTTGTAATCCCTTTTGGATACTTGTCCAGATCCAAGATAAATTTGAGATTTTGGTTGAATCAAACAGGATGATATTGGGAAAGTATTTATCTTCTAGCAACTTGGCCCAAAGCTGGTCTTTTTCTGTAACTAACCTACTTGCTAATTTAGTTAATAGAGCAATATTGAATTGATGAGGGTTCTTTATTCCTAGGCCTCCTTGAGATATAGGTTCACATAACTTTGACCATGCTCTAAAATAACCACCTTTTCCTTTTGGCTCATTTTTGTTCCACCAAAAGTCCCTTTAAATCTTGTCGAGCTGGTCTAAGGTGGATTTAGGAAGAGCTAAACATTGTATTTGGTAGGTTGGGAAAGATTGGAGAATGGATTTGATGAGGAATGTTCTTCCCGCTTGAGATAGAAGCTTCGATTTCCAACCTTGAAGAGCATTGTAGTATTTCTGGAGAAGAGGTTTGAAATTTTCTTTTCTATTCTTATCAAAGGATAGAGGTGTACCTAGGTATTTATGTTTTTTAGTCATTAATGGAGCCTTTATGATTTTTGCAATAATTTTCCCATGTTCCGGATAAATTTTGGGACTAATGTAAATTCCAGATTTTTGAAGGTTAACCATTTGTCCCGTGATTTTACCATACTTTGATAGGATGTCTAGCAGATTTTTCGCCTCTCCTAAGTCAGCTTTTGTAAATAGAAAATAATCATCAGCGAAAAAGAGATGAGATATATTTGGGGCATCATTATTAAATTTTAAACCCTAAATATTTTTCTCCGATATGGCCTTTTTCAGAAGTCTGGACGGAATTTCCATGCAAATCAAGAAAAGATAAGGTGGGAGAGGATCTCCTTGAAAATTTTCTCTTGAAGTCTTGAATTTTGGTCTCGAAAGACATTTAGAAGGATCCAGAAGGAAGTTGTTGAGATGCATTGTGATATTAGATTAACCCAAGACTCACTAAAACCAAAAGAAATAAGATCGTGTGTTATGAAAGACCACTCTACTCTATCAAAAGCCTTGGAAGGATCTAATTTTTGGGCAAAAAACCTTTTCTGGCTTTTGAAATTTCAATAAATAAAGTAACTCATAGGAAATAATTATATTGTCCGTTATTTGTCTCCCAGAGGGAGGCCGATCGATTCAGAGAGATTATTTTGTTTAGTAGAAGTTTTAGCCTATTAGGAAGATTTTTTTATATCAACTTATAATTCGCTGAATATGACCTATTAATACCTCAAAATTATTAAAATGGTATAATATTTTTATGATTCTTGTCGGATACGTAAGCAACGAATCATGTGCTAAATTGTCTAGTTTGGCATTTTATTGCCAAGACTTGAGCCTTTTTAAGCTATAGCATTTTAGCCCAATTTTATCTAAAATTGGAGGCCGCAGCCTGGGGAAGCTGACCAAACCAATCAATCTGGGACCAGGCAATCCCATCTTTTATCAGTCACATTTTATTTCAGGACTCTATGGGTACCACATATCCACGATAAGTTGTAATTAACTTTTCTCTAATAAAATTCATGCTTCAAAAAAAGAAGAAGATGGATCCGTCATTACTATACCTAAAATTTAGATCGTGTACGGACCAATTAATTTGAGTAATACAACATAGCATTTTGGGCGTTGGGGGCTTGAGCCAGGAGAAGCAGAGCTTTCCCGCCATTTCAAAAGGATTCGTCGCTAGTACAGTAGAACTTCGTTAAATTAATTCGCGATAAATTAATAACATCGCTAAGATAATATATTTTATCAGTCCCGACTTAGGCCAATGTGCTAAATTAATAACCCCGCTAAATTTATAAGATAATAAAAATTTTAAGTTTCCAATAGGACCCTACTAATATATAAATTAACTAGATGACCGCTGCCACAGTGGGACGGCCGACCGAAGAAATCGACGCAAAAATATCATTTTTCCTCACACGACGCGAAAGTATCATTTTTCCTGACACTGGGTGAAAGTGTTACTTTTTCCTGAAATGGGAAATTATCCGATACATAAATCAAAATATGGTTGCATAATGTGTTATTCATCATTTGTGGTGGTTTGCATAAAGTGAAAGTATCATTTTTCTTGAAACGGAGGGAGTACATCGTTTTATTAGTTGCAACGGAAAATAAGTTGATGCATAAAGAAAAATATGGCAACATAAAGTATCATGTATCATTTGTGGTGGTTTGCATAATAGATATACATTTAATTTTCTAAAATTGTGCCTCAAATGATAAACACCTCCGAATTTTTCGTAAAAACTCTAAATTTGATATTGTTGATTGTACACATTGCAGAGATTTAAATCCATTCTAACGGGATAAAATTTGTAAAATTCCAAGGCACAGATTTTTAGATATGTTATATTAAAGTTTGGTTAACAATTGTATCCCTAAAAGAATAAGATACGTAAGGAGTTATAATAATTGGACTAAAAGGGGAGCGATAATTTGGAAATGTCCAGGGTATGACACCAAATTCAATCTTTTTTGTCAAATTGGAAAAAAAAAGTCATGTCTTATATTGACACAAAATCACCATGTATAGAGTCCACCCTCGCTTCGCTCGGTCGGCCTAATAATCAGTGTCATAACATTTTTTTACGGTGCTTATTAAATAGGTGTCTAAGGTTATTTGTTTTTGTCCACATTTATCATACATTGGACTTCATCTTTTGGGGACCAACAAATCTGGATTCTAGATCACATAGCCATTTGCCAAATATATGATTATTATTATCGTTCAGTATGAAGAACCAGAGAAGTTCGATCAAACTTATGAAAGTAGGGAGCATTAATTAACGAGACCTATCAAGAATTTTGCTAATTTTGAATTGTTTGAAAAGCATAGATTTGAAAGCTAATCAGGAAAGATGGTGGGAAAATACCTGAGCCGAAAATCTCATGTATAGCGCGACCTAACGAGTCAAATCATCTCCATCCGATTCAACAAAATCTGATCTCCTGATCACTGCATGTCCCAGATTTGATAAGTGTTTCTCATCTAAATCTCTCGTTTTGATTTTATCTCTTAATTTTATCTCATTTTCGGTTTTTGTGGACTTTATTTATCTTGTTTCTGAGGAATTAGTTAATTCCTCCATGTCCGGCTAATTCTCTCTGGCTTACCAGCCATGTAGCCCAATTAACCACCATTGAATCTATTGTAGTATTTGTGTTCTTTATGGAGAGATTTCATCACCCTCCTCTTGTTGGGTGTCTTTTAGCTGCAGATTCATCAAGACAGGGCATATACATCTCTTGTTCAAAGCTTCACAGCATACTTTTGGGGTTTATTCCTTTTTCTAGTTGATAAAATCAGGGATTCATTTCTTATTCAAAGGTTTAATTTCTTTTGATAAGATTCAATTCTTATTAGTTCAGGGGTCTCAATTGAAACTTTGTCCAATTCTTGCTGCAATCCACCTTTTTTGGCCACTTGATTTCGAAATTTTAATTGTTGTATCCATCAAATCGTGTATTCTTGCCTCTTTATAGTAGTCAACTAGTCATACTTATGCATTTCAATCTTAATCATAATCGTTCATTTCCGTATACTATTCATTAATATTCATGACCTGTTCCCAAAGTGTTTGTTTCATTGTTTCAAAGAGCGGGTATTTGTGTTGCTGGCTTTTAATTTTCCATTATCTGTCGCCTTGCTTTAGTTTCTCCACTGTGGTTTACCTATTTTGGGGTTATGTCAGATTAATTAAGGTCTGGTGTTAGTGTTTCTTCTTGTAAAATAGTGCACACCCAGTGGATTGTTGTTCTTGTGTCGTCAGCTCCGTTTTTTTACCTCTGTTTAGTAACCATTTTGTAGTGTCTTGTCGGACTTTTCTAGTCTGGTGTTGTATTTCGTTTTTGTGGAATAGTTTACTTCAGATGGTCGTTTCTTAATCGTGGCCAACAACCCCTCTCAATTTTCAACAGTCTCGTGTTTTTCACTCATTTGTAACTATCTAAGGAAGTTTTTATTTCTTTTGTTTAGTTTTCTCATATTTAAAAGTAGGGTTATTTAGTTTTTGATACTCATTTTTTGTCCAATATTAGTGTTTGGTTTAACATTTGTCCAAGTTAGTGTTTGGTACTTGGAAATAACGTTGATCCGTGTTGACACGGTTAAATCATGACTTCTGTTAAATAATTATTGAAATAAATAAATAAAATTCAATTATTAAATAAATTTACTATAATACCCTTTACTTTACCAGCAATAACATAACGGAATATAACTACCTAAACTATATTTACACCCTCAAATATTTATCTTTTTCACCATCACGGCATCACCCCCACCAACCATCGGGTAACCCCCACCATCACCACCGAACATCAGCCGAGATTAAACTATGATTTTGAAAAATGTCTTCATTAATCTTCAAATTCACTCCAGTTTGCAGAACCATCTAGGAGTACTAATCTAACCTCAATTTCAAAAACCTTTTACTGATCGAAGTCCCAATTGTGTGGCAACACTGCAATTTCCAAAAACATAATTTTATTACAGTCAAACAAACAAAGAAGTTCGAAAAAAATATTCAGTGGAGGAAGATCTATCTTCAAATTGGTACTAGTTATACGGTTACTTACACTGAATATGCTAGGAGGAAGATGTGACTTCCGCGGATGTGATTTATGCCTTGAACAACAGCGAAGAACTCTCTGTAGATTCGTAAGTTAGGATTTGGTTTTCTTGAAATCGAGTAGTTTAAAATTGTTAATAAATTAATTCCAATCTGTTGTAAACTTGATTTGTTATGTAAGAAATTAATCGGTTTCATTAGGTTTTGAATAGATTTAATTGGGTCATGATTGAATTTATATGATTGGGTTTTATTGGGTTTTAATAGAATAAGTCAGATTGGGTTTTGATTGATCGAATCTTCTTTTGGATGATTTGTTTTAGACTTGGAAATGATTTTACATCTGATGTGTTCTTCAATGGAGTTCTCGTATGCAGAGGCGTTGAGGAGAAAGTGGAGGCGGAGGTGAATAGGATAAATAATTTAGGTAAACATGATTTGTTGAAATAAGGACCGTCGATTTAATGGTTGTGTCGTAGTCGTGTGATCTAAGGCCCACATCAAGGATATATTTATAAACTCTTATAATTTATTATACAAAATTAATTAAAATCCAGTCAACGCCAGTCAAAGTTAATTCCAAGTACCAAACACTAACTTGGACAAATGTTAGACCAAACATTAATATTGGACAAAAAGTGAGTACCAAAAACCAAATAACCCTTAAAAGTACTCCCCCTTTTGGTTTTTGTTCTTTGAAATTTTAAGATTCTTCTGCAGTATTCGTTTAGGACAGTGTCTCCTCACTTTGCAGCAACTTTAGATTTTTTTCACGTTTAAAATAGGAGAAGGTTTCCCCTCAGTTTTCTTTATGGTAATCCCCTTTGAGAGGAAGAAAAAAGAAAGAAGTTCTTGCCAACTTGCTGTCAACAATAGTTTCCCTGAATTTGCTTCTGTTTGACACTATGCCCCTTTTTTAGACCCAGCAGCTTATCTTTTTACATATCAACAGATGATATCTCGTGACATTTCTCTAATCAAATTCTACATTGATTCAATGGTTTGCTTATAGTGGTTCATGGTTGGTAAGCTATGTAATTTTCATTTGCAATTCTCTTTTTCTTTCTATAGTTTATACTCTTCACGAAATCTAGTTTCTTTTTATCCGTGTTAGTTAAGCAGCGCTCTTTAACCTCTTATACATCTCCAGTATAAGAGGTAGTTCTTCCCAATGTAGTTGATCTCGGATTCCGGTTTGTCTCGATCCCGAGCGAGATACTGGTACAACGTTGTCTCGGTGAGATTTCGTTTTCAAATTTCGGTGTAATCTCGGTTCCAACTTTTATACATATAATTAATACAGATGTTAAAAATATAATGAGATACTATGAAATTAACCAATTCAAACAAATACTCACTAAGAAAACACAACAGTTGGAAACACTTCACTGATCTTAGAAGTCTTTGTTGAACAAAAAAAGAAAACACAAAGAGAGAGAAGTACAACTTCAGTTCATTATCCAAAATGTTAATGAAACAAGGACATTACAATTTCTAATCAAGATAGTATGAATCAGCATAGATATCGTCCTCTGGAGCAACTCCATTCCCGTCACCACCAAGTAGCCCTCTTTCGGTGTCCAACATCAATTCATCGGTATCATATCCAAATCGGAAACGATCGAGTTTTAGACTTTTAGGGATGGTATTAGGATCAAATTACAAAAAGACCCTCATGGCCGAGATTTCCGCCCGAGATGGCCGAAATTTCCGGCCGAGATGGCCGCCCTGTTTCCGTTCCACCGAGATTTTCTATTTCGCTACCCTCAAATCCGGAAACTGAAATTCCGCCGAGATTCCGGCCGAGATGGCCGAAATCGACTACATTGGTTCTTCCTTGTTTTCTTTCCTCGGCCCAATCTCTCTCCAACTGTTTTCAATTTTTTAAGGGAAGTATCTTTTGTTTTTAGTCAACTTCTCCCTTCTTTTCTCATCATATCTCAGTTTAATCTTAAACATTTTAACTAGGGTCTCTCATAAAAATAGCCTCGTTTTATTAAATCTTTTCTCCATGAAAATTTTGTCTTGGAACGTTCAGGGCATTGCCCCCCTCTAACTAAAGATCATTTAAACTTTTTGTGTCAATTTTATAATCCTGACATTGTGTTTCTTTCGGAAACTAAAGCTCCATACTCTAAGATGGATTTTCTTTTTAAAAAATCCAAATTCCATGACTGGTTTATTATTCCATCTGTGGGTAAAGCAAAGGGGTTAGCAATAGCGTGGCATGATAACATTGAGTTGGAATTAATCTCATCGTATCTAAATGTGTGTCACTTCCAGCTAAGAGTAAATAATATTGACACTCTATTAACCTGTGTTTATGGTGCTATTGAAGCCGATGATAAAGTGGATCAATGGTCTCATATAGCACAGATTGGGCAACAAGTCGATAAACCTTGGCTTATAATAGGGGATCTAAATGTCATTCTAGATCCGGAAGAAAAACAAGGTGGAAATAAAGCAAGCTCAAGTAGTAAATCCCACATTATCCAGACAATTGACTCCCTGGGATTACAAGATGCTGGATATGAAGGTGCTCCTTTCACATGGTCTAACAACAGAAAAGGAGATGCCAATATCTGTGGAAGAATTGACAGAGATTTAATCTCTTACCAATGGATTCAGAATTTTCCGGATACGAAGGTAAGTCACCTAACCAGAGTAGGATCAAATCACACACCTTTACTCTTTGATTCAAACCCAGAAAAGCAAAAATTATAAAAACCATTCAGATGTATCAGATCCTGGTTAACACATCCAACTCTATCTTCGGTAGTCGCAGCCTCTTGGAAACTTCATTCTGATAATTCATCACATAGAGATTTTTCCTTGAATCTTAAACTGCTTTCGTCGGATCTAGCTCATTGGAATTCAGATGTTTTCGGAAATATCCACAAAAACATAAAATCCCTAAATTATAAAATTGAGGGTATCCATAGAGCTGGAAATATATCAACCAATGTAGAAAAATTAAAAAACCTCCAAGCTGAACTGGGAAAATGGTATGAAATCAGAAATGATTACTACCATCATATTTCAAGGGATAAGTTCTTTAAAGAATATGACCAGAATACAGAATATTTCCATGCCTCAGCTTCCAATAGGAAAAGGATCAATGTTATTCATTCCCTTAGAGAACCTTCAGGGCTCTGGATTTCAGATAGGGATCAAATAAATTCTCTCCTAGTGAATCACTTCTCTCAAATAGGCAATTCTCAAAATAATAACCTTGGAGGCGACCTTTCATATATTATTAAGCCTTGTATTTCAGAAGCTGAAAATCTATCTCTAATGGAAATTCCATCTAAAGAAGAAATTTGGAAAACTATTTCTAACATGAATCAGTGGGGAGCCCCTGGTCTAGATGGGTTTCAACCAGGTTTCATCAAAGCTAATTGGGAGATTTTGGGCCCAGACATCATATTCACTGTTCAAGATTTCTTTAAAACTGGATTACTAGATCCAGAGTGTAACCATTCTTATATAACCCTTATTCCCAAAATCGCCACCCCCAAACTCCAGTTGATTTCCGACCAATTAGCTTAAGTAATACAATCTATAAGATCATATCCAAGATTCTAGCAAATAGGTTAAAGCCCATCCTGAATAAGTTAATTTCCCCTAATCAATCGGCTTTCCTCCCTGGGAGACAAATCACTGATAACATCATCATAGCCCATGAGCTCATCCACTCTATGAAAATTTCTAAATCTAGAAAAGGTCATCTTGCGCTAAAGTTGGATCTGTCAAAAGCTTTTGATAGGGTGGAGTGGAAATTCATTAACTCAGCTCTTATTGCATTTGGATTTAACGACTCTTGGGTAGATCTTATCATGCAGTGTATTTCAACCACCTCCTTCTCCATCCTTCTGAACGGTTCTCCGGGGCCGGAGTTTTCTACTTCTAGGGGATTAAGACAAGGTGATCCATTATCTCCATACCTTTTCCTAATTTTCATGGAAATTCTTTCTAGACTCCTAGAAAAAGCGGTAGTGGATAAAAAAAATTCGGGGTTTAAAATAAATAATCATGCCCCAAACATTTCTCACCTTTTCTTTGCCGATGACTGCTTTCTATTCACAAAAGCCGATTTAGGGGAAGCAAAAAATCTTCTAGATATTTTATCTAGGTTCAGGGAAGTTACTGGGCAGATGGTTAATCTTCAAAAATCCGGGATCTATTTCAGTAAACGCATTCACCCGAAACACGGTAAAATCATAGATAAAATCCTTAAAGTCCCGTTGATGACAAAAAATGATAGATATTTGGGGACACCTCTTTTCTTTGATAAGAACAGAAAAGAGAATTTCCAACCTCTCCTCCAAAAGTACTATGCTACCCTTCAAGGCTGGAAATCTAAACTTCTTTCTCAAGAAGGTAGAACAGTGCTAATAAAATCGGTTCTCCAAGCTTATCCCACATACCAAATGCAAATCCTTGCATTACCAAAAGAAACACTCGATCAAATGGATAGAATCCAAAGAGACTTCTGGTGGAATAAGGATAAGTCCAAGAATAGAGGAGGATACATTAGAGCTTGGACCAATATGTGCAAGCCTATTTCTCAAGGGGGACTAGGAATTAAAAATCCACACCATTTCAATATAGCTCTCCTCACAAAACTCGCAGGTAGGCTAATTACAGACCGTGATCAACTTTGGGTCCAAATCCTAGAATCTAAATATTTCCCTAGCTCCCACCCTCTAAATTCCTCTAAAACTTCTAATATTTCCTGGATTTGGACGAGTATACAAAAAGGTCTAAACCTAATAAAGGGTAATTTCGTTTGGAAAGTAAAAAACGGAGCTTCTACAAAAATCTGGGAGGACGAGTGGATACCTAATGCTGATATAATTACCCAACCGATCAATATTCAAGAACCGGCACCAAAATTGGTCCAAGAGATGATAACAGAAGAAAATACATGGGATCAAGAAAAACTGAACATATACTTTCAACCAGATGCTAGAGCAAAAATTCAAGCAATAACGCCGAAGAGAGAAGAACAAGACAAAATCAGATGGAAGCATCATCAGTCAGGAAATTTCACGGCAAAGAACATCTACAATTTTCTGGTTAACCAAGATCAAGAAAATGATAATTCGACAGGTTTCCCTTGGAAAAAAATTTGGAAAATGCAAATAATCCCAAGAATAAGATTATTTATTTGGAAATTAGCGCAACAAGCTCTCCCCACTTCTTCCAGTCTCGGAGCCCATAATCCAGCCATAGACCCTCATTGTCAGATGTACAATTCTCAAGAGCTGGAAAATGAACAACATCTTTTCAGATTCTGTCCCTTTGCAAGAGCAATATGGTTCGGGTTTTCTTTAGAAACCATCAATACTAGAAGTAGCACAAGCTCGGTTAATGATTGGATTAGTGGTTGCTTATCGGATTCTAATTTTGTTCAGTTTTCAGGAAAAATAACAACAATCATGTGGTTCATCTGGAAACATAGATGCTCAGTAGTATTCGAAAAGATGAATCCTAACCCATTAAACTTAATGGATCAGATTAATGGATACCTGAACTCTATTCCTACTAAATTTATCCAAAAGGGAATTTCCCGAAATAAATGAACCTTAGTTAGGAATAGCTGGTCCGACATAAACACAGATTGGATAATCTTTATTGATGCTTCCTTTAGAAAAGAAGACTCTTCCATGGGTTATGCTTTTTTACTGTACTCGGTGGATCATGAGACTTTTATGCATATATCAGCGGGTTCGGAGTGGGCTACTTCAGCTTTTCATGCGGAAACGAAAGCCTTGTAAAGGCAGCCACTTGGTTAAAAAATAACATACTATCAAGTGTTTCCATAGTCACTGACTGCAAAGCTTTGGAAGACAACATCAATAAGGTAACTATAGAAGCCCCTTGGACAGCGGAAAACACTTTGCAAGAAGCCAGAACAATTTTGGAAGACTTATCCCAAGCACAGGTGAAGTACATAAATAGAAAACATAACTCTGTTGCGGATCACATTGCAAAGGAAGCAAGGATAAACAATCTTCAATATATGTCTACACATTTGCAGTACAAAATTCAAAAATCTAGCATTTATTCCAATGTTTTCGATAAAAACGAAATTATCAACCTGTTGTACTATATTTGCTAGTTTTTAATATATTTAACCTTTCCATCAAAAAAAAAAAAGACTTCATCTTTAATTTTTGGTACTCCTTTGAGAAGTTCCAAATTATTTTATTTTGTTTTATTTTTATTATTTTAATTTTAACGTTAAAGCATATACATTTATACGCATAATGTGCCATGAAATAATTAAAGAATAATTTGAATTGAAAAAAAATCTCTAGATATTTGATACTACACACTTATTTTAGAAATTTAAAATTAAATGTTTCAATATAATAACTAGTGTGAAACCCGTGCTACGCACCGAGTATGATGGGAATCGGTTCCCATTTGGTCAAGCGGGGCTTCTCCCCGCACCCGTTCCAGAAGGGGATCCAGTTAACAATTTAATTTCCATAGCTCTAAAAGTGCGAAGAATATGAAGTGTTTCCCCTCGAAGATGATGTAATCAAGGAAATGCATTGATATAACTATCTTCATTTTTAGGCTAAAATGAAAAAGTGAAAGTATCTCTTTTCCAGAATCATGTACTTGCATTAAGAATCAATCAGCCAATTCAAATGCTCCTCCATGCTCCAACTCCCTGTAGTTAAATGAAAAATCACACTCATTATATAATTGTATCAATATATGGTATTAGAAATACCTTAAAAAATGATAATAATAAAAATATGTTGTGAATTATTTATAATGAAAAGCATATGAAGTGCTTCCCGTCGAAGATGATGTAATTAAGGGAACGCACTGACATATCTTTCTTTAGAAATCATGTACTTACGTTAAGATTCAAGTGGCCAACTTAACTGCTTTTTCAGACTCCAACTTCATGTAATTAAATGAAAAATCCCACTCATATAGTTGTATCAATATATGATAATAGAGACACTATAAAAAAACACAATATTAATATAAAACAGATTGCGACTCTAAATAGTACAAAACATATGAAGCGCTTCCCGTCAAAGAAGATGTAATCAAGGGAATGCACTGATAGATCTTTATTTAAAAATCAAATATGTTTTATGGATACCAGTGTGAGGCCTTTCTTGAGTTCCTCGCTTCAAGAGACAACTTAAAAAATGCATTGGAATAGACAAAAGTCAAAAAAAATGCAAGAAATCCGTAAATATTCGGTCAAGAACGCGTATACTTGAGTACGGATTGCAAATCATTTTCTTGTGAAAATATACAGCTGTATCTTGAAATGTTGTTGAACGAATTGGAATATTCGCTGCTACCAAGTCATAAGATGCAGTCAAAAGCTAGAACACCAATTATTTTTAGAAAAAATCATTCTTCTCTGAGTCCAAAATTTACTGAAATTTATATTATATTTTGAATACCTCCAGATGTAGAGGAATCATTTTACAATTAAATTTTCCATTGCATTTGAGACGATCCGTGAGTTGCTACAAAATGTAAATCCATGCATGGATTTAGGCAATAATAGCATATTGATGAAGATCCAATGAAATATCATGTGTGTCATTAAATCTCTCTGTCTTAAAGGTTGACATATTTCAAGTTTGCACAATTCTTAAGGTAATGTGAAGAGAGGGATATTTTCGGTATTTTTCAATTATATCCTTAGGGATAAGAAATGACCATATTTCTAAAATTATACCATAAATATTTGTAAACTTTACACAGTTTAAAAACATTTTTAAGCACCTACTTTCTTTACCCTATAAATATGTTTACTCAATTTTTGGCTTTTAATCATAAACCGAAATTAATATAGTAGTTTTTTCTTTATTTTTTTGGATTTTAATAATAAATACTTCAATTATTCAATTTTTTGGATTTTAACCATAAATGTCCAAAATTAATATAGTAGTTTTCTTCTTCTTCTGGATTTTAGTAATAAAGACGTGAAGTTAATATATTAACTTTTTAAGAAAAATTCGACGATCATGATTTTTAAAAGATCAAGTAAACTCGGTGTAATTATGCGCAATAATTTTAGGTCGTCTAATCAAAGATATTGACAATTTACCGGTTAGACATATCGAATAATGAGGGTCGTCTGCCGGGTGTGTATCAACCACCTACCCAATCTACACCACACGGTGTCGGATCAATGCCCTATATTTCACGAAATTTTATCCGACGAATACGAATGGTTTTTCTTCAAGCCAATTAGAGCGCGCGATTACACTCATCATCTAATAGAAGGGAGGGTAAGCTCCACTAGTGCTATGCACCGGGTATGATTGGAATCAGCCTACACTTTTGGTGAGGCGGGGCTTCGCCCCACACCCGTCCTAGCTAGAAAGGATCCCAATTAACAATTAGGACCAAAAAGTGGCATGCACATTCTTAAAGACACCACCGTGATTCCAAAAATATAAGATATGTTGGATATTCCAAAAAGATTATTTATTTTTAAAGATGCTAATCATATTGTTCCCTAAATAAAGTTTGGTTTTATGGATTAATTCAATTTTATTTCAATGCAATTTCGCATTTCATATTGATTATGAATTCCATAAGATATGTTGGTTTTCGTATTCATTCCATTCCAATGTAGCTAGTATTTAACCCCTACGCACCGGGTATGACAGGAATCATACTTCATTTGGTGAGACGGAGCTTCCCCCTCACCCGTCTCAGAAAGGGTCCTAATTAACAACTGAAGTGGACAATGGAAACACCCGTTACCATCATTAGTTAATTAATAACCAAAGCCACTGCCATGTATAGTTTAAAGTGTTGGGGAAATTTCTTAAAGAACATTACTTTTGGAAAATTATACCAACTTTTGAAATCAGTAAGTAATTCATGGTATTGCCAACATTAATACTCTAATGACAATGGATATGGCTAGATTTGAGGGATATCGATCAAAGTAACACCACAATTACTCTTAGTCTTGTTGGATTTTAGAATACCTATGCGACATTCATTAGTTAATCAACTTTTAAAACTTAAAAATAAAGGAACAAAGTATCATTAATTTCCTACTTTCGAAACCCCGATAATGTCTTCCAGGTAGGCCAAGTCATGTCTGCACTTCACCCATTGTACACTCCCGACATGCCTTACATACCAAAACATATATTTGCATTAAGAATTCAATAGTCGCCTCAACTGCTCATCCAGGCTCCAACTCTATGAAATTAAATGAAAAATCATATTCACTCTTTATTTATCAATATATTATATTTAGAGACACTAAAAATATATATGATATTCAAATAAAATAGATTTCTATCTCTAATTCTAAATAGTGCATATCTGAAGTGCTTCCCGTCGAAGATGACGCAATCAAGGAAATGCACAAGTGAACCGTCTCCAGGATGCAAGTCCTGGTAGTTAAATGAATATTCACATTCATTATATATTTTTTATAAATATTTTGATATTAAAGACACTAAAAAATTTATTATTAATATAAAATAGATAGCAAACTTTAAATAGTGCAAAGAAAAAAATCCTAGAGGCCAATTTAATTGCTCCTCCAGGCTCTAACTTCATGTAGTTAAATGAAAAATCATACTCACCATATATTATATCAATATGCGATATTCAAGACCGTAGAAAAAATTATATGAACATAGAAATATGTTGCCAACTTTGAATGGTGCAAAGTATATGAAGCGCAACCCGTCCAAGATGACGTAATTAAGGAAACACACCGTATGAACACCTCATATACTTGTGTTTCAGAAATTCGACCGAAACGATTCTTTACTTGTAAAATGAGTATTATGAGCATGTGTTCAAGTGAAGATCAAAATTTCTTAGATTTCCCAACGGTTTATGCCAATTGCACACCAATTTATTTAGAGTAAGAGTTAATTGTATCGTACCCAATATGACCCATTAATACTAAAAAAAAATAAAAAAAAATCCTAGCGGCTTTACTCCCAGCGGATATCCTTGTGTACGGTTGGGATAATGGCTACGATATGTGCTTGGACGTCACAGTGGTTTCCCGATTCACTGGCACTTGGGAGCGTAATTTTGATATTGGTCGGACTATGGATAATGCGGTGGCGAAAAAGAGGGCCAAGTATCTGGAGAAATGTAAGTGTCAGAAGCTGGGGTTTGGGGTTCTTGCTTTCACGACCTTAGGTGGATTAGGGAGTGGTAATGAGGAGTTCCTGAAAAGGTTGCGAAACTATATGGCTAGTCACGATGAAAACGTTTTTATTGGAGATTTTCTTTTTCATAGGATAGGTGTGGTTCTTAATAAAGGGATTGGAGCGCAGCTTGTCGCTAGGCTTCCATACAATAGTTGTAAACTCCTTGTTGTTGATGATGATTAATAACTCCCAGGGATATTACGTTATGGATCCAACTTCTTCTTCTTCCCATTTGTGTGTTGCGTGTTTTCACTCCCAAAAACAGCAAGGAGGAGAGATCAGGTACACGGAAGAATCTGCTGATCGCTGTTATCAACTCCGCGTTAGTCACCTGGGAAAAACTGAATGGTTGCTGCATACTAGTTCAACAAACTTTAGAGGAGAAGGAGGCTTTACAGGAGCTGCGTAAACACAAGAAAAAGAAGCAGGAGACATGCAATCATGAAGCATCCAACGTGTGGTTATGTCGTAAGAAGCTTATCTACAATATGTATACTGCAGCCATTCAAACTCTTACATCTAATGGGGTTGCACCTTCTAATACTGATACCTTAGTTGAACTAAAAAGCAAGCACCCATATGCCAGAACACCGGATATCCCAGTCATTCCCCATGCTCAATCTGCTCTAATTGCTACTGATGATTTAGTTTTGGGTAGGATAAGAAGTTTCCCAAAGGGTACTTCTTGTGGGAGAGATGGGTTGCATGCTCAACATTTGATTGACACGCTTAGTAGGGCTGCAGCGGCTGTGGAAGATGAATTGATTTCCTCACTTACGAGTATCGTGAACATTTGGCTGGCTGGGGATTGCCCACCTGAGTTGGGAGTATTTGTTGCTTCAGCACCGCTCACTCCATTGATTAAACCGGGTGGAGGTCTACGCCCTATAGACGTGGGAATTGTTTGGAGGCGCTTGGTATCTAAGGTGGCAGCCACTCATGTGGGTAAAGAGATGGAGGCTTACCTAAGCGACTATCAGTTTGGCGTTGGCGTACAATGTGGTGGTGAAGCTATTCTTCACTCGGCTAACCGTCTGTTGGAAGAGTATGGTGAGACTAAGTCGCATACAATGCTCATGGTAGATTTCTCCAATGCTTTTAACTTGGTTGATAGGTATGCTATGCTTAGAGAAGTTAGACTACGATGCCCCTCTATCGCCTATTGGGTAGAGTTCTGTTACTCAAATCCTGCACACCTGTATTATTTGGATCATACTTTATTCTCTGCGCATGGTGTACAGCAGGGTGACCCCCTCGGTCCCCTTCTTTTTGCTCTAACTCTCCACCCCCTTGTCCAAAAAATTGCAGAGCAATGTACTTTAGAACTTCAAGCTTGGTACCTTGATGATGGAACGCTGATTGGTGATACTATGATGGTCTCGAAAACTTTACAGATTGTTCAACAATAAGGGCCTTCTCTGGGTTTTCATCTTAATATTTCTAAGATAGAAGTTTATTGGCCAGTGGTTGACACTAGAGGGTTAGATTTGGGAGTTTTTCCATACGGGATCAGTAGACTAAAAAAAGGCGTGAAGTTACTTGGAGGCCCGGTAAGTTCTGATACACAATTTTGTAAGGATTTGGTTGTTAGTAGGGTGCATAAGACTTTGGAGTTGATGGAAGCTATTAAGAAGCTTAAGGATCCACAATGTGAGCTGCTACTCCTGCGGAACTGTAGTGGAGTCTCCAAACTCTACTTTTCTATTCGTACGGTTAAACCTGAATATTTGTCTAGTGCCCAGCCGTTGTATGATGAGAACTTGGTCGAATACTTACGACAACTTCTTATAGGTGATGGTCCTGGGTTTGGGCTGCTTCAACAGAGATTAGTCACTCTTCCTATCAAACATGGTGGGATGGGATTTTATACTATGAAGGACACTCTTATACACAGACAATTTCTCAGCAGTGTAATATCATACGATACTCCTATGTGGATGGTTCGAGTCCCAGTCTTGGTTTCGCGTTTAATGCATATAATCATGTATGTGGCATTTTAGACTCACCACTCAGCATTGATGGAATCGCCCCCCTTTCTATGAGCTCTCTGGCGGTTAAATACTTTGATGTAGTGGTGAAGAAAATTCCCACTGACTTTGATATGTATGTTCGTGATACGGTTTTGTGGAAATGCAACAAGACTAAACATGCTCAAGATTATTTGCTGGCTATTCCCATTGATGGACTGAACCAAAGGATTGGTCCTAGACAGTTTCAATTTGTTGTGCGTTATAGATTGGGCATCCCCCTTTTTGAGGTGGGTGATGTATGTTCTGCATGTGGGCGGGAGATGAATATTTATGGAGATCATGTTGTACATTATACTAAAGGGATTGGTCTCAAGTTTCGACATGATCTTATTCGAGACACTTTTGCTGATATGTGTTATCGTGCGGGAGTCCCGGACATGAAGGAAGTATCATTAGGGCTCATATCTGATGATGGGTCGGCTTTGAGACCTGCTGAAATCATGGTTTATAATTGGCTTAATGGGCGCAACATGTGTTTAGATGTTACCGGGGTTTCTCCTCTCACAGGTAAAGGTGTACATGCCTTTTCTCCGGGACAAGCGATTGCTAACGCTGTGACCAAGAAAAATGCTAAATATCTCGAAAAGTGTTCAGCGCAAGGGTTTGGCTTTGGTGTCCTTGCTTTCACCACCTTGGGGGAGTTGGGCAGTGACACGGTAGTTTTTCTGAAAAGACTACGTAATTACATGGCCAGTCATGATGCGAATGTCAAGGTAGGAGATTTTCTTTTCCATAGGCTAGGTGTCGTCATTCAAAAAGGGATTGGAGCTCAGCTTGTTGCGAGACTCCCATCCAATTCTTGTAAATTCCTTTCTTTTGATGATGTTTAATAAATTTTCAGTTATAAATAATAATAAAAAAAAGTATCACTACACTGAATTATATGGGTGAAAAACAAAAATATCATGGGAATGAATAATTTTCCAACTACCAAATTATAATAAAACATAGAGGAAAGTAATAGTGAGGTGTATATGGTTTAACCTTGTGTGAGCATATTATTTTCAAAAGATGGAATCTTCTCCTCAGATTCAGTAATCATGGTCTCCTACTACCGCAATCCCGTAACCATTAGCGCCGAATTGATTACACATTTGAATGTACTTGCAAAACAAACATCAAAAATTAATTAAACGAGACAACGAAAACGTAAATCGCAAGGTATACAGAAGAAAAAAAAACTCAATAAAGCTCTAAACGCGTGAAGAAACCTGCAAACGCCGATGCTTTATATACATACACCAAACCCACAAATTCCATAAACAAAGACCGTGTTTAGGAAACAATATTATTTTCAATAATCAATAATATCTTTATAATCCCTCCGTGTTTAATTGTTGCAATAGTTTGTCCTTAACGATATTAAAGGAATTTCAACTGAGTTTAATCGCTAAGAAACCCATGGTACGTGGATTTCCTCTTTTATAGTTATTTCGAAAATTCAATGTTATCTAAATATCCTCTTTTATAGGGATGAAGAATGATTTGCATCCTTTATTAACCGTTGATTTTGTTTATATTAGTAAATTAACCATATTTATGGAACTTGTTAGATTGTGTTTAGGTAAATAATTAGAGTTTTTTAGATATTAATGGAATTTGTTAGCATAAATATAAATATTAATTTAAAATATCAATTAATATAGTAATTTTTACATATTGTTAGTTTTTCCTTTTTTAGATATTTATCATTAGTACTAAAAATTAATATAGTCATTTCTATATTTATTTTTTCTTTTAAAAGATTCAAAAAATATACTTCTTTCTTTATTCCATAAATACGTTGATTTTTTTTTTATAATTGATTTTCTTTATTTCAGTCATAAATGGTCGAAATTAATATTAGATTTTTAGTTTTATATTTTTTTTAGATATTAATGGAACTTGTTAATATAAATATTGATATTAATTTTAAATATCAATTAATATAGTAATTTTTGTATGTTGTTAGTTTTTCCTTTTTTAGATATTTATCATCAATACTAAAAATTAAGAACGCGCAATTGAGGGATATGAAAACTAATTGGGGGATAGTGGCAAACAATTGATGAACATTTCAAACAATTGCCGGCTTGGGTTTTTGGTTGAATACCATGCCGGCACCAAGCTTTTTCAGCTGCAACAATGGTGGATTCAAAGAAAAAAAATCATTTTTTCAACCTCTTATTAGCAGTAATTCTCTCATCACAATCATCTTCCATTTTCAAAAAAAGAAATTCCTCTCAAATATTTTTTTCCCTCCTTCTACTCTCACCCAAGCACAAATAAAAATACACACTAATCTATCCCCCAAATACTTAAGATTTTTACTAATTATTATTAACCACTAAACCTAATTAGTGAGGGGTAGATTAGGAATTAAAAAAATAATTACATAAGGGGTGACCCAGAATTGCTATTGAGACTCCTATTTTGTCTTGTAGCTATATCCCCCAATTGCGCGTTCAAAATTAATATAGTAAAAGATTCAAAAAATATAAATCTTTTTTTATTCCATAAATACGTTGATTTTTTTTTTTATAATTGATTTTTTTTATTTCAGTCATAAATGACAGAAATTAATATAGTAGTTTTCTCTAAATTCTAGATTTTTTTTTATAATAAATACATGATTTTTTTTATTTTAGTCATAAATGTATGGAATTAATATATTATTTTTCTATTTTCAGGATCTTTTACAATAATTACATGAAATTATAAAAGATTATTTTATTCCATAAATATATTGAATTGATTTTTTTTTATTTTAATCATAAATATCCAAAATTAATATAGTAGTTTTCTTTATTTTCTGGATTTTCACAATATATACACGAAATTAATATAACAATTTTTCTAAATAATGAGGGTCGTCTGTCGCGTGTGTCCCAACAATCTATACCGTACATTGTCAGATCAACGCACCATATCTAACGAAATTTCATCCGACGAATACGAATAGTTTCTCAATTAGCCAATGAGAGCGCGAGGTTACGCTCACCAACCAATAGGAAAGAGGGTAAGCTCCACCAGTGCTAACCCATTGGTTTTCGTAGAGCGCCAAATTGGGGGATATCTACCGGCATGGTTTTTTGTTGCCGCCGACATGGTCGATGGATTGCCGGCATTGAAAACCATGCCGGCAGCTATAGTAAAATATCCCCCAATTAAGTGTTATTTCCGTATGCTCAGTATGCATAATGCATTGATTGCGCCTACCCCAAATTTAAGATATGGGATGTTATATGCTACATCCGTTTCAAAAAAATAGGCTAATTACATATATAAATTACACATGAACCAGTTATTATTTCAAACGGAAATAGTAGATTTCCCTAAGATATGTAATAGCAAACCATCAAACACCAGTTGAAGTCCGTACACGTAGAGCATTAATTGTCGATTCATTAAAGTGTGGTCCATACTCCATAGTGATCGGTAGAATTTGTGGATCTTGTTACCGTCCTTGTACAAGTTACCAGTAACGTGTGGATGCTAATTCCTGTGTTGGTCAGGGAAATGGTATTCTTATTTCTTCATGTATCCATTCTTTTGTTTTTGGGGGAATTTTATTTGCTTAGCTTTTATACTTTTTTGGTCAAACTGATTTTTTCTTTTATCGAATTAATCAAACTGAAATTGTGCGGGATTTGGATATCCACTCTAACAACCAAATATATGGGAGCATAATTGGATCCCAGGAGCGAAAACGTCTCTATTCACCCAATCCCAGCAGGAGACATCCGAAAGATTTTTGGAGATTGGCGAATTCTGAGACCTGGCAAGGCGTGACTGGAACATAACCTTGTTGGAAACTATTTTCGATCCAAACACTGTTGCTCTCATCAAGTGCATCCAATCCCGGCTGGATGGTCAAGATGTCCTCCGTTGGAGTCTAATCAAGAATGAGAAATTCTCAACTAAATCTATCTATGAGGCCTTAAAAGGGTACGGTGGAAAGATTCCAAGTCTTGAGCCTGTTAGACAAAATTTGGAAAATTAGGTTAAGATAAAACTGTTTCTTTGGAAATTTGTTTCTGTAAGGGGTGCTAGCCTACAGAATGACAAATAGAGTGATAAGTGCCTTATGTGTAATTCGACTAGAGAGTCTGTTTATCATCTTCTCATGAACTGTCCTTTCGTGAGACCCGTTTGGTTTGGCCTAAGCACGACTATTAGAGTTAGAAATGATATAGATCCTTACTAATGGATTCTCACTTGGTTCTCTAACCCTCATGATTGGGATGATCCTATGATTGACTGGGCAGCTGTCTGCGACATAATGGTTGGGAATATATGGAAGGCAAGATGTGATGTGGTCTTTAAAGAATTGAAACCTACACCGGAGGAACTGGTCAGGATTATCAAAACTGAGATAGTAGTTCATAATTCGATCATCAACAAAGGAATTAAGAGTAATACTGGGACGACTAGAGGAAAAAAGAATGAGGAATGGAAACCACCCCGGTTTGGGAAAACAAAAATTAACTTTGATGCTTCATTCAAGGAAGGGGACTAAACAGTGGGACTGGGGTCATAGATCGAAGTAGAAATTGACGTTTAGTCCCAAAGTTAGTGGGCTTTGGACGCTTTAGTCCACTCATCTGAACCCTAGTACTCTCTAGTCCAAATAAACCCCGCTTGGTACAAAATAGTCCGAACATGAACGAGTTAGTCCAAACACCCAACGACTCAGAATTTTCCAATTCCTTAATTACCCTTTCTTCAAAGGATACAGAGATATGAATGAGACTTTTTAGTTTTAGATCTAAGATTTCAAATTAGGAGAGATTCAGAGAGAGACGAGAGAGATTTCAAGGAGATTTCTTGGATTCAATCGTTTCTTCATCATATTTCGATTCCAGGTTAGAGATCTCAGATTTTAGTCCTTTTTTTTCCGGTTTGGTTTGTTTCCTGGATTTCAATCCCATTTTTCTTTTTCTTTTTTAAATGCGTAATATGAAATCGATTTGTCTTTTGATTTCTGTTTTTGATTTTGCTATTTGTTAGGATTTGATTTTCATGAAACTCTTTAGGTTTATGTTTATGGTTTTGATTATATTTTTTTTTGATGTATGATATGAAATCGATTCGATCTTTAATTTCTTATTTTTTATTTTCGATTTCTTCTTTCAAATAATTGAACTCTTTGGATGTTTATAATCGAGCTGAAAGTTATTCATTGTTATTAACTGATAGAGTAGTTTATTTCTTTCATTTTTGACTGTACGGAATGTGTACTTTCTTGTACACTATATATATTTGGATTTATTGTGAATTTAAGGTTGAATCGAAAAATTAATTCTCATATAATTTTAAATATGATTCAGATCTTTTTGATGTTAAATCTCTGTGTTAGTGGATTCAATTTTAAGATTTTTTAGATGTGACTCGGATCTATTTTATTAGTTTTTTGATTTATCATTTGTGTGTTGATTAAACCTAAGAATTTTACTTTTGAGATCTTTTGCATGTGGTTTAGATATTTGATGTCTTCACTTATGTGTTTTTTGATATATGTTTTTTGTAAAATGTAGTGTATCAACCATGTCTGGGAAGATTGCGTATCCTATCTCGAATCATGGTGAGCATTCGACCCTATTTGGTAGATGTGTACACATTTGTACGGTAAATTTCTCTATGATGAGTGCATGGTTTTTTTTATTTGAACCATTGCTCTATTTTGTTATCTTCTTGTAAATACGTTTACATACTCTGTACACTAGTATGCTCTGTGATGGATGCATGATCTGTTTTGATGGTATATATGCTAGATTTTGGTATTTTCAGTAGATGTGTACATGTTTGTACACTAAAATGCTCAGTGTTGAATATATGGTTTGTCATGTGGGTATGGATGCTATAATTTGTTAGGTTTTTGTAGAGTGTACATGTTTTGTACACTAGGATGCTCTTTGATGAATGCATGGCATGTCCAGTAGGTATGATGCTAGGATTTGTTAGTTTCCTGTAGAAGAGTAAATGTTTGCACACAAAATTTTGTTTCAGTTTATATAGCATGTTCATGCACTTTGATGCACACCGTATATGCTTTTGATATATGGTTTTTGTAATATATTAGGTATCAACCATATATCTGAGAAGGTTATTGTGTATGCTATTTTGAATCATGGTGAGTATTCATCCATATTTTGGGAGATGTGTACACATTTATATACTAAAACTTTGTGTGTGATGAATGCATGGGTTGTTTTGTTTGAATTAATGCTATATTTTTGTTATTTTTCTGTAGATGTGTACATACTTATACGCTAGTATGCTCTCTCATGATTTTATGTTCTGTTTTTTGGGTATGGATGTTGGATTAGTTGCATTTTTGAAGGTGTGTACATAGTTGTACACCATTGTGCTGTGTCATTATTATATGGCATGATTTAGGGGTATGGATGTTGGATTTTTATAGGTGTGTACATAGTCGTACACCATTATGCTCTCTCATAATTTTATGATATATTTTGTGCATCCTAGGGCACTAAACACGTAGTTCCTTGGTAAGATTAAGAATGTGTATATAGTTGTACACTCGTTAAGTACAACCTTCGTTTAATGAAATACCATATTGATTCTTAATGCGTACATAATTATACACATGTAAATATCTAATGTGTATATAGTTGTACACTTTTTGATTGTTAATATGAATGTTTGGTGTTGTGCATGTTTTACAGGAGTGTATTAGTGTATATATTGGTGCACATGTGTAAATCTTATGAAAAAGTATGTTTTTATTGTTTTACAACGGTGTACATATTGGTGCACCTGTGGGAAGTAACTCCCATGAAAAAATAGGTTTGTGTGCGGTTGTGAATGATTAGCTTTATGCATGTTTTGAAGTGGTGTACGTATTGGTGCACCTCTGTAATTCCCATGTAAAAGTAGGTTTGTGAGTGGTTATGAATGATCGTTTTTTCTGCATGTTTTGCAGGGGTGTACACATTCGTGCACCTGTATGATTCCCATGAAAAAGCGTGTCCGAGTGTGAATATGAATGATCGATTTTATGCATGTTTTGCAGGGGTGTACACATTGGTGCACCAATGTATTTTCAATGAAAAAGTAGGTTTGTTTGTGGCTATGAAGGATCGACTTTAGGAATGTTTCAAAGGGATGAATATATTGATGCACCAATATACTTCTCATGAAAAAGTAGGTATGGGTGTGAGTATGATTGATCTATTGTGCATTTTAGTAATCTCGTTTTTGGTAAAGTGCAATAAATCACTATACTGGGATGTTTCGAAGGCATATTAAGTTTGTGTAGTATTGCCCACATGGATTGTGTCTTTAACCATAAATTGAGTAACTTTTTATTTTGATCGTTTTCTTGTTTTGTTTTCTTATGTGGATGTTAGTGAAAGGATAATCACTTTCTTTTCAAGCTACGATTTCTTATCTTCATTGGTTTGTCCTCGATGCAGGTTATCTGCTAAACTTACCTCTGCAAATCTGGACGTTATCCAACTAGAGATTGGCGTGGCTGGTATTTTTCTCAGTCTGTGTAGATTAGGGTGGCAGTTTGGCTATCATGGACTCTGGATTTTTTGGATCTTTGTAGCGGTGTACATAATTGTACACACCAATGTAAATTAAAAAAAATTAAAAATGAAAATTATATAGTCATATGGGTACTCTTTTTGTAGCTCTCGGAAAATGTTTTCCAAATATATAAAGTTTGTGAATTTTGGATGAGGGGTTCGAAAGATAAATCGTTTTGAATTTTTTTATATATTATTTAAAACCTGTGACGTCATCACGAGTCACTATGGACTAAACTGAAAATATTTGGACTAAATAGTAAATAATGAGGGTTATTAGTGTACTTTCCATATATTTGGACTAATTTGTACCTAGTTGACTAGGTCTGGACTAAAGCGTACTATTTTGAGCGGTTTTGGACTGAACCGTTTTTTTCCCTAGATCGAAATCATTCAGGTACCTTTGGAACAACAACATGTATTAAAATATTTGCAACATCGGCTCTCATGGCAGAATTTTTGGTAGCAAATGAAGCAATCAAATGGGCAACTTTAATCAATCTAACACAGGCAATTATCGAAGGGGACAACCAAGACGTTATCAATTATTTGTCGGGAACAAAGGACGATTTGGATTGGCAGTGTCGGAGAATTTCGGAAGGAGTCAAGATTATGGCTAAATCATTCATCAATTATCAACCGATACATACCGGAAGACTGGGAAATGAAGTGGAGGATGCTTCAGCCAAGGAAGGGCGGAAAACGGGATTGACAACTTACTCTCCAACAAATATCTCCATGGCTCTTTTTGAATTATTAATTAAGGACTCAAAGTTTATTTTCAATTCGGATTATGTAAATCGCACAACAGCGATGAACATCATTGTAATATAATTTCTCTTTTTGCCAGAAAAAAAAAAAACTGAAATTGTGCTTCTCTTTCTATTACAATTCTACATTAATCCAGCATTTAACCAAATCTTAAATCACCACACATAAAAGTTGGTGATCACGTTTCTTTTGCTGGCTTCTACTGGGGGTAGCAGGCGACCATTTTAATGTCTAAGTAGGTCTTGAATTTGTTTAAAATTCTCGATCTGTCGAGATTTTGTTGCTCTTTTTTACCGTAGATGTCAGCATATTAAAAAATCATAAATTAGTTTTTGTTCATTTTTTATTCCGAAGGAATTAGACTTTAATTATTTATGAAAGTCTACTCTCTGGTCACTGATATTAGATTTTAATCTTTTTATATTGTTTTAATTTTGTTTGTATTGTAATTCACAAGGTCCATTAGTAATTAGTTACGAGAGTTGGTCTCTAAGATTTCAGAAGCGAATTCCCTATGTTGTTGTTTTTTTTCCCCTTCTGTTGTAGGATTGGTTTTTGTCATGACCTAATCAGCAAAATCTAATTTTGTTCAAAAAAAACTAGCTAATTTAGTGGGAGAAATTTTTGATGGGGGGGTTTTTTTATGGGTGCATGGGGGACAAATAAGATGTTGACACATGTATTTCCTATTAATTGCTTCCAACAAATTTTGTTGCCAACCATATAAATGACATGTATTTTTGGAGAAAATCTTCCTTATCTTAATCGTTTAAATTTTATGTTTGGTACTTTTGGAAACATGTTTTGTGAAAACAATGACACATGTTAACATCTTATTTGTCCCCCATGACCCATCAAAAAACGCCCCCATCAAAAAAATTCTCATTTAGTGGTGGTTATAATATGACATATGTGGAAAACTTGTCGCTCTTTTGTCTTTCAACATACTAGATTTACATTTAATCCAGTTACTATTGTCCAATGCATTTATCACTTTTGTACCTCATATTATATACATATTAACTTAGGTCATCAGGTGCATGTTTCACCTCCTAGGATTCTGCATATGCATTGATCTCCTCCTTCCGTATGGTGGATTTCCATCATTGTTGATGCATCAATGGGTCCAAATAATAACTCTGTTGGCTTGATTATTGTTCTTCGTAATGAAGTAGGAAAGTTTTTAACTGCCAAAGCTATCTCAACTACCACGAGAGATATTGACCAAGCTGAAGCTTTAGCAGTTATGGAGAGTTTACAAAGAGAACGACAACTGCAGTGTAAAAAACTTCTTGTACAAACTAATAACAAGGGCATGGCTGAAGTTGTTTCCCAGTTGTTTGAGAGAAGATATCAATATCATTATCTATATTAGAGGTTTGCCATCTTCTTTTCCTTCTTGGGTGGTTTCTTATATAAATATAGTGTGTAATAAACCAGCCGACTGGTTGGCCAAGCTTACATGTATACATGAGTTTAGTGTGTAAATCTTGCTAATATGATTAAGAGGCTACTTCTGCTATACAGAATCTAGATTTGTATGTTTTTTTTATATCTTATATACAAATATAAATGCAGAGTTTTCCTTAAAAAAAAAAAAAAATCCCCTCTGATATTGGTTGAAGGATTACGCCTCTTAAAAGGGATCGCATGTTGACACAAGTCATGTGAAACTGAGTTTACATTTTGAGGTAAAATATGGTTCATGGTTTTTAGTTCAGGGTTCATCATTCACAACATGGTTCATCATTCACAAATTCAGGGTTCATTAGTTATAGTTCAGGGTTCGTCATTTTCAAGTTCAGTGTTCATGGATTTTATTTCAAGGTTCATTTTATTAAACAGGAAAACGATTAACTAACAAATTCGTTACCTCAAGCTCCGCATCCTCTTCTCCCCCAAAGATATGTCATTAAGCGCAAGTCCACTTAGAACTCCCCCGTTGTGTTGTCATCCTCTCGCAAGACAAAAGAACAACAACAAGGACCAACCTTTACCAGAGAAAGGTTGAAAACCGGTTTTATCTAATGCAATGCAAAAGTTGAAACCCCGAAACACATATGCTTTTATGCTAAACCAAACGATTCAACATATTGTGACTTTTTCACATATTAATTTCAATCAGAACCCCTTATGATCCTTTGATAAAGCCTACCAACATGGGATAGAACTTAATCCTGTGAAACCAAAAAGTCACCCAAACCATAAGGGTTCACACCATATGAGATCGAATAATAAGGTTATGAAAACCGAAATCAAACATCCCATAAACATACATAACAATAAAATAAAGTATTCAAGCACAGGCTATGTAATCGAAAACTATCACAATTTTTTTAATAAAATAATAATTTTATTCATAAATAATATATAGTTTTATTCATAATAGATCTTATTGAAATAATTAATAACTAATGTATGTTTTCAAATATCATCTTCAATTTCCTCAAATTTTTCAGGATCTTCATCAACAACATCTCGACTGATATCTTGGATTCTGCACACAGTACCTTGATTATGTTCATAGGCTAAAGTATTAACCTTTCGATTAATATTCTGAGCATACTCCTTATTACCGATTCCAAGTTTAATCAGCTTTCTTTGGTTACGGATAACAGTTCTTAGTAGTGCTGCATGTCTATGATATGTCTCGATAGTACTGAGGAGGACTTGTCGAAGATTAATAATATCAATCTTAGCATCTAAACTATTTTGGACAAGGAGATGAGTCCTATCTTCCTTTTCATTTTTTTTTATCTTCACAGCCAGATTTCTTGAAGGTATTATCAAGATGAATAGCTTCATTAGAAGTCACTCCACTCATGGCTTTCAGAACTTTTGCTTGAGATATGGTTTGAGGATACATCATGTTACCAAAGGGTTCTCAAATAATATGAGTTCATATATTCGAGAAACATTTAACACATTCCAAACATAGGGGTCAGCCTTAAATAAATATTTCTGACCAGATTTGAAAATATTTTCGCATCTAACGTGTTAGATAATCATAAAGATTCTTTAGAAAGAATCAACCTTTTATATCACGTATCTAAAACTGCTTTAGATAGGGAAACTTATACAGTTTACATAAGTTGTTTGTAAGACAACTTTTCTACACATGGAGACAGATTTAAACATCTTCATAGATTGTGTAAACTCTCTATGTTGAATAAGAGATTATTGTCAGGATACAGATAGCCCAGATGTGTGTGCTTCTTTACATCAGTAGATTGGGAATTGTAAGGATGCGCAATCCAATGCAATTTAAGCGTTGGGGTGAGGATATTCCTCACCAAATACCTTTTGAGGAATTTCTTCCTTCTTACTTTTAGGGAAATTATCATGTTCCCTTGTATGGGTTTTGAATCCATTCTCTTCATTAGAAATATTACGAGATGCTATATCCTTGATTACATCTTGTGCACAGGATGGTATGTTCTTTGATATTGAACTCGTATAGTCTAGATCTGCCAACCGACAAATTTTTTATATCTTTTGTTCAAGACATTCTATATGTCCTCTTAAGGTATCCATTCCTTGTTGGAAATGTTTTTCTAAACACTTGTCTAGATATACCTTTCGACATGTCTCTGTAAAAAGATCTTCAATAAGGATCTTATTCCTTATTTGTGAATGCTCCAGCGATAGAGTCAGGATTTCACACTCTGCAGTCTATTGATGAACTTCATTGCATAGATACAATTTTTGTTCCAAATAATCTTCTAGGTTATTTTGAAGATTGAGTGTTTCTCGCTTTCCTTCACAAATTTTTACATTCAATTGAACAATAAATTCTAGAACATCATCTAGACTGTCAATGGTTGTTCCCTTTTCTGAATAGTTTTCAACATGTTTGAAAAATATTTCTAACACTTTACGAAATTCAGAACTTGGGAAGATTAATGAATCTAATCTATATTTTTGTTAGAAACATAAGATTTTCCACTAGAGATTGGAGTCGGATCCAAAACATGTTTGAGTTTCAGATTCATTCTTTTCTGATCAGGAACCTGATTCACAATCAAGTTATTAGTCATAGACTTTTTCTATGATTTTCGAAAAGACTCACGAGACCAATTTCCATTGACCTTTTCTGAGATTTTATTCTCATTATCTTGACATACGTTAACTGAGTTCTTCATAGGTTTAGCTTTGCTTTTCTTATTTTGACTCATATCTTATAGGTTGGATCGCACCAAACAAAGATTGTTAGATATTTTCGTGTTTTCCTGCTCTGATACCAATTGAAAATATGAGGGTACCCAAATATACCTTAATATAAAACTTTTCTACCTATAAGTCCTTTCTCCGAAAGTGATTGTCTATGGACTGAGTCGAGACAATACAACTACTCGGTTTATACTTCATGTGATCGTCTATGGATACGAGATCGAGACAATACGACAACAAGACAACTTGTGTGATTGGCTATGGATACAAGATCGAGACAATACAACAACATAATATTTTTACTTGATAATAGGTTCGGACTTAACCAAACACAATAGGATTGCTATCAAGTAAATATGAATTAATGATTGTGTATTTTACTTCTAATTATAATAAAACAATTATAATTGCGGAAATAAAAAAGTAAAAGACACATCAAGATTTGGTTACGAGAAAACCGCAAATGCATAAAAACCTCGGGACCTAGTACAGAATTGAATACTCTCAGAATTAAGCCGCTATATAAAATATAAAGCAACTTTGTATAGTTGAGACCAAGAAACTAAACATATAGTTCACCTAGTTCCCTCAGTATCCCTGCGCCTCCAACTTGTAATAAGTCACGCACTTGGAACAATTCCTTTGGTTAGTATTCCAAACAGTAAAGGAACAACAAATATTTTCGGTAACAACTCTTTTCAAACAAAGTGATATGATTTTGACAAAAGTCTCTTCCGTTTATCCCAATAAACTCCTTTGTCAGGTTCTTAGATCTATCTCTTCAACAACTACCAATGTAATTGTTTTAAACTATGCAGTTAATACTTTGAATCACAAAGAATTATATTGATGCCGATCTACTCAACTAATCAATCAAGGTTATCACAAAGATAAACCGATTATAGTTGGATCCCCAGCCGATCAAGTTTTGTGCACACCAAAGATTATGAACTCAAATAAGAAATCTTCTTTATCTTCAAATCTTCTTAGATCTTCAATAAACACCTGCACACAAACAACTTGAATATTTTGTGATCAATCACACACAAAACATAGTCTGTTAACAATGGATTATCACAAGACGTCTTTAGATCTACAAACAGTTCTAAAGATCCCCGTCGATACTTCGATCTAGTTTGAGTGAATCTTATACCAAAAGAGAAGATTCTCAAGAATAAACAAACTAGGTGCAATCAAAGTTCAACAACCGTTAGTCAATCAAATCAATCAAAAACTAATAATAAACTGCAATTATCTAGTTTCCCACCAACGGTACTCGTAGAGATTCCAAATCCCAGAGAAGTCTTTAAAATGAGCGGTCGTAAGAGAATTCACCTAGGTACTTTCCTCTCTGAATAGACGGCTCCACTAGTAACAACACAACTAGGTAGTTTTGCTGGATCTGAGGATTAGTTTGCTTGAAATGCAGACTTCGATATTTATAGACCAAGGAAGTTTGGACACCAAGGAATTTCCAAAACCTAATATTCTCAAAGATATGCAATAATGTCCAAATCGGTTTTCATAATTCCTGGAAATGCTTTGTTCAAATATTGACCGAAATCTTTGTTCAATTTATTTCGATCCGGGATTCTCCTTTAGATATTAAGGAATATCTTTAAACAATAAAAGATAAGAATTACTGCACATGTTCAAAGTATGTCGACATCTTTACTTTGTAAATATTTTTTCATATTTACAATCTTGAAATCGATTTGCCACACTTCCAAACAAGTTTAAAATTTGTTCGTTTGACTTCCAAGAACTATGTGATTGGTTATCCTATCGAATCACCAATTATGGGTTTCACGGTTCTACCAAAACAAATTTCGGTTCTACCTCCATGTGGGTACTAAGATTAGTCATGCTAGTTACCAAAAGTTGGTTGACTAGGTACCAGGATCGGTTACCACATATTTATGGTATAAACTTGTATTCGGTTGCACAAGTCATAGGATCGGTTCCCTAATTACTAAAAACTTGTTGTACCTCTTACAAGGATCGATTCCCTCTTGTGATCGGTTTCACCTCTTACTAGGATCGGTTCCCCAATGTCTAGAGTTGGTCATACCAATTACAACAAATAGATCATACCATCTCAGGTGATTACTTAAGATCAGTTTCACTAATAAAAGTCATACAAATACAAAAGTCAGGCATTGTGAATAGTTTTACCAAGATACATAAACAAGTTATGAGCGGTTATACTAAACACACATATTGGTAATCCAAATATTTGCAATGAATAACAATACCAATAAGCCTGGCGATTTCCCTTTCGATTCACAAAACAAGTTTATGAATGTACTTCCTTTAGAAAAATGTAAAACATTGTTTCCTAGGACGAAATCTTCACCCATACCCATAAATAATGACAATAACATTCATACGATTATGTCAATGTCTTATATACGAAGTTCAAAGGATAGACGTTATACTTCGTATTGTAATTCCTTAATACTATGTCTAACTAGAGTGTAATCATTCACAGCTTCGTAGTTATGTTTTCAATATGCACGACTTGAAATATACGTTAGGAATGAAACCGTTCAAGTCAAATATTACTAACCTCAAGTGGAAGGATAATGTCGTCGTTGTAGTTCTTTACTTCTTCACATTCTTCAAATCTTCACGTAATATTTGTAAGTCACATATCCTAGTAACTTTCTAGATAACCTATACGAAGTTGACTCTAGTAAATAATCAAGCGACTATTTAAATGAGTTTTGATTCACTAAAATATGACAGCCAAACATGACATACCAACTCTTGGTGGGTCCAACCGAGCTATGCTCTAACATCATCATTGTTAGAAATGGTCAGGACCTCATCTTGATAGTTCTATCATAAGCAAATGAGCCCATATTTCACATATTTCCAACACTAGAAGAATGCCCAATGGGTACCGAAGGAGAACAAAGAAGTACTATGTATTTGAAGAATTATAAATGTAAGTTTTTTAATTTTAGATGCAATTTCTCTTATTTCTTGTAATGAAGTCTACATATACATAGTTCGTGTATTTACAAATGTACCCCTGTTGAAATACCCGATAGACAAATATACCCCTGTTTTTTTGTCATTTACAAATCTACCCCCGTCGTCAACTTTTTCGTCCATCATGGTTAAGTCCCACTATAATTTACTTATTTATCCTTTACTCGTTGCTATGTTAACCTTCTACATTACTTTTTAGGTTTGTCGAGCTCGGTTCAAGATCATTTCATCATTTTCAGGTTCGTTACGGCATTCCCCAAAAGGGTTCATCATTCCCAAGTTCAGGGGTTCCCAAGTTCAGGTTTCACGGTATATGGTTCATGGTTTTTAGTTTAGTATTCATCATTCACAATAGGGTTCATCATTCACAAATTCAAGGTTCATTGGTTTTAGTTCAGGGTTCGTCATTTTCAAGTTCAGGGTTCCTGGATTTTATTTCAAGGTTCATTCCCAAATTCATGGTTCATGGTTCATCATTCCCAAGTTCAAGGATTAATGGTTCAGGGTTTTTAGTTTGGGGTTCATCATTCCCAATTTCAGGGTTTCGAGTTTTTAGTTGGTGAAAAATCGACCAAGCACAAAAAAAAAGTGATTCATGGGTAGATATGACTTTTTAATAGGTGAGATGATTGCCACCTTGCACTTAACCGGATGGAAACCATTTTTTTCAAAAAAAAAAAAAAAAAAACCAGTATGACTAAGTATACAGGAGTGCATTTGTAAAATTCAAAAAAATGGGGGAATTAGGAACCATGTGTTCCTAAATTTTGGTGTGCAATACTCCCTTTTGGCTATAATTCGCCGCGTGATTAGCAAGGGTGTCCGCTGCCTGATTCGCTTCTCGGTAATTATGTTGAATTATGTATTGGGAATTTTAGCAAGTCTGTTGATGATTTCTGTAATCATGTCTCTCAGTTACCATGGAGGATCCACCCTTTTCTGGATAAAATGATGAAATGGACTAGCGTCTTCGAGTCTGATTCAATGTAGATTTTAGTCAATTGGTATAAAGAAACCGTTCTTAGGATCTGCAGCGTTAGTTTTCTTAATGAAGTATAAGTACCAATTTTGCAAAAAAAAAAAAAAACTTTTGTCAAAGTATAAACGTTTATAAAAATACAAAAAGATGAAATTTCCACTTGTCAAAAATATGAATTCAGTCTTATTCACCTACCTGGCCCTCCTATTTTCCACATTTCTTGTATCCACAAGCAACATCCATTGATAAAGAATATCGTTGAAAATTCAAAGCTCTTAGGCCTATTCCTATGCACATGCCAAAAAAACAGTATTTGGCATACCAGGTGGCATGGAAAACCATTTGCTCCACTATGGGAAAACCAATAAGCGACGGATTTTCTAGCGAGTGATATTCACAATATCGCTGGCAATAATAAATTTATCGTTGGAGATAATAATTATATCGCCAGCGGCCAGCGCTATTAACTCTAGCGCCACCGGCTAGTTCTTCATCGCTATAAATATGTAACTTTCAAACTCAAAACTTACCCCAAATTTTTTACACAAAAAATTTCTCTTCTTCTCAATCTATTCTCTATTTCTCAATCTAATTTATTTCTTCTATTTTCTCCAAATGGCACAATTAACCCAACTTGATTCGGAAACGCAACCTGATTTTTCTGGAGTAGTGCTTGAAGGTGCCGTTGAGAATATATGTGATAGATTTAAAGAAATAAGTAAGAAGCAAAGATGTCTCCAAGTTTTGAATATCAACCAAGTCAAAACCGAAACTAAGAGAAGGCAAAGAAAGGTTAAAGGCAAGGAAAATCAAGGTAAAGCAAATTTGAAGCCAAAGAAGAAGATTAACAAAGGAGACTCCATTCATGAACACATTGATTGGAAATTTGGTGAAATGAAGAAGATTAACAAGATGAAGAACATTGTCCCCAAGTTTTATTTTTAAAGTCTAGTTATATTTATTTTGGAACTTATATTGTCTAGTTTTTATGTCTTGTAAAAATTACTATTAAGAAATTTGAATTTGAAAATTTGAGTATTCTTGAAAATTAAGCGTAATTCAATTAATCCAATCTTGAATTTTAATTAGAGTTAAAAAATTAAAACTTTTAGTACATGACAAATAAGTGGACAATTAAGAAATTTTAGGACTTGACATATAACTTTTACCACATATAAATTGGAGAATATCTGGGCAAGCAACTTAAAATATCAAAACAACTTCCATATTCGAAGTCTTGTTCGTAATTGAGACGATATTCCGCAAGACACCTTTGTTTAAGTTCTAAAAAGGTTTCACCACTCCTTAGATTTGGACCTTCTTGATGAAGTAAAACAAGATACTTAGTAACATCACGTCTGATTATAGTGAAGCGACTACTCAACCTTGTAACATTACGTTGGTTGGGGTTCATTGTTTGTTCTTTAAATCTCCTTTAAACCCTATCCCAAAAAATAACTTGACGAGATTCTTCTGTGAATAAAGTCTAAATACAATGAACATAACTTCTGCAATCTTCCGCAATTGTAAATTTTGGTACTCTCCTCCTAATTCGAACTCTTTGATTTTCCGCAGCATGTTGGTTTGCTATGAAATCAGACATGCTCGCATTATCAGCCATGTTATATGAAGAATTAGAAGATTAGAAAAGAATCGGAGATTGAGAAATTCTAGAGAGATTTAGAATTTTTGGTGTGAGTTAAAATGAGATTAAAGTCAGGTATTTATAGGGGGGAAATGGTATCCGTTGGATGAAGAGCTGATAAGCGACTATCATAGAAGCGAGCGATAGCTTGACTATCGCTGTCGATGTAATGACCATCAAGCGATTTATTGACCATCGAGCGACCGAGACTCTATCGCTCGCTGGAAAATCTGTCGTGTATGCCTATGTGCCAGAAAAAACATATTGACATATGAGTTTGGCAGTTTGGCATACCCATAATGGATGCATATATGCCAAATATCATGTTTTGGCATGTGCATAGAAATATGAATAGGCCTTATCATCAGCATCATTGAACTCAATTCCATCTCCATTTCTATGTTTTTGAATTTTCGGATTCTTAAAATTAATAAAAATCAATTTCTTTTGTATCACACGTCAATCGTAATTATCAATCAATAAAAAATTGTTAACAATACCAATTTTTACTAGGGAGTATACCAATCCATGTGTTCGAAGTGTTTTGTCTCTTATAGATGTTGGTACGGTCTCTAACAATCTGGTACCTTCTATTAACAATGTTATAAATCAGGGGTATATGATCCTCTCTTTATCACTGGCTACATGTATTGATAACCCCGGTCATTTATTCTGCTTATCATGTCTCACTCTGGGAAGTAAAACTTTCAGTTTCTTTTTGTAACAAATATGCAATACATGAAAAAACTTTAGGGCTTTTTAATAAAGTAGCCATGTTTTTGACACATATTTAAGAAACTGACCGTTATTTTGAATCTTTATATAAAGTGGCCGAAATTAACTTTTTCCATCCCGTTTTTTTCAAAAAACGGGTAACTAATGTTATCGGTCTACGTGTCAGTTATCCTACTTAGGAAAAGACATATGAACCCCTCTCATGAAGTGACTCGACCTAGTCAACCCCGTATCAAGATACTGAGTTACTACCTAGTTAAACCTTGACCAGTTCATCGTCTTCTTCCCAAAACTGTAACGTGTTCTTCCCAAAAGTGAATCCAATAAATCATTAGCAGAAACCCTAAACAACCAGATACACAAATAAACCCATACTCAAATTAAATAGATTTATCAATGAAACCCCTAACAGAACCTTCGAATTCCATACAAATTCAACATGCAAAACATTACAATTCATCTCTGTTGATTATGTCAAATTAAAAAAATCAAACCAAAAAAACCTCTAAGGTTATTCTCCATTAAATCACTAAAAAAAACTCAAACCCTGGAGCGATTCGTACTTCCCAGATTTCTCAAGGACCTAAAAATCTCCAATAACATTTCAGCTTCATTGAAGGGAGTGTAATTGCAAGTTTCGGCTCTCAATATTAAAGATCTACTGTAGAATTTCAAAAACTACAGTAACTTCGATTTCAATCTCGATCTCATATTTCGCGTTTGATTATGCTGGATTGGAAGTCTTACGCGGGCTAACATAGATATTTACTCGTGGTGGTGAATCAAGCTGGGAAGGTGATGAAATCGATTCATAAATAACTGGGAAAGTACAGGTAAGAACAATTAAACTGAGCATCAGGTGTTTGTAAAATGTACCCGTAACGAATGGTTTCAAAAGGTGTATGAATCTTTACTGGGTAGTGATTAGGACTCTCTTTGGTAGCAGAAAGAATCAGGATATCAGGGTACTATATGATAAAGAGGATGGACAAAGAAGGAGCAAAAAAAACGATATACTTGGACAAAAAAGCTTTTCTGATCTCGGGAGGAGCTACGGAGATAACATTAGAAGAGAGAAAAAGGAATGGATTCAGCTCATGGATACAGTTTCCGGCTAATGTAGCTTGTTGGCTGGTAGAGGTTCTGGATGAAGCGAGAGAGCATTTATGCAAAAGGAGAAAATGACCAAGAAGAGAGGGCGAATCATCATTCCTTTGTGAAATAAGGGAGAACGAAGCAGGAAGGTATTTTCGGATTTCAAGAGTTCGAAGAGGAGATGCTGATCGATCATATGCTCTATGCATTCCAGGAGGAGAAGGAGATTACTATTGGTCAGTATTGCAAAAGGAGATTCAATGTATATTGAAACAAAACAACATGATTAGGAAAGCACCTCAGTTAATTCCTGCGGAGACTGACTTTATTCAGACATTACCATTGAAGGCGGAGCAGCATAAGCCTTTTCTGGGGAGGATTTGAATTGAGGGTTTTATTAGATGGGAAAGATTGGCGAAGGAATTACTTTTACAATTAGGATGGGATTCTTTCATTGACATGGAGATTATGGATGCACAAAATGCAAAAATTGTTCTACGGAAGGAATATTGGATAGAAATTTGGAGGCCAAGGAAGATTATAGTGGACAAAACGGTTGTTCAAATTTCACAATTTGGTGAAAAGGAACAAAGTTCGTCTATGGAGGAGTATTCTTTAGAGAAGGATTTTGAAGCATCTTCAACAAGGCAGCCTCTAACATGGGATTTTATTATTCATATTCAAGCAATGGATAAACTTGGGTAATGGCTAAAGATCCGTGGTATTCCAAGAAGATCATGGAATTCTAAGCTGTTCAAAAACATCGGTGATTCGTTAGGCGGATTGATTGAGATTGCAACTAGATCTTTGAAGCTTCAGAATTCAATTTTTTTTCTTCAGAATATCCGTCAGAGGGAATTTTGCAGAAATTCCGGCGATTTCGATGGTGGAAGATATAGACAAAAAGTGGGAAATCTCGGTCGAATGGGATTTCAAATTTGAACCGAAAATAAGGGCGCCGATGGGGGAGTATACCAGGATGATTAATGAGTTTGATCAACAATACTCAAGCTCAACACATACTATTCACTCTGATGGGGTTTTGGCTGGTGGATGCAATAAAATGATTGAGAAAGAGATTAATAGTTCGGTTTTTGAGAACATTGGTGGGGGTTGTTCTCAGAACAGAATTATGGTCCATACTATTAACAAATTTCAGACCTTAGAGGAGGTGGGTTGTGCAGGAGAAGTACACTCCCATTCAAGACTGGAAATAATTGATAGTATCTTGGCGGCAGAGGATGATGGAGCAAAAATTGACAATGGATGTGGAGATGAGGTGCCCATTAATATGGTGGCGACACCATTTTCTGGAGCTCAAGTTTTTCCAAGTGAGAATGGAGGTGAGGTTGATATTCCAATTTTGGCTGAGGAGAACTTGGAACTGTATGCAAACAAAAGGTCTATTTCATCAGCAGGGGATGACGACTTGCGACTGGTTATGTATGATAATGAGAAGGAGAATAATGAGGTGATATGTTCTCAAGGCATGGTGCAGGAAACAAATCAAGCTTAGGTGATTCCTTCAGTCAATCTGTGCAGGGTGGTGGAGGACAAAATTGTGATCAATCTGGGAGAACTTCAACAAACTAATATTGATTCTACAAAAGTTATCTTCTCTACTTCTAAGATGGTCTTTGAATTATGCATTAAGCTGGGAGGCATCACTGCTAAAGATGAAATAAAGGCTAAAGAGGTTATTAAGGAAATTTTATTAAAGTATAGAGATAGATATAAAGCCATTGCGGATGGTAATCAAGCTCAAGATAGCTGTGAATCAAATGAGTCAGAAGATTCGGAGGATGTTATTCACGATTTGGAGGAGGTTAGCTCAAGGGAGATGGTGGTTTGCAATGGGAACTAAACTATTAAATTGGAATATAAGAGGCTTAAATGCTTATGAAAAGCAAATTGCAGTGAGAGAACTAATTGCAGTGCACCGTTGTGCTGTTTGCTCCATTCAGGAAACAAAAATAAGTGCTATGTCTCAGTGGTTTGTTCGTCAACTTTGGTTTGATTCAGATTTTGGTTGGGAATTTCTTTCATCTCAAGGTGTTAATGGTAATAGTGGTGGTCTTCTAATTATCTGGGACTCTAATATTTTTGATAATTTAGGTACCAGGAAGGGGGTTAATTATTTATCTGTTATTTTGAGATGCAAAGTTACATGGTTTTCTTTTATAGCTTCAAATGTTTATTCCCCATGTGAGTATTCACTCAGGGAAGAATTATGGAGTGATTTTGTGGAAATAAGAAGGTGGAGTGATGAGGCTTGGTGTCTAATGGGGTATTTCAATGCGGTAAGAAGTAATACGGAGCGTAACAGGGGCAAAGCGGATGTAAGAAACATGGGTTTTCTTAATGATTTTATCACAACTCAAGAATTGGTTGACCTTCCTCTTAATGGGGGAGCTTTTACTTGGTCCAACAAACAGACAGAACCTTTGCTGTGCAGGATTGATAGATTCTTAATGTGTACTCGTTTTGATGTTAAATTCAGTTTAGCTCTTCAAACTGTATTGGTGAGAACAGTTTCGGATCGCAACCCTATTTTGTTGGATTTGGAGCCGAATTTCAGGTACCAATTTTCTTTTAAGGTAGAAAACAATTGGCTAAAGCATCCAGATTTTTACAAGATGGTAGAACTGTGGTGGAAATCTATGGATTATACAGGAACACCAAGTTATGTGTTTTTCAGGAAATTGCAAAATTTGAAGTTCTTCTTAAAGAATTGGAGTAGGATTACTTTTGGTGATGTTAAGAAGAAGGAGGAGGAGCTGAATAATAATATCAAAAGGCGGAATCTGCTAGAAGAAATTAATCATTTAGATGAAGAAGATTTTGAGGAAAGAACTAAGGAGATGGTGCAATTGAATGCACTGAAAACTACAAGAGCAAGAATGGCTTTCGAAAGGGCCAAAGTGAGAGGATTCTTGGAGGGTGATAAAAATACGGGCTACTTTCATAGAATTGCTTCTACTAAAAGAAAAAGAAACTGTATTGCAAAGCTGGTAATTGGAGGAGTTGATGTTTTTAATCAAAACACAATAAGAGAGGAAATAAAACATCATTATACTTCACTTTTCACTGCTACCTCCCAGGTGTCTCCAAGCTTTGATAATATAGCTTTTAAGTCTATTGATCATGAGCAGAGACTTTGGATCGAACGTGAGTTTGAGGAAGATGAAGTTTTTAATGCTATCAAGAATTGTGGTGCCAATAAAGCACCGGGGCCGGATGGTTTCAATATGGAATTTTACAGATGCTGTTGGGAGATTATAAAGGGTGATTTGATGAGTGCTATAAGGTGCTTTCATTCCACAAGTAAAGCGGATTGGAGATTGAACATGTATTTCATAAAATTGATTCCTAAGAAAGAAGATTTGTCTACTACTAAAGACTTTAGGCCTATTAGTCTCATCAGTAGCTTCTACAAGGTAATATCTAAAATTTTGGCTGACAGAATGAAGGAGGTTATGCCACTTTTGGTGTCAACTGCGCAAGGAGCATTTGTGAAACATAAACAGATTTTGGATGGTATCTTAGTGGCTAACGAATGTGTTGGCAGCAGATTAAAACAGAAAAATCCAGGCATTCTTTGCAAAATTGACATGGAGAATGCGTTTGACAATGTCAATTGGCCATCTCTTTTTGAAATTTTAGAGAAAAATGGCTTTGGAACAAACTGGTTAAAATGGATTAGATGGTGCGTAACGGAAGCTCAATTTTCAGTGTTGGTGAATGGAGTGGCAACAGAAAGAATCAGGTCGTCAAAAGGAATCAAACAGGGTGACAGTTTGTCACTATATCTATTCTTATTGGTGGTGGAAGTTTTGTCTTGTCTTCTGGAGGATGCTAGACAAAAAGGTTTGATTACAGGTTTCCAAGTTAGGGAAGGAGGCACTATGGTTACTTACTTGCAATTTGCGGATGACACTATCATTATGTTGAACGCGACAAAAGAAGAAGTCAGAGGTTTGATTATTACTCTTATGATTTTTGAGGTTCTAACAGGTCTTAAGTTGAATCTAGAAAAAAGTTCTATGACGAGTATTGGAGCGGATGAGGTGGTGAATAATCTGGCGTTGGAGTTGGGATGTAAAATAGATGTCCTTCCGATTATCTACTTGGGAATGCCGATAGGAGAAACTAGGAGAAATAAGGCAGTTTGGGATGTGGTGATCAATAAGATGAAGAAGAAGCTGGCTCTGTGGAAATGGATTTTTCTCAACAAGGCAGGTAGGCTAACTCTGATAAAAAGTGCTCTTGAAAGTGTTGTTACATATTACATGTCTCTTTTAGTGCTTCCTTCTTCTGTAGAGAATGAATTAAACACAATTATGCGAAAATTCTTATGGGGTGAAGATGGAGAGCATAAGAAGTTGAGTTGGGCTTCGTGGTTGAAGATTTGTAACCTGAAGAGAAATGGGGGTCTGGGTATTAGAAATCTAAGATTATTTAACAAGTCTTTACTTTCTAAATGGAAATGGAGATATGCTAGGGAGAAGCAGGCTCTTTGGAGGAGGATAATTTGTGAGAAAACATGTGCAGATGAGGACAGTTTGGTACCTCTTATTCCGACGGGTACTTTGGACAGAAGTATGTGGTTTGAGATTGCTAAGGTTCGAGAATTCTATGAGGTTTCAAGTATCAGACTAGGAGACGGTACATGCGTGCGTTTTTGGGACGATTGGTGGGTTCAGAAGAAAGCTCTAAAGGATATTTATCCAAGGATTTATAAGCTGAGTACGCAGAAGAATGCAAAGGTGGCTGATATTCTAGGAGACAATATGAGAATGCTGTTCAGAAGGGATCTTGACCCAGCAGAAAGAATTGACTTCTTGGAGATAAGGTATGTCACAAGGAATATTACTACTACAAATGGTATTGCAGGAATTTGACTCTAAAGTGCTGTAGAGATCGAACTCGCTATGAATCCCCTAGATATACGTGCTTTATGAACCCACTCGACTAAGCCGGTCAGATTTCTTATTATTTGTCTCAATACCTAGACTCCTTCTTTCTGTGTGTGTGATAGAATAAAGAAATTTAGGGCTAAACACTGTGACAGGCAATTTCACGGCAAAAACTTGTTATGAGAAATTAGTTGATTCCACTGAAAATTTAGATTTTTCGGTTTTATCAAGGTGTAAGATTATTCCCCCAAAGGTTGTTTTTCTTTGCTGGGCGGGTCTTCATAACTCTGTCCCTACAAGAATGATGCTGCAGCATAGGCGAGTGCAAGTTCAGTCAACTAATTGTCTACTTTGCAATGAAGCTAATGAGGAATTGGATCACCTTTTCATCCATTGCAGTTGGGTTTGTCAACTTTGAAATTATTTTATAGGTTCTCTCAATGTAAAATGGGCAATGGCAGGAGAGATTAAAACACTTTTACAAAGCTGGAGATTTCGAAAACTAGAAAGAAGACAGGTTACAATTTGGAAGGTTATTCCATTTGCAATCATTTGGGAAACATGGAAGGAAAGGAATTCACGTGTTCATGGGGGAAGATTGAAGTCAGTTGAAGAGCTTAAGAAGGTTATCAATGAGACGATTTGTCTGTGGTGCTCGACTACAAATACTCTCTCAACGGTTTCAATCTCACAGGTTATTTATCAATGGGAAATGGTAGTAAATATGTAATCTTCTTTTTCTGCTGTTTCGGAGCTCTTTGGTCTCCATTTGTAAATTTGTAATTTCTTTTTCTTCTCAATATATCCTTTCTTTTATTAAAAAAAAGAACATTTCAGCTTCACTAAATTCTCAAGAACCCTAATTTAGAAAAATATTCGGATTAACATTTGATTTAATTGAGTAATCATCCAATCATAAATAAAATACAACAACCCACGCATAATTAACAACATACCAATTAACAATGGTTGAGATAGAGGGGTTTTGTCGGTGATAAAATTCAAATCGCCCCTTTGTTGCAATCTATGAATCTCTTTCATATCTTACTTATTCTTGTTGTGAACTTGAATTCGAAGAAAACCCAACTCCCAGAACCCATTGAAACTCTTAAGACTCATCAATCTTCACCATACTCCATAGAAAAGAACCCTATACCTAGAATGATTTCTCAAATAAGAAAATCCATTCTTCCCCTTTTATAACATAACTCAAAAATTAACACTTCCAATCCTATAAATTCATTGTTAACTGATCTCTTGGTTTATAATTAGTTGCTATCAATCTGTTACCCTAAATTTAGCAGAAAAGAATAACAACGGAGAATCGATAGAGAGAAGAAGACGGGAAGAAATATGAAGAGATAACACCGACCCATGTCTTATATGGGTAAGGCTATAACGGTAATTTCAAAAGGCGAGTTTGACTTTGTCAATGCCTCTGACTAAACTGGTGGGTCCAGGTGTTATATTTGACAGAAAGGCCAGTTTATAGAAAATTTAAATTTTGTGGCCGGTTTATTAAATATATGGGCGGAAGCTGGTCAGTTCATTAATTTTCCCAAAACTTTACACTAATAGCCCGTTCGGTTGGGAGAATTAGAATCCTAGGAATTCAATTATGGGGTAATCCAATTCTTGGAATTGGATTCCAATCCAAAAAATTCATGTTCGGTTGAGGTAATTCAATTACCTTTGTTATTACCCCGGAATCCAATTCCATTGCATCATTGGACCAATGCAATAGAAATCTATCATTTTGAGGGAATTGGATTCCTAGGAATTGAAATTCCCAATTACATAGAGTTCATTTGCCCCGTTCGGTTCAAGGAATTGGACGCATTCCCTAGGAATTGGATTCCTAGAAATTGGATTCTCCCAACCGAACGGGCTATAACTGTTCTTCCATCTGAACATTCAAACATGGAATGGAGATGTAACAGTTTCCCGAAACTCCCCTTACGAAGAATTACGAAGAAGAATACGAAACTTTCTTATTAATGATACGGGGGAGACCTGTTTTTCCGAAAGAAAAAAATATAATAAATAAGTCGTGTATCACTCTGATATAAACCAGTTTGTATGAGCTCGATATGGCTGATGCAAAATTGATACAATGACCTTTTTTATTATCATGTGTCAATAGTTATTGATGCAGCTGCTTCGGCAAACCTCAAGTCCAAGCCTCCAAGGCCATTGAGCAACGCCCATAAAGAGAAGAATTGAAGAATCAATTCCCTTCAACATACTTTTGTTTAAATAATTAGTTAATCAACACTCTCTCTCTACAAAAAGAAAATAATAATAATTAAAAACTCGATTAGACATTGATTAGACATTTTTATCGAAGTAATCACTAACAAAACTGATGATTACTGTAAACAAAAGCATAAAAAATCACAAATTTAGGGTTCATTTTTCAATAGTTTCGTCTTGGGGCTTTTGATCTTTTTGTCTTCCATCCCCATTCTCTCTCCAAGAATCCATACCAAACCAAAACTCATTATACCTCTCATCACTAGGAATATGACTTTTCTGTAAAACCAAAAAAAATATCTAGCAGTTGAACTCCTCAGTCCTCACTAGATCTCTTCAGAATCAGATAGATTCATTCATCATTTTTCTCTGTTAATGACAATCATACTAAAAATTCTTCTTCTACTACTAGTCCTAAGCATATTTTTCAGAGATTCTCATTCATGTTCATCATCAAGGACTGAAGAATCTTCATGTTTCAATTCAACAACATCTTATCCATTCTCAACAAACCCAGGATGTGGAAACCCATGGTTTCAGATCCATTGTTTAAACCAGTCTTTACCAGTAATCTCCATTAATGGGTTCTCTTTCTCTTTACTTCATTTTGAACCAAACACTTCTTCTTTACTAGTCTCTCCTTTATCTCTTCTAAACCCTACTGAGAAAACCCACTGTTCTTCAGTTTTAACTCGTTCTATAAATCTATCTGGTTCGCCATTTAGATTCTCTGATTCAACTTGTTCTCGTCTGTCTTTTGTTAAACCTTGTAAGGAATCTCTCACAACTCATCCTAATTGCAGTGTTTGTAGCTGGGAATGTGAATTATATAAACAACCAATTAAACTATTACATGGCTGTGAATCAAAGAATCATTCTGATAATCAAGAAGAAGATGAAGAACATAATGGTTGTCAAGAAGATTTCTTAGGGTTCTTGGAGATTTATCTGAAGAATGGTATTCAAATCCAGTATGATGAAAGTATAGATAGTTGGTTTTCAAATTGCAGAACTTGTGAATCAAAAAATGGGTTTTGTGGGTTTAATTCATCTGACCCACTTAAACCCTTTCTCTGTTTTTCATCATCTTCATCCTTAAACACCCATGAAGCCATTATCCATAAGCATAAATCAAAAAAAATTGCACTTTTAATTCCTCTCTTCATTTTTGTTTGTGTTTTATTTCTCACTGCACTGGTATTAGCACTATTTAGACTCAGAAAAACTTATCCTTCTTCTCAAACTGAAGAAGATCCAACAACTCTGTTTCTCCATAAACATCGTTCACCAAATCTTCTACTACCACCTGTGTATAGTTATGAAGAACTTGAATCTGCAACAAATGGGTTTGATCCAAAACGTAAAATAGGTGATGGTGGATTTGGGTCTGTTTTCCTGGGGCAATTGTTTGATGCAAGACTTGTTGCTGTGAAGAAACTTCATAAATTACATAGTACTACTGCTGCTAGTAAACCATTTTGTAATGAGATTTTGATTCTTTCGTCTATTAATCATCCGAATCTTGTTAAACTTCATGGGTATTGTATTGATCCAAGAGGTCTTCTTCTTGTTTATGATTATGTTCCTAATGGTACCTTAGCTGATCATCTCCATGGTTCCAATAGCTTATACCGAAAAGGGTCTTTATCTTGGCAGGTAACAATTCAAATTTCACTCTAGTATTCCATTTGCATCCATTTGTATGTTAGCATTACTTGAAGCTATCATAATGCTTGTACATTTCCATTCAATTGGTTGTTATGTTGCGCACGATTCATAATGAGATTTCCAGTGTAACAATTGAACTTTCCCATTATGTAAAAACTCATGAATGTGTGTGAAGTTTGTAGCAGTTCATGAAATTGGTGTTAATATGGTGGTATCTGTGGTGTTTTCGCAGGTTCGAGTTGAAGTGGCATTACAAACAGCAATGGCAGTTGAGTACTTACATTTCTCAGTAGACCCAGCAATTGTTCACAGAGACATAACATCATCAAACATCTTTGTCGAAAAAGATATGAAAATCAAAGTCGGAGATTTCGGTTTATCAAGATTACTAGTATATCCAGAATCATCAGTATCATCTAGATATATCTGGACAGGTCCACAAGGAACACCAGGATATCTAGACCCAGATTATCATAGATCATTTAGATTAACTGAAAAAAGTGATGTATATAGTTTAGGTGTAATATTATTAGAGTTAATATCAGGAATGAAAGCTGTTGATTTGAATAGAGATAAAAGAGAAATCGCTCTAGTTGATCTCGTCGTATCGAAAATTCAAGTTGGTTGTTTACATCAAGTAATTGATCCAGTTCTGGTTAGCATTGAAGGTGCAGAAGGTATAATTAGTAGTGTGGAATCAATGGCGGAATTAGCTTTTCGATGTGTTGCAGCTGAGAAAGATGACAGACCTGATGCTAAAGAAGTTGTGGCTCAGTTGAGACAGATCAAGAATTCCATTTCCACTAGTAGACATAGATAGGAGTTTCAAATGCAAGTGTTAGCAGTTTAGTCAGTCAGTCGGACACTTGCCAGAAGGTCTGGATTATCTTGGGGCATTAGCCCCACTACTGTTGTGCATAGTTAGCTATTTATTCAGGGAATGTAAAAATAGATCAAGAGATCATTATTAGCTTAAGTCGGTTTTTTATTTGAAATCATAAATTTGTTACAGAAGAAATCAAGATGAATTTACTACGCGTATTAAAACTGAAAATGTGGTACAAGTTTTGAATTTGAACTCCCTAAAATTTTGGAAAGTTTTGTTTCTCTAAAGAAGTCAATTCAAGTCATAAAAACAATTTGTTTAAGAAAAAGTAGATAAGTAAAAATAATTTGCTTTAGAAAAAGTAGATCCTTTTAGAGAAAATATTTGATGGGGCGTTTTTTTGAAGGGGGCATGGGGGACAAATGATATGTTGACACGTGTATCGATGTTAATGAATTATGTTTCAGAAAATATAAAAAAAATGTAATTTTGGAGATAAAATTTGTTTTCTTAAATGGTGTTTGATATTTTTGGAAATAGAATTCATTAACATTAGATGCATCATGTCTATATTTCGACATATCATTTGTTCCAATGTCCTTAACCACTTTATGCCCCCTTAAAATTATCATCCATACCGTCCACACCACTACTCCTCAATATGTGATCCTGTAATCCCCAAGAAAAAACGACATGTCTTTTAAAAGTCATTCTGAAAATATGTTTCTAAATATTTTTGTGTTTTCCGATTTACTTAAGTTGAAAAGTAATTACGTATCCAAATATTTTTTAAACGAAAGTCAAAAGCAAAAAAGGTTAACATTTTTATTTTAAAAAGTTATTCTAAAATTATTTTCACAAAATTAACAAATGATTTTACAAGTTAAAAAAGTTTTGAATTATGTTTTTCCAGAAGTAAAAATAGTTTTTAGAAATTAGAAACAAAAATATTTTGCAGATATCTTCTGTTGCTTCTAGAAGTCCTTCCCAGAAGCTCAAATAAAAGTAAATTTGAAATAAGATTAACCCCCATCTTACTTCTTAGCCATATAAAAACACCTCATTAAACCGTGTTTTTACTTAGTCTAATCTCCAAGAATATCGCAAATAATTCCAACTAACTAAAATTATATGCCAAGTCTGTTCAACCAATTCAGTTTTGCTTTTCCATTAACAGCTTTCACATTATCTCTCTCTGTAAACCCATCAATGGAATACTACCTCTACTGCTTTCATTTCTGTTCCTTGTTTATTGCCGGTTTGATTTGGTGTTAGCCAGAGGAGGAAGAAGAAGAAGATGACGGTCAAGGGAGGCACAAACCATGCTTGTGCTGCCTGCAAATACCAAAGAAGGAAATGCGCACCAGACTGTGCATTAGCTCCGTACTTTCCTCATGACCAGCCAAAAATGTTTCAGAATGCTCATAGACTTTTTGGTGTTAGTAACATTCAGAAAATCCTTAAACCACTTACTCCTAATCTCAAAAAGGAAGCAACAAGATCGATCATATATGAATCGAATATGAGAGCAAGGTTTCCTGTTAGTGGTTGTCAAGGTGTGATTATACAACTTCAGTATCAACTCCAACAAGCTGAATTGGAACTTCATTATGTCAGGGCTCAGCTTGAAATGTACCGGCAACAGAACCAGATACAAACTTCTCCAGAACTGCTGCAATTAGGTAACCTCAACATGGCCACAGCGTCTCCGGCTCCGGATTATAACACGCTTTCGCTGTTTCAACAACAATCGTATGATGATAATAATGTTTCTGTTGTTAGCGGCGACGTAGCGAGTATTATGCCAATGGAGTCTTTTTCTAATGAGACTAATCAAGATTATGGTAATGGTGTTACATCGGCAGATTATGTGAAGAATGAAATTGTTAATCCTTTATGGATGCAACATGATTTCATTGCTAATGATCATCATAATAGTAATAACAATAACTCGACGAAAGTTCAATCTCATGAGTTTTTTGTTCAACAACCTGTGTCGTTCCAACAAGAACCTGACGTATTAGAATCGCAAGATTATGATGAAATGCCTGCCTTTTTCGATGCCATTGATGACAAGGAAGGTTATGAGTCGAGGTAATTTCTATTCTTTGTTGTTTCCGTTATTTTGGTCTATAATCAACATTAACATACAATTTTAAGTTGTTGGTTTTGGTTCATTGTTCTGCAGCAGTCCCGAATCATCTCCAGGAGATGCAACACAATCAATTGAACATGTTTCAGAGAATGAGTTAAAAAATGCAGCGGCATGCTTCAGCCTGACAAGTGTAAACTGACCAAATTACACCGGAGAGACCTCCAGAAAATGGAAGCACAATGGAAGAGGAATAAGACTTCGAACTTTGAAGAGTTTTTAAGTTTGTCTGCTTTTCCATTTCCCTTTTCTCCTTTTTTGCAGTAGTCGGTTACATTTCACAATTTTGAGAATTTCCAAGAACTTCAACATTTTCTATTTAATCACACACTCTCAGATAAACCTCATTTCCTGATGAATAAACAAATTATTCGTTATCAAACGTCTACTTAAGACAGGCACTAACAAATATCTCCTGTGAGGCCATGATGCAAAAAGGAAGAGAATCGTATCTCAATGAAATTCCATAAGAGGTGAGTTTTTATTCATGGTTTTCCTATCTTTACATTCTTAATTTGCCGTCTGAGTTTCGACTTGTGTCGACTCGTGAAGGCAACTTATTGAAATCACAAATGTACCATTTTCTACGGCATCATAAATATTAGTACATGGTAGGACTTGTTATGTCTAGACTAACATAATGTTACGACAACAACAGCAACAGCAACAGCCGCTAAAGGGAATCACTCTAGCTTAGGGATTGCTTATACCAGCTGTCAAAAATATGCAGACTCCAAAATTTTGGCTTTTTCTGATATCTCGTTCACATCTTCTCTTCCGGCCATAGAATAACCTCTCTCCTGAAGAAACAATGGCAAAGAAAACTTAGTGCGAACATTGAATTATGTAAAAGTGTGTGTTGTCCTGGAAGAACAAAGAATGCAGCTGCGATCCTATTATGTTTCCTACAGTATAGTATTCAGGATAGTATCTTCAGAAGCCATCCCATGAGTTCTGAAATAACAGAAGGCATGTTGAAATGACTGTTTGAGAGGTACTCATATATTAACTCTGCGTCCTCTTATATGTTCTTATTACTCCTAGATTTCCTTTTAATAGGTAATCGACCCAAGAGTCTTATGGCGGACTGATCAAGGCTAACTTTATGTCTAGAGGTCTTAAAGCTTAGTTTAGGGGAACAAAACACACAGTAGATCTAAAAAGATGAGATATTCCGTACCAGCAAACGCCACAAGAAAGGAACCCCTTCGGCCTGCTTAATCCGCTTCTCAATTTGGTTGATTGCTGTAATTCAAACCTTATGATATGAGAAATAAACAAAATCTTCAAGACTAAAAATAATGGATATCATACCCTTCTGGAATCGTCCAGTGTTCAACAGAACACAGTACCAAACTTCGTTAAATACATCAAGCTGTTCATCTGATGCCCCAATTATCTGGAGTGAGAGTAAGGAGTTATATAGACGTTAATAAACTTCATTAAATGCAAATTAAGAAAAAGCATTAAAGAGAAAAGCTGAAGGAACCTTGCAGTTACAGGTATCAAAATCTGGACCAAGCAATTCAAATGCCTTTTCATGATTTCCTCGCCCAAATTCAAGTACGGCTTCTGCAAGCTAAGCATTATAACAAATAAGACAACGTCCCGAAGGTTTCAACTAGCCACCTGCCTAATCAGGTTTAGGTTCATAAGTTGTCAGCAAATCACTAATATGGTACTAATAACCCTGTGAAGACACCAATCTGTGATGTTTTTGTTTTTATTTTTTATGCTTGTTCATTTTCAAATATACTCTAAAATTACTTCCATCATTGTTTAAGATGAAACTATTTACTGTAATATTTTATCTACCAAGTTGCACTCTTCTGAAATTAAGCAACTAATGTAAAAAGATTGTTCAACCTATGAGGCTAAGGGATCGAAACCAACCAGGATTCCTGTCTGCAGGGATTGTTTCTTCTTCCTGGTCATTACAAAAAAGTTACCAAATAAAATAAAAAAGAGCAAGATATTAGTCCCAGTACTGAGGACCCAATACTATATAATGAAGAGATAAAGAAAGTGATTCTTTTACCTGGATTTCATTGTGTTGAGTAAACTTTCTGCTTCAGTAATTTTGTTGGTGCTAGCTAAGGCCCATAATATTAATATATCCAGATGCCACTCAATATGCCAGACAGACTGCAATTATGCCGACCATTAACCAAAATTCGAATGTACCCTAATGTTTGGATCAAGTTCTATGTTAACATGGCAGTGATTCTTCACAATTCCTTAATCTTTTGAACTTTGTTCAAATAATATCAGACCATATTTTACGGATCAATGTTCATATTCTTTGCAGAGAAGATGTACTATAAGCATTACCCTTATATATATAATAACATTGGCACCATATATAATCACTCATTTTTACATTGGAAACCAAATTTCACAGATATCACACTTCTTTGTCCATTTCAGATATCATCCAAATGCAATTTCAATCATTGATGCAGTGGCCATCGACAGTGACAATGAAACTTAAAACCTGAATATAAATCAACTCACTTGGTCAGTAAGACAATCCACCAAGACCTTCAGGCGGTCCCCAAATGCACTAATATGACCGCGCACATATACCCGCATCAACAAAGCTAGAGCATTCAGATAGACCTGATTCCACAAAATAGGTATGACTAGACTGCAGCATACTTGTTCGATTTAGTAATGATACTTGTAAAATTACCTCTACGCGTGAAGCGTCTTTTCTTTGCAACTCTTTCCAGATATGGTGGTCATAAACTTCCAAGACTTTGGAGATTGGAGAATAACCCTCCAAATAACAAACGGCAACATGCCACCAATTGTGCGTGAACCTGAACATAAACTAAGTTATCTATGATGCATATGACGTCAATGAAAAGAAAGCGAAAATTCTTACTAGGAAGATTGTGATGATCGTACATAAATGATGAACACGGTCCCCACGAAGATGAACACTTCTCCATGAACTCTGTTGCCTCCTTGAAGCGGCATTCGTATTGAAGAACATGGCATAACTGCACGATAATGCTCACGTGTTATTTCACAGGTGAAACTAAGATGACTAGAGTTGTAGCCTTACACAAGCAAGAGATAGGGCATACAAATATGTTTCTTGTCATACATAAAGATTAGGACCGACTGCTCGAATTACTAGCAATGAAAAAGTGTACATATATTCACACCGATAGTGCACTAGTGGAAATTCAACTGCTAACTTATATATGCAAACATTTTAGCGTGTAAGTGACTCTGACTATACAATTTGTAGGGAACGTCAAATATATGCATATACCGCAGGACATTGACAGAGCTTTGACTTACACCATGTTGTGACCAGACGTCATGCATATTGATGTCCAATCCCTTCCTTGCAGCCTTCTCAGCATCAGCCATTCTGCCAAGTTCTAGTAAAGGAAAAGAAAGCATTCCGTGTATGTAGTCCACTTCTTGATTTTGTTGTAAAACCTATCACAAATCAGTACCTAACTCATTTAATCTAAGGAAACGGGTGCACTCGAAAGGGTTCACAGCATAAAAAACACATACATAGAAACTTCCACAGAAACATATTGAAACAATTGCATAAAGTTTCACTAATTCATTCAGAAAGGAACACGATGGTGCGCACTGCAAAAAGGATCCATTACCTGCTCAACCAGACTCAAACACAAATCAGGTTTACCCATGTAAAAGCACAGAATTTGTCCCCTTTTCAAAGATGCCAAGTCTTTTGGGAACTGTTTCAATAGCTGCAAAAGCAAATACAACATTTTGAGTAACACAAAACCCAAAAAACTGAAATACAAGTATATTACCTTCTTACATGATCAAAGGGGGTAAACCCAAAATCCAAATTCACCAATGGAAAACACATAGAAAGATTGTACCTTTGAGTGCAAATCATATGCCAAATGATCATCCCTGTCTTTAACAACCAAGCTAGAAATAGCATCAAATACAGCCTTTTCATAAGAAGTGGCATATTTCTGAACAAAAAAGGTTCAATAGTTTAAATTCAAACTCAAAGATCATATGGAGACAATTAAAAAAAAAAAACTTCCACAAAATTAGTAGAGAGAAAATCTTACTATTTGAGATTTAGCAGATGAGAAATGAAATTGGCTCTTTGAAGGGTTAGATGAAGAGACTAAATAACCAGCTAAAGTATTAGCAAGAACACAGCTTTGATCATGAATTGGTGCTTCAAGTATCACTGATGGTTTTCTCCCATAACTAAGAACCTAAAAAATAATCCAATGAAACAAAATCAGTCTCAAATCAAAACCCATTAAGGGGTACAGAAGGTGAAGAGGAAACCAACCAACCTCTACATAGTAAGAATTAATAGCAGAAATGCAAGAATCAGAGGAAGTTCTAACAGGGTACCCCCATTTATCAAACTTCACTGTATTTTCTTCTTCTCTTTCCATTTTTTGATTTTTCGGTGACTAGATTCTAGTATTAAGTTTGCTGACTAGTTTGATGTTATTATATCTACTGATGTGGATCCCCCGCTCTATTTTAGATTATCATTGACAAAGACCGACCAACACATTACACGGAGGATCTCACAGAAGTTGCAACAGTCGAGGCATAGAGTATGGATGGGATGTGAAAGCATGAAATGTGGATGATGGCATAGATGGGAAACAACAAAAAAGCACATGCTCGTGACTTGGGGCACACTAGAATTTAGGTATGATGAGTCTGCATCTGGAGTCTGAACTAACCATCAAAGCAAGGGTCAAATGTACTATTAGGCCGGTTCCTACGGGGTTGGCTAAACCCTCCATTTGCCATGCCAGCTGACATGGCAAATTGGCTGCGCTATTATGGGAAATAAATTAACCGATCGAGTCTCCACCGAGCGGTTGAGACTAGACCGACCGGTTTTATGAAGATTGCTAGCAGTCGAGTCTCGACCGCTAGCGGTCTTCATAAAACCAGCCGGTCTTGTAATCGTCACTTATTAAATAGTGAAGTAACGGTTATTCCCCCACGTCTCCCTATAAATTCACCCCATCCAATTCAATTTAGTCACACCTCATTTTCTCATTAACTCTATCATCTTACTGTTTTGTACCTTTAATCCTCTGTTTAATTTTTATTTTCAATTCAATGGATTCTTCTGACGAAGAAGTGCGTATTCATATGGATCGCTTTGAAGAACAACAACAAATATTCGTTCAGGTGTTTCAACAAATTGATGATGAGTCTGTTGAAGATAAAGAACAAACCAACAATTTGTTGCAGCTATATTCATCGGGGCAAATACCTAGAGATCTAGAGCCAAAAGAAGTATTCACAAGAAGCTATACGTACCGGGGTCGGAATGAATGACACGAGAAGCTGATGCAAGATTATTTTCTTCCCGACGGTGTGTTCTCTGATGAAAATTTCCAAGGACGATTCCGCATGCCCCGACATTTGGTGCTAAATATTATTGGTGAGCTTTGTCAGGAAGAACCTCAATTTAATTATCAGTATGATGCACTGAATATTAGAGGTCATATCCCTGAACAAAAGGTTACTTCGGCCTTAAGGATTCTAGGATATGGCAGACCTCCAGATTTTAATGATGAGTACCTTCGCATTGGCAAAACAACCGCATACAAGTATCTTTCGTTGTTTTGCGAAACAATGATTAATCATTTTGGTCCAACCTATTTACGAAAACCAACTGACGCGGATGTTAGAGAAATATTAAAGCAAAATCAGGAAAGGGGATTTCCCGGAATGCTGGGTAGTCTTGACTGCATGCATTGGGTATGAACCTGATGCCATACCTATTGGGCCGGTCAGTATAAGGGTTACTACGCAAAACAAACGGTTATCCTTGAGGCTGCTGCTTCTTATGATTGTTGGATATGGCACGTTTTTTTTTTGGTCTCCCGGGATCTCAAAACAATATAAATGTTTTACACAAATCGCCTTTGTTTGAAGATTTAAAGTATGGAATTTCTTCTTAGGTAAATTTCACTATCAACGGGAATCACCACACTCATGGTTATTATCTTGCAGATGGAATTTATCCAAAATAGTCAACTTTAGTTCAATGTTACCGTCAGCCACATGCCGGTGAAATGGGTCGTTCATACTCATATTTCAATATTAGACAAATGTGAAAAAGCGGGGGTCTAACAACCTCAGCCGATATTTCGATTAGCAATCTGTATAGACTAACTCTAATATACTTTTAAGAGAATCAACTAGACAGTCAAACTCAATCTTAATAAAAAAGTATATCAAGGAGTTAATATCTCTATCTCTCGATTTGATCTATACTCAAGCAAATAGAAATCTGCGAGTCTTTATCAAATACAAGAGAAATAAACTTGGATGGTACCAAAGACCAATATCTAAGGATCAATCAATTTCCAATCAACAACCAAAGGTAGGATTTCACAATTGATCGATACAACGCACAACCTGTGATATTTCAATTATATAACAAAATATAATGTGGAATAGAAATAACACAGACACCAGAAATTTTGTTACCGATGAAACCGCAAATGAGAAAAATCCCGGGACCTAGTCCAGATTGAACACCACACTGTATTAAGCCGCTACATACACTATCCTACTACAAACTAACTTCGGTCTGAACTGTAGTTGAACCCTAATCAATATCACACTGATTCAAGGTGTAGTTGCGCTCCTTACGTCTCTGATCCCAGTAGGATACTACGCACTTGATTCCCTTAGATGATCTCACCCACAACCAAGAGTTGCTACGACCCACAGTCGAATACTTTAATAAACAAATCTGTATCACACATAAAAGTCTACAATAATAGATAAATCTGTCTCCCACAGATAAACCTAAGAGTTTTGTTCTGTCTTTTGATAAAATCAAGGTGAACAGGAACTAATCGATAACCCAGACTTATATTCCGAAGAACAACCTAGAATTATCAATCACCTCATAATAATCTAAATCGTATGGTAACGAAATTAGATATTGCAGAATCACAAACGATGAGACGAAGATGTTTGTGATTTCTTTTTTTCTTGCCCTATCAGAGATATAATCTCAAGACAATTACTCAATTGAACTCGTACGATAGAAAGTGGAAAGATCAGATCGCTCAACTACAAGAGGAGTAGTTTCATCTGGCTTCACAATCCCAATAAAGTCTTTAAGTCGTTAACCGACAAGGTCTCGAGAATAAACCTACGGTTAAAGGAGAATCGACTCTAGCAAAACTAACTAGTATCACACAGGATGTGTGGGGATTAGTTTTTCCAGTTGTTAGATGTCTCTTTTATATAGTTTTCAAATCAGGGTTTGCAATCTAAGTTACCTTGGTAACAAAGCATTCAATATTCACTATTAGATGAAAACCCTTATTTATCCAAGCTAATATGTTTCAACCGTTGGATCAAAACTTAGCTTGTCACACAAACAAATGAAATGTATTTCATTTAGGTTTGAGTAACCATACCTAAACATGTACATTTGGTTGGTTCACAAATAGTTAACCAATGGTTAGCCATATGAGCACTTTCATATTAACCGTATTCATCTTTCTCATAACTAGTTCAAATGACTCATAAGAATTGGTTGAAGAGTTGTTCAATTGCTTAGATCTTTATGCATAGACACAATTGAAACAAAATCGGTTTGATTCACTTGAATCAATTCATGAACAATATAGCCACGGTTTGCAAAGATTGCATTCCTTATTGATTTATTGTTTAAGTTCATGAACTTCCGATTTGAGAGATATAACCAGCTTGGGTACGCGTACAGGTACGTGTACCATAGATACCGGATTTGAGTTTACAAACTCAGCAGAAATTTTCGGTTCGAAACTTCTGTGGGTACACGTATGGGTACGCGTACCTAAGGTGACTGTTTTAACACACTATATATGCTTATATCCACAGTTGGTTACGTAATTTTAACTTTACATTTCAATCATTGAAACATTCTTCTATAATGTTATAACAATCCTTATTCACGACTATCGTCATCAAAGCTATTTTCAAGATTGGAACATCATCATGACTTTCGTCACGGGTAAATATGAAAATGGTTAAACCAAAAGCTTACCAACACATATTTCGAGAAAAAGATGGGCGAGTAAACTAAGCTTGAAATATCAAACGTGTATGTATGAAAACTATCATACTTATACAAATTTTTTCTCAAGAGTAGGAGATAATGAAGATAGACTTTTCAGTGACAGATGAGTGCAAGTCTCCACATACCTTTTGGTCGGATGAAGTTCCACTGGTTCCTTGAGTAGTTCTTTGTCTTTGTAAGATAATCGCCATGGAGTCTGGATCTCAACTATACTTAACTATCCTAGACTGAGACGTAGTCATAAGTAAACTAGAAATCAAGACATATAGTTTTGATTACTAATATTGACAAATATGCTTGAGCAATGCTCTAACAATATCCCCCTTTGTCAATTTTAGTGACAAAACTATCAATACATATGGATTACAAAATAGATAAAACTTTGTAGATTCTTGTCCACATGCTTGATCTCCTTGGTGCTTCAATATTTCTTGAAAACTTCATCTTTTCCAAGTACTCCCATGATTCCATAGATGTTCAGTTCAGCATCATAGTTGTTGAAGATCCGTAGCCATAACAATGAGAAAACAAAAGTTCTCGATCATTGTTATACAGTGTCATAGTATTATTACACAGTATCAAAGTTCTTATATCACAACTTTGACAACAATACTATGGTGATATGTATCACTCCCCCTTAGTCAATACTTTCGTCTCAACACGAAAACCACTCCCCCTTACATAATGATCCGAAAACCATATGTATTTATAGTGTGAACTACATATTAATTCTCCCCATTTTTGTCAATAAAATTGGCAAATGTACGAAAATGGGATCCTAATGAAATTTCCATGGAGATGCTTCAAGACCAAAGAAAAGTACATATCAACTTTGTTTAGATGCAATCATAAAGCCGAAGCTAAGTGCATTCATCAAGGAGTTTATAAAGATACAAGATAACTCCTAAAAAATTCCACAGCTGCACTCCCCACAAAGATATGGAAATTAAGCGCAAGTTCAAAAGAACTCTCCCCCATTTGATGTCATTCCCGAAAGAACAACAAGAGCGAACTTAGTTTTACGAGAAAATAAGGATTTCTTTGGACACCTAAAACCACAAAAAATGATTTTGTATCCAATATTCTCAATTACACTAACCACAAGAGAACCCATGATTAATTTGATAGGAATACACAACCAAAATAACCACAAACGAATCTATGATTAGTTTAATTGGAAATGCTCACACAAGAAGACTTATGGAGCTACACAGTATATACAAAAAATATGGATCAGGGAAGATCAATACTATGAAATATACAAAAATTCATTCTATCTTCATCACTATTTGCATAACGACATATAATAGACATAATCTTTGTAAACAAAAGATTTTAACATATCTTCCATCAATAAATTGACATAATAGGCTTAGATTTTGTTTGTTAAAAGTTCATCGATCTTGTATCAATACTTGCATATCGACATATAAAAGAGATAACTTTTGACATCGTATGGGACAATAATAGTTCACGGACGCAAACACACATATCCCATAACATATTGCAATATATAAAACCATAAAGATTAATACTTCAATCATCATCTTCCAAATCAACTTTAGAATTTAAATAAATAAATCTAAAAACATTGCAAGATGAAAACGTTGGACATAGCTATGTGTACTCACAATAATGGCTATTTCAAACCCTAGTTATCCTTCTTCAACAAAAACAAGAATAAAAATTCTCTTAAGAAGTTTCCTAGAAGAAAAAAATTAATTCTCTTTGATTATTTCATACCTTTGAAAAGGTCCATCAAAATAGGAGTCACTGATATCCTTGATTTTCTTGACCGTAGAGACACCATGTTCATGCGTTAGACCATTATTTTTTCGATCAACGATGCGAGCAAGATGCCTGGCTTTAACGCAATCAAGGATGACCTTCTTCTGGTTTCTGATCAAGATGTTTTGATTATCAATGATTCTTGCTTGTCCATCAAAGAGTTGGTTTATCTGCAATTGAAGGTTAACAAGTTCGTTCTTAACTTCATTCTGAACTAAAATTAAATCCTTGACAGATTATCATATCCAAGAGTTGAACTCTTTTCTTTCAAGCATCTTTTTAAGAAGCAGATCTTGAACAGAATCACATCCTTTAGAGTCTTCTTCCATCTCAATTTTTACTTCTTTTTGAGATTCAACTGGAGTTCCCATAAACAATATTTTATGGGAAAAGGATAAACACATATAAATTATATATGTTACCAACTAAGGGGAAAAAAACACCCTTGAAATAACCCCTAGAAGATTTGGACGTTCGTGGACCAGGAGAAGATACCAGAAACAACAAGGACCCAAGAGGAAATACAAATTGTTTCTCAAAATATCTCTTTTAATCAGGGATCATTATCTGAACAAGTTATATAGAGCAAAAGATCTACATTAGATACAGAGAGAGTAACATAAAACTCAATCTGTAAAAAAGATATCAAACCAACAGAACGGATGATGATCGACCTAAGACTTGAGCATCTCATAAACATACATCCTTATAACTCTCAATTTAGACATAAGGATGAGAACACCTACAGTTAGGTAGTAGCATGAGATATGATCTCACCATAAGTGTTTAGAGATGATTTGGGAATACCATCAGTCAGTCTTATTTTTGTATTTATTTTCTCTCCATGAATGTTTCCAACTCCATAGAAATTTCTTACAGCCCTTTGAGAGAATCCATTAAATGGAACTTTTTGATGACTAAGTCTAGGACCTCTAAAGATTGGTTCTAGAGGATCAACTGAGATAGGTCTCCACCTTCTAGATTTAGATCTACTAGTTTTATTTTCATAGACACTGGGAAGCTGTGTTTTTGTGGTGTAGTTGCACTATGGGTAAAAACAAGATCCTTGTAAAGATTTTGAAATGAGTGATCATTAAAAAACCTTTTATGAGAATTCTGGTTTTCTGTGGGAGTACAATCTATTGCTGATGCCGCCATATGATTAACTCGGTTGACGGTAAATAGAAGAAGATTTTGAAGATCGGAGATCTTTTTCTTCCTAGCAAAACAATGTTTAGCACTATGGTTCCTTTTCCCACATAATGAGAAAGTTCTTGGATGATAATGGTTGAAAGATATCTGTTTCAAACCAAAGTCCCGTTTAGAATCTCTTGTTTAGTTTTTGCAGAAACTTCCTTTGGTGAGTTTTTCTTCAGGTCATGTGACTCACATATAGAATTAGTGAGTGACATAGAAGAATTTCTCATTACAACTTTTTCCTTTGTCAAGGAGATTAACTATTTTTTGGCTAGGTGAAGAGATGCAGAAACATTCTCTGTTTCAACACGGAGATTATTCAAATCAGATGAGTGTGTCTCAATCAAACGTTTTTCTCTAATTGTTCCCTCTTTAATTATATTCTCAAGGATACTAATCTTCTCTTGTTGTAAAATATTCTCCTGAGTGAGTCTTTTAATATTGTTAGAGAAGGACTCAATAATTTTATAGAGTTCATGTTATCGACTAAAAGACTTCTCAAATTCATCCAAGAGTTGAGAATGATTATGGAAATCAATCGTCTCAGTTGTATTTTCTTTAGTTCTGGTGATATTCCTTTCTACCTCTGACATCCTGTCAATTGTCTCGTTTCTTTTTCTGGATTTGGAAGAATCAACTAAGGAATTATCCTTTGAGGAACAACCAAGACACTTGACAAAGTCAAAAGTATGGGAAGACATAGACTATGGATAGATAGGAGATACTACTTTGTCCACAGAATCAGATTGCTACAAACACAAACTTTTGAGGTCTTACGCGTGTTTGCATACTCTGATACCAATTGAAAAAGAGGGGGTCTAACAACCTCACCTAATAGTTTGATTAGCAAATTGTATGGACTAACTCTAATATATCAACTAGATAGTCAGACTCAATCTTAATAAAAAGTATTTCAAGGAGTTAATATCTCTATATCTCGATTTGATCTATACTCAAGAAAATAGAAATCTGTGAGTCTTTATCAAATATAAGAGAAATAAACTTGGATGGTACCAAAGATCAATATCCAAGGATCAATCAATTTCCAATCAACAACCAAAGGTTGGATTTCATAATTGATCGATACAACGCACAACCTGTGATATTTCAATTATATAACAAAATATAATGCGGAATAGAAATAGCACAGACACCAGAAATTTTGTTAACGAGGAAACCACAAATGCAGAAAAACCCCGGGACCTTTTCTAGATTGAACACCACAATGTATTAAGAATCTACAGACACTAGCCTACTACAAACTAACTTCGGTCTGGACTGCAGTTGAACCCTAATCAATATCACACTGATTCAAGGTACAGTTGCGCTCCTTATGTCTCTGATCCCAGCAGGATACTATGCAATTGATTCCCTTATAGCTGATCTCACCCACAACCAAGAGTTGCTACGACCCAAAGTTGAAGACTTTAATAAACAAATTTGTATCACACAGAAAAGTCTACGATAATAGATAAATCTGTTTCCCACGGATAAACCTACGAGTTTTGTTCCGTCTTTTGATAAAATCAAGGTGAACATGAACTAGTCGATAACCCAGACTTATATTCCCTAAGAACAACCTAGAATTACCAATCACCTCACAATAATCTAAATCGTATGGTAGCGAAACTAGATATTGCGAAATCACAAATGATAAGACGAAGATGTTTGTGATTTCTTTTTATCTTGCCCTATCAGAGATATAATCTTAAGCCAATTATTCAATTGAACTCATACGATAGAAAGTGGCAAGATCATATCGCTCAACTATAAGAGAATTAGTTTCGTCTGGCTTCACAATCCCAATGAAGTCTTTAAGTCGTTAAGCGACAGGGTCTCGAGAAAAAACCTACGGTTAAGGGAGAATCGACTCTAGAAAAACCAATTAGTATCACGTAGGAGGTGTGGGGATTAGTTATTCCAGTTTTTATATGTCTCATTTATATAGTTTTCAAATCAGGGTTTGCAATCTAAGTTACCTTGGTAACAAAGCATTCAATATTCACCATTAGATGAAAAACCTGATTTATCCAAGCTAATATCTTTCAACCGTTAGATTGAAACTTAACTTGTCACACACACAAATGAAATGTATTTCATATAGGTTTGAGTAACCGTTCCTAAACGTGTACATTTGGTTGGTTCACAAATAGTTAATTAACCAATGGTTAGCCATATGAGCACTTTCATATTAACCGTATTCATCTTTCTCATAACTAGTTAAAATGACTCATAAGTATTCGTTGAAGAGTAGTTCAAGATTTTTGTTATAGGGAAAGCCAAAATGTTTATGGGGAAAGCTGACTTTTCGGTCCAACGAAATTGACTGAGGATGACTTGGGCAGAAATATTTTTTTTTAACAATCTTCCATCTTGAACACCACTCCCTGTGTTCAGTGCATCTTCATCTTGCATATATTTTTATCTCGTGAAAGAATTTTGACATCTTGTATATATTTCTGCTCGTGAATTGATTGTTTACATATTTTCTTATAATCCTATCTTTTTCGAACATATTGAAACAAAGGACAACTTTCTACAGTTCTACCATTGGCCATTTGGACCCAGTTACGATTAAGCCATCAGATTTCCGGAATAAATAAGCTTCTGATCATATGAAAATCAATTAACGAGAACATGGTTTTCAAGTTATAATATAGTAATTAATTTTTATTATTTGATCACATGGTTAAATATAGATTATTGTTATGATCATATCATCATATAAACGTCGAAATAATGATACACATCGCATACTTTGCATCTCATTTTGGATTGTGGCCCTGTCTTAACTGTAATTCCATGAGTTCTATAGTGAGATTTTTTTTTTATTATTTTGATAGTACATTTCATACTAAAAGTTTTCTTGCCCGTCAATTTCTACTTGAATCCCGTTTGAAGCAAATCCTTGATTCACATAATTTAACAGTAAGAAATCTGTTCAAAATTGTGAACGCGAGAAGGATTTTTGTAATCAGAAAGCTAAAATATTTATAGGGGATGGTAAATTGTTTCAATCAAGATGGAGGATTATTGATTTGAGTTCTTTCTTGATTTTTTTTATTTCTGCCCTAATTTTTCATAATCAAACTCGTTAGAAGTCAGCTTTCCCCATAAACGTTTTAGCTTTCCCTATAACAAAAATCTAGTTCAATTGCTTAGATCTTTATGCATAGACACAATTGAAACAAAATCGGTTTGATTCACTTGAATCAATTCATGAACAATATAGCCACGGTTTTCAAAGATTGCATTCCTTATTGATTTATTGTTTAAGTTCATGAACTTCCGATTTGAGAGATATAACCAGCTTGGGTACGTGTACATGTACATGTACCATAACTACTGGATTTGAGTTTACAAACTCAGCAGAAATTTTCAATTCAAAAACTTCTGTGGGTACACGTACGGGTACGCGTACCTAAGATGACTGGTTTAATAGTTTTCAAACTTCAACTTGTCTCCTTCACCAATATTGTATGCACACATATGCATGCACTTGGTTTCCGGCACATGGATTTATACACTAATGTGTGAACACACTATATATGCTTATATCCATAGTTGGTTACGTAATCTCAACTCTACATTTCAATCATTGAAACATTCTTGTATAATGTTATAACAATCGTTATTCACGACTATCATCATCAAAGATATTTTCAAGATTGAAACATCATCATGACTATCGTCACGAGTAAAGATGGAAATGGTTAAAGCAAAAGCTTACCAACACATATTTCGAGAAAAAGATAGGCGAGTAAACTCGGATCGAAATAACAAATGTGTATGTATGAAAACTATCATACTTATATGACTTTTGTCTCAAGAGTATGAGATAGAGAAGATAGACTTTTGAGTGACAGATGAGTTCAAGTCTCCACATACATTTTGGTCGGATGAAGTTCCACTGGTTCCTTGAGTAGTTCTTTGTCTTTGTAAGATAATATCCATGGAGTATGGAGCTCAACTATACTTAACTATCCTAGACAGAGACTCAGTCATAAGTAAACTAGAAATCAAGACATATAGTTTTGATCTCTAATATTGGCAAACATGCTTGAGATAGCAACTCATGCGAGTTCGACCGAGCAATGCTCTAACAAAATCGAACTGAGGAAGGATGTGGGACGAGCTTTTGGAAATCTGAAGCGGAAGTTCGCAATCATTTATGGGCCTTATCGTGGTCTAAGTGCTCGTAAAATGTATAAGACTATGCTGACTTACATCATTATGCATAACATGGTAATCCAGGAAACTCGTCGTAATAAGAATTGGACTAACCATCAAGATGAATACTTAAGGCCTGATATTATACTAGCAAGAGGATTACCTGCAAGGAACTATGCGCAAATGACTAGTCATATTGAGAACATAACTCTGTATAACAGGTTAAGGGAAGATCTCAGAGCGAATATGTGGGCTGAGTTTGGAAGAGATGGAGGATGAATTGAGTTGTTATTTCAGTGTTGTTTCATTTGTTATTTTATAGTTTTGTTTTGAAGTTGTTTAATTGTTTAAGTTTTATTTGTTGTTTCATAGTTTTGTTTTGAAGTTGTTTAAGTTTAATTTTTTTAACGGTCATTAAGAGTAACGGTCTAGGCTCAATTTTCAACATTCCTTATAAATATACCTTCACTTTATCCGTTTCAAAATAACACCTTCACTTAAAAACTTCCACTTCATCGACTTCAAAATCACACCTTCAAAAACTTCTCTACTTTCTGGGTAATTTATGGATAATCCTAGATTCACTGAAGATGACGATTTATCTCTTTGTAGAAACTATGTAATATACTACACGAAGAGAGGTGAAGAACGACGGATGAACGGTTTACCTAGTATGGTTATTTGGGTAAAATTCATGATGCCTTCTGCACATAGACATGTAATCCTCATAACCGGGATCGTGCTGCTTTGTTTTGCCGATTCATGACTATTAGAAAAAATCTTGTGGATTTTATAGGTATGAAAAGGATTGTCACTCGATATCATCTTAGAGGTGTCACCAATGTTGAATTGGGAATACGAACTCAGGACGAGTGACGAAGATGAAAAGGAAAAAAATTTGAATACGAAGCGCATTACCAAATTCTCAAGGAGTTTCTAATAACTCGTATGGGATGTTAGGCTTAAGTTTAGTTTTCATGGATGTTGTCAAAGTTTAAGTTTTAATGTAATGAAAAAATAGAACAATTTAGTTATAGTCTTAAGTTTAGTTTTCATGGATGTTGTCAAGTTTAAGTTTTAATGTAATGAAAAAACTAGAACGATTTGTAATGAAAAAAACTAGAAAAATTTCATTCACCATAACCAAACTACTACATCTTTTTCATTTACCATAACCAAACTACTACATCTTCATTAAAATTAAAGCTGATACATTAATTAATTAAGTGGCACTACTTCATCGTGGTCATCATCATCCTTATCTACAGCTTGAACTCCAAATTGTTTTTCCATGTTTCTTTTTTCTTCCAACTCCTCTGCTAACCTGTCCATCTCCATCTCCCATACCATCAATTGTCTGGAATTCATTGTTGAGGTGTTTTCATTTATAATCTTATTCTTGTCATAGTCTGAAACAAATTTCTATTGAGTTTTTCGATATTTATTCATCTCCCTAGTCAAGAATTGCCGGTCTACAGCTCTTTGTTTTTCGATTGTCTTCTGATGCACTATCAAAGTATCCAAAACACCTTCACTTGCTTCTCCTTCTTGGGCAACTTTTCTCGCTGCTCTTGTAGCCTTTCTTCCTAATAATTTTCTCTTGATCGTAGCATTGACATTCAAGTTGGAATTATTGTTTGTTGTGGTTTCTGGTGAAGAAAATGGATTATCCGAAGGGGGATGAGATGCTTGAGATGGTTGTGAAGCTAGCGTTGAAGATGAATAAGTGTATGGTGAACTTGCAGGTATATTCTACATGTTTGCTAACACTTCTGGATTATATTTAGGCAACACTTTCAAAATATGATAACAACTTTCATAACCAAAATTTTCCCCATGTTTGTGGTGCCAATCAGTTCGACACTTTCGTTCGACATCAACATCGACAAGACTGCTCGCTCGAGCACGAGCAACTTGCATTATAGCAGCAACATAAAGGCAACTTGGGTGTTGATTATAACGAAGCGACCGAATAATCCATTTGCATCACGATCGTTGATGTTCATAGTTTCTTCACGAAATTTAGCAAATATGTTATCCCACAACTTGGTAGATTGTTGTTGGGCACCATCGACACTATCTTGTGTAAAAACACATAGTTTTTGAAAATGCTTTTATTTTCGGCTACGATAAATTTTGGACCCCTAATCTTCTTATTTTTATTAGCTTGAGTATTAGATTGAGACATATTAAAGAAATTATACAATACGAGTGAATGAAAGAGTTGGATGATGAAAATTGTTTTAGATTAACAAATGTGAAGAGTAGAGAAGAGAAGTTGTGAGTTAAAATGGAAGAGGAATTTGGTATTTATAGGGGGAAGATTTATGGCCGCTGGATTAGATTCTACGTAGCGGTGTAGACCAGACCGACCGGTCTTATAAAAGCCGCCAATAGAGTAGTCTTGACCTGGCCTGGCTAAGTGGTAAATTTTCCACTTAGCCAGGACAGTTTGCCAACTCCATAGTGGGTGCAAAAATGGCAAACTTGAATGTTTGCAATGCCCATACGAACTGGCCTTAGAATATATATAAGGAAATAATCCTATTTCTCCAAATTACTCCCAATGGAGCCAAATTATCAATAAAAAAAATACCCATTTGTCATTTGTTTTTCGCCGATGACTGTTTCCTTTTCATAAAAGGTGATCTAAAGAAGAAATGCAAGAATATCTTAAATATTATTGACATTTTCAGTAAAGTTTTTGCCCAAATTTATTAACTTTGAAAAATCCTAAGTTTTTTTCGGTAAGAAAGTTCATCCAAAACATCATAGAATGATGTCTAAACTGCTCAGAATTAAGAAGACGGATTTAAAAGACTCATACTTAGGGGCTCCTCTTTTTATAGACAAATCTAAGATCAGAACTTTTGAGATAATGGTGGAGAAAATATAACATAAATCACAAGGATGGAAGGGTAAAGTGTTGCCTCAAACTAGCAAAATGGTTTTAAACAAATCAGTTTCGACTAGTATGGCCACTTTCCAAATGGTTTGCTTTGTATCACCAGAAAATCTAGTAAAATTGATGTTATTCAAAGGGACTTTTGATAGGGCAAGGAATCTAATTCCAACGAAAATTACCCAAAAGCATACACTTGTCTTTGCAAACCAACGCACAAGGGGGGTCTGGGATTCATAAATGCTCATAAAACTAACCTAGCTATGATTTCTAGATTAGCTTGGAGACTCCTAATAGAACCTGACTAGCTATGGGCCTCTCAAATAAAACCTAAATATTTTAGGAAGAAATCTGCCTTTAGAATTAAAACTTTTACAACAAGTTTTTAAATCTAGATATGTATCAGCAAAGGTATAAATTTAATGGAATAAAACAACATATGGGAAGTAGGAGATGAAAATAGCATAAATATCTGGGAAAATAACCGGATACCAAGTTTAGGAGGCACTCTGCTTCAACAAAAAAATAATAATTCAATAACCATTTAACACTTGTGGTTGATCTTATTGACCCAATCACAAAAAAGAGGAACATACCCCTGATAACCTCAATATAGATAGAAGAATATGTAATGTTATAATCTTTCTAAGTAGGATAACTAATCCTAGACCAGGCAAATTAAGGTATCTTTTGACAAACTTAGGGATTTTACACTCAAATATACGTATGAAAAATTAAATGAAAACAAAATCAACTCTAATAATCTAGATATGCCTGACACATTCTAGAAATGTTTATGCAAATTAGATGTTTCTCAGAAGATTAAGATCCTTACTTGTAAATTCTCACAAAATGCAGTTTTTACAAATTTCAAATTATCTAAAATCCTTAAGGATGTTGCGCCAATAGGTACCTTTGGTTGTGATGCTGATGAAACTATAGAACATCCTCTCTTTTTTCACTGTAATTTTGTTAAATCTCTGGAATAAGCTGAAGCAGTAGGATTGCTTCAGGAAGCAAAATGTGTTAAGGAGCTTCAACTCACAAATTTCAGCAATGAAGGCAACTGCAAGAATATTTTTGACTACCTCAATGGGAAACAAACCTCTATCTCTTAGCCAAATCAAACAATCATGGAATAAGTAAAACTGGGAGTCAGTGATTGTCCAACTTTTCTAGGATTGTCCTTAATCTCTAGATCGACTAATAGTGTAGCAGACATTAATTCTAGCTAAAGAAGATAAACTCTTTAATTGTAACTTAAATTGAGATCTTATCCACCATGAATAATGACCAAATTTTAGTGACATAAAAGCTGGACAATTTTTAATTTTCACTATTTTTTATCTATTTTCGAAATAAATATTATTTTTTTCTTATTTTGATCAATTAAATATCCGTTATAATGGATCCTAATTTACAATTGATGAAGATACTAGTATAGATATAATCCTTTCACATCGATAGTGAAAAATATCAACCCATATATTGTTAGAATCGGATGAAGAGTGAGAAGAAGAAAGAATAGAGGTTACCATTAAGTTGTAACTATCTGCTGGTAAAATACCAAGAGCTCCAGAACCAAGTGGAATATATTCACAAAAAGATGAACGAATCGATTTTGAGAAGAATAACACGAAAAGATGATCCGGTTTTGTTTTCAGATGTGATACACTCTGATCAAGATTTCCAGTGTTGTTTCTGTATGGGCCACAACTAGCTTATTAAGATTAGGAAAGCTTTATCAGGTACAACCTTTATTTAATTATAAGTTTGATACACAAAATTTACAAGGACATAGTCTTATACAAAATATTATTGCATTCCTTAGAATTTAATCCTATGGTTAACAGATGCCACCGATGAGTACATTCCCATGTGCAAAATAATAATGTTGAGAATCCTAATATATTTTGCGAAACTGTAGTCAATAATTTATGCTATAAGTTTTTTATGAAAATAAACTTAGGATGATGTTAACTGGATACCCGAGAAAGATAAAGGGCTTCCCAAGAATGTTAGGTAACCTTCGTTGTATGCATTGATAGTAGAGGGGATGCAGTTAAAATTTGTAATGCCTTCTCTACATCGACTAATAGTGTAGCATACATTCTAGCTAAAGAAGCTAAACTATTTAATTGTAACTTAAATTGAGATCTTATTCCACCCCTACCCCCCCTTCTCGTATCGTTAACTCTATTAGTAGATCAATCTAATGCTAGGAAGTCTCTCAATCCTTCCACATTATATGGATCTACTCAAGCTGTAACCGGGGCTGCTAGCGCCTCAAGTTAGTTTGTTTTAATATATTACCAGTTTGCAGAAAAGGAAAAAAAAAAGGTAAGCAAGTCTTATTTTCCACCATGAATAATGACCAAATTTTAGTGATATAAAAGTAGGACAATTTTTAATTTTCACAACTTTCTATCTATTTTTCAAATAATTTTTTTCTTTTTTCGATCAATTTAGTATCTGTTATAATGGATCATAATTTACAATTGATGAAGATACTAGTATGGGTATAACCATCCTAATTTATAATTGATGAAGATACTAGTATGGGTATAAACGTTTCAGATCGACAATGAAAAATGTTAACCCATATATTGTTAGAATCGGATAAAGATTGGGAAGAAGAAAAAATAGAGGCTACCACTAAGTTGTAACTATCTGCTGAGAAAATACCTAGAGCTCCAGACCCATGTGGAATATGTTAACAAAAAGATGAAAGAATCGATTTTGAGAAGAATACCACAAAAAGATGACCCGGTTTTGTTTTCAGATGTGATACACTCTGATCAATATTTCCAGTGTTGTTTTTGTATGGGCAACAACTAGCTTATTAAGATTAGGAAAGCTTTATCAGGTACAACCTTTATTTAATTATCAGTTTGATACACGAAATTTACAAAGACATAGTCTTATACAAAATATTATTGCATCCCTTAGCATTTAGTGTTATGGTTAACGGATACCACCGATGAGTACATTCCCATGTGAAAAATAATAATATTGAGAATCTTAATATATTTGCAAAATTGTAGTCAACCATTTATGCTCTAAGTTTTTTTTATGAAATGAAACTTAGGCTTATGTTAACTGATCACTCGAGAAAGACAAAGGGATTCCCAAGAATTTTAGGTAACCTTCGTTGCATGCATTGATAGTAGAGGTGATGGAGTTAAAATTTTGTAATGCCTGCTCTAGATCGAATAATAGTGTAGCAAACATTCTAGCTAAAGAAGCTAAACTCTTTAATTGATACTTAAATTGAGATCTTATTCCCCATTCTCCTATCGTTAACTCTATAGTAGTAGATCAATCTAATGCTAGGAAGTCTCTCAATCCTTCTACGTTAGATGGCTCCACTCAAACTGTAACCAGGGTTGCTAATGCCTCAAGTTAGTTTGTTTTAATATATTACCAATTTGCAAAAAATAAAATAAAATGGTAAGCAAATCTTATTTGCCACCATGAATAATGACCAAATTTTAGTGATATAGAAGTTGGACAATTTTTAATTTGTGGAAATTTCTGAAGAACCCATGTTTGGTTCCTCTCTGTTTTAAAAACCCATCATTAAGATAGTATATATCTGTAGCCCAAAAAACAAGATAAACGGTTGAGATTATTAGTTTTAGATTGAATTTAGGTTTCCATATTTTACATGAGACTAAATTAACCTTTACAAATTGAGGATTATTAAAAAATAATAATAGTGCAACTAATATGTCGACATATTAATTATGGACGTTGTGGGCGGGAGAATTTGCATAAAAATGGTCAATTACGATTAATTATCCCATGTAAGATAGCATTTAAGAGCGACATTTTAGGGTTGTAATTGAATGCGTTAAAAAATGGATATTCTATATATATGTCAACAGAATTTACATATAATTGATGAGGTTCATGAAATTATATGCTCCTCTTTATCTCCTGCTCTATGAAATTTTGATTTTGGATTATTTTCTAAAAGTGCACAAGAGATTGACTACAACAAGATCTATAGAAGAAGGTGTTTTACATGTGTATTTGAAAGATGCGTACAAATATTAGATGTAGATTTTTCTTGTGGTTGAATTTTTTCTTGAGGTCTCTCGCTGGTTACACCATACTACAGTTAATCATGAGCTTAATAATGGCCATGTTCAGCCCGTGTTTGGTATCATTCAAACACTTCTCCTCTATTTTATTTTTGTATTTTTAAGTTGGTTGTCCTTGAATTTATGTTACCATAAAAATCATTCTCTACTTGTTTTTTTCATTTTGGTATAACACTCACATTTTTTCGTCTTAAAAAATAGGATTTTCACCGGTGTTTGGGTTGATCTATCATCTTTTCACATGTTAGCTTGTGGTAAGTGTGAATTTCAAAAAATACAACTGATTCCAACAAATGAAAATGTTAGAGCACTGCTCATTCGAACTCGCAAGCGTTGCTATCTCAAGCCTGTTGTCAAGTTTAGTTGTCAAAACTACAAGTCTTGATTTCTAGTCAACTTATAGCTAAGTCTCAGATTATGATAGAAAGTGTAGTTGAGCATTAGACTTCATGGCGTTCATCGATTGAAGACGAAGAATTACTAAGGGGAGAATGTGTAACTTCATCAACAAAAGGTATGTGGAGACTTGAACTCATCTATCACTCAAAAGTCTATCTACTCTATCTCCTATTTGAGATAAAAGTCATATAGCTATATAGACTTCGATTATACACATTTGATATTTCAAGCGAAGTTTAACTCGCTTAAATATTTCTCGACATATGTGTTGGTAAGCTTTCGCTTTAGCCAAGTTCATCTTATATTCTTGACGAAAGTCAAAAGACAATCATATGAAAATCACCTTGTAACATCTTACATGATTTGTGTGAGACAGTCATTTTATGTAGACTCGGAATGTTTCATATTGATCATTCGATCACTTGAAAATTTCTTTGAAGCTAATAGTTTGTGTGAGACAACTATTGCCGTCTTCCAAAAATGTTTCAATGATTGAAATGGGAGTTTAGAACAAATAACTATGATTGGATATAGCATAGTATGCGTACTTGCGTATGTGTTGTCCAAGTCCGGGAACCATGGTATGCATACCCGTATGCGTACTAGTTGGTTATGGAAGTTCGGGAACTTAGTATGCTTACCGGTATGCGTACTGGCGTGAGTTTCAAGTTCCGGAAATTCAACTGAGTTTTTGAAGGTATGCATACCCTTTCGCATACTGGCGAACCCAAACTTGGTCCGGACACTTAGGTATGCGTAACCGTTCGCATAGTTGAGTAGGTTATGTTCTAAAATCGGTTTATTCATGAACTAATACATTTATATAATAAGGAATGCAATCTTTTTCAAACCGTGGCTATAATGTTCATGAAATCATTCGAGTGAATCAAAATCGATTTTGCTTCAATTGTGTCTTGTATACTTCTATGAGAATATAAACAATTGAACAACTCTAGAACTAGTTTCATTTGAGTCATTTGAACTAGTTATGGTTAATATGAATATGGTTGATATGAAAGTGTTCATATGGCTAACTTCGATTAACTATTGTTGAGCCAAAAAGGTGTACATGTATAGGCACGGTTACCCATATCTAAATGAAGCCACTTTTTATTTGTGTGTAACAAGCTAAGTTTGATCTAACGGTTGAAATATATTAGTTTGAGTCTAATCAGGTTTTCATCTAACAATGAATATTGAATGCTTTGTTACCAAGGTAACATTGATTGCAAACCCTGATTTGAAGACTATATAAAGGAGAACTCTAGCAACTGGGAAAATTAATCCCCACTCCTCTCGTGTGATACTAGTTGTGACTAGATTTGATTCTCCTTTAACCTTAGGTTTTTCACAAAACCCTGTAGGTTAACGACTTGAAGACTTCATTGGGATTGTGAAGCCAGACCCCAACTATTTTCTCTGTAGTTGCATGTTCTGATCTTGATATTTTCTATCATATTGAGTACTATCTTCTCTAAGTTTGTTCGAGATTTATTCTCCGATAGGCAAGATAAAAAGTAGTCACAAACATCTCCATCTCATCGTTTGTGATTCCATAATATCTTGTTTCGCTACCATACGATTATGATTATTGTGAGGTGATTGATATTTCTATGTTGTGTTTTGGGAATATAAGTCTGGTATATCAAGTGGTACCTGATAGGTGTTGTAAAACACCTACTTTTATATCTAGTATTTATGCTTTCTTTGCTATTTATTTTGTAAAATATGTATCTTATGTGTAGTTTTGAGTTTATCAGGTACAATGGAGTCCTTGGGAGCAAAAGAAGGAAAAATTTCCCAGTTGGAGCGTAGATGCAAACACTTCAATTCACAGGCGAGCTACACTTGGAGCGTTTTGAGGTGCGCAAGGAGGAGGTGAAGAATGAACCGTCGGTTTTCCAAAACTGACAATTGAGCAAAGAAGTAATTAGGTGGTCGGTTCCCTGAAACCGACAAGCAATGTGTGATCTAGTACCCCTTATCCTTGTCACCTGGGTGGCTATATCCAACCTCAATTCCTACACAAACCTAAAATTTAGAGCACAAATGTTTCTTTTCATTGCGTGGTCTGAAATTGAGAGAAATCATCATTAGTTCCCTAACAAAGAGGAGATATCATATCACAATCTTTCTACTGGGTTTTTGGAGGAGAGCAGCGATTAGGGTTTGCTTCCATTTATTTTTATGTTCTTCATTTTATTTTTAATAATAATTATGTTGAGTTCAAAAACCATGAGTAGCTAAATTCTTAATATTGGTTATGGGATAATAAGTGGATTTCACAAATAAAATCTGATTCAATGCATTAGTTTTGTCTCAAGTTTATTGTTTATGTTTCATTGTTGATATTGATTTATGATTTGATTGTTTATTTGGTTGAGTCCGGAATCAATCCGATTTGCATTCATATCTAGAGCTATATTAGGGTTTTCAATATGAAAACGTTGTTCATCCCTGATTCTAATTAGCATAAATGTGGGTAGTGCTTGTAGAGATATATCCTACTAGTCACATATGAATCATAACTTGGGTTAAATTGATTTAGTGCTTTTACACATTTCGATTGCCTTGATTAGTCTTATTCCATATAGCTTATTGCTTCTATGGAGTTAAATCTAATTTGCTTTTACACTTTAGGTTGCTTTCTAGGAAGAATTCACATATGCATCTTTTAATGTGTTTGTGATGAAATCAGGGAATTAGCGGGATATTCTTGCGATCAAGGTATCCTAGGACTTTTAGTAAATGAGAGATTAAATTTCAATTCTAATCATTGATGAAAATATGTGTTTGTGAATGAAACTATCCCGTGACCAATACTTTCTCCATATTGATTACTTTAATACTTTATTGCTTTCAAATTAGTTTTATAGCTTTGATAACTCAACCCCCCCCCCCCCTTGGTTATTAAGAAACTGAAAATTTGCATAACAACAAAAAGACTCTCCATGGATACGAACTCTTTCTTATTGCATACTACTTTATTTTAGGAAGTAAGAAAGTGAAATTATATTTGCGTCGGCTGACAACCGACCAGATTTTGGCGCCGCTGCCGGGGAGGCAAACGGCTTGTTATTAAGTTTTTAGTTTCTTTTTATCATTTTTATGCTTGCATATTTGCTTTCCATTTCTTGTCTTGTTTCTTACTTGTTTGCTAGAATTGTTTTTCAGGTACTAATACCTGGCTTCTAAGGATTGGAGCTATCCAAGGTGCGGGATTGCTACTCGGAGAGGCACAATACTCCAACCAAGTCAAGACACAACGGAAGAACAAGTATTGGAAGTAGAACACGAAGCTCTTCATCAAGAAGTGGAAGAATAGTTACAACTAGAAGAAGAACTAGAGGTTCCATTTGTATACGAACCAATAGTTGGAGAAGAAGAAGCAATGGAAGACGCAAATCGTACACTCAAGGATTTGGCTTCTCATAGGCTTGATGCACAACGGTGGTGTATCCAAACCAACTCAACATTCGAGATCAAGACTGAGTTGCTTAGAGAGTTGCCAAAGTTTCATGGTATGGCGAATGAAGACCCAAATAAGCATCTTATGGAGTTCTATACAATTGTCAAGGCTATGCTTCCAGCGGAGACCGAAGCCGATGGTGCAATGATGAAAGTTTTTCCATTTCCTATGGTAGACAACACTAAAGATTGGTTGTATTGTTTGCCTACCGGAAGTGTCACTACATGGAACAGATTGAAGAAAATCTTTCTAGAGAGGTATTTTCCTGCGTCAAAGGCTACTCAAATTCGCAAAGAGAGTTGTGGAATAAAGCAACATGCGGGAGAGTCTTTATATGAATGTTGGGAGCGATACAAGAGATTGGTGGCAAGCTGTCCTCACCATCAATTCAGTGACGCTATGATAATCCAGTACTTCTACGAAGGCCTCCAATCAAGTGATAGATATCTTCTTGACACTGCGGGTGGTGGTGCACCAGTGAACAAGACGGTGGCCCAAGCTACCGATTTGATTGAAAGCATGGATGTAAAATCGCAACAATTATACACAAGAGGTGAACCAATGGTGAGGCAAGTGCATGAAGTTAGTGATTCATCATCATCACACCGTGATCAAAGGATGGACAATATGGAGAACATGATGCAAAAGATGGCTGCGGTTATATTACCTTCGTATGGTGAAGAGTTGGAGCAAGCTAATGCGGTTTTTCCAAACCAACCAATACGATATGATCCCTATTCCAACACCTACAATCCGGGATGGAGAGATCATCCAAATTTCAGCTATGCCAACAAGCAAGGTGCGGTTCAGCAACCTACTTTCAACCGTCCGAGTGGATTTCAACCTCAACAACAACAATTTCAACCGCAACAACAACAATTTCAACCTCAACAATAATAATTTCAGCAACCACAAAAATCGGTGCGAAATCAAGGTTCCGATATCGATGCCAAGCTACAAACTTTTATGCAAGGTATTTCTACCATGTTCAAGGAGATTCAACAAGAAACCAAGAGTGCGATTAAGGATTTGCAGACTCAAGTGGGCTCCATGGATATTGATATCAACAAATTAAAAGCACAAAATAGTGGAAGACTCCCTTCTCAACCCATTAACCCAAAAGAGGGTGTCAATGCAATTACGTTGAGAAGTGGTACACAACTTGAGCAGCCAAAAATTTCTGATTTGGGTGAAGAGGAAGTTCCAAAGGAGCCGGTTTTGGAGGAAAAGAGGGATGAAATTCCCCAAACACCCGAGGTGCCTATTCCTAACTCTAAAACTCCTATTCCTACTTATGTTCCTCATATACCTTTTCCTCGCAGATTTGCAAGTTCTAGGAAGGCGGAATTAGAAAAGGAGATTTTAGATGTTCTTAAGAAGATTCATGTAAATATACCACTCATCGATGCTATCAAGTTCCCAAGTATGCAAAAGTGTTGAAGGACTTGTGTACCAACAAGCAAAGGCTTAAAGGCAATGAAGTGCTAAGTGTGGGGGAGAATACTTCGGAAATCTTACAACACAAACTCCCACTGAAATTCAAGGATCCCGGTAGCTTTGACATTCCCGTCACAATTGGTAACACCACTTTTAACAAAGCAATGTTATACTTAGGTACATCCGTTAATGTTATGCCGGCATCCATGTATAATTCACTTAATCTGGGTCCTTTGAAAAAGGCTGAAATTGTGTTGCAATTAGCCGATCGCTCTAATGTTTACCCAATGGGTATTGTTGAGGATGTTCTTGTGCAGGTTAATCAACTTGTATTCCCTGCTGACTTTTGTGTGTTAGAGATGGATGAAGGTGCACCAGACTCGTCTCTTCCATTGTTACTTGGGAGTCCCTTCATGAAAACGGCTAAGACGATCATTGATGTAGACAAGGGAACGTTGACTATGGAGTTTGACGGAGAAATAATACGTTTCAACATTTTCGAGACGATGAGATATCCTAGTGATGTCCACTCTTGTTTCTCCGTTGATGTTATGGATGCATTGGCGCAAAAAGTGTTTGAATTGAATGGTGATGATGCTTTGGAAACTATTTTAACTACATCCATGGATGATGGAGTAGAGTGTGGTAACGAAGTTAAGGAAGCCCTTGGTGATCTCAACTCACTACAAGGATGTCCGGAAACTCATAATATCTCTTTTATTTCTTTATCATGCAGTGATGAAAAGCTTTTACCTTCTATTGTTAAATCTCCAAAGTTGGAATTGAAACCTCTTCCAAGTCACTTAAAGTACTTGTACTTGGGTGACAATGAAGAGTTACCTATGATTGTTTCTAACGAGCTTAGTGAATTACAGGAGTAAAAACTTCTAAGGGTGCTAAGGAAGCACAAGACGGCCATAGGATGGAAAATCGCCGATATCAAGGGTATAAGCCCTGCCGTTTGTATGCATAAGATTCGTTTGGAGGACGATGCAAAGCCTAAAAGGGAAGCACAATGTCGTTTGAACCCTCCCATGATGGAAGCTGTGAAAAAGGAGATACTCAAGCTTTTGGAAGTGGGTGTTATCTACCCCATATCTAATAGAAAGTGGGTAAGCCCGGTACAAGTTATACCAAAGAAATTAGGGGTAACGGTGGTAGAGAATGATGAGAACGAACTTGTCCCAACTCGTGTGCAAACCGGTTGGAGGGTTTGTATTGATTATAGAAAGTTGAATGCTACTACTAGGAAGGATCACTTTCCTTTACCTTTTATTGATCAAATGCTTGAACGTTTAGCTGGACATGCTTATTATTGCTTCCTTGATGGTTATTCAGGGTACAATCAGATTGTGATAGCACCAGAGGACCAAGAGAAAACCACTTTCACTTGTCCTTTCGGCAATTTTGCTTATAGAAGGATGCCTTTTGGCTTATGCAATGCTCCAACTACCTTTCAAAGGTGTATGGTAAGTATCTTTTCCGAGTATGTTGAAAACATCATTGAAGTGTTTATGTATGACTTTAGTGTCTTTGGTGATTCATTTGACCTTTGTTTGAACAACTTATCTTTAATCCTTGAACGATGTGTTGAAACAAACCTTGTGCTTAATTGGGAGAAGTTCCATTTCATGGTAACTCATGGCATAGTTTTAGGCCATATTATATCTTCTAAAGGCTTGGAAGTTGATAAATCTAAGATAGACCTTATTCATGCTCTAACCCATCCCACTACGGTGAGGGAGATACGTTCTTTTCTTGGTCATGCAGGTTTTTATCGTAGATTTATCAAGGATTTTTCCAAGATAGCATCACCACTTTGCAACTTATTGCAAAAAGATGTGGTTTTTAACTTTGATGAGAAGTGTATGGCGGCATTCAATCGTTTGAAAGAACTTTTGATTTCAGCCCCTATCATTAAAACACCGGATTGGAGCAAGCCTTTTGAGCTCATGTGTGATGCAAGTGACTATGCGGTTGGTGCGGTGCTTGGGCAGCGTGTGGGAAAGATACCTCATGCTATTTATTATGCTTCTAGAATGTTAAATGAGGCTCAACAAAACTACACAACCACTGAAAAAGAGTTTTTAGCTATTGTATTTGCATTGGAGAAATTTCGCTCTTATCTAATTGGTACAAAAGTTTTTGTTTATTCTGACCATGCAGCACTTAGGTACTTGCTAATGAAGAAAGAAGCGAAACCAAGGCTCATACGCTGGATTTTACTCTTGCAAGAATTTGATATTGAAATCAAAGATAAGAAAGGAATTGAGAACACCATTGCGGATCACTTGAGCCGTCTTGCTGTGGACAAGGAAGCTATCCCATTATGTGAAAGTTTCCCGGATGAGCAAATATTCTCAATTGCCTGTGGAGAACCATGGTATGCGGATATTGTGAATTACTTGGTAACTAAACAAATCCTAAGGAACTTGTCTCGTGCTGAGAGGGACAAACTAAAGAGGTTAGGAAACCAATATATATGGGATGATCCGTACTTATGGAAACATGGCAGCGACCAAGTAATGAGAAGGTGCGTTCCCGAATCCGAGTTTAATTCTATCTTGTCATTTTTTCACTCCTATGCTTGCGGAGGACATTTTGGAAGTAAAAGAACCGCTCACAAGGTACTTGAAAGTGGTTTCTATTGGCCAACCTTGTTTAAGGATGCACATATATTTTGCACAACTTGTGATAGGTGCCAAAGAACAAGCAATCTAGGTGCCCGAAATCAAATGCCACAAACTTTTATTCAATTTATTGAAGTTTTTGATGTATGGGGTATTGATTTTATGGGTCCTTTTGTCAACTCACATGGGAATTTTTACATCTTACTTGCTGTTGATTATATCTCTAAATGGGTGGAAGCTAAGTCCACCCCTACTAATGATTCCAAGGTTGTTTCAGATTTTGTGCAAGCTAAATTTTTTGCAAGGTTTGGAATTCCGAAAGCCATAATTAGCGATGGGGGTTCTCACTTCAACAACATGACTTTGCAAATCTTGTTGAAGAAGTACAATGTGTCACATAAGGTTGCAACACCTTATCATCCCCAAAAAAATGGGCAAGCCGAGGTTTCCAACCGGGAGGTGAAATCCATTCTAGAGAAGACGGTGAATCCAACAAGGAAAGATTGGAGCATGCGGCTAAATGATGCTTTGTGGGCGTATAGAACCGCATACAAGACACCTATTGGGATGTCTCCTTTTAGGCTTGTGTATGGTAAACCTTGTCACTTACCCGTGGAGATTGAGCATAAAGCGTTTTGGGCGATAAAGCAATGCAATATGAAGATGGATGGGGCTGGAAAGCAAAGGAAGTTACAACTCCAAGAGCTATAAGAGCTTCGCAATGATGCATTTGAAATCTCTCGCATTTACAAGGAGAAAACGAAGGCCTTTCATGATACTATGATTTCTAGAAAATAATTTTGTATTGGGCAGAAAGTGCTTTTGTTTAATTCTCGCTTGCATTTATTTCCGGGTAAATTAAGGTCACGTTGGATCGGACCTTTCATTGTTACTAATGTGTTTTCTCATGGTGCAGTAGAAATTCGTAGCATAGCTACATGCAAGGAACTTAAAGTTAATGGGCACCGGTTGAAACCATATTATGAGAATTTCACTTCCGAAGTGGTGGAAGGAGCTAATTTTGTGGATGCACTCCCTCTGGAGGAGTCATAGAAAGCAAGGAGATAGTCGGGCTGACGACTTTAAACCAAGCGCTAAATGAGAGGCAACCCATCGGATGAGTATCTCTTGTCTTATTTTCGTTTTCTTGTTTTGTTTTTAGCTTTTTCTTGTATTATATTGATTTTTAGGCCGACCGAGCGAAGCGAGGGAGGACTTTATATATGGTGACTTTGTGTCAATATAAAGCGTGACAAAAAGATTGGATTTGGTTCAACGATGAAAGGACGATACTGCCCCTCTAAATCAAATTTTACTTTTTTTCCTTTAGATATTTTCGTAAATAAACCAAAGAGGAAGGGGAATAAGGTATTAGACATTTTCGTAAATAAACCAAAAATGAAGGGCACAAGAGTAAATGCATTTTTTATATATTTAAAAACCCCGTATATTTCAAACTACAAGTCGTATTTTTATAAATCTTATATATTTGGAAAGCCCTTTAAATTAGCTACGCAATGAGCACAAACAATGATATCAAAATTTTGTTTTTCAATTTTTTTTTATTATTCTCTAAATTTGGTACATTTCTCCTTAAAAATTAGGCATAGCTTAAAATTAGACATATCTTTAAAAAAATTGAAAAACTACAAGAAAAATAAAATGATTGACTAAGTATAAAAAACAACTAATTTTAAAATGAAAAGCACAACATATGGTGTTGAATCACCGCCAAATTATTTGCAAAGTAAAAATATACCATGGTCTACCTGTCTGGAAAATAATACTTTCGCGTCGTGTTTGGAAAAATTATACCTTCGTGCCGTGTCAGGAAAAATAATATTTTCATCCTACGGCGGAACTAAATTGTGAACACAAAATTTAGTTTTGCGTCAATTTTTTCGGTCGGCCATCCCACCGTGGTAGCGGTCATCTAGTATTTTTCTGATTTCTTGTCAATTTTCATGCATAATTTCTCACCTTGACTTACTTTGGATGACTCAATTTACATTGAGGACAATGTAAAGTTTAAGTGTGGGGGAGTGGTTAAGCATTTGCATTGTAATTTTTTTTCAAAATTTTCAACTTTTGTGTAAATTAGTGCATGAAAAACTCCAACTTGTAGTTAGTTTAGAGTCACATAGTATCCATGTCGCTAAGATTACATCGAGATTCTCATAAGAGTGACTGAACTTAGAGATGACAGAGAACATGATCGGGTTTCTTACTTGTATGAGAGTTAAAGTTGGATTTAACCATGCCAGTGGCAAATATGGTGCAGATTGAATTCGGTAGTAGAGTAGTGGTCCCCTATATTGGAGACTACCCATGTTACATCATGAGAGGCACCGACCTTCACTTCTTTGTACCTGTCTAAATATGTGCTTTTAGAGTGTGTGTCACCGTACGTAAACTCCGGGTAGAATGGTGAGCTACCCAACCTCCAACCAATAGAAGCACTATTTTGATCTCTTGAGTGCTATTTTATCAATCATGAATGGTGACATCGAATTGCTAACTTACATACCACTTGTAATCTTGTTCGCAGTTAGCACCATCCACTTTATCTCTCTCTACACCAACAAGTCCATAGAAACACCATAATCATCAACAAGGGAAGCATCACAAGTTAGAAGGAAAGTTGAAGACATTCTAGGTTTACAAGCAACGGTACAAAAATGAGCAGATTTCAGATTCAAGTATAGCAACAAGACAAGGAGCATAATTTTTATAAGTTGAAAACTATTGTACAAGAGTGAAGATTATCAAGATGAGAATTCAAGAAGTTTATGATATTGAGACATACAAGTTGTGAAAAATCAAGCGGTAAAGTACTCACACCATGGCATTTGTACTTGCATTTTTATTTTTATTTGTATTTTATTCTCGTCTCAAAAAAAAAAAAAAAGACAAGAGAAAAGTTCTTTAGGATCATCATTAGTTTTTATTTTTGTTTGTTTTCATTTTGTATTTACTTTGTATTAAAAAAAAAATAATCATTGCATCATATTTTGGTTTTTTATTCATTCAATAAGCCAACGGAAGAAGAAATATCTACAGTGAAGTTTCAAGCAACAAGGAATAATAGGAAAGAATCACATTGTCAAGATTCTACGAAGTTCAAGAGTTATCATCGACAGTTGAAGACCGAAGACGAAGACAAGGATTGAAGACCGAAGACGTTTCTATGGATTCTGTGAGAGTGGTGCTAGCTGCACGCCGAACAGATAACGAGGTAAGTAAGCATACTCCCACCTTCGTTAAGTGGTTGATTTCCTTTCTAAGAGATCGTCAGAAAAAAGGGTTTTCAAAATGAATAAAAGATGTGGGTTTTCAAAACATTTTAGAGGGTTTTCCTTCCTACTATTCAACGTGTCACATGATTCTCTCTTCATTCCTACCTGGACACATGTGTGACCCATAAAGAGATGTTTATTATTGAGTGCAATTTCATAAAACCCTTTCTTGTGAGGCATAGTCGAGACTTTTGATCACTCCGAACCCGAATTTATTTCGATAAGGGATGGTTATTTCTCTCTCAACTTTTAAGAATGAGATTGTGTTCATTTATGTGTCTAACTTCTTATGACTAGTATGCAGAATATCTCTGTATTTTTAGCGCGTTGGATACTATCTTTTCGGAGAACTTGTAAGTTGGAATTGTAGGTTGTGTGGGTATTTCTCTAGTAAACGCTCATGGGAATTGTATGTATCTTTTAGAATAAGTTTTGTTTGATTTGCTCGAGGACTAGCAAAGTCTAAGTGTGGGGGAATCTGATAGGTGTTGTAAAACACCTAATTTTATATCTAGTATTTATGCTTTCTTTGCTATTTATTTTGTAAAATATGTATCTTATGTGTAGTTTTGAGTTTATCAGGTACAATGGATTCCTTGGGAGCAAAAGAAGGAAAAATTGCCCAGTTGGAGCGTATATGCAAACACTTCAATTCACAGGCGAGCTACACTTAGAGCGTGCTGAGGTGCGCAAGGAGGAGGTGAAGAATGAACCGTCGGTTTGCCAAAACTGAAAATTGAGCAAAGAAGTAATTAGGTGGTCGGTTCCCTGAAACCGACAAGCAATGTGTGATCTAGTACCCCTTATCCTTGTGACCTGGGTGGCTATATCCAACCTCAATTCCTACACAAACCTAAAATTCAGAGCACAAATGTTTCTTTTCATTGCGTGGTCTGAAATTGAGAGAAATCATCATTAGTTCCCTAACAAAGAGGAGATATCATATCACAATCTTTCTACTGGGTTTTTGGAGGAGAGCAGCGATTAGGGTTTGCTTCCATTTATTTTTATGTTCTTCATTTTATTTTTAATAATAATTATGTTGAGTTCAAAACCATGAGTAGCTAAATTCTTAATATTGGTTATGGGATAATAAGTGGATTTCACAAATAAAATCTGATTCAATGCATTAGTTTTGTCTCAAGTTTATTGTTTATGTTTCATTGTTGATATTGATTTATGATTTGATTGTTTATTTGGTTGAGTCCGGAATCAATCCGATTTGCATTCATATCTAGAGATATATTAGGGTTTTCAATATGAAAACGTTGTTCATCCCTGATTCTAAGTAGCATAAATGTGGGTAGTGCTTGTAGAGATATATCCTACTAGTCACATATGAATCATAACTGGGGTTAAATTGATTTAGTGCTTTTACACATTTTTAGACTTGATTAGTCTTATTCCATATAGCTTATTGCTTCTATGGAGTTAAATCTAATTTGCTTTTACACTTTAGGTTGCTTTCTAGGAAGAATTCACATATGCATCTTTTAATGTGTTTGTGATGAAATCAGGGAATTAGCGGGATATTCTTGCGATCAAGGTATCCTAGGACTTTTAGTAAATGAAAGATTAAATTTCAATTCTAATCATTGATGAAAATATGTGTTTGTGAATGAAACTATCCCGTGACCAATACTTTATCCATATTGATTACTTTAATACTTTATTGCTTTCAAATTAGTTTTATAGCTTTGATAACTCAAACCCCCCCCCCCTTTGGTTACTAAGAAACTGAAAATTTGCATAACAACAAAAAGCCTCTCCGTGGATACGAACTCTTTCTTATTGCATACTACTTTATTTTAGGAAGTAAGAAAGTGAAATTATATTTGTTTTGGGAATATAAGTCTGGTATATCAAGTGGTACATGTTCACCTTGATTTATCAAAAGACGGAATAAAAAAAACTTATAGGTAATTCTATGGGAGACAAATTTATCTTTTCTATAAACTTTCTTTGTGAGATCAGCTAAGGGAATCAAGTGCGTAGAGTCCTGCTGAGATTCAGAGGTGTAAGGAACACGACTGTACCTTGATCAGTGTGAGATTGTTTAGGGCTCAACTACATTCCAGTCTAAAGTTAACTTGTAGTAGGCTAGTGTCTATAGCGGCTTAATATAGTGTGGTTTTCAAATCTGGACTAGGTCCCGGGGTTTTTCTGCATTTGCGGTTTCCTCGTTAACAAAATTTCTGGTATCTGTGTTATTTCTTTTTCGCATTATATTTTCTATATAGTTGAAATATCATAGGTTGTGTGTAACTTCAATCAATTGTTAATCCGACCTTTGGGTTGTTGATTAAATTTATTGACACTTGGATATTGGTTTTTGATACCGTCCAAGTTATTTATTATATTCAATCGGGCTCGCAAATTACTATTTGTTTGATTGCAGATTGAATTGAGAAATAGAGATATAACTCTTGGATATACTTTTCTTAAGATTGGGTCTGACTGATTAGTTGATTCTCTTTAAAGTATATTGGAGTTAGTCCATACAAATTGCTAAGCGAAATATTGAGTGTGGTTGTTAGACCCCCTCTTTTTCAATTGGTATCAGAGAAGGCAAACATGTTTAAGAGCTCATAAGTCTGTGTTTGTAGCGATCTGACTTTATGAAAAATAGTACTATCTCTGACAAACGCATCCCCAGAGACAAAAGTTATGTTTCGATAAAATATATTAAAGAGAAAGACTTGTCAATCTCACACATATAGATAAACATTATGTTCCTACGAAACAGACAAGTATTGATACGTGTTACCCTGATTTTATTTCTGACGAATCCGATTCTGATGAAGAAAGGGAAGAATCCCGAGAGAGTGCAACGATTCTAAAACTTGTTAGAATCCGGGATGTAGAAGTCAATAGACTGAAACAAAAGGTTAATACAATGGTTGGTATGATAAAAGACCATGATTCCCAACTAAGGGCTCTTCGTGAAGAAAATATTGTGGCTTGTTCATCACAAACCTTACCCGAATCTAAACTGAATGAAGATTCCGGTAAAATGGAATGACTATTGAGTAATCTCTCTATTCAAGATAAAAGTCGTTCTGGGGAGTCTGTCATACCAAATGCTTCTGACTCTGCTGTGATATTTAAAAAACATGACTAATTTGAATTATGTTTCTCATATAAAAACAGCTTCAGAAGCTAAACTGCAAACCCTTCCTATTGATAAAGTAGTGCTTGTTTCTTCCACTAATCATGGATTTACCACGACTCATGGAAAGAAGAAATCTTCTAACGATATTTCTAATGATACACACTCTAATCACTCCTGTGATCAGAAACTATGCATTTTTTATGATTCAAAAGGACATGTTCAACGAAAAAGCAAACTGAAGCTGAATGACAATTACTTTGGTCGACTTCAACATACCTTAGATTTAATACTCAAAGGTGTAACTAACATTCGGATGTTTAAACCTATTGGTTTCAGTACCCACCCTGTGGATTCTTCCAGGAAAGTCAGTTCAGTATGCTCATCGAATGTTCGAACCAATTGTAGCATTAATACAGATCGTTCAAGGAGATTTCAAAGAGGTGCTTCTCAACCTAATGTGAAGAATGATGTTCAAGATGTGAAAAAGGTTCCTATAAATGGAAGTTACAATGGTGATATTAAGGACAACCTTAATCTGATAATTGAAAGATATAAGGATCTTATTAACATGATATAAAATTCCTCCGTACAAACTTCTTCTGGTAAGGATTCAAACTTTGTCTCGTATTTTAATAACGACAAGTTTTATGATAACTTTTCACATCAAAAACGGTTCTCTTCTAGAATTGGAAGGAGAAAGAGACTCAACTGTGAACACCATTCATTTAATGAGCTTAAGGCTCATACTTGTGCTAATTAATCACAAGGTTTGAATGCTTACTCATAAAAATCCTATTGAGTAAGTGTTACAAATAATCAGGTATACTTTTGGCAAAATGTTTTCTGATTAGTTGCGCTATTTTCTTATCATTCATAGCTAAACTATATTATTTGGATAGCTTTGCTTAAGTATTGTTTTTGTTTCTAGAATCACTTTGATTGCTTTTTAATTGGGTTGTCTGCTACTCTTGTGCTCTAAATTTTTCTTCTGTGAGATTAAAAAAAATTATCGAGCCAAAAATTGTGAAAGAAAATTTTCACATAGCAAAATTTTATTGTATTCCTTTTACCTTATTAGGAGGTTTGTTACAGTTCTTAAGTTTTGCTCTGGGGACCATATTGGTTTTCGTATGAGTATCCATATTGACTTGTCACGAACCAATTTTTAGAAACCCTAAAATCCTTCCATAGGAAACCATTTAAATACCAAACCTATTGAGTCATGTTCACGTACTCTAGGTTTTTTTATTCTTATCAAGAATTTCGTCACCTTCTCACACTTGTGATTTTGCAAGAGGTTTTCTTTATAAAGGTATTGGTTTCAGATCCAAATTGAAGAAGAAAAGAACCCAAGTAGATGTTGATGATATTAAATATCAAAATCCTGAAGATTATGATGATGTCTCATGCTACTATGCATATTATCATCAAGATGTAGATCATGAGGATGCGGTTTCTGCCGAAGTGGTTCGCGATTTTCTTAATACTATGAAAGGTCTCGATGTGTTAAGAACTGAGTTGAAAAAGATTAAATCTGACCTTGTTCTCATGAATACACATGTTAAAGATCTTCTCAATGAGGATATCTTCTCTGAAGAAGTAGTGGATGTTGTTAATCACAAGCTCAAAAGTCTCAAGATTCGTGAGGGTTCTAGAAAAGCTCTTTAATTCTAGTTGATGATTGGTTTTGATGGTTTAGGATTTTTTTTCGTTGTCTTGATCTTGTTGATTTTTATTCTGTATAGGAAACTTCTTATGAGAAATTATTCTTGTGTTTTAAGAAGGATAACTAGGGTTTGGAATAGCCATTATTGTGAGTACACATAGCTATGTCCAACGTTTTCATCTTGCAAACTTTATTTATTTTGTAATCCATATGTATTGATAGTTTTGTCACTGAAAGCGGGGGCTTAATTTTCAATCGGGCTCGCAAATTCCTATTTGTTTGATTGCATATTGAATTGAGAAATAGAGATATAACTCTTGAATATACTTTTCTTAAGATTGAGTCTGAGTGTCTAGTTGATTCTCTTGAAAGAATATTGGAGCTAGTCCATACAAATTGCTAAGCGAATATTGGATGTGGTTGTTAGACCCTCGCTTTTTCAAAAACTATAACTATCACTAAATTAATAATGAAAACTTGAATCTTTCACTGACAATAAATGGTTTTTCACTAATTCATACAAATGAAAATTGTGATTATCACTAAATTGTGAAAATTAAGATATTCAATGACCGGTGATAATTGCAATTTTCACAAAACTTAACTAATTCCAACTTATGATAATTGTGCATTTCAAGAAGCCCAACTAATTCCTACGACTTGCAATAATAAACCGGTGGAAATAGAATTTTCACAGTCAAATGAGTCTAATAAATGTGTTAGACTTAGAAGAAAAAATGGAGTGATTTTAGGAATAAAATAGATAAAAGGTTATTAAGGTAAAGGGAGTGATTTTATAAAAAATGGAGTGATTTTATAACAACGCCAAATGTATGCGTTAAACAAGGAATAAAAATGAGAGATTATAGGAATTATTACTTATACATTTACTAACAGCCGTTATTAAAGAAAATAGATAAAATGTTATTAAGGTAATCAAAGTCAATTTTAAACTAATTATGGTTACCTATATATAATTTAAATGGTGGGTTTTGTATATAAAAAAAAAATCAAATTGGGCTACAAAAAAAATTCCCCTTTTAATTTTCACAACTTTCTATCTATTTTCCAATTAAATGTTTATTTTTATTTTCTTTCGATCAATTTAGTATATGAAAATACTAGAACCCCCTACTATATGAGTTCAATATATATAAGCCCCACAAAATGGATTCTTCATTGTCAACTTCATATTTTAGGAAAATGATATTACTAGGCCTAAAAAATCAAATTTGTTTCAGATCTGGCCCATAATTAATTATTATGAATTTTAATATTGACAAAACTACCCTTTACCATAAATACAAGAGGAATATCAGAAGATATTTTCATTTTTCCATTTTCTTTCTCTCTCATCTTTATCTCTCTCAGTTGCAGAGAAAAAAAAATCTAGGGTTTTTCTAAGATTCATTTCCATCTTCTCCTACTGCAACAACGATTAAGAAGTTTTAGGGTTTTCTTTCACAGTTTTGCATCTTATCCATCTATTCCTCTGTAATCTCAATTGTTACGAAGATCATTCGCATCTAATAAAGAGAGATCATACAGAAGATGAAGAATATTTATTTGATCTGATTCTTAACCAAAGAAGATCAACTGCATCTGAAGATTCATCCACATAATCAAAACGACCTGCAGATAAGATTTGTCTAGATTTCATTTTTCATCTGCTCTTTTAGATCTGGAAAAACGATGGTAAATTATCTTGGTTTTGATGTGGTTATTTAGAGATTTGAATCAATTTGATTCAATAGATTTAATTGTTGAGCATCAAATAATATAAGAATTCGAAATATTGTTTCGATTTTGATTTTGAATCTGAAATTAAAGCATGTGAATCTTAAAATAAGGCTTCGTCAACTCTTCTCACTCTCTATTTAACTCAGAAGTCTTCTTCAATTAGTTATTATTTCATTAATTTCATCTCCTCTAAGTTATGTTTAGTTGGGATTTCTTCTTCTTTTTGTTGTTCTCATGTATGTATTGATGTTTTAAACCGTAAGATTTACTTGCTGTGCAGGTTCAATATGTTGTGTTAGAAACTCAGTTGGATGAGAAAGTGTTTAATGGTGATGTTCGTGAAGGATATGTGGTTCAAATGATCTATTACCCATGTAATACTATTCAGACTCAAAAGTAAGTTTTTCTGAATTTTGATCCAATTTTTTGTTTGATTTCAATTTTTTTTAGTGTTACAAACCTTTGAAATGATGCTCGTTTTAGTTTATAAATATGAGGTATCATACAGTTGAATCTAAGAAACTTCAACAACTATTTCAATAGAAAATCAGTGAAATAAGATAAGTTTCTTTGAGTTTTTTTATGGTTCAATGTATCATATTGAAATTGTATATACTTTATAATTTGAGTTTACTGTTCTTTTGTTCATAATTTGATTAATATTTCAATGTGATTGAGTTTCTCATTTTGATGATTATGCACAACATGTGTAACTTTCGTCTACACATCCAAATTGCATGTGAAACTTGCGTCTACACATCCGAATTGCATGTGTAACTCTCAGTTACACTATTCAGATACTATGTAACTCCTAGTTACACTAGTCCTATACATGTGTAACTCCTATTTACACAAGTCAAGTGCATTTAAACTGGTTATACATTGTTGTGTGTATTGTTTTTTGTTTTCTTCAGGTTGCCAATAACTCAATTAGATTGACTGCTTATTTGTGGTATTTTTGTAGGATGGTCCTCCTGGAATTGGAGTTTGCGCTGAAATGATGAAATGAGGACTAGGAAGCGGAATTCATAATTGAGTAATTATGGAATTTCAGAATGGAACTGAGGAGCAAGTGAAGAAGATTGTTGACATACTAACGGTGCTGAAATTGCATCCATATGGTGAGTGGATGCGCTGATAAATGTTGTGAATACGCTATTACATTTGATATTTCTATGGATTAGAATTATTTAAATGTAGTTGGGAATATTTTTTGTACAGAGGTTATGGTCAGTCCTCCATTTGTGTTCCTTACCTCGGCTAAAAGGTCATTGTATCATGAGATTCAAGTGGTTGCTTGCTGCGTGAAGAAAGGAGCTGCTTGCTGGGTGAAGTTAGGTATGCCTATGTTCAGCCTTTGTTCATTTGATTAATCAGTTTACAAACCTAATCATCATCTCATATTTGATTGAATTTATCCATCCATCCATTACTACTAGCCATATGCATGTGTAACTGAAAGTTACACAAGTCATATGTATGTGTACCTCCTAATTACACATGTTATATGCATGTGTAACTCTCAGTTACACAAGTCAGTCGGTGTAAGCTTACACGATGATATGCCTCTATATGATTCTTGGTTCATTTATGGTCAATATATGCTGAAAGATATTGAATTGTGCTGGCAATAATTTTGATTACTTTATTTGGTTTTGAATTATTTTTTTGTAGTGGATTGACTACCTCAAACTACACAGAGCTTGCTCAATAGTATCATAAGTACAAGGATCAAGGTTTGTGTTTTGATTTTTAAATGCCAGTACCTTTGGTTTATTTCGTCTGAAACTTATATAAGTAATTCATTGGACTTAACTAATAGACTAGATAACTTGGGTTTATTGTTGGAACGCTGACGAAGTAAGATCAGACTCCAACTAACAAAGTTGTTGTTTCGTATGAAACCTTACGAAATGGTAAGAGTTCAAATTTTCTATTTTGAATCTTATATTATCTTTGTTTGATCATGGTGGTTCGTCCATGCAGATGCCCAAAGCCAATAGTTGATGTTATATGAGAACTTGCGCTTGGAGGTGGTTTAGAATTGAAAATGGTTAGTGATTTATGCTAACTAGTAGTTATATGGATGTGTAACTAGTAGTTACACAAGCTATATGGATCTGTAACCACTAGTTACACAAGTGCTAGTTACACATCCTGGGATATAAAGTTTATGTTCTATATATTGCAGGTTCTTATGAAAAGGTATATCATGCATATTGGAATGACTAGATAACATTGGTTGGCAGTTGCATTATGGCCAGCTTGTTCTCAGTAAAGGACCATCATTCGGTTTGGATGATGATATAACTAAAGAAACGAGTAAAGCAGGTCAATTATTTATCCTAAAACTCTCCCCCTTGACTCTTCCATAAAAAGGAAAAAAACTATTCAATGCACTCAAATTCTGTGCTTGCTGGTACACCTTTTTAGATCCCTCTCTTGTTGTTTTAGTTTCAAATTCTATGTCTAGACTGCACATTTATTCACATTACACAAGTAGGATGCATGTGTAACTCTAAATTACACTAAACAGATGCATGAGTATCTTCTAGTTACACATGCCAATTATGAACAAACCTTGTAACCAAAAAATTACGCATGCCAGTTACACAAGCTTTTATGGATGGGTAACTGCTAGTTACACATGCTAATTGGATGTGTAAATATAAGTTACACATGCTAATTGAATGTGTAATTGTAAGTTACACATGCTATGTGGATGTGTATCGGTTGCATATGCTTATACTTTGGTGTGTTTTGATGAGCACTTGTTTTGAGTTTGCAAAAAAAATGAATTCTTGCAACAAAGTTGTTTCTTAAGCTCTGGGTTTTTATTACTTGATTTCACATCTCCTTATGATAGAATGTGATTTCATGTAGGTGAAACTGAATATACATTGTTGTATGTAATGTTCATTTTAAACTTATATATACTGATTGCTTGTTGTTATATTTCAGGTTTCAGATAACTTCATAAAATCTAATTGCTTAAATGTGATAATGGTCTCGCTGGAATTGGAGTTGACGCTGAATACACAAATCAGATGCATGTGTAACTCTCAATTACACTAGTTAGATGCATATGTCACTTTCAATTACAATAGACAGAAGCGTGTGTAACTTCTAGTTACACGTGCTAAGAAATACATGCATTTTTTGTATGCGTTCTTTTTGATGTGTAACTTTGCATTACACATGGCATAAGGATGTGTAACTTCTGGATACACATGTCATACGCATATGTAACTTCTGTTTACACATTCACAATATACTTTAATAAATTTGAGCCTAGATTTAATAATTTTGGGCCTAAATTTAAATTTTATTTAATTAAGGGTTTAACAATATATAAAAGGGTATGGATGTCTTTTAATAACTCGGGGCCTAGATTTAAACTTTTTTTAATTAAGGGTCTCATATTATGGGTTATCCATGGGTCGGGCCTTAGCATAATTTTCTCATGTTATAATGGATCCTAATTTATAATTGATGAAGATACTAGTATGGGTATAACCGTTTCACATCGATAGTGAAAAATGTCAACCCATATATTGTTAGAATCAGATGAAGAGTGAGTAGAAAAAGAATAGAGGCTACCACTAAGTTGCAAATATCTGCTGGCAAAATACCTAGAGCTTCAGAGCGAAGTGGAATATATTCATAAAAAGATGAACGATTCGATTTTGAGAAGAATACAACGAAAAGATGATCCGATTTTGTTTTCGGATGTGATACACTCTGATCAAGACTTCCAGCGGTGTTTCTGTATGGGCCACACCTAGATTATTAATATTAGGAAAGCTTTATCAGGTACAACCTTTATTTAATTATCAGTTCGATACACGAAATTTATAAGGACATAGTCTTATAAAAAATATTATTGCATTCTGTAGCATTTAATGTTTGGTTAACAGATGCCACCGATGAGTACATTCCTATGTGCAAAATAATAATGTTGAGAATCTTAATATATTTTGCGAAACTGTAGTCAATCATTTATGCTCTAAGTTTTTTATGAAAATAAACTTAGGATGATGTTAACTGAATACCCTAGAAAGACAAAGTGCTTCCCAAGAATGTTAGGTAACCTTTGTTGCATGCATTGATAGTAGAGGAGATGGAGTTAAAATTTGTAATGCCTTGGCTAAAGAATCACTTAAAAGAAACAATCACGTGCCTCTAAATATCTATTCGCATAATGCAAAGAAATAATATGTATTACTACTCAAATACCTCAATCTATTTTGTTCACCGACATTTCTTACAACAATCAAGCTTCAAAAATTTATGACTGAGCATGGAGTTAGCAAGAAACTAAAAACAAATTTGCTAATTGAATATCATTTTCCTCTCAAGCATTTTTACAAACAAATAGATTTCCAAAAATATAATTTTAACAGAAAAGATTTGCGAACTGGACATCGTTTTCATTTAACTAGCAACAACTAAATGAATCTTCCACTCAAAACTGTAAAGAAAGATTTTGTCTATAATTAAAGTTTTAACAGAAAAACATAATCCAGGGTTTGACGAAATAAAAAAAAGTAGTCAGTCTTTTTGATGGTAGATGAGTTCAGATGAGCTACAAAGAAGGGAAGACATACGATGAGCTTAAAGAGATTACAGAGAAGCCCCAATGGTTATATATATTTGAGAGATTAGGAGGCTATATAGATTATTTGTGGGTGAAAAAAGTTTTTTTCTCTAGAAGTAAAGACAAATACGAAGGAATCAAAGAATAATGGGAAGAATAAACACCAATTATACCCCTCATATGTTTCAAGTTTACAAAAAAGTTAGCAGAATGAAAAAACGCGGAGGAACATATTGGTAAAAAAGGTGGCCACAGTCCAAAAAAACATATTTTCTTTATATTATGAATGAATGATGATGATGATGAAGAAGACGTATAATAAGTATGATTAAAAGGGTTATTTGGTTTTTGGAACTTACATTTTGTCCAACATTAGTATTTGGTCTAACATTTGCCCAGCTTTGTGTTTGGTACTTGAATTTAACGTTGACTGTAGTTGACTGTTATTGACCTGAGTTAATTTAATTATATTGATTATATAATCTGAGTTTACAATTTTACCCCTAAACTGGACCTCAGATCCAATGGCTGTCCTAAAATCCTTTATCTTGCGGTCGGATGAAATATCCCCTCAACCTAGCTACACTTTTCTTCTTCCGCCGACTGCACAGTCCATTGATGAATATGCAGAAACCCCATTCATCCATTACAAAAATCAAACAACTAACAAAAGTTGTCTTGCCAAAATCGATAATCCTCATTCAAAGTAAAACCCCTATCTTAATTCATCAAAAATTTCACCAAAAAATTCACGAAACCCTATCTTCTGGTTTCGATTAGAGATATCTTGAAAGGATCTTGATAATAATTGCTGACCTCCATAAGTATTATTCGTCATCTAGAAGATAGATGAATAGCAACATCTCCTCAACCTTTACAATAATCTAACAAAACAAATCCAAAACTTCTGCAATATCTTCCTGTTCTTCTACTACTTCCTATTCATTAATAAAGATGATTACCATCTTCAATTAGTTAACCCATTTTAGGGGATGTACAATAGCTTTAAAAGAAAAAGAAAGAAAACAGATCAAGCTTGAGGTGATGTCTTTGTTTTCTTTCTTTTGCCTCCGGCAATTAGATCTATGCCCCGGAATAATCATATCTTTAAACATTTTACAAATTAACGTGATATTAACAACCAAATCAAAGCCTAGAAAAATTAATGGGGTTTAATTACCATTTTAAATTACTTTCCATTCTTGAGAGTGAGAAAATTCTATGAGCCTGCAAATAAGAAAAAGTAAGTGGGTTGAATGGCATATGAGAGAATTCTTGGATGATAATGATCTGTTAGGGAGAAACTGGAATGAAATACAATGGAGGGGTCGACAACCAAAGATAAAGGGTGCAAATATCTAACGTAATTCTCTAACATGTGAAGGGTACAATAATAAATTCGTATATAATTCAGATAATATATTAACCAAAATTTGACTTGACAGAGTCAACCAAAGTCAACGTGATTTTCAAGTACCAAACATAAAGCTGGACAAATGTTAGACAAAACACTAATGTTGGACAAAATGTAAGTATTAAAAGCTAAATAACCCTTAAAATTACTCTGAGGATATCCAAAGTTCCTCATAGACTTGGTAAATCTTCCAAACCATGCTATTGGAGATTGTTTCAGTCCATACATTTTTTTTTTGACTTACGTACCTTTTTACTATGGGATGAAGAAATCAGAATACCTAGCAGAAGCTCCATGTACACTTCTTCAGATAATTCACCATGCAAAAATGATTTTTTTTTACATCGAACTGCTGTAAAGGCCAGTCCAAGTTTGCAACGAGGGGTACAAAACTCACAATGTATTGATTTTGACTACATGAGCAAAAGTTTCAGTGTAATCTATCCCATAAGTTTGACTGTATCCCTTAGAAACTAATCTTGCTTTATAGCGTTCAATCTCACCATTTTCCTTGTATTTAATTATGAATACCTATCGACATCCCACAATATTTCTTCCTTCTGTACAATCAACATATTCCCAAGTACAATTTTCTCTCAAGGATCTCTATTATTCTTCCATAGTTTCCTTCCACTTTGGACGATCGTATGTTTTATGCACATTGTTAGGAATAAAAACAATAGATATTTGATTCATGAATGCCTTATTTTTTTCAGACAAATGGTGGGTAGAGACAGAGTGTCTCATAGGATACTTGACCTTACTAGAGATTTCTGGTTCGTATGTAGGTTCAACAATACCTCTTTTTATAAATTATATAAGATGCTTTATTGATGATTCGGGAACATCCTCGATAGACGATTGGTTAGGTGTGTTATCTTCTTTAGGTATTGTAGACTCTGGAATTTTCTCTTACAACTTCTTCTTGAATTTCAGTATTCTGGTCCAATACTGCATTTCATGTTTATTCTATTGAAATTTCTTCACCTTTTGGAATTTCTTCATCAGTGGATTGATTGATTATACCATCAAAGTTAATTATAACATATACATCAATATCATATATATTGTCATCATAGTTAAGAGTCTGAATTTCCTTGTGGTACCCCCCCTGAAGTTCAGACTCACATGAAAAATACATGGAATTTTCATGAAAAACAATATCCAAAGTAACAAACATCTATTTGGTTGGAGGATGATAGCAACAATATCCCTTTTTAGGTGATGCATATTATACAAGTACACATTCAAAGCTCGCTGAGCCAACTTATTACGCTGATTCTTGTATAGTACAAAAGTTACACAACCAAATACCTGAGCCGATAAATTTGAAACAGTTGGAGTAACAACTGCTTCAGTAAGAACTTGATATGGTGTGTGAAACACAATGGTACTAGAAGGTACTCGAATTACAAGATATGATGCAGAAGTAAGTGCCTCACCCCTAATACAACAATGGTATATGTGCTTTTATCGATGAAGCGTGAACAACTTCTAATAAGTAACGATTTTTCCTCTCAACTATTCTATTTTTCTGAGGTGTATTAGAACATGTAGTTTTATGAATAATTCCACGTCCCTTCAAAAAATGTTGAAGATTAGAATCCATATATTCACCACCATTATCACTACGCAGTACTTGAACTTGTTTGTTGTACTGGGTATTAATCATTTTATAAAATTGTTGAAACAACGAGGTAACAAACCACTTTGAACCACTTTTAGTCTTCATTAGACATACCCAAGTCATCCTAGTCCAATCATCAATTAAAATAACAAACCACTTTGAACCACCCAATGTAGTAACTTTGGAGAGCCCCCAAACATCAGAATGTATAAGCATAAAAGGAACTGGACTCTTATTAAAATATAGTGGAAAAGAAACACAATGGTTTTTTTGTAAGTTCACATACTTCACAATGAAAACTAAAGATGTCAAGTTTTGCAAACAAACTAAGAAATAATTTCTTCAAATATCCAAATGATACATGCCCCAATCGTCGATGACATAACAAAATTTGATATTTCTGTCTCTCCCCCTCCGAACCAACAGCAAGTAGAGCTTGATGCAACTTATCAGAATTACTCAACATCATATCCAAGTAATATAGCTTTCCACCATAACCAATCGTTTTCCTTGTTTTGATGTATTTAAATACACAACACACAATGTAAAGTATTAGTTATTTGGGAAACTGATAACAAATTACAATCTAAGGTGGGAACTACCAGGACAAAATCTAAGTTCAAAGTTTTAGTGAGGGATACTGATCCTTCACTAGTAATTGGATCCTGTGAGACATTTTCAATGGAGATTGTTTTTGTAAGGATAGTTTAAGGGATGAATTGTCAAGAATCAAATGTCATATGGTCTTTAGCACCAGTATCAACTATCCATGAATTATTCAAAACAAGTGAAGAGACATTTAAAACCTTACCATCATTACATGCTCTTGCAACTAATGCACATGTTACCATAGAATTCCTTTCTTTCTTTATTCAAGCCAAAGCAGCACTATAATTCCTCTTTGACTCCTTCTTCCTCTCGCGATGATACCACCATTCGGGATATCCAACCAGCTCAAAACAAGTGTCTTTTGTATGTCCAGTCTGATTACATTGGGTACACTTGAGTGTGAACTTGTCCACATCCTTTGAATGTCTCTGAAAAGACCATTTTGGATTGTACCAGTTTCGATTTATCATAACAGAGGGTTTAATTTCTTCTGAATATTTAGTTACCATTGTACATCGAACAGATTCATGATGAAAAAGTGCATGACATGATTATAATTCAAGAATACGATCCTTTCCCAAGATTTTACCACGGATATGGTCAAAACATTCTTCTAACCCAGCAAGAAAGATATGCACCCTTAGCCGCTGAATTAATTTTCGATAGACTTCAATATATTTATATTCTCCATAACCACTATATCAAGATGATCCAACTCTCCAAATTTCTCAGTTATCTCTCCGTAATAAATAGAGAGTGCTTTGACATTTTGTTTTGCAAAAAACACTCGTTGATTCAGAGTAAATACATGTAATCATCTTCATCATAAAAGGCTTTAGATAAAAATTCCCAAATATCTCAAGCAGTAGGTAATAAAATATATCTCTTCATGATTTCTGGTGACATGGACATCAACAACCATCTCTTGACTTTTTGATTATTTGTCTACCACTTTTCATATCCCTCGTTTTCTTCAATAGGTTTTTGATTATTTGTGTAACACTATGAGAATATAAACAATTGAACAACTCTATTTTGAGTCACAATTAGATTCATTTGATAGCACGTGTATTATTTTTAATTACCTAACTTGATTTGTGTTGAAATTCTTAAGTACAACAGGTTAGAAGAAATAATCAAAGTCAATGGCTTTTGGTTTTTGGTTTTTATAGTCAAAGAAGCTTTTTCTTACACTTATGGTAACCAATCTTGGTGTAAATCCTTGTGGAAAAGGTTGCTCTTCCTTCTAAGAATATCAATTCTTGTATATACAAGTTTGTATCTTATAAAAGATGATCACAATACTTTATCTTTGTGATTATATCTCCAAATAACTGTTGTTTGAGAACTATAACAGAAGTAATAGTTGGGGTTTTTCCGGATATCTCTGCAATGGGGTTCTAGAAATATCCTTTTCCTAAGATGTCATAGGTCATCTGATATTTTTGGGTAATAGATTATTGATAGATTAACTTCTAAATAACTTTTCTTTTTCTTACTTTGGTTAATTTGAATTCAAAAATGCAAATATGTGTGAAAAAACCGTTGTTTGCCGACATGCAACGCAAACAACAATTATTTGGAGATATAATCACGAAGATCAAGTATTGTGATCATCTTTTCTATGATCACAATACTTGATCTTCGTGATTATATCTCCAAATAACTGTTGTTTGCGTAATATAATCAATTCTCTTCCTCCAAATATAATCACAAAGATCAAGTATTGTGATCAATTATCTCTAAACTTTTCTCTTCCTCCTCAGAAAGTTGCCAAGTCCCTGCATACACTTAGTCTTCTGCACTAGTAGTTTGATCAATTGGTATGAAGCGTAATAAAATTTTAGTTGATAATCTCATAATTAGGATCAGAATTTAACCGTATTTGGATGTCTCTTTGCTATGTTTGTACATATATTTTTATATGTTAAATGCAATTAGTATAATAATTCTATGTTTAATATCTTGTCTTGTTGAAGCAACATCTTCTGGTATGGGGGTATTGATTACTATGATCTGTATATAGTTTGAGTTAGATTTCTATGTGTACTAGGTACGTTGTAATATCTATTTTGTCAAGTACATTCTCACCAGCTTTATGCATTTGGAGATATAACCACGCAGTAGGAGGAAAATGGGTAAATTGTATGTACATATTTCATCTTCCGCCGCGTGTCAACAAAGCCACACGTGGAGGATAGGCGTTGGAAGAGCCACGAGCGGACAACCCAGAAGCCCATCATATCCAACGGACAAGGATCGAGGAGCACGGGAGTATTGTGACCCTGCAGAGTACCAAAAGACAACCCGAGCATTACTTTACCCCATCCCTAAGAAGATCCAAGATCTACGGCTAGGGATGCTCTATCTGACGAAGATAAGACAGAGGCAGAGAGCAGCTGTCTGGCGGGCACAAATATCCCAACCACCCGCATTTATTGTCTCTGAGCATTACACGCGTCAACCAATCTGTGGGGGACCTCGGAATACCTTGCGCGGTCGAGAAGACTACGCAGAGAAACCATAGAACACAAGGATATCTGCGTAGTCGGCACAAAACACAAGAGGATAAGGTTCCAACATGCCTTAGAATGGACCCCATGGGGAACCTCTATAAATACCCCCTCCCTCCATGAGAGGTGGGACGGACAATCTAACACTAAGAGGATATAGAAGGGAGAAATAGGGAGAGTAAGTAATGCCCCCATCTGCTACGCAGACCTGTTTATATCTCAAAGTCATTCGGCTATTCTTGTAACACATTTTACATATAGTGAAACACTCAATCTGTGGATGTAGGCCTTAGAGCTGAACCACGTAATTAATCGTCTTATTTACATTCAGCCATTACAATTATCCACTCACAATCAACACTCATGTATGCTCAATGTTCGCATCTATTGTAATGGGTTCACTATTTATTCTATTGTGTAGCCCTAGAACAAGGAATACATGTGATGAGACAAGGAAGAGTCTTAAGACTCGGAGCCTATGATTCACTCAGTTCATATTACCCATCTAATGCGCGGTTAGTATATCCCAATGTTATCTAATCCACGCACATTGTTTGTGAACACGGTGATGTCAGTTATCTTTGTGTTCACACCTATATTTTCTCTATTTTTTTTGCAAGGTGTATTAGGAATTCAAGGTATATTAGGAATTCGTTTCAAATTGGGAAACTGATTTATTGACACGCGGTGTTTCTTATATATAGGTGCATTGTAGTTCTCACTTCTATTCCTATTCCCAACAGTCCTTTCCGTTGACAACTTTTCTAATCCTATTCCTAACAACCCTTTCCGTTGACAACTTTTCTAAAGGTATTCTCTTCGTGCTCTTCCATGACTACACCATCAAACAGAAAGTATGTTCTATTCAGTGGTTATAGATGTGCTATATCGTGGACTCCAGTCGAGGACCCTGTGACAGAAAGTAAGGTGTTTATTGAAGTCAAACTAAGAGTAAAGAAGACAAATCGCACCAGTAGCGGTTTACTACTAAACCAGACCGACGATTCTCTTGATGATCAACAATTACATGACCGACATAATATATTTATTGGAAAAAAACGCATGTCTCTCTCTCTCTTTCTCTCTCCAAAAAGAAAACAAAAACTCTTCATTATCATTTTGCTCAGATTTGGTCCTTTTGGAGCAAGTATTATTGTTTTTCTTTAGTTTTAAAGATTTTCTGATAGAATAAGATGTTGTTTTTTAATAGATCCGAGCAAGGATTATGGTGTTTTTTTGACACATTTCTTCACCATTTTGGTGATTTTATCTTCGTTTTTTGGGCGATTTTTTCTTCGCTTTGAGAGCGATTATTTCTTCACTTTGATGATGATTTGTTCAATCTTTGTTGGTTGTTTCATGGATTGTTATTCTAGATTCGAGAACATCAGCGATTCAACACGGCATAGCTTTGAGTTCATCTTCAACAAAAGGGATTTAGGGCATCCGGGTTTTTGGTTCACACATACAAGATTAAGGGCTTATCACACCTTTGTTTTTGGAGCATCTCTTGTTATAGAAGACAAACATTCAAAATGGTCGGAATTGATTCCGGATTATACCATCTTTTCTCTCTACTTTTCATACAAAAATTGGGCCCCTTTGGGTATTATGCTCTTTCTCTTCGCGAATTACATGTAATTGAAATCTTTATTTGTATTTGGGTTTTAATTTTCTTGTATTTGGGTTTTAAGTTTCTTGTATTTTGATGTTCTTTTTCTTGTAAACATTCATGTAATTACTTTTTTGGATTGAATGAAATGTGGTTTGATTGTTGATAAATAAATAAATATATATATATATATTTATACGAAAAATATTCCAGGTCGATTATGTGGACTTCTTTGCCTCGCATGTATTACGTAATTGTGATATCAGCTCTCTCGTGCGTTTCTGTGGAACTAAGGCTAAGTCCTATGGGAGAGTTTGGAGTGCTAGATTGGCCAAAAAGTGTTGCAAATCATGAAAAAAGTGCGAGAAAAAAATTAACACTCAATCTGGCTATTTCTCTCTCCTAGCATTTGCTCGCAGTCTCACTATCGGCGAGATTGAAACGCCGAACAGAGCGGCGCTCAAAAAGTGAAAATAATGTCGAACCATTCGGCGTTGATGGAAAAAGTGAAAAAAAAAACGTGGAATAGATGGAGAGAGAGAGGAAAAGGTAGAGAGAGAGGGGGAAAAGTGGGGGGAGAGAGAGAGGAAAAGTGGGGGAGAGAGAGAGGAAAAATATTTTAAAAAAATAAAATTGTGGAGAGAGAACGAAAAAAGGTGGTGAGAGAGAGGAAAACGCCGCTCGGTTCGGCATTAAACGCCGAATTATTAGGCTTTTCGCTGCTAGATTGGCCATCCCATAGGACTTAGGAGGTTGCTCAATCTGACGTGGATGACCAATCTAACAGCTAAATATCTCTCTCATAGGACTAAGCCTAACAGGTTTTGGAAGAACATATTTAGACGTACACTATGCGTGATATGTAAGGAAGTTGCAAAAAGGATTATACAAAACAAGCCAGATTTGATTCACGTTGTGGTAAACGTAACTAGATTGGCACTAGAAGATCTTGATGATGATATATGAGCTAATTCCTTAAAAGTTTGTCGAAGATCTCGGACCCTACCTGAACTTGAAGATGTCAATTTGTTCGATTATGTGAAAATTAGGAAATTCGGTGACCAAGATTATGCTGATCATGGTGCTAATGATGAGAATGCTGCTCCAGATACTTGCGTAGCTTGGGAAGGGAATCGATATTGCACAGCCGTTGTGCTGCCGCCGTACGGTGTATCACATGAAATGTCTTCTCGATTGGTTAAACATAGATTATTGTTGCCCTATGTGCCGTTGGTTAATATGAACATCTATGTTTCTGCTTTACTTTTAATTTGCCAGTAACCTGGGTCTTAGAACTTTAAGACATATTCCCGAAAACTGAAATTCTGGGTATATCTCCAAAATAACAGTGGATTTTGAGGCATATCCCCACTTTTCCACTGGAATTTCCTCCTGTTCACCACTCAAGTGCAATATATATATTTGTAAAATAGGGAGTTCAAAATTACAAAAAAAAAAATACAACTTACGTATACATGCATATATTGGGTGCTCATATGGATATAGCATTAAAAAGAAACAATACTCGTAAGATCCATCGCTTAATAATTAATCTAGTAATTAGCAGAATTGATGGAACTGCACTTTGTCCGAATCTCTCCTTCCTTCCTGCCGGTGAGAACTTGAGTGTTTCCAAGTTTTACCATGGACACGGAAAACTGTTGAAGGAAGAGCCATTCAGGTTGATTTGCCATTGCATCAACTAAACCAGAAGTTCTTGAATCAGAGTTAAGTAATTGATCGGTTTTAAGTAATCCTTTATTCATCTGTAGATTTGTGTAATACATTGAATCGAACGTGGTTGGGGTTTCTCCATCCAATTCCACATATTCTGATGCCCTTTTGCATTTTCTCTTCAAGAAATTCAAATATTTGACGTCGATAGTTGGATCAGCCTTGCCGGTTCCTTGATAGTTGTAGAGCCTGTCTTGGATGACACCACAGTTGCACTTTCCAATGGTGTGTGCTCCTAATTAAAGATGAATATCCACTTAGTCGTTTTAAGCAAGATCATTAAAACACTTGATGTTAGTTGATATCCAAGGAGAAATAAATATGCATACCTGAGAGGACAACCAAATCAATAAGATTCAATCCAATAGATTGGAAGAATTCAATCAAAGTTGTGATACTTTCGCGGCCTTTGGGTACTGCATAATCGGCTTCCTTTGCAATCGAAACTAGCCCATCTTTTCTGCCATATGGGACCTCCCAGAAAGGGACTCCGATCGCAACCGTAGCATCTCTAGCTGCAGCCGTGAGAATGTCTGCACAAGAAACAGTTTTGGGACATTTCTTCTCAACTTCTGCTTTGATGTCGTCTATTAGTTCGAATCCTCTCAATGTTTTGCTGGCTTCTGCGTCCCTTTCACTTCCCGGGTGACTCAGAAGGATTGAAGCATCACAACCCTAATGACAAAATTACTGGAATATCAATCACTAGTATCTGATAATGTGTAAAGAAATATACTAACTAAAAAAGAGTTACTATAGCTTTTTCAATTTTGACTAAATTAATAACCAACATCATTATAAAAAAAATGCTTACCCTGATAGCACAGTCATGGAAGTGCAACCTGAGGATACTAGCAGCAATAGTGGCATCCTTCTTAATCCATGCAGCTACCTTGTTGTGTATGATTTCTTCGAGATTAGGACATGATTTTTGGTAGTATTCGTTCGATAGATAGCTTTGAAGAGATGGCTCTGAAAGCATAGATGTCCATGGTCGATGATCAATTCCTACGTTGATGAGATTTCCTTCATCATCCTCATTTTCATCAGTTGGGTTTCCTGATTGAGGTTTGCTTTGTTTGTATTCTTGGCTGCTAGGAGCTTGGTTATCATCATCGTTTACATCATTATAATTCGCTGGTTTGTAATCAGCAGATGCTAAGACTACTGCTGATATTACAAGTAGTAAAACTAAAAAAGAATAAGATGATCCCATGGTAGTTTGTAGTTGCAAACAGTAAAGAATTGTGTGGAGTTAAGTGAAATTAAGTGGTTTGTTGTTCATTTATTTCTCAGTATATATAAACGAAATGGGCAATGGAGAATTGCTGGTGATAACAAAGAAAATGAAATACGTGCAAGCCACAATATATGCACGTAGTCTTAGCATAAGAAGATGACATGCAAGCACGTAGAGTTGACAAAGAAAAGTACTCTCAGCTGCTCAGCACGACGTAGAGTTGACAAAAATAAAATAGAAAATGTACTGATATTGACAATAGACGAATATTTCATAAAATGTATATTAAATGTACTGATTGTCTTGCTTTCTGGCCATCTTATGCACTAGTGACTTTTTTTTTTAAATGCACTAGTGACTCGATCTGGGTATATTAATGTGAGTTTTATGTTGAGCGTGATTATGTTGTGTGTGAAAAACAGTTGAATGTTCGGTAAATATAAACTAAAAGTAAAAATTGGTCAAAAAAATAAGGCTATTATTGGGGCGTCACATTTTATTAGAGGGGCGTCACCTAATAAGACAAAAACGGGTCACCCATAAGTAATTTCAAAAACACCTTATCTCAAATAATTTTGTAATGACCAAACAACCCTTATTTAGTTAATTTTAATTTAATTTAAATAGATAATAATAAATTAAAATGTATCTTAAATTTAGTAAATAAAATATAAAAAGAAATTCAAACAAAGCTCTTAGTCGGAAGCCTAGCGACAAGCTGGGCTCAAACTCCTCTCTGAATAGCAACGCCTAATCTATGGAAAATAAAACTACCAAAACCACTACTAGCATCATTACACTACACCATTTTTCCAAATTCGCAACTAAAATTCGTAATGGCCCAGCAGCCGTTACGAAATTTTCTGTTACAAAAGCCGTTACAACACAGTTGTAACAGGCACACGCCGTTACAAACTTTTTTCATTATTCGTAACAGAGACTAGCCGTTACGAATCGTAACAGTCTAACTTTTTGCGCGTGCCACCCACATGCTTGATCACACTAGATCCGGTAACAGGTGTATTTGCGCGTGTGTCATACAAGCGTGTGTCAATTTTTTTTCCACCAAACTTTCATTCAACTATAGGATATTTCCTCCCCTGTTTATATCACCTAACTCCCCTCGACCAAACTCCCATTATCTTTTTCTTTCTCTCTTTCTTCGTTCTTCTTCTTCTCTGTTCATGGAAGAACACCTAACAACCGCCTCTGTACTACCACCATCGTCATCAGCAACATAAGAAACAACCAAATCCCTTTCAAAATCACTAAACCATTGATTAGATTTTATACCTCCCTTCCTAAAAAAAGGTTTTGTAACCAAAGATTTCTAGATCTATGTTTTTTCATGGGTTTTCAAAATTTCAAAGTTAGGGTTTAGTACTGATTAATCTTGGCGACACAGATGAGTAAGAAACGAAAGATAAATACTCTTTCAATCCCTCTTTCTGTTTCATTTATTTCTGATTTTTCGTGATTTTTTTTATGCTGAAATCAATTGTTTCGATTTTGATTTGCGTATTGTTACTGAAGGAGTTTTCTTTGCTGAGGTCAACGAGTTATTGATTAGAGATCTCGCTGAAGATGGTTACTCAGGTGTTGAAGTTAGGGTCTACTATATGAGAACTGAATTTATCAGACCAACTAGAAATGTTCTTGGTATAAAAACAAAACCCTATTTTCTTAATTTTTTTTAAAAATCTGATTAATTTTTGGTTTGTTTAGATTTAGGCTATGTACTGTTAGAATTTAAGGCAAGTTTACTTGTCTCTGTGTTAGGGAAATTTTAAGATTTAATCTAGGTTATGTAGTTTTTTTACTTTAAGGATTGAGACAGAAAATTACTCTTTGTGCTAATTGATTGCCATGCTTAGATGTCTTGATAGGTAAGTGAAAATAAGATGATTCACTTGTATGTATTTTCCTTAAAACAAAATCTTACAAAGTTAAAAATTACATACTAGGCAAGCGAGCGACAAGCTGTGCAGCTAGCCCTTTTTGAATAGCAAAACCTATCCTATTAAAAATAAAATCTCGTGAGCCAGGGGTCATTACATTGTTGCGCATGACTTTCTGGACCCTCTTGAGTAGTCCAACTGCTTCTGGAGCCAAATAGCCAAAAGTATCAAAAGCAAAGGGGACGAAAGCATGCCCATTGTCAACACATGATTTCTCATGCTTCGATATCTTACCTGAGGCAGCCTTTAGCGCTGCTCGCCCGACTGTAAAGGTGCCATGTCCAATGCCTACCAAAGGAGATACCCCGGTGAGGTCAACACATGTGTGTTTCCCATTAGCCCATCCAAAAATAAGAACATCAGCTGGTCTTAGTGTCGATCTTCCTTCAAGTGGGTCTGTCAGGAAATGCACAGGTGCTTCTTTCTTTGCCGAAATGCCAGACCTCCACAGTACATCATACAAGATATCCCTCACATGATCATGTCTATATTTATAACCAGGGTCTACTTTACAATGAACTGCATGTTCACCATATGAATCCAAGCAACCTGTGATGCAAGCAGGGAAGCGAGAGTCAGAGGGATAAAGCGGGATCATTAACCTGTATTTGAGGATAGACCGGTACTCCAAAGGAGACATCTTCTGCCCCAGCCCCTCAATCGGAATAGCCAGAAGAAAATCTTGGGCATGTGCTGCTTGCAAACAACCAAAAACCGCTTTCTGTCTCTCCGTTAGAATGTAAACTCTATCAATGTCCTTAACCACTTTACCAAAAAGAGCACTCGCCAGGATGCTTTGTGCTTTTAGGGGGCGTTGTCTTTATTGGTGAAGTTGTTAAGATCAAAATCAGGAAGAGTCACTTGTAACGTTTCCAAAGCCTTATTAAAATTATCATCCATACCGTCCACACCACTACTCCTCAATATGTGATCCTGTAATCCCCAAGATTGCACACGTGAAGCCACAAAAACATACTCAGACGCCTCCCTAGCAGTGTAAAGTCCAATACCTCCATATCTGATTGGTAGAGTAGATAGTCTCCACTGTAGCTCTCCAAAGAACGTTCCCCCACACACCACGATTCCTTCCACCACTTCTCGCAAGCCTCTATCAAATATATCTACCGCCTCCATAATATAGTCTGGGTGACAAATACGAAGGCCAAAAAGCAGCTTGGAGATACCCATACACGTTCGTAAAAGCAGCAATTCACTTTGAGGATCATGGAGCTTTGATAAAATCTGCATCAAATCCACTGCTTTTTCAGCCCTCTTAATGGCAAGTCCCTTCACAAAACCATCGTCGAGGCTAACTGCACCACCTAATAGTTTGACTCCCTTATCTGGTCTTGAGATTTCGACAGGAAACATCCCATCACTTATCCTTCGTCCATCACAAGAGGGCCAAAATATTTCAGTTTTCTTAATATTCAGTATAAGCCCCAGCGCATGCCCTTCTGTTTTGATAATAGTGAGTGCTTTTGCCACTTCTTCGGTGTCGCAAATAACAGTGCCATCATCAAGATACCAGGCATGTAGGGATAATATGCAGTGCTCATTTATCTTAGCTATAAGCTGATGAAGTACCAGAGCAAATAACAAAGGCCCTAAAGGGTCACCTTGTTGTACTCATGTGGATGAGTAGATAAAGGAGTCCCCCACATAGAGCCGTGCAGGTTGACCATACAAGTATTCTACCCAAGGCGATATAGATGGACAAAGATTACGTACCTCAGAAAGTATAGCCATTCGGTCTACTAGGTTAAAAGCATTGGTAAAGTCAACCATTAGCATAGAGAGGCTAGCGTCTACATGATGTTTACTGACAAACCTATTCACAGCATGTAGGATTGCCTCAGCACCACCTGAAACACCTACACCAAACTGGAAATCATGTAGATACGCTGCCATGTCCTTACCAACCCCTTTCATCGCCGCTTTGGACACCAGTCGACGCCAAATTGTCCCAACAGCAATGGGACGAATGCTCTTATCCGGTTTAAGGAGGGGTGTTAGGGGAGCCAATGCAATGAACTCCGCTAGGTTAAGAGGGCATCTCCCGCCAAGCCAAAGATTAACAACCCTAGTTATGGCCGTGACCATATCAGCAGCCACAGTTGAGCCTTCCCCATAGAAAGCATCCAACAAATGTTGTGCCCGAAGGCCATCCCTTCCACACGAAGTTCCCTTAGGGAAAGATTTAATACAACTAAGAATGGTACCTTCTTCGGCCACTAACGGTGTCTCCTGCAACGTACAGGTTGGTTTCCGTGGAGGCGGCATCGTCGGATGCTTATCCTCAAGTGCTTTCCTTGTGTTCTTGTTGTATGGCGCCACCCCGGACGAACTGATGGCTTTAACAGCCGCTGTGAAGTGCCCATCCGCCACCTTACGCAAACAAGTAGAGATATTGGTACCGAGCCTGTTGTCTTTCCCCGTGTCATCATCTTTGTTGTCTTTCTCTGTGTAATCATCTCTAACACTAACTGTTTCCGGCAGCTTTAAAATCTCACGAACAAGCTTTATAGTCCCACTAGGTTCACCCCAAAGTGCCAGCGCTCTAAGAATTTGTGTTTGTTGTGTCGCCTTGCGATTACCAGACCTGCATTCAGCTCTACCCTTAGGTCGGAACACTCTCAAAGTGCATCGAGGGAGCAGCAAAAGCCTGACCCAATGTTTAACAGCTTTAGGTTCAGCCGCGACTTTCTGTAGTGCCGCTTTCAGGGCATGAGAAAAATCTAACCTGCAACCTCTTGGAATGCTCTTAACCGTACATACCGGGGCTCTAAAGACTGCATCCACAATTGCTTCATTCAATTCGAAGTCGCTGTCAAGCTGCACTAAATCCTCCTATAGACGAGGCTTAGGCACTCCAAAAATTATTTCAGCTACTTCACCAGAACTCGCACATATCTCAGGCTTAATATCAGTGTTCCCTTCATGCTTGCACGCTCTGCTCCAATCCTGAATACTCATACATTCGAAGCACAACCATTGTCTTAAAGTTCTCAGAGTTTCCTCTAAACTCATGAAGACATCAACATCAGTTCTTATGGCCTGTTGGAATGCAGTCTTCTTTTCTTTATTGCAGAGGTGTTGTCTCTTCAGGTGGGGAATCAAACATGAAAAACCTTTACTCCCAGTCCCCCCATCTGGACAACCATGAAAATCTCTAAACGGACATCTGATGATTCCTTTACTTGCAACCATCAACACACCATGAGAGTACCAACATGGAAAACATAAAAACTAAAATAAAACAAAACCCCCCAAACCACTGTAACCCATCGAGATGATGGTGGTGGAAATGGGAGTTTGCTGCTGGTAGTTTACAGTCGGTGATTTGAAAACGAAATGAATTTTCCGAATCCTAAATTTGAAAACGCCCTGAAGAGAGAGGGAGCGTGAAATTTCAAATGACTTTTATGATATTTTTTTTAAGTTACTGTAGCAGGAGAGAGAGAGGGAGCGTGAAATTTCAAATGACTTTTATGATATTTTTTAAAGATATTATTGAGAGAGAGGGAGCGTGAAGTAAAAAAGTTTCCTTAAAGATATTTTTTTTTATCTGTATTGCATTTTGTTGTAAATCTATTGGGTTATGTTGGTATGTATGTAGGGTTTGGTTAATGCACCTGATATGGTTAGATCACAAATGAATTTCAAGAGATTGTCTTTGGCTGGTTTTAAAATCAATATCGGCCATGTATCTAACAACAAAGCACTCCTTGCTATCCAAGTTGAAGAAGTATGGAGCTTAAGACAAGGATTAGGTTGCTGCGCTTTCCCAAGGATTACTTATGCTCTCACTAATGGGATCAAAGCACCGGTTACGAAATTATATGGTAGGTTGGAGTTTGTTATTTGTGTGAGCTTTGAAATGGAAGCGATTATTTTTGTTTCATACCCAGAGATGTATTTCAGATAAACAATGTAGTTGCTTAGTTGTTGATGTAGCATTTTTTTTACGATTCAGTCAAATATAGCCGTGATTATTTTTTTTGCAACTTTTGCAGGTAATCTGGAGACGTCCTAAGGGTATTTATTCTCATGTGAGGAGAAAGTTCAAGGGTGTTACCTCCTACTGATGGATTCAATAAATCTATAGTGCACTATGTTAAGGAGATTGAATTGTTGAGGATGCACAACAGGTAAAACCTCTTTCCATTTCATCTCCCTTGTTTTAAGATTTACCATGTAAAGAAGAGTTTTAACTTTCCTCCCCTTTCTCTGTGCTTATGTTACGTATGCATCTCACTTAAGTACTAAGTTATACCTATGAATTATGGAGAAAGAGTTGATGATACTTATATCTTTAAGGTCTAACAGCTGAACATGGCTAGTTGCTGCTGTGGGTACACTTAGCAATGGTTCATGGATTTAAGGTCTACCTAGTTATGTGTCCACTGGGTTTTGATGGTGAGATGTTCTATCAGCATGTTCTGGTTGTTATTGAATGATGACGATAGTTTGTGTGTCTATATTCAGTATAGCCGAGAGATGATATTCATTGTTGTTTACTTTACTGGCTCTCAAATCTCCAAGTCCCACTAGTTTTTGTACAATCTTGGGAGATTAGTGTCTTCCAAATATTTAGTCAGTAATCAACATGAACTTGTATTTGTGATATCGCCAATAGTCAGAATAATTAAAATGCACTTGCTAATTAAACAGGTACATGGAAAAATTTGTCAGATCATTTAGTTGCATAAATTTGCATGGAATTTCTAGTTATAATCCCTGTATCTGGTAACTAGTAAAATTTTGTTTTGATTATTTGTGTACTTGTGGATATGAATTTACTAGTTATTACTCATGATATGGATCAGCAGGGTAATGGTCAATTCTTTCTCATGATATGGATCAACAGGATAATGGTCAATTCTTGTCTTAAAGAAGGGAATGAAGAATGCTGCAAGGATGGCTTTGGGGCTGATTTGTGCATCTGGGATCGTAAGTTGCCTGCTCCACTTCTCGTACTTCCTTGCAGCAGTAACCTCATAACTTTTCCCCTCTAGTTTTTCTGTGCATACTTCTAACATATGAGTATATATATTTTTTGTGTTTGCAGGTTAATTGGATGATGCTCTGCTGCAGCAAGTTTGGAGCAGAAAGGTTAGAGAAAAAGGCAGTCATTAAGTTGCAGTAAGTTTCTGTGTACATTCTAAGTTAGATGATTTGTGAACATAGGAATTTCTATGAACTGATACTTAGTATATATCACTTAGTATTTGATACTTAATAAATTTGACAATTTACAACTTGGCAGTTTTTGTGTCTGCTTTTCTACACTCTTGGCAGTTCTGTGTTCTGCGAATTTGACAATTTACAACTTGAATTAGCCTTAGTTTCTACTGTTAATGTTTGGAGTACTTATCTTCTAAGTTAACACACAAGAATAGTTTGTATATGTTGATTTAAATCTTAGTTCTTATGTAGGGTTTATCGTATATTGAACTACCAATATATAGAGACTTATTTTGCTTGACTTAGAGTTGAGTTGGTTAAGTATGATGATTTTAGAGTTTATTTTGAAATCTGGAATTTGCTTGTAACTGCAGTGAGTAGGCACCTTTATGGACTTTTATAGGTTTACTAGAGATCAATTTGGTTCATGGTTTCTTAACGAAAAATGTAGAGGAGATTGTTATCTTTCTAAAGAGCTATTGGTTGTTTAGTTTGAGTCGAAGATGAATGTTTTATGCACCCCGAAACTTAGACCCTCGTGCTATTTACAAGGTTGTTAGGTTTGAAGATGAAGTGAGATATAATCAAACTTCATTGTGCAGGTTTTACTGTATGACTAGGAATCTCTGCATTCAGTTGGCGGATTGCGAAGATTGAGGTTTGAGTAACGGTTTGAGATTTGAGTAAAGGGTTTTAATTTGTGTATAGAGTGGTAACTGCCAGTAACTTTTTGGGAGAAGTTCTTTGTAGATAGTCCTCTAGAGGGATGTACTTTTGTTTGTATGTAAAGTATTAACTACTGTATAGTGTATAACTATCTATCACAAACTCACAGTATGTAATTAGTTAAAAAATGTTTTGATTATAGCTATCTTGGGTGTAAAACTGATTACTCTTATGTTGTTTCGTTCTTTTCCTTTGTTCACAACCTTAATGTTATGGACCCTTATCTTCATTAGCACCTTAAGTATGGATTTGGTGGCTTAATTTCAGATTAGCGATAATGGGGCACAACAGTTCCTTTCACCCAGGTGCACAAGGTAGCTTTATGTTATGAAAAATTATCTTTGGGCCAGTTGATTTGGCAGGTGAATCGTTACGCAATCTCTAACAAGTACTATCTATGATTTAATTGCAGAATTGGTGTTGCTATGGGAAAGCAGTGGAAGAACGAGCAGCATGGGAGGTATCAAAAAAGAAGGGAGTATATTTAGTAGTAATGAAAACTCATGCTGAGGGAACATATCTATCGATATCGTAGAGGTTAGTTTTGATCTTTATATATGGTTATCATGGCCATCAGAATCCAGATGCTCATCTAAGTTTTACAGAATATAGAGCTTTGTATTCTTATACACATTTTGTTTTTGATAAATTGCAGTCCACTGGAACCTACATCGCAGTCTCGAGATTTCGTGTGCAACTCTTTTGCCACCTTCTATTCTCAGCCGAGGTGTTGGTTGGCAGGTTAATTGGATAATGCTCTGCTACAACAAGTTTGGAGAAGAAAGGTCGGAGAACAAGGCAGTCCTTAGGTTGAAAAGCATCTACAAGTTTTTTCAGTAAGAACTAAACTTAGGTTGAAATTTTATTCGATGATAGAACAAACTTCAGTTAGATGAATTTGTGAACATATGAATTTCTATGAACTAAACTTTGGATTTGTGGGTATTCCCTAAGTTTTTATACTTAGAAGAAAATTTGACTACTTAGAAGAACAAAATTTGGTACTTAGAAGAATTCAAATTCTTTTTTATATGAATCCATTTGAATGTGATAAGAATTGATTGTATGGAGATGAATTTGATTGAACAAAATATTGTTGATTGTGAAGGATAAATGAAATGTGTATGCAGGTGGTTATTTGGAATTCCGGCAATACCGGCCGGGAATGAACTGCCGGTCAACCTTGACCCGGTTAAAATTGGTCATTGCCGACTGATTTTGACCAGGTCAAGGTTGACCGGCGGTAATTTTTTTACAGTTACAAAAAAATTCGTAACGGCTTGAACTTGTTACAACGTCCTGTTACCAAAAAAATTCGTAACGGCTTGCGCATGTTACGACAGTGCCACATAGTAACGACTCCTAGCTGTTACAAGGGCCGTTACAAAAAATATTCGTAACGGCTAGTGGGCCGTTGCGAAAAAATTGTAGCACCCCTTTTCGTAACGGTCATGAACCGTTACAACCCCGATTCGTAACTCTCAAAAACTGTTTCGAATCGGAAAAAATGGTGTAGTGTTACTAATTAAGCAATTCTTCAGACGCTTGAAAAAAATCAAAGTATTTTCGCCAAGCTCCCCCAGAGTGGTGAACGCCAAAATACCCAGACCAAGTCCCAAAGAAGTACACTTGTCCAAATATTTAGTACGTTTTCTTGAAACCGCGTTGGAAATAGCCTTTCCGAGGACAAAGGAACGAATGCCATCACCAGTGAAAGGGGAAACACCAGTAACATCCATGCAGACACCAGTGATAATAATTAATTTAATGAATTTTGTTATATACTTGGGGAATTCTGGGACAAAGTTTTTGTGGGAAGAAAAATTAGAGAGAAGATAAAAAAGAAATTTTTTGGAGATTTCTTTCAAAACATAGATTTTGATTCACTCAACCAAAATGAATCAAAGTGAAGAACTAACGTTTGAAAATCAACATATATGCCTCTAAACTATCTCCCATGAGTTCAATTTCGCACAAAATTAGCTAAAGTACGTTAACAAAATTAGATTTTTCCACTTACTGCTCCTGTTACGGTTGGGTTGAAGCTTCGTTCCCAACCATAAGCTCTATTTACGGTTAGATTTGGATGAACTCCAAACCGTAACTGGTTATTAATAGGACAAAAGACACATTACGGTTGGAAAAATAACTAGCCAAACCCAACCGTAACTCTTTTACGGTTGGGTTTTTATAATTCCAAACCGTAACTAGATTTACGGCTGGGATCGATTTTTTACTTTCCAACTGTAATTGTTCCTGTGTTTTAAGTTTTGTTCCTACAGTTGGAAATAAAGATCTTACGTCTAGGTTGATCGAAAAACAAACCGTAAACCTGATAATTACGGCTAGGTTTAAAAAAGGAAAATTCGGTAAACTAACCTAGACGTAAGACAACATTTTACGGTTTGATTAAAACAAAACCTAGACGTACGACTACATTTTACGGTTTGATTCAAACAAAACCTAGATGTAAGACTACATACAAATCCTAGTTTACGGTTGAATTCAATTATACCTAGACGTAAGTTCTTCATAATCAAATTTTACGTTTAGAAACCTAGACTCGAACCCGGACGTAACACCAGCAGAAGCGTAACTGAAACTTAATTTTACTTCGATTTCATTCAATCTAACCTATTTTAAGCACAAAAACGAGTAAACAAAGATGGATTTGTTTGATTATACCTAACATACACCATGGGTTGTTGTTGAGGAGTTTGAAATTCTGATTCTTCAATTGCTTGAATCGGTTGTTGAGGATGAAGATTTTGGTCTGGTGGTTGATTGAGAAGATTAGGTTTTTAAGTTTTTATTTTAGTTCAAGGGTAATCTAGACATTTTGCTTAGGTGTTAGGATGTCCCATAACCACTTTTTTGGACACTAAAAATCCAAGTGAAGCCCCTCTAATAGAATGTAACGCCCCAATAATAGCGACGTGTATTCTAAAAAAATTGATATGCAAATGATTTTATGTTGATTGCTTTTCGGACTAAATCCTACGCGTCTATGCAAATGAATTGCACACCGCGACGTGTATATGTTTGTTTCCCTCTTTCAACTTCAACACCATCTTCTCATTGGTTATTCTCTGACCAATCGCTAAAGTGACGAGGAGGAGGAATAATCCTCCTTCGCACTCCTCCTTGAATTAAGCGAATTTTCGGAGAGAAGATCTTCTTCCAAATTACTCTTATATTCTGCTAACTCCCCATCTCTCTCGGCTGGAGGCACCAAACCCTAATGGCTGATGCCTTTTTGGCAATCGAAAAGTTTCGGTGCAGGGGCTGGGGTGAGCTCTCCGGCGAGTTCAAATCCAAAAAATTCGGCGCAGGGGTTGAGGTGAGCCCATTCGAAGGCCTGGATGATGAGTACATGTATACACAGCTGAGCAACCCTTGCAATGCTAGGGTTTCCCTAAATTCATCAGGTACGGTTCTTTCTTCTATCTATGTAGAATTGTACTAATTGAAGTTATTATTTGGATTTTAATTTAATAGTTGCATCTAACTTGACAGAATCGTAGGCCTGACAGATATGGAAATTGAAAAGAAATCTGGAAATCTAGTTTCTGATGAGGTTCTTCAGGAGCAGCTAATTGCAGGCGTGGGTACTATTAATTTTAACCCACAGATGATTACAGATGCGGCGACCGTCAAAGCAGAGGAAGAGGAGGGGGACCTGAAACTCAATGTGGAGAAGAAAAGTAAGCAGCCGGAGAAGACTCCGTCAACTTTTAAGTTGTTCTACTATCCATGCTCATTGAGGGATAGTAATTTGCCTATAGCTAAATACCGTAAACTACTAAATTTGCGTCGAAGAAAACACCGTGCACAACATAATTTGGGTACCAAGTCTGATCCAGGAATGTGGACTGACTCTGATTAAGAATGAAATTGGTTGGGTTGATTGATTTAGTATAAGAGAGTCATTGGTGATTTCTCTGATTATGAGTTGGAACTTTTTTATTTACTTTCTTTTTGGTTTGTTATAAAGCTAAGTGTGTAAATTCTCTTCAAATTCGATGACGTGTTCGAACATTTTTTTTACTGGAATCTTGCTTGCTTGAGGTTGTGTCGTCTTTTAAATTTGAATACTAAACGGCACAAAAATTAAATGGTAGGTTAATGTAATGTACATTCTTCTTAGACAATATGGTTATGTCCAAGCTTTAGTCAGAAGGCGCGATTGGAGATACTTAAATTAATTGGGGATAGAGGAAAATGATAAAACTTGGATTTAAATATCAAATCAGGGTCACCCCTTATCTATGTATTTTATCAAATTCCTAATCTACTGCTCAGTAATCAGGTTTAGTGTTTAATTATAATTAGATTTTGTGCCCGTGCTACGCCCGTGTAGCTTCACAAATTTGGTTCACCAACTACAAATAGAATGGCATACTCTTAAATTGAACCATATTTTTTATTTGGTAAAGCTCGGCTTCGCCTCGCCCCGTCCCGATATGATTTGGTAAAGCTCGGTTTCGTCTCGCCCCGTTGATGCGTGTCGTAACCACAACAAATTAATTAATATTTAACACCTAATTAACAAGTAATATAGGGTAGTCAAGATCGTTCCCACGAGGAGCAAGAGGTTTTAATTGTCTTATAATGTCACAAAAAGGGGGGTTTTGGTTTTAGATATTAAGAGCAAAAGAAAGTAAATAAAATAAATAAACAAAGCAATTAAAAAGATAAAGGAAATCAATAAAGATAAAGTAGATCAATGATTCCTTCTTCGTTGCAAAACAATGATTCAAGTTATGTTATTTTCCACTTCTTATTAGTCACAGATTATCACCAACCGTAGGATAGCAGGTTCGCTTAGCTAACCCCAAAATTCCTTATTTCACTGAGTAACAGGTTCGCTTAGTTATCAGATTCTATTCAAAAGAACCACCTTGAGGTTCGCTTACAAGATGTAATTCCCCGAACGCATTAAGATTTATGAATTTAGGTTAAGTACTAGTAGTTAGACTCGGTTCGCTTGGTCTACTTTCTAGCGTTGTTTTCACTCACAATTGCTCCACGAAATCCCTCTGCAAGGTCTTGTGTTTTCTACTTGTGTAAAGAGTCAATAAACGATTACTTATCCCTTAACTTTCACTAGCTTTAGATCAAATTAACAAATCAATTTAGTTGGCCACCTAAACAATCTATCAATCAACCATGAATGTATAAACATTCCTATTAGTAAAAACAAACGATAATCATGTGAAAATTCAAAGTAGATTTGAAACAAAAACTTAAATCATATGTGAACTAGGAATTCATCCTCAATCAATAATAAAATTAGCCACTCATGCTTAAAGAGTTCACACAATAATAATAAAGAAAAGAGAAGTGTTGTGTGTGTAGAGGTGTGCAAAAGGTATGCACAAAAGTGTATGGAAGTGTGGAAGTGTCTATAGAAAAGTAGAGAACTTCTCTATTTATAGGCTTCAATGTTCTCCATATCTTCCAAGGAATAGAATCCCTTTCCTTTAGCACTTCAATTTCCAAATCCAAGCCTTTCTCAAATCTCCCTTCTCCTCTTTCCACATTCAAACCAAATTCTTCATTCAATTCCAAGTCCAACTCTTCACATCCCATGATAGAAATCCACACAAAATTCTGCAACTCTGGCTCGCCGGAAAACTGTGTTTTTGGCCGGAACTAGCCCGGAATCCGTCACCGCCGGCAACCTGAGATTCTACCCCGGTGAGGGAATATTCTGTTGGTAAACCGTTATGACTAATGGTCAAACATGTCAACCGTCAGTCAAACTGTTAGTCAATGTCAAAGGAGAAAGTCAGGTCAGTCATCGAATCGGCAGTCTAACTCGGTCTTACTGAGCTGACTAGTCTGAGTTGCAGGTATGGATCGGTCGTCATTGGCCACTGAGTTAACTCACCAGAATAGAAAACCGGCCGAGTTTCGGCTATTTACAGGACTTCCCGGCCAAGTTCAGGCCTCACTTTTCTTCACATGTTACACACCTAACATACATCTAATTTAAGCACATTATTCACTCATTGCATTCTGAACAACTGCTGCTTCACCCATTCATACACATCGAGCTCAATTCTGCATCAGAGACCATCTTTGTGCTCCTGAATCAGCTGCAACAGTCATTACTTCCTTTAATCTTCATCAAAACGCAATAACATCTAACCCATTTCTCAATTTGCTGTTACAGACCCCCAACAACAACAACCATTCTCTTCACACCTCTCGGCTTCAATTCTGTTCTTCACTGCCAACAGAACCAATCTTTTATTCTCGGCATTCCAGGGCTTAAACTCATCACAAATCCACAGCCACTTCAATTCTTTCACATATTTGTATTTCAACCACTCAGCACCGCCAACAGAAACCCATGAATAATATCTCAGGTTTCAATCTTCTGTGTTCAATTGACTGACCAACTCGAACCCTAACTTTAATTTCTTCTTCGTCTCTTGAACATCGAGAACTTCTTTAATTTCTTGAATTCCTCCTTCAATCACAGACATCTCTGTGAGTTTCTTCTCCTATCGATTTCTCATCAACTCAGCCTCATTCTTATGAAATCAACAGCATCAGTTGAGTTCTTCCATTCTCTCAAAGCCCATCTCTAATTATTTCATTAATCGACAGCATTAACACTTTTGAGATCTCAAAATCTCAATCACCATCCGAACCCCCATCAATAGCATCTTTGAACTCAATACTTGATCACCATCTCCATCCGGATCTCAATTGTACCAAACCCTACTTTCAACTTTTTGATTTTAGTAGCGAGGATTGCTACTTTTCTGTCTCAATTTCATGGCTGTTGCGCAGCTTCTGAATTTCAGGTGATGGAAATAACGAGAATAGAATTCTCGATTTAGGGTTATAGGGATGGGGTTTGATAATGACACCCCATTATAAAAGATAAGGGATACCCCAGTGGGTGCCTTTAATAAATGGTTACTTCTGATAAGGGCTAGCAAGATGGCATCCCCTTAACCCCAACTAGTTTGTCTTTGATAATCCTCCAAAACAGAGTTGCCCCTTAACCTTGGCTCGGTTCCCAATACTGTTGGCATATGAAATGACCTTTTTACCCTTAATGCTCAATTCAGGATGATTCCTTCTTCTTTTCCTCCGTGCGACTCCAGAGTACCTAATAGCTCAAAAACACACGTAAAATACATAATTTACAAGAAAAATAGCAAAGAGAGCATAAACTCTTTAGATAGTAAACACGGTGTATTCTACACCAATCAAATTCCCCCACACTTAGACTTTGCTAGTGCTCGAGAAAATCAAACTAAAACTTACAACTTCAAAGCTTTCCAGCGTCCCAAGCATCCTAAGAGATATGAGGACATAGAGTTTCTGCATGCTAGTAATAAGAAGTTAGAAATACTAAAGAACATATTCTCATTCTTAAATGTTGAGTGAGAAATAACCACACCATAATGAGAGAACACGTGTTTGAGAAACGATCAATAAGCATTTCGCCTCGACTTCTGTATGCGTGTCGTAACCACAACAAATTAATTAATACTTTACTACCTAATTAAAGAGTAATATATGGTAGTCAAGGTCGATCCCACGAGGAGCAAGAGATTATAGTTGTAAAATTGTCACAAAAGGGGGGTATTGGTTGTAAAACTTATAAAGCAAAAGAAATAAACAAAGTAATTAAAATTGTAAGTTGAATTCAATAAGAGAGAATAGATCAAGGAATCCTTCTTCGCTGCAAAACAATGATTAAAGTTATGTTCTTTTCCACTTGTTATTAGTCATAGATTATCACCAACCGTAGGTATAGCAGCTAGATCAGTGCTAACCCCAAAATCCCTTATTTCACCGGATACGGAAGTTCTCGCCTACCGGATTCTATTCACCAAACCACCTAGTAGTAGATCACCCAAGATGTAATTTAGTTAAACGCATTAAGATTCATGAATTCATTAGGTTGATATTAGTAGTTAAACTCTTAGATCAAGGTCCACTTGCTAACGTTGTTTTTACACACAATTGCTCCACGAAATCCCTCCGCAAGGTCTTGTGTTTTCTACTTATGTAAATAGTCAAGAAACGATTACTTATCCCCTAACTTTCACTAGCTTTAGATTAATTAACAAATCAATTTAGTTGGCCACCCAAACGACCTATCAATCAAACATAAACACTAATATTAGTAAAAACAATCGATAATCATATGAAAAACTTCAAAGTAGAATTGAAACAAAACTCAAACCATATATTAAGAACTAGGAATTCATCCTCAATCAATAAGAAAATTAGCTACTCATAATTTGGAGTTCACACAATAATAATAATAATAATAAAGGAAGAAAGAAAAACTTATTGAAAAGATGATGGTTGCTCCTTCCTCCAATCCTTGTGCACTTTAACTCCTTCTCCAAAGTAGATGTGTGTGTAAAAAGTTGTAGAGAACTCTTCTATTTATAGGCTTCAATACTCTCCATATCTTTGTAGGAAAAGAATCCTCATTCCAAAAGAACACCACTTTCCCAATTTGAGCCATAGTCCAATTTCTAGTCCAATTCTCCAAAACTTCCAAGTTTTCATCCAATTCCCACTTCTAAGTCTTCACACACATGAGATAAGTCCATACAAAATTATGTATTTTTGCTCGCCGGAAAACTGTGTTTTTGGCCGGAATTTGTCGCCGTCGGCCACCTGAAAATTCTCCCCCGGTGATGAAATATTCCGTCGAGATTCTGTTATCTTTAACCGTTGACCTAACGGTCAACATTAGTCAACTTGGTCAAGGTACGGAGTCAGCTCCCGAGTTAAAGCGAGTCAAAGTGTGAGCCAACTCGGCTGACTGGTTTTGGTTGGCTATCTTACTCCTGCCAAGTGCTATGCACGGCCAAGATGGTCGTGCCTTCTCTGCCACCCAGCCATTATGGTTGTTCACTGCAACCTTCCCTGTAATTCATTCAGTTCAGTGACTCCATAACCTGCCATCTGAGATGCCTTCCATACTAGCTAAACCTGCACTTCAACATCAGTTACACCAATTCTCCTCTATGAGGTCACAGTAGCACAACCCCCATAGCTCAACCCCACTGCACCGCACCTGCTCTCACTGCTTCACCTCAGTCATGCCTTCATAGTCAGCGTTCCAGTTCATTAGCTGACACAACCTCAGCCTGTAATCCATTTACAACTGCGGTTAACACAAGCATATGTAGATTTAACTCCATTTTGAAATCCCACTGCAGCATCACCTGAAACTCATTGTAACTTAGCCTCACATGGAAACAGCTTCCTGCATCAATTCTTTGCATTGTAGCTCAAACACTTACTACGACCACAGATTTAAGCCAGCACTGCCCAACTCCAGCTACCAACCACCACCTGAAGCAACTAGCAACGCCACAACACTCCAGCCATACTTCTGCCATACTCCCTGCTGCTCACTCTCAACACCACCTCACTGACCTGTACCTTTACCATCTTCCCAGCTCCTGCAATTCCAACTCAACACCATCACTCATGCCCTTAGCTTTCCAGTTCACTTGCATCTACCACTTCAGCGCAACCCATTCAACCATCACCAGAAACACACAAAACCAAGCCATTCATCTCCATATACTCTACAGGTTCAACCCATCTTAACCCCAGTCACTACAGCAGCTGCAATCATCAAACCTCCATCTGAATTTTACCACCAACAGAACCTATCTTCTCACCATTTCTTCCATTCAACACAGCAGCTCACAACCCCAATTCCTTAACACCACCAGTGCATCCACCTTGCCATTTTAGCCATAACTCATCTCTGAATTTCTGATCCTAGCAATACCCAATTTTGACAGCGACAACCGTCTCCATCCATAGCCACAAACCCATATGAACTACAGCATCATCTACACATTTTAATTCCTCTTCTTCTGAGATCTCAATCCAATCCCTTTTTAGCTCTCAATTTCTTGGTTCGTAAAACCCATTTATAGCAGCAACTTGATTCTTGTTGTTTCTCTTCTTCTCGAACGATTGTAGCAAAAATTTCTCACATTCAGTGAATCATCTCGATCTCTGCCATGATAACGGCAACCACTATTTCTCTTTTTCTTGATTTCAGGCGAGAAGTGAATGATTTGGGATAAATGAATTTTAGGGTTATAAAAAGTTAGGTCGGATGATTACACCCCATGAATATTAGCCACCCGATACATACACCCTATGGTAAATGATAAGGGACACATAAATGACCACCCCTTAACCATAGCTAGGCTGTTTTTAATAATTCTCCAAAACAGAGATGCACCTTAACCTTGACTGGGATCTGTGTAGTGTCCGCCCCTGAAATGACCTTTTTTCCCTTTTAGCTCAAATTGAATGATTTCTTTTCCTTTTCCTCCGTGCGACTCCAGAGTACCTAATAACTCAAAAACACACGTAAAATACATAATTCACACGAAAAATAGCAAAGAAAGCATAAACACTAAATATAAAATTAGGTGTTTTAGACACCTATCAAATTCCCCCACACTTAGACTTTTCTAGTCCTCGAGCAAATCAAACTTACAACTTCAAAGCGTTCTAGCTTCCCAAACATCCAAAGAGCTATGAGGACATAGAATTTCTGCATGCTAGTAATAAGAAGTTAGAAATTCTAAAGAACATATTCTCATTCTTAAATGTTGAGTGAGAAATAACCACACCATAATGAGAGAACACGTGTTTGAGAAACGATCAATAAGCATTTCGCCTCGACTTCTGCCTCACCAAGAAGGGTTTTATGATAATTGCACTCAAAAAGACGGCTTTTTTTTATGGGTCTCACATGTGCGCAGGTAGGAATGAAGACAGAATTCCTGCAACACATTGAATGGTGGGAAGGATAACTTCCGAAATTTTGAAAAACCCACATCTTTTAACATTTTGAAAAACCATTTTTCTAACGATCTCTAAGAAAGGAAATCAACCATTTATATCGAGGATGGGATTACTTACTTACCTTCACATCCGATTGACAATTATGATAACACCACTCTCACGGAATCCAAAAGAAACTTCTTCCGCTCCTTGTCTTCATCTTCTTGGTCTTCGGCTTCAACTCTTGATGATAAACACTTGAACTTCATAAATCCTTGACAATTTGTAACCTTTTTCCTTAACTCCTTGTCGCTTGAAACTTCCTTATAGATTTTCCTTCCCCACGGCTTATTCAAAACAAAACAATAATAGATATTTCTCTTGTCTCATATTTATATTTTTCTTTTCTTTTCTTTACTTTTTCATTTTTCATTTTTTTTTTTGAAACAAGAGAAACAAAATACAAAATAAACAAAACAAACATGACCGTGGAAAAGTACTTTACCGCTTGATTCTTCACAACTTGTATCGTCTTGAAATCATAAACTTCAATAATTTTCACCTTTTGCTTTTCTTCGCTCTTGTAAATAAGTCTTAATACTTGGATATAGAATTACCTCATTGCATTTTAAGTCTTAAACATGTATGTAAAATCTGCTCATTATATGTTGCTTTACTTGGATATAAAATTTTTCTCTTTTCTTGTTCCATTGTTGCTTGCAAACCTTGAACCTTTTCAACTTTCCTTGTAGATTTTGATGTCGCTCCCTTGTTTTTGATGATTATGGTGTTTCTATGGACCCGTTGTTGTCGAGAGAGAGAATGGTGCTAACTGCAAATCGAACTACAAGAAGGAAGCTTTCATATATAGACGTCACCCTCATGATTGACAAAGATTAGCACTCAAGAGATCAAAATAGTGCTGAAATTGGTGTGAAATTGGGTAGCTCACCATTCTACCCGGAATTAACGTACGGTGACACACACTCAAAAGAAGCTCTTTAGTAAAGGAAGAATTTCTGGTCGGTGCCTTGGTTGATATGAAAATGGGTAGTCTCCACTAATGATTGATCAACAACTCTAATAACGCACTTCTCCCTGCACCAAATTTGCATCACCGGCATGATTAAATCCATTATTTAACACTCTAACAAGCAAGAAATCGAACGTAGTTCCCTAACATTTCCAAGTTCAATTATGTCGGTCATAATTCTCTATGTAATCATACCTAGAAGCATGCTAGTGACTCTAAAATCTCTAGAAGTTGAAAGTTTTATGCAAATTTTTTTTTTTATTATTTATATGCAAAAATATATGCTTAGCCACTCCCCCACACTTAAACCTTACATTGTCCTCAATGTAATTGAATCATCCAAGTAAAATCAAGGTGGGAAATCCTAATATGATATGAAACAAGAAAAATAAACACACAAAACAAAAAGCAAATAAAAACAAAAGGATAAGAAATACAAAACCGGTGGGTTGCCTCCCACTTAGCGCTTGTTTTAAAGTCGACGGCCCGACATAGCTCTTGCTTCACATTACTCCTCTAGAGGGAGAACATCTCGAAATCCAATCACGTCCACATGCTCCGTTGGAAAGTTTTCATAATATGGCTTCAACCTATGGCCGTTGACTTTCAAGGGTTGTACTGTTTTTTCACTAACAATTTCAACTGTACCATGAGCATAAACATTAGTAACAATAAATGGTCCCACCCAACGGGATTTAAGCTTACCCGGAAATAAACGTAAACGAGTATTAAATAAAAGAACTTTTTGCCCCACAACAAAACTTTTCCGAGAAATCATCTTGGCATGAAAAAGCTTGGTCTTTTCCTTGTAAATCCGGGAACTCTCGTAAGCATCATTACGTATCTCCTCTAGCTCATTTAGTTGTAACTTTCTTTGTTTCCCCGCTGCATCATACTCCATGTTGAATTTCTTTATCGCCCAATAAGCCTTATGTTCAAGTTCAACCGGAAGATGACAAGCTTTGCCATAAACCAACCTATTTGGATACATACCAATCGGTGTCTTGTATGCCGTTCTATACTCCCAAAGTGCATCATTGAGCTTAAAGCTCCAATCTTTCCTTGTTGTGTTCACCATTTTTTCAAGAATGGACTTGATTTCACGGTTTGAAATTTCTGCTTGTCCACTAGTTTGTGGATGGTAAGGCGTACCAATCTTGTGTGTTATGTTGTACTTCTTGAGGAGAGCGTGAAAAGACTTCTTGAAATGTGATCCTCCATCGCTTATCACCACTCTTGGTGTGCCGTGCCTAGTAAATATGTTTTCTCTTACAAAATCACAAACAACTTGAGAATCATTAGTTTTGGTGGCTCTAGCCTCCACCCATTTCGAAACATAATCTACGGCAAGAAGTATATAAAAATTTCCATTCGAATTGACAAAAGGGCCCATAAAATCAATTCCCCACACATCAAAAATCTCTACGGCGAGAATAGGTGTGAGTGGCATTTGATTTCGAGCACCTAGATTGCCCGTTCTTTGACATCTATCACACGATTTACAAAAAACATATGAATCTTCAAACAAGGTGGGCCAATAAAATCCACTTTCAAGAACCTTGAGAGCGGTACGTTTAGAACCAAAATGGCCACCACAAGCAAAAGTATGACAAAATGAGAGAATAGATTGAAATTCGGAGTTAGGTACGCACCTTCGTATGATTTGATCAACGCCATATTTCCATAAGTATGGTTCATCCCACACATATTGCTTGGATATCTTCTTAAGCTTCATCTTTTGGAAGTTATACATTGTGCTAGGTACCTTCCTTGTCACCAAATAATTCACTATATCCACATACCAAGGTGTTGATTCTTCCAAGGAGAAAATTTGTTCGTCCGGAAAGCGGTCTTGTAATGGAAGTTCTTCTTGAGACATAACAAGTCTACTAAGATGATCTTCAACGGTATTCTCCACACCTTTCTTATCTCGAATTTCTATGTCGAACTCTTGTAGTAATAGGATCCACCGGATTAGTCTTGGCTTAGCTTCTTTCTTCTTTATTAAGTATCTAAGTGCCGCATGATCGGAATACACAATAACCTTTGTACCCACCAAGTATGAGCGAAACTTTTCCAATGCAAACACTATAGCCAATAACTCCTTTTCCGTGGTAGAATAGTTGATTTGTGCATCATTAAGGGTCCTAGATGCATAATAGATAACATGGGACAACTTGTCCACTCTTTGACCCAAAACGGCTCCAACCGCATAATCACTAGCATCACACATTAATTCAAATGGAAGATTCCAATCCGGTGACTTGATAATTGGTGCACTTGTCAACATTGCTTTCAATTTGTCAAAAGCATCCTTGCATTCCTTGTTGAAGTCAAAAGGTACATCCTTTTGTAGTAACTTGCACATAGGCATGGAGATTTTGGAGAAATCCTTGATAAACCGCCTATAGAAACCTGCATGACCAAGAAATGAACGAACTTCCCTCACCGAAGTGGGATATTGTAAGTTTCTTATTAAATCTATCTTTGACTTGTCCACTTCGAGCCCTTGAGAGGACACAATGTGACCAAGTACTATGCCATGGTTTACCATAAAATGACATTTCTCCCAATTAAGAACAATGTTAGTATCTATGCATCGTTTAAGAACTAGTTCAAGGTTATCTAAACAAATATCAAAATAATTTCCATAAACACTAAAGTCGTCCATAAATACCTCAATAATGCGCTCCACGTAATCCGAGAATATGCTTACCATGCATCTTTGGAAAGTATCCGGTGCATTGCAAAGACCAAACGGCATCCGTCTATACGCAAACATTCCAAACGGACAAGTAAAAGTGGTCTTCTCTTGGTCCTCAGGTGCAATAACAAGTTGATTGTATCCCGAATAACCATCCAAGAATCAATAATAAGAATGCCCCGCTAAATGCTCCAACATTTGATCAATGAAAGGTAAAGGAAAGTGATCCTTTCGGGTTGCGGAATTAAGCTTTCTATGATCAATGCACACTCTCCAACCGGTTTGAACTCTTGTAGGAACAAGTTCATCGTCTTGATTTCGAACAACCGTAACACCGGACTTCTTTGGAACCACTTGTACCGGACTTACCCACTTGCTATCGGAAATTGGGTAGATCACCCCCGCACTTAGCAATTTGAGTATCTCTTTCTTCACAACCTCCATCATGGGAGGATTAAGCCTACGTTGATCATCACGTACCGGCTTCACATTCTCTTCCATTAGAATCCTATGCATGCATATGGATGGACTAATGCCCTTGATATCCGTAATTGTCCAACCAATAGCCTTTTTGTGCTCTTTCAAGACTCTAAGCAAACGGTCTTCTTGTACCGGTGTGAGGTTCTTTGAAATAATTACCGGAAGCTCATCTCCATCTCCCAAGAACGCATACTTCAAATGATCCGGAAGTGGCTTCAACTCTAGTTTAGGCGCCTTCACAATAGATGGTACAAGTAATTCATCATTCACGGGTAAAGAGATATAGGAAACATTACCCTTAGCTTCTTGTAATTCCGTCAAGGCACCACATGTCTCCACCAATTCCGTGGAAATTTCAACATCCAAGTTAGACATGCCGTGGACATCCAATTCAATGACCTTTTGCAACACTACATCAAGTTCGTCCTCTCGATTCAATTCCACCATTTGTTGCGCTAATGAACCAACCACATCAATGGAGTAAGCGGAATGCACATCACTTGGGTAGCGCATGGATTCAAATATGTTGAAGTGTATTACTTCCTTGTCGAATTCCATAGTGAGTGTACCCTTGTCCACATCAATCTTCATCTTTGCGGTCTTCATAAATGGCCTCCCAAGAAGTAGAGAAGTAGACGACCGATTCTCATTGTTGTCCATATCCACCACAAAGAAATCCACTGGAAAAATTAACTCATTCACTTGCACTAGAACGTCTTCTACAAGTCCCTTTGGATAGATGTTAGACTTGTTTGCTAGTTGGATAATAACTCTTGTCTCTTTCAACGGTCCAAGATTCAAGGAGTCATAAATATCGGCCGACATCACACTAATGGAAGCTCCCAAATCAAGTAAAGCATGTTCAAACCTTTCCTTACCAATAGTAATTGGCACCGTAAAACCACCGGGATCCGTGCACTTTGTAGGCATCTACTTCAAAAGCATAGCCGACGCACTCTCACCAACTTTAGTAATTTCATTATCAAGCAACCTATCCTTTTTTGTGCATAACTCCTTCATGAACTTTGCATACCTTGGCATTGTCTTGATGGCCTCGATGAATGGAATGTTGATTTCTATCTTCTTGAAGATATCCATGAGTGCCTTATCTTGAGATTCCTTCTTGGACTTGGAAAAACGAATAGGAAAAGGAGGTGGAGTAGTAAAAGTAGGAACCGGTTCCTTGGATTGGGCGGTTGGTGTTGAAGTCTCCCTTGGTTTGACATCCTCCTTCTCTTTGATTACCTCTTCACTAGCTTCTTCATGACGAGTTGGACTCTCCACTTGTATTCCACTTATTAAGGTAACCGCACTAACATTCTCTCTTGGATTCACAATTGGTTGCGAGGGTATCTTTGTGGATGCTTGAGCTTTCATTAAGTTCATATCGGTCGCCAATTGTCCCATTTGAGTTTGTAAATCCTTGATTGCCGCATCGGTATTTTGTTGGGTTTGTTGTAACATAGAAGTGAGACCTTGCATGCTTTGCATTATCACATTCAACTTGTTATTATTCGAAGAATCTTGCTCCTTGACTTGTTGTGGTTGGAATTGTTGTTGTTGAGGTTGGAAACGTGATTGTTGAAATCCACCTTGTTGTGCATATGGATTAGGAGCCGCCGCTTGCTTGTTTTCATAGCTAAAGTTGGGATGATCCTTCCAACCGGGATTGTAAGTATTGGAATATGGATCGTACCTTGGCCTTGGATTTGGATATAAAGCATTTACTTGTTCGGTTTCATCATCCGGAATAATTACCGCGGCCAACCGTTGCACTACCCTCTCTATGTTGTTTAACCGTTGATCGGATTATGAAGACGAGTCACTAACCTCATGCACCAACTTAACCATTGAATCACCTCTTGCATAGAATTGTTGTGAGTTTTCCGCCATACTTTCAATCAACTCGGTAGCTTCGGCCACCGTCTTGTTCACTAGTGCACCACCACCGGCGGCATCAAGAAGATATCTATCACTTGTTTGGAGACCTTCATAGAAGTATTGGATTATCATGGCGTCACTAAATTGATGGTGTGGACAACTTGCCATCAATCTCTTGTATCGATCCCAACATTCATATAATGACTCTCCCACGTGTTGCTTGATCCCACAAATTTCTTTGCGAATTTGAGTAGCCTTTGATGCGGGAAAATATCTCTCGAGGAAAAGTTTCTTCATCCCATTCCATGTTGTGATACTTCCGGAAGGAAAATAGTATAACCATTCCTTAGCATTGCCCTCCAAAGAGAACGGAAAAGCTTTCAACATTGCTTCATCCGCATTAGTATTCGGTGGAAGCATGGACGTGACTATGGTGTTGAAGTCCATAAGATGTTTGTTTGGGTATTCATTCACCATGCCATGGAACTTTGGTAATTCTCTAATCAACCCCGGCTTGATCTCGAAAGTTGAGTTAGTTTGGATACACCATTGTTGTGTATCGAGCTTGTGAGAAGATAGGTCCTTGAGTGTACGATCACCCATTGCCTCTTCTTCTATGTCCGAATCTGCGAATTCACTTGATGTAGAATGAGGAAGCGGAGTGTTAACCGCTCGAATAAAATCCCTTAGTTGAGTGCCGGCTCGAAGACATATTCTAATTGGACTCGGTCTTCCCCCTTGAAGCATTCACCAAAGATATAGTACCTACAGCAAGGTTCACAAAACTAAGTTAGATACGGTATAGAATCTAACTAAGCAAGAATAAAACAAAAAGAAAAATAAGAACAACTAAAATCGCCCGTTGCTCCCCGGAAACGGCGCCAAAATTTGTATGCGTGTCGTAACCACAACAAATTAATTAATACTTTACTACCTAATTAAAGAGTAATATAGGGTAGTCAAGGTTGATCCCACGAGGAGCAAGAGATTATAGTTGTAAAATTGTCACAAAAGGGGGGTATTGGTTGTAAAACTTATAAAGCAAAAGAAATAAACAAAGTAATTAAAAGTGTAAGTTGAATTCAATAAGAGAGAATAGATCAAGGAATCCTTCTTCGCTGCAAAACAATGATTAAAGTTATGTTCTTTTCCACTTGTTATTAGTCATAGATTATCACCAACCGTAGGTATAGCAGCTAGATCAGTGCTAACCCCAAAATCCCTTATTTCACCGGATACGGAAGTTCTCGCCTACCGGATTCTATTCACCAAACCACCTAGTAGTAGATCACCCAAGATGTAATTTAGTTAAACGCATTAAGATTCATGAATTCATTAGGTTGATATTAGTAGTTAAACTCTTAGATCAAGGTCCACTTCCTAACGTTGTTTTTACACACAATTGCTCCACGGAATCCCTCCGCAAGGTCTTGTGTTTTCTACTTATGTAAATAGTCAAGAAACGATTACTTATCCCCTAACTTTCACTAGCTTTAGATTAATTAACAAATCAATTTAGTTGGCCACCCAAACGACCTATCAATCAAACATAAACACTAATATTAGTAAAAACAATCGATAATCATATGAAAAACTTCAAAGTAGAATTGAAACAAAACTCAAACCATATATTAAGAACTAGGAATTCATCCTCAATCAATAAGAAAATTAGCTACTCATAATTTGGAGTTCACACAATAATAATAATAATAAAGGAAGAAAGAAAAACTTATTGAAAAGATGATGGTTGCTCCTTCCTCCAATCCTTGTGCACTTTAACTCCTTCTCCAAAGTAGATGTGTGTGTAAAAAGTTGTAGAGAACTCCTCTATTTATAGGCTTCAATACTCTCCATATCTTTGTAGGAAAAGAATCCTCATTCCAAAAGAACACCACTTTCCCAATTTTAACCATAGTCCAATTTCTAGTCCAATTCTCCAAAACTTCCAAGTTTTCATCCAATTCCCACTTCTAAGTCTTCACACACATGAGAGAAGTCCATACAAAATTTTGTATTTTTGCTCGCCGGAAAACTGTGTTTTTGGCCGGAATTTGTCGCCGTCGGCCACCTGAAAATTCTCCCCCGGTGATGAAATATTCCGTCGAGATTCTTTTATCTTTAACCGTTGACCTAACGGTAAACGTTAGTCGACTGGGGTCAAGGTACTGAGTCAGCTCCCGAGTTAAAGCGAGTCAAAGTGTGAGCCAACTCGGCTGACTGGTTTTGGTTGGCTATCTTACTCCTGCCAAGTGCTATGCACGGCCAAGATGGCCGTGCCTTCTCTGCCACCCAGCCATTATGGATGTTCACTGCAACCTTCCCTTTAATTCATTCAGTTCAGTGACTCCATAACCTGCCATCTGAGATGCCTTCCATACTAGCTCAACCTGCACTTCAACATCAGTTACACCAATTCTCCTCTATGAGGTCACAGCAGCACAACCCCCATAGCTCAACCCCACTGCACCGCACCTGCTCTCACTGCTTCACCTCAGTCATGCCTTCATAGTCAGCGTTCCAGTTCATTAGCTGACACAACCTCAGCCTGTAATCCATATACAACTGCGGTTAACACAAGCATCTGTAGCTTTAACTCCATTTTGAAATCCCACTGCAGCATCACCTGAAACTCATTGTAACTTATCCTCACATGGCAACAGCTTCCTGCATCAATTATTTGCATTGTAGCTCAAACACTTACTACGACCATAGATTCAAGCCTGCACTGCCCAACTACAGATACCAACCACCACCTGAAGCAACTATCAATGCCACAACACTCCAGCCATACTCCCTGCTGCTCACTCTCAACACCACCTCACTGACCTGCACCTTCGCCATCTTCCCAGCTCTTGCAATTCCAACTCAGCACAATCACTCATGCCCTTAGCTTGCCAGTTCACTCACATCTACCACTTCAGCGCAACCCATTCAACCATCAATAGCAACACACAAAACCAAGCCATTCATCTCCATATACTCTACAGGTCCAACCCATCTTAACCTCAGTCACCACAGCAGCTGCAATCATCAAACCTCCATCTGAATTTTACCACCAACAGAACCTATCTTCTCACCATTTCTTCCATTCAACACAGCAGCTCACAACCCCAATTCCTTAACACCACCAGTGCATCCACCTTGCCATTTTAGCCATAACTCATCTCTGAATTTCTGATCCTAGCAATACCCAATTTTGACAGCGACAAACGTCTCCATCCATAGCCACAAACCCATATGAACTACAACATCATCTACACATTTTAATTCCTCTTCTTCTGAGATCTCAATCCAATCCCTTTTTAGCTATCAATTTCTTGGTTCGTAAAACCCATTTATAGCAGCAACTTGATTCTTGTTGTTTCTCTTCTTCTCGAACGATTGTAGCAACAATTTCTCACATTCAGTGCATCATCTCGATCTCTGCCATGATAACGGCAGCCACTATTTCTCTTCTTCTTGATTTCAGGCGATAAGTGAATGATTTGGGATAAATGAATTTTAGGGTTATAAAAAGTTAGGTCGGATGATTACACCCCATGAATAATAGCCACCCGATACATACACCCTATGGTAAATGATAAGGGACACATAAATGACCACCCCTTAACCATAGCTAGGCTGTTTTTAATAATTCTCCAAAACAGAGATGCCCCTTAACCTTGACTGGGATCTGTGTAGTGTCCGCCCCTGAAATGACCTTTTTGCCCTTTTAGCTCAAATTGAATGATTTCTTATCCTTTTCCTCCGTGCGACTCCAGAGTACCTAATAACTCAAAAACACACGTAAAATACATAATTCACACGAAAAATAGCAAAGAAAGCATAAATACTAAATATAAAATTAGGTGTTTTAGACACCTATCAACTTCTGCCTCGCCAAAAGGGTTTTATGATAATTGCACTCAAAAAGACGGCTTTTTTATGGGTCTCACATGTGTGCAGGTAGGAATGAAGAGAGAAATCCTGCAACACGTTGAATGGTGGGAAGGATAACTTCCAAAATATTTTAAAAACCCACATCTTTTAATATTTTGAAAAACCATTTTTTCTAACAATCTCTAAGAAAGGAAATCAACCACTATTATCGAGGATGAGATTACTTACTTACCTTCACATCCGATTGCCAATTATGATAACACCACTCTCACGGAATCCAATAGAAACGTCTTCCGCTCCTCGTCTTTATCTTCTTGGTCTTCGGCTTCAACTATTGATGATAAACTTTCGAATTTCGTAGATCCTCGACAATTTGTAACCTTTTTCCTTAAAATCCTTGTCGCTTGAAACTTCCTTATAAATTTTCCTTCCCCATGGCTTATTAAATAAACAAAAACAAAAACAATAATAGATATTTCTCTTGTCTCATATTTTTCAATCAATTTTTTTTCTTTTTTTCTTTTTCAATTTTTCATTTTTTTTTTTTTAGACAAGAGAAACAAAATACAAATCAAAATGAAAAATAAAACAACCATGGCCGTGGAAAAGTACTTTACCGCTTGATTCTTCACAACTTGTATCGCCTTGAAATCATAAACTTCAATAATTCTCACCTTTTGCTTTTCTTCGCTTTTGTAAATAAGTCTTCATACTTTGATATAAAATTACCTCATTGTATTTTGCTTTACTTGGATTTGAAATTTGCTCTTTTTCTTGTTCCATTGTTGCTTGTAAACCTTGAACCTTTTCAACTTTCCTTGTAGATTTTGATGTCGCTCCCTTGTTGTTGATGATTGTGGTGTTTTTTATGGACCCGTTGTTGTCGAGAGAGAGAATGGTGCTAACTGCAAATCGAACTACAAGAAGGAGGCTTTCATATAAAGACGTCACCCTCATGATTGACAAAAATTAGCACTCAAGAGATCAAAATAGTGCTGAAAATTGGTGTGGAGTTGGGTAGCTCACCATTCTACCCGGAATTAACGTACGGTGACACACACTCAAAAGAAGCTCTTTAGTCATGGAATAATTATTTGGTCGGTGCCTCACATGATATGAAAATAGGTAGTATCCACTAATGATTGATCAGCAACTCTAATAATGCATTCTTCTCTGCTCCTAATTTGCATCACCGGCATGATTAAATCCATTATTTAACACTCTAACAAGCAAGAAATCCGAACGTAGTTCCCTAACATTTACAAGTTCATTTATGTTGGTCAGAATTCTCTATGTAATCTTACCTAGAAGCATGCTAGTGACTCTAAAATCTCTAAAAGTTGAAGTTTTTATGCAATTTTTTTTTATTCAAAAATATATGCTTAGCCACTCCCCCACACTTAAACCTTACATTGTCCTCAATGTAATTGAATCGTCCAAGCAAAGTCAAGGTGGGAAATCTTAATATGATATGGAACAAGAAAAATAAATAAACGAAACAAAAAGAAAATAAAAACAAAAGGATAAGAGATAAAAAACCGGTGGGTTGCCTCCCACTTAGCGCTTGTTTTAAAGTCGACGGCCCGACATGGCTCTTGTAAGATTCACTCCCCATATACTAACAATCGGAAAATTTGGGGATCCTCCCATAGTACCTGTTTTGCAAATAAAAGCTCCAAACAAATGTTAGCACAAGAAATAATAGTAAAGTTATCTCTCGATAGAAATTTCCTCCACACTCGGAAGTGTATAAAGAACATAGAATTTGGGAATTTATATGTATTCCTCTTGGCAAACCTGCATAGTGTTAGCATCAAGTGTTTCCAATGGTGGATATCGAGAAACAAATTCATTCAAAAGTACTTTCGAAGCACATACATTCAATCCAATAAGAGGTAAAGGAGAAGAATCAATATGCAAAGGGTTAGACAAACCTTGCACAATCTCTTGTATTACGGAATCTTCTTCATTCTTAAAAAAATCAAGTGAATTACTTACCTCTTGCATATCATGGTCCTCTATCAAACCTTGCAACCATTCTTCATCATTTTCTACCTTAACTAAAGTCTCGGCATCATTAAAATCATTAGCAAGTTCAATTGGGTCTTCCACAAATTCAATTAATTCGGTTTCATTATCGAGCATCACCTCTTCAACATCTTCATCATCGGAATCGGGCCATTCACTAAAATGATTTTCGTCGGTAAAAATTGTAAGATCTTCTTGTGAGGGTGTTACACCGTTTACAACAATAGGAAAGTCACACCCAATCTCCTCCTTTTGAATGGGTGAATGATCGTTATTATGATCCGGAGTTGGAATAACTTCCTCATTGCTGCAACGCTCATACACTTCCGCGGACTCGTATCTTTCCCTAAGGAATTTTTTCCAAGCACTAAATGCATCTTCTTCAAGCTCTACCTTTTGAATAGGTGATTGATCATTATTAAGATCAAGGCTCGAGTAAGCTACACTAGCGTCATCAAAAGTCTCCAAAGGTTGGTCCTTTTCAACACAATCATCTTCATTATCGGAATCACCATAATAAGAATCTTCATCGGTTTCATATCCTTTATCCCGACGTCGTTTAAGTTCCATATGAATGGTCCTACTAATTTCTGCGACAAGCTCTTCCGAATCCCCATCATCTTCCAATTTGTATAATTTTTGTGCAAGTTTCCTACCGTTCACATGCTTACCACCGTGTATAGAGTTTCTAGACCGTACCTCCTTAAAAAGTGAAGGAAAAACATGATGAAGAGGAGTATATTCCCAATTCTTGCACATTACTAGAAAACAATGTATTAGAAGCATAATTATCCGTCCATCCTTGTGATTGTCTACTTACATACCCGTCATAAGGTTGTTGATATGCATGAGAATATCCATAAGGTTCCGTAGGATTTTGATCATATCCAAAAGATTGGTTTTGATTGTATCCTAAGGATGGTTGGAAGTTGCCATGATGTTGAGGTTGAAAACCGTATTGATTGTTGTAATATGCTTGCTCTTGTCCACCATACATGGAAAACCGGTACCTGAAAAACAATTCTCAAAAATTAAGTTAGATACGATAAAGAATCCAACAAAGCAAGAATAAAGAAAAAAGTAAAAAGAAAACAACTAAAATCCTACGGAACCAAAATCAACTAAAATCATCCGCTTGATCTACAAGAAAAGTTGAAAAGGTTCAAGGTTTGCAAGCAACAATAAAATGCAAAGAGCAAATTTTTGTATCCAAGTAAAGCAACAAGAAAAAGAGCATAATTTTATATCAAAGTTGAAGACTTACAATACAATGAGGTAATTCTATATTCAAGTATGAAGACTAATTTACAAGAGCGAAGAAAAGAGAAAGGTGAAAATTATTGAAGTTTATGATTCCGAGACGATACAAGTTGTGAAGAATCAAGCGGTAAAGTACTTTTCCACGGCCATGGTTTATTTTATTTTTCACTTTGTTTTGTATTTTGTTTCTCTTGTTTAAAAAAAAAAAAGTGAAATATGAGATAAGAGAAATATCCATTATTGTTTTTGTTTGTTTTTATTTAATAAGCCGTGGGGAAGGAAAATCTATAAGGAAGTTTCAAGAGACATGGATTTTTAAGGAAAAAGGTTACAAATTGTCAAGGATTTATGAAGTTCGAAAGTGTTTATCATCAATAGTTGAAGCCGAAGACCAAGAAGATGAAGACAAGGAGCGGAAGACGTTTTTATTGGATTCCGTGAGAGTGGTGTTATCATAATTGGCAATCGGATGTGAAGGTAAGTAAGTAATCTCATCCTCGATATAAGTGGTTGATTTCCTTTCTTAGAGATCGTTAGAAAAATGGTTTTTCAAAATGTTAAAAGATGTGGGTTTTTCAAAATTTCGGAAGTTATCCTTCCTACCATTCAACGTGTTACAGGAATTCTATTTTCATTCCTACCTGCACGCATGTGAGACCCATAAAAAAGCCGTCTTTTTGAGTGCAATTTATCATAAAACCCTTTTGGTGAGGCAGAAGTCGTGGCGAAATGCTTATTGATCGTTTCTCAAACACGCGTTCTCTCATTATGGTGTGGTTATTTCTCACTCAACATTTAAGAATGAGAATATGTTCTTTAGTATATCTAACTTCTTATTACTAGCATGGAGAAACTATATGTCCTCATAACTCTTTGGATGCTTGGGACGCTAGAACGCTTTGAAGTTGTAAGTTTTAGTCTGATTTGCTCGAGGACTAGCAAAGTCTAAGTGTGGGGGAATTTGATAGGTGTAGAATACACCTAATTTACTATCTAGTAGTTTATGCTTTCTTTGCTATTTTTCTTGTAAATTATGTATTTTACGTGTGTTTTTGAGCTATTAGGTACTCTGGAGTCGCACGGACGAAAAGAAGGAGAAACTACCCAATTTGAGTAAAAAAGGCAAAATTATCATTTAGGGCGAGCACTATCTGAAGCCCAGTAATGGTTAAGGGGCAACTCTTCTTGGAGGTGTACTAAACACAAACCAGCTACGGTTAAGGGGTTGTCATATAGGATACCCCTTATCATTTAGAGATTGTAATTATCAATGGGTGGCTATATTGGGGCGCAAATAGCCATCCCACCTTAAAACCAAATTAGGTCGAAAAAAAGAAAAAAGAAATCAATTCCCATTTTCTGTTCTTCCCCTTTTCAGCCGAGAAGCAGTAGCCGCAGTGAAATCGAGAAATCGAGAATTTGAGTCTCTGCAACAGATCGAGAATATGATTGAATCAAAGAAATTGAAGCAACTGTTGTTAATTGTATGAAAGAGATGAATTCAGGATATGTGGTAAATCAGGGTTTCGATTTGAAGAAATCAGTGAACAAAGGAGGAGAATTAAGGGGATCTGAAGCTCCACGGAATCCTCAAAAACTAACCTTTTATTGATGCTCCCCGGCAACGGCGCCAAAATTTGATGCGTGTCGTAACCACAACAAATTAATTAATATTTAACACCTAATTAACAAGTAATATAGGGTAGTCAAGATCGTTCCCACGAGAAGCAAGAGGTTTTAGTTGTCTTATAATGTCACAAAAAGGGGGGTTTTGGTTTTAGATATTAAGAGCAAAAGAAAGTAAATAAAATAAATAAACAAAGCAATTAAAAAGATAAAGGAAATCAATAAAGATAAAGTAGATCAAGGATTCCTTCTTCGTTGCAAAACAATGATTCAAGTTATGTTATTTTCCACTTCTTATTAGTCACAGATTATCATCAACCGTAGGATAGCAGGTTCGCTTAGCTAACCCCAAAATTCCTTATTTCACTGAGTAACAAGTTCGCTTAGTTATCAGATTCTATTCAAAAGAACCACCTTGAGGTTCGCTTACAAGACGTAATTCCCCGAAGCATTAAGATTTATGAATTTAGGTTAAGTACTAGTAGTTAGACTCGGTTTGCTTGGTCTACTTTCTAGCGTTGTTTTCACACACAATTGCTCCACGGAATCCCTCCGCAAGGTCTTGTGTTTTCTACTTGTGTAAAGAGTCAAGAAACGATTACTTATCCCTTAACTTTCACTAGCTTTAGATCAAATTAACAAATCAATTTAGTTGGCCACCTAAACAATCTATCAATCAACCATGAATGTATAAACATTCCTATTAGTAAAAACAAACGATAATCATGTGAAAATTCAAAGTAGATTTGAAACAAAAACTTAAATCATATGTTAAGAACTAGGAATTCATCCTCAATCAATAATAAAATTAGCTACTCATGCTTAAAGAGTTCACGCAATAATAATAAAGAAAAGAGAAGTGTTGTTTGTGTAGAGGTGTGCAAAAGGTATGCACAAAAGTGTATGGAAGTGTGGAAGTGTCTATAGAAAAGTAGAGAACTTCTCTATTTATAGGCTTCAATGTTCTCCATGTCTTCCAAGGAATAGAATCCCTTTCCTTTAGCACTTCAATTTCCAAATCCAAAGCCTTTATCAAATCTCCCTTCTCCTCTTTCCACATTCAAACCAAATTCTTCATTCAATTCCAAGTCCAACTCTTCACATCCCATGAGAGAAATCCACACAAAATTCTGCAACTTTGGCTCGCCGTAAAACTGTGTTTTTGGCCGGAACTAGCCCGGAATCCGTCACCGCCGGCAACCTGAGATTCTACCCCGGTGAGGGAATATTCTGTTGGTCAACCGTTATGACTAACGGTCAAACAGGTCAACCACCAGTCAAACTGTTAGTCAAAGTCAAAGGAGAAAGTCAGGTCAGCCATCGAATCAGCAGTCTAACTCGGTCTTACTGAGCTGACTAGTCTGAGTTGCAGGTATGGATCGGTCGTCATTGGCCACTGAGTTAACTCGCCGAATAGAAAACCGGGCGAGTTTCGGCTATTTCTGAGACTTCCGGCCAAGTTCAGGCCTCACTTTTCTTCACCTGTTACACACCTAACATACATCTAATTTAAGCACATTATTCACTCATTGCATTCGAACAACTGCTGCTTCACCCATTCATCCACATCGAGCTCAATTCTGCATCAGAGACCATCTTTGTGCTCCTGAATCACCGCAATGCAGTCATTACTTCCTTTAATCTTCATCAAAACGCAATAACATCTAACCCATTTCTCAATTTGTCTTTGCTGACCCCAACAAAGCAACAACCATTCTCTTCACACCTCTCGGCTTCAATTCTGTTCTTCACTGCCAACAGAACCAATCTTTTATTCTCGGCATTCCAGGGATTAAACCCATCACAAATCCACAACCACTTCAATTCTTGCACATATTTGTATTTCAACCACTCAGCACCACCAACATAAACCCATGAATAACATCTCAGGTTTCAATCTTCTGTGTTCAATTGACTGATCAACTCGAACCCTAACTTTAATTTCTTCTTTGTCTCCTGAACATCGAGAACTTCTTCAATTTCTTGAATTCCTCCTTCAATCACAGACAGCTCTGTGAGTTTCTTCTCCTCTCGATTTCTCATCAACTCAGCCTCATTCCTATGAAATCAACATCATCAGTTGATTTCTTCCATTCTCTCAAAGCCCATCTCTAATTCTTTCATTAATCGGCAGCATCTACACTTTTGAGATATCAAAATCTCAATCACCATCCGAACCCCCATCAATAGCATCTTTGAACTCAATACTTGATCACCATCTCCATCCGGATCTCAATTTTACCAAACCCTACTTTCAACTTTTTGATTTTAGCAGCGAGGATTGCTGCTTTTCTGTCTCAATTTCATGGCTGCTGCGCAGCTTCTGAATTTCAGGTGATGGAAATAACGAGAATAGAATTCTCGATTTAGGGTTATAAAGATGGGGTTTGATAATGACACCCCACTATAAAAGATAAGGGATACCCCAGTGGGTGCCTTTAATAAATGGTTACTTCTGATAAGGGCTAGCCAGATGGCAGCCCCTTAACCACAACTAGTCTGTCTTTAATAATCCTCCAAAACAGAGTTGCCCCTTAACCTTGGCTCGGTTCCCAATACTGTTGGCATATGAAATGACCTTTTTACCCTTAATTCTCAATTCCGGATGATTCCTTCTTCTTTTCCTCCATGCGACTCCAGAGTACCTAATAGCTCAAAAACACACGTAAAATACATAATTTACAAGAAAAATAGCAAAGAAAGCATAAACTCTTTAGATAGTAAACACGGTGTATTCTACACCAATCACCCATCCCTATTCGATTTGGTAAAGCTCGGCTTCGCCTCTCCCCGTCCCGATTTGATCCCGATGCATTTTCTGATTTCGTGTAGCTAAGTTTCTGCATAAAATTGGGTATCGCTAATAGTCATCGTTACAATAAGCCGTCCGACTCATATCCTTAGCTCACTACACAAAACAACATAATGTTCCTATTTGATTTGGTAAAGCTCGGCTTCGCCTCGCCCCGTCCCGATATGATTTGGTAAAGCTCGGCTTTGCCTCGTCCCGTTCTGTTTCGATTTGGTACAGCTCGGCTTCGCCTCGCCCCATCTCGATTTGATCCCGATGCATTTTTTGATTTCGTGTCGCCAAGTTTCTGCATAAAATTAGGTATCTCTAATAGTCATCGTTACAATAATCCATCCGACTCATATCCTTAGCTCACTACACAAAACAACATAATGTTCTTATTCGATTTGGTAAAGCTCGGCTTCGCCTCCCCCCATCCCTATTCGATGTGGTAAAGCTCGTCTTAGCCTCGCCCCGTCCTGATTTGATCCCGATGCATTTTTTGATTTCATGTCGCCAAGTTTCTGCATAAAACTGGGTTTCGCTAACATCATCGTTAGAATAATCCATCTGACTCATATGCTTAGTTCAGTACACAAAACAACATAATGTTCCAAGCATGAAAACAGGTAGGTACTTATTTGAAAACTTAGGTAAATACCATTACTTTTCAGATTATTTTTCAAAATTTAGATTATTATTCTAAACTTAATTACATTATTTTCTTTGTTTATCCAATTCATATGAAATGATTTTGTAGTTTATCTACATGTTAGTCCTTTTACACACTAATATCTAAACAACCAAGAGCTAAGCTTTATTTTCCTTAGCAGCAACACCACCATGAAGAAGTCGTTCGCTTTTTTAAGTAGACGTACCACCAGCCTGTCTATGTAGACATTTAATTTTCTAAATAGGCGATAGAAGGTCTTTGGTGATGGCAATCGGGTTTCGAGCTTCCCACGGATTTCAATCCAGTATAGCAGTTCCTTCATGAACTGCAGTATATATGTGTTAGTACTGAATGATCTATCAAGAACACTTAGTTTACTGAACCATAGATTCATAATTAATCAAAGTTAATGAGAAAGGACTTCAAATTAACTTACCTTGCCATGTCCACCGTTTACAGGACATCCCAAGGGAACACCCGTACCATAGGAATTGGCTTATTCGCTAAGGATGGCCTTGCTCATGATCAATGCTCCAGATTTTAACAACTTTCAAACCACCCCTGTGTCACGTGGGACAGAAGACTTCAGTAGTGCAAATGCGAACGATCCATCCCTAGTGTTAAATTTGTCTTTGGTTGGTTGCTATATTAATTGGATAGTAATAATTTGTGTCCGTGTTATATTTGTATGGCAAGATAAGATATTAATTATGTATTTTACCTTTCTTCCCATCTCATTGCTCTGCGAATGGACAACCTAAGTAGGTTGGAACATACTTGGATCATGTATCATTGCTTTCAAGGGGCGTCCACTTATTCTGAATGAATGATGTGTTGGGACTCTGTTCTGTATATGGTTGTTGATAGTTGCAATGGTTGTAGTGTCTGCAAGAGGTATTTTTTGCATTGCGGATGGCGTTCCAGCCTCAGTGCGTCAGTCTACAGTCTTCTCCAGTCGCGCATCTATACAATTTCTTCGGTCGTCATGTTTTGAATATATGGTAAATGAACTATTTTAGTCAGAAATGGTAAATGAATTTTTTTAGTCAGAAATGGTAAATGAAAAATTTTAGTCAGAAAATTTTCCAATGTCTAGATCAAATGCATATCGGAATGTTCTTATCAAAGTAGTGAAGCTTCTTAATTTCGACCTTATCCTCCCTCACATGCTATGCTGGAATTAAATTTCCAAACCTAAACTTTTTAAGTGTCACAATCTTTTGTCCTTTACATTCCAATAGACTCAAGTGTTTCTATAAGTGTTGAAACTATGTTCCTAATATATCTGGAAAAATTATCAATCAAAAGTCTTGCTGCGATATGCACAAATATAGGGGAATCGTCTTATCTTTAGAATATATCCTATCGCATTATAACATCAGAAATGAGACTTCCCATTCAGTTTGTGTTGAAGGTTGTCAATTGTATTGCACGATTTTATTTAATGGATTGCATAATCAAAGAAAGTTTCCAACTTCCATATCAACATACTAACATTGATGCATGGTTAATAGGCTTTAGCACCACGTATTGGCATATGTATTCTTATGAACTTGTGAAACTAAAGTGGGTTCCCAATTTTCCTGGCTTTATAAATTATAAAAACTCCTCTTAGAGCTGAGAACATGAAATGTAAGTGATCGCTGAAAATCAAATTCATACCTGAATACTATCATTCGTAGCAGAAGTAACTGGGGGATACATTTGGATGTAACTATTTTCAGTAGGGGACTTTCTTATTGAATGGTATAATCAGATTCCCTGACATTCGACATAGTTAATAATGTTTAAAAAAGTAAAGAGAACTGGACCTCCATCTTCCGCAAGCAGCACTGCAAGAAAGACAGAATGGTTCATAACAGCTCTATATAGTTCAATCATATATAACATCACTATACCTACTACTTCAATCATAAGATTCATAAAATTGTGTACTATTCAAATAGTATATTTGAGAAAGTACCTAACTGTAGATACATTTCCATTGCCTTACAGATTGCACATGATCTACCACTTTTACCAAATACTTCTCTAGGTTTTCAACCATAATGCACGATAATTGACCTCAAAACATTTTTTTGTAGCTCTTCATCAAGACTGCTGGCAAGCCTGTTGCCGAAAATGATATTTTAGACCATGTGCAAGGTCCCCTCAATAAAAAACAAAGTTTTCACTTCCAAAACACCCATTAACCACCTCATCAACCTCAAACCTCACATGTTATATTTCAGAAGGTTACAAAATTCCACACACATGGTAAAAATCATCTAAAAGAAAATACTCAATTCTACTCCACTCACGACTAACAGTAATTAACAAACCCTCAAAAAGATTAAACTTGTTTATTTGAACCTCATAATCTGAAACGATATAAAAAGAAAAAAAACATAGCTGAGACAACGTATCTTAAATGGATACAGATGGGCAAACTTGGTTTGAATACCTGTTGTTATATTGGAGACTCTTATCCACCGCTAAACCACGTACAACACTTGATTTTCCATAATCACCCGAAAAAGCAGGGCCAAAATAAGTTTTCTTCCCTTAGACTGCATGTGAAAATGTCAATTTATGACAGATGCAAAAATATGAATAACTACCCTATACGGAAAAAACAACATTTCCGCAACCAAATATACATCATCAATCTTGACAAAGCATTACCAACTCACACGAAACCAACACATCCCAAGATTCCCAACACTTGCGTAGCCTTGCAGAATACAATGTAGAATCTACACTCGCTCTACGTCCCTGATAACCAATATAGCTTCTATATCGATTAGAGACTGCACTCCCGCTGTAATTACATTAAGCTAGCAAGCCTCGATATTTCCATAAAAGAATGGTCAAATCTAACAGACGTCTGACACCAATAGATGATACTAATATCATGCTTTCATGTATGCCACTAAGTTTTCTAGTTAGTTATTGTTCTTTTATTTTAAAGCATTTGTTATGAATTTACTGTGAGGGGCAATGGTTTGGCATGAGTACTTACTTGAGATTCAATCTCTACTCAAGAGTTGAATAAATGGAAGGGTCAGGATAACTGGGTAGGGAGAAGATAACACATATTTATAAGTTAATGCCTCATGGTTATTTGGTATTTGTTATATAGGTTCAATAATTAAGCATCTCAGTTTATGATTCATGTTACCATCAATGTGTTAACCTTGGATATCCTATAATATGTTTACAGTCCAAATTTTATCTCTTGACATGTACAAAATATATCCAGGTTGCAGATGTGTTAGCTGGATCTATCTTCATTAGTAGATACCAAAAGTGCTCCCGTAATCTTGTATTAGCCACCAAGATGTAAAACCACTTAAACGCGACACAACTCAGAAATAGAAAGCATAATAGATATTGAAAATACCTAGCGTACGTGGTTATCCGTTCTTCCCCACTGCTTTTTTTTTGTCCTTGTTCAACCGCTGGTCCTTGGTTGCTGCAGCAGCTCCACCACAAAGAAGAAGATCACAGATATATTAGAAACTTTTTATAACTTCAGTGCGGATAACATCCTTTTTATAACCACTTTACGTAGCATTGTTAATACGTACTGCCTCGCGTGGAATTATTGTATTGCTGAAGCAGCTTTATATACAACAAAGTGGACAACATGATTTGATCAATCCATTAGAGTCAATCACTCCTTAGTTTCGCATAGGTGATGCCACTTAGTTGTCTTTCCCTGGTAACTTCTGATAAACTCTAGTAACCTAAAATTTTGACAGAACATGGTTAGCAGTAGTAGCCAGGATAAGGCAACTCAGCTGAAAATAGACACCAAGATCAACCTGATTGAATATCAATCCCTACAAACAATGAAAAATAATAATGCCGTCAACTCATACCCGATAGACATTTAACGTGAATGAAAAAACGGAAAAATTACTTTTAACCGAATTAATTTGAGAGAAAGTATCCTAGAGACATAATATCGTCTATTATTTTTTGCAAATGACATCAGAAAAAATGTGTCCTCTACTGGTACGCATCACACACCTGAACTCTAAAACATTTAAGCAGACAACATATGCAAACGTGAGTAAAAAAACAGACTAATTAATTTTCAACAGAAACCCAATCTGTTAAACTCAAACACAAACTTTCCTCCAAAACCAAAACATAGATTACATGCGCACATTTCCTCGTCTCCGCCTACTCTGTCTAATTCTAGATAACGACACCAACTCATTCTCTCTTCCCTTTCACTGGTTTATATTATTATTGAAACCCGGTGATAATGATGCGGCTGTTCTAAGAGTGCAATTATCTATTGTAACTTTTAAGCGAAACAGACAAATTACTTTTTAACAGAACACCCTATTTTCTAACCCCAAACAGAATGCAGCACAAAATTAGTGATGTTGTGTTGATTTCACCATCAGGTGTTAGATTATGAAACAACTTTCGGTAGGATTATATAAGTTGTTATTCATACTAATAGATTTACTATGAGTTGAGAAAAAAAACCCACAGTAAATTCCTATTTGAGAGGCGATATTCACTGGAGTTAGTGTGAAAGCATATGGTGAATGTGAGAAACTCATAGAATCTTAGACATAAACCTTTCCTAAGCCAGGTTAGGTGCAAGCTAATTCAAGAATCAAAGTGATATCATACAGGTAGAAAACAAAATGGCTAATCTAGTACATGATTTTACTTAATTATCTACAACAAACTCAGAAAAATAGCAAGGTTAGTGGCATTTTTTGAAACTTTCAATTAACATTAAGAAGTTATGTTAATTTGAGTTAAAATCATTAACTCAAAAATATTTGCATTTCAACTAACTTCCATATACTGATCTTCTCCGTTCAGAAAACATGAACATGTATACTGATCTTTTTATGTTCACTATTGTTAACATGTACATGTATAGGCACAATTTGCATCTCATGTACAAAAATAACACCATAAGAAAGGAGAAACTGCAAATGTATAATCAAAATAAACTTCTCGAATTCTTCAATACTCACATAAAGATGTTCAGCGTGGATGAGTGGAAGATCCAAAGACTTGAAATTATGCGACAAACTTTCTCATTAAAGCCATGTAACTAAGATCCAGCTCCAATACCTCAATTTTAGTAGAAGGTGATTCTTTCATTATTTCTTCCTTTACATTCAAACTGGCAGATGTATTCTTCCTTGCCATGGCTAGCTAAAATGTATACATTGGAGGACCACGTGAATTCTCAGCGCCAGTATAATTTGACAATCCTGCTACCACATTATTAGATACAAATCCGAAAATTCAAAAGAATATGAAGGTGATAAATGCATCTGAAACTCAAAATCATGATGACTAAACGAAGTTCCCTCAACAAAATTACTCACTCTCCAATGCAAAGTCACACCTCACATCATGTGGGATTCTTCTTAAATATCAAGTAAGCCAAAAAAATTACCATCAATTCTGGGAACCGATGAACCAACAATTCAACAAATTCTGAGATGTAAATCAATGATCAACACCCAAAATATTAAAACGCACAACATCCAATTTTTGATTCATCACTTTTATACACCCTATTCATAACTCAGCTCTCACCTAATTAATATAACCAACAAATAATCAACCAAACTAAAGAAAAAACCCTAATTTGGATCTATTAATTAAACAATCTAGTACCTGAACGGGTGATTCAAACTTTTGGTGAAGAAAATCTTTATTTTGTTTAGCTTTTTTTCCAAACCATAAGAGAAATACTGATATTTAGCTTGAGATTCATCACTTTCACGTCTCCGTTGGAAGAATACTGATATTTTTTCTCCGATTCCTATTGCTCAGAGCGAAAGGGGATTTTTAAGGTCTCCTGAACTCATTAGAGAATCAATTCTATCAACATCTGATCTTTCTTAATCAAACCCTAGTTTAAACCCAAAATCTGCAAATTGATCAAGAAGGTGGAGGTGGAGCTAGCTTTAATCATGGAAGAGAGGTTTTATAATCAACGGAAATGGAGATGTTTTTTGTGTTTCTTGTTGTTAATCATGGTAGTTGCGCTACCGTTTTGTTTCTAGGTTTTTTTATGTTCTTCGTTGTTTTTAGGATTTAATGCTTGATTTTTTTTTTACTCAATGCCATGGAGATTTTTGGTGAGAAAAATTAGGAATGCCATGGCATAAAAAGAGAGAATTTCTCATCAATTTTGAGAGGGGGTGTGGGGTGTGGGGGGTGTGGGGTGTGGGGGTGAGGGTCACCGTGCGACGTGGGAGCTTATATGAATTAGAATTTTAAAGGCGGCGCGCGGGTTATAACCCCAAAGGTGTCACTATCCATGTACAAAAACCCCAACAAAACAAATTGTTCACAAAAACCCCATTTAACATAAACTGTCTATATTAGCCTTCTAGTTTAAATCACCCCAACAAAAATAAAAACAACCCCACATTTAATTTTAAATCACCCCAACAAAAATAAAAATCAACCCCACCACCACCGCCACCACTGCACTGCGCCACCACCACCCCGCCACGCCACCACCACCGCGCCGCCGCCACTGCACCACCGCCGCCTCCACCGCACCACCACTGGACTACCACCACCGCCGCTACTACACCATCGCCCCCACTGCACCACCGCCGCCACTGCACCATCGCCCCCACTGCACCACCACCGCCACCGCACCACCACCGCCGCCACCGCACCACCGCCGCCACTGCACCACCACCGCCACTGCTGCACCACCGCCACCACCACGCGCCATCGTAACACGCGCTAATAACCACCACCGCCACAAAAATGAATTTCATTGATCAATATTCATCAAAATAAGAAAAAAGTGATGAAAAGAAAAAAAATGAATTTCATTGATCAATATTCAACAAAATAAGAAAAAAGTGATGAAACCAAACAGAAAAAAAATGATGAAACCAAAAAGGGTTTCACCAAAACTAGATGAAACCTAATTAGGTTTTATCATTTTTCCACATATTGTCATTTCACCAACACAGCTTCAATGATGAAACCAAACCAAAATAAACTAGGCAAAATAAGAACAAAATGATGAAACCAAACAGAAAAAAATGATGAAACCAAAAAGGGTTTCACCAAAACTAGATGAAACCTAATTAGGTTTCATCATTTTTCTACGTATTGTCATTTCACCAACACAGCTTCAATGATGAAACCAAACCAAAATAAACTAGGCAAAAATCATTCCAACTAATCCATAAGTTGTTTCACAATTACCCTAGTTCATCATTTTTCCACATATTGTCATTTCACCAATAATTACCGCGACCAACACCACTGCCAACCACCGTGACCAACTACTGCGACCGTTGCGTCGCCACCACCACCAAGGTCCGTCGCAACGAGTCATTGCACCACCACTACGAGCCACCTCCACCATCCAGCACCACCACCAGTACCACAACCGTCCACCGCCATCACCAACCACCAGCACCGTGCCATTTCACCACCACTACCAGCCACCACCAGCACCTGTCGCACCGCCACTTGCACCACGACCGCCCACCACCAGCACCGTCGCCGTCCACCACCACCGCTGAACGTCATCACCCATGTCGCCACTGAAATCGCCATCTTGTTGCCACAACTGGCACCAGCACTACATACCACCTCCATCTTTGACTGCCAATGGCACCAGTACCACCACTACCATCATCTCCATAGCTAAAAATTAGATGAAACCTGTTTTGGTTTCATCATAAATATGATGGAACCAATTTTGGTTTCTTCATAATTCAACTACAAGAAAATTATAAACCATCATTGATAACACACATAACTCTTGCAGCAACTCCTTACCCATTGTCTAAGTTTCTCCAGGCAGTGAACCACTTAGCAAATTTTCTCTTCCTGCATCAGACTCGAGCCAGCCTCCAACTTCTAGACAACTCTCCACCCTGCTACCAAACCCTTGTTTTGGTAAGTTCACACATACAAATGGCGAAAGTTGTAAAAGAATAACTACTCAAGAATTTAAACAGTTTAAAGTTGCATGACTAAGAGATATATATGTATCTTGTCGACATGAGGATGAGATGCTAAAGGAGCACCAACTTCTGGACCTAATCCAGTTACAATCCACGCAATCTTCCTTGGCTTCACTGTAAAAAAAATGCCACCAGTGCTCAACCATTATGCAATATACTCACTGCCTGCAGTTCGTACATTCTCTCGAAGTGCCACAAAGAAACAACCTTTACCAGTCTCGGCACCATCCCCTCGCAACCTCACCAAGTCTTCAATCTATATAAATAGAGGAAACCTAATTAACTGATGGAAATGTAACCAAACAGTCAAATTCTTCAAATGTCAAGCATCCTAGTGGCCCAAGGTATACTCCATTCTCAATCCTCTTTCCCTGAACCACCACTGCACAAATCAACACACAAACAAGAAAATATACAAATGAAGAATTTGACTGCTGCAAAGTACTTACAGCTGCATCGAATCGTTGAACGGCGGTTATAGGGAAATAGATACCCTTCTTGATTTTATCCTGAGTTGAATTAGCAAACTGAATATCAGTACACATTCATTCATACGGTGAAACCCCAGAACAATATAACCTAATAGAGGGCTAAAAAAATGATGAAACCAAACAGAAAAAAATGATGAAACCAAAATTGGTTTCACCAAAATTAGATGAAACCGAAATTGGTTTCATCATTTTTCACATATTGTCATTTCACCAACACAAAATTCAATACACACCGACTTCAATGATGAAACCAACGCACTAAATTACTACAAACAAGAAAGGATCAAGGAAGAAATAGGTGGTATGAAACAGTGGTATACCTTGGGATTTACATCTCAGCTAGTATACCACTATTTATCGCCATATCAGCTTTAAGGATCTGATTCGTACATTCTCTACATTGCTGCAATCTCTTCCTTGAAACTTCTGATAACCCTTCAGGAGGAACCATTGGGCAAGGGAGCCACCACTTCTCTACTTGTCTTACAGAAGGCCTCCCAACTATTGAAGGCGGCCGACTAACAGCACCACTGTTAGCATCAGCCAAATAAATCCCTTGCTCATAACAAAAATCAGTTTCACTGAAGCCATCAAGCATACTAAGCAACATAGCATCAAGCTTCTTAAGCGCAGGGAGGTTTACATAAAGATCAGATCTAGGGAAAGTCACCATAACCTCAAAAGTCCCACCACCTGGAAACTCTTGAATGGAAGGGATAAGCTCTACAATCGAATCACTCACACATAAAAGCCATTCCATCTCTCTACACCACATGGACTTCTTCTGTTGTGCCAATGGCTCTAGTTTCCATAGATCACCGAAGACAGTCGCTGCCATTTACACTCAAAAAAGTCAGTAGTTACACAGTAGAAAGACTATCCTAAAACCAAATTAAGAAGACAAAAATACAAAATTGTTTTCATTTTTTAAGGTTAACAGTCACGCTATGAACAAATATATTATTTCTAGCTACTAATTTTACTCAATAATTCACCCATTTTCTTTGTTTTTTTTTTCACTCATGAAATTCATCAAACATATAAAATCAAAGAGGGTAAGAAAAAACTAACACTCACCAGAGAGATTAGTAATAGCATTAGAAATGGCAAGAGCTGTACAAACTCCTTTTCCACCACCCGACATGTCTTCACCAAGTAATAGCTTAGCAAATCTCTCTTTCATCATATCCACTTCTACAACAAAATTGAAGAAAAAATTCAACCAACAATAAAAATCGATGAAATTATAATGGGCTGCTGAGTAAGATCTAAAGTGTAAAAAAAATGATACTGTAGAGAGTATAATACGGAAAACCTAAGTAAATTACCAGATAAATTAGGTTCACGTTTGATAGTGATGCTGGTTTAATTACATCAATACACTTATAATTACCTCATATTGATTCACCAAAAATTTCCCATTTGGTTTTATAGATCCGGGATCTATATCCATTTCCACTAAGATAACTCATAATTCGTCTTCAAAAAGTATCTTTGTTAGAACTTAATGATGAATAGAATGTAATTGATTTCGTTAATTGATATTGTAATGATAATCAAAAACTCAAATCATTTCAGCTCACTTTTGGATTGAAGAGATCTGTGAGAATACTAATCGATTCATTGAGATTGTAATGATAATCAAAAACTAAGATGGTGGAAGAAGAGAATAAGGCGGTGCTGGTGGATGATCAGGAAACGATTGTGGTTTTAATGGCGGAAGTTGGAGGAGGAGGCGATGGAGGCGGTGGTGGTGTGAAGGAGATAGAGAGATAAGTCTCGTGCAAAGAAGCAATGAAAATATAAGGGTAGGTTAGGTATATTTTAAAAGTGAAATGGATCTAATTTACCTATTTTAAAATATTTGGAGTTTTTTTTATCACTTTTGGGGAAAATGGAGTTCTTATAATTGTCAACATATGGTTGGAGTTTTTGTTTATAATGTTTGGTCACCTTGGGGTTTTATCACTTATTATGTTTTAAAGGAGTTAGATTAGGAGAATTCATAAGTATTTGTTAAATGATTAGTGTGTATTTTTATTTGTATTTGGGTGGGTGAGGTGAGAGTAGGGGGGGTGCGAATTTTGAGGGAGATTTTTTTTTTGAAAATGGAGGATGATTTTGAAGAGAGAATTATTGCTGAATATTTATCTTAACTACAACAAGGATCATATCTTCAATTTTCAGCTAATGACAACAACTCACAATTGCAAGTATTTATGGAACCAACACCTTGGATCATGATTCTTATGAGCATGAAGTGTTTCATGAAGAATCAACCCAAGAGAGTAAACTAGTTCAACATACAAGAACTCCCAATACTCAGGTAAAGGACCCAATATGTTGAAAATTTGATTTTTTTTTCTCTGAATCCACCATTATTGCAGCTGAAATAGCTCGGTGCCGGAAACAATATCCCCCATTTGGAAATGCAGGCCGGCATTGTATTCAACCGAAAAAACCATGCTGGTACAAAAGTAACTTTTTACCTACCACGGAATATGCTACCAGCATGGTTCAATCCTAACGTTACCATGCCGGTACCTCCAAAAAGACATACATGAATTAGTGTCTTCCAAAGCTAAATATTGGCATGGTTGATTAATTATCTACCACGCCGATACAGTGTACAGGCATGGAACCATAGATAACGTTACCATGCCGGAAGCGTTTCAAATTTGGTCTTCAGTTTTGGTTCAGTTCGACCGTGTCGAAACTTTGGTCGAGCATGCCGGAATTGTGTTTAAATTTTTTTGGAACTAATTTATTTTCGTTTCATTCAATCCTTAGGTTATGACATATATTGATCCAACAAATGGAAGACCGCTTGGTTGAGATACGTCGGAATACTATAAAATGCCTCCGTACGTTATCAAAGAATACTTTTCACCTAGTGTCTTGAACTTTACTAATGGATTGCTTGTAATGCACCTTATAATCTCCCATTGTTGTCCTTATTATGTAGGGAATAAAATCTAAAAATGAAGCAATTGTTTGGGCTAAAGAGACGGCTCTTAAGAACATGTGTGTGTTGGTGAGGAATACCCAAGGTTCAAAGATTCGTTTTGAGATGACTTGAGAGAAAAGTGGGGAATACAAGGAGAAGAATAGCCACAAGAGAAAGGGTTATGTATATCCAAATAAGACTAATAGGGTATACAAGACTCGTACGAGGAAGGATAATTGCCCCTTTAAGCTTGTATTCAATTTAAGATACAAGGAATGGGATTGTAAGGTGTGGTTCGACCGTCATAACCACCCAGATCTAGAATATTTTGTTGGTCACTCCCTAGTTGCGAAGCTAAAACCTCATGAAATGGAGAATGTAAAGAGATTGACCAAAGCATGTATCAAACCAAGACATATTCTCAGAGGCTTTAAGGAAAAGGATCGGACGAACGTGTCTTCTTTAAGTACAATTTATAGTGCACAAGCAGCTATTAGAAGGGTGGAATAGGAAGGGAGTAGCGTTATGCAAGAATTTGAGAAGATAGTTTGGGATCACAAATACACGTGTATCAACAAAAGAGGGACGGACAACAAGCCTCTTCAAATATTAATTTCGCATCCTTTGCTTGCAAAATTGAATTATACATGTTTTGGTGTTCTTATGATGGATCGCACCTACAAAACAAACAAATACAATATGCCGTTGTTCAACATCGTAGGGAAAACATCAGACAAGGTATCATTCACATTGTATTGGTGTTTAATGGATAACGAGAAGGATTATAATTATAATTGGATATTACGACAATTGAAATTACTCTTCCGGGAAAATCATCTTCCGAGGGTCATCATAACCGATCAAGATGACGCATTGATGAATGCAGTACCCGACGTCTTCCCGGATGCACAAAATTTCCTATGTACATATCATATACGTAATAATGTGATAAAATCTTGCCATTCATTGTTTGAACCCACTAAGGACGATATTAAGAAGAGAATGATTGTTTAACTAGAGGAAGACGTTCACAAGAAAAAACTATCACCCGAAGAAGAAGAATATGAAAGAGGCAAGATCAAAGAGTGAGTGGACAAAGAATATGATGAAAACCATAAAAAGTGGTTGGAATTTCTATTGGGAGAAATTTTATTGGTCTCTTACCGAGGATACATACGAAAATAATTTGGATAAGTTTATTGCCAATTGGAACGCATTTTATCCAACTGCCGTCTCGTATTGTCGGAATCAATGGTTGGATAAGTTCAAGGAAATATTTATGCGTGAATGGACAAGCCGGTATAGACACTACGGGAATGAAGCAACTAGTATAGCGGAGTTCTCTCATGGGAGATTTAAAGATCTTCTCGATTCTAGCCAAGTAGACGTGGTTACGTTCACCAAGGCAATGGAGCAATATCTTAAGAGTGATATTGAAAAAGAGGGGGTCTAACAACCACACCCAATTTTTCGATTAGCAATCTGTATGGACAAACTCCGAGTTACTTTACTAGAGAATCAACTAGACAGTCAGACTCAATCTAGATAAAATATCTCAAGGACTTATTATCTCAATCTCTTAATTTGATTTACTCAAGCAAATACAATATGCGAGTCTTAATCAAAGAGAGATAACTTGGATGGTACCAAATACCAATATCCAAGTGTCAATCAATTTAAATCAACAACCAATAAGGTCGGATATTTTAATTGATTGAACAATGCACAACCTGTATTATTTTAATTATATAAAAATATAATATGGAAAAGAAATAACACAGACACCTGAATTTTGTTAACGAGGAAATCTCAAATGCAGAAAAACCTCGGGACCTAGTCCAGATTAAACATACACTGTATTAAGACGCTACATACACTAGCCTACTCCAAATTAACTTCGGTCTGGACTGTAGTTGAACCCCAACCAATCTCACACTGATCCAAGGTACAATTATGCTCATACGCCTCTGATCCCAACAAGATACTACACACTTGATTCTGTTAGCTGATCTCACCCACAACCAAGAGTCGCTACGACCCAAAGTCAAAGACTTTAATAAACAAATCTATCTCACACAGAAAATTCTACAAGATAGATAAATTCGTCTCCCACGAATAAACCTATGAGTTTTGTTCCGTCTTTTGATAAATCAAGGTGAACAAGATCCAATCAATAAAACCAGACTTATATTCCTGAAGAACAGCTCAGTTATATCAATCACCTCACAATAGTCTTAATCGACGCAGGAAAAAATATATATTGTGGAATCACAAACGATGAGACGAAGATGTCTGTGATTACTTTTATATCTTGCCTATCGGAAAGAGTAATCTCAAGCCAATTATTACAATTGTACTCGTACAATAGAAACAACAAGATCAGATCACACAACTACAAGAAAAGTAGTATCGGTATGGCTTCACAATCCCAATGAAGTCTTTAAGTCGTTAACCTGGTTTTAGAAGAAGAAAACTAAATGTTAAAGGAGAATCGACTCTAGCTTAGCACAACTAGTATCACACAGAATGTGTGGGGATTAGGTTTCCCAGTTGCTAGAGTTCTCCCTTATATATTCTTTCAAATCAGGGTTTGCATGTTAGCTTAGTGACAAAGCATTCAATATTCACCGTTAGATGAAAACCTAATTAGATACAAGCTAATACTTATCAACCGTTAGATCGAAAACATAGCTTGTTATACACACATGTACTACAAGTTTGTTGGCTTGTGAAAACCGTACCCAAACTTGTACATTAGTTGGTTCATCACTAGTTAACCAAATGGTTAGCCAAATGATAACTTTTATATCAACCATATTCTTCTTCACCATAACTAGTCCAAATGACTCAAATGAACTAGTTAGAGAGTTGTTCAATTGCTATGAGATCTCATGTACTACACAAGACACAATTGAAGCAAAAATGATGTGAGTCACTCGAATCGATTCATGAACTATAAAGTCACGGTTTGCAATAGTATTCCTTAGTTTATTAAGATAAGTTCACAAACATCGTTTTTAGACATAACCTACTCAAGTTCGTGGACTGGGTTCACGGACTTAAGTTTCTGTACGGAGTTCACAAACTCCAGCAGAAATTCTCGGACAAGAACTTCCTCCAGTTCGCGTACTGAGTTTGCACACTAAGTTTGCATACTGAGTTTGCATACTACTCCGGTTTCACTTGATCAACAAAGTTCGCAAACTTCGGTTCAAGCAATAAGGACTTATACATATATGTGTTACCACAACAATATTTATATCCTCCAATGGTTATATCGTCTAAAATCTCATTTCAATCATTGAAACATTCTCAGAGGGCGTTATATAGTTGTTATTCACAAACTATTTTTCGTCAGAGCGATTTCCAAAATGATTGAAACATAACATGATTTTCATCACTAGGTACAGATGAACTTGGCTAAAGTGAAAGCTTTACCAACACATATTTCGAGAAATAGATAAGCGAGATATACTCAGCTCAAAATATCATATGTGTATAATCTTAGTCTATATAGTAATACGACTTGTGTCTCAAGATAGGAGATAGAGTAGATATACTTTTGAGTGATAGATAAGTTCAAGTCTCCACATACGTTTTAGTCGATGAAGATCCACTGGTTCCTTGAGTAGTCCTTCGTCTTGTATGATGATCGCCATGGAGTTCTTGATCTCAACTACACTTTCTATCCTAGTCCGAGACCTTAGCTATAGTAGACTAGAAATCAAGACTTTATAGTTTTGATCACTAACATTGACAAACATGCTTGAGACAGCAACGCATGCGAGTTCGACCGAGCAATGCTCTAGCAATCTCCCCCTTTGTCAATTTTAGTGGAAAAACTATTTATACATATGGAATACAAAAAATATATAAATAAACTTTGTAGCTCCTATTCCACATGTCTAATCTTCAACAATACTCGAAATCTTCGTCACTTCCAAGTAGTCCAATGATCCCAAAGGTTGTAAGTTTAGTATCATCGTTGTTGAAAATCCGTAGCTATAACAATGATAAAACAAGAGTTCTCAATCATTGTTATACAGTGTCATAGTATTATTACACAACGTCAAAGTCCAATTGCATCACAACTTTAACAACAATACTATGGTGATACTTCACTCCCCCTTAGTCAATACTTTATCTCACATGGAAACCACTTCCCCTTACATAATGATCCGAAAACCATATGTATTTGTAGTATGAACTACATATTAATTCCCCCCCTTTTTGTCAATAAAATAGGCAAAGGTACAAGAACGAGATCCTAATAAAATTTCCGTAAGAGACATTTCATGACCAAAGGTAAATGTATATCATCTTGTTTAGATGCAATCATTAAGCCGAAGCTAAATACGTTCATCAAGGAGTTTATAAAGATACAAGATAACCCCTATAATATTCCACAGCCGCACTCCCCACAAAGATTTGGCAATTAAGCACAAGTTCAAAAGAACTCTCCCCCATAAAATGTCATTCCCAAGGGAACAACAAGAGCGACCTTAATTTCAAAAGAAAAAAGGATTTCTTTAGACTCAACAAATTACATACAAGTATGAATTTGGAATCCAAAAAGAAATATTCAATCATATTAACCAAAGCGAACCAAGATTAATTTGACTAAATATGCTCAACACAAGTAAACTTATGGAGAATTAATAACTCGATTAGATTATTCACGAGAGAACTCATAATTAATCTAACTGGAATACAAAATTAAACTAATCATAAAAGTAATCAATTCAATCGTTTATACTCACATTAGAAAATCTATGGAGCGATGACTAAGTTAATCATAAAAATAACCAACCCAGTCAATCGTGCTCAACATGAGAAAAACTTACGGAGTCATAACTAAATAATCACACAAGATGATTGATTTAGTTCAATATACTCTATGTAAAGTACCTTACGGAACACAACTAAGCTAATCACAAAAATAATCAACTTGGTTGTCTAGTGCTCAACATAAGACACAATACGGAGTCTCACAGTAATACACAAAAAATGGATCAGGGAAGATCAATTACTATGGAATACACAAGGATTCATTATATGTTTCCATCACCATTTGCACAATGACACACAATATACATAATCCTTGAATCACAAAAGATTTTAACATATCTTACATTAATAATTGACAATATAGGCTTAACTTTTGTGTTTTGCCAAAAGTCTATTCATTCTTTTATCAATATTTGCATATCAATTCACGAATGATTTTAGGGTTATTTGGTTTTTGGTACTCAAGTTTTGACCAAAACCTGGGTTTGGTCTAACATTTGTCCAGCCTTTGCGTTTGGTCTAAAGACCAACGTTGACCCGCATTGACTTGGTTATCGATGATGTGTCTAACTATTTGACCTAGATTATTTTTTTGTTCACCCCTTAAATTATTATGTATTTTAACAAACGCCCCTAATTCATTTTCAAATCAATATTAGATATCTTCTCTATGCCAGCATAAGAACCTTAGGAACAGAGAGAAAAGAATCGTTCTTTTTCAAAAACCCATAAATAATCAAAGAAACTAATAGTTACATACATGAGCTTTAAGGTAACGAAAAGTTCAGACATCAATCCTTGTTCCCGAATGCAAACAGTTAAGACATCAATCCTTGCTCTGAACCATCACTAGCAGTTCTTACTCTTCAAGAAGGTAACAAAATATCTGAATATCTTCGATCAGCTGCTAATGGACTTCATGAGATTTGACTACTGGTACCCATTTTCCAAAATCCTAAACAAAAATAGATACACACCCTTGGTTCAGTATTGATTGGGCTCAAACTTCAAACATTTAGAATACAAACAATCATCAGAAATGAAACATACCATTTGGGTTTGTTTAGAAAGATCAATCAAATGTATTTGGTATGGAATTTTCTTCTCTTGTAATGTAAGAAGAACCCTTGACTGAATTTTCTTCTCTTGTATTTTCCACTGCAACTCATATCCATTGACATCATTACAGTAGCACAACAACCTTTAATAGTTCCGCCAATGCCAGCAGTCATTGCATCTGTATATTTACTAGCACCAATACAACCCATCTTTCCTCCAGATGCAAATCCATATCATCCCCATCTCCAATTCCGTGTTCATCTTGAGAACCAGTTGTTGCTATAAAACCAAATTCCAGTGAAACCCATCTCTCAGCACCACTTGATCCATCTTCTTAGTCTCTCCTAACCCTCTCGAATCAAAGACGAGCACTTATCATTTTCAGCTGTTAGTCTCGGCAGTAAACCCATATCAATTCAAAGAGTCGGCAGTTCTTCCCCCTACGAATCAAGAATATCACCATTTCTAGTCTCAATATTCAATCCAACAAAAACCCATCTTCAATATAACAGAAAACGTTCTTCCCTGAATTTAACAAAAACCTAGTTCTTCCCTGAACCCAGTTCTTCCATCAATTTAACAAAAACCCAGTTCTTCCCTGAATTTAATCCTTCTCTGAGACTCTCACAGAAAACCTAAAAGTTGAATCACATAAACCTGCTTCGCCTGAGCCCAATTATTCAACCACAGACCTAACACCAAATCAAAAAAACCATCATTTGGTATGAACCCTAATTTCTGATTGATTTGCTTAAGAATCTAAAATTAAATCTTGTATAATCATTCATACTTCAACTAAGAAACAAACCCATCAAAAATTGAACCCTAATTAACTTACCATTTTTCTAATTTTTCATGATTCGCAGCAGCAACTTCTTCTTCGAAATTCACAGCGAATCACTTCACTTTCATCTACGCAGCTTCACTCAAATTAACTCGGAACTTCATTACTCGAAATCTACTAATAGGAAAAGAAAAGGAGATTGTAAAAGAAAAGAAAAAGAAGAAAGAAGAAGATAAGACGCCGGTAAAATAAACCCTAATTTGGGCCCCTATAAGTGAATACATAATAATTAAAGGGGTGTACGAAAAATAATCCAGGTCAATTAGTTAGACACGTCATAGATAACTGAGTCAACACGGGTCAACGTTGGTCTTTAGACCAAACACAAAGGCTGGACAAATGTTAGACCAAACCCAGGTTTTGGTCAAAAACATAGTACCAAAAACCAAATAACCCATGATTTTACTTTTGAAAAAATATGGGACAATCAAGTTCACGGACCTAAACACACATATCCCATAAAAATATTGCAATATATAAAATCATAAAGATTAATACTGCAAAAATCATCTTCCAAATCAACTTTAGAATTTAAATGAATAAATCTAAAAGCATTGAAGATGAATACTTTGGACATAGCTATGTGAAATCACAATAATTTATATTCCAAACTCTAGTAATCCTTCTCAAAAGCAAGAATAAATTCTCATAAAAAGTTTCCTAGGCACCAAAATTCTCATAAGATGATTTGTCCATAGAGGGTAGAATCAATCTTTTTCGCCCGGATTTATACCAATAATAGCTACCAAAAGGCGTATAAAAATATTTTCCAACAACATTCTTGTAAAATCTACAAATTAGCTTAGAAGAGTAGTACTCCAAGAATCCAAGTGCCCAAGTTCAAGAGAACTAGAACAAGTACAATGAAACGGAGAAACATACTCAAAAATAAGAGACATGACAAATACCAATCTTAACTCATCCAAATTCAAGGTTTCCCATATCTATTTTGAAGAGAATTCGAAGAGGAAGAGAGTGCAAAAAGAATGAGTTCATTCTGAGTTTGGACGAATAAGTTATGGCCAAAACAAGTTGACCGAATATCGACGTCTACAAGCAAGTCCGCGAACTTACGGGTTTGCACAAGAATTTTCAAGTCCGCGAACTTAAACTCCTGGATTTTGGTTTTAAAATATGTTATGCATACTTGGTATGTGTACCATGAAGTCCAAACATCCCGAACCACTATTTTCAAACCTAAACATTTAAGAACCTTAAACACAGATCAAGTTAGGTAGAAATGAACGATAAGCAAGGTACATGGATCATTATAACTTCTAAGAAATGAACGACTTAGTCTCAATTTAACTTTGTGGGGATCCAATAACTCGTTCTTAAAATATGTTATAACATCCGGGTAGGTTGACCATTTTTCCATTACAAAACTCTCCCTTTGGAAATATAATGCTTCGGTGAGCGACCATATTAGTTGTTCCCAATCACGTTGAAATTCAGCCCAAAGCACATCGACTATCTTGTCATTCATCTCAAAAATTTCTTTTTCTTCTTGTTATTTCTCCAACGGTAGATTTTTAATCCTCTCCATCTCGGTCTTCTTTGCTGTCCATATAACCCTCTTGCAATTAGTTTGCACATTGTTCCATATATGAAACGTGCAAAGATGATGACGCGCGTAGGGGAAAACACGTGGTATGGCCCACATCAATGCTTGCTCCTTATCCGTAATCAACACCCTTGGAGCATAACCTTCTTGATACAATAACTTCACCTTTTGCAATGCCCACAAATAAATTTCCCTCGTCTCGTCTTTCAAGAAACAAAACGCAACCGTAAATGTCGACTTGGTAGATGTTTGCCCAACAAAGTTCAATATCGGCATGTTATACTTGTTAGTTTTGTACGTGCAATCCATAAATAGAATTTTCTGAAAGCTTCTTGCCAATTGTACACATTCCGGATTGGCGATGAAAAGATATTCCACTTTATTTTCTTCATTCGTATCATAGGCGGTAGAGTACTGATAGGATCCGGAGATACCTATATGTAATAACCGCAATCGCACGGTGTCTAACTAGTAGACAGAGGCAAGTACGAGTCGTTCCCACGAAGAGCGGTGAAAATACTTGTAATCAATATCTCTAATGGACTAGCAAAAAAAGATGTTTTAGGATTTTTGAAAGAATATAAATGAAGAAAATAAATTAGACTAATAAATGGGAAAACCGGTCACCAGGGTTTTATTGTATCCACCACTATTTCTATTCAAGTACTGAAATGAAACATAACTCCTGAATATTTGTCTATCGTCCGTTCTATCGACATCACCTATTATATGTATTAGATCCGCAAATATCACTGGGACACCCTAAGCATGGCACATCAAAAGACTAAACCCAAGCATGCACCATCAAATTGCATTAGTGAGAAATTATGCGAAACTAAAATATTGATTCACAAATATTATTTAACTCTTCTAAGCATAACCCATCAAAGAAATTAACCAAAGCATGGAATATCAAATAATGAGATAAAAATATTTATGAACCAAACAATTAGGCACAAAGGTTATATGAAACCGGTGCGCAACAACTCATATTTCAATTAAATCAATAAAGAATATCAAGAGTTAGTTTATTCAAATCATTATAGCCTCAAAACCATATGTAATCAATTCGAAAGTGGTCTAATGCTCTAAGTGGTCTAATGCTCTAAGTGGTATCAACATAAAACCCTAGCTAAAAAGTTTAACAACACGTGGAAATAAATTTCTCAAAATCCATGGAAATGAATTAAAAGAGAAAGATAAATAAAACCGTTATTGTCGTTGTCACCCGGCAATCGATCCTCTTCTTCTTCTCTGTTCCAGTAGTTGCGCCTCTTTTTCTCTTATCTTCCTTGCGGCTGTGTAGCCGTTCTCCTCTTGTCGGAACTGTACCGTCATCCGCTTACCCTAGCCAAAGAACTCTGGAACCGGCCTCCTCACTTTATCCCATCGATTTCAAAGCTCACCCACAACAAACCAGCCGGCTTCTTCCATATTTACTGTTGCACAATGAATTAACCAAACACCACAGTTCAGCCCCACATGCATCCAATCATCGCCACTGTTAATCTTTTCGTCTAGCCACAGTTTGACCCAAAACTCATGGAAACAGCCCCGGGCCAATGGCTACATCACCAGTTCAATCTCTGTCCCTCTTAAGAACCTTATCCATTCTCAGCTGCAACTTCCTTGACCACCTCACCCGACTGAACATCTTACCCAAATCATCTTGTCACCGTTCAGTCTGTTAGACAATCCAACAGACACCAACATCTTAACTTCTTCGCTCCATCTACATCTCAGAGATTGTTTTTCCATCTTCTAGTCACTTTGACTGCACATGACTTCATAATACAGATTCATAATCTTCTTATCCTCTAGCATCTCTTCATTCCCTGTATTTCAGTTTACATCCGGCCACAACACCAGCTTCTTTGGCCACATTAACAAATTAGTGACCATCGGCAATTGTATCACTTTCCATATTCAGTCAGGGCATCTAACTCTTCACCCACTAGTTTCCATGACTCATCCAACGACTCCAAATTAGACCAATCTCCTCGTACAGACCACTCGATCCAACACCAGCAATTCCCGTCTCGATGGATAAAATCCATCACTACTAATTGAACAGTCACGGCTAGGCTTCCTTGTTCACAGCCATCGCAGCAACTCTCACTTCAATAAACTGCAGTTTGTATCATTTCAGCCAGTCTATACAGCACCTACTTTTTATTATCCATCTCAACTCAACCACAAACACCACTGCCTTAGTTTTCAGCTCCATATACAACTGTTTGCAGGTCCGACAGCTGCATATCATTTAACCCCTACTTGTACTCAAATCAGCCAACACACGGACCTTATTTCAATGCCAATTCTCTTTCGTTTACTGCCATATATTTTATTTGCATCTCCTATGTCCATCTAAGTCCCGACCATCCACTAGTTGCAAGAGCTTAGATAATCAGCCACCAGTTTGGATCCAAGCTTTTGCTGCCCATCCATTTGAGTACCAGTTCATAGTACAAACGCCACAACCATCACTTAGCTTCTGTACTCCATCGGCAGCACATATTCCGTCTTCGCTACTGCAATATAATTGAGCCACAGCCACCAGTTCAACCACCTTTCCATACCCACCTGGCTACGACAACATCTTCTAATTCCTGTACCTTTCTATTCACGTGTGAACAAAGAGAACATTTCCCTGCTTCACTGATTTGATATCTTTGGCCTGATTTGATATCTTTGGCCATAGTTTTTGTCTTAAGCCTCCACGTCCCATTCACTTGTTAACTTCCAGTGGACATCCTTTTGGTGTCGTGAGTAATATGAGCGTTGTTGATATATAAAGAATACCAGGCCAGCCTCAAATTATCATTTTTATCAATTAACTCCCATTTTATCCGCTTAATTTTCAACGAAAGAATTCGTTTGTATTTCCTACAAAAGCACTAAAATAGAGTCATTAGCCAAAATATCGAGTCCTACCCAATATAAATATGGATGTAAAATGTAGCACTTTCGTGCTTATCAAGTACTTTGCCTCCTCAAACAAAAACAATAATTGTTGCATAAGCACTCTCTCTTTCCATGACTCTTTTCTAAATTTTTCTCTTTCGTTATAGATAGTTGACAATGACGATGAGTTTTGGGGGTTTAACACCTTCACGCCACTAAGAATATCAATAGGTCTTGTGCGTCTTTTACTCAACACGTGTACTAACTCCTTTTCTAAGGGGTTGAGCCTTGCCGAATAAGGATGGTTGATCAAACTTTTTAGAATAAAATGATTATGATAACGCGAGACGACTTTAACCATATACCACATTTTCGTATCGGCGTTACATTTAAATTGAAGCTTAAAAGGGCATCCGCACTTCTTCGTACTATATACTCCCTTTTTCCTTGTGGTTTTTCGTACATACTCACTACACTTTTTCCAATAGCTCTCATACTTTAGTCATTAGATAAATATTGGATAGAGAGTAACTCAATTGATATTTATTGACCCAAAATAGCCCCAAACGACCAAAGACATTTTGGGACTTTTTCAGCCCAAAAATACGATTCATTATAAAACACAAGAACATGTTGGAGCTTCTCATACTGTTAAGTTCGTATATTACTTGATGTACTTTATCAGAAATTTCATGGTGATTTGTTTTCTTGGTCTTCTCCGGTAATTAATGCTCGCACCATCCTAGGCTTTGATCCATCATAAATGCAGCCGTAAACTATCGACCCTCATCGTTAACCTTGGACTAGTGCGGCCTTCATACGTAACTATCTAGTCAAATCAGAGTGCGAGACGTCCATAAATTCATTAGCGCCAAAGCTGTACTAGCAATACAATTATGAAAATTCCCTTTTCACCTTTTCAGCTGACATTGACCTTTAAAGTATAACCTTCAACTAACACGGTCTCATTCATAAGGAAAATGATTAATGCACCGAGCTGTGCACCGAGTGTATTTTTATGAGAGGGGGAGTGGGACCCATTTCTGCCCCACTCCCTATTTCGATGTTGAGAGGCAAATCACGACTGTCAATTGCCCCTCGGTGCAGCGTTCGGTGTTAACGCGCGGTGCGTCTATCAAAACCGCATTTATAATCGTCCTACAACACGTTAATTAATTAATTAATAGTGATGGTCTGTGGAAGGCTGTTTCTTTCGCATTAAATGTCCCTAAAAAGAGATTTGAAGCTATTAATAAGTAGGTTATAGATAATTCCATGTAATGTACGTGGGTTATGACTTAGGGTACCTATATGTTCCCAACATTTTTGGGAAAATATAGGCCGAAAGTTGATAAGTTATTGAGCACACAGCATGGTGGGCAAATAGTAGTTTTGCAGCTGGATGAGTTGAAAAACTTGAAAGTTGGTGTCAGTTGTACACGTTATACACCCTCTTTTGGAAGTAAGAGACTTATTATGGTATTTCCTTTCCTAGAACGTGAATACGTTTTGTTAGGGGCTGGCTTTTATTAATGATGTCCATACTGGTAATTGGCAGCCACATATTTCTGATCTCCAACCGGCCAACGGTGTCAAAGTGAAACAGGGTGACTAACTTGTTCAAAAAGGGACTCTCACCGCTATCATAGTTTAGAAGGAATGGTACAAAATCAAAGAACAGCCCGATAACTCTTATTTTCTGACCACTTTTTTATTTTCTTTATATGAAATTTGGTACTCTCAAGAATAATCCAATAATTTTATTAGTAAATTACCGGTTTACGAATTAGGATAATCAAATTTATATAAACATGTAAGGGCAAATCTAATGGAAACCGGTGTATTTGCTCGTTTGTGGATGTGCAAACTCGATTTCGGACAGTGGCAAGTAGGTAAATCTAATTAGTGGGACCTATTTTTATTTTTTATCTTTTTAAAGCATGTAATTTAATAAAAGGAAATTAGTTTACAATTTGTCGTGGGGATGTGGTACCCACGGAATCATGGAATAGAATTTGACTAATAAAAGATGGGATTGTCTGGTCCCATATTTTGGTTGATAAACTTCCCGTTTGACTTCCATCTGCCGCATGATTGGCTAACCCGTCCGCTGCTTGATTTCCTTCCCTGTAGTTATGTTGAATAGCAGCCTGCTGGATCTGTCTAAAGCTGATTTTTATTTCCTCAATCATCCCTGATATGTGCCAAGGTGGGGGGTAGATGAAGTGATGAAACACATAAGGTTTTCAGAATCGATTTCAAAGATAACTCTTGGACATTGCCTTTCTATTGTTGTTCTTGATGCCAATAGCAGATCCCAAGTTTCTGCAGTTGTAATTCCTAGTGGTTGAGCTAGAGCCATACAGTTCTTGCATCAAAATCTCTGCATATGAACCCTGCCCCCGCAAATCCTGGGTTACCTCTGGCTGCTCCATCTGTGTTAATCTTAATCCAATTTATGTTCGGAACAGACCATCCTACTGATATTGTTAATATCCTTTTGTCCATCGTCGGGTGGTTAAATATCGGTGCGTCTCCTGTTATGATTGGTGGTGAAAAGTATAGAGCCCCGTAGAATTATTGTTGCAGTTTTTGAGCCCATGCTAGGATTTCTTCTGAAGTTGTTTTCTTTTGTTGGTATATTAGGCTATTCCTAGCTATCCATAAGGTCCAGAATAGAAAACAGAAAGAGGAGATTACAAATGTTGACGTAGGTTGTTGAAGAATTTCGGAAATGGTTGCCGGAGGCGTTAAGGTGAAAGTGTGGGGGTGGTTGGAGTTAGGTGAAATTGAAAGTTGGGTGAATAAGGTGTTCATGAGGTACTTGCTGTTGGACAATGAATTAGAAGGTTAAATGTGTTTCTAAAGTTAAATGTGTTTGTTTTATTAAAGTAATCTGATACATATGGATAAATGAGACCCATTTATGTACCGGAAAATGGGTCATTTGCCCAAATATTTTTAAAACATGGTTAATGGACACCAAAAAAATAGCAAGGATGAAATTTATCCTGACTTAAACTTAAAAAATAGCGAGGATGAAACTGGATGCATCCCGATGTAAATTAAAAATAAGAAAAAATATTTAAAAATGGGTAGGATGAAACTGTTTACATCCTGGCTATTTTTATATTTTAGTCCATTTAAACAATATAAAAATCTATATGTATTTTTCACCAAAAAATTGTTGATTTTGGACTTTTTAACCAATTTTGTGTTTACGTACCTATATAATATAATATTGTTAAAAAACTATATTAGGTAACTAAACTAATTATTGAATATTAACGGGGGTTTACTCAATAAATATTTTTTGTGATTTACAAAGACTTTAGTAGATTTCTAAAGTATTGTGTTACTGGTTGTATACTTTAGAAAACTCCTTGTAAGTATATGTTACTCGTTATATACTTGTAAAATCTCTTTCAAAGTTTGTGTTACTCGTTATAAATGAGAAAATTTAAAGACTTTCTATACTCCCAAATTTTAAGACTTTAAATGACATTTATGTGTACATTTGCCTTGGAGAAAGTCTTGCAAAATGTGAAAGATTTTGGAAGAGTTCTACAAAAATTAAAAACTTAATTTATTAATATCTTTTATATATTTATTTTGATATTATTTTATTTTATTTCTAGTTGATGCAAGCACTTGCACGTATACTCTAGACTATTTATGCAAGCTCTTGCACATATATATATATATATATATATATATATATATTTTTGTAAATAGATATATACATATATGTATCATATGATACGATCAAACTATTTTTTATTTAGATAATCATAAGATATTTATAATGTAGGATTACAATTAATCTTGAGGATTAGCATCCGGTAAGAAACTAGTTGGAAGCCTAGCAACAAGCTGAGCACCAACTCCTTTTTTATTTTGTTATTAGATGAAATGAAAACTTTCATTAATGGCTAAAGTGTCCCAAATTATGGTTAATTTAATTTGCAATTAGCGTTTTTCAAGAATTGTTTTGAGTAGATAAATTTTATAGAACTTTACAAATCTAGAGATTTGTAGATTCATCATGTTAAGCTGTTATACAATTCTCTAGAAATTTTGTTTTCACAACTTTTTAGAACTCTACAAATCTCTATAAGAGTTAGGCCAACTCTATAAAACTCTACAAGTATTTTTCCAACTCCGTAGAACTCTACATAAGTTGTCATTTTTCACGACTCTTTTTAAATCTATACAAATCTGCAAAAGTATTTATTGAGTAAACCCCCGTAAAATACCATACCTCGTCTTAACTTGAGGAGGGTCTCGGCTCGAGTGACTGCCGTCTCAAATTGAGATGATCGTCCCAAATTGAACCGGTCGTCTCATGTTCAGACAATCTGTCCAATATAAGACAGCTAGGAACAGAGTCAAGGTAATCCAATTTTGGGTTCTAAGGCCCCTTCCTATGGGTGTGGCAAATCAATAGATTTGCCACTTAAGCACCCACTATGGAGGGGGCAAAGTGGCAAATTTGCCACTTTGCCAGTCCAGGTGGAGTTTCTACCTACCGGTCGAGACTCGACCGATAGGGTTAGTTTAAGCCAGCAGGTGTAAATGAGACCGGTAACGGTATCTGTAACACCTGCAGGTGCCTGTTACACCGCTGCCTAAAATATGATCGGACGGTCGTTATTCTCCCCCCCCCCCCTATAAATACCACATTCCTCTAACATTTTAACTCACTCCTTCTTCCTATTTTCTTAGATTTTCTAATGGATCAAAACATGTCTATGGCTCAATTCATCGAAGAGCAACATGCAGCCGAAAATCAAAGATTTGCAGATCGAGCTAGAATGCAAAATGAATTAAGAAGAGCAAAAAGTTGGAGAGTTGCACAACAACGCGATTTTAGCACGTTAGAAGATGAATGCATCTGCCGAAATTATGTTTTCTTCACAAATCATCCAATTGTTGATGGATCGCTACGGCTTATTCCGTTTTGGGGACGCGTTTTAATGAAATTTGAGGAAGAAACAATGAACCTCAACAATCGCAATTTGATGGTGTTGAGTGATCGGTTCTCCATAATATCCAAGAATGTTAACAAGTTTATTGGTATGATAAGGGAAGAGGCTCGAAACATGAAAAGTGGTGAAACCCTGCAGCGCATTGATCAAAGATGTCGTGCAAAGTGGCTCTGTGACACCAGAGAGGAGTTCCGATATGCCAGTTGTTATGAAATCTTAAAAGTGTTGCCCCAATTCAATCTAGGTTATCAATTTTAAGTTCGCAATTATGTAGAAAACTTGAAATGAAGATTTAAACAAACCACAATTCTTAAGTTCGCAATTATTTATCAAACAAAAGTGCAATTACATTAACGATTTAAACAAACCACAATTCATATTAACGACTAAACAAAACTCTAAAACTTAAGATTACCACGAAATACTTTGCCTATTTGTTTTGGAACTACTACTCATTTTTTTAAATTCGCTCTGCTCTGATCTAAATTGAAGAGAAGGGGAGAAAAGTTTTTGTGAATGAAAATTGAAGAGAATGGGGGGATTTATAGGCGGTAGAGCACCGACCGTGACCGGTGGAGATTAAACCGGTGACGGTGTAATATAGACCTGCCGGTCTCTGCGTGACCGCTACCGGTCGAGACTACACCGGTAGGTTGAGACTCGATCGCTAATAGTTTTTACCATAGTGGCGCGGCCAGTTTGTCAGGCCAGCTAGCATGACAAATGTAGGATTTAGCCAGTTGCCATATGAAGGGGCCTAATAAGATATCTACAAAGTTTTTGACCCTTTAACAACATAATAATAAAAAATCAAGAGGGTCTATGACTCTATAGACCTCACTTGCACCCTATTCCCTCCTTTTCTTTGAACGGAATGGGCAAACACTTATGTTTGAGCCTTTGCTCATCCATTTCTATGGTTTGTCGAACAGCCCCACTATATGGGATAATGGACAAATCTGCTCATTTCCACCAGGGGCGGAGCTAGTGTATAGCAAGGGTGTGCAATTGCACACCCTTTCAAACTAGCTCCAAAGCCTAATTTAGCCCAATTTTTTTAATTTATTGGGATTTTAAGCCTATTTTATCATTGTTGCACCCCCTAGAATTTTTTTGCTCCCCTTAGTTGCACCCCCAAGAATTTTTTTTACTACCCCTTAGTTAGATTTCTGGCTCCGCCCCTGATTTCCACCACCAGGTTTGTCGACAGCCCCACTACATGCGATAATGGACAAATCTGCTCATTTGTTCAAAATAGGTGAACATATTCCTCATGGCTAGGAACAAATCGTACACGTACGGTACATTATCATTCCATACGATCGGTATGTCGGTCCTTTCTGCACTGCAGCACACTACTGCACATACTTCAAAAGAAAAAAGCAACTCAAAAGAGAAAGGAAAAAAAGATGGTGCGACGTCTAATTAAAAAATAAAAATAAAATATTAAACTTAAATTAATACTCCCTCCATCCTAGTTTACTTACCAAAATAGAGGATTTTTTTTGTCCTAAATTACTTGTCAAGTTTCATATTTTTCCACTTTTTATCCTAATTTTCCCCACTATTAGAATCAGGTTATATTATTGAGAACTGTGTAGCTCCATTTCCTATACACAATTTTAAATTCTCATCTCTATATGTATCATTTATCTTATCTTTTTTTTTTGAATTCTTCAAGTAAAAAACTAAAAAACTAGATATGTAAAAATTATGTATCATAAATATTATCTTGGGGTAATTTTGGAAAAAAAATATACTCTCTCTATATTTCTTAATATATGTGCAAAAACCAATTTTGACAAATAAACTAGGACGGAGGGAGTATTAAATACTGCAAATCATTTTCTTTATGGTACGTCTATATATATATATATATGCCGATTAAACAACACATCAAATTCTCTAACTACAACAATATCTTTAGTCGCTTCTCTCTTCTCTTCATTCCCTCCCCCATAAACACCATGGGTGCTCTTGCTCATAATTCAGATCATCACCATGGTTTCCCACCTATCTCGAAATGTAATTCCGAAAACCGGTCAGAACAATCGGTAGCTGCGGATTTAGACGGAACCCTTTTAATATCTGAAAGCGCTTTCCCATATTTCATGCTTGTTGCAGTCGAAGCTGGTAGTTTACTAAGAGGACTACTTCTTTTACTTTCCGTCCCATTTGTTTACTTGTCTTACATTTTCATATCAGAAACTTTAGCCATCAAAACATTTATATTCATAACTTTCTCCGGTCTAAAGATCAAAGATATCGAAATCGTTGCACGCTCGGTTTTACCACGATTTTACGCCGAAGATGTTCATCCCGAGAGCTGGAAAGTGTTTAGTTCTTTTGGCAAAAGATATATCGTTACCGCGAATCTCAGAATTCTGGTTGAACCGTTTGTGAAGAATTTCCTAGGAGTTGATAAAGTTTTTGGTACGGAGCTTCAAGTGTTGTGTAATTCTGGAAGAGCTAGTGGGTTTGTTCAAAAACCAGGTGTTCTTGTTGGTGTCCATAAGAAAGAAGCATTAGAAAGAGAATTCCGTGACAATTTACCTGATTTAGGTTTGGGTGATCGGAAGTCTGATCAAGCTTTCATGTCCGTTTGCAAGGTAATTTCATCCTTCTATTTTTCTATCTCTAGTATGTTGATCAGTATGGTGTTTTAGTGTTACATTATGGAAAAGTTCCTTTCTTGGAGGGCCACTGGGTCCTCCAATTAAAGGACAGTTTTAATCATATCTCCTAAACTAGCGGTGCTTATGCCATTGGTTCGCATCAACATTTGTCTTACTTGAAGGTCAAATTAGCAACTCCAATTTTTATTTTTTTGATCAGACAGCTGGGAAATTTTGGATACGTTAGTTTTATGCAACTCCAATTTGTTCACCCCAAAATCAAAATTACTAAATATATCTAAATATTTCGGTGTCTTCTCTGTGATTACAGGAAGGTTATATGGTTCCAAAGACTAAATGTGAACCAGTTCAACGGAACAAGCTTCTAAGTCCGGTAATATTTCACGAAGGAAGATTGGTTCAAAGGCCGACTCCGATAAGTGCACTCTTGACATTCTTATGGTTGCCAATCGGTTTCATTCTGGCCCTTCTTAGGATCTACATCAGCATTTTTTTGCCGGAGAGAATTGTCTGGTACACATGTAAGCTCCTCCGCGTAAAAATTACCGTAAAAGGAAACCCTCCTTCCGCCCCGAGAAAAGGCCAACCTGGTGTTCTTCTAGTATGCAATCATAGGACCACGTTGGACCCGGTGATAACTGCTGTAGCCTTGGGGAGAAAAATCAGTTGTGTCACTTACAGTATAAGCAAATTCTCAGAGTTGATATCTCCGATCAAAACCGTAGCCTTGACAAGAGAAAGGGAGAAAGACGCCGAGAATATCAAACGCTTGCTCGAAGAAGGGGACTTGATGATTTGTCCAGAGGGAACAACTTGTAGAGAGCCGTTCCTTCTTAGATTCAGTGCATTGTTTGCTGAGCTAACAGATAGGATTGTTCCGGTTGCAATACACACGAAGCAAAGTGTATTTTTCGGTACATCGACTCGTGGGTTTAAGCTTATGGATCCTTATTTCGTATTAATGAACCCAGTGCCAACATATGAGATTACGTTCTTAAATCAATTGCCTGCTGAGCTGACTTGCAAAGGTGGGAAATCTCCAGTTGAGGTTGCAAATTATATTCAGAGGCTTTTGGCCAGAACTCTCGCATTCGAATGCACCAACTTGACTAGGAAAGATAAGTATGAGATGCTCGCCGGAACAGATGGCATTGTGCGGTCTAAGAAAGAAAAGAGTTAAATTGAAGAAATTCACTCAAATATTTGTAATTTTAAAAGGCATATATAGATTTGTGAGGTGAAGTAAAAGAGTGTTTCTCATTTGTCAGATAAATTCTTCATTAACCTAGACAAAAAAAAAAAAAAAAAAAGATAACACAAGAGATTGCCATACAAATATCCAGAAAATCTTTATAAGTTAACCATCCAAAGTACTTAACCTCAATCCTCTGATTTATTCAAAAACCACTACTCTCTGTCTCCTAGATTTCAGCAGACTCCATTACTTATCTACCTTCTTCTCCAAATTCTCTCAACGGCATTAAGGTGTTCTTGTGAGGGAATACTAGCCTAAGTGAAGCAGCATCTACAAGCGTATTAGAGGTTGAAGCTATTGCATTGTAAACGCTGATATATTTATAATCGAAACATAAAACACTGCCCAGTGGCGAGCCAGATATTAAGAATGAGGGGGACTAAAATTTTTTTTCAAATTATTAGTGGGCTAAATGCTAACATTATGTGGACTAAATATAAAATATGTGACAAAAATAAGGGTGTTTTTGTGTATTTAATGATTTTAGAGGGGCTAGAGCCAGGGTTAGTCAACCCTTGGCTCCGCCCCTGACACTGCCTCTCTTGGTAACACCTACTGGCTTGTTTCCAGGAACAGTGAACTCTTTACTCCAACCCATCTGCTTGTGCTCCACCTGCTCTTTCACATCTGGATTATCTTTTTTCTCTTTCCATAACCATATGTCACACCGTATTTCAGAACGGATGCCTCCTCGGGAACATACTCGGAAGTTATATTTCACAGCATAATATAAAACCCCACCTAGCTCCCCGATAAAATAATCAAGCCAAATACCATTTGTTGGTGTTGGAGGTGGTGGAAGATGTTCACGAAACCTTTCCTCAATCAGATCGAAAACCAAAACCTTTTTGTTACTATTATTATCCTCCTTCCAGTGAATAGATCCATTTGCACACACACCAGGTTCAACAACACCCTACGGGAAATGAAAAATTCGCATCCAACCTCCCAGCAATTCTCCACCCGTTGCCATTCCCAAGCGTGTATACCTCAGCATCTATAAAATAAGGTTTTGTCCATGTCCTATACAATTGCAGAACTTTATACTCCTTAGTTAGAGGATGGTAACCAAATCCGCCCAAACAATGAGAATATTTATCATCACAATCTCTCATAGGTAGAGAAACATATTTTTTGGTCATAGGGTTACAAATGCAAGTAATATGTTCTTGCCATCCATATATACATACCAGACCATTAGCTGAACCAATAACTTGATAAGCATATGAAAATGGAGCGGTTAGATTCACCCTTCTAAAACTATGAGTCGGTGTCTCGTCGTTATTCTCATAGTACTCAAAATAATGAAGCTGATAATCTAAAGATCTGAAAAGAAAACTTAACTTACCTGCCCCAGAGTGTTCTAGAAGGCGAGTTGACGAGGTGTCGAACTCGCAAAAATAATATTTCTCTACTTCTCTTTAAACTAACTAGTAGTATACGGATAAGCAGGTTCGTTCCTAAGGGAGAGTTGAGTCTAAGTTGTCGATTCAATTTCTGAATAAGAAATGCAAATATGAGAATGAGAATGAGAATGATCAAGGACTTTTTCTAAGTCACAAAACATGAATCTTATTGATATAGCTAATTTCTGCAAAGTACCCATAACTAATAACCCTAGAATATTTAGTACGCTCAAATACTTCGCAATATCTCCTAATTCACCGGACACGGAAGTGCTCGACTACCGGATTCTACTTGACAAGTTTCCTAGAGGTACGCTTACTAGGTGTGACTCAAACAAGTGCATTAAGCTCCGTGAGATAGGCTATTCCTAGTGACAAACACATAAGCTCGATTCATCTACTAGTGTCATTCAATACACATGGATATTTAACAAAATCCCATCGTCAATAACCACATATTACTACTTGTATTCGGAACATCTAGACAATTACGGGTCGAAGAGTTCTCGAATTAGCATTAGAATCATCCATAAACCAATTTAATTTGCAACTTAAACGATTCATAAATAACTCATAAACATTTATGGCACGGTAAAGAATAAGCAACAACGAAATAATTGCGAGAAAACAGGCACTTTAAATATCACTTCGAATTCATGTTCGGACGTCGAAATAGTCCCTAATCAAGATGCTTAGCTATTGGAGTTCATGGCACACAATGAAGCAAATAAAATAGGAATACAAAACCGAAACAACTACAAGTGGAGATGAATGTGGACTGATGGTGCTGGCGAAGGTGTGGCATGTTGATAATGGAGTGGTGGTGGCGTATGCAAGCTGCTGCTGCCTTGGAGATGTATTGTCTATGCTCCCTGATACCTTGGTGCTGTGGAGATGGATGTGCTCGTCAGTTCCAGGTACGAATAGATGAAAGTGGTTGATGGAGGCGAACTGGTGGTAACGTCGTAAGGCGAGGTGGACTGTGACAGGGCCTGGTGATGGAGGAGGGAACTGAATCGAACCCCAGTTTCTACTGTTGGTGGTATGCTGTGAGATTCAGGTGATGGTGAAGTTGAATATGCACTGGTGGAGGTTATGCAGGTGGAGGTGATTATGCAGTGGATGGATGATGGAGTATGAATGCAGGTGGAGATGGTTATGCAGGTGGAGATGGGGAAGTGATGGAGATGCAGGTGATGTGAATGGAATGGAGATGATTATGCAGATGGATGGAGATGCAAAGGTGGTGATGATGATTGGAGAGGAGCAGAGAGCTCCTCTCTGTTGAAGTTGCAGCAATCGTGAGGGGGTATGAGATGATCCCTTCTGTATCTTCTAGGTTTTCTCTTTATAGCTCTTCAAACTCCCTGCAATCACGTATAGGATTAACACCCCAGCAATCAGCTTCTAAATCTCAACCCTTGATAACCAAAGACTATCGGCCACAGGTCACAGCTCAATCTCTATCCAAAATCATAAAAAATTAGTGTCTAGGTCTTCTTTCAAACAAACACACCGAACTAACACCGAACTGAACCCTTGGTACTCACTTGCCGGTGTTGGACACAAGTACTAGCCTCTGCCAATACACATCATCCACTGCCCACAGAGCCATGGCTCATAACTGCACTTACTCGAGCACAGATTCCCTTTCCTTTCTCTGCCTTGACTGCCAATGAACTAATGAACCTCATATCTGCCATGTAACCCCAAATTATTCCTTGTCTTCTAACAGGTGCCAAATACGCCCCCCATACTTCTCAGATTCGAGCACAAAAAACCCTGTAATAGATTGCCTGAACTTGCAATGAAGAGTTGCTCGTTCAGGCATTCCAGTGAACACATTATGTGCCTGTCTCCAACTGACAGGGGTTGAGTACTGGTTGCATCTTGTAGGTCACCCACGCTCCTTTCCTGCAATGCAATCGAATTTCACACGAAACCCATTCATACTGATCCATTATAGATCCTAAAACATACATCAATTACACCAATTTATTGAGATAGACAGCAGCAACAACTCAACTCAGTTTCACTATTCTTATTCTCTAGCTTCATGGCTTGCAAGTTCTGTTTGATACTCCTTTTCTTGTCTCAAATTCTTGTTGTAACTCCAATTCGATACAAACCCTCCATCCTCTCAGTTCATCCCCTCTCTCAATGGAAGAAATTCTAGTTGTTTCTCGGCTAAAAAATACACAGCACCAAGTCGTTAACTTCTGCATTCTCGACTGAGAGTTCGAATCAGCAAGACCATTCGTCCTTTCCCCTATAAGCTCTTCTCAGCCTTTCGTGTACGGCCCACGGTTTCATGGCTAGATGATGGCAACATAGAATTGGTGCGGCTTTTGCATCAGTGACTTGGTCTGGAATGTGTTGACATTCAACCTAAGTTCTCTGTAGTTATATATAAAGAGAATCAGGTGCCCCAGCGCCTTCCCTTAGCAAATTCTCAAGAGGGTTGCATTGGCATCCCTAAGTAAATACTGTTGGTGCCTAGTAATTGCTAATTTGCAGAAACAGAACTAAGTCTGACTTCAGTGAAAGACTGTCATCCTTGCCAGCTACGAGTCCGTCAGCTTCCATAGTCGCCAAACAATGAATTAAGCTCCGGTTTATCTTCTTTCGCACCGCATGACTCCAAAAGTGCCTATAAAACACAAACAAAGCGTAATATACAAAAATACAAGAGAAATAACTAAGAAAAGCATAGGAAATATACATTCAAAAGATGTATTTTAGGCTCTTATCAAATTCCCCCACACTTCATCTTTGCTAGTCCTCGAGCAAACAAAACAAAACTAAAATACAACAACTCCTTATCATCAAGATTACGGTTACTTTTAGCATAAATAACAAGCCTTTAAACCCCTAGGTGTCCCTAGTGGATGAGTTATAGTCTCGTGAAGGTTTACAAGAGGTTTACCTACAAAACCTATGTTTTCAACTCCAAATTCCAACTACTTGTGAAGAGTCTATGAACGAATCCAAAATGATTACAGGAGGAGGTACCTTAATTCAAATCCAATTCATATATAATAAAGCTCTACTTAGAACTTAGAAAGTTGAACAAACCACAATACTCGGAATCTGACAAACCACAATCACACATGAAAAGATTAAGAAGATGGATAAAGAGGTAGGTGTTGGCGAATATTAACAAGTGATCGGTGTTTCCCATATATGTCTGAAGGTCACCACCAAGATGAACCTATGCATCCTATTGGATTGAGCTACTGGTCTGAATTCTAGTGTTAACACACTAGCATATACAAGGGAACCAGTGGTCAACAATCTTATTTCTACATCAACTCACTGGCATATACAAGGGAACCAGGAGTGACTTTATTCAACACAATAATAATACTTTTCTTTTCTTTTCTTTTTCACTTTTTCACTTTTTTTTTTTTTTTTTTTAGACGGGCATGATTAGATCTTTTGGATCCAAGCGCATGCTTCTTGTCATCAAGTACGTGATAGTTGCCTTGGATCCTGCATTCCACGCTTGTTTAGGCGATGGAGACAGGGACTACGTTTCACACATACTGCCATCCAAGTGTTTTTTTTTTCATATATATACACCGATTGGTCGAATTGGTCTGGTCTCTTTTTTTTCTTTTTCTTTTTGTAGTAACTCAATCACTCTATTTCATCCTAGCAGTAATAACAAGTCGATGTTTAGTGACCCACCAAAACACTTAGAAAACAATAGATAAATATGGAAAAATTAAAATAGAATGTGATATGGTGATATTCCGAGATATGGTAACAACCTATTTGTAATTTCTGAACTATGTCCGTCCTTTCAATTAATAGGTTCCTCAACTCCTGTAACCAAGGTGGTTCCATCCATTTATATTGGAAGTGTCATCCTAAAGGCACAAGTTTCTAGATTTCGGAGTTTATCATGCATTTTTTTGGTTTTTCTATTTTTTTAACTAAAAGCATCAAACTCTAAAAATTATATACAAATTACATAACTACAAATGATACTCCAACTCATAGCTCTTTCTGAACAATAGAGGATAAACACTAAACTAGCTATTTAGTTGGAATTTAACCCTGACTCAGCCAATTATATACCTCACTGCCAAGAAAAAATTCCATCTACTTAGAAAGGATAGTGTTTATTCTAAATTGTTCAAGAATCTCTAAAAGTTAGAGTTTTGTATACGTCAATTTTTTTGCTCATATTATACCCTACCCCCACACTTAAATCAAACATTGTCCTCAATGTTTCAAAGCATTGCAAAAAGAATAAGAGGAATACTTGAAAAAGACAAGGAAGTAAGAACTGGAATTGTGCACCTTCTTGACGCATACGAGAAACATTCAAAATAGACTCCCCATATATCAACAATCTGAAAATTTGAGGATCCACCCACAAAACAATCTGCATATATTGCAAAATCTTCACAAGAATGTTAGCAAATTGTGGGAAAAGTGAGATTATCATCCCACGAGATTTACCCCCACACTTAGTCTCTTCTACACTCTGAAGTGTATACAAAACGTAAGTTGAAGGCACTTCTATTGGTTCCTCTTGGAAAACCTGCATGGTGTTAGACTCAAACACATATGGTGGATACTTAGATGCAAGAAATTCGGATAAAACTTTAGAAGCACATAATTCCAGCCCCAAATGAGGTATTTTCCTAAAAGATGGATTAACAACTCTTTGAGAAACTACTACTATTTTGGGAGGATCATCATTAGATAGAGATTCACATAAAGGGTTAGACAAACCTTGCAAAACCTCTTATATTTCTGGATCCTTGGTACTGCTGGACACTTCCATTCTCACATCACAAATATCATCATTCTCACTCGAACTCTTGGCAAGACATTCATTGGTTTCTTCTATAACCAAGTCCTCCTCATTGGAAAATAAATCAGGATCTTCCATAAGCAAATTATTGTAATCCTTACGTTCTTCACAAGTTTACTTCTCATTCAAAGTATCGACGATCTCTGAATTTGGGGTATGGTGCACAAATAAGTCATAATCATCATCGCTCTCATACACAACATAAGTCTTACCATCAATAATGGTAATGTTTTTAGACTCAACTTCTTCCTTTTGAATAGTAGAATGATCATTAAAATCATGAGTTGAACTAGTAGCACTATCATTATCAATATTTTCCAAGGGTTCATCATCCTCGAAATCTTCTTCTTGGGGCTCTTCTCCATTTTCAACATGGCGGTTAACCTCATCATGTATGGCCCTAGTAATTGCTCGAAGAATCTCTTCCGGTGCTTCCTCTTCTTCCAACTGCTCATATTGTCTAAAGAGTTTCTTTAAGTTAACACGTTTTCTGCTACTATTCACAATAGGTTCTCTAGACCACGCCTCTTCCCTTTGAATGGGTGAAGAATCATAAATACGTTCCGGAGCGGGTCTATATACACTATCATATGTTTCACTTGGTACGAAACTCGGCACGTTGGGAGTTGAGTTAATCTGGTTCCATGTAGGTCGCAAATCCATGAATTCATTAGGCATATGCGAGAAATTAGATTGCCACGTATGAGAAGTATAACTATCCCCCCATCCCTGTGATTGTCCACTTACATAACCACCAAAAGGTTATTGCGATGTATGAGAATAATCACAAGTCTTGTCGAATAGTCATCATAGCCAAAAGATTGGTTTTGATTATATTCGGCATATGGTTGGAAGTTATTATAAGAGTGAGATTGAAAATCAGAATTATCACCATAGTATGATTGGTCTCTTGAACCATATATATTGTTTTCAAAAGGATTCATCTTGCACACAACTAGTTTAGAGACTTACCTCTTGTTCCAATTGTGCACACGCAAAAAGAATGATTTATAGTACCTGAAAATAAAATTCTAAAAAGATAAATTAGAAAATGCAAAGAATGAAAATAAATGCAAAAACATAAAATTAAATAACAACTCAAACTACCGACTGCTCCCCGGCAACGGCGCCAATTTTGACGAGGTGTCGAACTCGCAAAAATAATATTTCTCTACTTCTATTTAAACTAACTAGTAGTATACGAATAAGCATGTTCGTTCCTAAGGGAGAGTTGAGTCTAAGTTGTCGATTCAATTTATGAATAAGAAATGAAAATATGAGAATGAGAATGATCAAGGACTTTTTCTAAGTCACAAAACATGAATCTTATTGATATAGCTAATTTATGCAAAGTACCCATAACTAATAACCCTAGAATATTTAGTACGCTCAAATACTCCGCAATATCTCCTAATTCACCGGAAACGGAAGTGCTCGACTACCGGATTTTACTTGCCAAGTTTCCTAGAGGTACGCTTACTAGGTGTGACTCAAATAAGTGCATTAAGCTCCGTGAGATAGGCTATTCCTAGTGACAAACACATAAGCTCGATTCATATACTAGTGTCATTCAATACACATGGATATTTAACAAAATCCCGTCGTCAATAACCACATATTACTACTTGTATTCGGAACATCTAGAAAATTACAGGTCGAAGAGTTCTCGAATTAGCATAGAATCATCCATAAACCAATTTAATTTGCAACTTAAACGATTCATAAATAACTCATAAACATTTATGGCATGGTAAAGAATAAGCAACAACGAAATAATTTCGAGAAAACAGGCACTTTAAATATCACTTCGAATTCATGTTCGGACGTCGAAATCGTCCCTAATCAAGATGCTTAGCTACTGGAGTTCATGGCACACAATGAAGCAAATAAAATAGGAATACAAAACCGAAACAGCTGCAAGTGGAGATGAATGTGGACTGATGGTGCTGGCGAAGATGTGGCATGTTGATAATGGAGTGGTGGTGGCGTATGCAAGCTGCTGCTGCCTTGGAGATGTATTGTCTATGCTCCCTGCTACCTTGGTACTGTGGAGATGGATATGCTCGTCAGTTCCAGGTACGAACAGATGAAAGTGGTTGATGGAGGCGAACTGGTGGTAACATCGTAAGGCGAGGTGGACTGTGACAGGGCCTGTTGCTGGTGATGGAGGAGGGAACTGAATCGAACCCCAGCTGCTACTGTTAGTGGTATGATGTGAGATGCAGGTGATGGTGAAGTTGAATATACACTAGTGGAGGTTATGCAAGTGGAGGTGATTATGCAGTGGATGGATGATGGAGTATGAATGCAGGTGGAGATGGTTATGCAGGTGGAGATGGTTATGCAGGTGGATATGGGGAAGTGATGGAGATATAGGTGATGTGAATGGAATGGAGATGATTATGCAGATGGATGGAGATGCAAAGGTGGTGATGATGATTGGAGAGGAGCAGAGAGCTCCTCTCTGTTGAAGTTACGGCAGTCGTGAGGGGGTATGAGATGATCCCTTCTGTAGCTTCTAGGTTTTATCTTTATAGCTCTTCAAACTCCCTGAAATCACGTATAGGATTAACACCCAAGCAACCAGCTTCTAAATCTTAGCCCTTGACAACCAAAGACTATCGGCCACATGTCACAGCTCAATCTCTATCCAAAATCATAACAAATTAGTGTCCAGGTCTTCTTTCAAACAAACACACCGAACTGAACCCTTGGTACTCACTTTACGGTGTTGGACACAAGTCCTAGCCTCTGACAATACACATCATCCACTGCCCACAGATCCATGGCTCATAACTGCACTTACTCGAGCACAGATTTCCTTTCCTTTCTCTGCCTTGACTGCCAATGAACCAATGAACCTCATATCTGCCATGTAACCCCAAATTCTTCCTTGTATTCTAACAGGTGCAAAATACGACCCCCAGACTTCCCAGATTTGAGCACAAAAAACCCAGTAATAGATTGCCTGAACTTGCAGTGAATAGTTGCTCGTTCAAGCATTCCAGCGAACACATTATGTGCCTGTCTCCAACTGACATGGGTTGAGTACTGGTTGCATCTTGTAGGCACCCACACTCCTTCCCTGCAATGCAATCGAATTTCACACGAAACCCATTCATACTGATCCATTATAGATCCTAAAACATACATCAAATGCACCAATTTATTGAGATAGACAGCAGCAGCAACTCAACTCAGTTTCACTGTTCTTCTTCTCTAGCTTCATGGCTTGCAGGTTCTGTTTGATACTCCTTTTATTGTCTCAAATACTTGTTGTAACTCCAATTCGATACAAACCCTCCATCCTCTCAGTTCATCCCCTCTCTCAATGGAAGAAATTCTAGTTGTTTCTCGGCTGAAAAATACACAGCACCAAGTCGTTAACTTCTGCATTCTCGACTGAGAGTTCGAATCAGCAAGCCCATTCGTCCTTGCCCTTTTAAGCTCTTCTCAGCCTTTCGTGTACGGCCCACGGTTTCATGGCTAGATGATGGCAACATAGAATTGGTGCGGATTTTGCATCAGTGACTTGGTCTGGAATGTGTTGACATTAAACCTAAGTTCTCTGTAGTTATATATAAAGAGAATCAGGTGCCCCCATCGTCTTCCCTTAGCAAATTCTCAAGAGGGTTGCATTGGCATCCCTAAGTAAATACTGACTAGTGCCTAGTAATTGCTAATTTGCAGAAACAGAACTAAGTCCGACTTCAGTGAAAGACTGTCATCCTTTCCATCTACGAGTCCGTCAGCTTCCATAGTCGCCAAACAATGAATTAAGCTCCGGTTTATCTTCTTTCGCACCGCATGACTCCAAAAGTGCCTATAAAACACAAACAAAGCGTAATATACAAAAATACAAGAGAAATAACTAAGAAAAGCATAGGAAATAGACATTCAAAAGATGTATGTTAGGCTCTTATCACGGGTTAAATGAAATTGCGAAAATAATGGATCATGAGAAACAAGAAATCTCCATGACCTACAAACTAATTTGCAGTCAAGGATTAACTCTGTAGGTAAATGAGTTATGATATCCGTTAGAATCTCCGTTGGGAGATTCTTCAAGTTCCCCATTAACAAAGAGGGAGTTAGGGTTCACAAAAGAGAAGGGTTTTACTCAGGGTTGGAAGAATGTAGAATTTTTTTGGTAGTGGAAGTGGGAAATAGGATACGGTTAGAGATTTTTTATATTTAAGCTTAAAATAAAATACTCAATCCCGGGCACGTGCAAGTTTGCTTAATAACGAAGTTTTCAAAGATTGCCAACAATTTTAACACGATCTGGGTTGGCAGGGAAAATTCTGCACGCGCATTGCGCGTCCCTGCTGAGATGACTTGTTCGAACGCACCAAGATGCTCGCCGGAAGAGATGGCATTGCGCGGTCTTAGAAAAAAAATGTCAACTAAAATTGGACTCAAATATTTACATTGTTAAGCCATTGATTTGAGATTTGTTGACTGAGAGTATAAGAGAGATGCTGAGACGAGCAGTGGTACCATCAACAGCTGATACGAGATGCAAGTTGTGCCTCATGGAGGAGGAAACCAACAACCACGTTTTACTTCATTGTTCCTTTGTTTATGATGTGTGGATCTACTTTATAAAATACACAAGAATGAGTACAGTAATGCCTTCCACACCAGTAATGCTGGAGAGGAAAAATTAAGCCGACACAATTAATGCGGTTAAATCCCTCTTGGGACTTCTATCCAAGGTGTTCGATGACCTGATGGCTCAATGGGAGGAAAAGATTTATCCGAAGCTTTTGGGATGGCAGTAGGCTGGCCCGAGGCATGTATTGTATGTCTGCATGAACTGATCTTCTGAGATGGTGCTTCTAGTTTAGTATTATTATAAATATGTTTTTATGCCTTGTAGTTCTCTGTAATTTTTGCCTCCTCGGCGTTCAACTATCAATATTAACCCCCCTTTTAAAAAAAATAAAAAATAGTAACCCCCTTTTCAAAAAAAAAAAAAAATATTAACCCCCCTTTTCAAAAAAAAAGAAAAAAGAAAAAATCGAGATGCTGAAATGCTAGTCTTAATTTGTTGAAATGCTGAGAGTCGGTAAATAACCTAGGTTTATGATGAATGTACAAGCTGCTTCTTAATCTATATCAATACGGACTTGTGGTTGTGGCCTTTCTAACCTAGGTTTATGATTTTTTTTTTTTTTTGAAGCATGAGATTAAAAGAGGTTAGATTACAATTTGTCTTGGGTACGTGGTACCCACAGAATCATAAAAAAGAATTTGACTAATAAAAGATGGGATTGCCTGGTCCCATATTTTAGTTGATATATTCCCCGTTTGACTTCCATCGGCTGCGTGATTGGCTAGCCCGTCTGCGGCTTGATTTCCTTCTCTGTAATTGTGTTGAATAGCAGCCTGTGGGATTTGTCGGAATCTGATTTTTATTTCTTCTATCATTCCCGATATGTGCCAAGGTGGTGGGTCAGAGGAGGTGATGAATCATAGAAGGTTTTCTGAGTCGGTTTCAAAGAGAATTCTTGTCCATTGTATTTCTAATGCTGATCTTGAAGCCAATAGCAGAGCCAAGGTTTCAGCAGTTAGGGCAGTCGTGATTCCTAGTGGTTGATCTAGAGCCATTAAAGTTCGTGCATCAGAATCTCTGCATATGAATCCTGCTCCTGCAAATCCCGGGTGACCTATGGATGCTCCATCTGTGTTAATTTTAATCCAATTGATGTGTGGGATGCACCATCCTACCGATATTGTTGAAATCCTTTTGTCCTTCGTTGGGTGGTTAAATAATGGTGCATCTCCTGGAACGATTGGTGGTGTAGAGTGTAATGCTCCATAGAATTCTTGATGCAGTTTTTGTGCCCATGTTATAATTTCTCCCGAAGTTGTTTGCTTTTGTTGGTATATTAGGTTATTCCTGGCTAGCCATAAGGTCCAGAATAGAAAAAAAAAGGAGGAGATTATAGAGTTTGACGCCGGTTGTTGCAGGATTTGTGAAATGGTTGTATGAGGTGTAATGGTGAAGGATGGTTGGGTAGGGTTGGAGTTTGAAGAAATGGATAGTTGATTGAGTAGCGTGTTCCAGGAGGTAGTTGTTGTTGGACAGTGATTAAAAGGTGACTTGCTAGTTCTGGGTCAGCATTACATCTGGGACAAATGTCTGAGTTGGTCAAATGGATGTGATGTAAGAGTGAGAAGGTTGGTAATCCTTTGTTAATGGCTTTCCATAAGAAAAGCCAAATTTTTGGTGGACATGGTAAAGTCCATAAGAATTTGGTGGGTGGCAGAGAAATTTGAGTTGGTTCATTTTGGGTTAGACATTTGTATCCTGATGAGGTAGTGTAGCTCCCAGATTTAGAGTGTGGCCAAATAATTTTGTCCTAAGGACTATTTTGGGGGAGGTGGATGTTCATGATTTTTTGGGTTATGGAATTGGGAAGAGAGTTTAATTTTTCATGATTCCAGGAGTGAGAGATTGGTTCGATGATATCTGCTACCATTCGGAAGGGGTGGTATTGTGATGGATTTATGTTTGTTGAGTGTGGAATCCAATTGGATTATATGGGAGTTGATAATCCGTTTCCAATACGATACAAAATCAAATGTTTTATGTTAGGGACGATTGCTGCCAGTTGTCTCCATTGAGGACTGGAGGAGGAAGGTATTGCGTTAATTCCCTGAAGAATTGGTTGTTGATTGAGATATTTTGCACTGAAGAGGCTTCCGCAAATAGAGTTAGGTTGTTCATGTAAATTCCAGATTCTTTTCATGAGAAGTGCCTTATTGTGATCACTACTCTTCTTTATTCCTAATCCGCCTTCAGATATTTTTTTTGTTACTTTATCCCATCCTACAGGGTAAAGTTTTTTAGTGGTTGAGTCATGTCCCCAGAAAAAATTCCTGGTGATACGATCAATTTGTTTATGAATATTGCTGGGTAGATTTTGTGTTTGCATAATGTGATTTGTGGTGGGAATTAGGGAGGTTTTGATGAGAGTGAGTCTTCCGGCTGGAGTTAGGCATTTTGTCACCCATCCTCTGGCTTTTCTGGCCAGTCTTTGTAGAATGGGAGCGAAAGTTTGTTTGGATGCTCTTCCTTGTTTGAATTGGACTCCTAAATAGATTGGCGGTTTTGAGGTAGCCGGCATATTAAAGAATTGTTGAAGTTCGTTTATCTTGATAGGGTTTAGTTTTTGGTGATGGATGATAACTGATTTGGAAGTATTAATTATCTGTCCTGCAGATGTGCTATAAGAGTGAAATAGGGTTTTCAGGTGATGGTTACTTTGATCGGAAGCTTTATAAGTGATTAGAAGATCATCGGTGTACATTAAATGAATAATGGATGGAGCTTTTTCGAAATGTTAAGTCCCCGAACTAAATTTTGGTTTTGTAGGTTTCCTAGATTTGTAGATAGGATTTCAGCACATATAATGAAAATATATGAAGATAGTGGGTCTCCTTGTCTGATACCTCTAGTTGGAGTGATGTAGCCATGGGGTGTACCTTTGATTTTGATTGAGTATGTAACTGTTGTGACACATAACATAATATATTCTACAAAGGCTGGTGGAGATCCAAGTTTTGTAAAGGAGGTCCTGATGAATCCCCAATCTAAGCTATCATAGGCTTTCTGGATATCTAGTTTAAGAGCTATTTTTGGATCTTTGGTGTGGTTAAAGGTTTTGATATGGTGGAAGAGTTCTCCATCAATTACTATATTATCGTGTATTGATCTTTGTGGAACAAAAGAACTTTGGTAAGGGCTTATTAAAAATGGGAGAAGTGGTCTAATTCGGTTGACTAGGATTTTTCAAATGATTTTATAAGTGACGTTACAGAGTCCTATGGGTCTGAACTGAGATGGTTTTGATGGATGGTCGATTTTAGGTATTAGTGTTATGTTTGTGTGATTCATGAGTGGATGGATATTTAGGTTATTAAAAAAACTTTGAACCATTGCTATCAATTGTTGGTGTGTTGCTTCCCAGAAAACTTTAAAAAACTTACTTGTGTAGCCGTCTGGACCTGGAGCGCTTTCTGAATTTATGGAGAAGAGGGCTTGTTTGATTTTCGAAGCAGTTACTTCCTTTGTGAGTAAGTCTGATTTCCTTGGAGTTAATCTTGGTATGATATTTGTAAAAAGATCTTCATTAATCATTGTTGGTGGGGCTGTATATTGTTGAGTATAGTGATCTAGAATGAGTTGAACAATGTCTTCCTTTTTGTTAATCCAGTTGTTTTGTGGATCCTCTAATTGATGTATATTGTTACAGGCTCTGTGAATGGTGGCTTTAGTATGGAAAAAGGTTGTGTTGAGATCTCCGGATTTTAACCATTGAATTCTAGATCTTTGTTGTCAGTATGCTGCATGACATTATAATAATTTGTTCCAGTCTTAGATGTTTTTCTTTATTTAGCCAAAATTCCAAGTTGCTGCCTGATTGGGTAGCACATTGATGTTGAGCGTGTTTTATGCTGGCCGTCGATTTCTTGATCATAGTTGGTAGGTGGACAAAAGTTTCCTTGTGCTATTCTATGAGGGTATGTCCGGTTTTTATGAGTTTTAGTTGAAGATCAAGGGTATGTTCAATATCTTGTTGTTGCTCCCATGCTGATTCAACCACTTATTTGAGTTGGGGATGAGAGAGCCACAAGTGTTCGAATTTGTAGTTTTTTGCTCCGTTCCATTTGATTGCTTTCTCTTGCATTAGTATTGGGGCGTGATCAGATGCTATTCTCGGAAGATGAGTAATTGTCGCATGCGGATTCGTCGTCCGCCAATATTGGGTTGCCAGAGCTCTGTCTAATCTTTCTTAAATGTTATCTTGCCCCGTTTGGTTGTTTGTCCAGGTGTAGGGGTCTCCTCGGAATCCTAAATCCATAAGCCCATCTGATCCATCATGGTGAAGAGCGGTTGAGATTGAGCATACGTAACTTATCTTCCTCCTTTTTTTTTCTGATTGATCTAAGATGTCATTAAAGTCACCTAGCAAAAGCCATGGTATTGAAGGATTGATGTTGTTGAAGATTATTGTAAATTCTTGCCAAAATATTTTCCTTATATCCGGATGTGGTGGACCATAAATACATGTGCAAAACCAAGGTTGTTCAGGTAGTGGTGGTGTAACTTTTGTATGGATGTAGTTTTGTGAGTGAAGTAATATCTGGATATTTAGGTTACCCTTCCACATTAAGCATAATCCGCCTCGCCTTCCAATTTTTGGAACAGAGAAGTAATTATTGAATTGTAGGGATTGGGATAGGTTTCTCATATATATGGTGATTATTAGCTAGAGTTTTAGAGAGAAATAAAATGTTAGGTTTGTGGAGAGAGACCATCCCTTTTAGGTGTTGAATGGAATGTGGTGTGTTTATGCTCTGACAATTCCAAGCTAGAATAGTCATTGTGAAGGTATATGAAATAGTTAAGTGGGCCAAACTTTAGGAAGGAAGAGAGGGATATGGAGAGGGAATGTAGGGTTAAATTGAAGTAAGATTTTGAAGCAGATTTTTAAACTTGGATATGGCTTAAAAGGAAAGTGATAGAAGTGATGGAGAGGGAATGTTAGCCACAGTATTTAAGGATTCATAAATGCGGTGAAAATAACAAGTCTAAATGAAAACCTTTGTAAAACAATGAAAGATTTTAAAGTGGGAGATCTATTGGGGAGAAGGCCACTAAGAGCAGATATTAAATCTTAAACAGCAGCGTCAGAAATTCCTGCGACTCAAACTGAAGGACAATTTGCTATGATAAATCATGAAACATCCATCCTCTCGAGTTGAAAAGCTTACCACAATTCCACTATTTACACAAGATGCATTTATAATGGCCTTGAAGAACGGCTTCTTTGACCTAAATGCTCCAGCTGCAGCATGTGTGCTTTCTTTTGATTGTCTTACCTGTGGAATATTAGAACACGATCTTCCGGTGGTAACAGTATTGGCAAACGACGACTTTTATTTGTTTTGTGAAATTCTAAGCTTATCGCCCTTCAATTTCGACGCACTATAGAATTTCTTGTTCTTGTCAGTCTGGCGATATACACTTTTTCACCCTAACATAATGAGCCCAAACATTTAATTGCAGAAGATGGCAAATGATTGACAAAACTCTTCTTTTGGGGAGTCTGGAGTCAATGGATATCGTTGATGGACAGTAACTATACTAGGTAAATTTGTTGAAGATATACAAAATCATTAACAAACAGTGTATCATTAACTATACTAGGTAAGTAACATCACATAATATTGCTTAAGGTCTGCCCAGATATATCATTAACCAACACCTCAAGTACCCAGAGAGAAGTAGGAACATAAATATAACCAGTGTGTTTGTCAACCTCAAGGCAAACTAACAAACTCCAAACTTATTCGCGAAGTTTATGTGGTAGATACTTCTTATTAATTCCTATCAACCATTATCGAAGTTCATGGTAAATATTTCTCGCTGATTACTGACAACTACTTGTGCTAAACATGATATAAGCATGATCGCTATCATTCCTGGAAAATCTGGGCATAATCCACTTACTTGTTAACTAAGGCTAAGTCCTATGGGCTAGATTGGATTGCTAGATTGGCCAAAAAGTGTTGCAAATCATGAAAAAAGTGTGGGAAAAATTTAACACTCAATCTGGCTACTTCTCTCTCCTAGCATTTGCTCGCAGTCGCACTATCGGCGAGATTGAAACGCCGAATAGTGCGACGCTCAAAAAGTAACACAAACGCTGGATTATTCGGCGTTATGCGAATATTCCAGAGAATAACGCCGAACTGTTAGGCGCTACGATGGACGTTGTTCCATTCGGCGTTTCCCGGGGACGCCGCTCCATTCGGCACTTGACTCTTTTTTCTTATTAACGGCTATTTTTTCCAGAATTCCATTTCTACATGTTTGGCAATTTGTTTCAATCGTATTTTGTTTCAAAATTTGGAAATTTATTAAAATAAATGTAGCCGTTTGAGAATTTGTAATCTTCCATTATATTATATTGCAAAACAAAGTTATAATGTTTTTTGAAGAAACTAAAAAGTACATTGAAATTGAAATCCTACTTCTAAATAACTTAAAACATAAAAAACTACATTGAAATTGAAATCCTACTTCTAAATAACTTAAAACATTAAAAAGTACATTGAAATTGAAATCCTACTTCTAAACAACTTAAATTATCACTTTAGTTTAGGGGATAAAGGTCCAACCCATAACGGGCTAAAATCTCGTTCTTTCATATTTTGTATATGGGTCTCTCACATTCTTGTAATTCATCCAAGGGTTGTCGTAGGATCTTCATTTCCGATTCTCTTTGTTGCGTTTGTGCCAAGATTGAAGAGCTTTCCAAATTGTTCCTTAGATACTCTTCCTCTTTTTCATATTTGGCCTCTCTATGTGCTTGTGCATTTTCAAGAAGTTCGATGAGTTTATCCATTTTTTTCATCTGATTTCTGTGATGCTTTAGCCTCATGAGCCTTTTTCTTTGCTTTATCTCTACCTTCACTTCTGACACCATCGGTTTGTTCGAAATAGTGTATTCTCTTTGATATGTCCGAGGTTTCAGAATGATGAGTAGATGAAGTGCCACCAAACCTTGCCATATTTTGTAAATCTTCATCCATATTATCATCTTTATTTTCTTGAGTAGCTTGAGTTTGTTGAGTATCTTGAGTTTGTTGAGTAGCTTTAGTTTGTTGACTAGGTTGAGTGGAAGTACCGACTCCATCATCATTATTCACCGCTGGATTGTAATCGGGTTGATAAGTCTTGAGGATCTGGAAAACTTATTTGTACCTCCATTGTTTTCCAGTCAATGCTTCATAATTCTGTTTTCCACGATGATACTGGGGAAAAAAAGGAAAAATTTAGAGAAAGAAAGAAATAGAACAAAATGGAAGAAAGAAAACATTAAATTTTTTTTGAGGTACTTACATAATCCGGCGCGGTCATCCCCGTAGGTTTGTTTCGGAAGTAGGGCCTAACAAATGAAATATATTTCCTCACTTCGGTTCTTATTGTGTTGCACTTTGTTCGCAATGATTTTTTATCTCTTTCGACACCATTGGGACCTTTTTTTATTGTACTCTTCAATAATCTTATTCCAAAATATTGCACCTTTTTTATCTTTTCCATGAATTGGATCGTTGTTTGCTATGACCCAACCATAAATTAGTGCTTCTTCTTCTATTGTACTAAAGTGTGCCATAATTTTGTATGAACAAAACTATGTGAAGAAGAGGAAGAAAATTAATGAAGAAGATAATCAATTGATTTTGGTGTGAGGGATGAAGGAGAAGTAGTCCTCTATTTATAGGAAAGCTTGAAAAAATAGTTGTTGTGGTTTTAAACGGCTATTTAATCTGAGTCATTGAAAATGCAACGGTCATCTTGATCTGATGGCTGATATTCTATAGCGCCGTTTGGTTCAGCTTTCTAGCGCCGAATGGTAAGGCACTGCATTTCCTGCCGTTGAATCTTCAACGGTCACTTTTGATCTCGCGGCTATTATGCTAAACGTCGTTTGGTTCGGCACTGGACGCCTATTGGTACGGCGCTCCGGCAAACAGCTACATTTTCAAAAAACAACTACAAACTCGGTTATCAAGCATCAAGTGTAAATGAAAGCGTTTTGTCATTTTATTAAGGGAATCAAATGGTTATGGTGAGGATGCTATGACTTTATATGAAACGGATCATAGAATGTCTTTCATTCATAAACGGATCATATAATGCTTTGGAGATACTTGGTTATGAAGCATATGCATGAATAAGTTTATTTATATATTTTTTGTATTCCATATGTATTGATAGTTTTTTCACTAAAATGGACAAAGGGGGAGATTGTTAGAGCATTGCTCGGCCGAACTCGCATGCGTTGCTATCTCAAGCATGTTTGTCAATGTTAGTGATCAAAACTATAAGTCTTGATTTCTAGTCTACTATAGCTAAGGTTTCGGACTAGGATAGAAAGTGTAGTTGAGATCAAGAACTCCATGGAAATCATAATACAAGACAAAGGACTACTCAAGGAACTGGTGGATCTTCATCGACTAAAAGGTATGTGGAGACTTGAACTTATATATCACTCAAAAGTCTATTTATCTCTTATCTTGATACAAAAGTCGTTTTACTATATAGACTAAGATTATACACATTTGGTATTTCGAGCTGAGTTTACCTCGCCTATTTATTTCTCGAAATATGTGTTGGTAAATCTTTTGCTTTATCCAAGTTCATCTTTAACTAGTGACGAAAGACATGTTAAGTTTCAATCACTTTAAAAATTACTCTGACGAAAAATGGTTTGTGAATAACAACTATATAACGTCCTCTGAGAATGTTTCAATGATTGAAATGAGAGTTTAGACAATATAACCATTGGAGGATATAAGCATTGTTGTGGAAACACATATCTGTATAAGTCCTTATTCCTTGAACCAAAGTTTGCGAACTTTGTTGATCAAGAGAACCGGCGAAGTGCGTGAGCTTCAGTCCGCGAACTGGCGGAAGTTTTCGACCCGAGAATTTTTGTTGGAGTTTGTGAACTCCATCCGGGAACTTAAGTTCGTGAACCCAATCCGCGAACTTGAGTAGGTTATGTCTAAAAACGATGTTTGTGAACTTATCTTTATAAACTAAGGAATGATATTGCAAACCGTGGCAATATAGTTCATGAACCGATTCGTGTGAATCAAATCGTTTTTTCTTCGATTGTGTCTTGTGTAGTACATGAGATTTCCTTGCAATTGAACAACTCTCTAACTAGTTCTTTTGAGTCATTTGAAGTAGTTATGGTGAAGAAGAATATGGTTGATATGAAAGTTATCATATGGCTAACCATTTGGTTAACTATTGTTGAACCAACTAATGTACAAGTTTGGGTACGGTTATACAAACCTAGAAACATGCATTTCATGTGTGTATAACAAGCTATGTTTTTGATCTAACGGTTGACAAATATTAGCTTGAATCTAATCAGGTTTTCATCTAACGATGAATATTGAATGCTTTGTTACTAAGCTAACATTGATTGCAAACCCTGATTTGAAAGACTATATAAGGGAGAACTCTAGCAATTGGGAAACCTAATCCCCACAAATTCTGAGTGATACTAGTTGTGCTAAGCTAGAGTCGATTCTCCTTTAACCTTTGGTTTATTTTTCTAAACCAGGTTAATGACTTAAAGACTTCATTGGGATTGTGAAGCCAGACCGATACTACTTTTATTGTAGTTGTTTGATCTGATCTTGATGTTTCTATCGTACGAGTACAATTATAATAATTGGCTTGAGATTTCTATCTCCGATAGGCAAGATAAAAAGTAATCACAAACATCTTCGTCTTATCGTTAGTGATTCCACAATATCTTTTTTCGCTGCGTCGATTAAGATTATTATGAGGTGATTAATAATACTGAGCTGTTCTTCGGGGATATAAGTCTGGTTTATTAATTGGTTCTTGTTCACCTTGATTTATCAAAAGACGGAACAAAACTCGTAGGTATATTCGTGGGATACGGATTTATCTATTATTGTAGACTTTTCTGTGTGATACTGTTGATGGTGGATTTTCATTTAAAGGCTAAAATTGTAAAAGCCAAAAAATTGTGCGCTAACATCTTGTAAAAGATAAGGCCATTAATAAGTGATGGATACTCCTTCACTTTACTAATTCACCTATAATGGAGCATGTGGCAACAATCCCATTCTGTGAATAAAATACGAAATTCATCCAGGTTGGATCATGGAGCAACAATCCCATATACCCTGTGAATTTCCAGCATTATTAATTAATGCGCAAACAGCCTTGTATTTCCTGTACTCATTATCAGTGCGGCATGACGACTGAGTGTTGCTCTTAGCAGAGTAACACGAATCTCCAAGCATTATAATGAAAGCATGTACGAAATACCCGTACAGGATGAACTCTCGGTGTGTTATACTAGCCCGATTGAGCCCCTCTCGGTGTGTTATACTAGCCCGATTGATCATCCAGGATGACCGTATCAGTCTGTATATGATCGCGACCATCCAACTCCACCAGCTTGATTGGATGTCCCAGATCGATTCCGTAACCCCTAAGCAGGTATGGAATACCTGCCGAACCAATGCGGACCCCGCATGGTCGGCCTAGCTTTCCAAAACGTCCAAACAATAGCAGTATGGATGGAAAACCCTAAATTAGGGTTTGCGGCACATTACATGTGTCGCAAAACAACTTCAACCATCCATATTCGCAGGTATAGATGGAGGGTGCAGATGTAGATTCAAAGGGCACGGAGTATGTCAATACAATCACCGCAGGCCTGCCTACATACCTGACCAATCGGTCAGGACCAACCATGGTTGGTCATTCCAAATCGTGCGCCTGAATAGAGAATGACGCACGGCTTTGAAACCCAAAAATTAAGGTTTTGAATCACGAGCGTCCATCTTCTCCGACACGAATGGAGGGTCCGAGATTAGATCAAAGCAGGTCCGGCCATGTCAACATGATCACCGTGGACCCATCTATCTCCTCACCTGATCCTCCAAGGCATACAATGCCTGGCTATCCCCAAATCGTTCGCTCCAACATGCGTGGTCGCACCTCCCAAGCTGCAAAGTAATCTCAACCGCTCGATTTCTCCGGACGAATTGGGTGGCTTAGATCATGTTTTCATGGGACGGTAAGGCATAGGCGAGAACACCAGCCTACCACCTACACGTTTAATCTTCTGTCGTAATTCTATCTTGACCACTCAACTTCTCCAGACGAGTTGAGTGACCCAGATCACGTTTTTATGGGACGGTAGGTATAGGCGCCTACACCGTCACACCATCTACACACATGCATGATCGGCCAGTCCAGAATAGTTCCCTAAGCCTGGTTTCGGTCAGGGTGAAGAGCAATGCTTGCGCACCTCCTTCGAAACCCTAATTCTACCAAGTGTCGCAGATGAGTGTCTCAAAGATCATCTCATCCGTCCAACTTCACCAGCTCGGTTATATAGCCCTAGTCAGGAGTTAATTAGTCAGTGCGGAGTCATGGTTATCACCATCCGCTACTTTACCACACCATGTGGTCGGTCAAGGAAGGGTTTGCATGCGCAACTTCCAAACCATGATGGATATACTCAATGCAGTACATGCATAGTATACACACGATACTTCACAAGTATCAATTTCCTAAATTCTTCCTGGGTTTTTCTTTCGGGCTATTTTCTCCTCCCGAACGAGCTTAAAACCTAAATATTCCCGCCGTAGGAGATAGGAAATTATTTTCCGTATGGAATGGAGGGGTGGACCATCAAAATCCAAGTCCGTACTAGAATTCTACAACGATTCTAGTAAGGGGCGCTAGGGTTTCTAGTGAAACAATCAACGGTTGCCCCTCCTCTCAAGATGCAAAATCTCGGCCGTCGAAGGTCACCAAGCTAGCAAGTTTCCCAAGCCTGACTTTCCAAGCCACAACAACATGCTACATGTTTTCCAAAAACATTCAAGACATCGATCATGTCACAAACTGGGGGGATACATACTGGGGTATTGGTCTGGAGGTTTACAGCATGCAGTGCACAACGCGCCATCATAAGAACATGTCAGGAAGTCATGGACGGTTAGTGATGATGGGAGAAGTGGGAAAGCCTGGTCGTGTGACACCAACACACTACTCCACTACTCCATCACTCCAGTTTCTCCACTTCCCACGAGATACGAAGGTTAGGGTAAAAGGCTTGTATAAATAGGTTCTCCGCCCTATTTTCAACAACAACACAAGTACAGACAACAGAAACAAGTGTTGATACAATCGTATTCAAACACCGGAACTGATAACTTACATCCTGCAAGCCAGTTCAGCTTTCTAATACAAGTCCTGCATAGCCAACACCTTCACATTCTCAACACCGTCTTCGCTTCCCTCCCTAAGATCAACCCCATCTCCTTCACTTTGTGACCGAAACAAGTCTGGAACGTCCATTTTTTGGTTTAGGCCGGACTTGCACAGATTGATCTCTCGAATCTACAAGCACTCACCGCGCATTGCATTTGTTTTAGGTTTAAATTCATTCCTCATCCACACCCCAAATTACCAAAATTAGCAGGAATAGTTTTCACCCATAAACAATTGGCGACCACAGTGGGAGGTTGATCTCTCGGTTGCAATATCAATTTCATATTTTCAGTACCCGGTTCGATTTCCGCAATTTCAATAGGGTAGATCTTAGGATCAATTCAATCAACAATTCATTTCAAGATGGTGGAACTCATGTATGGATCAGCAATCAATTCTGATGGAACTAGTGCGGATAACACTCCCGGTGTCGATGTATCTGTCAATGGAGCTACCTTGGTCAATACATCTCGAGGGGATGTTACTTCTACCGTCAGCACTAACGTAGCGGGAAGTATTCCAGTAGGTGTAACGCCTCCCATCACCAGAGCCAGATCAGCCGCGAATCCCGGCATCTCCTCAAGTGTAACACCTCCGGTGGTCACTAGGGCAACGACTTTCACTCCTTCATCAGGACGAGGATCCGGAGGAACGAGGGGAGGACCACCGCCCATTACCATTGCAGACCTGGTAGAGAAGTAGGAAGTCTTGGATAAGACTCAAACGGACATGGCCGCAACTCAAAAATAGGTACTCACTTTCCTCAAAACTTTGACTGAACGTTTACCACAAGATTCACGATAGCCCGGGGGAAACGTTTCCATCCTGACTCACACGGACGAAGAAACTCGCGTTGCTCCTGAACGCCTAAGGGAAAGGAACCAACCATCCAACTTCATCACACGCGAGGACCTGGAAAGACTTCTCTAAAATCGAGGCAAAGGAGACCGAACGGATGTACACCAACATCAGCCGCCATACCCTCAATATGTGCAATGAATTCCTCTTCCAAGAGGTTACACCTCTCCTCAATTCTCCCTCTACGACGGTACTGGTAACGTTCGTGAACACGTTTCTCGATTCTTGGAATCCCTGGGGGAGCATAAATACAATCATGTTCTACGCCTAAAGGAATTCTCAAAGTCACTTACGGGGAGGGCATATACCTGGTACAACGGCATCGCGCCTAACAGCATATCCAATTGGAACGAGATGGTCAGTGCTTTCTACAGGAAGTATTTCTTTGTATCTGAACATATCACCTTTTCAGATCTGGGAAGAATTATTCAACGGAACAACGAGCACCCCAACGACTTCGTTAAGAGGTTTAGGACCCAAGCGCTGGATTGTCATGACCCAAATTTCACCGAACGACAATTGGTGGAGTTGTGCATCAATGGGATGATACCCATATACCGCGCTCTATTAAAGAATCTGGGCTTTCAAACATTCTCCAAACTTCATGAAGCTGCCAAACGTTCAGCAACAACCGCACCAACATTGCTAGAAAGAACCAGAGTTGTTCGAAGTGAAGATTCACGTGAAAGTAGAGGAAGCAGGCGCCTCACGAACAAGCAATACAACACTGGTCCTTCTGTGAGTGTAGTGAGTGGAGGAGCAAAAAGGAAAGCTCCCGCAACGGAACAACAAACCAAGCGGACATTCCCAGGACACAAGACTTCGTCTCGGAAAGGAGCGGACAAAACTCCTGCACAAGACACCGAAGATACGGGTTTTCCGTTCCCCATGAATGAAGTGATAGAATTAATAGAATCGTGGATCCAAGACGATGCCATCAAGATGCCTCCTATCAGACGTCCTCCAACTGAGAAAGACATGGCGGACCCTAAATAATGCTGCTACCATAGATTCGTTCACCATCCAACAAAATATTGTAACAGGCTAAAAAAAATCTTCAGGGAAAAGATAGAGACGGGAGAAGTCCAACTTGGAAACGAAGGTGTTCATAGGGATCTTTTTCCTATTAGGAGCTATATGATTTCCGGGGATTCTGTTCGCAAGACTGTACAATCTATGATGGAGCACTTGTGTGAAATCTTGTATTTCTCCATGGGACAACGTCAAGACATGTTTATGGCCCTCAACCGCATTGTATCAGGCAGGCGTTTGTATCCGGAAACAGTCTAGAAACCCCAATATTTCCTGAAAGACGCGAGCGAGGGAAACTGGGGACTCCTAACCGTCACCCGATTGAGAGATGTCGAGTTCGACAGCGTGTTGGTCGATGCGGCCTCTGAATTTAACATCATTACCATCAAAACCTTGAGAGCAGCTAAGATTCCGAAGCGAGGGGCTACTTGTCATCCAACTATGGTTAAAGATCCAGAGGGAAAACTCAGAGATGCATACGGATACATTGATCTTGAAGTTAAATCGGGTGATGCCTCGACACGAGCAAAGTTCTACATAGTCAAAGAACATCCCAGCTATGACATGATCCTAGGACGCCCTTGGATGCACGAAAACAAGGCAATGCTAGGAATCTGTCCTCTACCGGCTTCGATACCTGAAAGAATTTCCAACACGCCTTATGGACCTGACGACTGTTTGTTACCGACCAACAACTTACCAGTTCAACACAACTTCCCGGAGAAAGCCTGTCGGCATATGTTGAAAGGTTCCGATCTCAAGTAAGTCTCGTCATGCAATCCTCTTTACGATCAACCGCCCCTCATTTTGATAAGTCCTGGGGACTGGCTCTAGCCAAAAAACCAATCTTAGCTAAGAGATGCGAATGGGAGGCCGTCCCCTTTAAACAATTTATCCGGAGTCTAGAAGCTGTCTCGGTTAAAGACGACAAAACCAAGACCCTGATGTCTACACGTCCAAACCCATTCGGAATTAGAGACCTAGTAACAAAGGCAACCACATTCAAGGTCGGAAGCATTACGGTGAAAATGGCTACCTCACCTAATTCGCCTGCCGAGAAGGAGGATGAACCGTACCTGGTAGTAGATATCATCCTAGGCGGCTACTGCAAGCTCATCAAATCTGACAAGCTTGAAGGCGTAACAATTCACTCACGGTGGCTCAAACCCTACCGCACTTAAGACGATATGATATCACTTTCCAGCATCTTACACACTTTAAGACGTTGTGCTACTTCCTCCGGCATGTTTCCCTTTATAATTTCACATCGTATTTGTAATTCCTTTAGAAAATGATTGCAATACTTGCATTCATGATTAGGGTTTCAATATTCAATTTTCAATTTTCAAATTCATTGGAGTATTATTTCCGTCTAAGGACCTCTTTACCCTAAAGACACAAAGTTCAGCCTAAATCAACCCATTAGGGTAGGTCAGGAAAGAAACCCTAAGCAAAAAAAAAAATCCTGAAAAGAGTTACGCGTAAAGGGAAGAAGCTTTGAGCCGCTCACCCCAGCAAGAAACAAGAAGATTTTGCGTCGGGAACACAGGTCCGTGATATTCTATTATGGCATTATTTTTTTATGTCAAGGAAATACATGCATGTGGAGGCGCACAAGCACCCTTGTGCCTGAGAAGGTTCGGATGTAGTCTTAACGAAAGATTATAACATAGAAACCTCTATTCAAATAATCAAATAATGGAAGAAAACCCTTGAACTCGGCTGCCACTGAGTACAAGAAAGGTGTTCACAAATTACGGAATATGCTGGAAAAGAAGTTAAGATGTTTCAACCGTCAAGAGAGTCGACTGAGCCTGCGCTGACATAAGATTTTGCTTCAACGCCACCACATGATGATGCTCCTCCTTATGGATATGCCTCAGCCTCTGCATCATATGTTTCCGTAATAACGCACTCCATTCCAACGTCATCGGTAGGAGCATCAAGGGCCACGTCAACATCAGGGGTCGGGTCGACTGCTTTCAAATATTCAGCCGCGATGCAAATCTCTCCTCCCTTGCACTTACTGATGCTTGCAACGCCTCCTCGCACCTCCACCATTCTTTCATGTCAATCACATCTGAAAGTGCATAGATGCGTCCTCTGGCGATACGCAGATGCAAAATAGACATCCCCTGTATGGCAAGGCCAACTTCGCAAAGTGGAAGATCGATCTTATCCATTACTTCTTCGTGCGCATGGTTTTAGGGCTTATCAACTTCGAAGCTTATTTCTGGAGAGGTGATAGGATGGTCTTCCACCGCCTCCATGATAAACTTCAAAGAAGAAGAAGTTATAAAAAAAATATCAATCAGTCAGTCAATCAGAAGATCAGATAAGTGCGGAGAAATATCTGAGATATAGAAGGAACAACTACGTGAGATGATTCTTTATAATCTCAACAGAATTCCAGGAGAAAAGAAGTCTTCACTTACCGCATGTGAAGGCAACTATTTCAGGATAACAATCCATAAATGCTTATCACACGCATCTGGAAAAAGATGAAGCATGATGAGAAGGAGTGCACCTGACCCAAGGGACTGAGCTCTGCCCAGATAGGTGCGAAGGAAACCAAAGCGACTCACTGGATCCTACTTCCTTCACAACCCTGGCAACGCCTGACAAGGTTCACCTATCTGGTAAATATGCATTCACTTTAACTTGGTTATTTCAATGTATAAATTTGTCACCATCTCATGCCTACCTCACAATAGTGTAACCATTATGTGCTAAGCAGGGGACTTAATGTTGATGGTGGATTTTCATTTAAAGGCTAAAATTTTAAAAGACAAAAAATTGTGCGCTAACATCTTGTAAAAGATAAGGCCATTAATAAGTGATGGATACTCCTTCACTTTACTAATTCACCTAGAATGGAGCATGTTGAAACAATTCCATTCTGTGAATAAAATACGAAATTCATCCAGGTTAGAGCAAGTAGCAACAATCCCATATACCCTGTGAATTTCTAGCATTATTAATTAATGTGCAAATAGCCTTGTATTTCCTGTACTCATTATCAGTGCGGCATGACGACTGAGTGTTGCTCTTAGCAGAGTAACATGAATCTCCAAGCATTATAATGAAAGCATGTACGAAATACCCGTACAGGCTGAACTCTCGGTGTGTTATACTAGCCCGATTGAGCCCCTCTCGGTGTGTTATACTAGCCCGATTGAGCATCCAGGCTAACCGTATCATTCTGGATATGATCGCGACCATCCAACTCCATCAGCCTGATTTGATGGCCCAGATCGATTCCATAACCCCCAAGCAGGTATGGAATACCTGCTGAACCAACGCGGACCCCGCATGGTTGGCCTCCCTTGGCCTATCTTGCCAAAACATCCAAACCATAGCAGTATGGATGGAAAACCCAAAATTAGGGTTTGCGGCACATTACATGTGTCGCAAAACAGCTTCAACCATCCATCTTCGCAGGTATAGATGGAGGGTGCAGATGTAGATTCAAAGGGCACGGATTATGTCAATACAATCACCGCAGGCCCTCCTACATACCTGACCAATCGGTCAGGACCAACCATGGTTGGTCATTCCAAATCGTGCGCCTGAATGGAGCATGACGCACGGCTTTGAAACCCAAAAATTAGGGTTTTGAATCACGAGCGTCCATCTTCTACGGCACGAATGGAGGGTTCGAGATTAGATCAAAGCAGGTCCATCCATGTCAACATGATCACCGTGGACCCATATATCTCCTCACCTGATTGGCCAAGGCATACCATGCCTGGCTATCCCCAAATCGTTCGCTCCAACATGCGTGGTCGCACCTCCCAAGCTGCAAACTAATCTCAACCGCTCGATTTCTCCGGACGAAATGGGTGGCTTAGATCGTGTTTTCATGGGACGGTAAGGCATAGGCGTGAACACCAGCCTACCACCTACACGTTGGAGCAGTCGACCAAGACCGACCAAGCCTGGTCGCCTTGGAACGCCCACCCGAAGATGGTATGGGAAACGACTTTTGCGGCACTAATCTTCTGTCGCAATTTGATCTCGATCACTCAACTTCTCCAGACGAATTGAGTGACCCAAATCACGTTTTTATGGGATGGTAGGTAGAGATGCCTACACCGTCACACCATCTACACACATGCATGATCGACCAGTCCAGAATAGTTCCCTAAGCCTGGTTTCAGTTAGGGTGAAGAGCAGTGCTTGCGCACCTCCTTCGAAACCCTAATTCCACCAAGTGTCACAGATGAGTGTCTCAAAGATCATCTCATCCATCCAACTTCACTAGCTCGGCTATATAGCCCTGGTCAGGAGTTAATTAGTCAGTGCGGAGTCATGGTGATCACCATCCGCCACTTTACCACACCATGTGGTCGGTCAAGGAAGGATTTGCATGCGCAACTTCCAAACCATGCTGGATATACTCAATGCAGTACCTGCATAGTATACACACGATACTTCACAAGTATCAATTTCCTAAATTCTTCCTGGGTTTTGCTTTTGGGCTGTTTTCTCCTCCCGAACGAGCTTAAAAACCTAAATATTCTCGCGTTAGGAGATAGGAAGTTCTTTTCCGTATGGAATGGAGGGGCGGACCATCAAAATCTGAGTCCGTACTAGAATTCTACAACGATTCTAGTAAGGGGCGCTAATTAGGATTTCTAGTGCAACAATTAACGGTTGCCCCTCCTCTAAAGATGCAAAATCTCGGCCGTCGAAGGTTACTAAGCAAGCAAGTTTACCGAGCCTGACTTGCCAAGCCACAACAACATGCTACATGTTTTCCAAAAACATTCAAGACATCGATCATGTCACAAACTGGGGGGATACATACTGGGGTATTGGTCTAGCGGTTTACAGTGTGCAGCGCACATCGCGCCATCATAAGAACATGTCAGGAAGTCATGGACGGTTAGTGATGATGGGATAAGTGGGAAAGCCTGGTCTTGTGACACCAACACACTACTCCACTACTCCATCACTCCACTTTCTCCACTTCCCACGAGATACGAAGGTTAGGGTAAAAGGCTTGTATAAATAGGTTCTCCGCCCTATTTTTAACAACAACACAAGTCCATACAACAGAAGCAAGTTTTGATACAATCGTATTCAAACACCGGAACTGATAGCTTACATCCTGCAAGCCAGTTCAGCTTTCTAATACAAGTCCTGCATAGCCAACACCTTCACATTCTCAACACCTTCTTCGCTTCCCTCCCTAAGATCAACCCTATCTCCTTCACTTTGTGACCGAAACAAGTCTGGAACGGCCATTTTTTGGGTTAGGCCGGACTTGCACAGATTGATCTCTTGAATCTACAAGCACTCACCGCACAGTACATTTGTTTTAGGTTTAAATTCATTCCTCATCCACACCCCAAATTACCAAAATTAGAAGGAATAGTTTTCACCCATAAACAGATACAGATTTGTTTATTAAAGTCTCCGACTTTAGGTCGTAGCAACTCTTAGTTGTGGGTGAGATCATCTAAGGGAATCTATTACGTTGTATCCTGTTGGGATCATAGGCGTAAGAGCATAAATGTACCTTGGATCAGTGTGAGATTGATTGGGGTTCAACTACAGTCCAGACCGAAGTTAGTTTGGAGTAGGCTAGTGTCTGTAGCGGCTTAATATAATGTATGTTTAATCTTGACTGGATCCTGGGTTTTTCTGCATTTGCGGTTTCCTCGTTAACACAATTCTGGTGTCTGTGTTATTTCATTTTCTGCATTATATTGTTTATCTTTATAATTGAAATAATACAGGTTATGCGTTGAAGTTCAATCAATTAGAATATCCAACCTTTATTCATTGATTTACATTGATTGACACTTATATATTGGTCTTTGGTACCATCCAAGTTATTCCTTGTATTTGATTAAAGACTCGCTGATTTCTATTAGCTTGATTAAATCAAATCAAGAGAGAGAGAGATAATAACTCCTTGAGATACTTTTACCTAGATTGAGTCTGACTGTCTAGTTGATTCTCTAGAAAAGTATATCGGAGTTAGTCCATACAGATTGCTAAGCGAAAGATTGGGTGTGGTTGTTAGACCCCCGTTTTTTCAATACAGTGGTGGTGTTCAAATATGAACTAGGTCGGTTTTCTCGTTAACAAAACTTCTGGTGTGTGTGTTATTTATTTTCCGCATTATATTTTCTATATAATTGAAATATCACAGGTTGTGCATAGTTCAATCAATTAGATAATCCAACCTTTGGTTGTTGATATAAATTTATTGACACCTGAACTTTGGTCTTTGGTACCGTTCAAGTTGTTTCTCATAATAATCAGGCTCGCGGATTTCAATCTGTTTGATTTGATGATTACATTGAGGAACAGAGATATAACTCTTGGATGTATTTTCCTTGATTGAGTCTAACTATCCAGTTGATTCTCTTGGAAATAAATTGGAGTTAGTCCATACAGATTACCGAAAAAAAATATTGGGTGTGGTTGTTAGACCCACGCTTTTTCAATTGGTATCAGAGCAAGCAAACACGTTTAAGACCTCATAAGTTTGTGTTTGTAGCAATCTGACTCCATGGACAGAAGCGCTATCTCTATAAACGTACTACCAGTCTTCGATGGCTCGAATTACTTATGGTGGAAAAAATTTATGCGCGCTTTTCTCCAAGCACGTGATTTTCAATTATGGGTTCGTGTAGTTAATGGCTAAGATCTTCCGGTTTTTACAGAATGCGATGTAACTGTTCCAAAGGATATTGGTGCATATGATCCTGCCGAGATTCCCGCTGCAAATAAAAATTCTGACGGATTAAATGATATCATCCATTCCATTACCCCATATCTTTAGCAGCATGTGACTACTTGTACTAAGTCTAAAGAAGCCTGGGATATATTAGAAACCGTATTCGAAGGAAAATCCTCTGAAAAATAAGCTAGCCTTCAAAACCTAAATTCTGATTGGGAAAACCTTCATATGGATGATGAAGATTCATTTGATGAGTTTAATCACAAAGTGTCTGAAATTGTTAATGCATCTTTTGCATTAGGTAAGACTATTCCTGAAAAGGATATTGTGATGAAAATTCTCATATCGTTTCCAGCCAAAAACGATTCTAAGAAATATGCCATGGTTGAAGGAAATAACCTTGATACACTTTCCAGAAATACTCTTGTTGGGAAGTTAAAGATCTTTGATCATGAGCATACATCCAAATATGGTAAGGATATTGCTTTCAAAGAATAAAGGAACACTAAATTTCTTGATAAAAGTAAAAGTGTTGGCAACTCTGTTGTTGATCCTATCGAGATTGATTCGTCAGATGAATATCTTGACAACTCAGTTTCACTGATCACAAGATAGTTTAAAGATATTATTTTAAAGAGAAGTAAACGATTCATCAAAGATAAACCCAGGTTATCAGTCAAACCTCATGATCGTGCCCCTCCGAAAAACAGGGACACTGTTGATACTAATGATGAGGATATGCCACAGTGCTTCAAGTGTAAAAGTTTTGGTCATTTTGCTAATGAGTGTCCAAGTCGTAGAAAATACACTGGGAACAAAGGTCTTGCTGCAACCCTTGATAAAATGTCTGATCACTATGATTCGAACAATGATAAAAAGCCAAGTATTGCACTCCTTGGTGAAAATATTGATTTTGATAATTATAGAAATACGTACATCAATCTTGATATTCTTCCTGGAGAAACTACGTCAACCACTATGGAGGATAAAATGGATATTTCCATGTCTACTAAAAATTCTATTTCACCTGTTTTTGGTACCTCAATTTGTTTAGCAGCATGCTCAGCTATGGTGTCTGAACCGTCTTTCACATTGACATGTTCTTATTGTACTTTTAAGGTTCATGAACTCTCTAAGTGTTACAAGTACAAGCATAAAATAATATATGTCAACAAAATTCAACAGAGAGAAAATCGATTAGCAAACAAGCTCAAACTCGTTCATAAGCCTAATTCATCTGAGGTATGTAAACTCAATACTTCTCTGAAAAGGTTAATTTCTAAAGAGAAAATTAGACCTCTTCAGAAAAGAACAAGGTCTAAACATTCTGTGAAAAAGGGTATTAAGAATTCCGTACAAGAATTAAATGGTGGATAGATTATTGTTCACCCCAACACAGCTTAATCGTGTTGAAGGTGCATCTTGTCTCATGTGCCTGATCAAAGAGACAAGAGTTGAGCACAAATCAGGCTTTAGGAAAAGAAATTTCTTATTTTATTTTATTTGGTTTTCTGGAATTCTATTGATTTTTCGGTATTGAAAAGGTTTTTCCTTTTTCATTGAAGGAGGGTTAATATCGACAATTCTACCTTCTTTAGGGTTATGAATTGGTCGTACGTGAATCCTACTATGTTTATAGGTTCTGTAACCCTACAGTCCCTTTTCCTTCCCTGAAAACTCATTTTATCACAAGATTGCTTGTTGAGCTTTAATTGTGTATTTCTCTCATAATTCCATATATGAATGGAGACTCCAAGCATCATATCTTCTGATGGAAAAGATTTTAATATGATTGTTAAGTCATCAATCATGAAGGAAAAAGATAAATCTCATTCCTCTACAAATTTGAAAAGAAAAAAGAAGAATATGAAGAAACCAAGGGCTATCCCCTCTAATCTTCAGAAGTTTTCTAGTGTTCTTGAAGAGTTGAAGGAAACAAGGAAGGAGATTCAACAAATAAAGGCTATCGTTTTAAGGACTCTTGAAATTCAGAAGGCCCTGGTTCGACATCAGTCAAGAAGGTTTGTTGGAATTGACTCTTTTCTTCATGAACCTTATTATGTTCCAATGGCTGTTGACGACAAGGTGTTCGGGGACGATTAATTTTTCAGAGGACTTAATGTCTAGGAAACTTCTTATGAAAATTTATTCTTGTGTTTTAAGAAGGATAACTAGGGTTTGGAATAGCCTATATTGTGATTTCACATAGCTATTGGCAACGATTTTCATCTTGCAGTGTTTTTAAATTCATTTGTTTAAAATATTCTAAGTTATTTTGGAAGATGATTTTGCAATATTAATCTTTATTGGTTTCATGTATTGCAAATAATGTTATGGGATATGTGTGTTTAAGTCTGTGAACTATGATTGTCCCATATATGTCAAAAGTTAAGTCTATTATGTCATTATGCAAATATTGATGGTAAATAGAATGAACTTTTGATGTCAAAGATTAAGTCTATGGTGTCATTATGTAAATATTGATGAAAAATAGAATGAATCTTTGAATATTCCGCAGTATTGATCTTAACCTGATCCACTTCTATGTGAAAGTACTTTACGGCTCCGTAAGTTTTCATATGTTGAGCATTTCCGATTAAATTAATCATTGAGGTTACTTGTGGTTAATTTGATTGAGTTTTCTGGATACAAATTCATGTTTCATGTGATTTGTTAATGTCCAAAGAAATATTTATTTTCTTGTAAAAGTAAGGTCGCTCTTGTTGTTATTTCAGGAATGATATTTTATGGGGGGGAGTTCTTCATTGAACTTGTACTTAATTGCCAAATCTTTGTAGGGAGTGCGGATGTGGAATATTGTAGGAGTTATCTTGTATCTTTATAAACTCCTAATAAGCACGTATAAGTGCTACATTTTATACCCATATTTATATTAGCTAGGACTCGATATTTTGGCTAATGACACTATTTTAGTGCTTTTGTAGAAAGTACAAATAAACTCGATCACCAGAAAAATAACTAGCTAAATTTGGAGTGATAATGGCATTTGCCATAAAAATGACCAAGAGTCTAAGACCTCTAACGACACTAAGGAGAGATGGAGCTTTATGAACAAGACTGTGAGCAGCCAAGGCAAGTTGCGTCACTGAAGTCATGTTACGGCAGAGATAGTGGTCTAATGAAATTAAGAATTATCTTCTTTCTTAGAGGATGACGTGTCAAAGTATACACCACATCTCATTTCTCATATCACTCTGGTTTTCTTTCGCATTTGTTCGAGCACAGAGAGGAAATATTGGCATGTTTTAAATCTCTTTCAAGAAGCAGTGTTGAGTGAGTTAATGGGTTAATAGTCAATGGCTGGAATTGGTTTTTCCGTTGAAAAAGGTTGTGAGATGGACAGCTCGAATTGAAGGAAGAGTCAACTATGAGCTTTTTGGTCAGTAATGAAGTCAAGTCGTGGTGGAGTTTTACTATACAAGGAAGATGTTGAGTGCCGAATGACTCAAATGCTAAGTCAGTGGGCTAACGGTGGTTTTATGGTTGAACTTTCATGGGTTTTGAATGAATTGTTGATGATGATTACTCGTATAACGGCGATGCAATGGCTTTGAGATGAATCTGCAATATGCAGTGATGTTGTAATGGTTTTTGTGTGATTGCATCAGCAGCAGGAGTATGGGAATTGTGTTTAGAGTTTGAACGTGAAAGTTGAGGTTTGCTGGTGGTGGAGCAGGTAACTTGGGCAGTGATGATGATTTCCGGTATCCGAGTCTGTAACTGAGCTTAGAGGAGATGGTATATACGCGATGGTGATGGGAGTTGGATTCTTGGCTGATGGAGGAAACAAGCTGCAGTTGACTTGAAGTTTGCATGAACTATAAATTGTGAACCATGGAGATTCAATGGATTGATTCCGAGAAGATCAGATGGGATCATCGGCAAAGTCAGTTCTTACGGATTGGTCTTGATCAAACGGCAGCAGCTAATTATGGCGTCGTTGAAGAGAAGAACAACAAGCCCACCTACTACGGGCGCGTTTCGTGATTGAAAGAAGAAGCTATTGGCACGTCGACTAGCAACAAGAAAAATGTATTTGGGTCTCTTGGCCTGAAGTGCAGTCGATAGATGAGTGTTTTCCGTCGGGGTTTGTCGGTCTTCAGCAGAAACATTGAGACTGGAAACTGGTAATGTTGGTTGAAGTTTTTACAAGGCATGAGATGGCCGTGATAAAAAGACCAGGTTGGTATTCTGGTCGAACTGGAAAATGGGAATTTGGTGTTGGACAGTTGTACTGGGCCTAAGCATTTTGCTAGGTCTTAGTCAGACTTGTTCGCAAGAGTATAGAGGAACGAAAAGAGAAGAACACAAGGGGAGTTGGGGCGACAGAGCTGAAACAGGAAGAGAGCATTGGTGCCGCCACGAAGGCCAATTGAAAAGCATAAATATAAAGAGTAGGGATAAGATTGTCTACGCCGGTGACGACGGTTAAAGGATTTGATTTTTTACCTCTCTTGATTATTATTTTTATGGGTTTTAAGAAACCCATTTCTATGTATTGCTAAATTATGTAACTAGGGTTTATGGTTGAAACTACATGGGTATTAGGCTACATTGAATTGTTTATTTAGCAATAGACCATTATGATTTGATTAGATTAATTTTTGAGTAATTGTTTATCGATTGATTGCAAAACAAGTTTTTGCTTCACCAGTTTTAAGAACCTTTATGCGTAATTGATAGTCTTACAAATTTGTTTGGTCTCATTGTTTGATAGTCCATACTTGGGTTAAATTCTTTGATGGGTTATGCTTAAAATAGTCAAATAATATTTGTGAACTAATATTTAGTTTCGTATAATTTTCTCACTGATGCAATTTGATGGTGTATGCTTGGATTTATTCTTTTGATGCGCCATGCTTAGGGTATACCAGTGATATTTGCGACTCTATGCTTATAATAGGTGATGTCAATAGAACGAAAGATAAACAAATGTTCATAATTATGTTTCATTTCAGTAATTGAATAGAAATAGTAGAGGATTCAATAAAACCCTGGTTACAGACTCTCACATCTTTGGTCACATTTTTATAAATTTGCTTTCGTAGTTATATAAATTTCCAAAATATTGAATTTTATTGAGATATTGATTATAGTTATTCCACCGCTCCTCGTGGGAACGACCCGTACTTTCCTCTGTCTGCATTGTAGACACCGTGCAATTACGGTTAATTATAATATAGGCATCTCCGGATCCTATCAATTTTTGGCACCGCTGCCGGGGAGCGGCTGTGGAATATTGTAATTGGTATTTTGTACATAATTATTTTTCTGTACATATGTTATTTTTCTTTTATTTTTATATTTTCTTTTGGTTCTTTTTACGTAGCTTATTTAATTTTTTTCTCAGGTACCTTAGTATGAAGAGCAGCGTTTGGAGTCAACAACTGGCCTAAAGTAAGTACTTGATATTCTCGCAAAGCTTTTGCAAGGTGAGTTATTGAGAATTACTTTGTATATATTGGTTTCCAGCGAGTTGACTTCTTTTATAGCTTTTTGGAATCTTACCAAAAGAGCTGAGACAGAGGAGTCATTTGATATTTCACCTGAGGTGTATGCATACGCACCTTCTCATTATCAAGAACCTGCCGAGTGTGTAAATAATGATTGGAATTATTCTCATAGGTATGATCATTCCGGACCTTGTGAAGGTTATGATCATTACCAACTTACCCTGGTTATGAGCCACAATTTGTTTCTTCCAATTATTATTCACACATTTCTCCGGCACAGTATGAGAGAGATGATCAATCTTACTGTGACCCATCTGCATCACAACTATCTTTATTAGAACGCCTCAATATTGAAATTGCTGAACAGACCAAAGCTAATGAGTTATTTTTTGCTAAGCAGAGTAAAACTCTAGCTTATATTGCTCAACTTTCTGAACAAACTGATTTATCGATTGCTAAACTAATGCATTCGGTAAAAGATCGTGGTCTTACTGAGGATACAAGTTCTAATTTTTCTAATACTCTTGATATTAATGATGAAACCGCTTTAACTAATGAATCAATGTGTATGGATAATGATGATGAACTTGATAGTTGTGATCATAGGAATAGAGACATTGTCATACCAAGTGAAGATGGTGTATTTAGTCCAACTCCTGATCGTGTTAATGATCACTCGCAAATTCAAAAGGATGAGTTTAGGATTGAGGACACCATTCTTTTAGACGGTGTGACATATCAGTGCTATAAAAATGATGCTTATGAATAATGTGTTAATTCTGAAGAGACTGTAGTTAAGTCTAACGACTTAGAGACATTACATTTTATCTATAAGGTTTCTTTTAATCATCTTTATTGTGATATTCCTATTGATTCCCAGGTTTATGATTTTTATGATGATGATGATTTAGTATAGGGTTACAAACCCAGTGGAGAAGTTAATATACCTAGAATTGTTAGCAAAACTTTTCAGAAGATTCCTAATTTTGGATTAGAACTGCGTGATTCTCCTGTATTACTAGATTATTTTGCATCTCATGATTTCTCTTTTCATGTGCATGACTCCAAGATCGTTTTAGTTCCCATCCCCAGTGAACCATTTGAGTCGGTAATTCTTGTTAGTGACGATATATCCGTTGCAAAAACCAGGTTTGGGGGTATCTCTTTCCTTTTGATAGTCTTTATATCTTTATGTTGCTACAACGAGGATTTGAGGTTGTCACTGTTTGTAAATACTGTATTCTGGGTTGATCCCCAAAGTTTTAGGTTGTTGATATATGGAGAATCTTGTTTGTACATTCCAGTAGGTATTTTTATTTTCTTGTTTTATTTTTATTTGTTTATTTTCTCTTTTTATGAATTTCTCATCTTAATTTTTATGTTGGATGACTCAATTACATTGAAGACAATTTAATGTTTAAGTGTGGGGGAGTTGTTAACTTTTTACTTTTCTTTTTCAGGAATTTTCTTGCAATTGATGACCAGCTGTTGAGAGGGTCTATATTGTAGGTTTTCAGGTATAATATGACCAGATGTGTAGCGGGTCTTTTCTTTTTTCTCGCATGTTATGACCAGCTGTGTAGTGGGTCTCTTTCTCTTTCTCTTATTATTTGACCAGCTGTGTAGCGGGTCTTTAAAAAAAATGATCAGTTGTGTAGCGGGTCTAAACAAAAAAAAAATGTGTCGCGATTTTTGTGTATGGCATTTCATGACCAGCTGTGTAGAGGGTCAATTCTTTATTTTGCTCGAGGACTAGCAAAATATAAGTGTGGGAGTGTTGATAAGCACGTATAAGTGCAACATTTTATACCCATATTTATATTAGCTAGGACTCGATATTTTGGCTAATGACACTATTTTAGTGCTTTTGTAGAAAGTACAAATAAACTCGATCACCGGAGAAATAACTAGCTAAATTTGGAGTGATAATGGCATTTTCCATAAAAATTACCAAGAGACTAAGACCTCTAACGACACTAAGGAGATATGGAGCTTTATGAACAAGACTGTGGGCAGCCAAGGCAAGTTGCGTCACTGAAGTCATGTTACGGCAGAGATAGTGGTCTAATGAAATTAAGAATTATCTTCTTTCTTAGATGATGACGTGTCAAAATATACACCACATCTCATTTCTCATATCACTCTGGTTTTCTTTCGCATTTGTTCGAGCACAGAGAGGAAATAGTGGCATGTTTTAAATCTCTTTCAAGAAGCAGTGTTGAGCGAGTTAATGGGTTAATAGTCAATGGCTGGAATTGGTTTTTCCGTTGAAAAAGGTTGTGATATGGACAGCTCGAATTGAAGGAAGAGTCAACTAGGAGCTTTTTGGCCAGTAATGAAGTCAAGTCGTGGTGGAGTTTTACAACACAGGGAAGATGTTGAGTGCAGAATGACTCAAATGCTAAGTTAGTGAGCTAACATTGGTTTTATGGTTGAACTTGCATGGGTTTTGAATGAATTGTTGATGATGATTACTCGTATAAGGGCGATGTAATGGATTTGAGATGAATCTGTAATATGCAGTGATGTTTTAAGGGTTTTTGTGTGATTGCATCAGCAGCAGGAGTATGGGAACTGTGTTTAGAGTTTGAACGTGAAAGTGGAGGTTTGATGGTGGTGGAGCAGGTAACTTGGGAAGTGATGATGATTTCCGGTATCCGAGTATGTAACTGAGATTAAAGGAGATGATATATACGCGATGGTGATGGGCGTTGGATTCTTGGCTTATGGAGGAAACAAGCTGCAGTTGACTTGAAGTTTGCATGAACTATAAATTGTGAACCATGGAGATTCAATGGATTGATTCCGAGAAGCTCAGATGGAATCATCGGCAAAGTCAGTTCTTACGAATTGGTCTTGATCAAACGGCAGCAGCTAATTATGGCGTCGTTGAAGAGAAGAACGACAAACCCACCTACTACAGGCGCGTTTCGTGATTGAAAGAAGAAGTTATTGGCACATCGACTAGCAACAGGAAAAATGTATTTGGGTCTCTTGGCCTGAAGTGCAGTCGATAGATGAGTGTTTACCGTCGGGGTTTGTCGATCTTCAGCTGAAACATTGGGAATGGAAACTGGTAATGCTGATTGAAGGTTTTACAAGGCATGAGATGGCGTGACAAAAAGACCAGGTTGGTATTTTGGTCGAACTGGAAAATGGGCATTTGGTGTTGGACAATTGGACTGGGCCTAAGCATTTTGCTAGGTCTTAGTCAGACTTGTTCGCAAGAGTATAGAGGAACGAAAAGAGAAGAACACAAGGGTAGTTGCGGCGACAGAGCTGAAACAGGAAGAGAGCATTGGTGCCGCCGCGAAGGCCAATTGAAAAGCATAAAGATAAATAGTAGGGAGAAGATTGTCTACGCCGGTGACGATGGTTAAAGGATTTGATTTCTTACCCCTCTTGATTATTATTTTTATGGGTTTTAAGAAACCCATTTCTATGTATTGCTAAATTATGTAACTAGGGTTTATGGTTGAAACTACATGGGTATTAGGCTACATTGAATTTTTTATTTAGCAATAGACCATTATGATTTGATTAGATTAATTTTTGAGTAATTGTTTATCGATTGATTGCAAAACAAGTTGTTGCTTCACCGGTTTTAAGAACCTTTATGCATAATTGATAGTCTTACAAATTTGTTTGGTCTCATTGTTTGATAGTCCATACTTGGGTTAAATTCTTTGATGGGTTATGCTTAAAATAGTCAAATAATATTTGTGTACTAATATTTAGTTTCGTATAATTTTCTCACTGATGCAATTTGATAGTGTATGCTTGGATTTATTCTTTTGATGCGCCATGCTTAGGGTATACCAGTGATATTTGCGACTCTATGCTTATAATAGGTGATGTCAATAGAACGAAAGATAAACAAATGTTCATAATTATGTTTCATTTCAGTAATTGAATAGAAATAGTAGCGGATTCCATAAAACCCTGGTTACAGACTCTCACATCTTTGGTCACATTTTTATAAATTTGCTTTCTTAGTTCTATAACTTTCCAAAATATTGAATTTTATTGAGATATTGATTATAGTATTTCCACCGCTCCTCGTGGGAACAACCCATACTTGCCTCTGTCTGCATTGTAGACACCGTGCGATTGCGGTTAATTATAATATAGGCATCTCCGGATCCTATCAACTCCTTGATGAATACTCTAAGTTTCGACTATGTGAAATCATCGAAACAAAGTTGATATGTTCGCTTTTAGTCATGAAGTATCTCTTTGAGAATTTCATTATGATACCGCAATTTTTCGTACCTTTTCCAATTTATATTGACAAAAAGGGGGAGAATTATTTTGTAATTCACACTATATATACATATGGTTTATGAATCATTGTGTAAGAAGGAGTGGTTTTCATTGTGAGATGAAGTATTGATTAAGGGGGGAGTGATACATATCACCGTAGTATTATTGTCAAAGTTGTGATACAATTGGACTTTGATGATGTGTAATAATATTATGACACTGTATAACAATAATTGAGAACATCTGTTTTCTTATTTTTATGGCTACGGATCTTCAACAACTATGATAATAAGTTTAACACGCTCAAAATCACTGAAGTACTGGGAGTGACGAAGAATTCAAGGAATGTTAAAGAATCAAGGAAATCAAGCATTTGGATGAGAAGCTGCAAAGTTTATTTATTTTGTAACCCATATGTATTGATAGTTTTGTCACTAAAATTGACAAAGGGGGAGATTGTTAGAGTACTGCTCTGTCGAAATCGCACGCGTTACTATCTCAAGCTTGTTTGTCAAGTTTAGTTATCGAAACTATAAGTCTTGATTTCTAGTCTACTTATAGTTATGTCTCGGATTAGGATAGAATGTGTAGTTGAGCTTTAGACTTCACGACGTTCATCGTTTGAAGACGAATAACTACTAAGGGGAGCTTGTGGAACTTCATGAACAAAAGGTATGTGGAGACTTGAACTCATCTATCACTCAGAAGTCTATTTCTATTTTATATCCTATTGAGACAAAAGCCTTATACAGCTATATAGACTTTATATTATACACATTTGATATTTCGAGCTGAGTTTAACTCGCTTATATCTTTCTCGAAATATATGTTGGAAAGCTTTTCGCTTTAACCACGTTCATCATTATTATTGACGAAAGTCAAAAGTTGATCATGTGAAAATCACCTAGTAAAATCTTACATGATTTGTGTGAGACAGTTATTTGATGTAGGCTCAGAATGTTTCGTATTGATCATTCGATCACTTGAAAATTTCTTTGAATCTAATAGTTTGTGTGATACAGCTATTCCCGTCTTATAAAAATGTTTCAATGATTGAAATGGGAGTTAAGAGCTAAAACCCATGTCTGGATACATTACGGTTTGTGTACTTTGTGTATGAACTATTTTGACGAAATTCAGGACCGGAAGTTTGCATACCCGTTCGCAAACTTATTCAACGGTTTCAGTCAGGGTACTTAAGTTTGCATACCCGTTTGAAAATTTATTTAATTTTTGAAGTCCGGGAACCAAGTTTGCATACCCGTTCGCAAACGGATTCAATTGAGTTCGGTACGGAGCTAAAGTTTGCGTACCCGTTTGCAAATTGTCGGCTTGTGACCAATGTCTGGAACTTAAGTTCGCGTACCCGTTCGCAAACTTAAGTGGTTCAAGTCCTTAAATCGGTTAAGTATGATTTCATACTCATGAACAAATACATTTATAATTAAGGAATGCAATCTTTGCAAACCGTGCCTAAAATGTTCATGAACTGATTCTTTTGAATCAATCTGATTTCCCTTCAATTGTGTATTGTATACTTCTATGAGAATATAAACAATTGAGCAACTCTATGAGTAACACAATTAGATTCATTTGATTATTAATTCATCTAGAAGTATTAAGGTGAATAAGGTTAAGATAAAAGTGTTCATATGGCTAACTGTGGTTAACTGTTATTGAGCCAACTCAATATACACGTTTAGGTACGGTTACTCATATCTAAATGAAGGTATATTTCATTTGTGTGTAACAAGCTAAGATCAATCTAACGGTTGAAAGATATTAGCTTGAATCTTAAATCAGGTTTCATCTAACGGTGAATATTGATTGATTTGTTCCAAAGATATCAAACCCTGATTTGAAGACTATATAAGGGAGAACTCTAGCAACTGGGAAACATAATCCGCACACCTCTTATATGATACTAGTTGCGACTAGAGTTGATTCTCCTTAAACCTAGGTTTTTCCTAAAATCGTTATAGGTTAACGACTTAAAGACTTCATTCGGATTTTGAAGCCAAACCCAACTATTTTCTCTATAGTTGCGTGTTCTGATTTTACTATCGAATTGGGTACTATCTTCTCTAATATTTGCTCGAGATATTCTCCGATAGGTAAGTGTTGATGGTGGTTTTTAGCTTTGGGTTAAAATCGTAAAACCTTAGTCAGATAGTGATGTCACAAAACTTGAGTAATATTATCTCCACTAAGCACATTTATTGAACCCTTTAATATGTCAGCGAGAAAATTACTAGGGTACCTTTTTTAATACTAATTAGGGTTTCGATAGGCAAAACCCTAATTCCCACACAACATGTGCCAATGGCATGCCGTGCCAGCCACATCTCCGCGCCAAGGCATGCCAACCATGTCAGCCGCACCACCGTGCCAATGGAAAACCATGCCAGCCATGTACCCACGCCAAAGCATGCAAACCATGCCAGCCGCACCACCGTGCCAATGGCAAACCATGCCAGCCACGTCTCCGCGCTAAAGCATGCCAACCATGCCAGCCGAACCATCGTGCCAATGGAAAACCATGCCAGCAACGTCTCCGCGCCAAAGCATTCCAACCATGCCAGCCGCACCACTGTGCCGATGGAAAACCATGCCAGCCACATATTCGCGCCAAGGCATGCCAACCATGCCAGCCGCACCACTGTGCCAATGGAAAACCATGCCAGCCACATCTACCACGCCAAAGCATGCCAACCATGCTATCCGCACCATCGTGCCAATGGAAAACCATGCCAACCACGTCTCCGCGCCAAATCATGGCAACCATGCTAGCCGCACCATGCGCCCATGGCATGCCGAACCCTTGGCCCCACCATTCCAAGCCAACCGCACCTAACCATGGTCACAACCATGCTAGCCGCATCATGCGCCCATGGCATGCCAAACCCTTGGCCCCACCATGCCTATCCAACCACACCTAACCTTGGGCCCAACCATGATAGCCGCACCATGCACCAATGGCATGCCAAATCAACCGCACCTTGCCTTGGCCCCACCATGCCAAGTCGTCCGTGCCAAACCCTTGGCCCCACTATGCCAAGTCATCCGCACCATTTTTGCCTTGGCCCCACCATGCCGGCCTTCCCCATGCGGCTACCAAAACGAAGGCATGCGACGATCAACGGCCACCCTTCCATCCTAGATACGAATCCTAGCCGTCCAAGGTTGCCAAACAACGCATGGTAACCTTAGAATTCTTCCTGAGTTTTACTTTCGAGATGTTTTCACCTCTTGAACGAGCTCAAAACCGAAATATTCCCGACTAGGGAGATAGGAAATTCTTTTCCGTATAGAATGGAGGGGCGGACCATCAAAATCCGAGTCCGTATGAGAATTCTACATCGATTCTAGTAAAGGGTACTAATTAGGGTTTCAACATACCAAACCCTAATTTAGATAAAGCCGCAAGCGCTTCCCTTCTAAGCCACACAATGCCAGTGGCTCCACTCCACGATAAATCCATGTCGGCCATGCTTTCATGCCGATGTATACCAAACAAAGGGTTGCAACGATCAACGGTCACCCATCCGTTTAAGATGCATATCTTAGCCGTCCAAGGTCACCAACTAACGCATGGCCACCTTTGGCCCAACGCCAAAATCCTAGCCTGGTCACTCAAAATCCTAGCCTGGTCACGTCAAAATCCTAGCCTGGTCACATCAAAATCCTAGCCTGGTCACGCCAAAATCCTAACCTGGCCACGCCAAAATCCTAACCTGGCCACGCCAAAATCCTAACCTGGCTACGACGCCTATCCTTTGGTCACGGCACCAACCTGGATACGACCCCTATCCTTTGGTCAAGACACCAACTTGGCCACAAATGCCAAATCCTTTGGCCAAGACACACGTAGCTACATGCTTTCCACGAAAACACTCGAGACATCAACGTATGTCACAAACTGGGAGATGCGCATTGGGTATTGGTTTGGCAGTTTACAGCGGCTTACACTATGCCCGTTATAAGAAAGTGTCATAAGGATGAGGCGGTTAGAAAATGCAGGGAGTAATGGTGAAACACTTTCTTTTATGGAACATCAATTTCAGGCGTTACCGGTTACCACCTCCCCCCATTTACTCACCCGTTTTCCATATCTTAATGAGGCCAGAGTACGTTTCACTACGACTTGTATAAAAAGGCATCACCTATTTCCACTGAACAACAAGTTCAGGTCAGGAACATACAACACTCAGAAAACATTTTCTAGTTCTCCATCTGTTAGCTTCCCACTTTCTGATACAAGTCGTAAAACAACTACTCTTTCAGAACCTATTATTCTGGTCTCAACACTTTCTTCGTTTCCCTCCCCAAAACGAACCTTTCTCTTTCACTTTGTGACCGAAGCAAGTCTCGAACGACCATTTCTTGGTTTAGGCAAGATTTGTATAGATTGATCTCTCGAATCTAAAGTACTCCCTTGCAGTACATTGTTTAGGGTTTAAATTCGTTTCTCACCCACTCACGCGAAATTACCAAAATCAGCAGAAACCGTTTTCTCCCAACTCATCTATTGCATCCTGTGTCTTCGGAAGATTTCTACCATACAATCATCCGCAACATATCAATCATCGTAGTAAGAAGGTCCAGACACTGAACAACATCAAGTCAAGGATGGACCGACAACGCAATAACAATCTCCAAGATTATCCCTGACATGATCGTTGCCGAGCATATATTTCCAACCATCCCAAAATGCAGTGGAGTTTTGTAAATTTTGGAATCCGTTAGAGAGACACTGCAGATGAAAGCACAGATCCATATGAGCAACAAAAGAGGGTCGATACCTCTTTTCATGTGGACGGAGTTTCTAGAGTTTGAACAAAATGAAGATCCCCTCTTGCTCTATGAACGAGAATAGATGACTGGGCACAACTATGCCACCTCGGTCCCACAACATTCCTCTTGAATTCTTCCTAAATTTTACTATCGATCTTTTTTCCCCTCTCGAACGAGCTCAAAACCTAAATATTCTCTCGTGGGGAGATAAGAAATTCTTTTCCGTTCAGAATATATGGGCGGACCGTCAAAATCCGAGTCTGTACGATAATTCTACATCGATTCTATTAAAGGGCGCTAATAAGGGTTTCAGCATGCCAGACCCTAATTTAGACAAAGTTGCCATCATTCCACGGAACTGAAGCTGGTCGTCATCCTTCCACGGAACTGAAGTCAGTCGTCATCCTTCCGAGGAACTCAAGATAGCTCCACTCTAAGCCGCATAACGCAAGCGGCTCCATTCCAAGCCGACCAATACTGACGACTCCATTCCAAGTCGACCAATGCCGACGACTCCATTCCGAGTCGACCAATGCCGACGGCTCTATTCCAAGCCGACCAATGCTGACGGCTCCATTCCAAGACGCACAACACCCACGTCTCCCATTCCAAGCCGATCAATGCCATCGGCTCCATTTCAAGTCGCACCATGCCGACGGCTTGCCAAGAAAGCCAGCAACACCAATAACTCGCCAAGCCAGCATCATGATGTTCCCTAACCCAACCAAGATGATTCATAGCCAGACTAAGCCGATGATATTCATCTCACCACTTCACGGTCTACACCACAAATAGAATCTATGCAAGGCCGCCAAACACGGGGATCATGAACTCTCCTTACCTCTCTAAAAAGGTAAGTCGAACCTTCCTGACGGCTTGTTGTTTCAATTTTTGTCCTATCCTGTCACCATCTTATGCTTACCTCGCAACAATGCTCCCATTCCGAGCTAAGCATGGGACTTAATATTGATGGTGGTTTTTAGCTTAGGGTTAAAATCGCAAAACCCTAGTCAAACAGTTACGTCACAGAACTTGAGTAATAATATCTCCACTAAGAATATTTATTGAACCCTTTAATATGTCAGCGAGAAAATTACCAGGGTACCTTTTTTAATACTAATTAGGATTTCGATAGGCCAAACCCTAATTCCCACACCACATGTGCCAATAGCATGTCGTTCCAGCCACACCTCCGCGCCAAGGCATTCCAACCATGTCATCCACACCACCGTGCCAATGGAAAACTATGCCAGCCAAGTCTCCGCGCCAAAGCATGACAACCATGCAAGCCACACCACCGTGACAATGGCAAACCATGCCAACCACGTCTCCACGCCAAAGTGTGCCAACCATGCCAGTCGCACCACCGTGCCAATGGAAAACAATGCCAGCCACATCTCCGCACCAAAGCATGATAACCATGCCAGCCGCACCATTGTGCCGATGGCAAACCATGCCATCCACATCACCGCGCCAAGGAATGCAAACCATGCCAGCCGCACCACTGTGCCAATGGAAAACCATGTCAGCCACATCTCCGCGCCAAGGCATGCTAACCATGCCAGCCGCACCACTGTGCCAATGGAAAACAATGCCAGCCACGTCTACCACGCCAAGGCATGCCAACCATGCTAGCCGCACCATTCGCCCATGGCATGCCGAACCCTTGGCCCTACCATGCCAAACCAACCTCACCTAGCCATGGCCCCAACCATGCTAGCTGCACCATGTGCCCATGGCATGCCAAACCCTTGGCCCCACCATGCCAAGCCAACCGCATCAAGCCTTGTCCCCAACCATGCTAGCCGCACCATGCGCCAATGGCATGCCAAACCCTTGGCCCCACCATTCCAAGCCAACCGCACCTTGCCTTGGACCCACCATGCCAAGCCGTCCACACCACTTTTGCCTTGGCCCCACCATGCTGGCCTTACCCATGCGGATACCAAAACAAAGGCGTGCGACGATCAATGGCCACCCTTCCATCCTATATACGAATCCTAGCCGTCCAAGGTTGCCAAACAACGCATGGTAACCTTAGAATTCTTCCTGAGTTTTACTTTCAGGATGTTTTCGCCTCCCGAACGAGCTCAAAACCGAAATATTCTTGAGTAGGTAGATAGGAAATTCTTTTCCTCATACAATGGAGGGGCGGGCCATCAAAATCCAAGTCCGTATGAGAATTATACATCGATTATAGTAAAGGGTACTAATTAGGGTTTCAACATACCAAACCCTAATTTAGACAAAGCCGCAAATGCTTCCCTTTCAATCCACACACTTCCAGTGGATCCACTCCACGATAAATCCATGACGGCCATGCTTTCATGCCTATGGATACCAAATAATGGGTTGCAACGATTAACGGCCACCGTTCCATTTAAGATGCAGATTTTAGCCGTCTAAGGTCACCAGCTAACGCATGGCCACCTTTGGCCCAATGCCAAAATCCTAGCCTGGTCACTCAAAATTCTAGCCTGGTCACGCCAAAATCCTAGCCTGGTCACGTCAAAATCCTAGCATGGTCACGTCAAAATCCTATCCTAGTCACGCCAAAATCCTAGCCTGGCCACGCCAAAATCCTAACCTGGCTACGACGCATATCCTTTGGTCACGAAACCAACCTGGCAACGATGCCTATCCTTTAGTCATGACACCAACCTGGCTACGACGCCTATCCTTTGGTCACGACACCAACTTGGCTACGACGCTTATTCTTTGGTCACGGCACCAACCTGGCTACGACGCCTATCCTTTGGTCACGGCACCAACTTGGCTACAAATGCCAAATCCTTTGGCCTCGACACACGTAGATACATGCCTTCCATGAAAGCACTCGAGACATCAACGCATGTCACAAACTGGGGGATGCTCATTGTGTATTGGTTTGGCGGTTTACAGCATACGGCGTACACTACGCCCGTTATAAGAAAGTGTCATAAGGATGAGGCGGTTAGTAAATACAGGGAGTAATGGTGAAACACTTTCTTTTTTGGAACTTCAATTTCATGCGTTACCGGTTACCACCTCCTCCCATTTACTCACCCGTTTTCCATTTCTTAATGAGACCAGAGTACGTTTCACTACGACTTGTATAAAGAGACATTACCTATTTCCACCGAACAACAAGTTCAGGTCAGGAACATACAACACTCAGAAAACATTTGCTAGCTCTCCATCTGTTAGCTTCCCACTTTCTGATACAAGTCGTAAAATAACTACTCTTACAGAACCAACTATTCTGGTCTCAACACTTTCTTCGTTTCCCTCCCCAAAACCAACCATTCTCCTTCACTTTGTGACCGAAGCAAGTCTGGAACGACCATTTCTTGGTTTAGGCCGGATTTGTACAGATTAATTTCTCGAATCTAAAGTACTCCCTTGCAGTACAGTGTTTAGGGTTTAAATTCGTTTCTCACTCACTCACGCGAAATTACCAAAATCAGCAGAAACCGTTTTCTCCCTCAAATAGTAAGATATAAAAAGTAATCCCAAAGCTCTTCATCTCATTCTTTGTGATTCCGCAATAACGTGTTCTACTATCATATAGTTAAGTTATTGTGAGGTGATTGATATTACTAGGTGTTTGTGGGTGAAAATGGTTTCTGCTGATTTCGGTAATTATGGGTGTGTGGGTGAGAAAGGAATTTAAACCCTAAAAAATGTAATGCAAGGGAGTACTTTATATTCGAGATATCAATATGTATAAGTCTGGCCTAAACCAAGAAATGGTCATTCCAGACTTGCCTCGGTCACAAAGTGAAGGAGAATGGGTTGGTTTTGGGGAGGGAAGCAAGGAAAGTGATGAGACCAGAATAGTTGATTTCTGGAAGAGTAGTTGTTTTCTACGACTTGTATCAGAAAGTGGGAAGCTAACAAATGGAAATCTAGAAAACGTTTTTTGAGTGTTGTATGCTCCTGATTGAACTTGTTGTTCGGTGTAAATAAGTAAGACCTATTTATACAAGTCGAAGTGAAATGTACTTTGGTCTCATTAAGGATGGAAAAATGGGTGGGTAAATAGGATGAGGTGGTTACTGTTAACGCATAGAATTGATGTCCCATGAAAAAGAGTGTTTCACCATTAACTCCCTGTATTTACTAACCGCCTCACCCTTATGACGGGCGTAGTGTACTCCGCTCGCTGTAAACCTCCAAACCAATACCCAAAAAGGATCCCCCAATTTGTGATATGTGTTGATGTCTCAAATATTTTTGTGAAAAACATGTAGCATATTGTTGTTGCCTGGTAAGTTGAGCTTGGGAGACTTGCAAGCTTGGTGACCTTCGACGGTCGATATTTTGCATCTTAAGAGGAAAGGTAGCTATTGATCGTCGCACGCTTTTGTTTTTGGTGGCCGCATAGGGAAGGCCAGCATGGTGGCGCGGCAAGGTTGGCATGGAATGCCTTGGCGCGGCCAAATTAGGGTTTTAGGTCAAAGGCTACCATGTGTTGTCTGGTTACCTTGGACGGCTAGGATTTGCTCCTGGGATTGAAGGGGGCCGTTAATTGTCGCACGCCTTCGTTTTGGTAGCCGCACAGGGAAGGCCAACATGGTGGCGCGGCTAGGTTGGCATGCCTTAGCGCGACCAAACTAGGGTTTCGGGTCAAAGGTTACCATGTGTTGTCTGGTAACCTTGGACGGCTAGGATTTGCTCTTGGGATTGAAGGGGGACCGTTGATTGTCGCATGCCTTCGTTTTGGTAGCCGCATAGGGAAAGCCATCAAGGTAGCATGGCTAAGTTGGCATGCCTTGGCGCGGTTCGGCGCCGCCAAACTAGAGTTTTGGGTCAAAGGTTACCATGTGTTGTATGGTAACCTTGGACGGCTAGGATTTTCTTCTGGGATCGAAATGGGACAGTTGATTGTCGCACACCTTCGTTTTGGTAGCCGCATAGGAAAGACCATCATGGTGGCGCGGTTAGATTGGCATGGCATGCCTTGGCGCGGCCAAACTAGGGTTTCGGGTCAAAGGTTACCATGTGTTGTCTGGTAACCTTAGACGTCTAGGATTTGCTCCTAGTATTTAAGGGGGACCGTTGATTGTCGCACGCCTTCGTTTTGGTAGCCGTATATGGAAGGGAAGCATGGTTGCGTGGCTAGGTTGGTATGGGGCCATGGAAAGGTGTGTTTGGCATGGCATGGTGAGGCCAAGGACTTGGCGCGGACGGCTTGGCATGGTGGGTCCAAGGGTTTGGCATGCCATTGGCACATGGTGCGGCTAGCATGGCTAGGGCCAAGGCAAGGTGCGTTTTGCTTGGCATGATGGGGCCAAGGGCTTGGCATGGACGGTTTGGCTTGGCATGGTGGGTCCAAGGGTTTGGCATGGACGGTTTGGCTTGGCATGGTGGGGCCAAGAGTTTGGCATGTCGTTGGCACATGGTGCGACTAGCATGGTTAGGGCCAAGGCAAGGTGCTTTTAGCTTGGCATGGTGGGTCCAAGGGTTTGGCATGCCGTTGGCACATGGCGCGGCTAGCATGGTTGGCATGCCTTGGCGCGGTAGATGTGGCTGGAATGGTTTGCCATTGGCACGGTGGTGCGGCTAGCATGGTTTGCATGCCTTGGCGTAGTAGATGTGGCTGGCATGGTTTTCCATTGGCACAGTGGTGCGGCTAGCATGGTTGGCATGCCTTGGAACGGTAGATGTGGATGGCATGGTTTTCCATTGGCACAGTGGTGTGGCTAGCATGGTTGGCATGCCTTGGCGCGGTAGATGCGGCTGGCATGATTTTCCATTAGCACGGTGGTGCGGATAGCATGGTTGGCATTCCTTGGCGCGGTAGATGTGGATGGCAAGGTTTTCCATTGGCACGGTGGTGCAACTAGTATGGTTGGCATGCCTTGGTGCGGTAGATATGGCTGGCATGATTTTCCACTGGCACGGTGGTGCGGCTAGCATGGTTGGCATGCCTTGGCGCGGTAAATGTGGCTGGCATGGTTTGCCATTGGCACATGTGATGTGGGAATTAGGTTTTGGCCTGTCGAAACCCTAATCAGTAAAAAAGGTACCCTGGTAATTTTCTCGCAGACATATTAAAGGGTTCAATAAATGTGCTTATGGTCATAATGACGCTACGTCAGATGTGTGGTTTTACGATTTTAACCCTAGGCTGGAAACCACCATCAACAATAAGTTATTCCTTGGGAATATAAGACCGGTGTATCAATTGGTTCATGTTCACCTCGATTTATTAAAAGACGGAAAAAAAAATCATAGGTATTTCTGTGGGAGACAGATTTATCTATTCAATAGACTTTTTTGTGTGAGACAGATTTGTTTATCAAGTCGTCGACTTTGGGTCGTAGCAACTCTTAGTTGTGGGTGAGATCAGCTAAGGGAATCAAGTTTGTAGAGTCCTGCTGGATTCAGAGGCGTAAGGAACACGACTATACCTTAATCAATGTGAGATTGGCTAGGGCTCAACTTCATTCCAGTCCGAAGGTAACTTGTAGTAGTCTAGAGTTTGTAGCGGCATAATACAGTGTGTTGTTCAAATATGGACTAGGTCCCTAGATTTTTCTGCATTTGCGGTTTCTTCGTTAACAAAACTTCTGGTGTCTGTGTTATTGTAGTTGCAGAATAACCTACAACTATACCCTCAATAGAATTAGTAAAAACTCAAGAAGTTCTTGATGATGAATGATAACTTTCTTATTAATTCTCTTAGTTGATTACATAGAATTATCAAAAATGGAACTAGAATAGTTACAACTTTTTCTATTCTCTTTCCTAAGATAATTTCTTACACTCACTAAAATAACCTCCCGAATTTTACATTTGAACTCCTATTTATAGTAAAACTTATACAGCTGTATATGAATTGCGAAGTATCTCAATTCATTCTCGCAAAATTATTTCATCCTCGCAAAACTTCATATTTCTCCGCGCTACTTCTATCATCGTATCATTTTATAACTCTTTCCTCCTTTATTTATTACGATACTCGTGAACTATTATCTTGCGATATTCAGTACCTACATCTTGCCTCTTCTCATGTCAATTCTACGAAGAAGAAATGTCATGAGAATCCCTATTCTCGTAAATTTAGTGTAGTTATTACCACCTATCAAGTTCGCAACACGTCTTTTTACTTTTACCTTATCTTTTTGACACGTTTCTTCATAACCGTTCTTTTCAACCGTTCACGCTTACTCGTATTAATGAGTTTCTATCTTCATCAAACTCTCTCTATTTATAAATATTATCCTTTGTTTTTGCTTTTTATTCTCTTATCTTATTCATCTTCTTCACCACTTCTGCCTCTGCAATCTCTTTTATCTTTTTTCCTTTCTATTTTCCCTCTTATATTCAATGGCACCAAAGAAGAAAACTATTGAAAAGATTAATGCGGAACTTGTTGATAGGGACCTCATTCTCTCTGAGATTGAAGGTTATAACAATAAATCTTCTCTCTATGTGAAGCTCTTTACCAACTATGTTTGGGATGATCAGAAAATTTTAATCTCACGAGGTCAAATCCTCGCAGGTCTTCCTCTTCCTCTTTATGATGTTAACTTTCCTCTATTCTATGAAATTATTTCCCACCCCAATTTTTCTTGTGCCATTTACCAATTGATTGGTGATTGTATTCACCTCTTATTTGAATTCGCAAATCGTGCCGCTTTTGGGAAATCTTTGTATTCGGTTGATCTTAGGAAACCTGGATTTGAAAATATGGAAATTGTTGCTGCGAATTATACAGTTGAGGGTTTCTTCAAAAATTACACACTAATTCCTGCGAGGAAAGAAGATAATCGTTGGGGTGTTCGTCTTCATCGTAAAACTAATATCGCAGCAGATGATCTTCTCATGCACGATATTGATTATGCTTCAGGAAATAATAAGACACCTCGTCGTTCTAATGATGAAGATTGGTATAAGTACCCTTTAATATTATCGGGTTCTTATATTTCTGGGATAGTAGAACTTCTGCGAACCTTCAGAATCGCCATTATCAACCTTGGGTTTTTAGAAATGTATGTACTTCCATCTCCTTATCTTTTTGTTACCCTTTAATTTCAAATGAGGTAAGAAACACTCTTGTATTTTTCTAAACAATATATTGTTTCCTCTGTTTCTTATCCTTATTTGAATTTGCAGGTTCCACTTCTTCCTGAGATTGTCATGAGTGAAAATAAGAGTTCTACTTCTTCTAAAAGGTTTACTGCAAGACAACAAACTCTTCGTTCTGCGAAGGTTACCCAAGCTTCTGGTAGTCAAGATGATTCTCTTCGCAAAGGGAAAAGAAAACTTCAAGATGTTGTTTACGAGAGAAGCAAAAAGAATAAACTCTCAACCAAGTCTCATTCCAATGTAATTTCTTCTAATGAGAATATTGAGGAAGATCTTGGTGATGAAGATGATAAATTTCCTGAGAAGGACTTTAGTTATAATTCCGATACCCTTTCTGACGAAGGAGATGATGATAATGATGTTGATGAAGGTAGAAATGAAGATTGCAGTATCCCAGAAACTTTTGCCTCAGCAATGGTTAGCATCTCTGAGGCTTTCCTCCATTCTTCTCGTGGATTAGGAAATTCTCCTACAGCGAATGCTCGCAAACTTATTGCGAAGGCTTGTAAAGTTCCTACTGTAATTGATAATAACTCCCTCAAAGGAATTTCAAGATTCGTCTCTCCCGCTTCATTATATTCTTTAGGTAGCATGGTAAGTTTCTTCTCTATTCCTTGTTTATTTCCCTTATTTTGTTGATTTATAACCCCTTTTTTCTTGTTTAGGTTGGAAGAGTTAGTTGTGCAGCTGCTTCTGATTGGGAAAGACGTCATTCTATTGCTGAGAAGAAAACTTTGAATCGTTGTAAGAAGTTAGAGGTTGAAAATTCAAATCTCCGTCAGAAAGTAGAGGATTTAAGTATTGATAACGCAGAATTAATATCCCGTCACGAAGATAATTCACAATCATGAGCATCGCAATTGATAATTCTTCTCTTCTTGAGGAGAATAATCAATTAAAGCTTGAAAATTCTTCTCTTCGTAATGATAAGAAGCAACTAGAAGGTAAATTCTTTGCGATGGTAATTATTTTGATTAATTTTCCTTCGTAATTTGCTAACCAATTCCTTAATTTCTCTCCTTGCTGCAGAAAATTATGCGAAGATGAATAACGATCTGGAAACTATCCTTGCTAATCGTAATAAGAAAATTTCTGATTTGAGATCTCACTTCTAATTTCCCAAAGATAACCATAGTTTATATGTCAAGCGTTTTCGAGCTAAGATGACTCGCAAGATTTGCGAAGACAATGAAATTCCTCTCAAGAAGTACCATACGCTCCTTTCTGAAGAAATTCCTGAAGATACTCCATATCTCTGGAAATCTCTGAAAGTGAAGTTGAAGATGATAGTGAAGTTGAAGAAGAAGATCATTTTGATGGGAATAGATCGCCTGAAAAATAACTTCACTCTTTTTTGTATATCTGTTCTGTAACTTCACTCTTTTTTGTATGTCTGTTTTTTTTTCTTTTCAATACAACACTTTCTTCTTGATTGCACTTTTAATCAATCCAACAATTTCTTTTTCAAAGCTTAATTTGAATTAATCTTTCTTTGATTGATTGTTTCCCTTATTCGCATAACTTGATCATGTGGAGAGAAATAATATATCTTAAAGACTTAGCTTAGTATTCCCTTTCCCCTTATTATTGCTCTTAAAATGATCAACTATCGCTGGAAGTATTAGAATATCCTTCTCAATTTATCTTACGAAGTTTCGTCTTATTGTGATTATGAATAAAAAGTCCTCCCTTTGAAGTATAAGAAGTATAAATAATAAATCTCCCCTTGAAGTATAGGAAGTATGAAGTATACGAAATATGAAATACCCTTAAGAAGTATAAGAAGTATAAAATATCTTTGAAGAAGTATTAGCAGCATTCAATTCATGAAGAATTTCCCAATATATGAAGAAGTATAAGAATTATTACTCATTGTATGAAGAAGTATAATAAGTACTTAACCTTCGCAAAATTAAATATCCGTTGAAGAAGTATAATAAATATGATATACTCTTGAAGAAGTATAAATAGTATTGAATTTGTGGAGAAATATTCAATATATGGAGAAGTATAAGAAGTATTTAATTCTCGTAACATTTTACGAGTATGAACTTATTTGTATTTGATTGCTATCAAAATCGCATCTTTTGTTAAGTCTTCGTGAAAATTGTTCAATGATGTTATCTTCTTTGATAGGACTTCTTGTAAAAATTCTTCAATGGTATTGACGAAGCTGTCTTCTCTTCAAAACTTCATAATGTATATTCTTGTAAAATTTCTTCAATGATATCGACAAAGTTGTCTTCTTTTCAGATCTTCATAATGTATATACTTGTATAATTTCTTCAATGATGTTGATGTAATGAATTTCATTAATTTCTGTGGTCTTATTATGCCTTCCTAAGTAAAGGTCTTATTTTTCCACCTCTTTTGTAGTAAATTTTTGTATTTGCGATAATATGATAAGTCTGAACATTCTTGCGAACATACAACCTCGTGACATTATCGTCTTGCGATGAAATCGCAGGACGTTTTTACACTTTCATGTAATAACCCATTGATCTCATCTTAACTTCTTTGTTTCATTCTGCGAGTTCTTTTTGTATGTTTTCTTTTTTTTTTTTTTTTTTTTTTTTAGAATGCTCGCAGAACTTCATTTGTTGCAAAAATATGACAAGCCTTTATGTTTTCGCAAACAAGAAGCCTCGTGACATTTGCGTCTTATAGCACGTATCAACTCCCTAATGGAGGGTGCTGCCCTTTATCTTCCCCCTGGTTTCCCCTTCAAGGAAGCGTACATCGACCATACAAGGTTAGCTCTTCCCATCTGGTTCTGCCAACAACCAGCTTTTGATCGCAACCTCTTATCCTTTTTGCCTATAGGGCTTATAGTTACGAGGTTGCACCCTATGGGGTATCTTTGGGCCAAGTGCATCATTTGCCAAGACTTGTCAAAAATGGCAGATGTGGTTCAACCTCACCCGGCACTCTTGACTCAACCGTGTACCTCGGCGCCTTGATCATTTTCTGCACTTCTTGGGAAAGACAGTATGCCTTAGTCTCCCAACTTAAATCCTCTTACACTGCATTTTATATTGCGTAATGTCGCTAGATTAGGTGAGAATCCAAGGTGTATAACCCGGATAGGTACCCCATTATTGGGTTGTACCCCTAAATTTTTACCATGTACTAAGGGTCCTTGGTGGTGTTCCGGTTACCCTTAGCCACGTTTATAGGTACCCCCTTAAATGACGTACTTTAGGACTTTGCCTCTTACGAAATATAGCTTCGCGAACTAGGGTGTACGCCACAAAGGTTTGCCTGTATAAAATTTTCTGCGGCTCTCTTTCTTTTTTTGGAGGCTGATCACAGATTGCGGTCTTTTATTCGCAAATTAATGAAATTTTAATCGTAATATAGATTTTGAAATTCGTAACTTTTCCCAATTTCCTGCGAGAAAATAATATTCGTAAAATTTATCACGAAATAAAAAATTTTGTTTTGCCACATACCTCATTTCCACGAGCAAACATACTGATTACCTTCTTGTTTTATTATTTTCCTTCTTCTTTCTTCGCAAATCACAATCCTTTATTATCATCGTAAATTTCTTGTATGATTATCATCGTAATTTTATTCTCTTTTTCCTTAATCCTCTGCCATTAAATTTTCACTTCTTTTCACAGCCTTTGCTCTTTTTCTCCAATTTTCCTTCTCAGTAGTTTTTCCTTCGCAAACTTCTACTTCTGTATCGTAACATTTCTTTCCCTCAGCCCAATCACCCTTGATAATTCCAATACCCTTCATATGAGGAAACTTTATGCACTGATGTAGAGTGGAAGCTACACCTAGAATTCCATGAAGCCATGGTCTTCCTATCAAAGCATTATATGGTGATTCGACATCAACAACGAAGAACAGAATTTCAGTTCGCATTCCACTTAATGGAATTCGCATGCTCACTTCTCCTTTGGGCTTGTTGGCAGTTCCATTAAAACCATAAATTCTGTAAGTAGAAGGTATTAAATCTGCATCTTTTCCCCCCCCATAGTTTTGTAAGCAGAATAGAAGAGGATATTGAGAACTTCCCGTATCAATCAAAATCCTATTAAGACCAATTGATTCTTCCTCCATATCATCTTCGTTTTCTTCCATATTCATGTAGATTGCTAATCTTACTACCAATGGATTATCATGTGCTTCACAACCTTCTGGAATTTCAGTGGCTTCAAAAGAAATTTCACGTTTCTGCCAATCTTCAAGTCGTGAAATTTTTGCGATGTTCATTACTTCCTTTCCTTCACCATCCCTCGCATATACCCTGCTTAACACATTATCATGAAAATCCTCTATGGTTTTATATGAATGAACAATGGAATTACACAAAACATTCCTTGCTTTTGATCCCACTTCTATATGTAGGATTTGTTCTCCCTTTTCTTTTGTTGTGTTCTCCCTGCGAGTTATGGCTGGAGCCTGTGGTAATTGTTGCGACTGTATCTGCTTAAGTAAAAATTGATTTAGTTTTCCTTGATCAATCATTCGCAAGATTATCCTCTTGATATTATGGCAATTATTTGTAGAATGTCCATGAAAATGATGATATGAACAAAATTCATGACTTCTTGGACCCATTGGTGGTTCCTTTCCCATGTTCCATGGAGTTGGTAAATGCTCTACCAGGATAATTGCTTGCCATATCTTTTCTACACTTGTATTCAAAGGTGGCAACTTTATATCTTCCCTTACCATTCTTTGACCTCCTTGAACGTTGTTATAATTTTGTCTCTGGTTCCCTTGTCCAAAATAATTTTGCCTTTGTCCCCCATAATTTTCTTGTTGTTGATCTAATCTTGGAATTTGGTTATTTCCTATTCGATTATAGAAATTCCTCTCTCTATCATACTCTTCTTGATCTCTACTACCCATTGCTACCATTTTTGGCTGGCTACCATTGATTTTCTTCTCTTCTGAAATTTGCGAAGAAGTTTGTGAGGATGTTTGCGAAGTACCTGCTACTACATTGATTATTTTGGGAAGTAAATTTGCTCCTCCCTCTTGATTGCTAGTGTTTGCTACTGGATATGACTCCATACTGTTTTGCTTTTCCTCTAGTGTAATGTATTCTTCTTGCAATTCTCGTAACTCTGTCATCATTATGGAATTCTTTCTTCTGAAGATTTGAACATATAATTGTTCAGTTGCGAACATCGCATTTATGAAGGACAGAATCAAGTATCTCTCATCCACGCGCCCTGCCATATCACTGCACATAGTCTTCCATCGTCTTACCAAATGCTTCAAACTTTCACCCACTCTTTGTTTTAAACCAAATACATCTTCAATACCAAGCCGTGAAGAGTGATTTGTGATATATGCTCCGAGGAAAGTTGCTTGCAAATGACTGAATGACGTAATAGTGTTCTTAGGGAGTCCTTCGAACCACTTTAAAGCTTCCCCTGTTAAACTCGATGCGAAGTACTTGCATAACACAGCATCATGATTCTCCCATTGTAACATGCATCTTATGTATGCTTTAATGTGCTGAATAGCACATGAAGTCCCATCAAAGATACTGGTAAGTGTGGGCAAATTGCATTTTGGTGGAATTCCTCCCAATTGTACTTCTCTAGCAAATGGATTCCTCGCAGCTTCTTCTATTGCTTCATCTAATTGCCTTCTATCTCCTCCTCTTCTATTGTTTATCATCCCTCTCATTTCTGCTAATTCTCGAAAGATCCGTGCATTTGCCTCAGAATTCTCATCCATTGGTCTTTTTAATGCAGCTTCTCTTCTTCTACGTTCTTGCGCTTCCTCCCTTGCGATCCTTCGCATTATATCATATTCTTCATTAATGTTTTCATTTGCATAATTTTGCAAATATCTTCTTTCTAAATTATCATAATTGTTCAGTCGCAGAGCATCTTGGAATTCTTGTTCTTCCCTTTCTATTCTTCTCATTCTTCTCGTGCGAATATCAGGAATTTCTTCTTCTTCATTTCTCCTTCTTATGTGATTTATTTCTTCTTGATTTGCTTGTACTCTGATTAGAGAGTTTGGTTCATTCCTCTCCATTTCTGTTTGTTGATTTACAATTCTTCTCTTAATTCTTTCATACTCAACATTTTGTTTGTTACGAGCCTCTTCATGTCTTCTTACTCCATTCTCGTGATTGTTTTGATGTACTGCTTGTTGTCTCTCAGTTTCTTCCAAAAGTTGATGTTCTTCCTCTCGATTCTGATTGTTTTCTCTAGGATTTGTCCTTGTTCGTAAATTCTCCATGTTTTGTTCGTGGTTTGGTATTAAAATGAAACGATTCTCTTGATTTCTTTCACCTTGATTCTGCGCTTGTTCTTGCATATTATTTTCATTATTGATTATCGGTGAATTTTGTCCTTCTCTTTCTGTTCTAACATTTGATCTTGCAACACTTTGAGATCTCCTTCTTTGTAGCATCTCATTTTCCATCCTCAATTCTTGATTTTGTCTTGTTAAATTGGCACGTTCTTCATCTTCGATCATTCGTTCTTTTTGGATTCCTTGTCTCAATGTTTCTAACATCTCCCTTCCTCTTTCAAGAATTGTTCCTCCCATCAACCTCCCATTTTCTCTGATTTGTGGTTCTCTATCTTCTTCTTCTGGTGTATCAGTTCTCCAAGTGTGTATACTCACTCGATCATGATCTATTATTTGTTGATCTTGATTCCTTCGATTACTCCTTCTCCTACTAGGTTCTCCTGTTATATTTGCTTCTCCTCCTGCGAGTCTTACACTTCTTCTTACTTCAGTTAATGGTTCTGATGTGTTTCTTCTTCTTGTCATTTTTCTGGTACAGGAATTCTTCAAATCCCTGTTTCTAGCGCCAATTATGTAGTTGCAGAATAACCTACAACTACACCCTCAATAGAATTAGTAAAAACTCAAGAAGTTCTTGATGATGAATGATAACTTTCTTATTAATTCTCTTAGTTGATTACATAGAATTATCAAAAATGGAACTAGAATAGTTACAACTTTTTCTATTCTCTTTCCTAAGATAATTTCTTACACTCACTAAAAGAACCTCCCGAATTTTACATTTGAACTCCTATTTATAGTAAAACTTATACAGCTGTATATGAATCATGAAGTATCGCAATTCATTCTCGCAAAATTATTTCATCCTCGCAAAACTTCATATTTCTCTGCGCTACTTCTATCATCGTATCATTTTATAACTCTTTCCTCCTTTATTTATTACGATACTCGTGAACTATTATCTTGCGATATTCAGTACCTACAGTTATTTCTTTTCTGCATTATATTTTTTATATATTTGAAATATCACAGGTTGTGCATAGTTCAATCAATTAGATAATCCAACCTTTGGTTGTTGATATAAATTGATTGACACTTAAGCATTGGTCTTTAGTATCGTTCAAGTTGTTTCTCATAATAATCAGGCTCGCAGGTTTTTATCTGTTTGATTTGTTGATTACATTGGGAAACATAGATATAACTCTTGGATATATTTTCCTTGATTGAGTCTGACTGTATAGTTTATTCTCTGGGAAATTTATTGGAGTTCGTCCATACAGATTGCCGAAATGAAATATTGGGTGTGGTTGTTAGACCCCCACTTTTTCACCCCCTCATAATCCTTCCCTCCTCAAATTCATTATTTCCCTTCTAATAACAGTATTCTAAATTTTTTAATTTAAATAATTCTGGACCAAATACATCATAGATGAAAAACATGAAAAAATACATATGTCATGTATCACAAAAACACTGTAATATACTACAAGAATCAAAAACATTATTTTTACATTAGTACCTGATGATATTGAGGGGATATCATTTGAATTCTGATTCTGCCATTTCAACTTGTCTTTTTCTTATTTTCGTTAAGATTTAAAATCTCCCATGGATAGAGGTAATATGCGCAATAAATCATTATCACGATCAAAGCCGGTAACCATGGATCTTCATAGAAACTTCGATCTACATCATGCTGAAATATGTCGTCTTCAATGATCCCATTTGAACTGATTATTGAAATCGATATAAACGTCCTTCATAATACCACAAGGACTATCATAAATCGATGTGAAAGCACATTGAAACATTGTATGACATAATATTCTCATATAAATATTATTCATCTAAAGAAAAAAAGAAAAAACATAAAACCAAACCCTAATTTCGCAAAAAAATAATAAAAAAATACGATTTTTATTTATTATCACAACGTGTAGTAATAATGCTATCTAGATTTGCTCGGAAGATATAAAATCTCATATCATAAACCGAGAAAATCTAGATTTTATGATGAAGAAGATAAGAAAAAAATGGAGTAGTTTTTCGTAAAATAGATACTGTATAAACTCCCTTAGTCCCACACTCCCACGGTTAAAGGTGGATTTTTAATTTTGGTTGTCCCATTAGGGCAATTCTTATGAAGTTTGATTTTCCAATTTTGCTCGCACTATGGGATGAAGAAACCGTAAAAAATCTACTACAGTTTGTGGTCACAAGTTTATAATGGATGAAGATGAATCAATTTGTTGGAATTATGTACTTTTTACAAAAGATCAAATCAATAGTTCCCGGCAATAAAGGGCTGCATTTTATCAGAATATATTTGATAAATTTTGTAAAGAAATCGATAACATCCAATCTCGTGACCCTGATGAGTTGTCTCATAGTTTTCATACTATTATGAAAAAGTAGATTCGATTATGAAAATATATCAATGCAGAAAAAGTGGTGAAGGTGAACTAGATATGGAACCAAGATGCCGAGAAAACTAGCAAAGATCTCACAAAAGTGGTTTCCAATACGAAAGTTATTTCAACTGTAACACCCGCACTTTTCCATGGCTCATGCTTAAAGATAGGTCATTGGAATTAGATGAATCTTCATCTCAAGATTTGGTTGCGTGTTAAGGGCATGATGTCCCAAGACAGAATTTGCACCACGAGTGATGATCGCTATCGTAATACGTCAAAATTGTATCCACTTTCTCACTTCAACAAGATATAAATTAAGTATATGGTGAGAAAGAGTTTGTTCCACGTGAGGCTATTGTTGTTATTATATTTTTAATTTCTTAAGTAACCAAGGGGGAGTTTTTGATTTTTATGCCAAGTAATAAAAACTAAATCAAAAGCAAAGTAAATAGTAGAAAATAATCAATAGTTGGGAATATTAGTCAAGGAGGAGTTCATCTTCAATCTTAAATATGTACTTGAATAAACGATTAGAATTGCAATTCCATCTCTTTATCATCAAAAGCCCTAGCGCATCTAGTGAGAAAGATATTTTTTTTAATTTCGTAAGTTTATCAACAGACACATTAAAGCTGCGGATGTGAATTCTACCTAAAAAATAACCTAACGCCTTGCGCTAATATAAGTTCAATTCCCTAAGAGCTCTAAGTTTTCAGAAATAGGATAATCAATGCAGTTGTCATACATTACGCAAACAATTCGAACAATGGTCAAATTATACATATGATTACAAGAAAGTATCACTACAATTCGTAATTATATCATGTTATTTATGTCAAGGGTTCATTACTATTACGTACAGAAAAACCCTACCTAACAATGGATATAGATGTGAGTTCACTTAATTGGCCACTCAACTAAACAAATATATAAATTCTATTACAATACGTCATTCATGTAATTGTGAAACACGAAGAAGTTTGAATGATAATAAGGAGGGGAAACTAATTCATAAATCAAGCACAAGTTTTAGAAATATGACTACATCCTTAACCAATAGTATTAAATTATCTACTCATAGATATGGAGTTCATTAACATAATTATAAGATAAAAAGATGAAAATCAAAGCAATCCCTAATAGCGTAAACAAAAGCGTCTCTCTCCAAAGCTCCAAGTAGTAAAATACATGATATGTAGAAGACTTTCCTTTTATATCAATATTTGTTTCCAAAACTAGGTCAAGTCATCAAAAGTCCATAACCAAGATGTCCACCAATCCCATATATGAGAAATATCATTCAAAAATCTCTGCCAAAAAATGGTCGTTGGAGTCCAGGAAAGTGACCGGAAACCCCATCTCAGGTGATAAGAAATTGCGTCGTCGGTCACTTTTCACTGAAGTCGAATAACGGTCAACCGTCAAAGTTTACGGATGACTAACAGTCAATAGAATTGAGTTAGGGGGCTGAGTTAAGACTGAATCAGCTATCTGACTTGGATGAATTTATTTTGGCCAAGGCCATTGCACAATGAGCTCAATGTTGCGCAGGTTGAACACAATATAGCGCTATGATGGCGTATCCAAATAATTCAATCGGAATTATGCCAAGTGATTAAACTTGTTATTTATCTTTCAAGATACAAATTCAATAAAAAACTAGTTTCATGATCGATTACAATTAAGCAGACGTATCTACTTAGATTGAATACGTACAAACCTGTGTACATCCAATTATAAAGATAAACAATATATGCGAAAAGGAAAAACACAAGACACCAGAAATTTCGTTGACAAGGAAACCGCAATAGCACAAATTTTTTGGGACTTTGTCCAGATTGAACACCGCATTGTATTAATTTGCTACAGACACTAGCCTACTATCATACTTCGAACTAGAATATAGTAAAGACTGAACTCGCCCTCCAAGCGATTCAGTTATATTCACGCTCCTTATGTCTCTTAAATCTCGCCAGGTTCTACGCACTTGATTCCTATAGCTGAAGTCATTTACATCTTAAGAGTTGCTTCAGCCGAAGAGAAGACTTTTGATACCAATCTTCCTCTAACAAATAAGCATATTTTATTTTCGTTTAGATCAAAGATCAAGGTGTGGAAATATATTTACAATAGATAAAGCTAGCAAACCTCACAAATTCGGAGCTTACGACTCCCGAAGAGCAGCCTAGATACTTAACCACCTCTCAAGAATAATCTTCGAAAGATCAAGTAAGACCAGTCTTTAGATATCTATCTTGATGAATCAAAAAGTTTGAGACGAAGAAAACTTTGCGATTTTTATCTATCTTGCTTGAAAGAGATTACAAAAACCTTGATAACATAAAAACAAGATCAGGATTCATGAACTATCAAGGTAAAGATAGTCGGACCTTTCTTCACAAATCCCCAAAGCAAAGTCTTTTAGTCGTGGAATTAAAAGGTCAATAGAGGACGACTCTAGAATTAACTAGGATACAAAGTGTCAGGGATTGAATTTCCCAATTGATAGAGATACTCTATTTATAATTTTCAAAGACCAGGGTTAGCTTAGAATTCAAGCTATGATATCTTGATAATCAAGCTAACACTTTAGTTCTTCAAAATAAAATAGAAGACTATACACATAGGTTCAGTAATGGAACCGTGTATAATGATTGTTCGGTTTGGCAAGTTAGCCAAAGAACTAAAAGCTATTTGAAGTTCATTTAAACATATAAGAAATTAATCATGATACAAACACACAAGTGTTTAAGTAATCAATGAAGTCTTAGAAGTGTTTAAGAGGGTTCAAGCAATGCTAAACATATTAAAATAATAAGTATTTACGCATCTGTTGAACATTATCGGGACAATTGGCAAAAAAAATTGCCAACCATAGGGTTTGTTCATGAGTCAGGATGTTACGGTAAGTGAACCGAGTTCGCAAACTGCTAGTATTTATCCAACTTATAAAATTCAATTCACCCCGGTTCGCCAACCGGGTTCGTGAATTGTTCCCAACTGAACTTGCGGTTTGAGAACTAGTTCGCCGACATTCATGTATTTCTGCTAGAGCATTGCTCGGTGGAACTCACAAGTGTTTCTTTCTCAAGCTTTTTTTCAAAACTATATCTTGATTTCTAGTCCAAAATTAGTTAAGTCTTGGATTATGATAGAAGTGTAGTTGAGAAACGGACATTGCGGCCGTCATCATTGTGTTCCACGATTTGAAGGCGAAGATCAACCGAAGATTTTGGATAAATTCTTCAACAAGAGGTAAGTGAAGACTGAACCATCTATTTTTCAAGTTATATTCATCTTTCTATCTATGAGGCGATGTCGCATAACTAATTAGACTATCATAAGCATATCAAGAATTTCGAGTCGAGTTTATCTTGGTAATTAGTTCTCGAAATATGACCAAGATTAATGGACATTTTTCATACTTGATGAATTTTGGTTAAAAACAATTTATTGTTCGTAATCAAAATCATGATTCAATTTTCATCATTCGAAAATAGTCTGGAACAGTGATATGTGTCATTGATGTTATTCGAGAATGTTTCAAATCGATTTAGAGAAATATAAAACTACTGTAGATTCGAATATAAGACAGTGTATATACCACTCTTACAAACTAGGAAAACTGTCATAAGTCTGAAGCCGTAATGCATATACTCAGTACACGAAATAAAGTAGCTATATGTTGACAAATAGATTTTTGGTACGCATATTCCTATGCACACCTTTAAAACTCTGGGAACTCGTGAATCCGGATTGGTACGCAAACCAGTACGCGTACTAGGAACGGATTTGGTATCCATACCGGTACACGTACCAGAAACGTTATATGGACTTCGGAACTCGGCTATGCTTAAATGGTATCCATACCAGTACGCATACCAAAAAAGTTTTGTAGACTCCGGAACTGGGCTATGCTTAAATGGTATTCATACCAATATGCATATCGGAAAAGTTATGTGGACTCTGGAACTCGGTTATGTCTTAAGATTTACATACCGGTACACGTACTGTGACATAACTGTTCACGAACATGTTAAGTGTTTATACCTTGTACACCTACTTACCATGTCGATTGAATTCTTATGTACTTAAATTATTTATCCGAGATAATTTTCATTTGAATAATCTCTAAAAACATCATAGACATATTTGATCATTTGAATGTGTTTTGAGTTAAGTCTTAAGTGTTTATGAAAATTCTCAAGATAGTATAGTTGGATAGATTCTTCTAACCATTCACGAGTGTGGTCTTATACGCGGTTCGGTTACGGTTCATCTTAACCATTTGATTGTATATATTGTTATGTTAAATTCAAATTTTTATCTGACGGTAGATATTGATTGCTTGGTTCCAAAGCTATCTTAGCTTAAACCTAAATCAACCTATGATTTGAGTGTCTATAAAATGGGAACTTCAAGCAACTGGGATCTTTGAATCCCGACACTACTTTTCTTGGTGTGTCCTAGTTGCTACTAGAGTTGTCCTCTTCCTAAAACCCTTTAGGGTTTGGCGAATACAAATACTTTATTGGGATTCGTGAAGCTAGGTCCATTTATTGTTTATCTTGATAGCTCGAGTATCCTGATCTTGTTCGATTGTTGAGCTACTCACTTGAACAAGATAGATAGAAATCATCAAAGTTCTCTTCGTCTCAGAATTTGTTGATTCCACAAGTTCTATACTTATAAGGTGAATAATAATCTAGGCTGTACTTCGGTTGCATAAGTCCAGATTTTGAGGTTATCTAGACTTTGTCTATTGCTATCGATTTTTATTACCTTGATCAAACTTTTTTACCTGTGGGAGGAAGATTGGCTTAGAGTCTTCAGTTGAGTTGAAGCAACTCTTAGTTGGTGTGATGTCTGCTAAGGGAATCAATTGCGCGGAGTCCTACTAGGATTGAAGAGGCGTAAGGAACATGACTGTGACTGAATTGTTAGGATGGTTTAATTATGTCTCAACTATATTCCAGTCCGAAGTTAATTGGTAGTAGGCTAGTGTCTGTAGCGGCTTAATACAGTTTGGTGTTCAATCTGGAATAGGTCCCGAGGTTTTTATGCATCCGTGGTTTCCTCGTTAACAAAACTTCTGGTATCTGTGTTATTTCTTTTCCGCATTATATTGTTTATATTTATAATTGAAATATCACAGGTTGTGCTTTAATCAATCAAAGTACATAATCCATCCTTGTTTGTTGGATACGACTTGATTGATTACTTGGAAAATTGATCTTTAGAATCACCCAAGTACTCTCACCCGAAAATCAGGTTCACATACTTACCTCTGTAAACGTTCTGATTATGAGAGAAAGAGATATAACTATGGATATTCTATCTTGATTGAGATTCATTAAGTTGAACTCTCGGAATTGAATTTGAGTTTATCCATACAGGTTTCCTAAGAAAAAGTTGGTGGTGTATTTTGGTACCCCCCACGTTTTCAATTTATATATATCTCGGATATCAATGGTTTTCGAACTGGTTTGCCAACCTACCCTGAGTAGAAATATCAGTAAGTTCATATTTCTCTCTTATGATGTTTAAAACATTCCCAAGTGATATGATCATTTGCATGGGAAATTTTCAATTGATCCAAAAATTAAATCATATAACTAATATTGTTAAGAACCTTTGAAGATCTAATCGCTAAGTCATATTCCGAGATTTTTCACAAGACAATCTTGACTCGAAACATCTTCTTTGTGATTCTACTATAAGTCATACGTGAAAACACGAGGGTACCCAAATATACCTCAATCTAAAACTTTTCTACCTATAAGTCCTTTCTCTAAAAGTGATTGTCTATGGACTGAGTCGAGACAATACAAATAATCGGTTCACACTTCGTGTCATCGTCTATGGATACGAGATCGAGATAATACGACAACAAGATAACTTGTGTGATTGACTATAGATACAAGATCGACAAAATACAACAACGAAGTATGTTTAATCGATAATAGGTTCGGACTTAACCAAATATTATAGGATTGCTATCAAGTAAATAGGAATTAACGTTTGTGTATTTTACTTCTAATTATAATAAAACAATTATAATTGCAGAAATAAAAAAGTAAAAGTCACAACAAGATTTTATTAACGAGGAAACCGCAAATGCAGAAAACCCCGGGACCTAGTCCAGAATTGAATACTCTCATAATTAAGTCGCTATACAAAATCAAACCAATTTCGTATAGTTGAGACCAATCAACTAAACCTATAGTTCACCTAGCTACCTCAGTATGCCTGCGCCTCCAATTTGTAATAAGTCACGCACTTCACTACACCAAATTCAGGGATTAGTAACTAGATTTAACAACAACTTAGTGGCTGTTGCGAATTTTTAGTTGCAAAAACTTCGCAACAGCTTGAAACAGTTACAAAACTTGCAACTGTTTACTTCAGTTGTGATTCACAACTAAATCCAGTTATGCGCGTTCGGAAAATCTGTGTGGTTGCCTACACTTTCAACTGACTCATTATTCAGCCGATTCAGATACTTGGGAAAGCTTACTCGGGTCTTTTTATGTCATTAATCATCGAACAGCCTCATATTCTCTATCTCATTTTCTTATCCTCTCTCGTTCTCCCTGTGAGTTTTCCCTTTTTCTATCACCACCACAGTTGTTATCAAGTCAAGATAAAAACCAGATCCTTATTTTCGTTGTCGGGGAAGAAACGTATCATCACTATGAACTATTTCTTCTCCTTTTTTGTTTCACTTCTACGAAAAAAAACCTAGATTCAGATTTTTTTCTTCTGATTTTGATTTTTTCCACTCAAAGTCTTTAACCCAATTTCTAATCTTAGTTCAAATTCTTGCTCACCATGTTATTATCTGGATTAATCAGATTATAAATCATTTACAAATTACAATTATTTGACCTAAAGAGGGAAATCAGAGATAATCTGATTGCAAGTGTGTTTCTCTGTTCTATGAGCGTTTTTTGGCACGAGATTTCCCCCAAAATCCTTTCTCCTTTTTCATAAGATTTCTTTATAAACCCATTTGGAGAATCGTTAAATCTTTCCTCAAATTTCATTAATTTGGGTTTTTTTTTCCTTCAAATGTTAGATGTAAACAAAGGTATAAACAAAACCCTAGTTTTGATTTCCTGTTTTTCCTTTTCAATTAGATATAAGTGCAAGATATGATTTGTTTGATTCTACTTCAATAATGTCAAATTGATGATAAAGATGACTTAACATTGTTTTAGTTGATAAAATTTGTTATTGTAGTATATTTATTTTTTTTGTAAATGAATGTGACTGGAAGATATTGTGTTTTGGTTGGTTTAGAACCAGGATTATATGATCATTTTTAGAAACATCGATATCGATATGGTTTCGAGAAAAGCATAAGAATCGGGTATAATTCTCATTCAACCTTTTTCATCATGCAAATTGAAAGATTCAATAAGTTATTTCATTTGCACTTTTTGTCTGCGTATGGATTATAGATTGTACATCTTATTTGAAAAGGCTGGAGGAGCAAGCAAGAGATGGACCAAATGATTCATATGCATTGGCTAAGTGGCGTATCCTTAACAGGTTGCACGACAGAAATGAGACAATTTTCTACAAGGTACATGCTCCTATTTTTAAACTTGTGTTTGCGATCAGTGGTAACTGTCGCCGGTATTGTTCTTTGGCTGTTTTGCACTTTCTCTTTGGTCATTGTGTTACGATTTCCTTCTCCATACAGACAGTCAGAGTACCCTTTCCTTTGGTTGGACAAGCTCAGTATTTTTGTTTTCTGGGTTAATTATTATATTTAGGATTGAGTTGATTTAGGTGTACAATTTGGATTGAAAAGTTATATACTGATCAGGAATCTTTATAAAATAAATTTTCTGTTGAGTTTCTGTTTGTGTTGGTTTAACTTTTCTACCTTAGTAATTGATATTGAATTCTCTTTTTGGTGCTTATATTTCCTATTTCAAGATGTAGAAGTTACCCGAGTGTGTTTGTTTCATATTTCTGATTTGAGAATATCGATAAACTTGTTTTGACACCTTTTTGGGTTTTTCAGATTAGCTTTTTTACTCTCGTTTAGATTCCAAGATGTTGTTTCCTGAAACAAAGTGATATGCTTTTTACTAGGAGATGCTATGTCTCAAGGCAGTTATATGATGTAGTCACAAATTAAGGACAATAGCTACGAATCTATGATGTAGTCACGCATTAAGGACAATAGCGATGAATCCATTTGAAATACGATCAGTAGATTCAAATTCTATAAACCCAAAATGTGTGTTTACGTGCTCAACTTATGTCAAGTTGATGACAAGAAAATTAGAAAAATATATGCTATCTTGATTCAAGTGAAGAAGTGGTGTTAAGGCACCTGAAATACCAATGTATTGAGAAGAGGATTGATGATGAACATGCACTGCCGAGTAGTCAATTTCTTTAGCCCTTGATTATTCTTTGGGAGTTCGGTAGTGTTCTGAATACTTTGTGCAGACTGAAATTGTTTCATTTAAGATGTTGCCACCTCCTTCTTCTCCCACATACAAGCAATCTTACATATTTATGCATGTATACTTGTTGCATTTTTTTTTGTACCTGTCGTGTTAGATCTTGTTCCTTCTATTTTTCATCTCTAAAATGGCTCATGCCTTGTGCGGTGTGTTTATGTTTTGTCCAATTTCCTTGTTATCATCTTTTTTTCGATAACATTACATCGAACATATCTATATAAGTTGTGTCTTTTTTGGGAACTTGGGCACACTGCCCAATGGGAAACAGAACATTCTTTTGTGGGCTATCTTGCAATGCACTGACGTCATTTTTTCCCACCTTTATATGTAGGTGAAAAATGTGATAGAGAAACCCCACAATGATCATCTCCCTCTGATAGAAGCTAGCAGGTCAGAATTTTGTCTTTTACTTATATTCCTTCTTCTTTGCAAGTTAAATTTCGATCTTTTTTTTCTTCTTTCTTTCTTTCTTTCAAATTTGGTCGTTATCTGTTAAATTTGCAGGTAAGCGTTGCGTCTAAAATGCAATCTTCTCCCTGAACTAATCATCTTGTACTCCTTGTTCCTCTTGTGCAGATGGTGAGCCCATTCATAAGTTTCCTTACAATAGATCAGGTAATCTTTGTTCATTTGTAAGTCACTCTATTGTGTGGTTGTTATAGGCCTATTTTCCAATTCACCGGCCTTTCCTTCCCTCACATGAAAAACAATTTGATGCATCATTTCGCACCCCTTACAATGGCTGTGAGTGTTAAGGTTATATTGCATTATGTTGTGCTCAGTAGTATACTTTAACAAGTTTTTCCTTGGATCAGTCTGTTAGTAATTAATCTATGTGCTTCATTCTTTCAGCTAATGCTTATGTACCTGGAGCATCTTCCAATGTAGCTGGCATGCGACTCCAATTTGAAGGCGTCTTTCTTTAGTTCAAGATGAATTTCTAAATTTTTGGTGTTCATTTTGCTAAGAACATCATCACGCTCCAAGGGGAACCCCCTCAGATCTTTCTTACTGTACCAGGTCACGTCACTCTCTCTATCCTATTCGTTATCACTTCTCTATCCTATTTTATTTGAACTCTTCGCTAATTGTCAGTTTTGGCTGCACCAGGTTACTATCTTTTGGATGTACAAATGGGATGTTTACCAGCACAGAAGTAAGCAAGTTACTGCTGAGAAAGACTCGTGAAGGATTTCTATTATCAACAAGCCCCTAAAGTGATGAGTCATCTGAGTAAGCAGTTGGTCAACTTCATCTTGATTGTATCGTTGTCGGTTTTTTTTTTTTTTTTGAGTCCTTTTGGTTATAGTAAACAAAAATAAGTTAGCTGAAGTAGTAGCTAAGCAAACGCCACCCCTGAATAACTTGGGATTTTGTATATCCTTGGAACACTAGAAGAAGTGGTATAATTTTATTTTTGGCACTTTGTGGTTCTTTGTGAAGTACGACTTGACATGACAGTTAAATTTAAGTCTAGCAGTGTATACCATCTCTACATAAGCAATTAAAAAAAGGTGATTCCAGTGCTTTGGATTTGTAGTTAAGGAGTATGTCTGATGACCTATTTCTAGCCCTGGGTTGTGCTTGGATTGTGGTTTTTGCTTGCTCCAATTTGTATATGAATGGGTAAAAAAAGAAGTAAACACCTAAATTATGCTTTTGAGTAGTCTCGTACCTGTATCTCTAATTTCTCCAGCTCAGTATTCTCCATTGTTAGCTGTGCTCCTTAGTATGCGGACTTTGATACTTTTTTCCTCTTTTCATCTCCACAAGTAGCAGCTTGGGCTATTACTATGATCACATCAGGACTATACAGCTCTGCAAGTTCAGGAAAATGGTAAACACCAAAATACTCGACATAATTTGTCTGCTTTTGTTTAGACATGGATTTATAGTTCTTTGTAAGTTGTATATACTTGTTAAGTTAGAGTTGTATACACTGAACGCATTGCGTACACGGTGATCTCGTTATAATTAGATTATTGGTTAGAAGCTTCAACTGTGTAGCACTGAATAAGAAATGATGGAGTGTTATTATATAATCAGCTACTTGCAGGCCTCTGTTCTTTATATATCCTCTTGATGGATTTTTGTTTCGCAAATGGACCCCTCTAGTTTTCAAGTTTTAAGTATATGATCCACAACTAAAATAATATTCTTTCTTGCTCTCTTATTTTGTTTTAGGTATTCATTTAATGAGCAAGCAGGAACATATATATGACGAAGTCCAGGGAGATGATAAAACTGTGACTCCCATAAACTGATTGTGAGTAACAAATTTCTTTATATCCTTCAAGTTTTTTCGTACATAACAAAGCGCAATGTGAGCTAGATGAAATTCTAGGCTTGAGATCTTTGTATTCTCCTGAGTAGCCGATTCGTTATCACTGCTGGTTTTTTCTTTGGATGTAATCTAATACTATAGTCTCCTAGGTGACTTACTTGACAAACCTAAACCTAAATCTAAGTGCTTCTGAAGTTGTTACTAAAGCAGGAGTTTCTCATATGCGTGATGCGTCACATTATTACATTTCAAATGTTAACAAATTTTGATGAAATTTTTGTTGACGTAAATAACCAAGACCGACAAGACAACTTAAGAACTCCCCTTTACCATTTTCTATTAGGAAGTTTCCATTGAACATGTGGCATCTCCCCTGCACCCTCGTAGCATTTACATGGAATGTAGTTGAGTGATAATAAAAGTGATGTACCACAAAAGTCTTATATACATAGTTTTAAGAGAGAATAAAAACACTATATGATAGATTTATTTGGTCCCGAAGGGTAGCCCGGATGAAAAAGTTTCCAAAATCTTAACGTTGTTTTATACTTGGAAGAAAATTATATTGCTCGTGTGATTTTTTTTCTTTGTAGTAGACACCATATGAACGGTTGATATGAAAGGGTGTCTCTAGAATTTTTTTTTGTTATGAACAGGCATGTACTACTAGGAAAGAGTCTTAGACTCTCAAGTGCTGAAATGGCCATGACGTGAGTCCACCCAAAAACACCAACGTGTGTTAACGTATCATGTTTGTTCTATCTGATTTAACTTGTGACTCAAGCATCCAACATCTCTGTTCCCTGCTCGTGTTTGTTTAAGAATTTCTACATTCCCGTTGTCTTTCTATCTTTTTGCCTGATTGTTTTGTGTCTTTTTTAGGTTAAGCTGATGCTTGTATTCACTCTAGTTGCGTGCATTATGGCTGGAATGGCGTATCTAGGTTGGTTCAAATGCAGCTGCTGAGAAAAGCAAAGACACTCCAAAGGTGACTTTATTTTAGTTGCACTTTTTTATATCGAAGCAAAAAGAATCGTTCCTCTCAGCACATTGAAAGTGGGTGTGTGACATAATAAGTTGAAAATATCCAACTTATTAGGACTTGTATTGGTGTCAATTCAACATTCAAATATTTATGTACATTTGTGAACTGAATTTATGAATAGAGTGAATGTTCTGTGCAATATATTAATCTCTTTAAATTGTGAATATGAATACAGGAAACAATTCACAAATAGTTGACCGGTTTTGATCTGGTCAAAATCTGGTTTTGTCCGGGTCAAGACCACTATTTTTTTTGTTTTTGCAAAAAAATTCGCAACTGTCTGTTGCAGTTGCGACTATCAAATTTCGCAACTGTTTCAAACTGTTACGAACTTTTGACGTTGCAATAGTTTGAAACTGTTGCGGAAAAAAATATCGCAACGGTAATGTAGCTGTTGCGAAAAACTGCAACGTCGACTATCGCAACAGAGGAGAATTGTTGCAACACCACTTTTCAACTGCCACGTACCGTTGCTAATCCCTAAATTTGGTGTAGTGCTTGAAAAAATTTCTTTGGTTCATATTCCAAACATTAAAGGAACTACAAATCGGTTCGGTAACAACTCTTTTCAAACAACGTGATATGAGTTTGACGAAAGGCTCTTCCGTTTATCCTAATAAACTCCTTTGTCAGGTTCTTAGATCTATCCAATAACAACTACCAAAGTAATTGTTTATATTTTGCAATCAATACTTTGAATCACAAAGAATTGTATTGATGCCGATCTACTCAACTAATCAATCCAATCTATCACAAAGATAAACCGAATATAGTTGGATCCCTTTTTAGCCGAAACAAGTTTTGTGCACACCAAAGATTATGAACCCAAATATCTTCTTTGTCTTCAATAAACACCTGCACACAAACATATTGAATTTCTTGTGATCAATCACACACAGAACGGAGTCTGTTAACACAAGACGGCTTTAGATATACAAACAGTCTAAAGATCTCTCGTCGAAACTTCAATCTAGTTTGAGTGAATCTTATATCAGAAGAGAAGATTCTCAAGCATAAACAAACTAGGTGCAATCAAAGTTCAACAACCGTTAGTCAATCAAACCAATCGAAAACTAATAATAAACTGTAATTATCTAGTTTCCCACCAACGGTACTAATAGAGCTTCTCAATCCCAAAGAAGTCTTTAAACCGAGCGGTTGTAAGAGATTTCACCTAATTAGGTTACTTTCTTCTCCGAATAGGCGGCTCCACCAGTAACAAAATAACTAGGTAGTTTTGCTGGATCTGAGGATTAGTTTACTAGAAATGCAAACTTCAGTATTTATAGACAAGGAAGTTTGGACACCAAGGAATTTCCAAAACCGAATATTCTCAAAGATATGCAATAATGGCAAAAACGGTTTTCATAATTCCTGGAAATGCTCTGTCCAAATATTGACTAAAATCTCAGTAGAAAATCTCCAACTAGTAAATGTGCATTACTAATTTTTATTTTCTAAAGATATGCTTTAATTGCTGGAAATTAAAAGCATATAAAACTAAAAACCTTAATTAAAAGATTCTCAATTTATTTCGATCCGAGATTCTCTTTTAGCTATTAAGGAATATCTTTGAACAATAAAAGATAAGAGTTACTGCACATGTTCAAAGTATGTCGACATCTTTACTTTGTAAATCCTTTTTCATATTTACAATCTTGGAACCGATTTGCCACACTTCCAAACAAGTTTAGAATTGGTCCATCTGACTTCCAAGAACTCACCATTAATGGGTTTCACGGTTCTACCTCAGCATAATGTTTCGGTTCTACCTCCAAGTGGGTACTAGTATCGGTTACACTAGTTACTATAAAATCGCTAACTAGGTACTAGGATCGGTTACCACTTCTTATGGTAAAACTTGTGATCGGTTGACCAAGTTATATGATCGATTACACCAACTTACTAAAACTTGTTAAACCTTTTACAAGGATCGATTACACTCTCTCGTGAACGATCACACCTCTTACTAGGATAGGTTACCTAATATCTAGAATTTAGTAACAGCAATTTCAAGATATCGATTTTACCATCTCAGGTGATTATTGTTAGATCACTGCTCGGTCAAACTCGCATGCGTTTCCATCTCAAGCATGTTTGTCAATATTAGTGATCAAAACTATAAAGTCTTTAATTTATAGTCTACTATAGGTAAGGTCTCGGACTAGGATACAAAGTGTAGTTGAGCTCAAGAACTCCATGACGATCATCATACAAGACGAAGGACTACTCAAGGAACCAGTGGATCTTCATCCACTAAAAGATATGTGGAGACTTGAACTTATCTATCACTCAAAAGTCTATCTACTCTATCTCCTATCTTGAGACAAAAGTTGTATTACTATATATACTAAGAATATACACACATGATATTTCGAGCTGAGTATATCTCGCTTATCTATTTCTCGAAATATGTGTTGGTAAAGCTTTCGCTTTAGCCAAGTTCATCTTTTCCTAGTGACGAAAGTCATATTATGTTTCAATCATTTTGGAAATCGCTCTGATGAAAAATAGTTTATGAATAACAACTATATAACTCCCTCTGAGAATGTTTCAATGATTGAAATGAGAGTTTAGACTATATAACCATTGGGGGATATAAACATTGTTGTGGCAACACATATATGTATAAGTCCTTAACACTTGAACCGAAGTTTGTGAACTTTGTTGATCAAGTGGAACCGGAACGTGAGCAGCAACTCAGTCCGCGAACCCAGTCTATGAACTGGCATAAGTTCTCGAACCCGAGAATATCTGCTGAAGTTGAAGCTCAGGTGCAGTCCGCGAACTGATGTAAGTTCTCATCCCGAGAAATTCTGCTGGAGTTTATTAACTTCAACCAGTTAGCTTGAGTCCGCGAACTCAGTCCCATATTTTTCCATATTTTGATGGGATTTGTATGTTTACGTCTGTGAACTTGATTGTCCCATATTTTGCCAAAAGTAAAGTCGTTCACATATTGGTATACAAATATTGATAAAGGAATGAATGTACTTTTGGAAAAACACAAAAGTTAAGCCTATATTGTCAATTGTTGATGTAAGATAGGTTAAAATCTTTTGTGATTCAAGGATAAAGTCTATTGTGTCACGTTGTGATGGAAAAATAGAATAGGTCCTTCTTTTTTTGTTATCCACGGTATATAGCTTAATTGTTCCATATTATTATGTATTACCGTGAAGGTTCCATCTTGTATCTTATGTTGAGCACGATACGACTAAGTCGATTTTTTATTGGCATGGTTGGTTGTTCCATGAAGATGCAAAATGTTGAGCATTAAGAACTAAATTAATCAACTTGTGTGATTATTTAGTTTGTATTCCATGAGTTCTCTCATGTTGAGCACATGTACGATTAAGTTTGTCATTTTTTATGATAATCTTAGTCGGGGTTCCAATAATCTCTTATGTTGAGCCCAAATGAACTAAATCAATCATCTTGTGTGATTATTTAGTTAGCACTCCATAGATTTTTTTCTCATGTCGAGTATGGACAATTGAATTGATTACTTTGTGATTAGTTTAATTGTGTAATCCGGTTAGAGTATTTATGGGTTCTCTCATGAATAATCTAATCGATGAATTAAGTCTTCATAAGTTTACTTGTGTTGAGCATATTTAGTCATATTAATCATGGTTCTCTTTGGTTAATATGATTGAATATTTAGGATTCCAAATTCATACTTGTATGTAATTGGTTGAGTCTAAAGAAATCCTTCTTTTATCTTGAAAATAAGGTCGATCTTGTTGTTCCCTTGGGAATGACATCTAATGGGGGAGAGTTCTTTTGAACTTGCGCTTAATTTCTAAATCTTTGTGGGAAGTGCGGCTGTGGAAGTTTTAGGGGTTATCTTGTATCTTTATAAACTCCTTGATGAATGCATTTAGCCTCGGCTTTATGATTGCATATAAACAAGATGATAGAACATTTACCTTTGGTCATGAAATGTCTCTTACGGAAATTTCATTAGGATCCCGTTCTTGTACCTTTGCTAATTTTATTGACAAAAAGGGGGAGAAATAATTGTAGTTCACACTACAAATACATATGGTTCTTCGGATCATTATGTAAGGGGGAGTGGTTTCCATGTGAGATGGAGTATTGACTAAGGGGGAGTGAAGTATTACCATAGTATTGTTGTTGAAGTTGTGATGCAATCGGACTTTTGACGCTGTGTAATAATACTATGACATTGTATAACAATGATTGAGAACCAATGCTTTTCTCATTGTTATAGCTACGGATTTTCAACAACGATGATACTAAACTTACAACCTTTGGGATCATTGGAGTACTTGGAAGTGACAAAGATTTCGAGTATTGTTGAAGATTAGGCATGTGGAATAGGAGCTACAAAGTTTATTTATATATTTTTTGTATTCCATATGTATTAATAGTTTTTCCACTAAAATTGACAAAGGAGGAGATTGTTAGAGCACTGGTCGGTCAAACTCACATGCGTTGCTATCTCAAGCATGTTTGTCCATCTTAGTGATCAAAACTATAAAGTCTTGATTTCTAGTCTACTATAGCTAAGGTATCGGACTAGGATAGAAAGTGTAGTTGAGCTCAAGAACTCCATGGCGATCATCATACAAGACGAAGGACTACTCAAGGAACCAGTGGATCTTCATCGACTAAAAGGTATGTGTAGACTTGAACTTATATATCACTCAAAAGTATATCTACTCTATCTCCTATCTTGAGACAAAAGTCATTTATCTATATAGACTAAAGATATGCACATGTGACTTTTCGAGCTGAGTATATCTTGCTTATATATTTCTCGAAATGGGTGTTGGTAAAGCTTTCGATTTAGTCAAGTTCATCTTTGCCTAGTGACGAAAGTCATGTTATGTTTCAATCATTTTGGAAATCGCTCCGACGAAAAATAGTTTGTGAATAACAACTATATAACGCCCTCTGAGAATGTTTCAATGATTGAAATGAGAGTTTAGACTATATAACCATTGGGGAATATAAACATTATTGTGGCAACACATATATGTATAAGTCCTTAACACTTGAACCGAAGTTTGCGAACTTTGTTGATCAAGTAGAACCGGAACGTGAGAAGCAACTCAGTCGGTAAACCCTGTCCGCGAACTGGCGTAAGTTCTCGAACCCGAGAATATCTGCTGAAGTTGAAGCTCAGGTGCAGTCCGCGAACTGATAGAAGTTCTCATCCCGAGAAATTCTGCTGGAGTTTATTAACTTCAACCGGTTAGCTTGAGTCTGCGAACTCAGTACGCGAACTCAAGAGGTTATGTCTGAAAACAATGTTCGTGAACTTATCTTAAATTACTAAGGAATGCTTTTGCAAACCGTGGCTTTATAGTTCATGAATTGATTCGAGTCAATCACATCGTTTTTTATTCAATTGTGTCTCTTGTAGTACTTGAGATCTCATAGCAATTGAACAACTCTCTAACTAGTTCATTTGGACTAGTTATGGTGAAGAAGAATATGGTTGATATGAAAGTTATCATTTGGATAACCATTTGGTTGACTAATATTGAACCAAACATTGTACACGTTTGGGTACAGTAACATGAACTAAAAACATCAGTACATGTGTGTGTGGCAAGATAAGTTTTCGATCTAACGGTTGAGAGATACTAGCTTGTATCAAATCAGGTTTTCATCTAACGGTGAATATTGAATGCTTTGTTACTAAGCTAACATTGATTGCAAACCCTGATTTGAAAGACTATATAAGGGAGAACTCTTGCTATTGGAAAAACTAATCCCCATACACTTTTCTTGTGTGATACTAGTTTTATCTAATCTAGAGTCGATCTCCATTAACCCTTGAGTTTTCTCTCTAAATTCGGGTTAACGACTTAAAGACTTCATTGGGATTTTGAAGCCAGACCGATACTACTTTTATTGTAGTTGTGTGATCTGATCTTGTTATTTCTATCGTACGAGTACAATTATAATAATTGGCTTGAGATTTCTATCTCCGATAGGCAAGATAAAAGCAGTCACAAACATCTTCGTCTCATTGTTTGTGATTCCTCAATAATCTTCTTCGATGCATCGATTAAATTTATTGTGAGGTGATTGATGAAACTGAGCTGTTCTTCGGGAATATAAGTCTGGTTTTATCAATTGGTTCATGTTCACCTTAATTTATCAAAAGACGGAACAAAACTCATAGGTTTATTCGTGGGAGACGAATTTATCTATTATTTGTAGAATTTTCTGTGTGAGACAGATTTGTTTGCTAAAGTCTTCGACTTTGGGTCGTAGCAACTCTTGGTTGTGGGTGAGATCAGCTAAGGGAATCAAGTGAGCAGTGTCCTGCTGGGATCAGAGGCGTAGGAGCATAAATGTACCTTGGATCAATGTGAGATTGGTTGGGGTTCAACTATAGTCCAGACCGAAGTTAATTTGGAGTAGGCTAGTGTCTGTAGCGTCTTAATACAATATATGTTTAATCTCGACTAGGTCCCGGGGTTTTTTCTGCATTTGCGGTTTCCTCGTTAACAAAATTCCGGTGTCTGTGTTATTTCTATTCTGCATTATATTTTGTTATATAATTGAAATAATACAGGTTGTGCGTTGTTCAATCGATTAGAATACCCGACCTTGTTGGTTGTTGATTTAAATCGATTGACACTTGGATATTGGTCATTGGTACCATCCAAGTTATCTCTCTTTGATTAGGCTCGAGAATTATATTTGCTTGAGTAAATCAAATCGAGAGATTGAGATAATAACTCCTTGAGTATTTTCTATTGATTGAGTCTTGTTGATTATCTAGAAAACAATTCAGAGTTGTCTATACAGGTTGCTAATCGAAATATTGGGTAAGTTTGTTAGACCCCCGCATTTTCAATTACTTAAGATTGGTCTCACTAATTAAAGTCATACCAATACAAAAGTCAGGCCTTGTGAATAGTTTTACCAAGATACATAAGCAAGTTATGAATGGTTATACTAAACACACATATTGGTAATTCAAAAAGATTTGCAATGAATAACAATACCAATAAGCCTAGCGATTTCCCTTTCGATTCACAAAACAAGTTTATGAATTTACTTCCTTTAAACGAATGTAAAACATTGTTTCCTAGGACGAAATCTTCACCCATACCCATACATAATAACAATAGCATTCATACGATTATGTCGATGTCTTATATACGAAGTTCAAAAGATAGACGTTATACTTCGTATTGTAATTCCTTAATACTATGCCTAACTAGAGTATAATCATTCACAGCTTCGCAGTTATGTTTTCAATATGCATGACTTGAAAGATACGTTAGGAATGAAATAGTTTAAGTCAAATATTACTAACCTCAAGTGGAAGGATGATGTCGTCGTCGTAGTTCTTTACTTCTTCACATTCTTCAAGTCTTCACGTAATACTTGTAAGTAGGGGTGTACATGGTTCGGTTTGGTTCGGTTTCAAGCCAAAACCGAAACCAAACCAATACTATCGGTTTTCCAAAAATTGAAACCAAACCAATCCATTAACCATTGGTTCCAAAAACCAATGGTTCCAATCGGTTTCGGTTTTTCCCAGTGGTTTTTGGTTAACCAATAATTATGTCAAACCAAAAAAAAAATTACACAAATTTACAAAAAAAAATAGTATTGGTTTACAAAAAATTACAAACAAAAAATAAATAGAAAGAATATCAAGCGTAGTTAAGGATTACTCTAAATCTAGAGATCAAAATAAGATTTAACTAGTGGTAGGCTATACAATGACATCTCTAATGAAAATTTAATTAATTTTTTTTTTCCAATAGTCGGTTAACCATTGGTTAATGGTTCGGTTTCTTCATCAAACCAAAACCAAAACCATTAGCTCGATTTTTAAAATTTAGAAACCAAACCAAACCATTAGTAAATGGTTCGGTTCGGTTTTCTCCTTATTGGTTTGGTTTGGTTCGGTTTCGCGGTTAACCGGTAACCATGTTCAGCCCTACTTGTAAGTCTCATATCCTAGTAACTTTCTAGATAACCTATAAGAAGTTGACTCTAGTAAATAATCAAGCGACTCTTTAAATGAGTTTTGGTTCACTAAAATATGACAACCAAACTTGACATACCAACGCTTGGTGGGCTCAACCGAGCTATGCTCTAACAATACGTACGCCATAGTTTTAATAGGTAGAATGATGGTATAGTGAGTAAAATATGATGGTTCAGTCTTCACATACTTGATGTGGAAGTTCTCCAAATGTCTTCGTGATACTCAAATACAATTCTAACCTATCTGAAACTTGACTTAGTAAACTAGAAATCAAGATGTAGTTTTGATCACCTAACATTGACAACAAACTTGAGATAGCAAAACTTGTGGGTTCAACCGAGCAATGCTTTAATAAGTAAGCATATCTGATGAATATATACAAATCCGATTTGACCAATATCCAACAAATACACAACATTGTTTGATGTCTTCACCGATATATCTTCCAACAACACATTAAGTACCCACCAGGGAGAAATAAGAACATAACATCATCAGTGTATTTGTCGAAGAAGCTATTGTACCTCAAGCCAGGCTAATATTATAAGCAACTCTATTGACAATGTTCTTTATGACAGGGAGGATGCTGGTGCAATACAAATAGAAATGGTGTTGTGTGTGCTGGAAAACAAGACTATTGTGGTTCATAAAAAATCATGAAGAAACTGATACTATTTGTAAGAATATTGAGCAATAAAGTTGGAAAAAATCTTGGTATTTCTTGAAAAAACGGGGGTCTAACTACCTCACCCAATATTTCGATTAACAATCTGTTTGGACTAACTCGAATATACTTTTAAGAGAATCAACTAGACAGTCAGACCCAATCTTAAATAAAAAGTATATCAAGGAGTTAATATCTATCTCTCCATCTACAAAATGTGCAAATTTTCTCAATCGGGCGTATATTATCATAGTTTAAACAAATCATTACACTTAAATAATTTAACGATTAGAGAAGATTTGATTCCACGGCTTTAATTATAACTAGAATTCATTTAAGGAAAATGCTATTTGACTCCTTATTTTCCACCTCCCTACAATCTCAATCACACATCTAAATTTAGATTCACAATCAGGTACTGGTAGGGAGGTGAAAAAGAGGAAGCCAAATAGCACAATACTTAATTATAATCTCTTCAATTTACACCTGCTTCATTGATTAAATATCTTCTTGGTCTACCAGAAGCATAAACACAATACTTAATTTATGCGATTCAACGTTATCTTTCCCTATTTGACATATCTTCGGAATTCTTATTACAGCAAAGATTTGAGGATCACGTTTAACATTTAACAAGGTTGTCACTTGTCATCCAACCCAGCTGTGAGCGATTTATGTACTATTATTTTTATACGGTGTAGTGTGCACGTTCCCTATGCAGGAAACTGGCATTATCTATTCCTTCACCAAAATCCAAAATCCAAAAACTCTTTTCCAGTAACAAGTACCGGGTCGAGTAGGGCTACTAACTTGTGAAGCTAGTATCCCCGATATTGCGGCGAAGGTTTTACACCGGCTGTCGCAGGCCGAGACGCAACCCGCCCAGAGGCAGGAATAATCCTTGACACATACCGTGTCGCGTTGTTATGGACAGGGAGCGGGTCTACTGTCTAGTCGGGTTTACGCATTCGCGACCTTTAGCTTAGCAAATCCACTTAAATCCTCGCCCGTGAGATGGGCTCGGGAGGGTCTCCCCCATTCACTTTTGTCCTGATTATTTACAAGTTCGCGATTTAGGAATTCCTGCGCCCACGTCCTTACCTTGTACACTCCGATCCATCGATGCTTCCCAATCCGGATGGAAGCGAATCGATCAAAGACATGTGTCGCGATTTATGTATTAGACTGATTCATGCAGTGAACAATACTCGATATCCCCTGCTGTAATGATCTATCCTAACAAAATAAAATATATAACGGTACAAAAAAGGTTATTGCACTGATCCACAATAATCTCACAGATCCGTTTTCCAATGTCCGTGATATCTGGTTCAGATCATTTCACTAATCTGCAATGATCTATCCCCATCACGATTTAGCTGTCGCGATTTATGTATCTATTCCTTGACCGTCTCGTCAAATATTGGCTAAATACAAAGCAACAAACTCTGTTGCTTCCACAGCGTAAAAATATTGCCCAAAGACAAAGGCGAGGCAACAACTTACGTTGCTGTTAATCGGGGTTACCAATCTAGAGATTCTGTTTATGTGGATTGGTAATCCTCAGGTATTCCCAGAACTTCTGGCTGCAGCCCAGCTAGCATTAGTTTTGAGACATGTTTTTGAGCATACCAAAAAATTACTGGGCATACTCAAGGTTCGGCTCACAACTTTTTTTTTTTGACTAGACAAAATGTATGCCCGATAATTTTTTGGTATGCCCAAAAACAGCCTTCTTAATTTTCTTCCCATTGCGAAAAGTTAAACCCGAAAAGCTAAACTTAAAAGTCAATTATAGCTTTGGCCTTTTGAGTTTTATGATTGCCGATGCTCTAAATATGATACCAGTTACATCGTGAAATCAAACAAATTATTATAGAGTGGAACTTTAAATCTCAAAACTCCACTTGATGTCGCAGTAAACACATCAAATAAAAAAGTCGTTGTTTCTCTTTCTTTAATTCTATTTAACCAAAATATGGTTCCCAGTACATTTAAAAAACCATAAAGACCCTGAAAATGAGAGCAGCAGAACAAGAAAAAATCAGAGATTAGAGATAGAGAAAAACAACAAGAAGAAATGAAGATGATGAATAGCAGATGGGTAGGAACAGTCGCAAGTATATGGATACAATTAAGTGTTGGAGCATCATATGTATTTGGTGTCTACTCACCAGTTCTTAAATCAAGTCAAGGTTATGATCAATCAACTCTTGATTCTGTTGCTGTTGCTAAAGACATTGGAGCAAATTTTGGTCTTCTCTCTGGTTTTCTCTACTCAGCTGTTGTATTCACTTCATCAACATCAGCTACCTCATCAGCTTCATCATTATGGTTCAAGAGGAAAATTGGGGGTCCATGGATTGTGATAACAGCAGGAGCAATTCAATGTTTCATTGGGTATTTTTTCATGTGGCTTGCTGTTACTGGAATTATACCAAGACCACCAGTTCCACTTATGTGTTTGTTTATGTTTCTTGCTGCTCATGCTCAGACTTTCTTTAATACTGCTAATGTTGTCACTGGTGTTCAGAATTTCCCTGATTATAAAGGAACAATTGTTGGGATTATTAAGGTCAGTTCATTTCTTAGCACTCCCAATTTTTCATTTTAGTTGAATTGATTTCGTTATTGATGTCCTCTTAATTATTTGGAACAACACCTCTCCAATTTATTTGGAGATAGATCTAGACTTTATTTTTAGGATTGTTTAGTTCCAGTTTAAAGTCAAACCAGAACAGATGCATGATTATTTTTTTATAGATAAAAAGAGAGTTACTGACAATAGGTAGCTATATCTTTTGCCTCCCACCTTAGATGACTTTGAGAACTGCTTCCCATTTTAGCAAGATTCTGGAGATCTAAGACGTTTTTGGGATTAATAACCTTACAATTCACTTTCTCAAAAGAAGCTGATCAACTTCAGAGTTGGTCTTCCAACTAGTTTTTCTGTTTCCTCCCTTAAGAGTACTGGTTATGTGATCTGTGCCAAGCAAGTTGAACTTTTTGCATTTCAGTTGAGAAGCCCACTCCAAAGCATCCCGAGCAGCTAAGCAATCTCCTGCTTCTTTTCCTGGTGTTGTTGCTCCCCTAGTTTTTCTCCCGATATTTTCTCCTTTGTCACCTATTAAGGATACAGCAATCCCAGTTAGACCTGTGCAGTTATTGTAATGAGAGTAATAAGCAAAGGAGACTGTCATGTGATCTTCCTGATCAACAAACTCATGAGATCTAGAATCACTGTTTAAACCATTTCTGGCTTGTAGAGTCATACTAGAGGTGATGTGGTTTATGATGAGTTTTCCTGTTCGTCTGGGACAAGGTTTTATTTTCTGATAAACTGCTTCACATCTGGATTTCCAAATGTGCCAGCAGATTGTAGACTAGATTTTGGTAGTCTACAATCTAGTCTATTTCCAAATGTGCCAACAGATGCATGATTGTAGACTAGATTTTGGTATCTTGGTTCCAATTCTTGGCATTTGCCGATTTTAAGAGTATTAACTCAATAGTCCTTAATTTACACACTGCATGAGCTCAAAGAGGTTTGTTGGTAGCTTAGTAATGGCCCATTGGCTCAGCGGTCATCTTACTAAGCCGTGCGGTAGTCTTTCAACTGCGATAGGCAGATGCGAAAATCTGAGCATTAGCCCCATCCTGTTTGTTAATTTGGCCATCCCGTACTGCCACTATGGGATAATTGCCAAATTTCTGTTTTTGCCAACTCCATTGGACTTGTAGCCCTTGTGTAATTTATTTGGGATAATGAATTTCAAGATGTTGAAATATGCAGGGATTTCTTGGTCTAAGTGGAGCAATACTAATTCAAGCGTACCAAACAATATTTGTAGACAAACCAAGTTCATTCCTTCTTATGCTTGCATTATTACCAACCATTATTCCTCTCTTGCTCATGTTTTTTATCAGAACCAGTGACAACCCTCCATCACCAACCAAAAGCTTTATTTCCACTGAGAAAGATAGCCTAAATGGATTTTCAGTCATTGCACTCTTACTTGCTCTATATGTTATGATCTTGATCATCTCCCAAAATGTCGTCACATATGGAATAAATGCGCGCATAATTACCTTCACTATTCTTCTCATTGGAATTCTATCACCAAGTTTCATCGCCATTAGAGCTCATCTTACTGACTCCAAAAGTCAATATTCCTCAGTTGACGATCACTTGTTGATCAATGAAGAAAATCAAGAATCGGTACTTATTCCGCTAGAGGAGAAATTACCACATTTGAATCTTTGGCAGGCACTGCAAACAGTAAATTTTTGGTTATTATTTTCGGCTATGGCATGCGGATTAGGTTCAGGAATGGCAACAGTAAACAATATAAGTCAAATAGGTGGATCTCTTGGTTACACAAGTGTTGAAACAAGAACTTTGGTTTCTTTGTGGAGTATATGGAACTTTTTAGGTCGATTCGGAGCCGGCTTCATTTCTGACTACTTCTTACATTTGAAGGGTTGGGCAAGACCAATTTTCATGGTAGTCACATTAGCAGGTATGGGTTTAGGCCATTTGGTTATTGCATCAGGTTTACCTGGTGCATTATATGCGGGTTCAACAGTGATGGGTATATTCTATGGTTCACAGTGGTCATTGTTTCCTACAATAAGCTCTGAAATTTTCGGCGTAACTCATCTCGGTACAATATTTAACACCATTGCTTTAGCAAGTCCTGTTGGATCATACATTTTATCTGTGAAATTAGTAGGATTTATCTATGACAAAGAATCCTCGTTGAATACCAGCGGGCATGTTAGTTGCGTCGGTAGTCATTGCTTCATGGTATCTTTCATTATAATGGCTGGTGTTTGTGTATTAGGGTGTGGGCTTGCATTGATTTTGTTCTTTAGGACTAGAAGATTTTACCAAGATGTTATCTACAAAAGAGTAAAGCATTGAGGTGGTAAAACGGTGAAGGTTAATTTCTAGTACTATTTTTTTTGGGGTGGAAAGGAGAAGAATTCTTTGTAATGTTTTTATCAGCTGGGTTTTGTATTTTAAGGCTGAATTATATGCAACTGTGTTATCAAATCTTGAAGTTTTATTCTTTTTGCGTACTCGATGCACCAGTTGATCTTGGGAGTTCGGGCTTGAATAAAGTCTACCAGTTATTCGCAGCCAAGTAAGTATACAAACCGATGAGAGTATGTGTGTTTTTCTGCAGCCAAGTGAAGGCTGCTGATTGGGCTGCTTTCGCTTTCGAGTGAAAGGCCAGTAGGTCTCATCCCGATCCCACAATTATGTCAATCGTTTTCCAAAGAGGAGAATAGCAAGATGACAAAGGCCATTGAATAATTATGTTTTACATAATGCTCCCTTTTGGAAAGAAGAGATACAGACAGAGTAACCAGTACAAAAATCGGTTTTGGTGACAATTTGAAATAGGATCACATGCTATAGGTATGTGGCCGGCCCACTCGTGTCATAGCCGGGGTATGAATGATCCACAGCCGTAATGTTGCCGTCTATGTTTTTTTTTTTCATTTCCACGGCCGTAATGTAAAGAGTTCATTTGAAACTTTTCTATGACAAAAATAGGAAAAACAAATTTCGAATAAGCTGTCTACTACCCCTTAAGGTAAAAAGTCAAAACGATTGATATCTATGCGACTCATGGCAAAATGATTTTTTTCTTTGACAGAACAAGTTTGAGAGGTTTTGGTTTTTGTTGTTGATCGAGAAAAATGTCAAAATCAAATGAAGGTATGCAGCATGTTTACGCCAGGCAAACTCAGATACTGACTTTATTTATATCTATCTATGAAAACAAAGTGCCACGTGTTCCGGATGGATGCATACATAACGTTGGGGATCATGTGCAAAAGCTAATCTAATTAAACCGTGTACTTACATGCTGTCTTCAAAGTTCAAAGAAAAGCAGTGTACTTACATGCTCCTTTGTGCCAAATGTGTTAGAATACGGGGAGTAAAGGTGCGATCAAATGACTCGACACAAATAATCTGCTCTGATACCATGTTAAAGTTTGCGGGCATCCAATTCAAAACCAATTGGCAATGAGTGGAGTGGCCCTAAGGATTATATACCGCAGGATCTTAGATTGCCCAAACAATGTGGGACTAATAGTCTCAACAAAATGCCTTGTTTCATAATGTTTTGCCCGATTAATGATTCATAACGAGCATAACATAACCAGGATAGGCTATCCCTGTGATATCATCTAACAAAAAAGATTGCAAACCAAGCAGTGTTACCCAAACTCCCTCTGGACGTTGCTCACTAGTTGATTTCGCTAAATAATTATCAGCCAAATTAGATTTCAAGTTTGTTTGTTTTTCATAAAAAGAGGCTAGCCTCCAACTTTTCTATTGATAATAAACCGATTTGAAATCAGACATATTACAGGACTGATTGACCAGACATTTCCATCAAACTTAGAGGTTTCAACTAGATAACATATAATGACCAGACTCACCATACGACATACAATTTCAGATCCATCAACAGAGATGCAAATATAATTTGGAGAAAGCATCTAACCATTTCGTATCGATTCCTAAGTAACATGACAAGTTTATATGGCCTGGTTTGGAGTGAGATTTCTCCTTCCAAACCTTTTAAAAAAATTACATATAATAGAGGTGTTAGAATCCGAAGATCCAACCATTTCTCAGGGTTTTTTTCCCATAGTAATAGTAACACAAATGACAATGGTATATCATAATCCGTAGATCCCACCAATAGTCATGGTTTTCAACAGAGACAAAGTGATACAGGTAGCACAGGTAACCAAAATCGATTTTCTTGAGGAGGAATCAAGCTGAATCAGTCTGAGGCTTCATTTGAATCAGTTTTCCACATCCATTTGTTGTTGGAGTCTTTGTTGTTGATAGTGTCTTTGGTGTCTTTAGTGTGTTAGTTGCTGCTGGAGTCTTAGAGGAAGATCTTGTTATTGGTATTGGAGGTCCATTGAAGTTGTTTTTCATCTTGACAAACATTATAAATGCAAAAGATTAAGTGAGAGATGAGGTTGATGAAGTTGTTGTTACTAACTTTGTTATTGTTCTATGAACTCCGGAACCGGCGACAATCTTTGAGTTTCCAAACCGGCACGCAAACCTTAAAAGTTCTATGAACTACAGAATTTAGGTTTGTTGGAAAGTCTGCAAACTGGTACGCAAACCTAAAAAGTTCTGTGAACTCCGCAACTTGGTTTTAGTTTGAAGTTCCCAAACCGATATGTGTACTGTGACCGAACCGACTCACAAGCTACTATGTACTTGTACTCTTACATCTACTAAACATGTTTGTAACTCGGAGTTAATGTCTTATGTGTTCATGAAAATGAAGATTAAGATTTTAAGCTCAAACCATGTTGAACATAATTTTTGTACACGGTTCGGTTACCGTCTCACCTAACCAGGGTGTATATCTTGTTTATGTAAATCAGATTCAAAGATTAATCTAACGGTGGATATTGTTCACTTGGTTCCAAAGCTAACTTAGCTTAAACCTAAAAAAACCTATGCTTTGAATGTCTGTAAAAGGGGAACTCCATGCAAATGGGATTTTTGAATCCCGACACTAATTTTTGGTATGTCCTAGTCGTATCTAGAGTCTTCCTCTCCAGAAACCCTTATAGGGTTTAGCGACTATAAATACTTAATTGGGATTCATGAAGCCAGGTCTAGTTATATTTCCTTGATAACTCGAGTATCCTGATCTTGATTATTTGTAGAGCTTGCTCTAACGATCAAGATATATAATAATCATCAAAGTTCGCTTTGTCTCAGACTTTGTTGATTCCATAGGTTTTATACTTGTGAGGTGAATAATAATTTAGGATGCACTTTGGGTTGCATAAATCCGAATTTTCAGGATAGCTAGACTTTTGTCAAATTGCTATCGATTTCCATCACCTTGACCATACGTTTCTATCGTAATCAGGATATCAATTATATATGCTTAATTTATGGGAGGTGATCATACGTTTCTATCGTAATCAGGAAATCAATTATATAGGCTTAATTTATGGGATGCAGGTTTGGTTTAAAGTTTTCAATTGAGTTGAAGCAACTCTTAGTTGGTGTGACTTCATCTAAGGGAAACAATTGCGTGGAGACCTGCTGGGATTCAAAAGGTGTAAGGAGTGCGAATGTACCTTAACCAGTGGGATACCTTTTAGGGGTCAACTACAATCTATTTCGAAGTTAATTGGTAGTAGGCTAGTGTCTTTAGCGGCTTAATACACTTTGGTTTTCAATCTGGACTAGGTCCCGGGATTTTTCTGCATTTATGGTTTCCTCGTTAACAAAACTTCTAGTGTGTGTGTTATTTCTTTTTCCGCATTATATTCTTTATCTATATAATTGAAATATCACAGGTTGTGCGTTAATCAATCATAGTATAGACATCCGACTTAGTTTGTTGGATACGACTTGATTGATTCTTGGATATTGATCTTTGGTACCATCCAAGTTATCTCTTTGTGATTAGGTTCACGGATTCAATTCTGTAAATATTTAAATCGCAAGAGATGGAGATATAACTCTAAGATATTATTCCTTGATTGAGTTTAACTCTCGGAGTTGTATTGAGTTTGTCCATACATATTGCCTAGAAAAAATAGTGGTGTATTTTGGTACCCCCCCCCCCCTAATTTTCAATTGGTATCAGAGCAGGCAAACACGTTAAGTCCTAACAAGTCTATGTTTGAAGAGTCTGACTGTATGGATAAAGAAAAAATATCTGATGATGTACGCCAGAATTCGTTAACGATTCTTCGGAGTTTATTTTCCTCAAGACTTACTGTTTTACAGGATGCTCTCAACTCATTCAAGATCTCTAATACCTTGATTGATTGTAAAGAATCGTTAGGAAAAATTAAATAATCCTCTGCAAAGGGTGAAAACAAGAAACGTCATATTAAGAGTAAGAAGCTTCATTGTCTTAAAAGATTTCTAAACGGTCTGTTTAAGCAATACAACAAAAGAAGGTCTGTAGACGAAGATCTCTTTTTAGATTTTGAAAAAATATTTGAGTTCTTGGATTATATTGCAGCGATCTTGAGCAAGGAGGTGCCCATTCAGGTTTCAGTCTCTGAGAAAACTTGTTATCAGTGTGGTAAAGCTGGGTATGCCAGAAAAGCTTGCACATCTGCAATAGTCTTGACTACTCCATATGGTTATGGAATATCATCTCGTGATCATTATGAGGATAAAAAAACAAAACCAGATAACTTTCATACCAGAGTGGTTTGTGAGCATCTTGCTCATCCAACCTATTGTTAACAAGATCTTTGCTTCACCCCATCACGTAACTATCTTGAGATGGGGCAAGAAGTGTAAAGGGGTTGTTTTTATAATTCTGTGATATATTTATCAAGCGTTTGATTGTGGTATTTGACCTTGGATGAAGGAAGGTTTTTGTAATCAAAAGTGATCAAAACATCACACATTGTTGAGCAAGCTCCAATTTTTGGTGTTAATAGATCAAAATAAATCAAAAATATTAATTTATCTTGTGCTCTGAAATAAATTTTCATTTAAGTTAAGAATAAGATTAATCATCTTACCAAATTTATATTCTCTAAATCAAAACTTGGTCATGAAATCAAAACTTGGATTATGTACTTTCAACGGAATTTGAAAAGAAAAAGTGTGTGCATGTATTCTTATGGTTCCTCACCCGAACCCGACTAAGCCCATTAAGGGATTTTATATAGAATACGTGTACTCCCCTACTCCTCCTTCTTATTATTATTCATGTTCACGAGCGAGAATTGAGGTGGAGTTAGGGTTTCCGAACCGCGTATTGTCATATTGATTTGAAGGATGTCTTTTCATAATTTTTGTCTTATGTTTCTCAATTGGTAGAATGTTTGAAGACAAATCAAGCAATCATCTTCAGAATGAGCCATTCAAGTAAGATCAAATCGCTTCTTTTTGTGTTTATAATAAACAATTATGGGAAGAACTAAAGGAGTTAGTAAGAAACCCAAGCCTAATGAGACCCTTGAACCCTTTATTCAAGACGAACCTAGGGTGAGATTTGTTAATAAGGATTGTCATGAAACCTATGAGATAATTTCTTCTAGAGAAATTATTCTAGAAAGGAAATTAAAAGAAGGGTATGTTAAAAATAAAGATCTAGTTTGTTTTGATAGATATGAACTAGGAAACATCTTTTGTGGCTTTGGAAAAGGATTTACTTACAACAGTATTTTATGCAAACATTTATGATGTTGATCTTAAGAAGTTACGCTTTAATTATATGATTTGAAGAGAAAGGATCGATGTTACTCGTGAATTGATTTCAGAACTCACTAGTATTCCAATTGGTGATTTTCGTCTACCAATACCAAAGGAACAAAAACATCATGCGAAACCATCTCTCTCGATATTTTTGGGAAGAGTGTTGGTTGGAAAGATGGGAAGTTTCCTACCAAAGAGTCTAACATGGCTTTTAAGGTCTTTGGAAAGTTTGGAGTTCCAAACATTTGTCCCTCCACGATAGAAGATGCTCGTTAGAGTTGTGAATTTGCAGAGTTGGTTTATTTTCTTGAAATTGGCACTCTTGACATTTGTGGATGGATTATTTATCAAATGGTAATAATGACCTTATCCAACAAGAAGAAATTGGGGTTTCCTTGTCTTATTAAATGCATTTTTGGAGAATTAGACATTGACCCAATTGGAAACCCTATTGGAGCTCGCATTTTAGTTCGTGAAAGTACATTCAAACGTATGAGAACGAACGAGAACAAAAGAAAAATGGTATCCACTTCACCTTTTGATGGTTCTTGTGATGCAATAACCTTGAACCTTCTTCAACAAGTGTACAAGGATGTTTGCAAGATCAACCAAAAGGTAAAAGGTATGCAAAAACAATTATTTTGTGATTGCTACAAAATTTCCCGACATCAAGGAAGAAATGGATAAGATTCAACCTTTTAGGGGTTATTCTGATGATGCATAACATGAATAAAACTTTTGTTTTCTTATTTATCTAGGAAACTTCTTGCAAGAATTTATTCTTATTTTTGAATGATAATTAACTAGGGTTTGGTATAGCAAAAATTGTGATTACGCATAACTATTTCCAACGATTTTCATCTTGCATATTTTTAGATTTATTTATTTAAATTCTAGAGTACTTGGAAGATGAACTTGTAGTATGTAATCATTATTGGTTTAATTATTGCAAAAGTTTTATGAAATATTTGTTCCTTTACATTTTCGTGAAACAACTAATATTTCATATATGCTCAAAATTTAAATCTATTATGTTTATTTATAAACGGGGAATAGAACGAACACTTTGAGAATTTTCTCGCAGTATTGATCTACTTGTGACCACACTTTTGTGTTTGTAACTTCCTGGCACACTCCATAAGTTTTTCTTATGGAGTCATATATCGATCAAAAATTATATTTTTTGTCCGTAACTGGCGTAAAGATTATTTTAATTCGATTTTTGGATACAAATCCATGTGATTTGTTAATGTCCACACTACAAAACAGAGGGCCTTTAGTGACGGTTTCTAAACCGTCACAAATAACATAAAACCGTCACAAATAGCAAAAAGACCGTCACAAAAACCCATTTGTGACGGTCGAAAATCCGTCGTTACTACTGGGGTCACAAATGTTTTTTGTGACGGTTTGAGCTCATTTGTGACGTTTGGTCAACCGTCACAAATGTTTTCTTGCCGCCGTCGAGACTCAGTCAACGGTTACTATTCTCCGGTGCCGGATTTTAGATTCTCATAATTACAGAATTCTCAGAAACCTTAAGCCATTCACATAAAAATTAAAAATATTTTCAAAACTTGCATCAATCACACTGAACCAAAAACTTTTACTATTCATAACAAAATTTTACATTGTTGCACCATAGAAACTTACATATCCTAAAAAAATAACAAAAGATGGATCATCTGTGCATCTAGTGGTTCTTGTCCAAGCACCGTTACATTCTTATGCTCAAACCAACTTTTGCACAACTGAACCTGCAACTCCATCATGCCTTCTTACCAAGTCACCACCAGCATCAGTTAAACACCAACTGCTGCAATTCAATTCTATCTTCAGCTCAGATGCAGCTTTAACAACATACAAGATTCCACTCAAGTTCATTCTGCAGTCACACAAACTTTCATTAGTATGCCAACCCTAACATTCAGTTCAACACTTGTCCTGCACTCCAGACTTGCAATGCTGGCTAATTAACCACATAAACCCACTTAGCTCTTGAATGCGATCCTTACTCAATCCTTGCAACCCAACTGCACCTCATCTTGTTGTTTTCCACGACAACACAATCGCAAGCCATTCATCACTTCGGTTCCCACTCTCCATCTCAGTCATACCACATGTGTGCATCCAAAGCACAAACACTTGCTCTTCCATTCTCAACACACAACAAGCACTAGTAATAGTTCATTTCATAACCTGCAAAATCCTAGGCATACATCTAGATTCATTCCTGAGCCAACACACAGCACCACCAGTTTCAGTTCAATGAAGACATAATTAACTAAAATTAATATCAGTTACACTGAAGCTAACACGAGAATATCATTTTTCACTTGATTTCCAGCACAACTCGGAAGACTCCAAAAGTAAATCTGGAAACACATAAATCCCGGAAAAATAAGTACATAACATCATCAAGAATAACTTTCGGAGCAAATACACAGTAGCAAAACAAGTTAAAGTAAGTAACAATCATATTTCGAAAATATCAGGTACTCACAGAGCTTCCTATTTTATCCTTCAACACAAGGTCATCATCAACTAAACTTTGTATAACATCTTTAACAGATTGGCTGATAACTCCCTTCTTAGGACCCAACTTCTCCAGTTCTTTAAGATGAAAATCAGTACAGACACAGAACAAGACACACACATTCAGCGCAATATACACATCATAAGTGTCTCTGCTGCAAGACAACCATAAAAACAAAGAAACTCAACAGAATATACACATAACCTAACAATTCCCATACCAACACAGCCATTTATACAAACAGTTCAGAGACGCTACGAAAAACGTATCCGATTATCCAATATAGACTAGGTCGAGCTCAATTTAAACTATTGTAATCGATTACTCACAAGATAGAAGTCCTGTGAATCATAAAAGATTTCTAACATCTTCTCACGCTTCTCTTCCATTAGAACCATATTCTATGTCACTATCCAACCAAAACCCTAAACTATAGAAATTAAATCTAATAACCCCATTCCTGATTTTCAAATTCCTTCACCACAGAACCATTTTTCCTTTTTAACCAACCTTAATTTACTGATTTGGGGAAGAACAGGGGAAAACCCTAATTCTCAAAGAAAATAAAATTAAACTCTTCCTAATCAACACAACTTCAATTCAAGCAATACCCATTTAAGATTTCATCAATTATAATCCAATATACAAGAAACAAATTCAAATTGAGGAACCCTAATTTACCTGATTTTGTGATTCTTCACCATAACTGCTTCATCTCATCAATTCATCAACAACCCTCTTAATCTTCAGTGGTTACAACTCGATATCATCCTCGTTCTACCACTCAGAGAACAAACCAACTTCAGAAAACCCTAAATCACTGGCTTCCCGATTCTTCTTCCTCTTAACTCAAAAAGCAACAACACCTCCACCATCTCTTAAACAAAGAAACGAAAATTAAAACTGATACAAAAAAAAGAGGGGGAAAATCAACTTCGATTGACTCCTTAAGATCCTGCGAAAACAAAGAAATAAATCATCAAAAGTTTTATTAAGCAAAAGAAAAAAAAATCATTAATAGATGAGAGTAAGCTCAAGAGTAGTGATGGTTATAGAAGAGATGGACGAGATGGAGATAAGGTAAGAGAAGCAAACCTCTCAGTGAATAAGAACAGAAGGTAGGAGAAGAGGAAACCAGATCTGTTTTGTAAGAAGATAAGAAGAGAAAAAAAAATATAAAAGGCTGAAAATTTTGGTTTGTCGGACCCTAGAAATCGACCGAATTGGACTTTGACTTTGACTAACTTAGGTATTTGTGGCGGTTGGACGTAAACCCTCACAAATAACCCTTATTTGTGACGCCCCTCTTTAAAAAACCCTCACAAATAAGACCTGTTTTTGTAGTGCCAACGAAATCCTTCAATCATGTTGCTCTATTGGGAATGAAATCAAATGGGGGCGAGTTCTTAAATGAACTTCTGCTTAATTGAAATATCTTTGTGGGGAGTGTGGTTGTGGAATTTGAAAGGGGATGCTTGTATCTTTTTAATCTCCTAGAGGAGCGCTAAGTACTGTGTAATATCATCTAAAAACAAGTTGATACGAAGAGTTGCATTTTAACAATGTTATAATATGGAATCTCAAAACTTCCTTAAGACTTGACATATCTTTTGATTTTATTCATTATGATCCTGCGATTTTCGTACCTTTCTTAATTTTATTAACAAAAAGGGGAAGAATTATTTAGTAGTTTCATACTACATACGTATGGTTTACGGATCATTATATAAGGGGGAGTGAATCAATAATCTATAGGTTCCACCTATTATGCAAAAGATATAAGTATTGATTAAGGGGGATAAACATATCATTGTATTATTACTTCAGAGTTGAGATACAATTGAACTTTGGAGAAAGGAATAATACTATGTTTCTATGTAACGATGATTGAGAACATTTTTTTCTAAAGTTGTTATCGCTATGCAATCGGTTCTTCAACAACAACGATATTGAGTTAAACACGTTCAGAATCATTTCAGCTTGAAATTACGAAGAGTTCAAGGAGTTGAAGATGCCAAGGAAATCAAGACATATTGAAGAAGTTAAACACGTCAAATATTTATCCATATGTATTGATAGTTTTGTCACTAAAATTGACAAAGGGGGAGATTGTTAGAGCATTGCTCGGTCGAACTCACAAGTGTTGCTATCTCAAGCTTGTTGTCAAATTTAGTTGTCAAAATTATATCTTGATTTCTAGTCTGCAATTAGTTAAGTCTCGAACTAGGATATAAATGTAGTTGAGAAACAAAGGATCCCGACAGTCATCATTACGTTCTACCGTTTGAAGGTGAAGCTCAACTGAAGATTTTAGATAACTTCATCAACAAAAGGTAAGTAAAGACGTAACCACCTATATCTCAAGTTATATTCACTTTTCTATCATCTGAGACGATGTCTCATAACTGGTTAGACTAGTATGTATAGAAAGGAATTTCGAGTCAAGTTTATCTTGATAATTTCTCGAAATATAATGACTAAGCTTAATTAATATTTGTTAATACTTGATGAATTTCAGTTAAGGACAATTTATTGTTCGAAATCAAAATAATGATTTGAGTTTATCATTTGGAAATAACCTGGAACAGTGATATGTGTCATTGATGTAATTCAGGAATGTTTCGAATCGATTTAGAGAAATAAAACTACTATTGATTCGAATACAATACAGTGGTATCAATTTTACTGGGAAAACTGTTATAAGTCTGAACATGTATTCATACAAGTAGCGTAGTAGCTATATACATATCTGAAAAAGCGGGGGTCTAACAACGACACCCAATCTTTCGCTTGACAATCTGTATGTACAAACTCCAATATACTTTTTAGAGAATCAACTACACAGTTAGACTCAATCAATAGAAAGGTATATCAAAGAGTTTGTATCTCTATCTCTCGATTTAAATCCTACTCAAGCAAACTACGAGTCTCGATTAAATACAAGAGAGATAAACTTGGATGGTACCAAAGACCAATATCCAAGTGTCAATCAATGTAAATCAACAACCAAAGGTTGGATATTCTAATTGATTGAACTACAATGCACAACTTGTATTATTTCAATTATAAAGATAAACAATATAATGCGGAAAATGAAATAACACAAATACCAGAATTTTGTTGACGAGGAAACCGCAAATAAAGAAAAACCCCGAGACCTAGTCCAGAATTGAATACTCTCGGGATTAAGTTGTTATACAAAATAAACCAACTTCGTATAGTTGAGACCAAGCAACTAAACCTATAATTCATCTAGTTTCGTCTGTATTCCCACACCTCCAACATGTAAATAAGTCACGTACTTGGGCCAATTTCTTTGGTTTGTATTCCAAATAGTAAAGGAACAACAAATTTGTTTGGTATCAACTTTCTTCAACCAAGTGACATGAGTTGCGCAAAGGTTCCCTTGTTTATCTTAACATAAACTCCTTTTCCAGGTTCCAAGATCTATCTTATGTTCAATCACCAAAAGGTAATCGTTAAGATTAAGCCAATCAACACTCTTAATCCAAAGAACCGTGTTGATGTCGATCTTCTCAATTAATCAATCCAATCAACCACAAGGATAAACCGATTATTAATTGGATCCTCTATTACCCAAACAAGTATTGTGCACACCAAAGATTATAAAACCAAATCAGAAATCTTTTATCTCTTCTTTGTCTTTAAATCTTCTTAGATCTTCAATAAACACCTGCACACAACTACTTGAATCTCTCATGATCAATCACACACAAAACGGAGTCTGTTAACAATGTATTATCACAAGATCGTCTTTAGATCTAACAACAGTCTAAAGATCCCTATCGAAACCTTAAACTAGTTTGAGTGAATCTTATAATAGAAGAGAAGATTCTCAAGCATAAACAAACTAGGTGCAATCAAAGTTCAACCACCGTTGGTCAATCAAATCAATATGAAACCTAAAGATAAACCGCAATATCTAGTTTCCCACCAACGGGTCACGCTTAAGGGTGCACACGGTCCGGTTCGGCTCGGTTCTTGCCAAGACCGAGTACCTGTACCTCCCTATACTCGGTTCCAAAATTTTGGACCGGTACCTGCATCACACCTCTCGGTTCCAGATCTTGTTCGGGACCAGTACGGTACCAGGTACGGTTCCGGTACTATACTCGGAACTAGACAAAAAAAAATCCTGTTAATAAGGACCTGTTTTACTAAACTACAGAAGTAGTATGGGATCGTATATAGTCTCTGCATAAATCTTTTGGAGCAACAAACCATAGTAAGATTTGAGTTTTTTTCTCAACATACACATTTTGGACCCTAACTTGACAAAAAGACAATACATTTAAAGAAGAAAAACAGACTAATGAGATACACCCATCTCCCGTTATCTGGTAATTTGAGGCTGGAACCTTGAGTCCTTGACTAGTCTTTGGAACAGCTGGGACTGGTGCTCTTGGTGGGCATGAGCAAGTGCAAACATGATGAATCCACTAATAATGTCGAGCATGTTGGGCATGATCAAGTGCAAACATGATTAAAGTGAAGGCATCTTACAAGATTCTAATAGCCAAATGTTTCAGATAGCTTTACTTTAAAAAGCAAATATGTCCCTTTAATCATTGATTGCATTTTTGCTATCTCCTTCCAAATGAAGACTAGTGATTCCCTTGCGTTTTTCCCACTGAATAAAAACTCGATATTCTACATAATTTGTCAGTTCGACATCGTTATTCATCATCTTCTTCGGTGCCCAATAAAAAGTGTTTCAAACAAAAACTACAAAGGAGAATTAAAAAACTAGACTACCAGTCTACCACACATTTTAAAACACCTGAAAAAAAATTATATTACTGATAAGATGGTGTTCATTATGAGGTCACCTTTGTGTAAGCATCGCCCGACTCATGATGCAAAAGAGGGCGAGAATCAGTACCTACAGCTGAAATTATGGTAGTTAAAGCTTCCAATGGCACATCTAACCAAACAGTGACTCCATGCTTCATGTATTTCCTAACAGATTCAAGAATTAAACACAATCTGATTTCACATCTAACTACAAAGGGTTTCAGAAATTAGACACTTGAGCAAAGAAGTAGGAGGATCTTTCTGAAGATTTTGGGTACCCAACAGATAGATCGATCACTCTTTAGTCAAAATTTAACTGAAAACACAAAAGGAAGAAAATAATCAAAATATAAAAAAATGTAAAAACATCACAATCATAATCATAATAAACTTATAATCAAACTAATTAATCTCAAATTAAATGATACAGATCTAGATTGCATATTACCTAATCAAATGATTAAGGAATCAGAAGATTCAGAACAGATAGATCGAGATTTGGGGTACCCAATTCACTCCTCAGTCAAAATAGCAGAAACACACAATTAAAATCAAAATAACAGAAACACACAATCAAAATAGCAGAAACACCAGCAGTATATACTAATAGCAAACTCTTAATCGATTGATATAAGTAACAACATATGGACGGATCGATTTGTTACCTGTTGTTGCGAAGAAGAAGGATGAAGAAAATGAGAAAGAGGAGATGCGAAGAAGAGATAGAAGAAAATGAGAAAGAGAGTTTCTCTGAGAAAGAAACCCATCTATTCTTCCTCTCACTTAATTTCATTATATACCACCATCGAGATGGTTCAAATATAATCCCTAAATCTAATGGTCGAAGATGAGTCGGGACTTTCAGTCACGCTAGAGCTTCTCAATCCCAAAGAAGACTTTAAATTGAGCGGTCATAAGAGATTTTATCTAATTAGATTACTCTCCTCTCCAATAGGCGGCTTCACCAATAATAGTACAACAGAGGAAGTTTACTGTCACGAAGGATTAGTTTGCTAGAAATGCAAACTCAAAGTATTTATAGACAAGGAAGTTTGGACACCAAGGAATTTCCAAAACCGAAAATATTCTCAAGATATTTTCCATATTAACCCAAATTCGGTTTACATAATTCTTGTGAATGCACTGTCCAAATATAATGATCGAAATCTCCTTGGAAAATCTTTAACTAGAAAATGCACATTACTACTTCTTATTTTCCATATATAATTAAAAGATTCTTAACTTATTTAAATTCGATCTTTGGGATTTACTTCCTTCTTAGATGTTAAGGAATATCTTTGAACAATAAAATAATACACATTAATGCGCTTGTTCAAAGTGTGTCGACATCTTACTCTTTCAAGTCCTTTTTCATACTTACTCACTTGAAACCGATTTACCACACTTCCAAACAGGTTTAGAATTGGTTCATCTGACTTTCAAGAACTATGTGATTGATCAAGTAACACTCAATCACAAACCATGGGTATAACGGTTCTACCAAAACAAGTTTCAGTTCTACCTCCATGTGAGTAGTGTGCATAGTCACACTAGCTTACCAAAGATACAGCTGACTAGGTACTAGGATCGGTTCCCCATATATATTTGGTATCTAACTTGTATGCACTACACATGTCCATAGGATGCGTTCCCCCTTGCTTAAAAACGTGTTGCACATGTTTATAGGATCGGTTCCCCTTTCTTCTATAAACCTTGTTGCACCTTATACAAGGATTGGTTCCCCCTTGTGATGTATTGCACCTCTTCATAGGATCGGTTCCCCTTTCCCAAATTTGGTCAGACACTCACAAACCCGATCATACCCCAGGGGATTACTTAAGATCGGTTTCACTAATAAAAGTCATACCAATACATAAGTCAGGCCTCATGTGAATAGTTTTACCAAGAAAACAAACAAGTAATGAGCGGTTATACTAATCACACATATTGGTCGTTCATAAGATTTGCAATGAAGAAGATCCTCAATAATGCCTGGCGATTTCCTTTTTGGTTCACAACACATATCATGAACTTACTTCCTTAAAATACATGTAAAAACATTGTTTCCTAAGATGAAATCCTCACCTCATACCCATACATAATCACAATAGCGTTCATATGGTTATGTCGATATCTTATATACAAAGTTTAATGGTTAAGCAAGAAACTTCATATTGTATTCCTTAATACTATCTCTATCTAGAGTGTTCATGCTTCGCAGTTTTATGTTTTCAATATGCACGACTTGAAAGATACGTTAGGGAATGAAACAGTTCAAGTCAAATATCACTAACATCAAGTGGAAGGATGATGTTGTGGTTGTAGCTCCGTACTTCTTCACTTCTTCAAGTCTTTGCAATACTTGTAATGTCTCACCCTAATACTTTCAAGCTAACCTATACGAAGTTGACTCTAGTACATTTAAATCAAGCGACTCTTAAATGAGTTTTGGCTCACTAAAAAATGACAACCAAACTTAACATACCAATGCTTGGTGGGTTCAACCGAGCTATGCTCTAACAATTTGAACTAGTTATGGTGAAGAGGAATATGGTTGATATGAAAGTTATCATATGGCTAACCATTTGGTTAACTATTGTTGAACCAACTAATGTACTAGTTTGGGTACGGTTTCACAAGACTACAAACATGCATTTCATGTGTGTATAACAAGCCATGTTTTCGATCTAACGGTTGATAAATTTTAGCTTGAATCTAATCAGGTTTTTATCTAACAGTGAATATTGAATGCTTTATTAGTTGTTACTAAGCTAACATTGATTGCAAACCCTGATTTGAAAGACTATATAAGGGAGAACTCTAGCAACTCAGAAACCTGATCCCTACATATTCTATGTGATACTAGTTATGCTAAGCTAGAGCCAATTCTCCTTTAACCTTTGGTTTCTTCTTCTAAACCAGGTTAAGGACTTAAAGACTTCATTGGGATTGTGAAGCCAGATCGATACTACTTTTCTTATAGTTGTGTGATCTGATCTTGTTGTTTCTATCATACGAGTACAATTATAATAATTGGCAAGATAAAAAATAGTCACAAACATCTTCATCTCATCGTTTGTGATTCCACAATTTTTTTTTTGCTGCGTCGATTAAGACTATTATGAGGTGATTGATAATACTGAGCTGTTCTTAAGGAATATAAGTCTGGTTTAACAATTGGTTCCTGTTCACCTTGATTTATCAAAAGACGGAACAAAACTCGTAGTTATATTCGTGGGAGACGGATTTATCTATTACCGTAGACTTTTCTGTGCGATACATATTTGTTTATTAAAGTCTTTGACTTTGGGGTCGTAGAAACTCTTAGTTGTGGGTGAGATCAGCTAAGGGAATCAAGTATGTAGTATCCTGCTGGGATCAGAGCCGTAAGAGCATAACTTTATCTTGGATCAGTGTGAGATTGATTGGGGTTCAACTACATTCTATACCGGAGTTAGCTTGGAGTAGGCTAGTGTTTGTAGCGGCTTAATACAGTATATGTTTAATCTATACTAGGTCCCGGGGTTTCTCTGTATTTGCGGTTTCCTCATTAACAAAATTATGGTCAGTGTTATTTCTTTTCCGCATTATATTTGTTATATAATTGAAATAATACAGGTTGTGCGTTGTTCAATCAATTAGAATATCCGACCTTTTGGTTGTTGATTTAAATTGATTGACACTTTGATATTGGTATTTGGTACCATCCAAGTTTATCTCTCTTGTATTTAATCGAGACTCGCAGTTTGCTTGAGTAAGATTTAAATCGAGAGATAGAGATATTAACTCTTTGATATACTTTTCTATTGATTGAGTCTAACTGTCTAGTTGATTCTCTAGAAAGTATATTGGAGTTTTTCCATATAGATTGCTAAGTGAAATATTGGGTGTGGATTGTTAGACCCCCGTTTTTCACCAACTAATGTACAAGTTTAGGTACGGTTACACAAGCCTAGAAACGTGAATTACATATGTATGTAACAAGCTATGTTTTCAATCTAACGATTGATAAATATTATCTTGAATTTAATCAGGTTTTTATCTAACGGTAAATATTGAATGCTTTGTTAGTAAGTTAACATTGATTGCAAACCCTGATTTGAGAGACTATATAAGGGTGAACTCTAGCAACTGGGAAACCTAATCCCCACACATTCTGTGTGATACTAGTTGTGCAAATCTAGAGTCGATTCTCCTTTAACCTTTGGTTATCTTCTTCTAAAACCAGGTAAACGACTTAAACACTTCATTAGAATTGTGAAGCCAGACTGATACTACTTTTCTTGTAGTTGTGTGATCTGATCTTGTTGTTTCTATCGTACGAGTACAATTGTAATAATTGGCTTGATATTTCTATCTCCAATAGGCAAGATAAAAAGTAGTCACAAACATCTTCGTCTCATCATTTGTGATTCCACAAATTTTTTTTTCGCTGCATCGATTAAGACTATTGTGAGGTGATTGATAAAGCTGGGATGTTCTTCGAGAATATAAGTATGGCTTATCAATTGGTTCCTGTTCACCTTGATTTATCATAAGACGGAACAAAACTCGTAGGTATATTCATGGGATACAGATTTATCTATTACTGTAGACTTTTATGTGTGATAAAGATTTGTGTATTAAAGTCTTCGACTTTGGGTCATAGCAACTCTTGGTTCTGGGTGAGATCAGCTAAGGGAATCAAGTATGTAGTATCTTGCTGGGATCAGAGATATAGGGGCATAACTATACCTTATATCAGTGTGAGATTGATTGGGGTTCAACTACAGTCCATACCGATATTAGCTTGGAGTAGGCTAGTGTCTGTAGCGGCTTAATACAATGTACGTTTAATCTAAACTAGGTCCCGGGGTTTTTCTGCATTTGCGGTTTCCTCGTTAACAAAATTATGGTGTCTGTGTTATTTCTTTTCCGCATTATATTTTGTTATATAATTGAAATAATACAGGTTATGCGTTGGTCAATCAATTAGAATATATGACCTTTTGGTTGTTGATTTAAATTGATTGACACTTGGATATTGGTCTTTGGTACCATCCAAGTTATCTCCTTGTATTTGATAAAGACTCGCAGATTTCTGTTTGCTTGAGTAAAGATCAAATCAATTGAGAGAGATATAAACTCTTTGATATATTTTATATTGATTGAGTCTGACTGTCTAGTTGTTTCTCTAGAAAGTATATTATAGTTTGTCCATACAGATTTCTAATTCAAAATATTGGGTATGGTTGTTAGACCCCCGTTTTTTCAATCGGTATCAGATCAGGCAAACACGTTTAAGACCTTACAAGTTTGTGTTTGTGACAATCTGAGTCTGAGGACAAAATCTCATTCACACCTACCATGATGTCTCCTAAAGATTTTGATTACGCCAAGTGTCTTGGAAACACCTCAAAGGATTGCTCCTTAGTTAATTCTTTTGAATCCCGAGGTAGAAAGATTGTTCCAACAGATGTTGACATCTCTTCCTCTTATGAGGCATGTGACACTCTGGAAAAAGCTGAAAAGGAGCTCACCAGAATTTTAAAAAATACAGCTGATATTATTGATTTTGAGGATCATGATCAGCTTATTGATGAATTTAAAAAGTCTCTTGATCGAGAACGTGATCTCTATAACATCATTGAGTCCTTCTCTAAGAATATTGAGAAACTTCTCCAAGAAACTAATCTGCAACATGAAAAGATTAGTGTTCTTGAGAATATGGTTAAGGTAGACTCAATTAGAGAAAAATGTTTGCTCGAGACTCATTCATCATATATCAACAGACTTCGTGTCGAAAAAGAGAAACTAAGTGCATCTCTTACTCTAGCCCATGAACAGTGCAAAACCTTGGAAAAGGAAAACTCTGTCTTAAGTAGAAAATCCTCTATACAAGCTAACTCTCATGATGTTTTGTACAAGACAAAACGTTCTCCAGAAGAAGATTGTGTCAAGAAAGGTTTACATAACTTGCAATCTTCTCATATGGCTATGAAGCTAAGACATGTGCCAATTATTGCTTCTCCTCCACGAACCTGTACTTATTGTGGGAAAAAGAATCACTATGTTATCCATTATTTTGCAAGAAGGAAACAAATTTCTAAGCTTCATAATTTGCTTCTATTCACTGTCAATGGAGAAAATAGTCAGTCGACTAATGCAGTGAATCGCATGCCCACAAGAAACCATAAACCTTATAAGAATGATCTCTATTCTAGAAATCATCACAGGGCTCAAGTGCATTCTGGCATAAATTCTTGTGTTGCTAAAGAAAGCACTCCATGTACTTATAAGATTGTTTCTGGTAAATCAAGCAATGTCTCACTTTTCGGGAATGAGCACATGTCAAAGACAGAAGGGTAAAGAAAAACTACGTTCATTTAATGAGCTAAAAGCTCATACTTGTGTACAGTAATCACAAGGTTGATATCTCACATACAAAATCCTAGTTGTGAGAGAATTGAATAGGTATACTCTTGACAAAGTGACTGTGACTATCTGGGTAATCTCTTATCATTATTAGATGGATAGTTGGTCAAACACCGTTACATGAGTATTTTTTTGTTTTCTTTATTTTTTTTTGACTAAACTTGCTTGTGAAATGTAAAAGCGTGGACTCTTCCGTGCAGAGCCTTGTGAACTCTCATCTTACGGGTACACGTACGGTTTCGGTGGTTACTTCTATACCCTAAATCTCATGAGGTTTGTTTATATATACATATCTCATTGATTTGAATCTTCTTACTCTAGGCTTCATATTATCAATGTCTTCTTCTTCCTGCTTATGGGACTTGCCTAAAGATTTCATTGATAATGCGGTATATTTCAAACTCGATAAAGATAAGGGAAAGTTTGATGAAGTTGAAGGTTCCCTCCCTCAATTTCCTGATTCCCTTTCGAATATAGAAGATGTTGAAGAGATTTCATCAGATGTAGTTCTAGACTTCCTAAAAAAATTCGAGGAGGCAAAGAAGCAACTTATTGATACAATGAAGTCTCTTGATGTGGTAAGAACTGAGTTGAAAAAGGTTAAGTCTGACCTTGTTCTCATAAAAACCCGTATTAAAGAACTTCCCAATAAGGATATCCTCTTCAAAGGTGCAGAGGATGTTGTCGTTCACAAGCTCCAAGACCTTAAGACTTAAGAAGGTCCTGAACTGTCTATTTGACTCTATTTCACTGTGACATGGAAGTGTTAAGTTTTTTTTTATTTGCCTAGTAAATCTTCTATTTTTTTGTGTTTTGATTAGAAGAATAACTAGTGTTTGGAATAGCCATTATCGTGATTACACATAGCTATGTCCAAAGTTTTCATCTTCTTGTTTTTAGATTTATTGGTTTAAATTCTAAACTTGTTTGGAAGATGATTTTTGCAGTATTGATCTTTATGGTTTCATATATTGCAATATTGTTATGGGATATGTGTGTTTACGTTCGTGAATTGATATGCAAGTATTGATAAAAGAATGAATAGACTTTTGACAAACACAAAAGTTAAGCCTATATTGTCAATTATTGATGTAAGATAGGTTAAAATCTGTTGTGATTAAAATATTATGTCTATTGTATGTCATTATGCAAATGGTAATGGAAATTAGAATGAATCCTTGTTTATTCCACAATATAAGGTCGTTCTTCGATCCACAATTTTTGTGAAAATACGGTGTTGTTCCATAAAGTGTCTTATGTTGAGCACGTGAATAACCAAAGTTGATTTTTTTTATGATTAGCTTAGTTGTTGTTCCGTAAGGTACTTTGTTGAGCATGGCCAATTAAATTTATTACTTTTGTGATTAGTTTAGTTGTGTACTTCGATTAGATTAATTGTGGGTTCTCTTGTGATTAATCTAATTGATTTCTTAAATATCCATAAGTTTACTTGTGTTGAGCATATTTGGTTAAATTAATCTTAGGTTCGCTTACGGGTAATTTGATTGAATATTCTTTTTGGATTCCAAATTCATACTTGTATGTGATTTGTTGAGTCCAAAGAAATCCTTCTTTTCTTTTGAAATTAAGGTCGCTCTTGTTGTTCCCTTGGGAATGACATTTTATGGGGGAGAGTTCTTTTTGAACTTGTGCTTAATTGCCAAATCTTTGCGGTGAGTGCGGTTGTGGAATATTATAAGAGTTATCTTGTATCCTTATAAACTCCTTGATGAATCCATTTAGCTTCGGTTTTATGATTGCATTTAAACAAGATGATGCACATTTACCTTTGGTCATGAAATGTCTCTTACGGAAATTTCATTAGGATCACGTTTTTGTACCTTTGCCAATTTTGTTGACAAAAAGGGGGAGAACTAATATGTAGTTCACACTACAAATACATATGGTTTTCGGATCATTATGTAAGGGGGAGTGGTTTCCATGTGAAATGGAGTATTGACTAAGGGGGGTGACGTATCACCATAGTATTGTTGTTAAAGTTGTGATGCAATTGGACTTTGACGTTGTGTAATGATACTATGACACTGTATAACAATGTTTGGGAACTCTTGTTTTCTCGTTGTTATAGCTATGGATTTTCAACAACGATGATGCTAAACTTACAACCTTTGGGATAATTGGAGTACTTGGAAGTGACGAAGATTTCGAGTAATGTTGAAGATTAGACGACATGTGGAATAGGAGCTACAAAGTTTATTTATATATTTTTGTATTCCATATGTATTAATAGTTTTGCCACTAAAATTGACAAAGGGGGAGATTGTTAGAGCACTTCTCGGTCGAACTCGCATGCGTTGCTATCTCAAGCATGTTTGTCAATGTTAGTGATCAAAACTATAAAGTCTTGATTTCTAGTCTACTATAGCTAAGGTCTCGGACTAGGATATAAAGTGTAGTTGAGCTCAATAACTCCATCGCGATTATCATACAAGACGAAGGATTACTCAAGGACCAGTGGATCTTTATCGACTAAAAGGTATGTGAAGACTTGAACTTATCTATCACTCAAAAGTTTATCTACTCTATCTCCTATCTTGAGACAAAAGTCATATTACTATATAGACTAAGATTATACACATGTGGTATTTCGAGCTGAGTATATCTCGCTTATCTATTTCTCGAAATATGTGTTGGTAAAGCTTTCGCTTTAGCCAAGTTCATCTGTACTTAGTGACGAAAGTCATGTTATGTTTCAATCACTTTGAAAAATGCTCTGACGAAAAATAGTTTGTGAATAACAACTATATAACTCCCTATGAGAATGTTTCAATGATTGAAATGAGAGTTTATACAATATAACCATTGGAGGATTTAAGCATTGTTGTGGAAACACATATATGTATAAGTCCTTATTGCTTGAACCAAAGTTTGCGAACTTTGTTGATCAAGTGAAACCGGAGTACGCGAACTTCAGTCCATGAACTCAGTCCGTGAAACCAATCCGCGAACTAGAAAAGTTCTCGAACCCGAGAATTTCTGCTGGAGTTTGTGAACTCCATCCGGGAACTTAAGTCCGCGAACTTGAGAAGTTTATGTCTAAAAACTATGTTTGTGAACTTATCTTAATAAACTAAGGAATGCTATTGCGAATCATGGATTTATAGTTCATGAATCGGTTCGAGTGAATCACATTGTTTTTGCTTCGATTGTGTCTTGTGTAGTACATAAAGATCTAAGCAATTGAACAACTCTCTAACTAGTTCATTTGAGTCATTTGCACTAGTTATGGTGAAGAAGAATATGGTTGATATGAAAGTTATCATATGTCTAACCATTTGGTTAACTATTGTTGAACCAACTAATGTACAAGTTTGGGTATGGTTACACAAGCCTAGAAACGTGCATTATATGTGAGTGTAACAAGCTATGTTTTCGATCTAACGGTTGATAAATGTTAGCTTGAATCTAATCAGGTTTTCATCTAACGGTGAATATTGAATGCTTTGTTATTAAGCTAACATTGATTGCAAACCCTGATTTGAGAGACTATATAAGGGAGAAATCTAGCAACTGGGAAACCTAATCCCCACACATTCTGTGTGATACTAGTGGTGCGAATCTAGAGTCAATTATCCTTTAACCTTTGTTTTTCTTCTTCTAAAACCAGGTTAACGACTTAAAGACTTCATTGGTATTGTGAAGCCAGACCGATACTAATTTTCTTGTATTTGTGTGATCTGATCTTGTTGTTTCTATTATACGAGTACAATTGTAATAATTGGCTTGAGATTTCTATCTCCGATAGGCAAGATATAAAAGTAGTCATAAACACTTCGTCTCATCGTTTGTGATTCCACAATATCTTTTTCACTACGTCGATTAAGACTATTGTGAGGTGATTGATAAATCTGAGCTGTTCTACGGGAATATAAGTCTTGTTTTAACAATTGATTAATGTTCACCTTGAGTTATCAAAAGACGGAACAAAACTCGTAGGTAGGTATATTCATGGGAGACGGATTTATCCATTACTGTAGACTTTTCTGTGTGATACAAATTTATTTATTAAAGTCTTCGACTTTTGGTCGTATCAACTCTTAGTTGTGGGTGAGATCAACTAAGGGAATCAAGTACGTAGTATCTTGTTGGGATCAGAGACGTAGGAGCATAACTGTACCTTGGATCAGTGTAAGATTGATTGGGGTTCAACTACTGTCCAGACCGAAGTTAGCTTGGAGGCTAGTGTCTATAGTGGCTTAATACATTGTATGTTTAACCTGGACTAGGTCCCGGTGTTTTTCTGCATTTGCGGTGTCATCGTTAACAAAATTCTAGTGTTTGTGTTTTTTTTTCCGCATTATATTTTGTTATATAATTGAAATAATACAGGTTGTGCGTTGTTCAATCAATCAATTAGTATTGTTTCTTATTTTTGTTTTTCTTATTTTCTGGTTTTGACATAGTTTTGAGAACTCTTGTTTCAGGTACCAATTTATATGGAAGGAGCATATTGGAACAATGGATACGGCTTTCAACCTCCTCAATGCTATGACAATTTCCCACCATCTATGGAATGCAATCAAAACCAATTTATTGGCTATGAAGCATATCCTAGAGAACCTTATGGTGATTTTCATACATACCAACAACAACCTTGTAGTGGGTATGTAAGTCAAGCACCTAGGTGGGATAATTCTACTTCTAATTGGCTTTATTCAAGTTGTATGCAGATTATGCATGGATTGCAAGATATGCAACAAAGGCTAGACCAACTTGACCGTAATAGAGAGAACGTCGCACAAACCAATTTTTGGAACATTCTTTCTTACCCGACTCCATATCGTAGTTATGATCATTCACCCATTAAAAGGGAAGAGTCATGGGAAAGAGAACCTAATGTATCAAATGGTGGTAAGCGTGTGAACGTCCGGAAACTTGCGCATAAATTATACAAGTTGGAAGACGATGGATACTCGGAAGAGCTTGTCGATGAAATTAGTAGGACCATTCATATGGAACTTAAACGACGTCGTGATAAAGGTTGGGAAACCGACGACGATTCTGATTATGGTGAGTCTGAAGATGAAGACGATGATGATTGTGTTGAAAAGGACCAACCTTTGGAGATATTTGATGACGTTAGTGTAGTTGACTCAACTCTTGATCTTTATAATGATCAAGAACCTATTCAAAAGGTACATGAGTATGATGAAACTAATGCTTTTCAGAATTTTGCAACATGGTTTGAGTCTAATGAAGGGGAGTATGTTGAGAATGTGATCGTTATGACCAATATTATGGAAGACCCAATTGAGCTTGCAAATGATTGTAATAATGATGTTTATGTCGAGACTTTGGTTAGGGCAGAAACGGACGAAGAATGGTTGCAAGGTTTGATAGAGGACCATGATATACAAGAGGTGAATAGTTCACTTGAATTTTTCAAGGATGAAGAGGATTCCGTGCTACAAGAGATTGTGCGAGGTTTGTCTAACCCTTTGCATATTGATTCTTCTCCTTTACCTCTTATTGGTTTGAATGTATGTGCTTCGAGAACATTGTTGAATGATTTTGTTTCTCGATATCCGCCATTAGAAACATTAGATTCTCATACTATGCAGGTTTGTGAACAAGAAACCATGGAAGTACCCGACTTATATATTCTTTACCCACTTCCAAGTGTGGACAAGAATAAGTGTGGGGGAGAGTTTTATCGGTTCATAGCTTCATTGTTGTTTTATATTACTAATATTTGTGCGAAGCTAGTGTTTTCAAAACAGGTGCTATGGGTGGATCCCCAACTTTTCATATTATTGGTGTATGGGGAATTCAACTTGCATGTCGGGCTGACGACTTTAAACCAAGCGCTAATGGGATGCAACCCACTGGTTTTGTGTATCTATCTCTATATTTTTATTTTTATTTTTAAGTCTTTTATCTTTATTTTCTTATTTTGTATATTTGCATATCAAAACTCCAACTTTTAGAGATATTTGAACAATCTAGAATAAGCACTAGCCTTTCTAAGTAGATGGAATTTTTTCTTGGCGGTGAGGTATATTTATTGGCTGAGTTGGGATTAGATACCAACTAAATAGCTTGTTTAGTGTTTATCCTCTATTGTTCCGAAATAGCTATGAGTTGGAGTAATGAGTTTTTATCATGCATTTTATTTTTTTCTTATTGTGTATATATATCATGTTATGAATTTCCCATCTTGAACTTTACTTTGAATGACTAAATTTTACATTGAGGACAATGTAAAGTTTAAGTGTGGGGGAGTGTTCTCATATAGAGTTTTTAGCCTTGTTATTTTTCTCTTGTGTTCGAAAAATAAATAAATAGAAAATAGAAAGAAAAATTTGCTTTTTGAACTCCGAAATCTAGAAACTTGTGCCTTTAGGATGACACCATTAGTGGATGAAACCATTTTGAATGCAGGAGTTGAGGAACCAATTAACTAAAAGGGATGAACATAGCTCAGAAATCACAAATAATATGATAGTTGTTACCATATCTCGGAATATCACCATATCACGTTCTATTTTTATTTTTCCATATTTTTTCTATTGTTCTCTAAGTGTTTTGATGGGTCACTAAACATCGACTTGTTATTACTGCTAGGATGAAATAGAGTGATTGAGTTGCTAAGAAAAAAAAAAAAAAAAGAGACCGACCATTTAGACCAAACGGAATAATAAGACACTTGGATAGCAGTATGTGTGAAACGTTGTCCCTGTCTCCGTCGCCTAAACAAGCGTGGAATGCAGGATCCAAGGAAACTATCATGTACTTGCTGACAAGAAGCATGTGCTTGGATCCAAAAGATCTAATCATGATGTTTAAAAAAAAAAAAGTGAAAAAAAAGAAAGAAAAGAAAGTATTATATTGGTTGAATAAAGTCACTTCTGGTTCCCTTGTATATGCCAGTGAGTTGATGTAGAATTCAAAACAGTAGCTCAATCCAATAGGGCATAGGTTCATCTTGGCAGTGACCTTCAGACAAATATGGGAAACATCGATCACTTGTGAACATTCGCCAACATCTACATCTATATCCATCTTCTTTATCTTTTCATTGTGATTGTGGTTTGTTAGTTTCCGAGTATTGTGGCTTGTTCGACTATCTAATTAAAGCTTTATTTACTAATATATGAATTGAATTTGCGCAAGGTACCTCCTCCTGTAGTCATTTTGGATTCGTTCATTGATTTGTCACAAATAAACGGAGTTGGAAATATAGGTTTTGTAGGCAGACCTCTTGTAAACCTTCACGAGACTATAACTCGTCCACTAGGGACACCTAGGGGTTTAAAGGCTTATTAGTTATGCTAAAATTAACCATTTTCTCGACGAGACGGAGTTGTATGTATTTGTTTTAGTTTTGTTTTGTTTGATTTGCTCGAGGACTAGGAAAGTCTAAGTATGGGGGAATTTGATAGGTGTGATAAACACCTAATTTTATATCTAGTATTTATGCTTTCTTTGCGAGTTTTCATGTAAATTATGATCTTATGTTTGTATTTGAGTTTTATAGGTGCAATGAAGTCATTATGCGCAAAAGAAGAAGAAAACATCCATTTGGAGCAAAAAGAGCAAAAATATCAATTCACAGGCGGACGAAACTTGGAGCTAGCTGCCATCAAGGAGGCCAAGGTGCACACGGCGAAATTGAAGCTAAAAGAGAACTTAATTCTTTCAAAATTTGAGGTCGGAGGAATGCGAGGGGGTGGACTTGGACGACATACATGTGCAGTGGCATCAGGTATGGCAGGCGCTGGCAGTTGGTACCGTGGGCTTAATATTCGCAGTAGCTGGGCTAAACTTGTACAACTGCCGGAAATCATGAAGTATGACCTAGACCACAAAGGCGTTAGTGGAGTTCATGCAAGGGAGTCACACATGTGCTGTGAAGAAAGGAAACTAGGTTTGTTTAGAAACCAATTTGGGAATTTAGCAACCAGGTGAAGACACTCCGTATACAACATTATATTCCTTTTCTCATTAAACCAAGTTCAGTTTGCCGTCGACCAAGATTATCATCACTGCTAGCTTCGGATTTGATTGACGTTCACCAGAGATCAACAACCTCTCAAAGATAACAGAGTTTATGGCCAGAAATTCAGAGCTCAAGGTGTCTACTGTTGTTGATACAAGGAATGCATGGAGATGATTTAAGGTGGAATTATATGGCTGAGTTATGATGTTGTGATGTCAAGGAAAGTTGGGTTCGAGTTTGCAGCAATGTATGAGGAGATTTAGTGAAATTTTGTCCGGAAAGATAGAGAAGAAGTTGGAGTTTCTGCCATTGACGATAGTGATGAATAAAGAAGATACAGAGTTGATGAATGATTGTAAATGAATGGGTCGTATATGGAATTTAATTGTGCAAGGAAGGAGGTATATAATGGCTTGGAGATCAACCTTAGTGTTGTATCTCCATCATTAGAAAAACGCAGACAAGGCGTTTACATAAATGCCTGGACGACTAGCAGCTTATCTCCACCAGTTTTGTCGTGAGTTTGTCCTGTGAAGAATACGGATCAGAGGAAGATAACCAGGGAGAAGCTTGATGGATCTCAAGAGAAGTCGAGATGTTGAGTTCTGTTATTGATTCTGGAAGTTGAGAAATATCAAGGAATGGAGGTTTACGTTGGATAAGAGGTTGCAAAGTGTTTGAGGCAAGGCCTGGTGACCATTTGTTGAAGCTGCAATCGACTGCACTATTTGTGTTGAGTTGAATTGTATGGCTAGAGTGTGGAGTTGGTTGTCCTGCTGATTATCATGATGGAGAATGCCGATTGGTTACTGAGGTATGAACTGTAATGGGATGAATGAAATGGAGTTGAAATAATGGATTTAGAAGCTGCTACTGAGAAATAGGTATTGGTGCCATGGAACTAGTTTAGATGAATGCTTAGGGTCAGAGAAGATGGATTGTGGCTGTGTGAAGCTGGAGTATGGGTTTTTACAAGGAATGGTGGCGAAGTAGGTTGGTGAAGTGGATTGTCTAGGAAGGTAGTGGCCGAAAGTGGTAGAGGTGTAGCTGCAAATGACCTGAGGCAGAGATGTAATTGGTGGATGGAGCTGGTGTTACGCGCAGTGCAGGTGATGAACTGAAAGGGCAATGAGCCTGGTGGGTGTTGGTTCATGGCAGCTCCATGAGACAATGGTGGATTGAACTCGCAGGTGCGGAAGCTAAGAAGAATTAGTGCAGCTGACTTGAGCTGAGAAGAAGGGTAAGCTGGTGCAGCTGGTGGAAAGATACAACTTGAGGTGGTTGAAGCATGGTGGTGTAACTGGTGTTGCAGGTGATGAATGACCAGGGAAGTTGAGCTGGTTATATTATGTCAGTGATGAGAAGAGAGTGTTAGGCTAAGATGTGGAGCAAGGCAGTAGATGCAGCTATTCAAGTGAAGATGGAGAGAAACTGGTGCTGCTGGGATTGTGCTGAGGTTGTATAGAAGGTGCATGGATTTGGCATGAAGCTGAAATGCAGGTGGATATGAAGCAAACTGAAAACTGCAGAAAGCTGTGCGAAAACAGGGCGAAATTGGTGAGCCAGTGAGCATAGTTCCGGTTGTCGGATTTCGGAAGTTAAAATGTGAATCATAATATTTCACTGAATCACGAAGGGGGTATGAGTCGAATGGAAAAGTTGGCGGCCGGATGTGTGAGATACATGGCGCGCTTCTGGGTACGTTTTCGCAAGAAACAAGGAATTGGCTAAAATGGATTTTATGAATGTGTGGACTGCATAGAAGCAAAGTTGAGCTACTGGAAGTGTATAATTGCCTGGTGATAGTACCTGATGACAAAGGTGGCCAGAGATAATTTTCCGGAGATGACGTCAGCAGTTCCGGCGACCAGTTTTGGACCCAAAATTCCAGAGACATATTTCTCACACATGGGCTTGGTGGACTAGTAGATGGACGTGGACTTGAAGATTTTGAAGGCTAGACCTAATTTTGGAACATGAAGAGCTATAAAAGAGAAGTCTTTTTCTCTAAACAAATTTTTTTTATGAATCTTTTATCATATATCTCCATTAGGGAGAACTTCTTCTACTTTTGTGTTCTAGGGTTTAGATAACATGATAGGTTTTCTCTTCCTTCTTGTTATGAACTCCATGAATATGAACTAAGTTATTTTTATTGGTTAAAGATGTAGTTGGATTTTGGAAAACAAGTTTTGATCTTTATGAGTTAGTTTTCTCTCAATACCATTGTTCACTTTCTACTGATTATAATGATTGCATGATTGATGTATTGCAATATGATTGAATGTTTGTTTAGTTGAGTCTAGAATTGATTGAACATGCATCCATATCTTAGCTATTTTAGGGTTTTCATCGAGCGATAACCTTGAATACGAGTAGCATGATATGATTACAGTTTGTAGTGATACACTCCTGTAATCATATGTAGACTTTGACCTTTGTCCGAATTGTCATGCGCAATGTGTGATAGTTGCATTGATTAGCATATTTCTGGAATTTAATGCTCCTAGGAATTGAACTTAATTAGCGCAAGGTGTTAGGTTATTCTTTAGGTAGAATTCACATACGCATCTCTAATGTGTGTGTTGGTGACTTTGGAAATTTACGGAGTATTCTTGCAATAAGGTATTCTAGGGCTTTTGATGATAGCGAGATTAAATACGAATTCTATTCATATATTCAAAAACTTGTTTACAATTGAAGATGAAATCTGAAACCAATATTCTCACATCCTTGATTTGCGTGTTTACTTTTTATTGTTTTGCTTTTATTTTATTTTAGTATATAAAAATCAGATTATCACCCCGGTATTTTATATAGGAAACCAAAACATCTTGACAACCTAGACCTCTCTGTGGGATCGATCCTTTCTTGCCCTTGCTATATTTATATTTTGAGTAGTGAGAAAGTGTAATTATTTATGACGCATACGACAACGATCATTGAGTAAAGATCAAATCAAGTGAGAGAGATATAAACTCTTTGATATATTTTCGATTGATTGAGTCTGACTGTCTAGTTGTTTCTCTAGAAAGTATATTGGAGTTTGTCCATACAGATTGCTAATTCGAAATATTGGGTGTGGTTGTTAGACCCCCGCTTTTTCAATTATAGTACCCATCCTGGTCGATACTTAAGTGGGGTTGTCTAAAGGATGGAAGTGTTAAAGATTCATTAATTAAGCTTACTAATTGACTTAGTGGTGGAAGCAAACTGCTCTGAATTTTGCTGGTTGTGATGTGCTTATCAAGTCTGTGCTTAATCCGTCTTTCAATCACCTTATGTGCACCTTTAAATTTCCTAAATTTATTCAAAGCAAGAATTTTCTTTGTCAAGATAAGGATGGTAAACATAAGGTGCATGTTTTCAGCTGGATAAAAGTTTGTAAACCTCGTCGTTTTGGGATCTTGGAATCCGGGATTTGGAATGTCATAGTTCTGTTTTTTTTTTTCCTTCAGTCTGCTTGGCGAATAGCGTAATCTCCAGACTCATTGGTGTTTTCATTATTTAAAGCTAAGTATTTCCACGTGTTTCCTTTTTGGATGCCACTTCTCATTATCATGCTTCCTGGAGTTGGAGAAGTATACTCAAAGGCAAGGATATTATCAAAGATGGACTTAGGTTGGCTATCGGTAATGGAGAGTAGGTTAATATCTGGTGTGATGTTTCGTGTTCAGATAGATCTATGATGTATCAATTTGACAATACTACTTCTATCTACCCTCCATTGAAGGTGGATATACTCTTATTGATCCTCATACTCGTGTTTTGAACCTTTATCTGTTAGACAAAGTGGTTCCAACTGAGCTTCTTGATGATATTAAAGTTATTCCCTTGGATGAGTGTAGTCCCTCGACTGATTTTGGAGTTTGGTCTCATAGTAAGGATGGTAAAGTTTTGGGTTAAAGCTTGCTACAACTGGTAAGTGGCAAGCTTTATAGAAACTAAAGTGCCCAACCCATATTCAACACTTTTTGTGGTTATTGACTCATGGTAGGACTTTGGTTAGAGATAAACTTAAAGATCGTGGCATCAATATTTCAGGACTTTGTCCCCTATGCCACAAAAAATAAGAAAACATTTCTCATCTTTTTATTTCTTGCAGTCATGTTTCACCTGTTTGGCAGACTTTTTTTTTATGCTTATGGAGTTTAGTCTCTTTCATCTCATGTTTCTTTAGAATGGATACTTCACAGTTCACAATTTGCACCTTAATGGAGAACAAAATGAAATTAGTTGGCCTATGCTCATTCCATATATTCTCTGGAATATTTGGTGTCATAGAAATCGATTTGTGTTCTCTCATATTCCTTTCTGTTGCCAGGATGTGCTTAATTGTTCTTGTAACTCTGCTGGTGAATATTATAGTGCAAATAACTTGATATCCTCTTCTACATGCCCTAAGTTTACTTCTTACATCTAGTGGAGGCCACCTAGCACTGACTTTGTTAAGTTAAATGTCGATGGACTTTAAATGATGCATGTACTTGTGGAGTTCTTAGATCCGCTGATGGAGGGTTTTTTTGTCGCTTTTGCAAGTCTTATCTATCAAAACTCCAATAATGTTGCAGAATTGTGGGTTGTTCGTGTTGGTATGAATCTTGCTTTAATTTTAGGTGTTAAGAAGTTAGTCGTGGAAAGTGATTCGCAATATGTTGTGAATCCGTCATGCATTCGTTGTTATTCAAAATGTTGTCTTTCAACATCAATACAGGGAAGAGAACCACACAGATGATACTTTGTCTAAAAAAGCTGCATTTGATTCTATCTCAGATGTCATTTTCCCCCTATTTTTCTCTCTCTCTCATGTTTTGGGGAGAACCTTCCCCAGACTTATAAGGTCCAAGTAGTTGGTTTTTGATACATGCTTCATACAAAAAATAAAAAAAATACCTTGATGGATTTTTCTTCTCTTCATCTGCTTTATTTTGTCCTATGAACCTTATTATCTCGAAGCAGACTCATCCAATTTTCCAATCAGGGGCAGTTTTAACCCAAATATTTTAGGGGAAAATATCGTTTGGTCATTTTTTAGGTGGTCCCAAGTCTGTTTAGTCCTTTCAGAAATCACCTTTTCCATTTGGTCCATAATTATTGAAAAATATTAAATGGACCAAAGTACACTTCCATGTTAATTCTTACTTATTTTTTGTAGCAGTTCATTCTGTCTGATGAACTCCAGAGTTCATTCTTTCAAATGAACACCTAATAAAAAAAAATCACATATGAAAACAGAGTTCATTCTGTAAAATGAACACAACACATAACTTTATTATTATGACAAAAGACATAGTTCATTCTTTTAAATGAACGCCTGATAAAACCTATATGGAAACAAAGTTCATTCTTCAAATGAACACTTGACAAAACCTATAAGAAAATAGAGTTCATTCAAAAAATGAACACCTATAAAAAACTAACTAATTCAAACCTAGAATTGGGTTTATTCTTTAAGATGAACACCTAACAATTCAAGATCTAAAAACGTAGTTCATTCTTTACATGAACACACAAAAAAAATCCATAAAAATCAGAGTTCATTCCTAAAAATGAACTGCAATATCATCATCTTCGTCGTCTTCAACAGCAGCAGCAAGACAAGATCTAAAAATCAAGATCTTCAACACGAGCAGCAAGACAAGATCGTCACCTTCATCTTCAACACGAGCAGCAAGACACGAGTTCATTCTTTCAGATATGATATCAGTTCATCCTTCACAGAAAACATCAATATCGTCGTTTTCATCAGCAGATTGATTCATTGTCGTCTTAAACATCTTCAACAGATACAACAACAAAAAAAATAAAAGATGAAGACGATGAAAAATGAAAAATGAAAAATCTGTAAATCAATCACGTAAACTTACTCTTCATCATTTACAGTAGCAGATCAAATCTTCAAAAATCGTTTACATATTCAATAGTAGCAGCAGCAGCGACGACAAAAAACACATAAAATCTTGTTTACAACTTCAACAGTAGCAACATCATCTCTAAAAATCTAGTTTCACATGAACTTAAAACCCTAGAAATCTTCATCTTGTTTCACATGAACTTCAACAGTAGCAACATCGTTCTTGTTTCACATCATCTTTGCAAATTAAAACCCTAAAAATCTTCATATTTTCTATGTAGCAGCAGAAAAGAAAAAACCAGAGAAAAAGTAGATCTGAAAAAAAAAGGTGAGAGAAAGTAAATCTGAAAATGATTTCTCTGCTCTTGATAATTGAATTATTATGGTCCAAAAGGTATTTCTGACCCTACCAAATGATAATTACATCATGCATGACGTCACCTTAGGACCAAACTATAATTTATATGACCAAATTATAATATATATTTTAAAAATGGACCAAACAAACAGTTGACTAGGTCAACTGAACCAAACTCTCTCTAATATATTATTTATCCCTTATGTGGGAATGTTATAATTACCCTTCATTTTGAAGGACTTAGGACAAATACCCTTAAGGAATTTTACAAACACCCCTAATTGCATAATTGAAAATTTATTTAAAAACATTATTTATTTAATTCCTTATTTAGCCTTCCTCTCACACATTCCATTTCTTGTCATAGAAACAGATCTGGTCGCTCCCACCACCATCTCCATCGCCCCGACCAACACCACGACACCACTACAACCAGCACCACCACCTCCATCATTTCCTCCATCACTACCACCACTATCCCCATCGCCACCATCACTATCTCCATCTCCACAATCCACATCATACGTATTTTATCATCTCTGTCGCCACCACTCCAATGTTATCCAAATTCTATCACCACAACAACAAATCATAGGTATTTTATCAGATTCAACTACAAACATAATTTGAAAATATGTATTAGATTTAATTTTATTTAATTCGAGACAGTTTGAAAAACCTAGATCGATGCCAACATCATTTTTCTTGAAGGTTTACTGTAAATGGAAGGGAATAATTGATGAGATTCGAGATCAGTATAATTTGAAGGATTTATCATCAAAAACGATTGAAAAGGTAAGTCAATCATTATCCTTTTAACTCAATCGGGAGTTTCAATTGGTCGATTTCAGATTTGAAATTTCTGAAAAGTAATTTTAGGATTTCAAAAACTTTATGATTGAACTTGTAGGTCAATAATGGTGAAGGTTGGAGTTTTGGTTGTGGCATGGTGGGTGTTGGTGGTGGTGGTGGTGTTGCAGCGGTGGTGGTGGGTGTCATTTTCAATAATTATGATTTTGGGTTAAGACAAGTCAAGTAAGTTTTTTCCAGGACTCATGGTTCTGGTACAAATTATAATTCACCTTTTACTGTACTATTATCAACTCAAGACTCTATTAAAGTTTATGTTGTGTTTTGATTTTGTGCTTTGACTATAATCCCAACTGTGTTTTAATTTTGTGCTTTTAAACCTACTTTTCTTAATTATTGTTCTTACTGAGGGTGCATTCAAATTTTCTGTAAGATTTAAATTTATCACAATCATGATCTTGGTATCAGATTCATGACTATATATTTTTGTATTGTTTTCTTTTTCCCTATTGAAGCATCAGTTAATGTGAAATTCTTGTCAACCCGTGAGCTACTGTTAATTGATATCAAAGTCTTAAAAATAAATGTTTGATTGTCTTAGCCCGTGATATCCATTCTTACTTATATAGTTCAAAAAATTCAAGCTTACATTGATGTGCTCTAAAGCTTAGCCACATATTTTATTTTTATTTTTACTTTTTGTTCGTTTCGTTTCAATAGTCTATATCAATCTTGGTGAAAATGCAGGGGTACAACAACCACACCCAATAATTCATTTGGCAATATGAAAGGAATTACTCCAATAGACTTTCTAGAGAATCAACTAGACAGTCAGACTCAATATAGATTAAAGTATATCAAAGAGTTTAATATCTCTAACACTTAATTCAATCTGCAATGAGCAAATAGAAATATGCGAGCCTATTTGAATATAAGAGGAGTTACTTGAACGGTACCAAAGACCAATGTTCAAGTGTCAATCAATGCAAACCAGCAACCAAACGTTGTGTATTCTAATTGATTGATCTTAATGCACAACCTGTGATATTTCAATTATATAACAAAATATAATGCGGAAAAGAAATAACCCCGGGACCTAGTCCAGATTGAACACCACACTGTATTAAGCCGCTACATACACTAGCCTACTAATTGATTGACTGTAGTTGAACCCTAATCAATCTCACACTAATTCAAGGTACAATTGGGCTCTTTACATCTCTGATCCTAGCAGAATACTGCACACTTGATTCCCTTAGATGATCTCACCCACAACCAAGAGTTGATATGACCCAAAGTCGAAGACTTGATAGACAAATCTGTCTCACACAAAAAAGTCCATATGATTAAATAAATTTGTCTCCCACAGAAATGCCCAAGAGTTTTTGTTCTGTTTTTTGATAAATCAAGGTGAACAGGAACCAAATGATAAACCAGACTTATATTCCCGAAGAACAGCCTAGTATTATCAATCACCTCACAATAAACTTAATCGACTAGCGAAATAAGTTATTGTGTAATCACAAATGATGAGACGAAGTTCGTTTCTGATTACTTTTCTATCGGATATATAAAATCACGAGCCAATTATTGCAATTACACTCAACACGCTAGAAACAGCAAGATCATATCACGCAACTACAAATATAATAGTTGGGTCTGGCTTCACAATCCCAATGAAGTCTTCAAGTCGTTAACCTACGAGGTCTCGAAAAGAAACCTAAGGTTAAAGGAGAATCGACTCTCGTTATGCAACTAGTAACACACATGAGGTGTGGGGATTAGGTTTCCCAATTGCTAGAGTTCTCACTTATATAGTTTTCAAATCAGGGTTTGCAATCTAAGTTACCTTGGTAACAAAGCATTCATTAATCACTGTTAGATGAAAAACCTGATTCAACCAAGCTAATATATTTCAAATGTTAGATCGAACTTAGCTTGTCACACACAAATGAAATGTACCCTCATTTAGGTTTATATAACCGTACCTAAACATATACACCATGTTGGTTCACAAATAGTTAACCGAGGTTAGCCATATGATTACTCTCACATCAACCTTATTCATCTTAATCATAACTAGCTCAAATGACTCAAATGAAACTAGTTAAGAGTTGTTCAATTATTTAGAAAACACAATTGAAACCAAATTGGTTTGATTTACTTGAATGAATCATGAACATTATAGCCACGGTTTACAAAGATTGCACTCCTTATGATTTAAATGTTTAAGTCCATGAACTTACCGACTTGACAAAGTAACCAGCTTAAGTATGCGTATGGGTATGCATACTTAAGCAACCAGTTTTGAGTTTGTACAGTTTCCAAACTCAGCAGAAATTTTCGGTTCAAAAACTTCCGCCAGTATGCGTGCGGGTACGCATACTTAAGGTGACTAGTTAAGAGTTTTGCCAAAACCAAACTCAGCAGAAATTCTCGGTTTGAGAACTTTCGCCAGTATGCGTACGGGTACGCATACTTAACCTGTCTCCTTCACCAATTTCGTATACACAGATATGCATACTCTTGGCTCCCGGTTTATGGACTTATACACTAATGTATGAACACACTATGTATGCTTATATCCAAAGATGGTTACATCATCAAATCTTTATTTCAATCATTGAAACATTCTTCTATAATGACAATATCCGTTTTCACACATTATTAGCATCAAAGCAATTTTCAAGATATTAAAATAATCATTATTGAAACCTTCCAAGTCTTACACCAAATGATTGTATCACACAAACCATGTAAGATGTTACTCGGAAATTTTCTCATGATATAAGATAAACTTGGTCGAAGCGAAAGCTTACCAACATATATTTCGAGAAATATGTAAGCGAGATATACTCAGCTCGAAATCTCAAATGTGTATATAGAAAACTATATCATAACACGACTAATGTCTCAAGTGATAGATAAGTTCAAGTATCTACATACCTTTTGTCGAAGAAGTTCCACAAGCTCCCCTTAGTAGTTCTTCGTCTTCAAGAGATGAACGTCGAGAGATTTAGGCTCAACTACACTATTTATGTCCTAGTTCGAGACATCTATAAATAGGCTATAAATCAAGACTTATATTTTTGATCACTAACATTGACAAACATGCTTGAGATAGAAACGCATGCGAGTTCGAATGATCAACGCTCTAACACTTGGTTTGATAACCTATGCTCGTGAATACTTGTTTTTATTCGATGTCGGAATGTCGAGTTGAGTATTTTCCACTGTTTTAGTTGTTAGAATTTCTGTTGGGAAATGTAGAGACTAGTGCATATGGGAAGATTGAAACTATTTAGTGCACGGTTTTGTAGAGGGAGTGTTCTCCTGTAGATGGAGTATTTTATCGTACTCTATTCGTCTTAAATTTTATTTGTCATCTGCATCTTGCAATCGTAAATGAGGAGTATCTATCTGCTAGTTGGTGTTGTGCTCGGTACTTTTTGTTGGACACAATTTCTCCATTATATGCTTTCAAGAGGATTAATGATTCTTTTTCCATGAATTTTGAATCTAACGTCACAAACTATTATAAATTAGGTATGTGGTGCATCTAACAACCAAACAACTTCCCGTGAATTTCATATAACTTGAAAAAAATTGTCTACATGCCAGATGCGATGACTGCATTTGGACTCTAGATTTTGGGGACAACTTGAGAAAGTTGCTTTCCCCTTTTGGAGGCAACTTGAGATAGTTGCTTTCGGATTTGGAAGCAACTTGAGCTAGTTGATTCCAGATTCGGACGCAACTTGAGCTAGTTGGCTCCATTTTTCTAAGAAAATAGTTGGAAATTTATCGACGTGTTTGGTCAGTGTTACCATTTATCTGTCTATTGAATGTGATTTTGATATGATTTTTTGCAGCAGAGAGATATCCAAGAGATTGAGTGGTTGCAATTGAGTTCAGGTACCCTTTTTTTTTTTTATAAGTTCTATACAGTGATGTCACAACACATATTACTACTTCATTTGGAGACATCTTGGGCTAGTTGCCTTCGCTTTTGAAGACAACTGAGTATGAAAATGAGGAATTGAAAAAACTGAGTATGAATATGAAGAAATCAGGGTAAGAATTAAGATGGTTTTGTTGTGATTTATTCATGTTGGTGATGGGTATTGGTGGTATGAATGATTACAAGGTCTGATTGTTACTGTTTGTGAAGCTGCAGTAAATGATGAAGGGTGTTGAGAGATAGTTTTAGATGTTGGATCTGGTGGTTGCTATTGAAGCTGTAGAGTGGAGTCAGTAATGAGACATGGAAGGAGCTGAGCTAAGTTGTGTCATGTGGTGATGTATGAGATGGTGATTGATGTTGTTGTAGTAAGAGGTGGTATTGCTTTATAAGAGTTGATGAGACTGACTTGAACTGAAATTGGTGATGCAATGTCCAGGTCAAGAAGTGGTTTATAAGATGCAGATGGTGTTTGAGGCAGATAATGAGTGAATGAGATGGAAGTGCAGTGACTGGTACTGGTAAAGATGCAAGTACAGTAATTGCGGTTTTAGTGATGCTGCAAACACAAAATTGCAGCTGTTGTTGGAGTTGAGCTATAAGTTTGTGGAACAAGGTTGCAGTTGGTGAAGCAGTGAACAAATGGGAGTTGAAGTGAAGTGCGAAACAATTTGATGTTGGAGCTGAAGCTTAGCTAATAGAGCTTGGTTTGCATACAGTTGTTAAGTTGAGCTTACTGATGGATGCTCAACTAGTACATGTGAGTTTGTTTTTTCCAAACTAGGTAGCTTTTTATATGCATGTTACCTTGTGTTATGCATGAATCTGTGGTGCATTGGTAGCACAACTGACTATATGTCAGAAGATGTGTGTTCGACTCACACTAGGTTCACTCATTTGTGTATATTTTTTCTTTTTGGAGACAATTAGTGCTAGTTGCTTCCATATCTGAAACAACTTGGGCTAGTTGCTTCCACTTTTGAAGACAACTTTGGGCTAGTTTCCTTCAATTTTGAAGACAACTTGAGCTAGTTGCCTCCAATATGGACACAACTTCAGCAAGTTGACTCCACATGGTGGTAGTGTAAGCGGTGGTTGCTGGTGGTGATTGGCGACGATGGTGGTTGTCGTCGTCGGTGGTGGTTGACGGTGGCGGAGGGTGATGGTGGTTGGCGGCAACAGTGTTGATTGGCGGCGGTGGTGGTGCTGGTTAGCAGCAGCGGTAATGGACAGTGGTGGTGGTTGGCGGTGGTGGTCGTTGTTGTTGGTGGTTGGTGGTTGGTGGCAGTGGTTAGTGGTGGTAGTCATTGGTGGTGGTGGGCGGCGACAGACGGTGGTGGACAGTAAAGGTGATTTTTTTTTTGTTGGTTTTTTTCTATTTGAATAGTGGTTGGAAAATGGTTAGTGGTAATGGTTTTGTATATATATACATCATACAAAAGAGGGTAATTTAGTAATATATTAAATTTAAGGGTATAATTTAAGTTAGAAAAGGTATTTTTCAATATAGCTCGTACTATTGGTATATAGATAATATTCTCCATATTTATAAGACCTATTGGTATTTTCTACAATATTTTATTTGGTATATGGGGACAATCGAGGTTGAGGCCTGCACGAATTGGCCTTTCCAACTTGTGAGAGGGCCTTATTACCCATTGACCTTGGAATTTCCCAAATCAAGCCGGATTGACTGAGTCAAGTAGGCTAGCGGTTGTTTACATTTCTCAAGCAAGGAATTACTGGTTAATCCAGTATGGGAGAACCGGTTACTCTGTAGTCCATCACCAAAAAAATAATTATTCGTTCGTCCAAAAACATAATTCTGGACCAAATATTTTGCCCGCTCGTCCAAAAACAACGCAACATTATTATATGCTTTTGTTAATTTCCCGAAAAGGACCCTCATTCCAACTATCGTATATAATAAAAACAAGAAAGACATAGTATCTAAAATTTTTGGTCGAGTTCAATTTCAGATCTGCTTTCTCTTTATCCTCTCTGCTTCTACTTTAGGATTCAAGTATACGATTTTTCATTTTCAGATCTGTTCGATTTGATTCTCGGTCAATAATGGAGAACAAGGGGTAGAAAATCGTTAGAAGATCTTTTTATTGCTCTGTAATCAGTTTCATCTCCATCAAATCCAGGTATGTTCTATAACAGTTAAGTGATGGTGAAGAAGATAAGCGAGCGAAGAAGATCAAGAAGATTCATATCCATGAAGAAGAAGAAGAAAAAAAAAAATTCATTAATTTTGGGTTTTGATTTATATTCTTTAATCTTCTTTTTCATCTGGATCTAATTCTCAATATCGTAAGGCGAGGAAGACATGATTTTAATCGACATGATGTTGTTTTATCTAATTTACTTTTTTTCCTCTTAAAATCATGATTTTTTTTTGTATAGATTTTGTATAACCATACAGTACATATCAATATCTACAGTGGGATTATACATTTTTCCTTCAGTACATATTGTTACGTACTATTGGACTTTACACTTTTACCTTCGACACATATTTTCATTAAGTACATATTAATATGTACTGTTAGATCAATATGTACCATAGAATTATACACTTTTTCCTTCAGTACATATTTTGCTTCAGTACATATAAATATGTATTGCTGGATCAATATGTACTGTTGGATTATCCATTCTTTTTCTCTTTTACTCTTTTTTTCTTCGGTACATATTTTCTTTGAGTACATATCAATATGTACTGCTGGATCAATATGTACAGTTGAATCATACACTTTTTCCTTTAGTACATATTTTCTTCAATACATATCAATATGTAGTGTTGGATAAATATGTATTGTGGGATCAAATTGTTTTTCTTTGAGTACATATCAATATATATATTAGATATAACAAAGTAAACCGTATCTATCAGATATAACATGTATCAACATATTTCTTCTTCTTTCTTGATTTTGTTTCTCAATTAACAGATTTCTTTTTATTCAAAATCGGGAGTACTTTGTACCTTTACGACTTTCTCTCTTCTGGGTTTTGATTTTGATTTTTTTTTTTTGGGTTTTGGATTGATTTGCGGTGTTTTCTTTTCGGTGACCTAGATTTTTAATTTTAGATTTCATCGTTTCAGGTGATTTTAATGTTTCCGTTCTAATAGAGAAACTATCGTTCGCTAGATGTCACACGTGAAAGATGATGGGCCGTGAAGTAATTTCGTGTTTTTTTGAACTTTTTTGGACCAACGTTTAAAAGTTATCTCCCACTGGACTACAGGTTAACCTGGGTCGGGTTTAGTGGATTAAACAACAAAATTCTGTTTCTCAAGGGTAGGCCATAAATCATCAATTTGTACCCTAATATCTTAATCGAACTATGCAGAAAATTAGTCTGCCAAATTGGTACACCATTTTGGTCCACCATTGGACTTTTCCAATTTGTACCAATAACTTTCAGAGCAGAGCAGGGGGACAGGGGAATTCTGGGTACAGAGGATCTGGACCCAGAGCAGAAGTGGACATAAACAGCTTGAGCCACGTAGTTAGTACTTAGTAGTGAACATTTGGACTTCCCATCTTATGATTCATCATTTCCTTAAATTGCAGAAAATAGAAAGATTCGCCATTTCCTCCTTTCCCATACTTCCAATCTGCAAGCTCTACAGAAGAAGAGAGAGTGGGGGCTCAAAATAATGGAGAATCAATGATATAAAATTTTGAATCTCATCAGAATCTGATAAAGAAAAAAGATGGAGAATTCCTCCTCCGGTAAATGGCTAGCAACAGTAGCAAGTATATGGATTCAGTGCAGTAGTGGTTCATCATATGCTTTTGGAATTTACTCACCAATTCTAAAAATCAGTCAAGATTATGATCAATCAACTCTTGATTCCATTGCCGTTTTCAAAGACATCGGTGCAAACGCTGGACTTTTATCTGGTCTTCTTTACACTGCTGTTACACTTCGTCCTCGTTCTTCTTCTTCATCTTCTGCTACTTCATGGGTTTCTAGATTTGGTGGACCATGGATTGTACTTTCTGCTGGAGCAATTCAATGTTTCATTGGGTATTTTTTTATGTGGCTTGCTGTCACTGGAATGATATCAAGACCACCAGTTCCAGTGATGTGTTTGTTTATGTTTCTTGCTGCTCATGCTCAGACTTTCTTCAATACTGCTAATGTTGTCACTGCTGTTCAGAATTTCCCTGATTATAGTGGAACAATTGTTGGTATCATGAAGGTCAGTAATTGACTTAAACACAAACCCCATGTTGTTTTTTCAATTGGGTTTTGATTTATTGGGTTGAATTAGATGGTAATTGTGAATTGGCATTTGATAATTGATTGAAAAATGCATGACAAATCACAGTCCGAGAGGTTTTCAATTGTGGGTTTTGTTAATAAGGGTTGTGCTTTAGATTGGTAAGTGAATATGGCTAATTTGTTGGTAGTGTTATCTTTCATTTGACTGCGTATAGTGACTGTAGCTGTAGAGTCCAAAACATTCTTTTGTGATGCCAGTAAGTTGATTATTTCGTAATTAGATTTGTACTTGTATTTTTTAACCAAATCTTCAATCCTTCCAGTGTTGTATAGGGGTGTTTGTTTTTCATTCTCTTTTATTGGTAATTGATATGCTGAGACTGTATCCCTAAGGACCCAGACACATGACTAGTAATTGCTATGCTGAGATTGTATCCTATGGGATGCATAAATAGAAACCATCTCCAAAGTGCTTTAATCGTATTGATTCAGGTGATTAAGATCCATCTGGTGCTTTAATTTTAGGTGGATAACTAGTTGATTAAGATCCATCTGGTGTTGTATCTGAGTTTTTTGTTTCTCGTTCTCTTGTACTGGTGATTGATATGTTGAGATTGTATCCGAATGAACCCAAACACAAAACTGGTTATGCATTGTTCCTTCCATGGGGTATGTAAATAAAAACCATCTCCAGTGCTTTATTCGTAATGATTCAGCAATGTTTGGTGGATAACTAGTTCATTTTTGAAACTCACACACAAAACCGGCTATGCTCTGTTCCTTCCGTGGGATATGTGAATAGAATCCATCTCCAGGTGCTTTACTCCTAATGGGTCAGCAATTTTAGGTGGATAACTAGTTCATTTTGAAACTAAGTGATACATTAAAACTTCCTCCATATAGTGTAAATGGTAGAAAGTTATGTCATGCCTTCATGGGCACATTAAAAATTAGCTCCGGCACCAACTTTTGATGCAAGCCTCGGAAAAAGTGAAGTACTGTCACAATCGTCTCCCTTAAATTTATCAAAGGTTTATGGAGGTGGTGGGTAAGGTTGGGTATGAGGATATGTTGTTTTAACTTCTAAGGTGTGGATATACATCAAAGACAGTTTGGATATCATAGTTGTGGGAAGGACATATTTACAGGGCATTCGCCACTCGATGAAGTTGACTAATTGCAGTGGAATTTGAGAAGAATTCAAAAACAAGATGAATGCCTTTACTTAGGACTAGTATAAAGTACCAGAAGTTATGTTATGTTATATTATTATATTATATTATGAAACAGATTTAAGATTTAAGGTGCTCTCTGAGCATTTTGGGTCGTGTGTGTATCCTAAGCAACTTTGTTGACTGTTTCTTTTGCAGGGTTTTCTGGGCTTGAGTGGAGCAATACTAATTCAAGTGTATCAAGCAATATTTGTGGACAACCCGAGCTCTTTCCTGCTGATGCTTGCTCTGCTGCCAACCTTAGTTCCTCTCTCTCTCATGTTTGTGGTAAGAACTCACCGTACTAAGGCAAGTAACGAAAAGAAACACCTGAATGGTTTTTCGCTCATTGCTCTGATCATTGCTGCCTACCTTATGGTCATAATTATCTTGGAAAATGTATCCACTTTGGAATTGCCCGTACGGATTGTTTCGTTCTCTATACTTCTAGTGGCACTTATTTCTCCACTTAGCATTGCATTTATAGCTCGTTCCAGAGACCCTCCATATTTACCACTGGAAGCGTCCCGATTGCTGGAAGACCCACCTCAGCTTAAAGATGAAAACGTTTACAAGAGACTAGAACCTAGCACTGCTACTACAACGTATCATGAATCTGCTACAGAAACAACCCCATTGGCCATGGATAAGAGGACAACTCTTCGAGGGGACGATATGAATATTTTACAGGCAATGCAAAAGGCAGATTTCTGGTTGCTTTTCTTAGCCATGGCATGTGGAATGGGCTCAGGACTCGCCACAGTGAATAACATCAGTCAGATAGGAGGATCTTTGGGTTATACTAGTGTGGAAACAAGTACTTTAGTTTCTTTATGGAGCATATGGAATTTTTTAGGCCGGTTTGGAGCTGGGTATATATCCGATTATTTTCTACACAGCAAAGGCTGGGCAAGGCCAATTTTCATGTCCATCACGCTTGCAACCATGAGTATTGGACATGTAGTGATTGCTTCTGGCTTACCTGGGGCACTCTACGCAGGATCAATATTGGTGGGTGTTTGTTATGGCTCTCAATGGTCGTTAATGCCTACCATAACTTCCGAGATATTCGGTGTAGCTCATATGGGTACAATATTCAACACCATAGCTGTTGCGAGTCCAATTGGATCCTATATTCTGTCAGTGAGGGTAGTTGGATACATTTACGATGTAGAAGCCGCAATAGATGATGATGGAACCGTGTGCAGGGGTGCTCATTGTTTTATGGTATCCTTTTTTATAATGGCAGCTGTCAGCATTCTAGGGTTTCTTATTGCACTGGTATTGTTCTTCAGGACAAGAAGGTTCTATAAGCAAGTTATATATGGAAGACTGCAACATTCTCTTCGACAATGAAAAGAAGCAGTTGAAAAGGATGTAAAAAGTTTTGAACCAATTGGAAGTTGGTTGAAGCAAATATTTCATTTATTTATGTGCATAACTGTGAACTGGTTCATTCTGTATTATGTAATCTGAAGAAATTTTTCTCCTCTTTTTATGAAGAGAAGAGTTCAGTTTTAGGAGGTTTTAATTCATTCTTAACAAGTCCCATAAGGGTAGTTGCTGTGTCCCATTATCTTACATGTGAAACTGTGAATGCCTTGTGAAGCAGTTTTATTGGCTAGATTTTCTTAGGCCAAGTCCTATGGGCTAGATTGAGCTGCTAAATTAACAGAAAAGTGTTGCAGTTCAAAAAAAAATGTTGTCTATGTGTTAACACTAGTTCTCTCTCCTAGGATTTGCTCGCACTTGAACTATCAACGAGATAGTAGCGCTGAATGGTTCAGCGCCACAAAAATCACTTTTTCGCTGAATGGTTCAACGATGGGAGATTAATTTTTTGATCTGACGGATGAGATTGGTTGTGCTGAACCAAACAACATTGGGCGCTGATGTGGACTGCTAATCTAGCCGTTAAGTTAGCACTGCCATAGGACTTAAGAGGTTGTCCTAGTTGATGTGGATTGCTAATGTAGCTGCTAGATTAGCATGCCATAGGACTTAGCCTTATGTTTTTGTTCGGGCGACTCAACAAGTAATAAAATACAAGACCCATTATTTTACATGCGCTGTCACCTATTATTGGGGCTCTAGGGGGAGAGTTTTTGGGGGCTAAAAGTCTAAGTGGAGGCTAAGTGGTATAGGGGGAAACCAAATCCTCCTTCTCCTTCATTTCATCATGATAAAATCACGATGAAAATGATGATCATAATTTCATGATGAAATCGTGATCATTAAAAAACTTAAATCTTCTTATTCCTCTCATCTATTTCTTCTCCATCATATCGTGATTCTTCATTGCATCGTGATGAAGATGATGATCCTAAAATAAAATAAAAATCTATTATTTTACTTTCTCTCTTCTACTTCATCTTCTCCATTGCGTGTAGAGATGATAGAAAAAAAGAAAAACTAAGAAAACCCACCATTTATTTTTACTTTTGATCGACTTAAAAATTCGATTCAATTAAGTTGAGAAGAAAAAAAAAGTTTCTGAAACTATATAACGACTGGGAGTTCACGCCTTCCCAACCGTGAATCCTGTATTACGGTTGAGAAAATACATGTTTCCCAACCGTGAACCCTGAACCTACCTATACGGTTGGGAAAGTAAGAACTCCCAACCGTAAAAGAGTGTCTGCGGGTAGATTTTCCTAGCCGTAAGCTATTCTGATAATCACATAAAAAAAAAAACATAGGTCTAATTTCGGTTAGGTTTTCCCGCAGAAAATGCTTACGTTCGGCTAGGTTCCCCAGCCGTAACTTGAATTCTCGGGTTGGAAAACCTAGCCGTAACTCTTTCTGATACTTACAAAAAATAGTAGGAAACAAATCGGTTGAGAGTTCTTGTCGACCCAGCCGCGAAAGTAATTTACGACTGTGAAATCTGCAATCCCGAGCCGTAAATTACTAATTTCGTCCGGGTCGACAAATTTACCCAGCCATAACAGCAGTAATTTCTAGATTTTTTTCTCCAGATTTTTGACGGATTTGAATTAATGAAATTGATGTTGGGAGTTGATTATAAGGTTATCTTGAATTTTGTGATGAAGGGTTTCATCATTTTTATTCAAAAAAAAATCAAAAAAATTTCACCGAAATCACCATTTTTCCTTCTTCAAAACTCAAAAAAATCAAGTTTGGATTTGCAAAAAATTAATGTTTTGATTAGTCTAATCTAAGACTGATTAGTTAGCTTAATCAAGATAATTAGCACTAATCAAATTAAGGGTAGATTGGGCATTACAAAAAATGATGGATAAGGGGTCCTATGGGTTGTTATTTCATGACCCCAAATAACCCCCAAAAACCCATTCGTTTTTTAGCCCCAATAATAGGATTCTAAATATATGGTTCAAGATATTGACATAATTCAGATCAGTGAATAAAAACTGCAGACTGTGTAATCATACAGGAATCAATGGCTTCAAACGCTAAATGATATTTTTAATAGGAGCTTTCAACCCAGTTACAATGCAGATCTATAATATAATCCAAAATGGTTTATCAGGTGTCTACCGAAAATTTGGTATCGCATTTGAAATAACTAAACTGCCCCTCCATGATTTCTTTCAATTGCTTATGCCCTGCCAGATTTTGGTAAATTTCGTGAAAAAGAGGGGCAGTAAAAGACACGGAACAATTACATCCCATCTTACTCGATCTTTTCTTGCTTATCCTCCCCAGTTTCCACCTTCAAACTTCTGTCACCGCCGAGACCCTCCTCCACCACCATCAGCAACACCAACACCAGCATTACCACTAATCACTAATTCATATATTCGCAAAACAAATCGATTTCTATTTCATATATTCGACCAATTTTTCACTTTTGATTCCAATTTTCCCAACACAGATTTCAATATCTCTTCTCGGTTTCTTCCTTCACTTTTTGTCACCACCACCACCAACAACCTCCACCACCACCACCACCACCAGGAATTTCCATTATAGATTTCAATTTCCCCAATTTTAATTTCAATTCAAGATTGAATCATCGTTGGTACTTCTTTCATTTCCGATTTTTCTTGCGGGATGTCCTCGCATTAGTGTGAGTTCGTTGCCGCCGCACCGAGAATTCGGAGATGGGAGGGACACTGTGAGGTGGGTATACCAAATCCGAATTTAAATTCATACTCACCACCACAAACCTCCTCCTCCGTTGAATAATTGATGAATGAATTTGTGTAGGGAAATGGAATTAGATTGATCAAAGAGAAAAGACCTATAGACATATGCTTTATAAATAAAGCATAACAGACAGCTAGGACAAACATCTAAGATACATCCAGACTAATAGATAGCCAATGACTAACATAAACATGTTATAGAATTATAGGACCACTTGTCATAGTATTACAGTACAAATAAATTGTATGATAAACAGTCTCTAACACCCCCCCTCAAAGATACACTATCAGTTAACAACATGCTCACAGACATAGTATACCATTTGATTTTGCAGTCTGAAGAACAACTCCTTAGGCAATCCTTTGGTAAACAAGTCAGCAATTTGATGCAAAGTAGGAACATATCTGACCTGAACAAAACCATCAGCCACTAGATCCTTAACAGTATGAAAATCCACTTCAACATGCTTAGTTCTGGCATGAAAAATAGGATTTGCAGCAAGACTACCAGTTCCAAGATTATCACGGTATAAGGTGGAATGAGTATTGTCTTGAAATACCAGTTCATTTAATACATAATAGACCCACTGTATTTCAGTTGCAGTTACAACTAATGTTGTGTATTCTGCATCAATGCTTGACCTAGATATGGTAGGTTTATTTTTAGAAGACCAAGCAACCAAATTTGGACCCAGAAAAACACAGTAACCAGTAGTAGACTTTCTGGTATCAGGACATCCAGCCCAGTCACTATCACTGTAAACTAAAATAATTAAACAATCTCCCTTAGTGAACCTTATACCAGACCCTAAAGAACCTTTCACATACCTCAAGATTCTCTTAGCCAGTTGAAGATGAACATCTGTAGGTTGATGCATGAATTGTGAAAAATAATTCACAAAAAAACTTAAATCTGGTCTTGACATTGTCAGATATTGTAAGCCTCCCACTAAAGACCTATATGTATAAGCATCATCTAATAAAACCCCATCATACAAAGAAGCTCTCTTGCCAGGAGAAACTGGAGTTTTACAGGGTTCGCATTCAAGCATGTCATACTTTTTCAAAAGTTTAAGGCTTAGAATTGATATAGCTATATAAAAAGACTTCCTAAGATCTTGAAAAGGGGACGAAACCTCTACAACAATAAGGAAAATAAGGAGCTAAGTCATGGAGTTTCCAGTGATCATCACGATCTCTAGGATTTGGTTGGTTGCTTTCTTATATATTTTCCATGGAGTTTAAGAAATTCATGATGTACTAATCCCTTTTATTGGATAAAGATGTAACCCGAAGTCATGAACATATTATTTAATTAAAACAGTAGTTTCGTTATTCACTTTGTTGTTTATTGTTCACGTTTCATTACGCATGATAATTATTTGATTGATATACTTGTTTTTATGTTTAAATCGCAAATAAAAAATCTTAATACCTTATCTATAGCTAGAAAGAGTTCTTAGGTAATTTTATGAGGAACCCTAACAATAATTAATAATTCGTGAGTACTCGCGATGTGGATCGTGAGGAAAATCACAAGTAAAATCTCGCATAGGTTGAATATGAAATGATAAGTGCGACATATTTACTATGAATAACTCGTCTCACATGTACTCATGCTTTGCGATAAGCACTAGGTTATTGGGTGGAACATAATTTATGTATTAGTGATTGCAGTATTTATTGACATTGGAAGGCGTAACGAAGTATTACACCGAGTGGGGATACTTTAGGGTTATTGGTTACATGAGAGAGTGATAATGATATTGATGCTTGATTGAGAATTATGTTCTTAACTAGCTTTCTCCTCTGATATTTTCTTAAACACTTTCAACTTAAGTTTAATTTTAAATTACTTAACAAAAAAATCCTCCTTATTTACATAAGTTTTCGAACACAGTTGACAACCCATATCTCTATGTGGATCGAAATTGTTTTTATTGTTATATACTTATTTATAACTGCTAAGTGGAAGAACTTGAAACAATCTTGCTCGACCGACAACCGACCATCGAAATTATCCAAATCAATTTTGTAGTTGAATCTTACATGTGTATGAATGATAATCATATTGTACCTTACAACAACAATCATAATTTCAATTGAATGCATTTAGCATTCAACACCAAAACTAAATCAATACTACAACCATTCATCACCAATACATCACACAACTAGTTATCATTATATATTTGAAAAAGTAAATTATGTTTAATATTATGATTTAGTTGCATACGATGAAATCAATCAATCTAAGATCAAGATTATAATAAATACAAAAAAAAAATGCATTTGAACCCTAGAATTAGAATTACTAACCTTTGGATCGTTTGAGGTTGAAATTCAAAATTGCAAGACGCAGTATAATCACTTTTGATTATAAAACAAACCCTTTTAATTTACATTAAAATTCCACCTACAATACCTTCATCATCAAAAGGGACAAAGAGTTCTCTATATTGAGGTTTGAATATTAAGACAGAGGAGAAGGAGAAGGGAGCGAAAAATAGTGTGGCTTCTATAAGATATAAAACACTCATCGGAAACTGAGTTGTCGCCTAATAAAGTTAACCTTTGACTTTGGTGCTATCTTGGTTTTGATCAAATACTATTGAGGAAGAAACCTACGGTTAGTCAAGGGTCATAGTGATTACCATTTTCTTCCCTCTTGGATTAGCTCTATTTCTCTATTTCAGCCAAGAAATAATGCACCATAATGTTTGCTGTAAACCGGTGCTGCATATTTGATAGTCATATAACCATGGCTTATATCGCGTTTGAAAGCACATTCAGAAGTTACTTTTTAAGCTAGAAGTCAGTTTGGGTATATAATTTTAAAACGACTTGTATAAGCCAAAAAGTTAACTTTTTGTGAAGCAAAATAGTTTTGCTTCTGATTTCCGCTTATGACTTCTACTTCTGGAGAAGAAGAACACGCTATAGCTATTAACTAACTCTTTGAAATAGATTTTTCTCCATTTTTTCTTTTCTCTACCTCAGTATTGCTCTTAGCTATGGAGTGGCCAGTGGCCACAAATCAACGTAAAAGAGCACCATGGTGCTTGCTCTTGGAAATGTTGGAAGACTCCAAGAGCTTATCAGGCCTATTCCTATGGGTATGGTAAAAAAATGTTGTTTGGCATACCAGGTGGCATGGAAAACAAGTTGCGCCACTATGGGAAAACCACTGAGTGACAGAGTTTCTAGCGGTCGATATTTTCAATAACGCCATCGATAAAATCTTTATCGCCAGAGATATTATGAATATCGCTCGATGTTAACTCTAGCGCCAACGGCTAGTTCTTTATCGTTATAAATAGGTAATTTTCAAACTCAGAAGTTACCCCAATTTTTTTTACACAAATTTTTTCTCTAATTCTCTCTTTCTTAATCTAAATTTCTCTATTTATCTCTTTCTCAATCTAATTTATTTTTTTGAAACTTCCCAAATGGCACAATTTCAAACCCAATTTGATTTTTCTGGAGTAGTGCTTGAAGGTGCCGTTAAGAAGATATGTGATAAGTATAAAGAAATAGGTAAGAATCAAAGAAGTCTTCAAGTTTTGGATATTAACCAAGTCAAAACCGCAACTAAGAAAAGGCAAAGAAAAGTTCAAGGCAAGGAAAATCAAAACAAAACAAATTTGAAGCCAAAGAAGAAGATAAACAAAGGAAATTCCGTTCATGAGCGTATTGATTTGAAGTTTTGTGAAATGAAAAAGATTAACAAGATGAAGAACATTGTCCCAAATTTTTATTTTTGAAGTCTTTCCAATTATTGTCTAGTTTTATATCTTGTAAAAATGACTATTAATGATTATATCGAAGTTTAATGAATTTGAAAATTTGACGAATATTGTTAAAAATTAATATTAATTCTATTCTTAATCCAATCTTACAATTAAGAATTTAAACAAATATTAAAACTTAATACTTAGACAATTAAGAAATTAAAACATAAGAACTTAAGTGGACAATTGAAAAATTACAACATAAATGTTGGACAATATCTGGGCAAATATTCAAAATCTCGAAACAACTTTCAAAATGGATTTTTTTCCATAGATGCGACGATATTCCGCACCACGCCTTTGTTGAAGTTCCATCATGGTTTCACCACTTCTCAAGTTTGAACCTTCTTGCTGAAGTAAAGCAACATACCTAGTAACTTCATGCGTAATTGTACTGAAGCGCTGAATCAACTCTGAAATATCACGATTGTTGAGGTTCATTGTTTGTTCTTGAAATTTTCCAAAAATCCTTTCCCACAATGCTTGGGGATGAAATGAATCCTCAATAAAATAAATATAATTCCTGCAAATACATTCATCTTCCGCAATAGTGAATTTTGGTTTTCGCCTCATAAATTGACGTCTCCTAATTTGACTTCTCCTAATTTCACTTTCCACATTGGCACGATCTACAACTCTTCGATTTGCGGCAGCACGTTGGTTTGCTACGAACTCAGCAATGTTCATATTATCAGCCACGCTCTCTGAGGAATTGGAAGAGTGATGAAAAGAATTAGAGATTGAGAGATTCTAGAGGTTTAGAAATTCTGGTGTGAGTTAAAATAAGTTTGAAATTATGTATTTATAAAGGGAAGAATTAGTAGTCGTTGGATGAGGATCTGCTAAGCACTGATCAGACCTGCGAGCGATATATTGACTATCGCTGGCGCTTTAAAGACCAGCGAGCGCTGACTTGACCATCGAGCGATGGACACTCTATCGCTCACTGGAAACTCTATCGTGTATGCCTATATGTTATTCCTGACATATAGACATATAAGTTTGGCAATTTGGGATACACATAATGGGTGCATATATGCCAAATATCAAATTTTGGCATGTGCATGGGAATAGGCCTCAGCTTTTGATAATTCAACACTACCACCAACCAACCCTTTCCTTAAAATTATTTAAAAAAAAAAAAAAAACACAGGAAGAAAAATACTTGAAATCATTGGTTTTGATCTCACCAAACCATATCTTCTCTTTTCTCCTCCTAAAATAGAGAAGAAGAAGAAGAAACACCTCTTAATTCTTATGAATCCCTAAATCTCTCCATTTCCATGGCTACCTTATCTCTCGTATCTCACACATCCTCTCTGAAATCCTCCTCTAATTCCATCTACAACAATGGAATCAGTAGACTTATCCTACACACTCCATCAACCCTTAAACTACACCAATCCCATTCATCAATGTCAATCAAAGCTTTCTCATCACCATCTCCAACTCCAATCCTCACTCAAGATGACTTAAAAAAACTAGCAGCTGATAAAGCTGTTGAATATGTTAGTAGTGGTATGGTTTTAGGTCTTGGTACTGGATCTACAGCTGCTTTTGTTGTAGCAAAAATTGGTGAATTACTGAAATCTGGTGAGCTCAAAGACATAGTTGGTATACCTACATCAACAAGAACCTATGAACAGGCGAAATCCCTAGGTATTCCATTAACAGTTCTTGATGATCATCCAGTTCTTGATTTGTCTATTGATGGTGCTGATGAAGTTGATCCAGATTTGAATCTAGTTAAAGGCCGAGGCGGGGCGTTATTAAGAGAGAAAATGGTTGAAGCGGCATCAAAGAAATTTGTTGTTGTGGTTGATGATACTAAATTAGTTGATGGTCTTGGTGGTAGTGGATTAGCAATGCCTGTTGAAGTTGTACAGTTTTGTTGGAAGTATAATTTGATTAGGTTACAGGAATTGTTTAAAGAAGAAGGTTGTGAAGCAAAATTGAGAATTGATGCTGATGGTAAACCGTATGTGACTGACAATTCTAATTATATTGTTGATTTGTATTTTAAGACACCAATTAGAGATGGATTGGCAGCTGGTAAAGAGATTTCGTCGTTCCAAGGTGTCGTTGAACATGGATTGTTTCTTGATATGGCCACTGCTGTTATTATTGCTGGCAAAGAAGGTGTTAGTGTTAAAAGCAAGTGAGCATGTGAGTGCATTTCTTCTGTCTTTTGTACATAACTTCTTATGATTATTTCTTGTTTGTTCAAGTTTTTAGTTTATTCAGTTTGATAAACTTGGAAAAGAAAATCTGAAAAATAATTGTTGTACTTGTATTCGATTTTAGTTTATTGGAAATGTTGAACATTGAAGATTCTGTTCAGTGTAATTGAGAGAATAATGGAAAAGGGGGATTTGGGAGATATTCATTTGGAATGGAGTTCTGTTAATTTGGAGTGGTGTTCTTAGTAGAATTTTATGGACTCAATAACAGGAAGCAGTTGAAAGGTATGTGAATTTCCCCTTTCTCAGAGTTTTCTTCCCTGAGGTAGGTTCGTAATTAGCCAGTAGAGTGTGCTTTCTGTCAGACCTGAATATGTAACCTTTCCTGCCATGATCACTGATGGTATCTACTCTTGAATACACATTACTAGAAGAAATTTATATTTTAGCGACAGCAACAGTAGAACTGCTCAAAGACCAATCCTTGACGTGTCGTCTGGCCTCATTTCTGCTCATAACAGACACTCAATTCTCCATGTCTTTAACCCCTTTACAATACCACATAATATCCTGATTAAGAAGTCTATGCAGCTGGTACATATGCTGCAACATGGAGTTCTACTTCTGAACATTACACGCATAGATAGTTACAACATTAAACTTTAAAGAACTTCGAAGTACGAGCGCCTAATGCTCGAGTTCATGATACTTGGGAGCTCTAATTAGTCCGGAGAAGCCTCTTCACTCCCTTGTTGGTGCCAGTTGACTGCGACTATCCTGCATTTCAATTCCACTATCCAGTCCATCACAACCTTTGTAGCAGCAACCTTGTCACCACCAACTTCTCTTCCACAGGCTGTTTTCTGACAGCCTGCTCCCCAGAAATTACCTGAAATTTCAGGAAATCTGAAGATATTGTTGGTTGAAGTAAATATTGATTTATTGATGTGCATACAATATTTTGAATTTTGTTTTATCTAATCTGAAAGAAATTGTTGGTTCTCTTCTTAATTTTTTGGGATAGTTTTAAGAGGTTTATTAATTCGTTTCAAGTCTCATAAGTTAGTTTCTATGTCATATTTGAATGCCTTATGAAGCAGCTTAATTGGTCAGATTTTCTTATGTTTCTGTTTTTGCAACTCAACGACTTGTAAGAATACAGGACAAACCAGCATCTTTCACGTGCTGACATTAACGTATGGTTGAATCCGATGAGTGAATAGCAAAAACTCTGCATCTCTCAGTCCGAAGCTCGGTTATTATCATACTGCAAAACCAGTTCATATCACCTTCCATAAACAGTTTAGTTGTCAGGGCTTAGGAGTTTCAGTCATGCTGGCAAATACTACCTCCGTCCCACTATTAGTTGACCTAGTAGTATAATTTAGAAATAATTTATCTTTCAAATTATCCCACGGATATTCGTAAATTTTATATCATTGAAAAACATTTTAAAACATTTACGTAACGAATATAAATATGAATATTAAATGATATGAAATCAATTATTAATGAGATAAAATCTAAAAACAAATAGGTCAACTAATAATGGGACGGAGGGAGTATGTTTTAAGCATACTCCAAGAGCTTATCAATGTATCTTGACTTCTTTGCATTATCAGCACAAAAACTATCAACCCATTTTACAAATATGTAAAATCTTAAATTTTGACCAAGATTTTTTTTTTTCCTTTGCTGTATTTCTTGAAAGCTTCTTCCAGTAAGCCTTACCATGCTATTACTTGTTTCCTTGGTGCCCTTTTATCTTATTCTCTCTCATTATATTATGCTCATACTAGACTTTACAGCACTTCAACTGTGGCAACATCAAGAACGACATGTACAATTGCAAATTCAGATTCGTAGAACGGAACAGCCTTAATAGGATTAACTGAAATAGTCTGCCATTTTACTCAGTTAAACAGTACATACTGCTGCAATTTTATTATTGAAAAACATGACCATTATTACAATCACTGTTCGCATTACTACAATCAACACTGAAATCAATCTTATAGTTATAGATGTCTGATATATTTCATTGTTTACACTTTTTTAGTTTGGGGGAGGTTTAGATCCAAAGTCTTCTTAGCAAACTCCATGAGAGCTTCGGTTTCCGGCATTAAACCTTCGGGTAATGAAGTCAACAGGTTTAACTGTGTCATCAGCACAGAACTTGTCAGCCCATTTTGTAAGCCCTGGAGCTTTTGTTTCATCAAATAGTTTCAATCCATTCATTCTCTCTATAACTTTAATCGAACCTATATAACAACCAAATGCGATATCAATATACCCAATTTTCTCTCCACCAAAAAAGTCTTTTCCTTTACTAATTTTCTGATAAGCTTCTTCAAGTAGGCCAAACGCTGCAATCATTTGTTCAATGGCTGCTGTATATTCTTCTCCATCCTTGCACTTTGTAATTCCAGACAAAGATGGAAACAACTTGAACAAGAACAAAAACCAACAAACCCCCTGTTAGAATTGTCTGAAATCGAAGTTAAGTTAAAGAGTTCTGAAAATCATTATTACCTTGTCATCAATGTAAGTTGCCCAGAAACGAGCAATGGAAGCATCATAAGGATCAGAAGGCATAATAGAATGTCCAGAAGAAGACCAAACTTCATCAATGTATTGAACAATGTTCATTGATTCACAGATGTGTTTATCACCATGAATCAGTACAGGAACTTTCTTGTAAATGGGATTTGATTTTAAAAGAAGTTCACTTTTAGTACCATATGGTTGTTCAAGAAATTCATATTTGACTGATTTTATGTTGAGTGCAACTCTAGCCCTCATCACAAATGGACTTGGCCATGCTGGCCATCCACCTAAAATCTTTACCTCTTCACTTTCTGATCCGGCCATGACTCTTTGTGTGTGTGTTTTTCTTTCTAATGAACAAGAAAATTTGATCTAGATTTCTTTTTTCTTTTTGAATGATTCTTGGTATTTATGGGGTGAGTTGATATTTAGGCAATAGTGCCAGTCAACATACGCGCCAGGAAAAGCTGATCAAGTCCGTTTGCACTTTCCAGGATACTGTGTGATCTGCCGTGGTCTTCAATCAATCAAGGACCTTCTCAGAGGCAGACCAATAGGGGGATCGAATGTGGACCACACAATACTACGAACAACTACTCTCCGACTCTGATAGGAGTACCAGTTTGTTTGGGGCTGTACCGTTATAAAGGTTAAAAAACAATTTGTTATATAAGGAATTTGGTGTACCCCAAGTGAATCAGTTCCCTCTATTAGCAATTTTGCGAAATCACTCCCTTCACTGCATAGCGCCCGCCAAGTAAAGGATGCACTATGGTTTCCAAAGAAACTTGTTATACTTGCATATATAAGAAATATTATTACGGATGTTTTTGATGCCATGGTCATGGCGGAGCCAGAAATTTAAGATAGGGGATTTAGTAGACTAAATTTTAGATATTTGGTGGGCTAAATATAAAATTTCAGATAAATACAAGGACTTTTTGCTAGTTTTAGTGATTTTAGGGGGGCTAGAGCCAGGGTTAGTCAACCCTTGGCTCCGCCCCCAGGTCAACCTTCTGTTCTTGCAAGAGTTAGTGGTCAGAGCCCTTTAATAGTGATTAATTCTCTCTTAAATAACACAGTGTGACATTTTAAACAATGCATAGCATACTACTACAATTTTATTATGAAAAACACAATTAGACCATCACTAGTTCTTAAGCACTACTACAAACAACACTGAAGGAAAAACAAACACAATCTTAAAGATCTCTAAGATCGTTTACAGTTTTTTTAGTTTGAAGGAGGAGGTTTAGATCCAAAGATCTTCTTAGCAAACTCCATGAGAGCATCAGTTTCAGGCATAACAGATTTAACTATCTCATCAGCACAGAACTTGTCAACCCATTTTGTAAGTCCTGGAACTTTTTCCTCATCAAATAGTTTGATTCCGTTCATCTTCTCTGTAACTCTAATCCAACCAACATAACAACCAAGTGCAATATCAATGTACCCAATTTTTTCTCCACCAAAGAAGTCTTTTCCTTTACTAGTTTTCTGATAAGCTTCTTCAAGTATACCAAAAACTGCAATCGCCTGTTCAATGGCTGCTTTTTTTTCTTCTGCATCCTTACTCTTTGCGATCCCCATTAAAGACGGAAAGAACTTGAACAAAAGCAAAAACAAAAACCAACAAACTCCCAGTTTAGCAACACATTAGAATACTTTGAAATCAAAGTAAAGTGAGATTTTTGAAAGTGAATACTACCTTGTCATCAATGTAGGTTGCCCAGAAACGAGCAATGGAAGCATCATAAGGATCAGAAGGGATGATAGAATGTCCAGAAGAAGCCCATACATCATCAATGTACTGAACAATGATCATCGATTCACAGATGGGTTTATCACCATGAATCATTACAGGCATCTTCTTGTAAATAGGATTTGATTTCAGAAGAAGTTCACTTTTGCTGCCAAATGTCTCTTCAAGAAAATCATACTTGACTGATTTGATGTTGAGTGCAATTCTAGGCCTCATCACAAATGGACTTGGCCATCCACCTAAAATCTTCACCTCTTCACTTCCTGATCCTGCCATGACTAAACTTAGTGTTAGTTTTCTGATGGAACAAGAAAATCTTGATCTAGTTTTTCTTGCTTTCTCTTTGATTCTTGAATTGATATTTATGAACCCTGAAAGTGTGTGGTGAAAAAGTTAGGGGGTCTGTGTGGTTATAAATAAGGTTGAAAAATGTAGTTGAGTGTGAAAGGATGAAGTTGGACAATGTGAACGCTCTAAATTTAGGCTGAGGTATGAAGTGACGAACTAATGTACGAAATTAGACATGGGATGGGACAACATTTTAAGCGATCCTTGACCGGCAAGGGCACACTAGACGGACGTGGATTAATCTATATTAGAATAGACAGGGAGGGAATCAAGAAACGCTATCGAGGTGAACTAGGTAAAATGTTAAATATTGGTGATATATCGGAAATCGGAGGTGATCACAACATTGAAAGTAAATCACCGGTTAGATTACGGTGTTCGTTCAATAGTTCTTAGAGCGTCCACATTCATGGACTAAAAAGTGGACTAAACCTCACATAGTCCAAAAAATCAATCGCAGTGGGGCTTTACTAAAATCATATATTTGGTTTTAGTTGGAGAGAGAGTGAAATTTTGACCAAATTTGGTCTTGACCCTCGACTAAAACTGATTATAGTCAGGCGTAATTTTCGATGCGCGCGATGACAAGCGTGAACGAAATGTCCGCGCCGCAACCGGCGTAAAACGAAATGTTCGCGCCTCAACCAGGCATAACCCAAAAGTTTATTAAACGTTCGCCCCATGGGGCGCACTTTGAAAATACGCCCCAATGGGGCTCATGGTTTCATTAACGCCCCATTCACTTTTCATTTTTTTTTTCAAGCGTAGCTTGCATGTCCGCCCCATGCCCATGGGGAGCATGATTTTTTGTCCGCCCCATGGGGCGTAACCTGCATGTTCGCCTGACTAAAATTTTAGTCTCTCCCCAATCTTGGTAAAGGGGCGTCATGAATCGGTAGAATGGCGTCAAACTAATAAGACAAAAAAGGTCATTAGAAGTAAAATCAAGTGCCCCTTATCAATGAAATATGTAAATGACTAATTAGCCCTTATTGTTAATAATCAAGATTAGTAATGATAATCAAGATTAGTGTTAATTATCAAGATTAGTTTTGATAATCAAGATTAGTATATTATAACTCTAAAATCAGATTTTTAGAGTTATAAAAAAAAAAAATTGAAGAGAAGAAAACTTATGTGATATTTGTGAAACCCTAGATTTTGATTCACTCAACCAAAATGAGTGATTCCAGTTGCAAATTTGAGGTGGGTGAATCTCTATATGATAGAGAAAACAAGTACTAGTTCCATTAGCTTTTTGTTGCTTAAAATTCTCTAAAGTATGTAAAAAAATCAAAATTTTAAAAATTTTAAGAACATACGGTTGGTAATTATTTGGTTATCAACCGTATATGTGAGATACTGATTGGTAAATCAGTTTACCAAACCAACCGTGAATCTTGGTTCAATTTGGGAAAACCCGTAAATAATACCGATTACGGTTATTAGGATTATTGTTACCAACCGTATATGTGAGATACTGGTTAGTAATCAGTTTACAAACCAACCGTGAATCGTTCAATTTGGGAAAACCCGTAAATAATACCGATTCTGGTTGGTAAAATTTATTCTATTACAAACCGTAGGTTAATTACGGTTGGTAACTTTAATATCATCCTCAACCGTATGTAGATACGGTTGGTAACTAACTCGAAAAATATGAGCCGATCGGAAAAAACTAACATGCGGGACAAAATACTTTCAGAATCTGTTTAAATAACCAACCGTATCGACCAAAATTCTCTAACCAAGAACATACGGTTAGTATTTGATATTTATTTAATTGTTACGAACCGTAAAGCATAGATACTGGTTCAGTAACATAACCAATTCTAACCGTATAAAGAAAAAATGCAGCATTCTAAAATTTGATTTTTAACCTAAAACTCCAATTTTTGATGGAGAATACACTTCAATTGAACACAACAAAAATACTAAATGGGTTTTCGAATATAGACTTCAATCAACAATTATTAATGTTGCGAATCACCGATTAATCACGATGAAATTTTCGATCGATTTTAATGGAGCTTATGGTTAGAATGGAAATGGAGGAGAAGAGAAGATGAAGAAGAAGATGAAAAAATCGATTTGATTTTTTTGAATCATTAGGCTTAAAAAAATTGATTTGATTTTGGTTGATTTAAGGTGAAAAGGGTAATCTAGTCAATCTACACCCCTATAGGACACCCCCTAACCAATATGAGGGTCATTGCTATCACACTTGACGCCCCTCTACCGATTCATGACACCCCTTTACCAAGCTTGGTTTTGAAACACGACTAAAATAAAAAAAAAATAGTTTTTGGTATAGTTTTTGGTTTTAAGATAGTCCATGACGGTGTACGCTCTTAGATTACTTTGAAAATTTTACTGACAAATAAAAACGTTCACAAGTAATTGAAGTTCTTAGTTGAATACTTTGAATGACTTGATGGTTTGTCACTTGATCTCTCCATGGTTTTTTTACCTTTAGATGGGCAGGTTGGTAGATTGCATGGCTGTAAATTTATTTGAGCTAACATACGTCACTGATGACGGAGGGTACCGTGGTTGACCCACCATCCATTACGAATGATTGAATGTCTTCAGCTTCCGGAATGTTCTCTCTTCATGGGTTGGTCTTATCATTTCCATAAACTGGCATGGAACGAACCCAAAAATACACCAAATTGGGGATACATAAATTAATTACGGATATTTTTACTGTAATTTGCAGTATGGTTTTTCAATAGTATCGTCATAATCGATGGATTGACGACATTGAAAAAACATGCCGGCAGCTACAGTAAAATATCCCCTAATTAGTTTATGTATCCCCCAATTAACTGTTCACCCAAAAGTGGCTTTAAGGAACAGTTTTTTGGGCATTACTCCATTTTGGAGGGGACTACTATTTCTTTTTTGGGTGGATATTTGAAGTAAATTTGAGTCACCCCTTATCCATATATTTATTTTATAGTACCAAAATTACCCTTTCTAATTAAGTTAGTGTAATGATTAGTGAGTTAACTGGGGGATACTAAAACTATGTGCATGGTTTTTCAATACTGGCTTCATTGAAAAACCATGCCGGCACATATCCCCCAATTAGTTTTAGTATCCCCAAATTACATGTTCTTAATTAATGATTAGTGAGATTAAATTAATAAGTTGATTTTTTCAAAAGAAGAATTATTGAGAGGGAGAAGAAGAAGAGGAAGATGATAATGAGGATGAGGGTTTTGGAAGAAAAAAAGTTAGATCTTTTTCTTTAAGAGCCACAACAAGAGTATGATGTTTTTGGTACTCGCATATACTTCAAATTTAGTTAATGGTGCTTGAATTGGCTAAAACATTCCTAAAAGTGAACAATTTACAAATTGATTTCGGTTTGATTAAAAAAGTTCGGCTACGACATCTGAAGAACAGGTAGCCGAACTCATCTGCAAGTGTAGTTCGGCTAATGTTTTTGAAAACACAGGTAGCCGAAACCAACTTTAATGGAGCTTTTGCTTTCAGAGAAAAATTCGGTTAGGAGAAGAAAATTGCGATGTAACCGAACTAGGAGTTCAGGTAGGAAAAAAAAATGCGACGTAACCGAACTCAATATATAGGTTTTTCAGAGAAAAGTTCGGTTAGGAGAAAAAAATGGCGGCGTAATCGAACTTTTTGCGATGTAACCGAACATTTGCGACATAACCGAACTTTTCTCTGGAAAAAAAAACTCCGTTAAAGTTGAGTTCGGTTAGTTCGACAAAGTTTTTCACATAATTCCTAGCCGAACTTCTCTCTGCAACTTCCATTTTCAACTCATTTCGATGATCATTTCTCATTTTCTCAACCAAAAGCGAATGACAAGTAATGGGTTTGTGAGAATATCTTTGTTAATGATTTAAATTAAGCTATATATATATATATATATATAAAGGTGGTGGTGATGGTGGTTGGTGGTGGTGGTAGTCAGAGGTGGTAGGTGATGGTTGGTGGTGGTGGGCGGAGGTGGTGGTTATATATAGGTGGTTATTAGGTTGGTTTTAAAATAAATTAGGTTAACGGTAGGTTAGGCATTTCCACACTTTAGGACACCCCTTATAACTATAGGGTGATATTATTATCAAATAGTAGCCCCCCAAAAAAGTGGAGTAGTGCCAAAAAAAAAAAAAAAAAAAAAAAAAAAAAAAAAACGGTTCTTTAAATGTCTTTTTTCTACTGCTGACTTCATGTTATAATAGTGCATCTACTATGTGCTTGCTTTCTCTATGCTTCCGCCAAAGAAAATAACTTATGTCAAAGAAACTAACCAACGGATGATCCCGAGTTCGAGAAAAAATTGGTATAGACTCCACCCTAGAACATTCCCTCGTTTTATCCTGGTAGAGGCCACCAAATTTTCCTCTCATGCGGCCCTGGGATAGTCCCGCGATATGCAATATGTGAAGAATCATTGTGTTATTTTTGAACAATTAATTAGGAAATCTGTTATAGGGGCATCACATTCCAATAAAGGGGCTTCACTTGGATATTTAGTGACCAAAAATATGGTTATGAAGTACTTTTGATTCAATACCAATTGCTTAAATTACCTTTCAATTAAAATTAAAACTTAAAAACAGAAAACTTAATCTATTCTTCACACTAACTCCCGCTCTTCTTCTTCTCCTCTTTGTCTTCCTCTTCTTCACAGTAACTTCTCATTTGAATTCATTTCAACTTTTTTGATTAATCTGCGATTCAAAAAACTGAACATCGTTGGATTGAAATCTCTATGAAAGATGAGGAAGAAGCAAATTAATCGCAGTGATGGTAATCAACATTGAAAAAGCGGGGGTCTAACAACCACACCCAATAATTCTTTTGGCAATCTGTATGGAACAAACTTCAATATAATCTCAAGAATAAAAACTCAATTGAGAAATAATATTAAAGAGATTTATCTCCTTCTCAACACAATCAATAGTTAAACAGAAGCAAGTTCGTAAACCTAATTTTAGTGTGAGGTTACTTGAAACAAGCTTTTGTCTATTCAATATCCACCGTGTATAAACCTATTTAAGCAACAATCACTAAAGGAATATTTCAACACGGTGTCCACTTGAAACAGGGTTAGTCCGAACTGGTCTAACTATGTGAAAATAACAAAATCAATTGGTCAAGATCAATCAAGTCTTATCCAACAAACAAGGTCGGATTTAACAACTATGATTGATTAACGTACAACTTGTATTATTTCAATTATAAAGATAAACAATATAATGAGGAAAATAAAATAACACAGACACCAGAAATTTGTTAACGAGGAGACTGCAAAAGCAGAAAAACCTCGGGACCTAATCCAGAATAAACACACACTGATTATAATTTGTTACACCAATTTCCTACTACCTATTCGGACTAGATGTAATAACTTCTTCAGCACAAATAGAACTCCTAGTAGAATACCGATTCTCTTTAGGAATTCTTCTCCTTAATCTTCTAGCAGAACCCAAGGCTCTCTTTAGAAGATACAACAACACGATTGATACGATTTGATATTTTGTTTGCACAAAACACCAGTTTGATTTCCCTTTAGATATAAATCAAGGTTTTGAAAATCTTGTAGATTAGGGTTTTAACTTATAATAAGTATGCGTACTCACAATAAGTCCGTGAACCTGATTTTCGTAAGTGAACTTGGATGATTCCAAAGATCAATTTCCAAGTTAAGAAAACCATAATATTTCTACCACAAGAACAACTAGATAAATCTAGAGATATCTTGTTTAAAACTTCTCAAGAATTTTTATGAGATGCCTCAAAAGAAGTTTTTCTTTCTAGTCTCCGATTTCGATTAACAAGTGTTGGTATACGATAGGAAACTGAAATCTATCAAAACCTAGGGTTTATGATCAACAACTCTTGAATGGTTTTATATTAGAAGAGAAAACCTTAGAATAGACAAGAGGTGAAAAACCTAGACTACAAGTTGTATAATCAATCACGAAGATTAATCCAACTTGGCTTTGTGATCCCCAATACAAAGACTTTTATCTCACTCTTGTTCACGAAGAACAGAAGACGTGGAAAACAACCTGCAGAGCTTACGCCAATTTTCCAAAGGGGATGAAAAAATTGTAAACTCACGAACTCAATATTTATAGTGAAACATAGCTTGAAAACTAAGCATAACTATTTTCCTTTTTCAAGACTCTCCTAATTTTGTGAGTCTTTCCTAAGTTACAACTCTTGCCAAAATAATTAAATAAATAATTAATTAGCAAATATTGTACTTATGTGCATAAATCACATTTTAACTTAGGAAGGAATCACAAACACTTGCCTAGATGAGGAAACATCACCAACATGACCAAAAATGCCTTTTAGTCACGTACTGGGCCCAAGTTCGCGGACTCAAAGGCCCATGGAATGTTTCCTACTAATGAACCTAAATCACTCACAACTTGATCGTTACAACTCGGAATTGAGTGATTCTTGGCTCATTGGATTCGAAAGCTCATTCACTATAACATGAGATCCTTTCCAAGGACAAATGTTATTGTCACAAAGGTCGTGGATCAAATAACCTCAAGTATATATACATAAATGTACATTTACCGTCATTGGAATTGTTCCATTGAGTGAGCATATATGTTGATAGATTAGAAAGGTAGAATTGAACAAGAATACAAATGAAATCAATCACATACCTTTGTTGATGAAGTACTTGTTGATGTCTTCTTGTAGTCTTCAACCTTTAAGGATAGCTTCAATTCACCTTCCTAGACCTAATCAAGTCCGAAACTATCTTTAGTATGCTAAATCAAGAATGCATTTTGGCAACTAAAATTGACAACTAACTTGACATACCAACGCTAGTGGGTTCAACCGAGCAGTGCTCTAACAAACATATCAATCAACCACATGACCATCAACTTCATCCTCAACAACCGATTCAAGCAATTGAAGAATCAAAATTTCAAACTCCTCGACAACAACCCATGGGGTATGTTAGGTATTAATCGACAAACCCATCATTTCTACTCGTTTTTGTGCTAAAAATAAGTCAGAGTGATGAAATCGAATTCAAATTAGGGTTATAATTTGAACTGTTGAAGGTGTTAAGGTCAGGTTTGGATGAACTCCAGACCGTAAATATAAATCTATTTGCATGTGATATCGGTCAGGTTTTGTTAAAAAAATTGTCCAAGCGTAATTAGTTATGTCTTGGTTCGACTGTTGTTATCAACCGTAGATTTCTTACGGTTTGGTTATCTATATGATAAGCTAACCGTAATTGTTCATGTATCCTTTTAGAAAATATCATATATGACTACGGCTAGGAACAATGCATTGTAGTTTCCAACCGTAACTTGTTACTGCTGGGTTCGATTTTTTAGCGAACTGTAATTTATTTTATAGTATGTTTCTTTATAGGCTAGCCTAACCGTAAATAATCCTATTTTATTTTATTTTATTTTATTTTGATTGACTTGTGTTTATGAATCCATCACTGATTTTATAAGTTATATTTCTTGTAATTTGCAGGAATCCTGATAGAGTAAAGGCTAAAAAGAAGAGAGGAAATGATCTAACGCCAAAGGATACTCCTACACCTCGCCATGAAATTCATTGTGGGGTAGATTATAGAGGTCTCCACAAGGATGAGAAGAAGAATAATTATATGATTGAATGAAGTAGCCAAGATGTCTTGAAGTATCTCAAGAGGAAGATAATATTTTCCAATACATAGAAAATGATCTACAAATTCAAGGGGAACAATTTGAACTACCGGTGATATCGGAAGGTGCACTTGTGATTATGGATGCACCACGTGAGGAATAATCTGATGATAAATAAGATATTGAAGAAGAAAATGAATTTTTTGTTCAAAGAAAAGGGAAAGAAGTTGTTGTTGCTTCACCTGAAGCTACACCTCAACCTCAAGTGAAGGAAAACAAGCCGAGGAAGAAACCTTCACCAAAAGGAAAGCATATTCCTAAAGGCAGAGACATGTTATTTTCTAAGAACCTGAAGACGTATCAGCATTAGCGTAAACATCATCCTTCGGTTCGAGGTTAGTAATATATACTTGACTTGTTTCCATTTCTATCTACATTTCTTTCAAGTCGTTTAGGTTAAAAACATAACACACGAAGTATATTTATATATCTCTAGTATTAGTGACTTGATCATTCCATTATGATCAAAGTCCAAGGAAGTATATACTATTTGTTTCAGACGACTTTGGTATATTGGATTACGAAGTATAACATTCATCTTTTGAACTTCGTAAATGCGACATAACACTATGTTTGTAATTCATTACTAGTTACCGTATTTAACTTTGGGTTGATTCCATGCCTTGAAAACTATTTTAACTACATAAGTTTTAGGAAGTAGACTTGCAAAAAAAAAATCGTAGTTGAAAGGAATCAAAGGATTTATTTCTAGGACCGATCCCTTAACAATAATCTATACAAGAACTGTTCCCAGGGATCTATTGCAGGATCGATCACATACTTGGGGATCCATAACAAAACCAATCTGTTATCTATGGATCTATAGCAGGATCGGCCCCAAGTGTTAACCAAGTAAACTTTTTTCAGATCCAGCTATAAACATAGGGTTTAGATAGCTATTGGAAACGCGGTTTGGTTAATACGGAAATTTCACAATGTCGACATACTATTTTGAACATGTGCTAATTTTTATTACTTAATGTTAAGTATTTTCCTCGATACTCAAATTGAGATCCCAAACTGACATATTCCATAATATATTCTTTGATATTCAGAATTTATATGTCTTTAATTTCCCAATAATTAAAGCATATCTCTGGATATTATATTAGTAAATTTTACTTTTATGCTAGCTAATATTTAGTTGTCATCCATGAGAGTTTTCGGTATATTAGTTGGATTACAGTTGAAATTATACAAAACAGAAAATTGGTATTTATTGCATATCTTTTAGTAATTTCGGATTTGGAAATTTCTTGGCGTCTAAACTATCTTGGTAATTATAAATAGTGAATTTTGTCTTTCGTGCAACCTTATCCGTGAAACATAGTATTTAATTCATTTGTAGTTTGTATGAGGCATTCGACTAGCAGTATTCTCTTGCATACTCATTGAAGAGAAAAGTATCCTAATTAGACTAAATCTCTTACATCCACTTCATTAAAGACTTCTTTGGGATCAAGAAACGTCTGGTAGTGCGGTTGGTGGGAAATTAGTATCGTATTGTTATTTTAGTTTTCGATTATTGACTTGATTGAGTAACGATATAGTTGAACCTTGATATCACCTTTTTTCTTTATTCTGTGATCCTTCTCTTCTGATATAAGGTCACTTAAACTAGATCAAGGATCGAAAATTTCATATCTGCTTTATTGATTCAAGATTTGAAGATAAAACTTAGGTTCATCCATTATTAACAGAGCTCCGTTCTATGCGATATTGATCACAGTGGAATCAAGTTTTTTATGTAGGTACTTTGAAGACTAGAGATTTTGTTTTGGTATTCTGATATTTGTGATACTTTGTGCACACTTTATTGAATGGGATTCGACAAGCTCGTTTATCTTGATACACCTTTTATATCTTGTTGTATAGATCGACAATCTATTAGTTGGTATTTCTCTTTAAGAACCGAATTTGATAGACTGTGAACTAAGATTGATATCTTTGATAATTTTTATATTTATTATATGGAAGAAACTTTATAACATATCTCTGATTAACTTATTGATCTGGGAGATTTATAGAGCGGTTACTGTAACAGATTAGTCATTTACTATTTCGGAATACAATCCAAATGTGTTGAGTGATAGAAGTCTTTACAGCAGGTGGAGTGACTTAAGATAGCGGACTATATATTAGGATTCACGTGCATAGACTATATGGGTAGTAGGCGCAGGGATATTGAAGGGACTGAGTAACTTAGATTTAGTTTACTTGGTCTCAACTATACGAAGTTGGTAGTAGTCTTTGTATGCCTGCTTAATTATGAAAGTATTCAAAACTGGACCGGGTCCCGATATTTTTCTGAATTTGTGGCTTCCTCGTTATCAAAATGTTGTGTGTCATATGATTCAATTTACTTTCACATTATATTGATTTTTTTTTATAATTGAGTTAAACATACTAGTACGTCAATCAAACACTTGGTTTGATCCAATAGTTTGTTTGTTTCCATACTTTGACTATATACCAAGTGTACATCTTGTGGCTGTAATCTTCTTAACAGTTCATATCTATATTAGATCACACAAGGTGTGTCTTGAATAGGTGGATATCGAAAAGATTGTGGTGTACTTGACATCCTCGTCATTTAATTGTCCTTGCCATTCTCCCTTCCATAAATGACAACATTCAGTATATCAAGGTTTTTAACTTCTTCACCATTCCTTACCGTCCATAATTTGGTTTTGCACCCAAGGTAGTTTCTTATAATGTTATTCATAACCAATTCAGTTCCTGACATATTAGAGTTCTTGTCAAAATAAGCATCATTGTCAATCATAACACATTCTTCTGGTAGAAAAATAATAATCGAATTGAGATTTTGTTCCCAAATAGTAAGTTGATATCTTTAGTATCATTGACTAATTTAACAACCAATCTAGTCGTAGACTGATGGCTTAATATTTTCCCATGGAGATATAAGTCAGATGTCTTAATGAGTTTACCATACTTCTAAATATGTGTCGAAATTTAAAGTTTCATTCATATCTGAAAACCATCATCAATAGTAAGACAACCCGTACTTGTCGTTGTTTATGAATTAGATGTCTTAATGAGTTTTGTAGCTTCATTTAGAAGTATGGTATAACATGACACTCTTGATAGACTCACCTATATGAATGTAGATATGGGATGATTCCTTATGAACACCAGCGAAATATTTAAAACATTTATAAAATTCGAGATAGCTCGGTAGAAATATGGGAACAATCGTGGTAGCATCTTTCGAGATGTAATGCATGGTGGTTATCGGTTGAATTATACCGAACGTTGGGTAATTTTAGATATCTCCTTTACTAAGCAAAAAGTAGTTCCAGTAGTCTCTCTTTAAATAAAGGTTCAATCCTAGCCTGGCGAAGACTTTCACCTACTCGTGATGTTACTTGTTTAGTCGCATTGTTTATCAATTTTTTCGTTTGTGTGGGGATTGTTCGAAAACAAGTATTTTAAGAGTTTCAAACCATGCGTACTAACAAATTTGGTTTGATTGCCTTTTAATAAGTTCGCTTCTTGTTTCAAATGTGAATGAATACTTTACTATCTCATATTCGTCCATTGCTTGTCCGATTTAAGTCGGGTCATGTTGATCAGGGTCCATGTAAAATCCGATGATAACTTTTATTTTTAGGTTTCGGAAAAATTTGAATTTAATTTAATGCATTCTAATTCATATATTGATTTTACTAAATTTAACCATATTTAATAAATTAGTTTTTTTAATTAACTGTTACCTTATTTGATCCTATTGATTGAACGTGATTAGATGCCAACCTTTAAGTTTCATATGAGAAGCACTGAAAAATCCAATTTCGTACTCTCTTAAAATATATAAAAGAATAAGAGAAATAACATGAACAAGGGCTTCATTTTTACTAATTCTTCTTTTATCTTCTTTATGAATTTTTTATAAATATTTTCATTGGCGCCAAGATCCAATAGAAATTTGTGTGTTATCAATCTCCATTATATACCATTATTTACTTTTTTAGACAAACCATCCACATTGAACTATTAGCATTACTCCTAGTGAGTATAGCGGGTCGCTATTATCTCAAGGACATCATGTTGAACACTTGACTCAGATCCTCTTTTACCTCATTACTGATTTGTAGACGTTGTCATGGATTGCTTCCAATCAACATCATCAATATGATATGATGACAAAGTCTTCATCCGATCCATTTACGCGATATAATCTAAGTATCAATAAGTATCGTTTCTTGGATTTTATCTACTTTTTATTGTTACACTCAAACACCATATTCACTACAAATGATGCATTATATTCTTTTGGATCCCACAAAATTATGTTGACTTTTAAAGGCATAAATGGTAATGGATACCACAAGAAAAAAGTTAACAAGAATAATAAGGAGTACTTGTATATTACTTCGCCCAACTCAGGTGAAAGACATACTGCTTAGAAGATTGAAGTTCTCATGTATAACATTTGCCATATGATCAGAAGCTTGAATCTCTCATGTGTACGGGTTATGTTATACCATCAAATCTTATTCTATCATGGTTTGAAAGTCTTATAACCATGGTGGGTCCGTGTTAGGGAATAATTAACTTGGACATTCCACTATGAGAGTAGAATTATTCAGAACTGGCAAGGGTATTTTTTATGGAGTTATTTTCGTTTAACAAAGAACTTGGTTATACTGCTCATTCTATGGGAAAAGTGATTACGAAAACCTCCCTCGACTAAAGTGGATATGAAATAACCTACTTAGAGTACAAATGGATAATATAAGTAGTGACAAGCCCAAAGTCAATGTAAAACAAATCTCTAGAATGTATATAACTTAATCTTTAGTTTTCAAGAAAACAGTCGGTCAAATCTCAGCAGTACAAATGCTTTTTCTCTTTATCATGTTTTCTGTGTATTTATCTTGTGTTTGATATACTTGGACATTTAGCTCATACCTAAGACAATCTAGAGAGTGTGGTTTGACACCTAGAAAAGGAGGTTTAACACACATACCTAGAGAGAAGTTTGTGAGGCAATTAATTATTGTAAAAGCAAGCTTAGAAAATATTTTAAGCTTATTTACCTAGAGAGATTGTGAGCGTAACAAAGAGAGAATTGTAATAGTTTTCTTGTTCATAATCTAGAGAAGATATTTTCTTCGAATATGGTTTCTACTGTGTTATGTTTTCCAGTTTTCGTCTATTATTTTGAATTCTACCTCTATAATAATAGTCACCAAGGTACAAAGATCAATACGTATCAAGTTGGTATCAGATCCAGTTGGTATCAGAGCAAGGTTTGTTTCTTTTAGGGAAAATTCCCGTTGTTTATGGTCTTCACTATATCTCTCTATAAACAACTTGGTGAGTTACTCGAAAAGCAAGAAGACGTTAAAGGAATAAGGGGATCAAGGATGACGAAGTCAGATGATGATCCTAAGCAAAGAAAACCACAAACTATGGAAGAAAAGGTGGATGCGCTACAAACATACATGGAGTCTTATACACCTAAGTCGAAGACGAAGAAAAAGACTACGTTTTCATCTGGTGTTTTTGAAGAAAAGAACGAAGAAGAAGAAGTAGAACCACTCGAACAAGATTGCGTTATGGAGCGAAGATTGACTAAGACAAGACGAGGAGATATGTACGCTTTTCAAATTAGACGTCAAGGTCAAGTTTCCAGCAAAGATAGATGGTTCAGCAGCGTAAAAGGAACTCCTGAGTTCCTTAACTTCCAAACATAACTTTCACAGGAGTTCAAGTTCTTGGGGGGGGGGGGGGTACATGTGTATCTTTCTATCTCCGAGAACTAGTTATCCTCAAGACCGATTGAGGATAAATATGTAATTTTGGAAGGAATACTGATTTTAGGTAGTATTCTTAGATAAGAAAATATTCCTAGACAATGTAATATTCCTAGATAAGGAAATATACCTAGAAAATGAATATTTTCTAGACAAGGTAATATTTCTAAATATGGAAATACATACTTAGAAAATGAATCCTAGATAAGGAATATTCATCGAACAAGGTAATATTCATAGAAAAGGAAATATACCTAGAAAAGGAATTACTCCTTGATAAGGAAATAGATTCCTAGAAGGTTTTGGGAAACCGTTAAAGCTATAAATAGAGATGTTTATCTCATAGCTAAGACAATCTATAGAGTGTGGTTTGACACCTAGAAAATGAGGTTTAACACACATACCTAGAGAGAAGTTTGTGAGGCAATTAATTATTGTAAAAGCAAGCTTAGAAAATATTTTAAGGTTATTTACCTAGAGAGATTGTGAGCGTAACAAAGAGAGAATTGTAATAGTTTTCTTGTTCATAATCTAGAAAAGATATTTTCTTCGAATTTGGTTTCTACTGTGTTCTGTATTCTAGTTTTCGGCTATTATAATTCTGAATTCCGCCTCTATAATAATAGTCACCAAGGTATAGAGATCAATACGTATCACTAGTAATATCCATGGGATAGGTAAAATAAAATCTAAACTAGATAAGGCCTTAACTAATGGTGAATGGACTATTGGTTTCCCAAATGCTACTTTGTCTCACTTATCTATGAATGTCTCCGACCATTCTCTTATTTTTTAAACTTTTACAACCAAAGCACTATAACTGTTATGAATTTGAAGTTTTTTGAACATTGGGTCCACAATGATACTTGTGTTGATGGAGTTATCGATGCTTGGAATATTATATCTACTGGGTCTGCAGTTCTTGTTCTTACTAATAAGATGTCAATGCAAGGCATTATCTTTCAAAATGGAGTAAGCTTAATTTGGACATATACAATCTAATTAAGATATCTGAACTCTGAAAAAGTTATCTCACCTGCAAGCATCTAACTCTTACGGTAACAACACTAATAAAGTTTTGAGGATTCAAAAATAAATAGAAAGTCTCAATGATATATAGTCTAGTTGCAACGGAAAAAAGGCTATCGATCGCTTTTACAGTGATATGGACAGAAACTCCAAGTAATTTCACATAAGAGATAACCAAAGGAAAATAAGAAACACAATTAGTTTCATATAGGATTCATATGGCTCTTGGTGCCAAGATAGGAATTCTATTGAGCAACTTCTCATCTCTCACTTCCGAAAAATTAGTTCAACTGCAAATCCGATAGATAACTACCATTTTTCCAACATATTCCTACAAGTATTACCAAAGAGAGTACCAATAACTTTTACTTATCCCATCAGATGAAGATACATTAAGATTTATTAACCCTGGACTATAGGACTTCACGGGGACCAGCCGGCTTTCTGTTAGGTTTTTATGAATCACAATGACAGATTGTAAAGATAAATATATGAAAGATGGATAAATCATTTCTTCACTCAGATTTCCTTCTCAAGAAGATGAATAAGACTAGAGTTATGCTAATACCCAAGTCTCAAACCTCTCACCGGCCTGGAGATTTCCGGACCATTACTTCGTGAAATATAACGTATAAACTTATCTCCAAGATTATTGCTTTCGGGATAAAGAAAACACATAGTTAACATTATCTTGCCAATGCAACCATCTTATGTACCAGGTAATTTTCGAGAATGTTTGTGTGGTCCATTAAATTATGCAAGCTACAAAGAGAAAGGTGGGAAATCAATCCATCTTGCTTTAAAATTGTACATGTCGAAAGCATTCGACATACTAGAATGAATCTTTTTGATTGAACTTTTGAAGAAATTTGGCTTCGGTGATAAATTTTGCCGGCTTATTCATCAATGTATAAGCACAACTCATATAGAGATCATGCTTAATAGATATCTATTCGAGGAGTTTAAACCTACTAGAGGTATTCGACAAGGGATCCATTATCCCCTTATCTCTTTATTATTTCCATGGAAGCTTTCTCAAGAGTGCTAATTCATTTTGAAGCAACAACACAGCTTACATGTGTGAAAATATCTAAGTCATCTCTTAATATCAACTACCTTCTATTCGCAGAAGACTTCCTTCTATTTTGTAAGGTTAACCTCTCCCAAACCACCAAGCTACTTCAAGTCATTGAAGTAATTAATTTATTTGTTCTCAGGTCAGTTAATTAATTTAAACAAATTTATTGTACACTTCTGTAATAATATGGAGATAACAATTTTCCAAGATATCAGTGGTATTCTTCGGGTTAGACAAATGGATATAAGTGAAGAAAAATATCTAGGTTTATTATTTATTTATTTTTGTAGGTAGGAAAAAGAGAGTACCGTTTTTAATTGTCATTGATAAAATGGATACTAAACTAATGAATTGGAGAAGTAAGAATATGTCAGAAGTATCACGAACAAACATGGTAAAAACTTAACAAATGCAGTTCCAGTCCATCACATGATTAGCTTCAAATTACTGGAAACCACTATTACAAAACTTAATAGTACTCAACAAGCTTTATGGAGGAATAAAAAGTCGAACAAAGGCAGAAAAAATATCTCATGGAACAACCTTTCAACGCCTAAAGAATAAGGAGGTCTGGGATTTAGAGATCTACATACCTTTAATAGGGATTTATTAGCAAAATCAGCATGAAATTTATATATAGATAATACGTTCATATTGGCTAGGTTTACTATTTGATTTAAACAAAAAGGAAACACTACTTGGACTCGGAGTTAAATTTCATCCAGAAATATAGTTGTTGGAGCTTGAGTAATGGTCAAAGGATTTTCATGTTGAAGCATATGTGGATTGCTGAACTTCAAGGTCCTTCTATTCCCAGATAGTATGCAATTAACCCTCAATAATACACATATACTAGCAACTTTTCATTCCAAATTTTTTCACTTTGAATATCAATCTTATTCAGGATATGTTTGATTCTCCTAAATCTAAAAGTGCTCTCAATATTTCTATCCACCAGAACTGCGAGGGTCCGTTGATATATATATTGTTAGAGCACTTCTCGGTTGAACTCGCAAGCATTGCTATCTCAAGATTGTTGTCAAATTTAGTTGTCAAAACTATAAGTCTTGATTTCTAGTCTACTTATAGCTAAGTCTCGGATTAGGATAGAAAGTGTAGTTGAGCTTTAGAATTCACGGCGTTCATCGATTGAAGATGAAGAACTACTAAGGGGATATTGTGGAACTTCATCAACAAAAGGTATGTGGAGACTTGAACCCATCTATCACTCTGTTTATGGGTAAAAAATATTTCTGCTGGTTTTGGTAATTTTGGGTGTGGATGAAAAATGAATCGAAACCCTAAACAAATGCACTGCACGGGAGTGCTTTTGATTCGAGAGATAAATCTATACAACTCTGGCCTAAACCAATAAATGGCCGTTCCAGACTTGCTTCGGTCACAAAGTGAAGGAAATGGGGTTGATCTTAGGGAGGAAAGCGAAGAAGGTGTTGAGATTGTGAAGGTGTTGGTTGTTTATGACTTGTATCAAAATATCTAACTGGCTTGCAATAATGTAAGCAATCAGCTCTGGTGTTTTCTGGATACGAATGACAACACTTGGTTTTCTGTGCTTGTTTGTGTTTTGGAAATAGGCAAAAGACCTATTTACAAGTCATAGAGCGCAAACCCTCATCTCGTAGGAAGTGGAGGAAGTTGAGTGATGGAGTAGTGGGGTCGTGTGGGTGATTTCACGATCACGTCTTAGCCCACTCCTCCTATCATCGCTAACCATCCATGCTCCCTGGCACGTTCTTGTGATGGCGCGTTGCACGCTGCATGCTGTAAATCGCCAGACCAATACCCCAGTTTGTGACATGTTTGATGTCTCGAGTGTGGATCATGGGACCCGCAGGAAGTAGCATACAGTTCTAGGTTAAATAACTGAGTTATTTAGGAAATCTATATTCAAGAAATATCGTGCATACTCTATGTATGTAATGCATCGAATATATTTAATATGCATAAAGCATCACTGTTTTAAAGCTTAACGGAGTAAGTCACGGATTAAGTGTCTAAAAAACAGATGCATGTCTAGCCATCTTCGAATGATCGTTTGGAGGATTCACATGCAAGCCCTCCCTTGGCCGATCACTCCATGTGGTAGAGTGACGGATGACAATCACCACGACACCTTATTGGCCATTTAACTCCTAGCATGGGCTGCTTAACCAAGCTGGTAGAGTTGGATGGACGAGACGATCTATGACGCTCATATGTGACCGTTGATGGAGGTTTAGGGTTTTGAAGAGGCACACAAGCATCACTCTTCATCTTGACCGAAACAAAGCATGGGAGACGTTTTTGGTGGGACCGACTGGGCATGCGTGTAGACGGCTTGCCGGTATACATGTATGTACCTCTTTGTCTCATGAGGTGCAATCTAGGCCACTCAATTTGACCGGCAAAGGTGAGCGGTTGAGATCGGTTTTGCGGCAGAAATCCATTGTTGCAAAGGATTTGGAAGTTGCGTGACATGCCTACTTTGGACACACGTTTCGAGACGTTCGGACATGGTTGGCCTAGGCCGATCATTCATACGTATAGGTGGGCCAACAGTGATCATGTTGACATGATTGGGACCTTTTAAGTCTGTATCTACACCCTTCATCTAAGCTTGCGAAGATGGATGGTCGTGATCGAACTGCAATAGTTATGCATCGCCGCAAACCCGAATTAGGGTTTCGAAACAGCCACGCACACACGACTTCCACCAAACGGTTTGGCAAGTCATGCTGCCTCTTTGGAGGGGCCGATTATGTGGGACCCACGTTGGGCCGACGGTGAACGTGTGTGCACCTCTCTAATGCTCTTAGGAGCAATCTAAGCCATCCAAACATGCTGGTGAAGTTGGATGGTTGTGATCAATTTAAGACATTAGTGAAGTTTCCACGACCCCTTAAGCATCACTCTGGCCATTCTTTGAGCAAGCGTTAGCTTCTCCATGACTGGGATATGAGAGAGTCGGCCAGGTAAGTAGAGAGTGGGTCCGCCAGAGTGCACGACATCACCTGACCGATCAGCTACCGGAAGATCCATGCCTTCCAACTAGGTCGGCGAAGTTGGACGACCGTGATCTATTTTGAGACTGTCATTGGCAGTCTTGCTCGTACGAGCTCTTCCAAGCTGCTCCATACCATCTCAACCATCCTATTTCAGGCTGGCGTTCGGTGGTTGTTTGGGGGCATAACATGTGTTCGACCGGCCAGGGCATAAACGGGCCCTCTGGTGGTCATTGTGGTGATATCCTACTCCTGTTAGGGCTCGTCTAGGCTGATTAAATCATGCGATTAACCTGTGTGGCCGTGATCATTTCTGAGACTGATATGGACAGTCCAGATTTCCCTTAGAAAATTAAACATGTTCAATCGGGCTAATATAACACGCCGAGAGATGTAGCATGTACAGGTATTTCGTGCATGCCTCATTATTGACACTTGGATATTCATGTTACTCTACTGAGAGAAACAATCAGTCATCATGCCGCACCAATAATGAGAATCCTGCTGAGAACATCACATGAAATACAAGGAAATTCATGCATTAATTAATAATGCTAAAAATTAACAGGGTACTTGGGATTGTTGCTACATGCTCCATCCTGGATGAATTTTGTGGTGGATTAATTAATAATGTTTATGGTGGATTTTAATTCATAGAATATTTGGGATTGTTGCTACATGCTCCATTCTAGGTGAATTAATAAAGCGAAGAGGTACTCATCACTCATCAAATAGCTTTATCCTCTGCAGGATGTTAGCGCATTAAATTTGGCTTTACAATTTTAGCCATGAACTAAAATCCACCATAAACATTAAGTCCCCTGCTTAGCACATGATGGTTACACTATTGTGGGGTAGGCATTAGATGGTGACAAATAAAGATAAAACTTATGAGACAAAGTTAGATGTTACCAGGAGAGATGGGTCATCCTGTTCTTGGAGCATGTCACGTTCAAGAGGCGTCCAGGTGAGCGTTCCCCTAGCATGATGTCGGTTGGCCCCAGGTAGATTAGGCATATGGTTGGTTGGATTCTCAAACTATTCATGACTATGTCGTAATCCCAGATTCTGATGAGGACGAGCCCTATCATGAGTAATATCCATAAAAGGCTGCTGCAGAAATTTCTGAAAAAAGATGTTGAAGCAGTTCCCAAAGAGAACGGTGATATAGATTCTGAAAAGCGTGTTGAAGCGGATTATGAAGCGAACATCGAGGCGGGCCCCGGAGAGAGTGTTGAAGCAGATTCTTCTTATGGAGAGAGCATTAAAGCATCTTCTGAAGCGAACGTCGAAGCGACTTCTGGAGCGAACACCGAGGAGGGTCCCAGAGAGAGTGTTTAAGAAGCTTCTTCTTCTGGAGATAATGTTAAGGCATCTTCTGAAGCGAATGTCGAAGAGGCTTCTGGAGCGAACGCCGAGGTGGGTCCCGGAGAGAGTGTTGAAGCAGCTTCTTATTCTGAAGAGAGCGTTGAAGCATCTTCTGAAGCGAACGTCGAAGAGGCTTCTGGAGCGAACGTCTAGGAGGGTCCCGGAGAGAGTGTTGAAGCATCTTCTTCTTCTGGAGATAGTGTTGAAGCATTTTCTGAAGCGAACGTCGAAGCATCTTCTGGAGCGAATGCCTAGGCGGGTCCCAGAGAGATTGTTGAAGAAGCTTCTGAAACGAACGTCAAGGCGGCTCCTGGAGAGAGCGTTGAAGAAGCTTTTGATCTGGAGAGAGTGTCGAAGCGGCTTCTTCTTCAGTTTAATTTTCCCTTACGAATTACATGATCCTTGATTGACTCTCTCTCTCTCTTGTGTTGAAGAATTCCTTGACTCTGTCCATAGTGGTTGTTGCTATGGTGAAGCTCGGGCATTGGCGGTCTTCATATAGTGGTAGAGCTTGTCTCGAGGGAGAAGCTAATGGTGGAACCGATAGCTTCCTTGATGTTTCCTCATGGAATGAAAAAGAGGGAGATAGTCCCCTGCCCACGAGTATCCAATGAGCCTTCGACTTGATGGACGTTTTCACTCTGGGTTCATGAGGCCGTCTTTACATCTACGTTAAGTTTCATAGACGTCCAGGAATATCACTGGTCTTTAACAATACGTCTGCTCTCTTGAGTATATCCTCGTCTTTGGACATCTTGGAATCATAATGATAGCGTGCTTGCATCTATCTAAATTCATTATCTTTGAGATGGGATGTGCTAAGCAGTCCCCAGTCATACTCCTCTGTCATTATCACCTTTGGATCGTTTCTTTGAGGAGGAGGGAAGTTCCTTCATGCGAATGACTTCACCAATAGGCTCTGCAAGTATGATGAAGCTCTTTTCATGGAGAATATGTATGTACCTCTTAAGTTCCAGGTGCAGTAATGCAACTACTTCTTCTACGGGAGACGAAATTCTGAAAGCGTCTCTCATTGATGTTGCGGACATCGCTACCTTCTTGAGGCTGCTCCCTTGAGGTATCGGATTCAGTAGATCTGAAGATGTCTTGCGCTTGCTCTTTTCCAAGCTGACATAATAGGAGAAACCTTTATGATGATTTGGAGATGACAATATTCGTTGAATCTTCCGAAATGATTCCTGTTGTAGTGTGGTCCATACGAAACTTGCTCCTTTCTTCATCAAGGGGGTGACTGAAGCAACAAGTTGGGATAGACCATGTATAAAATGCCGAATGTAGTTCACATTTACCATGAAGATTTGGAGCTCCTTCACAGTTCGTGGCGGCAGCATCGTGATGATAGATTGAGTCTTGGATGACATGTGCCACCATGTATGGTTCATCCTCCTTTGCTGTTGGCGAATCAGGTTGAGCGGTCATCTTCACTGCTACGTTTCCAATTCAAAACGGGTTTGTACTTGGTATAACTCCTTGATTCTGTGACACATTATCTCTGACTGCTTCCAAGCTCTTGGAAAAACGCTAGGCTCGGAACCATTTAAGGTATGAGTTTGGGCTTTCTCCAGGAAGTTGCGTCACATTTGCAAGGTGTCGATATGGTAACAAATAATCTTTAAGATTTTACGGTTCATTGGAGATTCTTTCAGGTATTGAAATCGGCAAAGGGCAGACTCCCAGTGCTGCTTTGTTGTCGTGTATCCACGGGCATCCCAGGACCATGTCGTAATTCGGATACTCTTTTACTATGTAAAATTTAGCCTGTGTGAGAGCATCACCGATTTTAACTTCAAGGTTAATGCATCCATATGCATCTCTGAATTATCCTTCTGGGCCCCTGATCACGGTTGGGCTGCGAATATCTTCCTGTTTCGAAATATTTGCGGCTTTTAGAGTCTTGACAGTGATGATGTTGAATTCGGAGGTTACATCAATCAATGTGTTGTCAAACTCGACATCCTTCAAACGAGTGATGGTCAAAAGTCCCAAGTTCCCATTGCTGGTTGCATCTTCCAGGAAAGACTGAGTTTTCATCATTTCTCTTTCTGGATATAAGCCCCTACCTGACACAATGCGGTTGAGGGATGCAAATATGTCTTGACGCTGTGCCTTGGAGAAATACAAGATTTCACACAAATGTTCCATCATAGAATGTACAGTATTGTGAATAGAATCCCCGGAGATCATGCAGCTCCAAATAGGAAGGGGATCCCTATGAACACCTTCATTTCCTAACTAGAGCTTTCTTGTCTCCACATTTTCTCTGAAAATATGTTTTAATTTGTTGAAATCCTTGGTCGGGTGATGGACGAACCTATGGTAACGGCAATATTTGGGATTTTCCATCTCTTCCTCGGTCGGCGGACGTCTAATAGGAGGTAGCTTGATCGCGTCATCTTGAATCCACGCTTCCAAAATTTCTATGACTTCATTCATGGGAAAGGGGAAGTTCGTAACTGTGTCTCCGGATTCTTGCACAAGAGCCTTGACCGCTCCCTTTCGAGATTAAGTCGTTTGCGTTGGTGCTGGACACTTGGGCGGTTGTTCTGTTGTTGATGTTTTCCTCTTTCCTCCTTCGCCCACCACACTCACATAAGGACCGGTGTTATATTTCTTGTTGATGAGACGCCTGCTTCCTCGGCTTTCACGCGCATCTTCATTTCAGACGATCTTAGTTCTCTCTAACAATGATGGGGCTGTTATGGCCGATCGCTTAGCGGCTTCATGGAGGTCGGAAAATGTTTGAAAGCCCATATTCTCTAACAAAGCACGGTATATAGGAATCATCCAGTTAATGCATAACTCCACCAACTGGCGTTCGGTGATATTCAGATCATGACAATCCAATGCTTGAATCATAAACCTCTTAACGAAGTCATTCGGATGTTCATTGCTTCGTTGAAAGATTCTTCCCAAATATGAAAAGGTGATCTGCTCAAACATAAAGAAATACTTCTTGTAGAAGGCACTGACCATCTCACTCCAATTGGATACACTATTAGGTGCGATGTTGTTGTACCAAGTGTATGCTCTTCCGGTAAGTGCCTTCGAGAACTCTTTCAGGAGCATAACATGATTGTATTCGTGTTCCCCTAAATATTTCAAAAATCGAGAGACATGTTCACAAGCGTTACTAGTACCATCATAAAGGGAGAATTGAGGAGAGGTGTAGCCTCTTGGAAGAGGAATCTGTTGCACATCTTGAGGGTATAGAGGTCGATGGTGGTGCATGTCCGCTGGATTTCCTTTGCCCCGATTTTAGAGGAGTCGCTCTAGGTCCTCATGCGTAATGAAGTTGGATGGATGGTCCCTTTCTCTTGGGCGTTCAGGAGCGTCACGAGCTTCTTCATCCATGTAGGCCTGCGCCACTAAAGTGCCTACTCCGGGTATATTGACTGCGCTCCTTGCTGGCTCCGGGGCTGTCGTGACTCCTGTTGAAATTGCTCAGTCAATGTCTTGAGAAAAGTGAGTACCTCTTTATGAGTTGCATCCATATCCGTTTGGGCTCTAGCAAGAACTTCCTGCCTTTCCATCAAATCCACAATGGTAATAGGGGGTTGTCCTCCTCTGGTTCCTCCAGCCCCTCGTCTTGATGAGGGAGTAGCAGTTGCCCTGGTGACGACTGGAGGCGTTACACTTGAAGAAATGTCGGGATTTGTGGCTACTCTGGCTCTGGTGATGGGAGGCGTCACGCCTACTATAATATCCCCTGCTCCGCTGGTGTTGGTGGTAGAAGATACAGCTCCATGAGATGTATTGATCACATTCTGCATGGAAGCTTCACTGAAAGGGACATCGATACCAAGAGTGTTGTCGGCGCTAGTTCCATCGGAATTGATCGATGATCCTGACCTAAGTTCTACCATCTTGCAATTTGAACAGATTGAAATGAAATTGAAATTTGATCTTGCAAGCGAGAGATTAATCTCCTACTGTGGTCGCCAATTGTTTATGGGTAAAAACTATTTCTACTGGTTTTGGTAATTTTGGGTGTGGATGAGAAATGAATCTAAACCCTAAACAAATGCACTACACGGGAGTGCTTTTGATTCGAGAGATCAATCTATACAATTCTGGCCTAAACCAAGAAATGGTCGTTCCATACTTGCTTCGGTCACAAAGTGAATGAGATGGGGTTGATCTTAGGGAGGGAAGCGAAGAAGGTGTTGAGATTGTGAAGGTGTTGGATGTTTATGACTTGTATCGGAATATCGAACTGGCTTGCAATAATGTAAGCAATCATCTCTGGTGTTTTCTGGATATGAATGGCAACACATGGTTTTATGTGCTTGTCTGTGTTTTGGAAATATGCGAAGGACCTATTTATACAAGTCATAGAGCGCAAACCCTCATCTCGTAGGAAGTGGAGGAAGTTGAGTGATGGAGTAGTGGGGTCGTGTGGGTGATTGCACGATCACGTCTTATCCCACTCCTCCTATCATCGCTAACCATCCATGATCTCTGACATGTTCTTGTGATGGCACGTTGCACGCTTTACGTTGTAAACCACCAGAACAATACCCCAGTAAGCGTCCTCCAGTTTGTGACATGTTTGATGTCTCGAGTGTGGATCATGTGACCCGCAGGAAGTAGCATGCAGTGCTAGGTTAAATAACTGAGTTATTTAGGAAATCAATATTCAATAAATATTATGTATACTCTATGCATGTAATACATCGAATATATTGAATATGCATAAAGCATCGTTGTTTTAAAGCTTAACGGAGTAAGTCACGGATTAAGTGTCTTAAATCAGATGCATGTCTAGCCATCTTCGAATGATCATTTGGAGGCTGCACAGACAAGCCCTCCCTTGGCCGATCACTCCTTGTGGTAGAGTGACGGATTGCAATAACCACGACACCTTATTGGCCATTTAACTCCTAGTCTGGGCTTGAAAAAGCGGGGGTCTAACAACCACACCCAATATTTCGATTAGCAATTTGTATGGACAACTCCGAGTTGTTTTCTAGAGAATCAACTAGACAGTTAGACTCAATCAATAGAAAATACTCAAGGAGTTATTATCTCAATATCTCAATTTGATTTACTCAAGCAAATACAATTCGCGAGTCTTAATCAAAGAGAGATAACTTGGATGGTACCAAAGACCAATATCCAAGTGTCAATCAATTTAAATCAACAACCAATAAGGTCGGATATTCTAATTGATTGAACTACGCACAACCTGTATTATTTTAATTATATAAAAATATAATGCGGAAATGAAATAACACATACACCAAAATTTTGTTAACGAGGAAACCACAAATGTAGAAAAATTCCGGGACCTAGTCCATATTAAACATATACTGTATTAAACCGCTACAGACACTAGCCTACTCCAAATTAACTTCGGTCTGGACTGTAGTTGAACCCCAATCAATCTCACACTAATCCAAGGTACAGTTATGCTCCTACGCCTCTGATCCCAGCAGGATACTGCGCACTTGATTCTCTTAGATGATCTCACCCACAACCAAGAGTTGCTACGACCCAAAGTCGAAGACTTTAATAAACAAATTTGTCTCACACATAAAAGACTACAAGATAGATAAATTCTTCTCCCACTAATAAACCTATGAGTTTTGTTCCGTATTTTGATAAATCAAGGTGAACAAGAACCAATTAATAAAACCATACTTATATTCCCGAAGAATAGCTCAGTTTTATCAATCATCTCACAATAAACTTAATTGACGCAGCAAAGAAGATTATTGAGGAATCACAAACAATGAGACGAAGATGTTTGTGATTACTTTTATATATTGCCTATCGGAGATAGAAATCTCAAGCCAATTATTATAATTGTACTCGTACGATGGAAACATCAAGATAAGATCACACAACTACAAGAAAAGTAGTATCGGTCTGGCTTCACAACCCCAATGAAGTCTTTAAATCGTTAACCTGGTTTTAGAAGAAGAAAACCAAAGGTTAAAGGAGAATCGACTCTAGCTTATCAAACTAGTATCACACAGAATGTGTGGGGATTAGGTTTCCCAGTTTCTATAGTTCTCCCTTATATAGTCTTTCAAATCAGGGTTTGCAATCAATGTTAGCTTGGTAACAAAGCATTCAATATTCACCGTTAGATGAAAACCTGACTAGATTCAAGCTAATATTTCTCAACCGTTAGATCGAAAACTTAGCTTGTCATACACACATGTACTTGACGATTTTGGGTTTGTGTAACCGTACCCAAACATGTACAATAGTTGATTCAATACTAGTTAACCAAATGGTTAGCCAAATGATAACTTTCATATCAACCATATTCTTCTTCATCATAACTAGTCCAAATGACTCAAATGAACTAGTTAGAGAGTTGTTCAATTGCTATAAGATCTCATGTACTATATAAGACACATTTGAATCAATAACGACGTGATTCACTCGAATTGATTCATGAACTATAAAGCCACGGTTTGCAATAGCATTCCTTAGTTTATTAAGATAAGTTCACAGACATCGTTTTTAGACATAACCACTTAAGTTCGCAGACTGGGTTCGCGGACTCAAGTTAACCGGTTGGAGTTCACAAACTCCAGCAGAAATTCTCGGGTTCGAGAACTTCCATCAGTTCGCGGACTGAAACCGAGCTACAACTCCAGCAGAAATTATCGGGTTCGATAACTACGCACTTTCGCGGACTAAGTTGGCTGCTCAAGTTCCGGTTTCACTTGATCAACAAAGTTTGCAAACTTCGGTTCAAGTGCTAAGGACTTATACATATATGTGTTACCACAACAATGTTTATATCCCCCAATGGTTATATTGTCTAAACTCTCATTTCAATCATTGAAACATTCTCAGAGGGCGTTATATAGTTGTTATTCACAAACTATTTTTCGTCAGAGTGATTTCCAAAATGATTGAAGCGTAATATGAATTTCGTCACTAGGTAAAGATGAACTTGGATAAAGCGAAAGATTTACCAACACATATTTTGAGAAATAGATAAGCGAGATATACTCAGCTCGAAATATCACATGTGTATATTCTTAGTCTATGTAGTTGTTAATGGTGGTTTTTAGTTTAGGGTTAATATCGTAAAACACTAAACCCTAGAAGACAGTGATGTCACAATATTTAAAGCAACAAGCATTTACTAGGCACATTTACTGAAACCTTTAATGTGTCTCTAAAATAATTACCGAGGTATATTTTTCAAATTAGGGTTACGACAAGCCAAACCCTAATTCCCACGTGTGCCAATGGCAAATCATGCCAGCCACACCAACCGCGCCAAAGCATGCTAACCATGATAGCCGCACCTCTATGCCAATGGAAAATCATGCCAGCCACACCAACCGTGCCAAAGCATGCCAACCATGCTAGCCGCACCTCTATGCCAATGGAAAATCATGCCAGCCACACCAACCGCGCCAAAGCATGCCAACCATGCTAGCCGCACCTCTGTGCCAATGGAAAATTATTCCAGCCACACCAACCGCGCCAAAACATGCCAACCATGCTAGCTGCACATCTGTGCCAATGGCAAATCATGTCAGTCACACCAACCGCGCCAAAATCATTCCAACCATGCTAGCCGCACCTCTGTGCCAATGGCAAATCATGCCAGCCACACCAACCACGCCAAAGCATGCCAACCATGCTAGCCGCACCTCTATGCCAAGAGCAAATCATGCCAGCCACACCGACCGCGCCATGCCAAACACATCTCGCCATGGCCCCTCATCCCGAGCCTTTCCCACACGGCTACCAAAGTAAAGGCATGCAACAATCAACGGTTTCCCTTCAATCCCAGGAGAAAATACTGGACGTCTAAGGTCACCTCACGACCTTTGGCCCAAAACCCTAGATTGGTCACACACCTAGCTAGCCACGCCATACTCCCATGGAAAACCCTTGGCCCCACATGCCAAGCCAAGCCAAACTTAGCCAAGCTAGCCGCGTCATGCCAAACGCACTCTGCCTTGGCCCTAGCCATGCTAGTCACGTCATGCCAAGCCAAAATGCCCTTATCTTGGCCTTAGCCATGCCATACATCCATGGAAAACCCTTGTCCCCATATGCCAAGCCAAACCAAACCTAGCCAAGCTAGTCGCGCCATGCCAAACGCACTCTGCCTTGGCCCTAGCCATGCTAGTCACGTCATGACAAGACAAAGCGCCCTTACCTTGGACCTATCCATGCCATATGTCCATGGCAAACCCTTGGACCCACATGCCAATCCAAACCAAACCTAGCCAAGATAGTTGTGCCATGCCAAACGCACTCTTCCTTAGCCCTATCCATGCTAGTCACGTCATGCCAAGCCAAAACACCTTGGCCCTAGCAATGCCATACATCCATGGAAAACCCTTGGCCCCACATTCCAATCCAAACCAAACCTATCCAAGCTATCCGCACCATGCCAAACACACTCTTCCTTGTCCCTAGCCATGCTAGTCAAGTCATGCCAAGCCAAGCGCCCTTGCCTCGGCCCTGGCCACGCCATACGCCCATGGAAAACCCTTGGCCCTACATGCCAAAGCCATAATCGCACCTAGCCAAAGCTATCCACGCCCCAGGCAAACCCTTGGCCCCACATTCCAAGCCTAAACATACCCTAGTCGCACCACCCTGTTGGCCCTCACTACACGGCTACCAAAACGAAGGCATGCAACAATCAACGGTTGTCTTTCAATCCCAGGAGCAAATCCTAGCCATCCAAGGTTACTAGACGACACATGGTAACCATTGGCACGAAAACCTAAGTTTGGCCACGCCAAACCATGCCATGCCAACCTCGCCGCGCCACTACATTGGCCCTCACTACGCGGCTACTAAAACGAAGGCACACAACGATCAACGGTTACCCCTCCTCTCAAGATGAAAAATCTCGACCGTCGAAGGTCACCATGCTAGCAAGTTTCCCTAGATTGATTTTCCAATCCACAACAACATGCTCCATGTTTTCCAAAACATTCAAGACATCAACACAAACTGGGGGATGCTCATTAGAGTTTTGGTTTGGTGGTCTATAGCGTGTGGCATACACAAATGCCCGTTTCAAGATAGTGTAATGAGAGTAAGGCGGTTAGTAAATGCAAGAAGTAACGGTGAAATGATCCTTCATTATGGGACATCAATTCCATCAAATCCCATCAATACCATGCGTTACCACCTCTTCCCATTTAATTCATCCGTTTTCTTTTCTTAAGAGGCTAGAGTACGTTTAGTTTTGGACTTGTATAAGTAGGCTTACCTATTTCCACCAGAGGAACGAGTTCTTGGTCAGGTAAAATACCACACTCATAAAGGAAACTCTTGTTAGCTTTCTCAAAGCTCTCACCTTATGATACAAGTCAAGCACTGCTCTTCCATAATTATTCTGGCCTCAACACTCTCTTCGCTTCCCTCCCTAAACCAACCCTTCTCCTCCACTTTGTGACCGAAGCAAGTCTGAAACGGCCATTTCTTGGTTTAGGCCGGACTTGTACAGATTGATATCTCGAATCTAAAAGTACTCCCTTGCAGTACATTGTTTAGGGTTTAGATTGTTTCTCACTTTCACACCTGCAATTACCAAAGTCAGCAGAAACCATTTTCACCTATAAACAATAGTAATACGACTTTTATCTCAAGATAGGAGATAGAGTAGATAGACTTTTAAGTGATAGATAAGTTCAAGTCTCCACATACCTTTTAGTCGATGAAGATCCACTGGTTCCTTGAGTAGTCATTCGTCTTGTATGATGATTGTCATGGAGTTCTTGAGCTCAACTACACTTTATATCCTAGTCCGAGACCTTAGATATAGTAGACTATAAATCAAGACTTTATAGTTTTCATCACTAACATTGACAAACATGCTTGAGATAGAAACGCATACGAGTTCGACCGAGAAAAACTCTAACAGGGCTGCCTAAACAAGCTGGTAGAGTTGGACGGACGAGACGATCTATGACGCTTATCTGCGGAGGTTTAGGGTTTTGAAGAGGTGCGTAAGCATCACTCTTCAGCTTGACAGAAACCAAGCATGGGAGACGTTTTTGGTGGGAGCGACCGGGCATGCGTGTAGAAGGCTTGCCGGTATACATGTATGTACCTCTTTGTCCCATGAAGGTGCTATCTAGGCCACTCAATTTGACCGACCAAGGTGAGCGGTTGAGATCGGTTTCGCGACAGAAATACATTGCCGCAAAGGATTTGGAAGTTGCGTGATATGCCTACTTTGGGTACACGTTTTGAGACGTTCGACCATGGTTGGCCTAGGCCGTTCAGTCATACGTATGGGTGGGCCCACAGTGATCATCTTGACATGCTTGGGACTTTTAATTCTATATCTACGCCCTTCATCTAAGCTTGCGAAGATGGATGGTCGTGATCGAACTGTGACAGTTATGCAGCGCCGCAAACCCTAATTAGGGTTTCGAAATAGCCACGCACACACGACTTCCACCAAACGGTTTGGCAAGTCATGGTCCCTCTTTATAGGGGCCGATTATATGGGACCCATGTTGGGCCGACGGTGAACGTGTGCGCACTTCTCTAATGGTCTTAGGCGCAATCTAAGCCATCCAAACATGTTGGTGAAGTTGGATGGTTTTGATCAATTTAAGACATTAGTGGAGTTTCCACGACCCCTTAAGCATCACTCCGGCCATACTTTGAGAAAGCGTTGGCTTCTCCATGACTAGGCTACGAGAGAGTCAGCCAGGTAAGTAGAGAGTGGGTCCTCCAGAGTGCATGGAAACACCTAACTTATCATCCACCGGACGATCCATGTCGTCCAACTAGGTCGGTGAAGTTGGATGGCTGTGATCTGTTTTGAGACTGTCATTGGAAGTCTTGCTCGTACGAGCTCTTCCAAGCTGCTCCATACCAGATCAACCATCCTATTTCAAGATGACGTTCGGTGGCTGTTTGCGGGCATATCATGTGTTCTATTGGCCAAGGCATAAACGGGGCCGTTGTTGGTAATTGCGGTGATAGCTTGCTCCTGTTAGGGTTCTTCTAGGCTGATTAAATCATGCGGTCAACTTGCGTGGCCGTGATCATTTCTGAGACTGATATTGACAGTCCAGATTTCCCTTAGGAAATTAAACATGCTCAATTGGGCTAATATAACATGCCGAGAGATGTAGCATGTACGGGTATTTCATGCATGCCTCATTATTGACACTTGGATATTCATGTTACTCTGCTGAGAGCAACAATCAGTCATCATGCCGCACCAATAATGAGAGTCCTGCTGAGAACAACACATGATTTGAAGCTAATAGTTTGTGTGAGACAGCTATTGTCGTCTTTTAAGAATATTTCAATGATTGAAATGGGAGTTTAGAACAAATAACCATGATTGGATATAACACAATATGAGTACTTGTATGCTAACTGTTGCAAGATATTCTAAGTCGGGGAACCATAGTATACATACTCGTATGTGTACTGGTTGGTTTATGAAACTCCGGGAATTCGATATGCATACCGGTATACGTACTGGTGTGAGTTTCAAGTTTCGGTATTTAAATGAGTTTGGATGGTATGGGTACCCGTTCGCATACTGGCGAACCCAAATTTGGTCCGACCACCTAGGTATGCGTACCCGTTCGCATACTTGAGTAGGTTATGTTCTAAAATCGGTTTGTTCATGAACTAATACATTTATTTATATAAAATAATAAAGAATGAAATCTTTTGCAAACCATGGCTATAATGTTCATGAATTGATTCGAGTGAATCAAAATCGATTTTGCTTCAATTGTGTCTTGTATACTTCTATGAGAATATAAACAATTGAACAACTCTAGAACTAGTTTTATTTGAGTCATTTGAACTAGTAATGGTTAAGATGAATAAGGTTGATATGAAAGTGTTCATATGGATAACTTCGGTTGGCTATTATTGAGCCAACAAGGTGCACACGTTTAGGTACGATTACTCATATCTAAATAAAGTCACTTTTTATTTGTGTGTAACAAGCTAAGTTCGATCTAATGGTTGAAAGATATAGCTTGATTCTAATCAGGTTTTCATCTAACGGTGAATATTGAATGCTTTGTTACCAAGTTAATGTTGATTGCAAACCCTAATTTGAAGACTATATAAGGGAGAACTCTAGCAACTGGAAAACCTAATCCTCATACCTTCTGTGTGATACTAGTTGTGACTAGATTAGATTCTCCTTTAACCTTAGGTTTTATCCAAAACCATGTAGGTTAACGACTTAAAGACTTCATTGGGATTGTGAATCCAGACCCAACTATTTTTATGTAGTTGCGTGTTCTGATCTTGCTATTTTCTATCGTGATTGAGTACTATCTTCTCTAAGATTTGCTCGAGATTTAATCTCCGATAGGCAAGATAAAAAGTAGTCACAAACATCTTCATCTCATCATTTGTGCCACAATATATTGTTTCGTTATCATATGATTAAAATTATTGTGAGGTGATTGATATTACTAGGTTGTTCCTTGGGAATATAAGTCCGGTGTATTAATTGGTTCATGTTCACCTTGATTTATCAAAAGACGGATAAAAACTTTTAGGTATTTCTGTGGGAAAAAGATTTATATATTCAATAGACTTTTCTGTGTGAGACAGATTGGTTTATCAAGTCTTCAACTTTGGGTCATAGCAACTCTTAGTTGTAGGTGAGATCAGCTAAGGGAATCAAGTGGCATAGTCTTGTTTGGATTCAGAGGCGTAAGGAACGCGACTGTACCTTGATCAGTGTGAGATTGGTTAGGGATCAACTACATTCCAGTCTGAAGTTAACTTGTAGTAGGATAGTGTTTGCAGTGGCTTAATACAGTGTGGTGTTAAAATCTGGACTAAGTCCCGGGGTTTTTCTGTATTTGTTGTTTCCTTGTTAACAAAATTTTTGGTGTCTGTGTTATTTCTTTTCCGCATTATATTTTCTATATAATTGAAATATCACAGGTTGTGTGTAAGTTCAATCAGTTTGTGAATCCGACCTTTGGGTTGTTGATTAACACTTGGATATTGGTTTTTGATATTGTCCAAATTATTTATTATATTCAATCAGGCTCACAAATTTCTATTTGTTTGATTGCAGATTGAATTGAGAAATTGAGATATAACTCTTGGATATACTTTTCTTAAAATTGAGTATGACTGTCCAGTTGATTCTCTTGGAAGTATATTAGAGTTAGTCCATACATATTGCTAAGCAAAATATTGGGTGTGGTTGTTAGACCCCCGCCTTTTCAATTGGTATCAGAGCAGGCAAACACTTTTAAGACCTCATAAGTCTGTGTTTGTAGCGATTTAACTCTATGGATAGAAGTGTTATCTAAGTAAACGTACCACCAGTCTTTGATGTCTCAAATTACTTATGGTGGAAAATTGATATGCGTGCCTTTCTTCAAGTACGTGATTTTCAATCATGGGTTTATGTTTCTATTGCAAAAAATATTGGTAGATATTAACCTAACGAGATTCTCGCTGCAAAGAATTTTTTAAAAGTTTAAAGGCTATCATTCATTCCATTACCCCAGATCTTCACCACCATGTGACTACATGCACTCGGCCTAAAGATGTGTGGGATATCTTAGAAACTTTATTCGAAGGGAATACCTCTGAAAGGGGAGTTAGGCTTCAAAACCTAAATTATGATTGGGAAAACCTTCGTATGGATGATGAAGATTCATTTGATGAGTTTAATCACAAAGTGTCTGAAATTGTTAATGCATCTTTGGCATTGGGTAAAACTATTCCTGAAAAGGACAATGTGATGAAAATTCTCAGATCATTGCCAGCCAAGTATGATTCTAAGAAACATGCCATCATTGAAGGAAATAACCTTAATACTTTATCCAGAAATACTCTGGTTGGGAAGTTAAAGATCTTTGATCATGAGCATAAATCCAAATCGGGAAAGGATATTGCTTTCAAAGCACAAAAAAACACAAAATTACTTGACAAAAGTAAATGTGTTGGAAACTCTGTGGATGATCCTAGTGAGACTGATTCATCCGATGAAGATCTTGATAACTCAGTTTCTCTGATCACAAGACAGTTTAGAGATCTTCTTTTGAAGATAAGTAAACGGTTTGGCAGAGATAAGCATAGATTATTAGTTAAACCTCATGACCGTGTTCCTCCCAAAAACAGGGATACAGTCGATACTGATGATGAGGATATGCCTCAGTGCTTCAATTGTAAAGGTTTTGGTCATTTTTCCAATGAGTGTCCAAATCATATAAAATACACTGGGAACAAAGGTCTAGCTGCAACTCTTGATGAATGTCTGATCACTATGATTCAAATGAAGATAAAAAACCAAGTGTTGCGCTCCTTGTTAAAAATATTAATTTTGATAATTATAGCAATACTCACATCAATCTTGATATTTTTACTGGAAAAACTTCTTCAACCCTTTTGGAGGATAAAATGGATTTTCCTCTATCTACTGGAAATTCTATTTCTAATATTTCAGGTACCACTGTTTGTCTAGCAGCTTACTCCGCTATGGTGTCTGAACTGTCATCCACATTGACATGTTCTTATTGTACTTTTACGGGTCATGAACTATCGAAGTGTTACAAGTAAAAAAATAAAATAAAATATGTCAATAAACTTCAACGGAGAGTAAATTGATTAGTAAACCAGCTTAAACTTGTTCAGAAGTCGTCTGAGGTATGTAAACTCAACTCTTCTCCGAAGAAGTTAATTTCTAAAGAAAAAGTTATACCACTTCAGAAAAGAACACGGTCTAAACATTATGTGAAAGAGGATTTTAAGAACTCTTTCCGAAAAGTTCATGGTGGACAGATTATTGTTCACCCCAACACAACTTAATTGTGTTGTCTCAAGTGCCTGATCCCAAAGAAACAAGAGTTAAGAACTTATAGATCTTAAGAAAAAGAAAAGGTTTTTTATTTTATTTGGTTTGTTTTTTTTGGGTTTCTAATTGATCTTTTCATATCCTAGGTTGGTATTAAAAAGAGGTTTCCTTGTTTGTTCAATAAAAAGAAGGGTAAAATCGATAATTATGCCTTCTTTAGGGTTTTGAGTTGTGCGTACATGAATGTTCTTACCTTGTATAAAGGTTCCGTAAACCTACCTTTCTTTTTCCTTCCTTGAAAAACTCTCTTTATCACAAGTTTTCTTGTAGAGGTTGTTTTGTGAATTTCTCTCACAAACCCATATTTGTATGGAGACTCCAAGAATTATGACTTCTGATGGAAAAGAGGTTAATATGATTGTCAAGCCAGCAATCATGAATAAAAAATATAAATCTCCGGTACCCTCTTCCTTGAAGAAAAAAAAAGGAGTAATGTGAGGAAACTAAGGGTTGTTCAATCAAATCTTCATAAGTTTTCTGGTATTCTTGAAGAGTTGAAGGAAACAAGAAAGGAGATGCAACAAATAAAGGATATTGTTTTTAGGACTCTTGAAATTTAGAAGGCCCTAGTTCGGCATCATTCAAGAAGGTTTGTTGAAATTGACTCCTATCTTTATGAACCTTATGTTCCTATGGACGTTGACGACAAGGAGTTCGGGGACGATAAATAATTTTTTGAAGGTCTTAATGTCTAGGAAACTTCTTATGAGAATTTATTCTTGTGTTTTAAGAAGGATAACTAGGGTTTGGAATAACAATTATTGTGAGTACACATAGCTATTGCCAACGATTTTCATCTTGCAATGTTTTTAGATTTATTTATTTAAATTCTAAAGTTTATTTGGAAGATGATTTTTCAGTATTAATCTTTATTATAATAAATTATTTTTTTTATAATAAATTAATAAATTATTTTTTTCTTTTCTTTTCTTTTTTTTGGAGTTATAATAAATTACATACTTTGGGTTGGTAGCCTAGCAACAAGCTGGGCTCCAACATCTTTATTGGTTTTATATATTGCGAAAATTGTTATGGGATATGTGTGTTTGAGTTCGTGAACTATGATTGTCCCATATATGTCAAAAGTTAAGCTTATTATGTTATTATGCAAATATTGATGGAAGATAGGATGAACGTTTGATTACAAAGATTAAGTCTATTATACGTCTTTATGCAAATATTGATGAAAAATAGAATCAATCTTTGAATACTCCGCAATATTGATCTTTCCTTGATCCACTTTTATGTGAAAGTACTGTGTAGCTCTGTAAGTTCTCTTATATTGAGCATTTTCTATTAAATTAATCATGGGCTCTCTTGTGGTTAATTTAATTGAGTTTTCTGGATACAAATTCATGTCTTATGTAATTTGTTAATGTCCAAAGAAATCCTTCTTTTCTTGTAAAAGTAAGGTCACTCTTCTAGTTCTTTCGGGAATGACATTTTATGGGGGAGAGTTCTTAATTGAACTTGTGCTAAATTGCCAAATATTTGTGGGGAGTGCGGCTGTGGAATATTATAGGAGTTTTTTTGTATCTTTATAAACTCTTTGATGAATACACTAAGTTTCGACTATGTGAAATCATCGAAACAAAGTTGATATGTTCTATTTTAGTCATGCAGTATCTCTATGAGAATTTCATTATGATCCCACTAGTTTTCGTACCTTTGCCAATTTATATTGACAAAAAGGGGGAGAATTAGTGTGTGGTTCACAGTACAAATACATATGGTTTACGGATCATTATGTAAGGGGGAGTGGTTTTCATGTGAGATGAAGTATTGACTAAGGGGGAGTGATACATATCACCATAGTATTGTTGTCAAAGTTGTGATACAATTGGACTTTAATGTCGTGTAATAATACTATGACACTGTATAACAATGATTGAGAGCTACATTTTCTCATTGTTATAGCTACGAATCTTCAACAACTATGATGCTGAGTTGAACACGTTCAGAATCACTGGAGTACTTGGAAGTGACGAAGATTTCAAGTAATGTTGAAGAACCAAGGAAATCAAGCATTTGGATGAGAAGCTACAAAGTTTATTTGAAAAGGCGAGGGTACCCCAAATATACCTCAAGCTATAACTTTTCCTTCCTATAAGTCCTTTCCCCGAAAGTGATTGTCTATGGACTTAGTCGAGACAATACAACAAATCGGTTCACATTTTGTGTGATCGTCTATGGATACGAGATCGAGACAATACAACAACAAAGTGTGTTTACTTGATACAAAGGTTCGGACTTAACCAAACTCAATAGGATTCACGTATCAAGTAAATAGGAATTAACGTTTGTGCAATTTACATTAATTATAATAAAAAAATTATAATGCAAAAATATAAAGTAAATAACACAGCAAGATTTTGTTAACGAGGAAACCGCAAATGCAGAAAACCCCCGGGACCTAGTCCATAATTGAATACTCTCAAGATTAAGCCGCTATACAAAATAAGACAACTTCGTATAGTTGAGACCAAGAAACTAAACCTATTGTTCACCTAGTTTCGTCTGTATTCCCACGCCTCCAACCTGTAAACAAGTCACATACTTGGACCAATTCCTTTGGTTCGTATTCCAAACAGTAAAGGAACAACAAATATGTTTGGTATCAACTCTCTTCAACCAAGTGATATGAGTTGCACAAAGGTTCCCTTGTTTATCTTAACATAAAATCCTTTGCCAGGTTCCAAGATCTATCTTATGTTCAAATGCCCAAAGGAAATCGCTAAGATTAAGCCAACAACACTCTTCAACCAAGTGATATGTGTTGATGTCGATCTTCCTCAATTAATCAATCCAATCTACCACAAGGATAAACCAATTGTTAATTGGATCCTATTTTTCCCAAACAAGTATTGTGCACACCAAATATTATAAAAACACCAAGTAAGAAATATTCAATATCTTATTTGTCTCTAAATCTTCTTAGATCTTCAATAAACACCTGCACACAATCACTTGAATCTCTTGTGATCAATCACACACAGAACGGAGTCTATTAACAATGGATTATCACAAGATCATCTTTAGATCTAACAACAGTCTAAAGATCCATGTCGAAACCTTGAACTAGTTTGAGTGAATCTTATATCATAAGAGAAGATTCTCAAGCATAAACAAACTAGGTGCAATCAAAGTTCAACCTCCATTAGTCAATCCAATCAATACGAAAACTAAAGATAAACCGCAATATCTAGTTTCCCACCAACGGGTCACGCTGGAGCTTCTCAATCCCAAAGAAGACTTTAAATTGAGCGGCCGTAAGAGATTTCACCTAATTAGATTACTCTCCTCTTCGATAGGCAGCTTCACCAGTAACAAATACAAAAGAGTAAGTCTAGGTTACGCAGGATTAGTTTGCTAGAAATGCAAACTCAAAGTATTTATAGACAAGTAAGTTTGGACACCAAGGAATTTCCAAAACCGAAAATATTCTCAAGATATTTTTTCATTACTCCACCAAATTCGGTTTTCATAATTCCTGTGAATGCACTGTCCAAAAATAATGATCGAAATCTCCTTGGAAAATCTTTAATTAGAAAATGCACATTATTAATTCTTATTTTCCATATATAATTAAAAACCCTTAATTAAAAAGATTCTTAACTTATTTAAATTCGATCTTGGGATTTACTTCCTTCTTAGCCTTTAAGGAATATCTTTGAACAAAATAGAATAAGCATTAATGCACCGTGTTCAAAGAGTGACGACATCTTACTCTTGTAAGTCTTTTCCATGCTTGCTCACTTGAAACCGATTTACCACACTTCCAAACAAGTTCATAATTGGTTCATCTGACTTTCAAGAACTATGTGATTGATCAAGTTCCACTCAATCACAACTCATGGGTTTACGGTTCTACCAAAACAAGTTTCGGTTATACCTCCATGTGAGTACTGTGCATAGTTATACTAGCTTACCAAAAATACGGCTGACTAGGTACTAGGATCGGTTCCCACATATATTTGGTATCTAACTTGTGTGCACTGCACATGTCCATAGGATCAGTTCCCCCTTCCCAAAAATGTGTTGCACATGTTCATAGGATCGGTTCCCCTTTCTTCCATAAACCTTGTTGCACCTCATACAAGGATCGGTTCCCCTTGTGATGCACTGCACCTCTTACTAGGATCGGTTCCCCTCTTCTCAGTAATAAGTTCAGACACACACATCCCGATCATACCTCATGTGATTACTTAAGATCGGTTTCACTAATAAAAGTCATACCAATACATAAGTCAAGCCTCATGTGAATAGTTTTACCAAGAACACAAACAAGTCGTGAGCGGTTATACTAATCACACATATTGGTCGTTCATAAGATATGCAATGAAGAACATCCCCAATAACACCTGGCGATTTCCTTTTCGGTTTACAACACATATAATGAGCTTAATTCCTTAGAACTCATGTAAACATTGTTCCCTAGGATGAAATCCCCACCTCATACCCATACATAATCACAATAGCATTCATACGATTATGTTGATGTCTTATATACAAAGTTTAATGGTTAAGCAAGAAACTTCATATTGTATTCCTTAATACTATGTCTATCTAAAGTCTTCATGCTTCACAGTTTTATGTTTTCAATATGCACGACTTGAAAGATACAATAGGGAATGAAATAGTTCAAGTCAAATATCACTAACCTCAAGTGGAAGGATGATGTTGTCGTTGTAGATCCGCACTTCTTCACTTCTTCAAAATACTTGTAATGTCTCACCCTAATACTTTCAAGCTAACCTATACGAAGTTGACTCTAATACATTTAAATCAAGCGACTCTTAAATGAGTTTTGCTTCACTAAAATATGACAACCAAACTTGACATACCAACGCTTGGTGGGTTCAACCGAGCAATGCTCTAACATTTTTTATTTTGTAATCCATATGTATTGAAAGTTTTGTCACTAAAATTGACAAAGGGGGAGATTGTTAGAGCATTGCTCGGTCGAACTCGCAAGCGTTGCTATCTTAAGCTTGTTCTCAAGTTTAGGCGCCAAAACTATAAGTCTTAATTTCTAGTCTACTTATAGCTAAGTCTCGGATTATAATAGAAAGTGTAGTTGAGATTTAGACTTCACAACATTCATCGATTGAAGAGGAAGAACTACTAAGGGGAGATTGTGGAACTTCATCAACAAAAGGTAAGTGGAGACTTGAACTCATCTATCACTCAAAATTCTACCTACTTTATCTCCTTTTTGAGACAAAAGTCGTATACCTATATAGACTTCGATTATACACATTTAATATTTCGAGACGAGTTTAACTCTCTTACGTATTTCTCGAAATATGTGTTGGTAAGCTTTCGATTTAACCAAGTTTATCTTATATTCTTGACGAAAGTCAAAAGATTATCAGTGAAAATCGCTTTGTAACATCTTACATGATTTGTGTGAGACAGTCATTTGATGTAGACTCGGAATATTTCGTATTGATCATTCGATCACTTGAAAATTGCTTTGAAGCTAATAGTTTGTGTGAGACGACTATTGTCGTCTTCTAAGAATGTTTCAATTATTGAAATGGGAGTTTAGAGAAAATAACCATGATTGGATATAGCACAGTATGCGTACTTGTATGCTAACTGTTGCAAGATATTCCAAGTCCGGGAACCATAGTATGCATACCCGTATGCGTACTGGTTGGTTTATGAAAGTCTGGGAACTCAGTATGCGTACCGGTGTGCGTACTGGCATGAGTTTCAAGTTCCGGGATTTAACTGAGTTTGGATGGTATGTGTACCCGTTCGTATACTGGCGAACCCAAACTTGGTCCGGCCACTTAGGTATGTGTACCTGTTCGCATACTTGAGTAGGTTATGTTCTAAAATCGGTTTTGTAGGATCAGAATATCGCAACAACAACACCCTTGCGAAGTCATCATCATTAATACATTGCGAATCCGTCGCAGACTAACTACATAAATGACGTAACAGATGACGACAGCTTAAACACGAGAAAGATGTGAAGACCTAGCGATATTTAATAATGTTGCGAACTTAACACTTAATTGCTCACGAGAATATCGCAAGCCAGATCCTAAAATAAAGGACAGATTAGTTGTTATCCACTATGTAATACCCTATATAAAGAGTTGAATAGGCGTAAGAAGAGAGAGATCAATTTTGGAGTGTTAAGAAAGTTTTGAGGAGAGAAAAAGTCCAAAACAGTGTTGTATTCTTGATTTCATTTCCTTCTTGTAACATTTCTAGAATCCATTAATAAAAAGTGTAGTTTTTGATCATGAAGATGAGTTGATTATTATGAATTCTTGTGAGGGATGTATTTTAGGATTTCCTGCAACTACATATTGGCGCTAGAAACATGAATCATAAAGATATTTTCGCATGGAACATGGATGAGATGCCTGTAATGGATCCGTCTGTGGCGTGTCATAAGTTGGAGATTAACAAAAGTGCAAGACTATTCAAACAAAGAATAAGAAAAACCGCAACAACATATCATCCCCAAATAGAAGATGAGTTACAGAAGATGCTTGATCCAGGAATTATAAGACAAGCTAAATATCCGGAGTGGATAGCCAACATGGTTGTAGTCCCAAAGAAAAATAAGGGGATAAGAATTTGTATAGACTTTTCTGATCTAAATAAAGCATGTCCCAAAGACAGCTTTCCATTACCAGATATTCCACAAATGGTTGAGTCAGCGGCGGGAAATGATTGAATATCTTCTCTATATGGGTACAAAGGTTATAATCAAATTCCTCTCGCTGAAGAATATCAAGAGCATACTGCTTTTTTCGCTCCAAGAGGGTTATACTATTATACAAAAAATCCATTTGGTTTGTGAAACGCTGGAGCAACATATCAAAGGATGGTGGAGAAGGTGTTCGCAAAGTGGATACACAAAACATTAGAGGTGTATGTAGATGACATGTTAATAAAAAGTAAAGAAGCTAAAGACCACGTACAAGATCTGAAGGAAATTTTTGAATAGATGCGGCACTTTAACATTAAGATAAATCCAGAAAAGTGTATTTTTGGGGTTGCGTCTGGAAATTTTCTAGGCTACATTGTGTCAAAAGAAGGAATACAAGTTGATCCAGAAAAAGTGCAAGCAATTCGTGATATTCCAACACCAGCGACGGTGAAGGATGTACTAAAGTTAAATGGACTCTTGGCTTCACTGAGAAGGTTTATTTCGCGATCTTCAGAAAAATGTAAACATTTCTTCAACATACTCAAAAAAGGTACAAAATTCAGATAAACAGATGAATGTGAGAAAACTTTTCAAGGAATAAAATAACATCTGATGAATATATCTATTTTGAAAAAGGCAGAACCAGGAGAATAATTATTAATCTATCTTGCAACAACTTCGCATGCATTAAGTGTTGTGCCATTGCGAATTGACGTAGGAGTCAAAAAACCGATTTACTATATCAGCAAAACGTTCAATGCCGCAGAGAAAAATTATTCAAAAAATGAAAAACTAATTCTGGCATTAGTTTATGCAGCATTTCAGCTTTGCATATATTTTCAGGCATACAAAATAAGGTTTATGACAAAGATACCAATTGAATCAGTGATGAAGAATTCAAAAAGGTCGGGCAAGGTGGAGAGATGGAATGCACAAATAAGACATTTCGAAATTAAGTATGAAATATTGTCTTCACCAAAATCACAAATTGTCACAGACTTCTTAGCAGAATTTCCTCTAGAAGATGATGAAGTTGTGGAGGAAATGATGGATGTGGAAGAAGAATATGGAAACCCAATAGATCTGTAGACAGAACCTGATAGATGGGAAATATTGGTAGATGGATCGTCAATAGGGAAGGTAATGGAGTTGGAATTGTCCAAATTTCTCCAGAGGGAACCAAAATGGTTTTTTCCTTCAGGTTGGAATTCACATCCACTAATAATGAAACGGAATATGAAGCTGTGGTACATGCCCTAAAATTCGCAATATAAATAAAGTTGGAGAATATGAGAATCACAAGTGACTCGCAGTTGGTTATTCGCCAAATAAAAGGAGAGTACACTACAAATGAACCATCCTTGAATAAATACAAAAAACTTGTTGAAGAATTATCAGCAAAAATCCCAAAAATAAAGTTGAGGCACATATCAAGGAAAGACAATAGACTCGCAGATGCTTATGCTTTCATTTCAAGCATGATGACAGATCAACCTGCGAGATGCATAAAGATACAAACACTTCATTCACCATCAGTAAACAAAGAAGGAGAAGAAGAGTAAGAAGTAGACATAATGATAATAGAAGATGGAGAATAAGAACAAATGCCTAATATCGAAGATTGGAGAGTAGATTTTCATTCATACTTGGCGAAAGGAGAAACCCCAAGGAATAGATTGGAGGCGCACAAGTTAAAAAGCTATGCGACAAATTATGAATTAAGAGATGGGGTATTGTATCGAAGATCCTTTAATGGACCATCACTCAGATGTCTAACACGAAAAGAATGAGAATAGATATTGAAGATGTTACATAGCGGGGATGCTGAAAATCATAGTGGAGGAAGATCTTTGGCATACAAAACAAAAATGCAAGGTTATTATTGGCCATATATGCATGAAGATGCGAAGCAAATATCAAGGCGTTGCGAAGATTGCCAGCGACACGGAAAGAAAATACATGCACCTGGAGCACCATTATCATCTTCAACAAGTGTATGGCCCTTTGGAAAGTGGGGTTTAGACATTGTGGGACCATTTTTACCGGGATTTAGACAGAGAAGATATTTAATTATCACTACAGATTATTTCACAAAATGGGCAGAAGTAAAGGCAGTACAGCATATTCGCGACAAAGACATTTTTACATTCATATTTGAAAATATCATTCGCAGATTTGGAGTTCCTACACAATTTGTATCTGATAATGGGAAATAATTTGAAAGGCAGAACATAGAAATGTTACTCAATGCATTAAAGATAAAGTGTGGAAAATCCACCCCTCTATATCCACAGGACAATGGTCAAGCTGAAGCAACAAATAAGACGATCGCAGAAATATTGAAGAAGAAATTAGAAGGACATAATAGAGCATGGTGCGAACAGGTACATAATGCAGTCTGGGCTTACAACACAACTAGGAGAGAAGCTACTGGAATGTCACCTTTTTGTTTAACATATGGGGTTGAAGCTGTGCTACCAACAGAAGTTATTATTCCCACAACAAAGAGAGAGGCAGGGGAGAAAAATCTAAGTGCGGCTATGATTTTAACTAAGCTTGATGAATTATAAGAAAAGAGAGAAAGAGCATTACAACATATGGAAAATTAACAGCGAAGATTAGCCCGAGAATATAATAAACAATTCAAAAAGCGTGAATTTCAACCAGGTGATTTAGTGCTGCGAGAAACACCAATATATCAGCGAGAAAATGGCAGAAAGTTAGCGAAAAAATGGGATGGGCCTTATATCATTAAAGATATAGTTGGAACATGGGCATATAAGTTGATGGACCTTGAGATCAGAGATGTAGGTCAGAGACTTGGTAGACCATGGAACAGATTATACCTAAAGAGATATTACCCGTAAGAAATTTTGGGAAAGAGTAGATTGCGAAATAATGTATGAATATATGCAAAGATTTTATGAAAGAGAATATGTGAGATTACAAATATCAAAAAGAAGAATGAAAATATGTGAAAACTTCACAAAGATCATTGACATAATAGAAAGGGGAGAACTTACTATGGCGTACGCCCTAGTTCGCGAAATAAAAATTTTGCAAGAGGCAAATGTAAGACCTAAAGTACGTCATAGAAGGGGTACCTATTGCATGGATTAGCGAAAAGGTTACGTCGCCCCTGGAACCTGAGTCATGGATATTTGGGGTCAATAAATCCCATCCTGGAGAGGTACCTTGGATTTTCAACCTAAGCTTATGACTTAGGTTAGACGACTGAGGGTCTCTTCTAAGGAGTGCAGAATATGATCAAGGCGCCGAGGTACACGGTTGAGCCAAGAGTGCGTAGGGCGTCTGGAACGTACCTGGCCATTCTTGGAAAGTCTTGACTATGATGCACTCGGCCTGAAGAAAAACCCACTTAGAATGCAGTCTCGTAACCATAAGCCATATAGTAAAAAGTGATAAGAGGTTGCGAAAACAACTGGTTGTTGTTAAGACCAGATAGGAAGAGCCAACCTTGTATTGTAGAGGTACGTCTCCTTGAAGGGACAACCGGGGGGAAGATAAGGGCGGAACCCACCATTAGGGAGATGATAAGTGTCTTAAGACGCAAATTCATGAGGCTTTTTACTCACGGGAGTATCAAGGCTTTTCATATTTGTGCGACAATCCTGAAGAGGAAATAATACAAGAGATAAAGATAAGACGAGGTCAATGGGTCATTACATGAAAGTGTAAGGACGTCCTGCGATTTCGTCGCAAGACGACAATGTCATGGGGATTTATTTTCGCAAGAATATTTAGGCCTGTCATATTGTCGTAACAAAAATGATAAAAGAGAAAAGTTAAGACAAGATCAATGGGTTTCTGCATGAAAATGAAAAACGTCCTGCGATTTTGTCGCAATGACAAGAGGTGGAAAAATAAGACCTTTAACTAGGAAGGCAAAATAAGACCCAGGGCCGGTCCTGAGATTTTGGTGCCCCAAAGTGGACTTTCAAAATGATGCCCTCGTATGGAGTGAAAATTACTTTTCATTCACTATGTAATTTTTTTTTGCATTTGCATTTGATTTTACAAAATGGTAATGTTAACATAAGGGATCAAAGTATCAAACACTTCGTTAGTAATTCATATGTCACAAATATATCTGGTATAAAGTGGTAGATGTCAATCTTTGATACAATAAGGTATTTGATCGAGAACATTATGCTCAGTACTTTTGTTTGTCAGAGCATGATAACTAGTAAACTAAATTGAAAAGAAAAATCATCAAATTTCTAAAATCATCATCTAATTTGATAACTCACCCTAATATCAATTTCAATTTTCAAAAATTAGAACACAAATAACCAAGGAACACCAAGGCTACAGATCATGCAACTTCTGACATATATCAATCAGAAAGTAGCCATTGGTAGATGATTAGTCATGGGGAATGACAACACCATTTGACTTTGATTATAATAGAAAATGTAATAACAATGACTAATATATCCTTGCATTTTACTTAGGGTGCGTTTGGCACGGAGATGGTTGAGGGTGGAGTTCAGTCAACGAGAGGAGTCAAGGATGGAATTCAAATCCTAGTGTGTTTGGCATGGATGGAATTAGAGTTCAAGGTAGTTGGAACTACTTCATTCAATGGAAATTGAAATCACACCTCCCCCATGAAAGTTGGAACTCCATCCTTCCAACTCCACCCATTAACCAGTTTGACATTTCAACTTATTTGACTTTCTTTTTTTCTTTAAACAATAATTAATTTTCTATACTTATAAATTTACTTTGGTAATTAAAATAATTATATTTTAATTTATTTTAGAATTTATTATATATTTTAATTAGTAATTAATAATATTTTGTTTTTTCTCACATTCAAAAATGGAATTTGTTTTCTTATTATTTAAATATATTAGTACTGTTGATAAATTATTAAATTTAAAATAATAGTTTTATTTAAAATACAAAAACTCTATTATTTAATATTATATTTATTTATTTAAATTAATAATTTAAATAATTTTTCAATCCAAATATAAAATTATTTCCACTAAAATTATATTTACATAAAAATTAATTATCATTGTAGATAAATTATTTCTTTCATTAAAAAATAGTAGTTTTATTTAAAAAATTCTAAGAATAATAATTATTAATATTATATTTACTTAAAATAATAATTTATGTTATATTTAATTAATATTATATATAAAATTAGTTTAAATAATATTATATTTATTTCATTACTAATATCATATTTATTATTTTTCTAGTGTTTTATGTAGTTATTTATTAAAATATACATTATTATATATAATTAAATTAAAAAATAATTAAAAATATTTTTGTAAAGAAATTCAGCGATTCACAAATAAATTTATCAGCAAATAATATATTAATAAATAAATATTTTGAAAAAAAAACATTTGAAAAAGAAGATTGACGAAATTATCAATTTCATCAATAATCATGCCAAACACATAAATTTTGAAGGGTGGAATTCAATTTCTAGGTAGTTGGAACTCCCTAGAATTTAAACTCCATCCATGCCAAACGCAGCCACCGACTTCACTAGCTAAAATAAGAATCAAGTTAGGGATATTTTAGACTCTTAATTGCTTACGGGACCGCACATTATGAAACTTACTTACTGCCCCTTCAGTATTCAAAGTTTGTCCTCTGAATCTACGAATATTTACCAAAACATCCAGACAAATAAATTAATTAAACAATAAATTCTCAAAGAAAGCACGACTTTGTTGCCCCTTCTTCGTGCTGCCCCGAAGTCAACCTTCGTTGACCTTCCCTCAGGGCCGGCCCTGTTTGGCACGTAAGTACATTGTTAGGAATTAAAATTTCTAAAATAAGTTTAACGTCTTTTACTAAGTTATGAAGTCCCCGGTCGATGTTGAAAACTTACTTATTGGTTGTTTCAACCATGAGCTTGGAGATAAATTCAAAGTAGACTTTCTCCGGCCGCAAGTGTTTAGTCCAAAATTACTTCTTCCCACAGTCCTCTCCACTCACTACTTTAGATATGTAGATGCATTTATCTCCCTTGTATGAACTTGCAAAATTACAAAGAACTAAGCATATGCCACCAACTTTGGTAATATCATGGCAATCCTACCTTCTTGTTTAACAAAGAATTTCCTACATGTATAAGTAATTTTTTCTGGAGATGGGTTATTATTTTGAAATATTTTATCGCATTTTCATGTCCAGATGCACCAAGTTACGATTGCTCTTTTAATTAGGTCTTCTTCAGATATTTGTTGTCCCAAGAAGACTGCCAAACCAGCTAACTAATCGGTCTTTAAGGTTGAGATTATTATTAGCCTGCCAACCTAAAGTTACAAACCAAACAGATTTGGAGAAGTTGCAGTTAATGATGATATGAGAAGAAGTTTCAACCTGCTGAGAACAAAAAGGACATACATCATCCAGATTTGGAATGCATTTCATAAGAATTACCTTATTTTTGTGAGCATTGAGAGTTTCCAGAGATTCTTGAATATCTTTTGCATTTTATGTCCCACTGAATTTCTATTATGTTTATCCTCTTATATCTTCCTATATGAAAAAAGTTGGGGTCTAACAACCACACCCAATATTTCGCTTAGCAATCTATATGGACTAACTCCAATATAATTTCAAGAGAATCAACTAGACAGTCAGACTCAATCTTAAGAAAAGTATATCCAAGAGATATATATCAATTTCTCAATTCAATCTGCAATCAAACAAATAGGAATTTTCGAGCCCGATTGAATATAAGAAATAACTTGGATTGTATCAAAAACTAATATCCAAGTGTCAATCAATTTAATCAACAACCCAAAGTTCAAATTCACAAACTGATTAAACTTACGCACACCTGTGATATTTCAATTATATAGAAAATATAACGCGGAAAAGAAATAACACAGACACCAGAAATTTTGTTAACGAGGAAACCGCAAATGCAGAAAAACCCCGGGACCTAGTCCAAATTTGAACACCACATTGTATTAAGCCGCAACAGACACTATCCTGCTACAAGTTAACTTCGGATTGGAATGTAGTTGAGCCCTAACCAATCTCACACTGATCAAGGTATAGTCGCGTTCCTTACGCCTCTGAATCCCAGCAGGACTCTACGTACTTGATTCCCTTAGTTGATCTCACCCACAACTAAGAGTTGCTACAACCTAAAGTCGAAGACTTGATAAACCAATCTGTCTCCCACATAAATACCTACATGTTTTCTGGTTTAAAACTTAAAGGCGAACAAAGGATTTTAAGAAAATTGAATACGGAAAGAATAAATTTATTGAAAAAGATAAGTTAAGGGCAAAGATGAGAAGGTTATACCTTTTAATTCCTTATTCTTCTTTTGAAGATTTTCACAGTCTAGCGAAACATTTTGAAGCTTTTGATTTTCAAGACGAAAAGTGTCACATTCTAAGGTCTTGGCCTGAAGACTTTCCTTCAAGGCTACAATCTCTAAAGACGTTTGCGAAACCATCCTATCAGAACCAAAATATTTACTCAAAATTTCGCAGACGCCAAACTTGACAGGATCAACGGGGGATTTCTTGACATCATCCAAAACATCTGATAAAACCTTGAAGGCAATATCTATGCCATCCATAATTTCTTTGGTAAAGGGTAGAGACTCAGATGAAGAAGTGGTGACAACGGAAAGTTGGTGATCACCATTCTTTACTAAATAGGTGTCATTTGAAGGTGAAGTTTGAGGAAGATTAGTTATTGGGGTTGAGATGGAATTAGGTCAAGAGGTATTGGCCACTAGAGAAGAAAAAATTTCATTCGCAGCAGGCTTAGTAAAAGGAATTTCATCCATAGAAACATCAGTTGAAGGGGTGGAATCTGTTGCGATATTTTCGCAGATAGGAAGCAGAGATTCAGTTTGCGAAGGTATTAAAGGAGAAGTTAAAGGAGTAAATGTGGAAAATGGAGCAGAAGTTTCAACAGTCTTAAAATGGCGAGATCTATTTGGGGGTTTATTAGTATCTCCATCACCCTGCGAATCACAATCTAGATAAGAAACAGAGGCAACAATATTGTTATTAAAAGAATAATGTTTCTTACTACCTTGCGATTCGCAGACTTTCTTTTGCTTGCAACGACTTTGGGAACATTAGGATTTTGAATAGAGAATCTGGTATTAGAGGTGCTTTTGCTGTAACAGAAACAGTATGGGAATTAAATAAAGACGAACAAAATCAAATAAGATAGTTTCAGTAGAAGAAATCGGCTTCAGCAAAACCACAAGAAGAGAAAAGAAAATTAACCTTGATGATTCCATGAGGACAGTAACAGAAAGATGAATCCGTGAAAATCTAAGGAGAAAGAGTTGCAGACGATGAAGATTTACAGAGAACGTGGAGATGAAGAAGATAAAGTAAAAGAGAGAAAATCATCTCTCTAACTATATCTCTCCTTAAATAGATAAAAAAGTGATGACCGGATAACATCAAAGGTGCCGGTAAACAAAGGAGTATTTAACACGTGTAGGCGGTTATGCTTAATTCATGGAGTCTTGTCGGTAGAAGAATATGAAGGGATGAACAACTGCGGCATTATGAAGTACAATTTCTCATGACATTCTCCCCTTCGCAGAGAAGATATGAGAAGAGTCAAGATGTAAGATCATAATATCGCAACAACAACACCCTTACGAAGTCATCATCATTGATACATTGCGAAGCCATCGCAGACTAACTACAGAAATGACGTAACAGATGACGACAGCTTAAACACGAGAAAGATGTGAAGACCTAGCGATATTTAAGAATGTTGCGAACTTAACACTTAATTGCCCGCGAGAATATCGCAAGCCAGATCCTAAAATAAAGGACAGATTAGCTGTCATCCACTATGTAATACCCTATATAAAGAGTTGAATAGGCATAAGAAGAGAGAGATCAATTTTGGAGTGTTAAGAAAGTTTTGAGGAAAGAGAAAGTCCAAAACAGTGTTGTATTCTTGATTTCATTTCCTTCTTGTAACATTTCTGGAATCCATTAATAAAAAGTGTAGTTTTTGATCATAAAGATGAGTTGATTATTATGAATTCTTGTGAGGGATGTATTGTAGGATTTCCTGCAACTACAGGTTTGTTCATGAACTAATACATTTATATAATAAGGAATGCAATCTTTTGCAAACCGTGGCTATAATGTTCATGAATTGATTCGAGTGAATCAAAATCGATTTTTCTTCAATTGTATCTTGTATACTTCTATGAGAATATAAACAATTGAACAACTCTAGAACTAGTTTCATTTGAGTCATTTGAACTAGTTATGGTTAAGATGAATAAGGTTGATATGGATATCTTCGGTTAACTATTGTTGAGCCAACAAGGTGCACACGTTTAGGTACGGTTACTCATATCTAAATAAAGTCACTTTTCATTTGTGTGTAACAATCTAAGTTCGATCTAACGGTTGAAATATATTAGCTCGATTATAATCAGGTTTTCATCTAACGGTGAAAACTAAATACTTTGTTACCAAGGTAACATTGATTGCAAACCATGATTTGAAGACTATATAAGGGAAAACTCTAGCAACTGGGAAACCTAATCCCCACACCTTCTATGTGATACTAGTTGAGACTAGAGTGATTCTCCTTTAACCTTAGGTTTTCTACAAAACCGTGTAGGTTAACGACTTAAAGACTTCATTGGGATTCTGAAGCCAGACCCAACTATTTCTCTGTAGTTGCATGTTATGAGCTTGCTGTTTTCTATCGTGATTGTGTACTATCTTCTCTAATATTTGCTCGAGATCTAATATCTGATAGGCAAGATAAAAAGTAGTCACAAACATCTTCGTCTCATCGTTTGTGATTTCACAATATCTTGTTTCGCTATCATACGATTAAGATTATTGTGAGGTGATTGATATTACTAGGTTGTTCTTCAGGAATATAAGTCCGGTGTATCAATTGGTTCCTGTTCACCTTGATTTATCAAAATACGGAACAAAACATGTAGGTATTTATGTGGGAGACAGATTGGTTTATCAATTCTTCGACTTTAGGTTGTAGCAACTCTTAGTTGTGGGTGAGATCAACTAAGGGAATCAAGTACGCAGAGTCTTGCTGGGATTCAGAGGCGTAAGGAACGCGACTATACCTTGATCAGTGTGAGATTGGTTAGGGATCAACTACATTCCAATCCGAAGTTAACTTGTAGCAGGCTAGTGTCTGTTGCGGCTTAATACAATGTGGTGTTCAAATTTGGACTAGGTCCCAGGGTTTTTATGCATTTGCGGTTTCCTCGTTAACAAAATTTCTGGTGTCTGTGTTATTTCTTTTCCGCGTTATATTTTCTATATAATTGAAATATCACAGGTGTGCGAAAGTTTAATCAGTTTGTGAATTTGAACTTTGGGTTGTTGATTAAATTGATTGACACTTGGATATTAGTTTTTGATACCGTCCAAGTTATTTCTTATATTCAATCGGGCTCGAAAATTCCTATTTGTTTGATTGCAGATTGAATTGAGAAATTGATATATATCTCTTGGATATACTTTTCTTAAGATTGAGTCTGACTGTCTAGTTGATTCTCTTGAAAGTATATTGGAGTTAGTCCATATAGATTGCTAAGCGAAATATTGGGTGTGGTTGTTAGACCCCCACTTTTTTCATATAGGAAGATATAAGAGGATAAACATAATAACAATTCAGTGGGACATAAAATGCAAAAGATATTCAAGAATCTCTGGAAACTCTCAATGCTCACAAAAATAAGGTAATTCTTATGAAATGCATTCCAAATCTGGATGATGTATGTCCTTTTTGTTCTCAGCAGGTTGAAACTTCTTCTCATATCATCATTAACTGCAACTTCTCCAAATCTGTTTGGTTTGCAACTTTAGTTTGGCAAGCTAATAATAATCTCAACCTTAAAGACCGATTAGTTAGCTGG